>JAZHEH010001378.1:1090000-2542549 GCA_036589455.1 Ateles fusciceps
GATGGCTTGTTTTTGGACATTTGGGTTATTTCTGATTTGTTTTTGGCTTTAGAAATTACTGTCAAAATATCTTCTTGCCCTTTAACATTTATTGAGGTTTCAAAAATCAAAGAATTTTAGCACTAACAGAGCAATTAGGCAAAAATTCCTTATCTATTAAATTAAAAAATGAGCAGTTAAGTGACTTATCTAAGTAGCTATTTATTAACTACATTGTTACTAGAAGCTAAATGTTCTGACTTTTTTGGCTCTCTGCTCCCCCATTTGAGTTTGTGGCTGTATCTAGAAGGACTTACCTTGGTCACACAATAACATATTCATATTTTACACAATGATTTTTTTGATAATCTTTTATTAAATTAGCTGTTTATTCTTTAGAGTTTCACATTAGACTATCTTATTTTAAATATGTAATAAAAATGCCATAAATAGTAAATATTTACAAATGCATTAAAATTAATGGAATAGTAGCTTAGTATATTTTTTGTCTTTTATTATTGGAGTAAGCAATTTTGTGTAAAAATTTCAGGACATGAAGACATCTTTTGCATGATATTAACCATATGGCCTATTCTCAATCAATTGAATTACAAACCATGGCAGTTCCTATACTTTTAAGAGATGCTTATGTGGTCTTCCATTAAAATTCCACTAATGTGACATTTGTGAAAAGGTTTATATCTGGACATACTTTCTTGACCATATGTGAAGCCACAGAGAGCAAATTCATTAATTAAAAGTACTTACATATTAATTGACTGCTATCAGTTCTAAAATATTTCTCATTTCATGTGTCAGAATCTTTCTGGACTTTTAGGGCAGTCTTGTATGTGTTTCCACATTTACAAGACTCTGGCTGTTAATATTGTTAGGTTTTACTCATCAGGCAGGAAGAGGGATCTTAAAAATCATTGTTAGGCAGAAAAACATTCAAGTTACCAAAAACAAAACAAACAAAAAAATTTCTACATTTAATCTGTTAAACAATAGCAAATTTCTTGTGAATCAGTGATACTGTAATTGAACTGGAGACATTTTTAGAGCAAGCTTGCTTTGGCTTTTTCACCCTCCGATTTGGAATCTGCTCACAGTACTGCCAGCTTAACCAAAAAGGATTAACTCTCATATCCAACTGAGAACACAGATAATTCTCAGTAATTGGTAAAAAATGAAGATGAATGGGGCTGAGAGATAAGGAGCAATTAGCTCATCAGCAGTTACAGCTGTGCACTCAATCCGGATCCATCTCTTGAGTCTCGGCCCCTTTTAAAGAACCTAAGCAGAATAAGCATAGGACACCCCCTCCCCGAAAAATTGCTCTACCTGCCCATCATTTCTCTAGTCTTCCATTTTATTTCCTTACTATACAAAGACACCTGTCATAGCATGCTATGTAAATTACTACCTCTCTCAGGACCTATGTCTAAAGCCAATCTTCTTTTTAAACTTTTTTTTATAACAGAAACCAAATGACTACTGTAGACACTCTTAAATTCCCTGTCAATCGTTTCATTATAGCAGCATCATCTGTTTGAAAATATAAGCAATTCCCTCATCTAATTATAGGAAGGATTTGAGGTTCATTAACATTGCCAAGGCAGAGAATCCAATGTGCAATTGCAGAGCTCTGCTTGGTGGCCTGCGTTCTCAGTTTCCTTTTATTTGCTTTCTCAAGGTCTCCAAGACTTTTTCCTGAAATCATAAAATTAATCTTTTCCTTCCAAATAGACACATGTGTTGGAAGAAAGGAAATGACTCCAGCATAAACTATTTTGTTTCTGCAGGAATGGTTAAAATTAAAAAAAGATAAGAGGATGGTGAGCTGAAGAAAATAATTGTATCTCTTTATCTGCCTGGCTTTTTTTCCCTTCATATATTTGGGGGTTTTTTTGTTTTATTGGTTGAGGAACAGAAGAAGTAAGGAGTGATAAATACTCTTGAAGAACACAGCTTTATTCTCAAACTCAAGTCCTTATTTTTACTTGAAACTTCTACATTCTTGTAACAATTACAAGTTTGAGAAAATGAAAAATAATGGTATGTTAGGAGCATGTAAAATGTGTTGAGGTTTGTGGGCATTTGTGTATCCTTGCCTAAGTTCCACAATGTTCAGAAAGAGAAAATACTCAAGTCTTACAAATACTTCCCTTCCTTAAAGAAATTACAGCAGTTAGAAGGTTATGACTATGGTTTAAACAATGAGATTTTCTTGGGACATCTGTTTTGAGATTACATTTTAAATAGATATGAACTCATTTCCTACTAAGCAAGCAATCTACTATTGTTGATAGCTGTTTACCAGTTCTATGAGTCAGATATTAGCTAGTGGCAAAGGTCCCTCTTAAATCCTCCAAGTATTTTTTAAACTGTATACATAGTGTTTTCCTTAAATAAAATGTTAAGAGAAGTAAAAATGCCGTCTTTTCCTGCCTCTTGGTAAATTATAGTCCAAAAAATGTTGCACTTGGGAATAATATTTAATGTATTTATCTTTAAAGAGTTATTTCCTTTGTTGTCATTAGGGAAGGGAATAAGATACTAGGTTTAGCAAGTATTTAAATAACATAGAAACTATTAAGAGATGCTCACTATGTCAATATTTATATACTATTTAAAAACTAGAAGTAAAATTAAGTTTCCTTTATTTAGATTAAACTGATTGTGATTAATTTAGTATCCTCAAAAGTGTGCATAATGCCAAAAAAAAAAGGATAAACAGATGAAAACATAGCTATAGATACTATCAAATTGACCTTGGGTTCACTGGTTTTAAATTCTGCCTTTGCAATATCCCAGTCTCAATTTCCAAGCAGCATTTTTTAAGCTGGTTATGTAGATCAGTCCTTAAAGCAAAAAAATAGTAATTTATCTGGCCTATGTTGTGGATAGTGTTGCCACTAAAAAGAATCCAGGACATTTTTCCTCCTTATCTGCAATGTAGCTCATATCAGCCAACCTGTCACAAGATAGTACTTGATATAAACAAGAGATTGCAAAGACATCTCAGTAATCAATATCAGGATGGCTACAGTATGGAAACCCCAACCAGTGCATATCATTTGTCTCAGCATCTATTTCTATGGCCAAATGAAGCATTAATTCAAATCATAAATCCATGGTGATTTAAATCTGGGAATGAGCACCTGCCTGCTTTAATGATTTATTTTGTACATTTCAGTAAGCAGGAGATTTGTCCATATGAACTGACAGGTCACCTTCAGATGCCAAGAGCAGACTGTTTATCACCATGCAGACTAGCATCTCATCTTAGCAAGTAAATATTAAACTAAAAGAATCCAATTGATTGTGGATGAGGGAGAATGGCGACATGGCCATATATTTTACTCAGTGTGCTGATGCCTCATTCGGACCTATCCTAAGGTCCTCACTTCTTCCTAAAGTGATCATTCTGTTGGAAAGATATGAGCCCAAGATTACTACGTAAAATTGGGATATAAAATAATTATTCACCAGTGTCAAAGCTTTCTTTAACCATGTTTTTCTGGCTAATTTCTAAGGTTCACATTATGAGCTAGAAAGGGTTGTAGGTTACAAAATTATCCTGTTGTCTTACCTAGCAAATCAAACCAAACAAAGCAAAAACAAAATCTGTTTCTGGGGCTTTAAGGATTGATTTACAATCAAGGGAAAAAAAACTGTTCCTACAAAAAAAAAAAAAAAAAAAGCCTAAAATGTTTAACAGAACTTATGAGCCAGATGAGTACAGGAGAAAACAAGAGCCCTGAATTGTCTTCAAACATGTCACCAGATTTGGGCAAGACTGAGTAGCAATGATACATCATTTAAGTAGCATCTCTCTGAAGGATTTCACCACTTCAAAGAGTCAACATTTGATAGATTCATGAGAGCAGTTTGTATTCTAAAATATAGGCCTTGGAGATTCTTGGGATTCCTTCTAGAATTCATATGCTTCAGTACCACTTCATGGTAATTGGTTCTCCTGGAGGATTCAGCACACCCTGTTAGAACTGCCTGCTTACCTACCTATCTTATCCATAGACTGTATGCCCCGAGTCCTGGGCCTGTATTGTGATTATTTTTGTATTCCTAGAATGAGCTAATATCGAATGTCCTACAAAATCTAAAATATGTAACAGCTGCCCCAAAATCGCCTCACGTGCTTGCAGCTTAGCAAATACTAGCTGCCAGCAAGAATAGAAAAACAGGTGGAAGCGGTTGATGGTGGTAAAAAAAAAAAAAAAGGAAGAAGGTGATTTCCAGGAGGACAGATTTGAAGAAATAGTAACAATACTAACAAAAGCAATCCCCAATCTACCAACCTCACTGGTAACCAATATGATACGCAGACATTGTAAATAAATAATGTGACAAGTATTTTAATTCTCATTATATAGATACTATTATTTATGCCATTTTTCAGGTATAGAGTATTAGGCTCAGAAAGTTTACATACTTTACAAAGTCACAGAGCAAGTCATTATTGAACACTTACCAAGAGGCAGGCATTGTCCTCAGAACCAGAGAAGATTGTGGCCATCAAAGCTGCAATTCAGGAACTGCTTTGATCTTTGATGCAGCTCAACCCCCACCTTCATCATTACTTTGTACTTCCCCCACTACCACATCCCTCTCAAACTCACTTTCCTTGATCTCTAGATATATATCTGGGGTGAAGGTATTCAGGAAGGATAATATTAAATTGGAAATTCTTAGAGGACAGCAGTACGTGAAAATAGGATGAAAATTACAATGACAATATCTTTTTGTCCAAATCAGCTACAGATATCTAATATAAATGACCTGAATGCCTTAGGGACTAGCAGCAACACCAATATTATGTTAACACAATCTCAAACTATTAAGACTTTCTAGGAAAATTCAAGTAAATTTCTGTTCCTGGTTCATTTTGGCATTGGATGAGGGATGTCAAAACTAAAAAGCAGTAACAACTATCAACTGCGTACTTTAATGGAAAAAAAAGTCATTTATTCCAACTAAAATACAAAAGACAAGTCAAATTGTTTCTTTTTAAGCCATTGGGATAGCCTATGTAACAAAGTAAGTAAAGTGAGCTACAATTAGGTTAGTAGGCAAATATTGTCATACACTACCAAATACGAAAAATATGTTGATACTTAATTGTGAATCATGTTCTCTTTATCTTATGCCTGTTGGCTTCTCCAAAGCCAACTTCTGCTCTGGAAAATTCAAACAGAGATACCATGTTTTAACACGCTTTGCTTTAAATGTTGTTAAATTGTCTATTTTAAGAATCCTTTCTCATAAAACCAACTATTAAGAACAGCCCGCATGAACAGCCTCCTCTTCTAAAATTTTGAAAACAATCCAGATTATGTTTTGTAATAATAGCTATAATGTATAAGTGGCTAATTACTTGTTTTTAAAAGTAACAGAGCCCGCATTTTATCAGTTCAGTAAAAGGCTATTACTTTAAAATAATAGTTCTAAAAACAGAATTATAATTCTTGCATTTTACTTCAATTCTGTTTTAATTTTTAAATGTCTAAATATACGTGTGTAAACCATGACCTAAACAATCCTCTTCCCTCTCCGTCTTCCCTCCAGGAGCATTGCAAATGTAAGCACAGATATCATCTTTAGTCCTTTGCAGCTTTAGAGCCATCTATTTTGGCTCTCTTTCATGTCTTCTCATCCTTCTAAGAACTGCAACCCAAACCTACTCTCAATTCAAGCTCACTACTGCTGGTCCTTTGCAATTTCCCTTACGTAGTTTTGCTGAAAAGATGCATTTTTCCCTTTTTACATTAAAAGCTGCCTTTTAGCATCACTGAAAGAGTATTTTGTGTTTTGTCTATATATTTTACTCTAATATTCATGTCTGTATATGTTTCCAGATAGCTTTTGTGAAAATGATTGTTACTAAAATCCACAGTATTCCTTTATATACACTTAACTATGTCTTAATAGACTGAAAGTAGAGAGCTGACAATTAAGAAATAATCTGTGAAGGTACTGTATGGAAAAGAGAATTTAATTGAATGGCCATGAGTTATTAGGCTCTTCATAAATATACATTGGATATAGTATCTTGCATACATCTTGTAGTACCCAAATTTCTCTTGTTAATTGTATTTTGAGCATGGTCTCTGCATTTTAAAGAGAAACAATACAGTGCAATAGCAGCAAAAATGTTTTACCCCATCAACATCCAGATGCTAAGGATTTCATTAATAAAAAAATTAACCCATATTTAAAGCTGTGTTTGACAGAATGAATTACCCAAATGGATAGTTGGCACAGGTAAAACTGTTGCTTTTTATTTGACAGTGACAGTTAACTTTTCATCTTTCTTTCTCCATATGGTAGGAAAGAAAAACAAAATCAAGAAAATTAAAGTTGTACTTTTTAAATGAGAGACATTGATAACTGTTATCTATGGAAAGAATTAATCGTCAACATAATCTGTATTCTGGGCAGCATATGAAAAGGTTACATTTATATGTTTTGCTGCCGATGGTAGTATGTTTCTTACTTGATAACAAATGCACTAAAAGAATAAAAAAGTAAAATGTAAGGTTTCATTTGTACATATTTCTGTCACCCTAGCTACTCTGAATGTTTCAGAATTCACTTGATTAAACTTTATTTGTATTATGAAAGATGTTAGCTGAATGCTTTCAGAAGTTGCAGACATAAAGTTGATTCCATAATTTAAAATAATATGCTAATTATTCCTTTAGAATGAACAATTATCATTAGTTGTTAGAGAGGCAATCCTCTCTAACAGTGAGGTATCCTCAAACATACTCTGTTTTCAAGCTAAAAGTACCAACTTTTTGAATGGGTAGCCAACAGTTTTGTTCTGGAAAAGCAAGTACTGTAATTGGGTAGCAAAGTGATCACAGTAAGTTTCAGAGGACATAAAACTTACCGACACTTGAATTCATGTCCCCATTTTCAGAATCTGCTCCATGTTGGTTATTACTGGCATGATAGTTGCTCATGGCTTCTAATTTGATTTTTTTCACTTTCATTGCTTCGGCAATAGCTGCATTGGTAGCAGCAGCAGCTGCTGCAGCTGCTGCTGTCAGACCTTAAAAGAATAAATTAAAAATGAGGTAATTCAAATTCCGATTTTTCATTTAATAGTTCCTGTACTTGATACAACAAACATAAAAACATTTGTTAGAGTATCTGATTCATTTATGCAACACTTTGATAACATATACTCATTCCCAACTAGCCAATGAAACAACGTTGATATAAGGGGGAGAGTGAGCTCTACAGTCCCAAATTAAATATTAACAGAAACATAATTCACAGGTAGAAGGCTAATAGTGGAAATGCAGCCACAGTTATCTCTAAAAGAAACCAATCTACCAATCTAAATATATCTTTTACTCTTTAAAATCCCCTATAGCTGCCTACACGGAGGGAAAAATCTGAACTGTTAACTGAATCCACAAGGCCTTTGGCAAAGGTGTGTAAACCTACTTCCTCACCCATTTCTTCACTGCCACCCACACCCTGGCTACGTTACCATCATTACCCATACGTGCCCTGCCTCTTCAAGCCTGTGCTTTCACACATGCCATTCACTTTGTCTGGAACCTTCTTGCCCCATGACGTTCCCTTGACTTTTCAATCTCTTGCAAAAAGCTACTCATTAGGAGTCTTCCCACTACATGGCCCCCAGCTGCCTGGATGTCTTGTCTGTTCTCCCCTTGGCCCACGTTTATACCTGTGCTGCTGTTACAGGACATGCCATGTTGCACTGGAAATGTCTGTTGGGACACCTGTTCTCCTCACTATTACTTCATGGCAGAAACCACATGTTGCTACACAGCGTGGTATTCCCACTGTTCAAGGTGCTCAAAAATAAAATATAATGAAAGCTAACACTTAGTTTCTAGCTATGAAATGTAAGTGCTGATTTAAGTGACATAAAAGTAGCTTAATCACTTAATAACCCTCTGTGATTAATCACTATTATCCTTACTTTACAGATTAGAAAACCATGGCACGGGATTTAAAACAGCACAGTCTGGCCTCAGAGTTGAGGCCTTTAACCATTATGCCAAAGAAATTTGTCCAGAATAGTTCATCTTCATCCATCCAGAGAACAGGAGGTAGGCACAGACATGAAATCAGAAATAGAGTTTGACCCAGGTACGGTGGCTCACGCCTATAATCCCAGGACTTTGGGAGGCAGAGATAGGCAGATCACTTGAGCCCAGGAGTTTGAGACAAGCCTGGGCAACGTGATGAAAACCTCTCTCTACAAAAAATACAAAAAGTAGCTGGGCATGCTGTTCTGTGCCAGTAGTCCCAGCTACTCAGGAGGCTAAGGTAGAAGGATCAATTGAGCCTGGGAGGTTGAGGCTGCAGTAAGCTGTGATCACACTTGGGTGACAGAGTGAGACTCTGTCCCAAAAAAAGGAAAGGAAAGAAAAAAAAAGAAAGTCAAAGAAGAAGAAGAAAGACAAAAAGAATAAAAAGAAACAGAGCTTGAGACAAGATCTTGGAAGATCAGAATATTAAGACCATGCTGTTCTGACTTTATATATTTATATAGAGAGATAACAAGAAGAGGTTTTTGAGCAGGGGGAGTGGTTTGTCTTGCTTAAATGTGTAAACTTTTGCCAAGTCAGTTCACTTCAGGCTGATGTCTCTCATCTGCAAAATGACAGACACTGAAATGTATAAATGATCTCCCCTAAATCTAAAATCTTAAGTCTATGAGAAGATAAATATCCCCTCCCCCACCCATATTCTTTTCACTGTGGCTGCTTTAGTATTTCTGACTACAGTGCTCCAGCCGTTTGAATTTATCTGTGTGATTTATTTCCCCTCCCAGCTGGTGGATTAGAGCCTGAGCACCGCTCTCCTCCTTTTCCTCCCTACTAATCATCACTTTTAGTTACTCTAGCAAATAAGTTACTGCCCACAGAATTATAAGGAAGTATTTTTCCATGAAAATCTCTACTGGTTTTTTAGAGGTTAGAAGAAGACTTCACCTTTCCTTCAGATCAGACCAAAGAGACCCTGACAACTTTCACCCCAACGCAACAAGACGTTTAGATTGGGTCTTTACATGAAAAACTCATAATCACGCCTTAAAAGGCACTAATCTAAACTCAAAGAATCCATCTGGGTTTGATCTGAACATTCATTGCCTTTTAAGTCACAACTTGAACTGATTCTCTCATCTTCCTATGATTGAATTTTCTCCCCCAATTACTCATTTCCTTCAAAGATGTTTCAGAAAATTTTCTTTCCTGTTCTCTTAAAAGTCTCTTTGTGTTTTCCAGCAAATCTTTTTTCCTCGATTTTGTTTTGTCACCAATGTGAACATCCCATTTTTCCCTGGTTACCTGATGTTGACTCATCTCCAATTTATGACTTCAAAAGTCTTTGTCTTTGATTTGTGCTGTGGGCAAAACTTGTTCACAGTATTCAAATAATAAAGACAAACTTACAACTCACTATTATCATATAGACCAAAATCAAATTAAGTAGCAAGAACCATGACTATGCATGACATGGCCTTGGACCAATCATCCAAGCTTCTTGAATATAATTTTCTTCGCCTGTAAAACCATTCTAATCCCCAAGAAAAACATAAGGATAAATAAGACAAACTATGTGAAGAATGCCACATCATCTTTAGTAAAAACTAAGCATGCTATTCATTCTAGTTTCTTAATAAGAAAAGCTTGGCCTCACTATGAGTTCTGCAGAGTATCTGTGGCCTGACACAGCCCTCTCAGCTAGAAGAATCACATTTGTCCTTAGGTGACTGGATTAGCCCTTGACTTTTAAAAATATTTTTTACAATTTTATTAATTAGCTGATTTATTTATAGTACTCCTTAATTTTTCTATGACAGTTTTTCCCAGTTTTACATTTCTAATACAACGTCCAAAAGATATATGTGTGTCACTGACACACACACACACTCACACATTTTCACATGCTGTAACTTAACTATAACACTTTTTAATATTCCACTTTTAGCCCAGTTTATGAAAGCAGGAGGAAAGCTATGACATATGCAACAATTGCTCATTTGAGTTTCACTAACTCACCTGGCTGTTTGATGGGTTCTCAATTTGATTTATTTCATATCTTTCAAATTCAACTAATTTTCTCCATTACCACTGCCCCTCCCCACCAGTGCAAGTTCCCATCATTTCTTTCTTAGAGTCCTGCTGAATATAATAGCTTCCACTTACCCCATCTCCAATCTCTTACTATCCATGTCACAGTCAGCCTAACCTTATAAAAGTAAAGATTTTTTTCTTTTTATTATTATTATTTTTTTGAGACAGAGTCTCCCTCTGTCACCCAGGCTGGAGTACAGTGGCATGATTTCTGCTCACTGCAACTTCTGCCTCCCTGGTTCAAGCTATTCTTCTGTCTCAGCCTCCCAAGTAGCTGGGATTATATGTGCCCACCACCATGCCTCACTAATTTTTGTATTTTTTGTAGAAATAGGTTTTCACCATGTTGCTGGTCTCGAACTCCTAACTTCAAGTGATCCATCGACCTTGGCCTCCCAAAGAGCTGGGATTACAGGCGTGAGCCACAGTGCCCAGCCTGAAAGTGAAGATTTGATCAGACATTCAATGCCTGCTCTTAGGATCCAGTCCGGTAATTCTCATGGGGGTCAGGGCCCATTGTTCTCAGTTCCCTGTCTGTATAGATCCTCTGCTCCTCCAGCTCCCCCATGCTCTCTGTGCTCCAAGTACATAGGCTTTCTTTCCTTTTCACTGGTGAACTACTTCATTCCTTCTTTTAAGTCAGTCTTTGCACATTCTGTTCTCACTTTCTAGAGAAGCCCTCTATGCTCTGGTCCCGGACTTGCCTATGCCTTCTTCATGTCATCCTTAAATATTATGCTCTCAGAGCAGTAGGCTCAGGTTCCTGACTCTTCACTATCTACCTAGGAAACAGCACTCAACATTTCAAGAATTAGCTCATGGTTTACTCTTTTAAAGAGGCTGTACCTGATCTTCCCCAATCTACCCCTTAAGTAAGTTAATGACCCCACTTGCTTGTGTTTGCATCACCCCTGCTGTATGTGAGTTTGCCATCCCTACCTGTGCATCAGAATCACCCATGGAGCTTTTAAACCATGCAAATAGCTCAGCCCTACCCTCTGAGATTCTGAATCATGAGATATGGGTTGGGGTCCCTGCGGATGTTTTTGGTTAATCTCATTATTCTAAAGGCCATTTTAATGAGCAATTTGAGTAGAGAAAAACAGTCTCTTAAATTCTTTATTGCTCTTTTTGGGGAGCTGGGGCCAAGGAGGGTAGGATTAGGATTATGACCTCTAACTAGGTCGAAGCACCAAAAGGGCAGAAATACTTCCTTAGTATATATATCCCAAACATCTGCTGCAATGCTTGGCGCATATTGTCAGTGAATGAAAAAATGCTTATCAAATTAGATTACATGGAAAGTCACAGGAAAAACAGCGTCATTATTTTAGCAATGTCAATGGAAAGTAATTTAAAACATTATTTTTATGTTACAATAAGTGTGCATATACTAAGAGTAACAAATCTCATTAATTTAATATAAAGCATGACCCCCCGCAAAGGTACATCTTCCCTAGGGCCAGAGAGGATCACAAAAGATTCACTGCCCTCAATGCCCTCTGCATTTATTGCACTTCCTGTTGGCCTTGAAATGGCCCTCTCAAATCCCTGATGTAATTCTCAAATTCCTTCCAATTTCCTGTCTCTAAAAACACAGCTTACAATCTATACACTAGTCTTAAATAGAGGTTCTATTGCATATGTTGTTCCCAAACAAAGTTGCCTTAAAAGAAAAAAAAAACATGTAACAATTTCACAAAATAACTCAAGTCTTTGGTCTACACTAAATAGAGAATTTAAACCATAACAACATTTCTATGTAAGGAAGAATTGCACACTGTTGTAAACACTGGCAACCCATAACATTTGCCACATCCTTTTCCTTTTCTTCATAACCCTTTCCTCACTTATCATAGAAATTCTCCCCTTTCTTCAGATTAAGGGAAATTTTTGCTACCCTCACCCCTCTTTCACATCCCACTTCGAATTGTCTTATACTACAAATTATCACTGCTTTCATATTTTCTTTTCCTTTCCTTTCCTTTCCCTTTCCTTCCCTTTCCTTTTCATTTTTGAGAGGGAGTCTCGCTCTGTCACCCAGGATGGAGCCCAGTGGTGGGATCCCAGCTCACTGCAACCTCCACCTCCTGGGTTCAAGCCATTCTCCTGCCTCAGCCTCCCGAGTAGCTGGGATTATAGGTGTGCACCACCATGCCTGGCAAATTTTTTTGGTATTTTTAGTAGAGATGGAGTTTCACCACGTTGGACAGACTGGTCTTGAACTCCCCATCTCTGGTGGTCCACCAGTCTCAGCCTCCCAAAGTGCTGGGATTCCAGGCATGAGCCACTGTGCCCACCCCTGCTTTTACATTTTTCATTCAAGCAACCCATTTCTTCTCCCTTAGAACTAGGCAATCAGCTGCAGTGCATGGTAAAGACAGAGATGATGTTCCCCAGGCCCACATCCACAGAATGTTTCTGAAATGGACTGAGGAATCTATGTTTTTGCATTTCAACCGGTTGGTTCTGATGCTCACTGCCCTACGATTCAATGACAGTACGTTACACTAAAGTATGATCTGTTCCTTATAACTCCTTATTCACCAAGCAGATCATCATCGCTGTGGTTTTCAAAAGTGTGTATGCTTAAGCATCAACAGGGGAGCCCATTAAAATTCAAACTCAGGCAGGACTAAGGAATCGGAGTTTTGCAACACACTGCACTAATGTGATGCCAACCTTGTAAAAATCAGTCTTCTTGTGCCTTTTGCCTTCCACAGCACACACACACAGAGCAGCCAGGTAATGCTGCATTTCTAAGTGTTACTGATGTAGCAGCCATATGCATTACTATCTCCAGCAACTACTTACATGTATGAATCTATTTGGTAACTGATATTTGAGCAGCTGGTGTAATTGTTTCTTACTCTTTTTTTTTCTTCTCTAACTGGAGGGGAAAAAAATCATGTGTGTATATGTGTCATTCATTCACTTTATCTGTATGGATATAGAGAAGAGAGATGGTATATGTGATGAACAAATGAATGAATAAGTGATATCTCACTCTAAGGAATGATTATCCATCTCTTTTTATTTATTTATTTATTTTTTGAGACAGAGTCTCACTCGGTCCCTAGGCTGGAGTGCAGTGGTGTGATCTCAGCTCACTGCAACCTCCGCCTCCCAGGTTCAAGTGATTCCCCTGCCACAGCCTCCTGAGTAGCTAGGACTACAGGTGCGCACCACCACACCCAGCTAACTTTTTGTATTTTAGTAGAGAAAGAGTTTCACCATGTTGGCCAGGATGGTCTTGATCTTCTGACCTGGTAATCTGCCTGCCTCAGCCTCGGAAAGTGCTGGGATTACAGGCATGAGCCACCGTGCCTGGCCCATCTCTTTTAACTCATTAAATTTATACTCTCAAAGAACATTTATAGTATCTCCTACACCAAGACAAAAATGTACTGAATTGAGTAGTCAAAGGAAGTCTAAATTTTATTTTAAAAAAGTCTAAATCTAATTTTATCATCAGCAATGGAGAAACTTTAATGTATATTTAAAATTCATTTTCCAGATGTTTTTAGAAGGTTGAGATCCTAGACAATGAATCCCGTGAGCACAAGTTAAACTACTTTGACTCGCTATAGGTGCTTTATAATTCCTTCATCAGTTTCCAGAAAAGGAACGAGGACTTTAAAAACCTTCTCTAACTTTAATAACAAAACAGAACAACACAAATTAAGAAAAAAAAATCATTTTCCACTGAGTAAAATGCATTGAGAAATGTTTTCTTAAAAAAAAAATGTTTTCCTTCAGTGGAAAAATAATAAGTCATATATTATGTTCTCTCTCCTAGGCCTCCAACTGGTCTTCAGGAAAAGACCTGTATATCAAACTTAGGTTAATACACTATATGCCGCCTTATGTGATGCAATGTATTTAGGTTTCTTTTTCTTTCCTATTGGATCTTGACAAACTATCACTTCCAAATTTAAAAAAATGAGTACATTTTTACACAGAACTTAGAAACATGGCTTGTGATATTACTATCTGAATTAAGATGCAAACTTATGCTTGCTTCTTCAGAGTAAATTCTAGATTTTTAAAAAATGGGCTATTGTTAAAATTTTGGTCTTTGCTAGTCCATTTCTTTTACTTTTATTCTCACTTTTTGATATTCCACTAAAGTCTTTTAAGGCTCCTGGTAAAGTAGTGACCAGAATAGAAATTATTTGTAATCTAGGCTCACTCTTATATAAGGAATATGTATAATACAGTCGTTAGTGGGGGAAAAAGGCACCCCAAGGAGCTCTGCAAACTTTGGACAAAATGCATCAAACTTATCTGGGATGGTGCAGCGAGTTATATAATGTCCCATGCTTGTTTCATCTCTAAAAGGAGAGATAACAATTCTGACCTCACAGGAGTATTGTGAAGAGTTAAAGTGAAATAACTTGCAACAGCCTGGACACATATCAAGCCCTCTCCCTCCACAAATGCTCACTGATACTGTGAAGGAACACATGCTATTTATCATGTCTTTATGTTTAGTTTTACCTTTGTTCAATTACAAAAGTGCAAATATGACAAAAAGTACCTAACAGCATAGGGTGAGAATTTATCCATTTGGCAAATGGATATCTAAAAATCATGTTTCTATCAAATCATTGGATTTGGATATCTCTACATTGATCAGATTTATCATAAAACCACTAACTCTCCACCCATGCTATATTGATACAAAGCCTACACTAGTTTAAGTTCTATATCCTAAAACCAACCCATGTATTCATCTTTTGGAAGATAAGCAGGCATTTTTACTAATTTAGAGTATTCTTTTACTTTTTAAAGATAGTATTTTTCTTCTGCTTTCGACTTTTATTAAAAGGGCCTTTAATTTCTTCAAATGCCATTATACAATCCTGATCATGCTCTTTAAAAAAAAGGAAAAGTATCTCCATTTTATTTATTTCAAATAAGTTAGCACCCTTACTTATAAATAGAAGATTACAACTGTAGATTATGGATATCAATAAAAAAGACATATTGCTGTCAAATTCTTTCTCTGATCTGTTTGTTTGCTCATTAACTTGAAAGGTCCAATCTTTGATCTTTGGTTTCAAAGACATCAAGATGACTTCCAAATGTTTGATATATTGTCTACTTTTACAGTGCATTCCATATAAAATGCATTTCCCAAAACTTAATAGTTAAATAAAATGGGTTACATCCAAGAGATGTTAAGTATTCAAACCTTCCATGTGACAAGACTCGTTACTAGTTTGTGTTTGTTTGCTCACATTTAAACAAAACCATTTTAAACATGCAGTAAATTACAGCCAGTGGTAGTTATTGTTAATATTCTGGAATTGATAAGTTATTTATGTCTAGCATTCTTCCTACTGATTATTCAGGGAGACAGGCGGCTTATAAATATCTCATCACTCCACCGTCACAGAAATTTCATCGACAGTGCTCATGCACAGCTATTAGCAATATGAATCTAACCATTACAAGAAGGAGGAAAATCGAACATGTGGCATTAATACGCAGTCCTGGTTCCTAACCATCTGATAGGCAGATGGTGTGAAGCGGATTCTCCAGCTGAAATGAAGGGGCACATCATTTAAAACCTTGTTTGCATTCTAACTGATATCAGTGCCATATTGATATACATGATACATCATGGCTGTATTTGAACAATCTAGTTTGTTTCAGTCATAAATGTTTACAGCCTTGTTTTTTTAATCTTATAAGCATGTTCAGAAGAGTGTATTTTTAATTTATGAAACCTATTGTTTACTTCTGTTGAACTAGAAGATTAGTGGAAAGCAGGAATATTAAATTACTTCAACCAGAGCAATATAACCAAGACAGATGAATAAAGTGGGTTTCTATTTTCAATAAGGATGTTAGCAAAAGAATTTTAAAATTAGCTCAGGCATTTTGTGCATTAAATACACTTACTCATTTAAACCTTTCAGCTATTTTCCCCCAAGTGGCATACAGAGAAACCTAATGCTTTACATAGTCATTCATTTAAAACTCTCACTGTGTGCAATTAATCTTGTCCAACAATTCAATTCAGAAGGTAAAACATCAAAAAGCATAGTTCAATTCAACAGTCATTACTGTGAAGTAATCTTTCTGCTCCTGACAGTTCCTATAGACTCTTTGCAAAACTCTGTTGAAGGTGCATTGTAAGCTCCACATGAGTTTGAATTACAACTCAATTGAAATCACTCCAAGTCTTAGAAGAACTCTTGGCTCAATATAACAATTTGAAAACACCAGTACCTTTTTTCACCCTGTTTTCTTCCTATCCTTATTTAAATACCAGCTGTCAGAAACTGACATTAACTTTCAGTTATTTTATTTCTCAATAGTTTCTAAATAAAATTGTGATTGAAACATGAATGTCTTCACTCTTGAATGATTAAATAACCAGAATGATAAGCAGATGGAATAAATAATTGTAAATCTGGTTAGACTGAAGATTTTGAGTGTGAACTTTTCTCTTAATGTCCATTAGACTGACTTTTCTTGGCCTTTGAAACACATTTGTATTCTGCAGAGAAAAAGAAAAATTGATTCTTGAGGCCATTAATGGAAACACTCCCTATACCAGTTTTGAGTTTTTCAATTGATTGAATTAGATTTTTAAAATGTTTGTACTAACAAAATAAAAATCCCAATAATTTGGAGATATATACAGTAAGAAAGCTGTTGTTATAATATGAATGACTAACAAATCAAATAGTCATCAGATTTAGCATTCTTTTTCTGGATAGCTTAAAATCTCAATTTCTGAGACTGAAGAGATTATAGAAGTGAAATCAGAAAGAAGGAACACCATGGGGAAGTAATCTGGCCACATAAATCACTAAGGAACTTCTATGAAAGCTATTGGAAAGCTCATTTTCTGATCACTAACCCAGAATCAGGCTGAAATGAAATCAGTAAAAACTTTTAAATTACTATAATTTGGTTTTAAATAAAATGTTACCTAATTTATACAAAGTTGAACTTGGCACTATAAGGTCTTATGTATGTAATGTGTACCTTTAAACATTACTACTTTTAGATAAATCTTTCTAAACAACCACTTGGGGTGTTAAACTTATAAAATTTGAGGACTAGAAAGACTTCACCTAATGTAATCCTTTTATTCTACTGATGATTAAATTTAGGGGCAATGAGGTTAATCATTTCTAGAAAATCACACCATTTAATAACCATAGAGTAATCTCAATTCTCCTTACTCCCAGTTCAGCACTGACCACACAGACTCTATGAAGAAATATAAAAAGAAAAGTACAGAGGCCAGGCACGGTGGCTCACGCCTACAATCCCAGCACTTTGGGAGGCTGAGGCGGGTGGATCACGAGGTCAAGAGATCGAGACCAACCTGGTCAACATGGTGAAACCCCGTCTCTACTAAAAATACAAAAATTAGCTGGGCATGGTGGCGCACGCCTGTAGTCCCAGCTACTCGGGAGACTGAGGCGGGAGAACTACTTGAACCCAGGAGGCGGAGGTTGAGGTGAGCCAAGATCACGCCATTGCACTCCAGCCTCGGTAACAAGAGCAAAACTCTGTCTCAAAGAAAAAAAAAAGAGAAAAATACAGAATACAGTAATCTATGGGATCTTTGAAAGAGATGACTCCCCTTTGCTCTAATAGCTTATGGATTGTACAGGAAGTCAAAGTTACAGACACGTATGTCACAAATACACCATATAAGTTGACTCCACTTAGAAATCTGATCTGTATGTTTGTGTTTCAGTTTTATAGAATTTAGAGTATATCTGCTACAGAAACAATGGCCATTCAACTTTATGCACAAAACTTTTAACCTACACTATTGGTGAAATACAATATAATTTGTGACTGAATTCTATATATTACATAGGGCAAAACAAGGGAAAAAAAGAAAGGGTAAATAAATTATTCTCTCTGCATATCTTGACTATAAAATAAATTCTAACCAGAGATAAATTGAAATAGACAAGTCTGACTCTAATTTTCCTTTAAGCACCTCTCTCATTATACCTTTTTGCATTATTTAATAACCTAGGCATTAGATATTCTCATGTTGGTCTAAGCCAAATACTTCTTACTACCCACAGGACCTATCACCCCAGATTACTTAGTGAATTCACCCAGGCAGGAAGCTCTAACTAGTATGAGAGTGACTGAAAATGTGCGATATTCTAAAAGGATGTTTTTGTTTTGTTAAGAAGCTACTTGTTAATATACTGGTGACAGTTCAGGCAATATAATAAGTAAAAATGGGAAAAAATGTCATACATGTAATTTCCTGCAAAAGAATAACCTCATTGGCAATTCAGTCTAAGTATAATCTCCTCAAATGTTCTACTTTTCTCAATATCATGTAAATCCTTGTCTAAATCCATTGCTACCTCAATGTCTCAGTTGTTTTTTAATTTTTCCAGAATCCAAGTACCACATGGGGTTCTGTCCATGTATAATTTGTTGTTGAGGACAGAAAATGACAAAAAAAAAAAATCAAAAGAGGTAGTTATTTTTAGATGTAAGTTGTGTTTGGGATGAGTTATCCAGTGAAATAAAAATAGCCAGAAAATATGTGAACACAAATGTCTTCTGATATAGTAATACAAATGTTTTTCAAGGGAAGACTCATGGAAGAAATTATTCATATATACATATATACACACACATAGAATAAAGAATACACACACACACACACACACACACACACACACAGTATTCTTTCTAAGTGGAGGTCAAAGTCTGAGTGGGCTAGGAACAATATTCATGCAGAGTCACTGGGTAACAATAGAACAAAGAAACCAGTGGTTGAGGCATTATATTTTTTACTTCTTTGTCATTAGGTCTTGGTTTATAACAACAACTCATTTAATCTCCATCATCAACCTACAAGGCAACATCTCATTTAATCTCCATCATCAGCCTACAAGGTAAGTGTTTTCCTCATTTGGTTACAAAGATGTTAATAGTGAGAGGCCAGTTGTATTGCTTTGAAAAGCAGGTTTGTGGTTGCAATTTTAAAGTTGGACTACGGAAAAAACAATCCTGGTTAATTTAGAAAAACACATAGTGCCATGTGATAAGGAAGATTCAAATGAAATATGAGTTGTGGTCCACAGTCTCAAGTGGTTGACATTTCTTAGAAAGTGGCATGTTATAGGGAATGAAGCCTTTATCTTGGCACAATTTTCAAATCACTTAATTCTTTGAGTGTAACTTAGACAAATTACTTGGGTAGTCTGATTATAAGGAGACTTTATACCTTATTGTTCAAAAAATAAATGGTGTTTAGGTTTAAATTTATTTATTTCATAAGGTTTGATTACTATATGCAACCCATCTCACCTAGGAACAGAGTAAGTGCATATCAGGAAGAATTACCAATGTGTAGTGTTATTCACTTCTCTTTTTTGCTGCAAAAAATTATTCCAACAGAAAGAAATCTTTAGTTACTAACATGCCAAGAAATGTGAACCTTTTGTGTATTCCGATAGGAACTTTTACTTTGTTTCAAAACTCTGTAAGTCATATCAAAGCTTCAATTTTCCTAACATCTCTTCATTTTCGACGCAATGTCGGTAGTTATACTGATCCAATGACTTCTCTTGACCTAATTTATACCGTACCATGAGATTCTATTAAAAGAAACTAAATCACTGCAGTAGATTTAGTCATCTTAAATAATTTAAGCTAATTGAAAAAGAACCAAACTAAAACTAAAACACTTCTCTCAAGCATTCAACTTCTGCATGTCAATTAGTAATTTAAATAACCAACTAATCACAACAGCTTTGTGAGAAACATGGACCTGTGCTATGCACACCTCTCTCTACCTCCACTGAGCTGAAGATAGAAGTAAATATCAATTCTGATTCTACATATATACCTCTTCTGTAGTAATTAGGTAATTTCAACAAAATATTTTCATTGATGGCTTTGAGATTCTTTTCAACTTTTCCAAAAATTTTGAAAAGAACAGAAAAATAGAAATATCTAAACATTTCACATTTAATCATTCTTTTTTGTCAATGAGTTATGACAATTCAAATGTATAAGGTGACTTAACCAAAACAAAATTTAAAACACTGTTGTTATCTACAAAAATTAATACATCATAATAACCAAGGACTGAACTCCTATGGGTTAGTTTAAAAATTACAAACTCAGGCCAGTCACAGTGGCTCACACCTATAATCCCAGCATTTTGGGAGGCCGAGGCGAGCAGATCACTTGAGGTTAGGAGGTCGAGATGAGCCTGGCCAACACGGTGAAACCTGGTCTCTACTAAAAAAAATACAAAAATTAGCTTGGCATGGTGTCATGTGCCTGTAATCCCAGCTACTTGGGAGCCTGAGGCAGGAGAATCGCCTCAACCCGGGAGGCAGAGGTTGCAGTGAACCAAGTCGGTGCCATTGCACTCCAGCCTGGGCAACAGAGCCAGACTCTGTATTAAAAAAAAAAAAAAAAATTACAAACTCAGTTTAATATTATTATTATATTTTATTATTACTTTTCTTCTTCTTAAGATGAAGTTATTAAATATCATTTTGATTTATGCCATGTTCACAGTAGCACATAATGTGATTAGAAATTACAGTACTCTAATTGTCCCATCATTTAGAACTCCATTTGTAAAATCAGTGGTCATTTTTCTCATGCATTTATTTGATTTTATAATTCAGCTGTTTGTAATACCTGGAATATGTGGCATAGTGACATGTATGACAGTCCTACAGAGAGTTTTCAAAACTTTTTGCAATACTCTTACCATACATCTTTCTTATGAGAATTAGAAAATTCAAACATAACTTTATCTTGGAAGAAAAGCCCTTTGAAATATTGCTAAAGTGCATACTGAATAAAGACAACACACTTAAGCGGACTTTTTTCCCTTTAAACAGCATTCATCTTTTCAAAAGCAATAGATTCTCAGTCCACACAGAGTCTGTTGCATTATTCATTTCATGTGCAACCTCATGCTGGACCATAAATTGTTACTTTATCTAATCAAAGGAGACTTAACTCTACAGAAGGTCAAAGGTTTAATTTTGTGAAGTATTATCTTACGCTATGAGTTTAACCGAAAAATAGAAGAAGAAAAACAGCCAAGAAACTGGTAATAAATGAACCTTTATTGCCTCAGGCATTGGCCTAGTTAATAAACTTTCATTGAAGGTTTCTTTCAACTGTTACGGACAATGAGAGGAAAAAAATCTTAAATTACAGCCATGTGTGACTTTTAAAGCAGTTATTCTTTTTTATCTCAACCTTCCTAGCTCAGGGAAAGAAGAAAAAAAAAAAGACAAAGAGAGATTGTCTTCGATCTCTTAACCAAAAATGTATGTTTCTAAACAGATGAAAAAGTGCAGATAAACTTTTCTAAAAGCAGAGGTCAGCTTTGAACAATATTAAAAAAATGCTTTCTTTAGGTGTTGAATCTTAGAAAACAATCTCTCTAGCTCAATGTAAAACTACAAAAAGGAGGAAGAGGGACATGTTTTTTTCCCAACAAGCCTAACTCTTAAATTGTAGTCTCCTGCTTAGCACAACATAATGCCTTATAATCTCATTATTATTGCACAGTCAGCTGTAGTTTTGATATTAATTAAATGCATTGTAAATAAAACAGTAGCTATGTATTATCTGACCTGTTTTAGTGCAGAAATCCTTCCTCTATCATCAGAAATGCTACTAACAAAAAATTAATAATCCCAGCACTTTGGGAGGCCAAGACAGGCAGTTCATGAGGGCAGTAGTTTGAGACCAGCCTGGCCAACACGGTGAAACCCAGTCTCTACCAAAAATACAAAAAATTAGCCAGGCGTGGTGATCCTCCTGTCACCTATAATCCTAGCTACTCAGGAGGCTGAGGCAGAAGAATTGCTTGAACCTGGGAGGCGGAGATTGCAGTGAGGCAAGACTCACCACGGCACTCCAGCCTGGGCAACAGAGCAAGACTCTGTCTCAAAATAATAATAATAATAATAATAATAATAAATAATCATTGATACACAATTAAATTTTTTTAAAGGAACAATTTTATCTTCTTAGTTGATATTCTCAACCAATAATGGTTTATGTGTAGTTTTCATACCAGTATTTTCTAGAGAAGTAAATGAACTGAGTTCTTCTCAACTATATCCATTTTTTCAGTAGGCCCTGTGTTGAACATGAAAATTATCACAGCCTCGATTCTACCCCCAAGCCACAGTATAAATAAGGTAGATCCTCCTGTCACCAACAGAGTTCATATAAACTGTGAGACAAGGAAGAAGCAATGTTCTGCATCATACCTCAGATCTTCTCCAAGAGAAGGGGAAGAGAGCTGGCTCTGTTCCTAACAGGACCCTCTCTGCCAGGTTCTATCCACAAATCACAATGCTCTCAGCAGGGCACCCAACCCAATTCCACCTAGCAGCATTTGGACAGAACTGGGGCTCTACTTCATTCCAGGGACATGTCCTCAGGATGCTATCTTGGCAACCTTTGAATCTGAACATGATGGCTGCTTACACCAGCAGCATCAGGTGAAAGCAAGACCAGGTTCCCTACTAAGAAATGCACTCTGCACAGCTGGAAGGCAATGAGTTCTACTGGGGTCAAGGATGAAGCAGGTTTATAACAGCAGCTCTGCTTCTTTTCTGTATTTGCCAAGAATAGCAAGGGAGACTTCTGAGAAGAGACCATCTAACTTGAATCATGAATTGGAAAAAAAAATCAAGTTCTATTCATAGAATATTAAGGATACAAACACACGGTTTCTAAAAACATAGTTAAACCTAGATATGAGAATCCAAAGCAAGTTGGAACAATTGGTTTTCATTAAATTAGTAGAGGGTTTTAGAATCAACGAGCAAGTTTGATTTCATGCAAGAAACCATGAAACACTACTCCAAGTTTAGGAGATGAAGCATTGCTGGAGGAGCAATTGACAAACATGATTCTCCCCCACTTTACTTACTGCACAATTTTTATACATGCATACAATTGAGGAGCATAAGAATAAAAAGGTTAAGAAAAATGCAGAAATGTCAACTACTTTCTAGAATAAAACACTATGGTTTGGAATGTATATAAGTGAATGACAAGCTCATGTATGTGTGTAAACGATTTAGTAATAGCAAGGGCGGTCATGCTTTATAATTTCAATATTCTTATTTATTGTTCTTTAAGAGAAAAAGCCTGAGGTACAGTTAGAAGGTGATCTCAAGGTCAGAGAAGCATGGGAGAGTAACAAAAGCAGGTATCTCAAGTCTAATTCTTTGTTCCATTAATCAGACTTTTATGGGCTTGGGAAAGTTGTGCTACAGTACACAGGGAGGATAAGAAAAAGGAAAGATCAAGGGAATTCGAAGGATTTATTAAAAGTGAAGACAGCAACTCCGACTAGTGTGTTTGCTAGATAGACACAATTAATTGTAACACTGTGAAACTCTAAAATGCTGAAAGAACGTGTTCATGCCTGCAATGCAGTAATGTAGCAAAATACTTATAATCTTACAACCACCAGGAGCTTTTGTTGGTTTTTTAACCTAATCCACAGCTTGACATAGATCCTAAGGTAATAGAACAGAGTTCTTTGATTGAAATAATATCTAAACATTGCGGCACTAGCCTGGTGGCCTAATAAGTCTGTTTTTCTGAAACTCGAGAAATTTCAACTTTGGAAACAGACTGACAGACTGAGCTCTGGCTTGAAAAGTCCTTTAAGAAATGCCTTTGAGACAGGAATATGCTCTTTCCAGTTTAACAGGACCAAAAAGAGATATAAAACTTCTGCAATCGGCTGGGCATGGTGGCTCACACCTGTAATTCCAATACTTTTGGTGGCTGAGGTGAGCGGATCACCTGAGTTCAGGAGTTTGAGACCAGCCTGGCCAGCATGGTGAAACCCCATCCCTACTAAAAATACAAAAATTAGCCAGGCCTGTTGGCGGGAGCCTGTAATCCCAGCTACTAGGGAGGCTGAGGCAGGAGAACTGCTTGAACCCAGGAGGCAGAGGTTGTGGTGATCCAAGATTGCACCGTTGCACTCCAGCCTGGGCAACAAGAGTGAAACTCTGTCTGAAAAAAAAAAAAAAAAAATTCTGCAATCGTTTTTCTTTTAAATAGTGACAGAGTCAAAGCAAACTGTTTTCTTCAGCCACTGAAAAGTTACTAATAAGGGAAAAGTACAGTGTTGATCATCACAGAGTCTAATACATGTCATAAAAACACAAAGAATTTCAGAAGTGATCCAGTAGCCCAACTTTCTATATTTGAACATGAAAATGTGAACAAGATCTACAAGTTTACTCATCAAAGAAAGTTGATCCATTTATTTGGTCAAGTTTAATCACATGAAACACTTCAAATTGTTTAAAAACACACTAAAGATATCTAAAAAGTAATACGTATATACCATTTAGTGGAAAATAAAAAAACCTGTACTTATTTTGTTTTGTTCAAGGTACCTCAATTTGTGATAATGATAACAATGCCACATTTGAGCATTTTAGTAAGTGTGGAATCATTTAGAAGTCTACATTTGCAGCAATAAATACACTCTGATTAAACTTTGAAAGACAATTGCAATAAAATATCCATTTCATTGTGCATTCTGCTGAATTTCAAAAAGCAAAGAAAGTATGCCATTACTATTTACTGATACCCAGGTGTCTTGTAAAAATTGCTAAGCAAAAGAATAGATGAATAGAGAAAACAGAAAGGCACTGGGTATCATTATGTATACCTGCGGCTATAGGCAAACTATGATCGTATATTTGGACAACAGACTTACAATATTTAAATAACAAAAATGATTTTTACTAAGCATCTGTCATTTGACACTATCAAATAACTTTATAACTGTTAATAAAATGATACTTAGATGACAATTGAGATTCTGAACACTGTCACAAATGTGAAGTCTTGGCATATTTTATCATTACCTTGTAAAGCATGAGCTGTGAAGCTCGAAGGGGAAAAAGACAGCAAGTAAGAAAAACCCCTCAAATTAAATAATAAAGATATGAGTTTGAAACCATACCAGTCCTTGTACAAAGAGTTTCTAAGAGCACAATTAGGGTTAGTTAGATCAGGAAATCAGTAATGTCTGTGACCCAGTTTTTTTCCATATTTCCTTTTTGCTATCTGTTGGTAGATAACTCTTATATTAAAAAGTTAGCTATAGCAATTCCAGGGATCCAACTAAAGAAAGAATTAGCTGACTATGCTATATGTTTCTTTTCAGTCCTTGAAGAAATCTTTCCCACGGAACATCTAAAAGGTTCTAACTGTATCATCTGATCATATCCAACCAATCATAGGCAAAGAGAACAGGGCCACCATGACTCACATCTGGGATAGAACATGGGGCTGAGACCTCCTAAGTGCATGACTGGAGAAACTATGGGGATACCTCAATAAGGTTAGGATTCTGTTAGAAAGGAAGGGGTGATAGGTTGTTATTGTGGAGCAACTAACAAAGCCTGTGACAAAAGCTTCTTGGAGAAAATTAAAGAAAATAGCTGCCAGCCTCAAAAAGAAGCCCACTTACTTTGCTATTTCTAATATTCCAGTATTTGTAGTCTTTCCCAAGCTTGCTCAAGTTACCCTGCAACTCCTAGTTTCAAAGGATAATAGCATTATTGTTCTCAAGACACTACTTCTCGTAATGAAAGTATTGGTCCTTGTACAGAAAAGTTTCATAAAATTACATAATGGCTTTGAGTTTTATATTTAGTTTATCAGGAACAGAAACATGAAATAGGACTACTCAATTGCTTTGAGTTTCCTTTCCTGCCTCTAGCTGGAGAGATCTAAACAGTAAGATGGTATGTCTACAGAACACAAAGATGGTATCCTTCATTTAATTACTATACAATCAAATATGTGACAATAAAATGTGAACACAAAAAAATTGGTCATCTTTTAACTATATTAAATAGACACTTAAACTTTTCCAGTAACAGTGGGATGGCTAAAATTGGTGTTAACATTTCCACAATGCTTTGATACAGTACTAGAATCATTAACCTCATGTTCTTCCTTCTTAATGGTGCAGACCAGTGTAGAAAAATATGAAACAGCAACTACAGAGCTCAAGAGAGGCAATGAGAAGAAAGAAAGGTGGGACCGGGGTGAAGGGGAGAGAGACAACAATAGCTTCAAGAGTAAATGTGTTTATAGCCAAGTTAATGCCATTTACTCTTCTTCATGTCCATCTTTGATACCATAACAGAAAAAAAGAATTATTTAAAAGTTTGAAAATTGTGAGCAATAGCAGGCATACGGTATAGGACAAAGAATATGGGTTTTGAAGACTAAGACCTGAGTTCCATCCCATCATTAGGTAGATGGCTTCTGTTTGTAAAATCTAGTCTCTTTTTACCACAGTTAACTTTTTCCCAGCATTAAAAATGAGGATCATGTTGCTTGAGTCTCACAGAAATGATGCCACAGGATGCACAAAAGCCATGGTACAAAGGTGTTCCATGATGACAGTTTCCTTCCCATAATCTCATCATATCAGTCCCTTTCCTGCCATTTTTGCATTAGTATCTCCACTACTGAAGGAGCTGCCATTACTTGTTCAGGACAGATGGTAGAATCAGGGCCATGGAAATACTCCCATGAATCTGCCCTTTCAACTTTATTTCTCAGGATCAATAATGGAACTTGCTAGGTAAATACATTCCTTATGAGAAATTTTGTTTTGTAAGTATAGTCATGCACTGCATAATGATGTTTCTACCAACAACAAACTGCATATACAACAGTGGTCCCATAAGATTATAATATTGCTGAAAAATCCCTACTGCACAAATACCATTGTGATATTATTTCCTCACACTAGTACAGTAATGTGCTGTACATGTTTGTAGCCTAGGATCAATAGGCCATATGCATAGCCTAGGTACATAGTAAGCTATACCATCTAGGTTTGTGTAAGTACACTCAACAAAGTGCCCACAAGATGAAATCACCTAAAAATGTATTTCTCAGAATAAATTCTCATCATTAAGGGACACATGAATGTACCTGAATGGATGAACTCTGTATCACATTTTAAAATTATATAAAATGTGGATTTCCGTCTTACTAAGGGACCTTAGACAAGCCACTTAACTTCCCTTGAAATGGGGCTGACAACAACTACATGTTGTGGTGGATATAAAGATTAAATGAGGGAGTACACATAGTGAACTTCAACTGCGTATGGTAGAATATAAGCAATCCATATATGTAGGCTATTGTTAGTGTCCTTTGAGATCAAAAGACACTAATATTCACAGGAAACACCATATAGAAACTAGTTTTAAGATGATGAAAACTAAATTTTAATTCATGCTCTAATAAGGAAAATAAACAAATATTGCAAAAACCACAAAAAGATCCACATTATCATTACATTACCTATTTTCATTATACACATCTTGATTTTAAGGATATTTTATTACTAGAAATATATCATGTTAAAATCACACTGATAAAGAGATCCAGTTAAATGAATATGAGCAATATGGATCTCACAAAAATTCTAAAAGATAAGTTTAGACTTTAAATATATAGTCACCAGCTTATTCAATGCAGACACAAAAATTGGTGCTATCTTGGAATTCATCTTCTTTAATCTCAGATTCACATTATGAACAGAGGCCAGAAGCAAGCTAGAATCTCCATCTTTCACTAGAAGGCCAAGCACTTTCACCTTTATAAAAAGCTACCCCACCATGCACACACAGTCTCTTCAATTACATATCAATCATATCCATCAATATAATTTACTGAATAAAAGTTAAAATATTTAATTTTCAACTTCTAACTGTGATTCAAATTAAATAATGTCATTGTAATACGTAATAAGATATTTAGATTTTCAGAACATGTGGTAAAATAGACCCATTTAAGCAGTCCTATACAAGAAACACTCCCATTTCTCTCTCTGTGAGGTAACAGAAAACCAAACCAACTTTTAAAACAGAAAATCAGGGATTTATAGGATTCTAAGAGACTCTAAACTCTGTTTTCCTGAATTCTAATTATTATCAAGGCATTCGGATAAAAGTTGACAACTACATATGATCTTTCAACACATACATTTATTCACATAATCACTAAAATTGACAGTGCATCTTCATCATAATAAATTTGTAAGAATTATTTGATGTTAATAATTCTCATGACAAATTATTTTAATTCAAGTATGAAGCTCCACTTGTAAGATAAATACAAAGCCAGGCTTGACATTCAGTTATGAAAAGTAATTTATTATGTATGAAGTAAAATTTGCCATCAATTACTTAAGTATCTTACTACTTTTTATTGCTAGTAAAAATTTGCAAAGGTCATTTGAACTTACTGTTATATCAGCTGTTTAGCATTTATTCTAAGAGAAAAATATAGTTTTGGTAATCATGGTACTAAAAGACATGCAATCACTATAGCACAGAAGAAACATGCAAAATATAGTGAAAACATAGCTGCTCAAGTATTCATTATTTCACCATAGAACTATTGTCTTAGGTCTTTCAAAAGTACATGAGAGCAGGGCACAGTGGCTCCTGCCTATAATCCCAGCACTTTGGGAGCCTCAGGTCAGTGGGTTGCTTGAGCCCAGGAGATCAAGGTTGCAGTGAGCCATGTTTTGCACTACTGCACTCCTGCCTGGGCAACAGAGTGAGACCCTGTCTCAAAAAAAAAAAAAAAAAGAAAGAAAGAAAATAAAACAAAAAATTTATGAGTAGGTTCTAACTGCGGGGTTTCAAGACCAGTCTGGGCAACATTGCAAAATCCCATGTGTGTAACACACGCCTGTAGTCTCAGCTACTTGGGATACCGAGGTGGGAGAATCACCTGAGGCCAGGAAGTAAAGGCCGCAGTGAGCTCTCATAGCGCCAGGGCGCTCTGGGAGTGAGACAAGCATGCATTTTATATATACATATACATGTGTGTATATGTATGTGTGTGTGTGTGTGTGTGTGTACATGAGACATATGCATCATAAAATTCTGAATATATTATTAAACTATTTGAAATATAATTTTAGGAAAATGCAAACTGTATTTGAACTAGCATCTCACACACATACACATATATGCAGATATTTATGTGTTCAGAAAGATTATATCTATAATGTTTGTTTATGAGACAGGGACCATGCCTTATTCAATACTTTATTCCAGCTCCTAGAGATATTCATGCTATATACTGGACTTTTAGTAAATGAATGAACCCTTCATGATTGTTTCCCTGAATTCCTGAGGAACTAATTAATTGGCATTTGTCATGCTGGATCGTATTCCTATTTGTTTCAAATGACATAGGTACTATAAATGTACATGATTATAAAGATTACATAAGAGATCACTGATCAGTCTTTAGAACCAGCAATGCACTAAGCCACATAAATGGACAGGAAGGCTGCCTCCTCATCATCTAGATGATTAGAAAACAAGGCTAAATGCTAGTATAGATTTCAGCACTCTGACAAATTGTTGGTGTCTCTTTTTTTTTCATTCTCCCCATGGCAGATTGTCTTCTTTTTCTACGTCACAAAATTAAGTCATTGCACTCCTCTGCTTTCACATTTGGGGCATTACCCATTGCCTAGAACTAAAGATTCAAATACCTTACGTATAGCAATGCTTAGGCTTTCATAATCTGTCCCTCCCCTACCTCTCCAGATATATCACTGACCAGTCGCACTCAATCCACTTTCTATTTACAACTACAAAGAACTATCCTTCATCTCAGCACCTGATTCCTTTACTGTACTCTTTGCCAAAAATCTTTCCCCTCCCTGCTATGCATAGTTTAAACACCATCACAAATTATCACCTCCTAGGAAGTGACAATCAATTATTATTAATTCGCTGAAGAGAGTTGATTATCTTCCTTTGCCTTACCTTCTAAATTTTGTGGAAATCTCAACTATAACTATACTGAATTATACTGTTATCATTTATTTACCAGCTTGTCCAATTACACTATGAGCTCCTTGAAAGTAGAGGCCATGCCTCATTAAATTTTCTTTTTGCTCTCTTGTGCCCTCCATAAAATAAATGTTAAGTTTTTGAATAAATAAATGGCAACACTGTAAGTAAAAAACATCCAGAAAATACAGAAAAGTGGAGTGAGTTGACAAGTACAGAACATAATTGAAGAAAATTATTTAAACAGCCAACAATTTATCCAAATTTGAGTCTCCACAACTCGAAATAAATGAGACATCATCTTTCTAAGTATTACAAGTCCAGATTTGTAAGCTTAAACAAAAACACACATTTGGTTAAAATGTATGAAATTACTGATATTTGACTAATTTTGACCTACAAAGTGACCATTTAATATGGTTCAACTTAATTTCTATTATTTTATGACAAAATTCACCTCCATTAGCCAAATCTTCTGGAAAAAGCAGCACAACAAAACCTGCCCCTAAATCCATGCTCAAAAGAAACATACTTTTCCAAATTTACTCTCAGGAGAAAACACTCATTCCAGTGCCAACAAACACCAACTAGTTCTAAAGTCAACACACATTTACCAAAGGACTAAAAGTAAACTCTACCAAAAGAAAAACAAAAGGACCTAAGCCTGAGTGAAGCATGATTGTCAGTAAATTCAGCTCCAGTGCTGCTCCCTGATCTGTCATTTCCTCTTATCTCAGAAGCTTCTTTCACTTTGCAGACTTAAGAGCAAAGGCAGATACTGCACTACCCATGTCTCTAAGGTTTTTACCGACTGTAATTGTTACACCTGACACCTGTGGTTATCACACCCTCCAGGACCGCATTCTCTTCTTAAAGCTCTTCCTTACAGTGCTTTTCCTTCCTGATATACCAAAAATATTAGAACATTTTGACTGCAAAAACAAAGCCTAAGTTTGAATCTCTCCCTCCAAATATAAACTTTGTATTTATCTACCTCTACATACCAAGAGATTCCTGTCTTGAAAAGTAAGTATATTTCTGAAGTATTCACTAAATTCTATTTTCTTCAAGTTATTTTTTAATGCCAGATCTGATGACAGTAAGTTTTCAGAAAATATATAAAGAATCGTTGTGACTATACTTAGCAATACTGTGATGTATACTTGAAATTTGCTACAGAGTAGATCTTAAATGTTTTCATCAGAAAAAAAAGAAAGAACAGACCACCATATATGTACTGTGCGCTCAAAACTATAGTCACCGTTTTGTTAATAATTGTACCACATATATCATACGTATGGGTGTATGTATAACACAAACACACACTATTTTAAATGAGGAGAACGATGTGCAAAGGGATAGGTAACCATCTAAAATTAGATAAATAATAGGCTGGGCACAGTGACTCCTGCCTATAATTCCAGCATTTTGGGAGGCGTAGGTGGGCAGATCACCTGAGTTCAGGAGTTTGAGACCAGCCTGGCCAACATGGTGAAACCCAGTCTTTACTAAAAATGCAAAAATAAGCCAGGTGTGGTGGCGTGCACCTGTAATCCCAGCAACTCGGGAGGCTGAATCAAGAGAATTCCTTGAACTTGGGAGGTGGAGGTTGCAGTGAGCCAAGATCATGCCACCACACTCCAGCCTGGGCGACGGAGGAGACTCCATCTCAAAAAAGAAAATAAAATAAAATTAGATAACTAATAAATGCCGCAGTCAGTTTAAACCACATGTGTCTAACTCCAAAATCCATACTCTTAACTACTGTACTAAGTGGGCCTCAAAAAACTGAAAAACTGACCCACATATGCAAGTGTAATATGCAAGCACAAGAAAATATGTTGGCACTTGAGTGTTCATAATCATTACAGTTCACAAATGTTGCATTCAACTTAACCTCAAAGCCTGAAATGCCAGTATTTTGGCCGTTATGTCACCAAATGATCCCAAATATATGTACAGTGATTATATAACAGATGACTTCCATACAAAAAATCATTCTAACAGAATAAAAAATGATAAAATGTTTATTTGGTAGGAAGATAGGTGAGGAATGAAGAAAGGCAGGCTTAAAGGAAAAGTTGGAGGTTTATCTTTCATTAAAGAACATCTCTTACTTTGCATGTTGTACAGACAACTGATTCTTCTGGAATCTACATGTCAGCATCAACTTTTTTGTGAAATGTAACCTCTAACATAGTTCAGTCAACTTTAGAGAAAAGCTGAAGATATATAACTAGAAAATTTCCAGATTACTCATTTGAAATCATTGAAAGCAACTTGTTTCTTCAACCTTCTTCAAGAAACCTTCCCTGATGGCTATAGCTGTGATGATTAGAACTTCAGAACTTCTCAGTCCTCAATGACTGCCCCTCTGGTTTGACACACATATCATAATGCTCTACCATGCTATTATGTTATTTTTACTGCTACTTACTCTGTGTGTAAGGTTTTGTCCCTATCACTTGAATACAGAAATGAAAACATCACTTAGCAAAACCTTCATGGAAGCATAGCAGGCTGACATTGGTGATGCCCCTTTTTTTTTTTTGAGACGGAGTTTTGCTCTTGTCGCCCAGGCTGGATTGCAATGGTGTGATCTCAGCTCACCACAACCTCCAAGTGGGCTCAAGTGACTCTCCTGCCTCAGCCTCCTGAATAGCTGGGATTACAGACGCCCGCCACCATGCCTGGCTAATTTATTATTTATAGTAAAGATGGGGTTTCTCCATGTTGGTCAGTCTGGTCTCAAATTCACGACCTCAGGTGATCCGCCTGCCTCGGCCTCCCAAAGTGCTGGGATTCCAGGCGTGAGCCACCACGCGCAGCCCCGTCTTTCTTAATGAAAGCACACAAAATAAAAATAAAAAATAAAAATCTTAGAAATGACACTTAAATCCTTCAGTGTTCTGAATACAGCAGTCCTAAATAAGAATACTGTTTCACTTTTCCCCTATGTATCTCTTTTCATTTGCTTTAACTTCTTGGTGTTTTAATTTTGTTCATATTTCCAAGAAAACATTCTTTACAAAGTGTCAACCTGGTATAAATTAATACGCCAAAGAAGAAAAAGTTATTAAAGGGAAATTCTGAAACAAGTCACCATTTCTATGAAGCATATAAAGAAGAAAGTACAAAGTAATTTTTAACTGGCTTATAATTTAATAAGCTTGACACTTGTGAGGCATACTTCAAAGTTTATCATTTGCACGTTTTGTGTGTGTGTGTGTTTTGGTTTTTTGTTTTTTTTTTTTAATTTTTTGTTTTTTTTTTTTTTTGAGACGGAGTTTCGCTCTTGTGGCCCAGGCTGGAGTGCAATAGCTCAATCTCCGCTCACTGCAACCACTGCCTCCCAGGTTCAAGCGATCCTTCTGTTTCAGCCTCCCGAGTAGCTGGGATTACAGGCGCCCGCTACCACACCCGGCTAATTTTATATTTTTTAGTAGAGACGGGGTTTTTCCATGTTGGTCAGGTTGGTCTCAAACTCCCGATCTCAGGTGATCCGCATGCCTAGGCCACCCAAAGTCCTGGGATTACAGGCGTGAGCCACCATGCCCAGCCTCATTAGCAAGTTTTAAAAGTAAGTTATTTGGGATTTGGGGTATTGGGCTTTATTTAGAAGCACACTGGTCTTGCCTCTTTTTTCTCCTTATTTAATTCAGTTCAGTTCCATGTGGTATTTAACCATTGTTTTGCATTGGTAGACTACTTCAGGTGAGCCTTAAGTGTGATTTCGCTTGCTTGTGTCATTACTTGTGCATTACCTGTTCATTCTGTATTCTTCATTACCACATGCCAAATTATATTTCTGTTCAATCCAAACTATCAGTGCCATATCAAGTAACTCCTTCAGCTTCTATTTTTTTAATTTAATCATTGGCTTATAACTTTTCTTCTGCCTACTGAATAGCACATTTGGTCAAACTTCTTCAGTATATAACTCCTTAACCCTGGGAAAACAGCTAAGTAAACTGCTTTTTATGGCCCCCAATCTAAGTCTAGGCTAAATTTTCTTTGTTTGATTTATCTTACCCAAAATTGGAACACATTTTGTTGATCTTTCTCTAACCATGCTTGTCTTTTCCTTCCAAAATTTTTACTTATTTCTTCTTTCTAAATATTTTTCTTAAATTATGTTAGTTCCTTTACATAGGCTGTCATCCCATCTCTTTAATGCTGACAAATTAGCTTTCTCTAACGAAATCAAAGCATTGTTCTATCTCCAAACATTTTTGAACAGTCAGTCCGTTCTTACGGGAAAGAAGATGAGTTTTTAAGTCAGAACATATGCTTTCAAGTCAGAATATATGTATTCTGACTTGAAAAGTGTGTGCAGATAGATAGATAGATAGATACTGACTTGAAAAGTATATATGTATTATGACTTGAAAAGTATATAATTGATACTGACTTGATCATTATCCAATCAGTATCTGATCAAGTGGGAGGATCGTTTGTACATTAAGAGTTCTAGACCAGCCTGAACACAGTGTGACCTCATCTCTAAAAAACATTTTAAAATTAGCTGGGCATGGATGGAGGCATATGCCCATAGTTCCAGCTACGTAAGAGGCTGAGATGGGAGGACTGCTTGAGCCCAGGAGGTCGAGACTACAGTAAGCCAGTGATCACACCACTGCACTCCAGCCTGTGTGACAGATTGGGACTGTCTTAAAAACAAAAAAGCTTTCTTTTTATTCTTTTTCCACAATTTCCAATTTCCTCTCAGGCTCATTTGACTTCCTAGTAGCGACACCCATACACATACACAGTACAAAATGTGAATGTACCAAATCTCAAAATGATTAACATAGAAGTATGCCTCATGAGTTGAATTAATTTTCTTTTTTTTAATGTTTGAGTGATTCCATTTATTTATTTATTTATTTACTTATTTACTTATTATTATTATTTTTTAGATGAAGTCTCACTCTTGACCCCCAGGCTGGAGTGCAATGGCACGATCTTAGCTCACTGCAACCTCTGCCTCCTGGGTTCAAGTGATTCTCCTACCTCAGCCTCCAGAGTAGCTGGAATTACAGGTGCCTGCCACCATACCCAGCTAATTTTTCTATTTTTAGTAGAGAGGGGGTTTCACCATGTTGGCCAGGCTGGTCTCGAACTCCTGACCTCAGGTGATATGCCTGTCTTGGCCTCCCAAAGCGCTGGGATTACAGGCATGAACCACCGCACCTGGCCTATTTTTTATTTTTTTAGAAATGGGGTCTCACTACGTCGCCCAGGCTTGCCTTGAACTCAGCTCGAGCAATCCTCCCACCTCTGCCTCCCAAAGTGCTGGGATTACAGGCATAAGCCACCGTGTCCCTGAATTTACTTTCAAAAGTATACTTACGAACTTAAATAATTCAGCACAAAGTCAATAGAAATGTACTTTGATATTCAGTTTTAGAAGGAGAAGAAAAACTAAATTCTATTAAATACCTTAACACTAAAATCAAAGTGTTCAATGGCTCAAAATAAATACTTCTGAACCATAACTCTGTAGTCTTAAATATAGTATATCTATGATATGAAAAGGTATAATGTTTGAAAATGTCATATCACAATAATTATGGTGATTTGCCCTAGCAAAGTAGTAAAACTGAATTATAGGAATCTGTTCTTAGGGATACATATTTATTGTTTCATTGCACATTTTGCGTTATATATCTCTTAGAGTGAAAATTGATTTGGAATATTTGTATCATCAAAATCAGTGGGCCAGGCACTGTGGCTCACAACTGTAATCCCAGAACTTTGGGACACTGAGGTGGGTGGACTATCTGAGTTGAGGAGTTCGAGACCAGCCTGGCCAACATGGTGAAACCCCGTCTCTACTAAAAATACAAAAAATTAGCCAGTGTAGTGGTGGGTGCCTGTAATCCCAGGTACTTGGGAGGCTGAGGCAGGAGAATCACTTGAACTCAGGAGGCAGAGGTTGCAGTGAGCTATGATAGCGCCACTGCACTCCAGCCTGGGCAATAAGAGCAAAATTCCACCTCAAAAAAAAAAAAAAAAAATCAGTATAATCATGTAACATATACCAAAACGTATTGCTTATTTTAATCTCCTTCACTTGGCCTGAATATTCTTTTGGGAAATATTAGCTACAAAACATTCCAATGTGATTATTTAAAAGTCTAAAACCTACAACATTGTAATCCAAAAACTAGAAACTGTGATTTGAAGAAGAGATTTTGCTGGAATATTTTTATTTTGTAAAGAACTAATACCAAAAATGTGTACATAGTTTCAAAGATTTGAAATCTCTGAAAATGTCTCTGTGAAATAAGCACACATATACTTCCTTGATAATCATATACATTTTGATTTTTAAAAATATTTTTTCAAATTCAGAACATATTTCTTCAACTCTCTTTGTTTTCCTTAGAAAAAAAATCTGAATATTAGCCCAATTTTTAAATTACGGTGTTAAAAATCTCGGAAAAGTTCATTCACACCTCTGAGCATATAAGCAACACCTTTTAACCAGAACGTAAGATTTTTAGAACCATACTAGAAGTCACTACCTTTTTGTATAATCAAAATAGAAAACCATATGCGTTTAGAACTTAACTGTGAGACAGAAGTTAATTTATGTAATGAATACTGAGAGAGAGGAGAGAAGGAAAGAAGGAAGAAAAGAAGGAAGGAAGGCTCTGTATATCACTTTTTCTAAAAAATGGAATACAAAGAGTGTCATAATCATCATGTTTTTGACTCTTACTGGGAGGTGGCTCACAAATTTACCAGCAGATATTGTTACATTAAAAGCAATTTCAATGCTCTAATAGAAGGTTATGTATTTGCAATGGAAAGTTACTTGAATTTCACACTATAGAGCTGTTAGTGGTAAGTAATTACACAACTGTTTTTCCAATGATGAAGTCCCATCTCTGTGCTTGTTCCCTTCCCAGTGGAAAATATCTTGTGAAGCAAAGAGTGGCTAAGGGATTCAAGAGGAGGAAAACACATACCATAAAATATAATTAAGAATTGTGGAGGCTGCATATGACAAGAATAACCATAAAAAACAGATACAAACCAGCTGGCTGTTAACAACTTCTGAGTTATAAAAATCTTAAACCTGCTGTAAAGCACTCAATTCGATTTACATAACCACAGAGCTGACATTCCTTTTAGGCTCCTCTGTTGGGGATTTTTTTTTTTTGACATGTTTTAAAGCAACATAAAAAGCAACTGTGGAAAGAAGACATGTATCATCTTATACAGGAATTCATTCCTGCTTTAAGACTGGACTTTCAAACTTTAATCTGAACCTCTTCCCTTGAAGTGGAAAATATCTTTAATGGACATTGGCTGTCTGATTTTATAGGATTAGTTTTTACATGCTCATGTTTCTAATAACACTGATGCTTTCTCTGTGTGTTTTGTGTTGTGTGTATTTGGATCATTGGCATTACACAATTTCTGTTCGGTGGTACCCATTCAAGAACCAATATCCATGGTCTATAAGAAGAGAATAATATTTTGGTCAACCATGACTGAAACAACTGTAATTCCTTAGAAACCTAATGATGCAGACAGCATTCTACAAAACTAACATAGCTTGCTGTAGGGAATTAAAAATAAACAAAATAAAATAAAATCAATTGTACATTGAGTGAAGTTTTGATGTATAAGTGCTGGCAGCTGAAATTGCCCAGAGCACAAAATGAGCTTTCCCGTTTGATAATTTGCTTGATTCACTATGTTGCTACATGCAGAGCATTTTATGCCTGACTTACATTTAATCCAGTCACCTGCTTAATGTTAGAAGGGTCATAATTGTATACAAGGGTTTTGAACTTATAGCATGTCAATATTTCAGATCTGGCAGATAAAATATGTATATCCATTTTCAAGTATAGAAATTTAAAAATATGTTTGGTAATAACTTTATTTAGGGTTATAATAAAACACAAAATCTTCTATTTTCACTAAGAATAAAGTAAGCAAACATGTTGGGGTCGTGAGACAACCACAGCCCCATATATTGGGAAAAGCAGAGGCATGGAATTATGATTTCAAATTCTCTGCCATTTTCTGGCTGATTTTGAGCAGCAAACCCTAGTCTAATTTCTCATTGTACTACATGTACCACAGAAAGTTGTTGTGAGATGATATAATATACGAATGCCTAAAATATGTTAGGATTTAATGAATCTCCAAAATATTTTTTATGTAATGTGTAAGCTGCCTTTTGTTGTTAGATTATATTAGGAATTATAGTTAACTCCTTCAGTCCTTTAGCCTGTGTAATTATTTAAAACAAAAATTACCATTAATAAAAAGAGAGAAATCAGTCTAGCTGTTATAGAAGAAATAATCATGATTTTCTTTTTAGTCACTGACAAGTTTAAAATGACATCAAATGTCCAATATCTAGTGATAGATGTAAAAGTGTTTAGAGAGTATTATGGATAAAGTGATGAAAATAATAAAAAAGGACATGAGATTGTTATAGAACAGAATCTAAACAGGGTAAAAGCAAAAAGATAAATTTTCAAATATCTTTATAAGTTTTTCTGTGTTGTTTGTTAGAAAGATTAACAGTAATACTAGCTGTTTAAACACATAGGCACACACAGACACATACACATATATAAATAACTCATAAAAACAATTTTAGTTTTGTTACATTGTTTTATCTTGAGCAAATATGAACTTAACCACTAGAAAATATCTTAGTACACAGTAAAACTAATTTCCTGAGATATTTTCAATTTAATTTTTATTCGGTTAAAATATAAGGGTTTTATTTTTTTTGTTGTTGCTTAAATCTGTCAAAGGACAAATTAAAGTAGCAGAAAAAAAGAACATGATTTACTATATTCTGGGATATTACAACATTTTCTATACAATAGAATAATTAATGGAATACTATCAATATAGACCACCTAGACAGATTAACACATCTAAATACAATATAATCAAATGCGTGTATTTTATATTTCAAACACTTAACTCAAAAATTATATTGTTTCCATGTAATCCCAAAAAGGAGGATAAATTTCCTAGATTATATGTTCCCAAAATAAAATATCATATGAAAAGTTTTGAGAAAAAAATGGCCCCTTAAAATTATTTCTATTTCATAGGCAGATTGAATCTTAGAATTAATAATAATAATTATAAAATTATCCTAAATGTAAAACATGCCTCCACAACACACCTGGGAGAGAGTAGTCAAGGCATTTCTAATGAGATTTCCATGCAATATGGTCCACACAGTTTCTCAGTGGGCTCATATTTGAACCATTTTCCCTCCCATGAGTGACAATCACTTGTCCAGTCCTGACTTCTGGAACAATGGAGAATTTATCTGTAACCTCTGTATCTTATCCAACGACAGTGATCATGCACCTACTCAGAGCCCCCATTCTTCTCTAAATACTCTCATTTCCTTCAACCAATGTTAATAACTTACAGTTGTGATTACCCAATTTGGACAATGTTTTCTATCATGACCTCTCAAGATATAACAACCACAAATGGACACAATACTTTTGATATCGCCTAGGCAAACAAGGCTGCTGCCAAAACAAAACAGTATGTAGAGCTCGTCAGCAGCCACACAGCATCAAATTTAAAATAGACTTCAGTGAATCACCACGTTGGCAACGGTACACAGAGGTTTCGGTCCCAGATGTAAAAATCTTACTTAGGTTGAACACATCAAATATTATTGTTAAAAGGGTTCAGGATGAAATCATTTGATGAATACACGATTTTTTAAAAATCATGATCAAAATATAATAACCACAAATGAGCACAATGCTGCTGATAAACATGCAAGACTGCCACATCATGATTCAGAAAATAGGCCTGGCAGTCACTTGAACAGTCTTGAGCAAGAAAAATCAGTGCCAAAATTTATCTGTAAAATGGAAACCGTAATAACTACCCAAAGACATTTTATCAGTATTAAATGAGCTAATATATATAAAAAGGACTTAGTAACTGAAATATGATAAATCCCAATAGATGGTAACAATTATTAACACTCTAATGATCTAAAAATTACACATTCATTAATCAGTCACTGATTGCCTTGAATCTTCAAACAGCCACATCACATACTTTGTAATACCGTAGAACTCATCTATTTTTCTACAGACAAAAGCCATAGGATTTAATTTTCATATACTTGTGTTGTACAAATGAAATTTTGAGTCGAATCATACTCTTTTTAAGCCAATATAAAATGCCACTTTCCACCATAATGAGAATAATTCTTCCTTTAACCCCTCGTTTTCTCTTCCTCTTTGAAATTTTTATAGTGCTTTTATGTAACTCTCTTGGTATTGCTACTTTGTACCTTCAATTATAGTTTACTGAGTGGCAATGTCATTCGTCTTTGCAACTCAACATAAATATTTGTTGAATAAATAAAGGAACATTTCTAAAGTGCATATTTCACAAATAAATTTTGAAATATGAGTATATTTTATGATAACTAATACTCATTTCAAATTTTCTGCAACATTAAGATATTCTATTTAATGACTATAAATCCTTTACTTATTTGGAAATAAAGGGTGTGTGTGATTGTGTATGACTCTGTGTGTGTGTGTCTGTGTGTGTGTGTGTGTGTGTAACTTCTCCAACTGAGAATAACGTGTGAAAAGTAGATGGCGGAGTTAAACAGCATCACAGCAGAGACAATAATTCAATAACATCAATCAGTTACCTTTTGCTACTTTGCTTCCTTCATCAGAACTTAGCCTCTGCTAAACACAGGTTTCATCACCAACTTTGCCATTTCAAATGTTTTAAGTAAAACAGAAGAGGAAAAGGATGAAAAGAAAGAGGATAAGGTAAAAAAGCTAGATTGAGAAGATAGACTTGAGGAGTAGAGCCTAGGTTCTGATGAAAAATATGCAACAGATACATGCTTTCTGGTCAAGGGATTGCTGGAGAAAGGATTCAAGGATTGACAGCTAAACAAAGTGCTACTGGAGCACTGAAATGTAGAGAAATTCATGCTCAGAAATTAAAGGGAATTGCCAGCATCACATAAATATCTAGTGGTTAAGGTTAATCAACCTTAAGGGGACCCACATACCCATAAGAAAGAGCCCAGTTTTTTAGAGTCCCAACTATTAGCTTATCTAGCTCTGCTGGGTTTCAGAGTGAATCTAAATAAGAAATAGAGATTCTGGAGACTCCAGTTTTTCAATTGTTTAAAAAAAACAATTCAGCAGGTATTTGCCAATACTTATTAAAATTCACACAGCTATTTCCAATAATATGACATGCAGATTTTCAGAGTGCAATATGTAAAGTTTATTAATACACACATCATTTTTCATTTAAAACAGATTTCAGTGAATCACCTGTTGGAAGCAATACATTGAGGTTTTATTCTCAGATGTAAAATCTTAGTTAGGTTGCAAACACCCAATGCTATCGTAAAAAAGTCTCCAGTGTGAAGTAGATTGGTGAATACACGTCAAAAAAAATCATGATCAAACCTGGCATTTTTGTTGACAGACTTTGTAGTGAGGCCAAAGGTGTAATTAGGCCAGAAAATTACTTTCTCACCACTAGAATTGTTCCCTTCAGGTCTTGAGTTATCAGTCCAGAAAATTTCATTAAACACTAAATTCACTTTAAGACAACTGTCAAAATTAAGCAGAGGTGAGTCAAGTCAAGGTCCTAATATTCAGATCTCTCATTTGATTTTGAGATTCAATACGAAATAAAAATGCTATTCACAAGACTAAACTTTTTGTGAATTTCAGAAACAACCACTTCTTCTGGAAAACAGGATAAAGCAGAATAACTAAATACATGTAGAATTTGCAATACTTACTAGCCATAAATGTTGAAACAATCTCTATTCCCTGTTCAATAAGATCTTGGTGTGAAAACAATAAAAAATTAAAGTACTTACAATTATTATAGATGGAATCCAAAGGGGGAAATGATACTAATGACATAACTGTGAATTTATCATATTTGCTTTAAAATGATGGGAGGTGGCTATAGTATATTTATAAATAACTGGTTTACCACATTTTGAGAAAAGTAGAAAGAAATAGGATACTCTGAGGGGTGGATCCAAGATGGCCGATTAGGAGCAGCTGAGGATTGCAGCTCCCAGTGAAAGCGCGGAGGGTGAGTGGACTCCGCATTGCCAGACAGATTTTTTATTGCCCACAGACCAGGAGATTCCCAGGGGGGAGGAGCCCCACGGGTCGCCAGCGCGGCTGGTTTGGCCGGCGCAGCAGTTTTTGCCCTCGCGACTGTTTTCGCCAGCGCTGCTGTTTTGGGCAGCGTCCCCGGCGCAGCGGTTCCCCATACAAAATACCTGGGTCCGGGTGCCATTTTAGCTGGCAATTGGAGCTCCGGGAAGGCAGAGCCGCCCATTCATCTGATTAAAAAAGGGGACTGAAACAGGTAGCCAGGCCGGGAGATTTGCCGGGCAAAAAAAACGCCACGAATCTCCTCGCCCGCAGTTTCAGCCGGCGCAGTGGGTCGCCGCACGGGAAATCACACAGATCCCAGCGCCTTTTCAACAGGCGGCTGGAACACCTGGGAGACTCTGAGGCAGGGAGCCAGGTGATCAGGCTCGGCTGGTCCCACCCCCACAAAAAACAGCCATCGGAAATGCTCTGGATCGAGAGTTTCACAGCAAGCACAGCTGAGCCCGGGACGGCCCAGCTCTGTGGGGGAGGGGCGTCCGCCATTACTGAGGCAGTCTGCCGCTACAGAGGTAGTTTGCCATTGCCGAGGCAGTTCTCACTACACCGGTATAAACAGGACTACAGGGAAGTTCATACGGCAGCTGGGTGGAGCCCACAGCAGCTCAGCAAAGCCTCTGTAGGCAAACAGTGACTAGGCTGCCTCATCGCTGGGCAAGGCAGCCCTGAGAAAAAGGCAGCAGCACCAGGGAAACTCATAAATAAAGCCCTAACTCCCCGGGACAGAGCACCTGGGGAAAAAAGGGGTTTATGAGTTCTGCTGCAGCAGACTTAAACGTACCTGCCCAGCAACTCTGAATGAACAACGGAGCTCACAGCTCAGCACTTGAGCTCCTATAAAGGAAACACTGTCTCCTCAAGCAGCTCCCTGATCCCCCGTATATCCAACGAGTCACCTCACAAAGGAGTGCTCAGACGGACATCTGGCGGGTATTCTTCTGGGACAAAGATAGCAGAAGAAGAGACTGGCAGCAACCCTTACTGTTCTGCAGCTGCTGCAGGTGATCCCCCAGGCAAGCAGGGCCGGGAGTGGACCTCAGCAGCCCTACAGCAGAGGGGTCAGACTGGTAGAAGGAAAACTAAGAAACAGAAATAAATAACTTCATCATCAACAAACGGGACGTCCACTGAGAGACCCCATCTGAAAATCACCAACCACAAAGACCACACATAGATAAATCCACAAAGATGGGAAGAAACCAGCGCAAAAAGGAGGTAAACACCCGAAACCAGAATGCCTCTCCTCCTACAAGGGATCACAACTCCTCACCAGCAAGGGAACAAGGCTGGATGGACAATGAGTGTGATGAAATGACTGAATCAAGCTTCAGAAGGTGGGTAGTAAGAAACTTCTGTGAGCTAAAAGAACATGTTCTAACCCAATGCAAACAAACTAACAACCTTGAAAAAAGATTTGATGAAATGCTAATGAGAATAACCAACTTACAGAGGAATGTAAGTGAATTGATGGAGCTGAAAAACACAACACAAGAACTTTGCGAAGCATACACAAGTTTCAACAGCCGAATTGACCAAGCAGAAGAAAGGATATCAGAGGTCGAAGATCAACTCAATGAAATAAAACGAGAAGGAAAGAGTAGAGAAAAAAGGGTAAAAAGGAATGAACAAAGTCTCCAAGAAATATGGGACTATGTGAAAAGACCTAATCTACGTTTGATAGGTGTACCTGAATGTGAAGGAGAGAATGAATCCAAGCTGGAAAATACTCTTCAGGATATTATCCAGGAGAACTTCCCCAACATAGGAAGGCAGGCCAATATTCAAGTCCAGGAAATACAGAGAACACCACAAAGATATTCCTCAAGAAGAGCAACCCCAAGGCACATAATCGTCAGATTCACCAGGGTTGAAATGAAGGAGAAAATGCTAAGGGCAGCCAGAGAGAAAGGTCGGGTTACCCACAAAGGGAAGCCCATCGGACTCACAGCAGATCTCTCAGCAGAAACCCTACAAGCCAGAAGAGAGTGGGGGCCAATATTCAACATCCTTAAAGAAAAGAACTTCCAACCCAGAATTTCATATCCAACCAAACTGAGCTTCATAAGTGAAGGAAAAATAAAATCCTTTGCAAACAAGCAAGTACTCAGAGATTTCATCACCACCAGACCTGCTTTACAAGAGCTCCTGAAAGAGGCACTAAACATAGAAAGGAACAACCAGTACCAGCCACTCCAAAAACATACCAAACAGTAAAGACCATCAACACAATGAAGAAACTGCATCAACTAACGGGCAAAACAGCCACCTAGCATCAAAATGGCAGGATCAAATTCACACATAACAATATTAACCCTAAATGTAAATGGGCTAAATGCCCCAATTAAAAGACATAGACTGGCAAACTGGATAAAAAGCCAAAACCCATCAGTGTGCTGTATGCAGGAAACCCATCTCACATGCAGAGATACACAAAGGCTCAAAATAAAGGGATGGGGGAAGATTTACCAAGCAAATGGAGAGCAAAAAAAAGCAGGAGTTGCAATTCTCATCTCTGATAAAATAGACTTTAAACCAACAAAGATCAAAAGAGACAAAGAAGGACATTACATAATGGTAAAAGGATCAATGCAACAAGAAGAGCTAATGATCCTAAATATATACACACCCAATACAGGAGCACCCAGATACATAAGGCAAGTTCTCAATGACTTACAAAGAGACTTAGATTCCCACACAATAATAGTGGGAGACTTGAACACCCCGTTGTCAATGTTAGACAGATCAACAAGACAGAAAATTAACAAGGATATCCAGGACTTGAACTCAGACCTGGATCAAGCAAACCTAATAGACATTTACAGAACTCTCCACCCCAAATCCACAGAATATACATTCTTCTCAGCACCACATCGCACCTACTCTAAAATTGACCACATAATTGGAAGTAAATCACTCCTCAGCAAATGCAAAAGAACAGAAATCATAACAAACAGTCTCTCAGACCACAGTGCAATCAAGTTAGAACTCAGAATTCAGAAACTAACTCAGAACCACACAGCTTCATGGAAACTGAACAACTGGCTCTTGAATGTTGACTGGATAAACAATGAAATGAAGGCAGAAATAAAGATGTTATTTGAAACCAACGAGAACGAAGACACAACATACCAGAATCTCTGGGACACATTTAAAGCAGTCTCTAGAGGAAAGTATATAGCAATAAATGCCCACATGAGAAGCAAGGAGAGATCTAAAATTGACACCCTATCATCAAAATTGAAAGAGCTAGAGGAGCAAGATCAAAAAAACTCAAAACCTAGCAGAAGACAAGAAATAACTAAGATCAGAGCAGAACTGAAGGAGATAGAGACACGAAAAACTCTTCAAAAAAATCAACAAATCCAGGAGCTGGTTTTTTGAAAAGGTCAACAAAATAGACAGACCACTAGCCAGATTAAGAAAAAAGAAAAGAGAAAATAATCAAATAAATGCAATAAAAAACGATAAAGGGGATATCACCACAGATTCCACAGAAATTCAAACCATCATCAGAGATTATTACAAACAACTCTATGCACATAAACTAGTAAACCTGGAAGAAATGGATAAATTCCTGGACACATGCATCCTCCCAAGCCTAAACCAGGAAGAAGTCGAAACCCTGAATAGACCAATAACAAGGTCTGAAGTTGAGACAGCAATTAAGAGCCTACCACCCAAAAAAAGCCCAGGTCCAGATGGGTTCACAGCCGAATTCTACCAGACATACAAAGAGGAGCTGGTACCATTCCTTCTGAAACTATTCCAAACAATCCAAAGACAGGGAATCCTTCCTAAATCATTTTATGAGACCAACATCATCCTGATACCAAAACCTGGCAGAGACTCAGCAAGAAAAGAAAACTTCAGGCCAATATCCATGATCAACATAGATGCAAAAATCTTCAATAAAATACTGGCAAACCAATTGCAACAGCACATCAAAAAGCTTATCCACCATGATCAAGTAGGCTTCATCCCGGGGATGCAAGGCTGGTTCAACATACGCAAATCTATAAACATAATCCACCACATAAACAGAACCAAAGACAAAAACCACATGATAATCTCAATTGATGCAGAGAAGGCCTTTGACAAAATTCAACAGCCCTTTATGCTAAAAACTCTCAATAAACTAGGTATTGATGGAACGTATCTCAAAATGATAAAAGCTATTTACGACAAACCAACAGCCAATATCATACTGAATGGGCAAAAACTAGAAGCATTCCCTTTGAAATCTGGCACTAGACAAGGATGTCCTCTCTCACCACTCCTATTCAATATAGTACTGGAAGTTCTAGTCAGAGCAATCAGGCAAGAAAAAGAAATAAAGGGTATTCAAATAGGAAAGGAGGAAGTCAAATTGTCTTTATTTGCAGACGATATGATTGTATATCTAGAAGACCCCATCGTCTCAGCCCAAAATCTCCTGAAACTGATAAGCAACTTCAGCAAAGTCTCAGGATATAAAATCAATGTGCAAAAATCACAAGCATTCCTATACACCAATAACAGACTTAAAGACAGCCAAATCAGGAACCAACTGCCATTCACAATTGCTACAAAAGAGAATAAAATACCTAGGAATACAACTAACAAGGAACGTAAAGGACCTCTTGAAGGAGAACTACAAACCACTGCTCAGTGAAATAAGAGAGGACACAAACAGATGGAAAAATATTCCATGTTCATGGCTAGGAAGAATCAATATTGTCAAAATGGCCATACTGCCCAAAGTAATTTACAGATTCAACGCTATCCCTATCAAGCTACCAATGACCTTCTTTGAAGAACTGGAAAAAACCACCTTAAACTTCATATGGAACCAAAAGAGAGCCCGCATAGCCAAGTCAATTCTAAGCAAAAAGAACAAAGCTGGAGGCATCACACTCCCGGACTTCAAATTATACTACAAAGCTACAGTAATCAAAACAGCATGGTACTGGTACCAAAACAGAGATATAGACCAATGGAACAGGACAGAGACCTCCGACGCAACACAACACATCTACAACCACCTGATCTTTGACAAACCTGACAAAAACAAACAATGTGGAAGCGAGTCCCCTGTTTAATAAATGGTGTTGGGAAAACTGGCTAGTCATGTGCAGAAAGCAGAAGCTGGACCCCTTCCTGACACCTTACACTAAAATTAACTCCAGATGGATTAAAGACTTAAACATAAGACCTAACACCATAAAAACCCTAGAAGAAAATCTAGGCAAAACCATTCAGGACATAGGCGTAGGCAAGGACTTCATGACCAAAACACCAAAAGCAGTGGCAACAAAAGCCAAAATAGACAAATGGGACCTAATCAAACTCCACAGCTTCTGCACAGCAAAAGAAACAGTCATTAGAGTGAATCGGCAACCAACAGAATGGGAAAAAATTTTTGCAGTCTACCCATCTGACAAAGGGCTGATAACCAGAATCTACAAAGAACTGAAACACATTTACAAGAAAAAAACAAACAAGCCCATTCAAAAGTGGGTGAAGGATATGAACAGGCACTTTACAAAAGAAGACATACGTGAAGCCAACAAACATATGAAAAAATGCTCATCATCACTGGTCATTAGAGAAATGCAAATCAAAACTACATTGAGATACCATCTCACACCAGTTAGAATGGCGATCATTAAAAAATCTGGAGACAACAGATGCTGGAGAGGATGTGGAGAAATAGGAACGCTTTTACACTGTTGGTGGGAGTGTAAATTAGTTCAACCATTGTGGAAGACGGTGTGGCGATTCCTCAAGGACCTAGAAATAGAAATTCCATTTGATCCAGCAATCCCATTACTGGGTATATATCCAAAAGATTATAAATCGTTCTACTATAAGGACACATGCACACGAATGTTCATTGCAGCACAGTTTACAATAGCAAAGACCTGGAACCAACCCAAATGCCCATCGATGATAGACTGGACAGGGAAAATGTGGCACATATACACCATGGAATATTATGCAGCCATCAAAAACGATGAGTTCGTGTCCTTTGTAGGGACACGGATGAACCTGGAAACCATCATTCTCAGCAAACTGACACAAGAACAGAAAATCAAACACCGCATGTTCTCACTCATAGGCGGGTGTTGAACAATGGGAACACATGGACACAGGGAGGGGAGTATCACACACTGGGGTCTGTCGGGGGAAAAGGGGAGGGATAGTGGGGGGGTGGGGAGTTGGGGAGGGGATAGCATGGGGAGAAATGCCAGATATAGGTGATGGGGAGGAAGGCAGCAAATCACACTGCCATGTGTGTACCTATGCAACAATCTTCCATGTTCTTCACATGTACCCCCAAACCTAAAATGCAATAAAAAAAAAAAAAATAAAATAAAGTAAAAAAAAAAAAAAAAAAAGAAATAGGATACTCTGGTACATATTTCATAGGTAGGTGAGCAAGACTCAGCATTAATAAACAAAAAGGAAATATACATTATACAACATGGTAGGATTAGAAGTGATGCTTTCATATTTTTCAAACTGTTACAATAATAACTTACAAATTGAATATTTGAAAAATAGCTTCAACTACTTTTGCAAATTATATCAAACAGTTTAGTGTTTAATATAGTATCATGAAAAGTGTGACCATAATTTCTGGAGCCAAAGAGCCTATGCTGAACTGCCCTTGGATGCCAACTGTGACATTATTTAGCCAGGTGCTTTATCAATTGCACAAATAATAACACAGAGATATACTACTAATGAGCAATAGGGTAAATGAAGACTATAAGAGTGAGTTATTAATAAAAGTTAAAAAGTTACTTTTCAATTATTTAGGGTAAAGTAGCATGCTGGGGACTTACAGCTAACACTATAATGTGTTGAACTATTTATAACATTTGGAAATAACTCTAATAGCATAAAACATTTGTCAGTCTATTAGTACTGCATTATTTAGCAAACAAAGTGCAACGTAAAAGAAAACAAAAGGTTTAGTAGACTTTTCCACACTCAATAAAGTGATAGCTAAGTTAGAACTAAAATTCAAACATAATGGAATATTAACAAATTAAGCTTGGTCAAGAATTAGGAAATGTAATTTTTAACATCTCTCAATCTATCATTTTGCTACCCCTATACTATACCGCCTAATCATGAGACTGAACATCACGACACTTTAAAATGTAACTATAAAATATATAACTCTTCAAAATGTAACTATCTGAAAATAGTCCTTACGCTTTCCACCAGTATTATGAGAGAAATAAAATACTATGATGTTTATGGTGTAAACTAGTAACTAAAATGCCAACAACATAAGAATTTAACTTACATGTCCAATACATACGGTGGTACTGTAAGAAGCTTCTAAAATTCGGATTAAGTATATTAATGAAAATCTGAGGTTTTTTTTAAAATTTGACTCTGTCATTTAACAAGTTCATCTATGAATTTTTTTATCCATGAAAAATTCAATTCATCTTGTTTCATTTCTGCTCAAAATATTGTTACCCTAAAGAGATTAATGGATTCCTTGGAAATAGCATAAGTTACAGTGAAAACAAGATTTATAATTATTTATCCCTGAATTCAATCCCCAACTGAGCCCTTCAATTTGAGCAGACTATTTAAATTTTGTGTACCTTAATATTCATCTGTTAAATGGGACACACAACACCTCCCTCATAAACTGACAAGAGAAATCAATGATATATTAACTGTTAGCAAAGTTCCTACCATGTAGTAGTTACATATTGTTTGCAGTGCCTTTTGTTTTAATGAATGTATTATATTTATTAATTGAATCACATTTAATTTCACAATGTTTTGTCCAGAGACTATGCTAGCAACTGAAGATGTAGTGGTAAAAAAATATATAGACATAAATATTGATTGCATATATAAAAGAATTTGAAATTTTAAATTAAATGCACATGTATCTGATAAGTTGCTTTTACGTCTATTGATTATATCCTATGTACAAAGTCTTAATAAACATGCATTATAAATGCAAGAATAGCTATAAAAAAAATATGTAAGAAGTACTATGTAGATAAACTCAAGCAATTGGAAACAAATTCAAGTATTTTTCATTTGCCAAAATATTATTTATTGTGGTTTATATCTGCAATATGGCCATGGCTATTCTAAATCATTTGATGAGAATTATAGATTTGAATAACCCTTATAAAAATGATTTTTAAGACTGGAGAGATCCAAGATGGCCGATTAGCAGCAGCTCAGGATTGTAGCTCCCATTGAAAGCGCAGAGAGTGAGTGGACGCCACACTTTCAGACAAATTTTTATTGCCCATGGACCAAGAGATTCCTGGCAGAGGAGCCCCACGGGTCGCCAGCGTGACTCTCTTGGCCGGCGCGGCCGTTTTGCAGGCGCCCTGGCGAGGCGGTTCTGAGTCCAGAGTATACAGGACCGAGTGCCCTTTTAGTTGGCGTTGGAGCTCCAGGAAGGCAGAGTCTCCCATTCAGCTCATTGAAAAGCGGACTGAAGAGGGGGAACCAGACCGGGAGATTCCCGGGCAGAAAAGCGCCACGAATCTTAACGCCGCTGTTTGAGCCGGCGTAGTGGGTCGCCGCAGGGGAAGGCTGGTCCCCCCCCAACAAAAAAAAAACAGCCATTGGAACTGCTGAGGATTGAGAGTTTCACAGCAAGTACAGCTGAACCCGGGAAGGTCCAGCTCTGTGGAGGAGGGGCATCTGCCGAAGGAAAACTTAAGAAACAGAAAAAACTTTACCACCACCAAGCTGGACGTCCACTCAGAGACCTAATCTGAAAGTCAGCAATTACACAGACGACAGGTGGATAAATCCACAAAGATGGGGAAGAAACTCAGCGCAAAAGGCCTCAAAACACCGGAAATCAGAATGTCCTTCCTCCTACATAGGAATGCAGTTCTTCATCACCAATTGAACAAGGCCTGATCGAAAATGAATGTGAGGAATCAACAGAATTAAGCTTCAGAAGGTGAATAATGAGAAACTTCTGTGAGCTAAAAGAACATGTTCTAGCCCAATGCAAGGAAACTAAGAACCTTGAAAAAAGGTTTGACGAAATGTTAACGAGAATGGACAATTTAGAGAAGAATATAAGTGAATTAATGGAGCTGAAAAACTCAATACAAGAACTTCACGAAGTATGCACAAGTTTTAACAGTCGAATTGATCAAGCAGAAGAAAGGATTTCAGAGGTCGAAGACCAACTTAATGAAATAAAACAAGAAGACAAGATTAGAGAAAAACGGGTAAAAAGGAATGAGCAAAGTCTCCAAGAAATATGGGACTACATGAAAAGACCTAATCTACGTTTGATAGGTGTACCTGAATATGACGAAGAGAATGAATCCAAGCTGGAAAATATTCTTCAGGATATTATCCAGGAAAAGTTTCCCAACCTAGCAAGGCAGGACAATACTCAACTCCAGGTAATACAGAGAACACCACAAAGATATTCCTCAAAAAGAGCAACCCCAAGGCACATAATCATTAGATTTACCAGGGTTGAAATGAAGGCGAAAATACTAAGGGCAGCCAGAGAGAAAGGTCAGGTTACCCACAAGGGGAAGCCTATCAGACTCAGAGCAGATCTCTCAGCAGAAACCCTACAAGCCAGAAGAGAGTGGGGGCCAATATTCAACATCCTTAAAGAAAAGAACTTTCAACCCAGAATTTCATAACCAGCCAAACTAAGTTTCATAAATGAAGGAAAAATAAAATTTTTTACGAACAAGCAAGTACTCAGAGATTTCATTACCACCAGGCCTGCTTTACAAGAGCTTCTGAAAGAGGCACTATGTACAGAAAGGACCAACCAGTATCAGCCATTCCAAAAAACCCATCCGTAAGCTGCATCCAGACCCAGCTCACATGCAAGGATATACAGAGACTCAAAACAAAGGGATGGAGGAAGATTTGCCAACCAAATGGAGAGCAAAAAAAAAGCAGGAGTTGCAATTCTGTCTCCTGATAAAATAGACTTTAAAGTAATAGACACTAAAAGAGATAAGAAGGACATTGTATAATGGTAGAGGGATCAATGTAATGGAAGAGCTAACGATCCTAAGTCTATGCACACCCAATATAGGAGCACCCAGATACATAGGGCATCTTCTTGGTGACTTACAAAGAGACTCGGACTCCCACACAATAATAGTGGGAGACTTTAACACTACATTGTCAATATTGGACATATCAATGAGACAGAAGGTTAACAAGGATACCCGGGACTTGAACTTAGACCTCGAACAAGTAAACTTAATAAACATTTACAGAACTCTCTACTCCAAATCCACAAAACATACATTTTCTTTAGTAACACATCACATCTATTCTAAAAGTGACTACATGGTTGGGAGTAAATTACTCCCCAGCAATTGCATAGCATTTCATAGGTTTAAATGAAATATTGGTTGGCTGTTTGTTTGTTATTTTCCTCCCTTATTCCTTCCTGTCTCCATTGTATAACACAATTATTAGTATAAAAGAACTTTTCAATACCCATTTTTAGACTGCATTCTAGCCTGGGCAATAGAGCAAGATTCCCGTCTCTCTCTCCCTCTTTTCTTCTCTCTTTTTCCCTTTCTTTTATTCTCTTTTTTCCTTTTCTTTCTCTCTTTTCTTTTCTCTCTTCTTTTTCTTTCTTTAAAAAAGAAAAAAAATTTTTTTAAATGATTTTTAAGAAGTAATGCTCTCCTTGAATACACTAATTGGGTTTCCAAATATGCTACTTATGAAATGCTAAATCTATGCATTTTATCATATTTATTATTAAAACAAATCATTTGAACACATAATGATCTAGTAATAAAAAGATGACATAAAAATATGTCCAAAGAATAAAGAACCCTGCATGCTAGTTCATATGACATTTTAGGAAAAAAACAGTGATATTAAGTAAAAAATGAATGGGCACGGTTGTTCATGTCTGTAATCCCCAGTAATTTGGGAGGCTGAGGAGGGTGGATCACCTGAAGTCAGGAGTTAAGAGCAGCCTGGCTAACATGGTGAAACCCCGTTGTACTAAAAATACAAAAAATTGGCCGGGCATGGTGGTGCACACCTGTAATCCCAGCTACTCAGGAGGCTGAGGCAGGAGAATCCCTTGAACCCAGGAGGCAGAGGTTGCAGTGAGCTGAGATTGTGTCATTGTACTTTAGTTTGGGCAACAAGAGTGAAACTCCATCTCAAAAAAATATATATAAATCAGCTGTGGATGTCAAATTTTATGTACAGTTTTTTTCATATAGATAGGAATATGTACTCATGAAAGACTATAACAAGGAATTTTCAATAATATTTTTTAAAAGAGAAACAGAAAAAGCAGCACTGCCAATTTTTTACATGACTAAGATCTCACTTTAAATCTCTCTGATCTCTACACATAAAAAGAAACAGAGGCAGATAATGGGTAGTCCATGACACATGTGTTTAATTATAATCCTGAAATTTAAGACATTAATGCATAGAAACTCCAGAAGCAACAGATTTTCTTGAATTCAGGCCAAGATCAACAGTGGTCTAGGCAGAATTGGCTGCGACAGACAGTCAATATCTTCAAGGTAAAATGAAGATTGCTGTTGAGATGATGGGTTGGTATGCTAATGGCAGTGATAATGCTAACAATTTTTATGATCAATTTTAAAAAATCAAAGGAAGCAAACCACCCCATTTCATTAAAATAATGGCATTGGTATTTGGGGGAAGTACATATTTCTAAAATGTCTATATTCCAATAGTTTTCTCTCATTGATACATATAGTATTTTATTATAGATGATTGATGTGGAATTCACTGTAATTTCAGAACTTCATAGAATATTATTATGTCATGAAATCCATGCCGAGAAAGCAATTGCCGTTATAAATCAAAAAGACAACTCATATGGACAGGTCATATGAGTAACCAGTTCTCCTTGGAATAGTATCCTTAAATTTAATTTATTCAATAAATTACTTAAAGGTTAGGTATGATGAGATGAATTTCATGCTCAAATAACTTCAAAATATCACTATATTGTAACATTAAGAGATTAATTTTCTTGGAATTTAGAGATACTTGCATTTATATTCATTTGAATCAATATGGTTCCATGGAATTCTACTTAAACATTTTCTCCCTAATATAATTCCCTGGAAGGATTTTATTAAGCAATATAAGACAATAGCTAATACAAAGGGCATTTACTGCTATAACAGATAAATGAAGGTATCCAAATAGAAGAATACATTTTAAAAACTTTCACAATGTTACATTTGCAAATTTAGAAAATAGATGTTTTAATAGGAAAACAAACAGGTCCAAAACTTGACTTTTAGGGAATAATGCTTTACTTGAGGGACTAATCATTTTATTGCATTTAATATTAAATATTTTATATGTTTAAAGATAAGCTTGATGATATAGCATCACATTTGTAAATCAAACCCAAAATAATAACCTACATTTGCACAGCCCTTTGGAATAAACAAAGAGGATTACACCCCCTTTAATCTTCAAAAACTCAACACTATTTCCTGAAATTATATCCTTACATCCCAGGAAACAAGCTTAAATAATTAAAAAATATACATTTGGAAAAATAGTCTCTCCAAAATTTTTGTATTTCTGAAATGAAAACTAATGGAAATATGTTTTATCTGAACGGAATATTCTATTAAAAATTGATGTAGACTGTATTTCAATGAATTGAATATAAATCACAAAATTCTACATATAATTGACAAAAACATATCAATGACATGAGAAGAGAATTGTATCAGGAAAAAAAATATTTTATTTGATCTTTTTAAAAGATACAAAATTAATTTTTTAATAAAAACAAAGAAATGGGCCCAGTGTGGTGGCTCACACCTGTAATCCCAGAACCCTGGGAGGCTGAGGAAATGGGATATCACTTGAGGTCAGGAGTTCAAGACCAGCCTGGCCAACATGGTGAAACCTTGTCTCTACTAAAAATACAAAAATTAGCTGGGCATGATGGTGGGTGCCTGTAATCCCAGCTACTTGGGAGGCTGAGGCAGGAGAATTGCTTGAACCCGGGAGGTGGAGGTTGCAGTGAGCTGAGATCGAGCCACTACACTCCAGCCTGGGCAACAGGAGTGAAACTCTGTCTCAAAAGAAAAAAAAAAATTACAACCTGATGCCGTAAATATGGCAAAGAATCCATAATTCCCAGAACTACTATATTCAAACAGAGATAAATAACTGGTATTCCATTTGAAACTAAGCAAAATATCTGTTTTATAAATCATCATCATAAAACTCTGAATCAGATATTGTCTTGCTATGTCACACTTTGCAAAGTGTTTTGTGATAACGTTAGCTCAGGGGTACCCAAACTCCAGGCAACAGACCAGTACAGGTCCTTGGCCTGTTAGGACCTGGACTACCCAGCAGGAGCTGAATGGCAGGTGATCAAGCAAAGCTTCATCTGTATTTGAAGTCATTCCCCATTGTTTGCATTAGCGCCTGAGCTCCATCTCCTGTCAGATCAGTGATGTCATTAGATTCTCATAGGAGCAGGAACCCTATTATGAACATCACATACAAGAGATCTAGGTGTGTGTTCCTTATGAGAATCTAATGCCTGATGATCTGTCACTATCTCCCCATCACCTGCAGATGGTGTGGTGAGTTGTATTATTTCATTAGATATTATAATATAATAATAATAATAGAAATAAAGTACACAATAAATGTAATGTGCTTGAATCATCCCAAAACCATACTTCCCCACTCCCCCCAAAGATCTTCCACAAAACCAGTCCCTAGTGCCAAAAGGGTGCAGGATCGTTGCATTAGCTTACTATGTTCTTCACAAAGTCCTATCAAGTAAGAGATATAGCAGTATTTATGATGGTGGTTTTTAGATGATAAAGTAGGTATTTCAGAAGGCAGGTTGATGTAGGAATATAACCAACAAACTGGGGTCATAAAAACCAAAACTGACTAGAACACAATAGGTACCAATACCTACCTATAATGGCCGAACAAGTGAGGTGAGGTAGTGTTACTCAATGTCACACAGTTAGCAGGAGGGATGAGGAAGAGAATAAAGGCCAGACCTTTTAGTTTCCAATTTAGGAGTCAACTCACAATACTGTTTGGTGTGAAAAATAAAAGTCCTTTAAAGAAAAGAGTCATAGTCTGATCTACTCATTGCATTGTAAAATTAGCCAAAAAAAAAAAAAAAAAAAAATCATGGTAGTCTTTCTAGGAATTAGGTTTGTGGCAACTTTAATTAATGTGAAATGGCACAAAAGATCTTTAAATAGTTTAGTCTACTGCATGTATCTTCAGTCATATATCAACAAGTGAACATGATAAAAAGCTCTCACGTTAATTATACTGACTACTTCCTTAATGAAGTGAAAAAGTGTTTGTGCAATCTGATTCAATTTATTGAATTAGGTTACAGGTTTATCATTTTGAAAATCAGCTTCATTGTTTACTTTACAGTATGTCAATTCATTTCCAACAATTAAATAGCTCAGCATACAGCCATAATCAATTGAAAGCAATCTCCATTTTTCAGCCTATTACCATTTGTAATATGCAAATTTCTAAAAGCAATATATAACAGTTTGAACATATATTGTAACACTTGCAATGACATTTTACATCCTTAAAGCTTATTTTGACCCCAAGTGCAAGTCTATAAAGAGAGTTCAGGGTCATTAAGTCACTAAAAAGTAAACAGTTCATAACCAAATTTCAGTGTTATGAAGTAATACTATTAGCAAAATCTATGGAGTATATGTGACTATGAATAGCTTGACAAACTAAGACTTCCTATACCTAAACTATACATTTTAAAAGTGATTAATTTTATTTTTAAATCCAATGGAGTTGATTTGAGCATAGAAAGTTAGCAATAATATTGAATAACACTGGAATCAGCCTGCTTAATTACAATAACATTTTACCTTTGTCTAGCTTCATCATTTGCAAGATGCTACTATAAACTGTGTCATTTGACATTCATGACAATTAGAGAAGCATAATTTTGATATTAAAAAAAGATTCTTTTTACAGGTGAAGGAAATGAAGAATCAAAAATTTTGAATGGTCGGCCAGGTGCGGTGGCTCACACCTGTAATCCCAGCACTTTGGGAGACTGAGGTGGGAGGATCACGAAGTCAGGAGCTCGAGACCAACCTGGCCAACATGGTGAAACCCCCATCTCTACTAAAAATATAAAAGTTAGCCAGCCATGCTGGTGGGCATCTGTAATCCCAGCTACTTGGCAGGCTGAGGCAGGAGAACCTCCTGAATGCAGAAGGTGGAGGCTGCAGTGAGCCAAGACTATGCCATTGCACTCCAGCCTGGGCAACGCAGCAAGACTCTGTCTCAAAAAAAAAAGAAATATGAATGGCTCAGTTATTATACATTTTAAAAGCCGTGTACCTGAAATATTCCTGTGAATTTTGGTGGTTGACTTTTCCCTTTGGACTTTACTTTTTAAATTGGAAAGTCAAATCAAAATAATTCTAAGTAAAGCTCAAGGTCTTTTATTTAAATACCCTAGGGTTTGTGTCACTGCATTATCATTTCTGATGGTGTTTATTGTTTAAAATAATACAACATATTCCATCCCTATTCCAAATCCTATCACAATTTTAAATATTTCTTAATGTGATATTCAATAATTGCCATTTCCTCCTGTTGACTAATTTTACAGCTATGGAACTCCTTAGGGTTTCTCACGCAAGGGCAGAGAGAACAAAAGAAAAAAGATACGTAAAAATCTCTTTCAATTGGAAAAAAAAAAAGTAACTGTTAGCTTTACCATAGTCACACTTTTACTCAGAAGCTAACTATTCCATATAAAAAAAAAGTGTAGCCATAAAAAAAAAAAGTGTAGCAAAAAAGTATGATTGCTTAAAAAGATAAAGCATGCCTCTCTAAAGTAATTTTAAGTTACCATACAAAAAGCTAGGAATGAATATAAGAATGGGTACCTTTTAACTAGAAAGACACCATGTCATGTTTGGCGTAAAAATTAAAGGAAAAATAAAATAGAATCTGCATATTTCATAATTAGAAGGGAACAAGGTGGTCTTCCCCAACCTACCTCCCTCTCAATGCAAAATTGCCTTCAAATTTAACTAACAGCAGCAATTATAAAGTGGGAAAATTCACAGCGATGATTAGGGAGGGAGAATAAGTTTTCAAAAAATTGTATTGTTTCCTACCATAAACAATATAGCCTATTGAATACATTAAATAAAAAAACCATGGCTGACAACTTTTCATCGCAATATTCTCTTGAACATTCCTGTCAGAAGGAAAAATTGAGGTGTTATTAGTAATCCATTCCACTTTCTGACAGTTCTTCATACAGCAAGGCTCTTTCTTATGAAAGCCAATGTAGACCTCTCTGCATTTTTAGTCCAGTACTTAGATTTCTGTCCTTAGAAGTGCACAATATGATTCTATTGTATCATCCACTTTAAGGTTTTCTATACGTCTTCTTAAGACTAAACATCACCATCATTTCCAAATTGCAATCAGCATGACTGTTCTCTTAATGCTCATGAGTTTGTCAATGACTTACTAAAGACATGGGTGCCATGACTGGACATAATAGTCCAGATGCCATCTGTAGTTTAGAGCAAAGTAGTAGCTGTTTCCTTTTATCTGGACTTTATATTCCTATTTATTAAGCTTAGGTTTATATTAGCACTTTCCAAAGGTTATATTAGCACTTTCCAACATTGTACCACAAAGTTGATTTAAATGGTTGCAGAGTCGAATAAAATTCTTCATCATTTTTCATGCAGAATATGTTTAAATCAGGTTTTAAGTTAATGAATGAATAGGGTAACAAATGTTTTGGGACACAAATTGCAAGATTTTATAAACTCTATGATCTTTCTGGCTCTTGCCAATTTCTCTAGAAAGTGTTCCTGTCAACACTTTCATAGAAATTTTACATCTTTACAAAGGACAGAGTAAAGTTGTGAAACTTATTTCCAAAAAGCATGGAGAAAAATTTAAAAGTTCCAACATTTTATGGTTAAATCTGTAATAACTAACCTACAGCACATCATTAAGGGACTGAGTTGAAGCTTTGAGGTTAGCCTCAGAGGGGAAAGCCTATCAAAGGAGAGATGGAAAAAAAAATACTGTTTATCTTGTTTTGCATTAAAATAAACAATATTTGTATTTCTCACATTTCTTGGTTAGGAAGGGACAGAAGATCGTAGCAGCACCTCCTACTGACCAAAAAAATTATAGCGAGCAATAAAAGATGACAGGTGGCACATCCATTATGTAACCAAGGGATTACAACACTAAGAATTTCACAAATAAATGGATATCTGCAAAGCTACAGAGCCCCAGGTAATCTATACAATAGCCACTATCATAATCAAAAGTTGACTCTGAAAATCTGATTTGCTTTTCTTAATGTAAATAAACTTATCTTGTAGAAGTAGGCATCATATTACTAAAAGGAAGCAAATAATACCTCGCAATTAGTCAGTTAAGGACATTAGCAACTTCATTACGGTAAATCTACTGAGAGAAGTGTAAGCAGATTGTAATTCTTAATACAGACCAGTGTAGGCATATGAGACTACAGAACTCAACAGAAATTTGGAAGAGAGAAATAAATTAGGGAAGAGAGTATGGTAATTTTCTTCTAGATTAAGTAGATGAGGACTGTCCAGAAGTCTAGTAATATGTGGTTATTTAATTACGTCTAAAAATAACAGATCATTGCTCTAAGAGAATAGAAAGAAAATATTTTTATGAATATCTATGCTAGTAACAGACCTGGGGCATTTTGTGATTTAACAGAAGTACTCTGTTATAATATATTACATAGGAAAAAAAGAAGTAAATATATTTCTTATGTAGTTCATCATAACAAGAGCTGTATTCATGTTCAGTTACATTAAGGAATATATTTCATGTATTAAATTAATTATATATCAAGATACTAGGAGTACAATGAAAATTCTAATCTTTAAGGATTATATAATATAGTACAAATGTAGATATATATACCTGTATATGCAGGAATTGTAAAGAGTTATATGTTCCATGCTGCTTTGTTATTTCTATAAATATCACTTCTCTAGAGCATCAATTTAGAGATATAAATTCCATCAACTGTTGATGATTATGTTTAAATGTAACCATCATAACCTATAAACAAACAAATAATGCCTTCCATATACTTAGTATACCTCCATTAGGCTCTAGACACTGCATCTTTAATCTGGAGCCTAACTGTGCTTAATGGGATTTTCGAAGCTACATTAATACACCAGTGTTTAAATCTGTAATCGTAAGGCATAATACTTCCTCTCAGAAATCCTTTACTAAACATTTATTAGCCATATTCATTGAACAAATATTTAGTTTGAGTATCTGCTCTGTGCCAGGCAATATTCTACACACCAGGGATACCAAAGTGAACAAAATAGGCCAAAATCTTCCAGAGGCTACGTTTGCGTGTGTGTCTACCACACCCCACTTGGACTTCTCATAATACTTAGCCTAGAAACTTGCTGGGCGAGGTAGGCCGCCAATGGCCTCCAAAATCAAGCCCATGTCCTAATTCAGGAAACCTGTGAATGCTACTTTGTAGGGAAAAAAAGTCTTTGCAGATGTGATTATGTTAAGGATCTTAAGATAGGGAGATTATCCTGTATTATCTAATGTGGCCTAAATACAATCACAAGTGTCCTTACAAGAGAGTCAGAGAGAGATTTTAAACACACACACACACACACACACGCGCGCGCGCGCGAAGGGAAACATTACCACGGAGACAGAAATTGGAGCCAGGCAGCCACGAAACCAAGAAATGCCTGCAGCTCCCAGAAGCTCAAAAAGGCAAGGGTTGGATTCTCCCAGAGAGCCTCCGGAGGGAGTACCCTGCTGACACCATGATTGCAGCCCAGTGATGCTGATTTTGGACTTGCAGCCTCCAGAAGTCTGGGAGTATAAATTGTGGTTTTGCCATTAAGCTTGTGGTAATAGGTTATGGCAGGCACAGGAAACTAATAGAGTGCTGCATTCAAGTTTGAAACTAAATAAATTGCATGATGAAGTCTAATGTTTAGGTTGGCCTTCCAAAAAGTAAAAAAAAAAAAAAGACGTATCATTTAATTTTTCTCTTCAAGAAAAATACAAAGGGAACATGGATTAAGTAGTTACAGGTTTAATGTGCTACCCTCAACAAAATGTCTAGTTATCAAACCTCACAAATGTTCCCTATATAAATATATAAAGACATGAAAACACATACAATCCTATTTATAAACATCACGTGTTTAAATAGTTTATATCAGATTTATTCTTCAGATAAGGCGTGCAGTAGATTGTTATGTTTATTAGTGAAGACAAACCATTTGTGGCCGTCTGACTTGTGCATTTTTCTCTTTATGAACTCACAAGTTCTCCTTACTTGTGAGTGTCCCAGTTAAATACAGAGCATTTATTATAACCACTTTCTCAACATACGAGGCATAGGTATTTTTTGTTTTTTGTTTTGAGAAGGAGTCTTATTCTGTTGCCCAGGCGCCTCCTGGGTTCAGGCAATTCTCCTGCCTCAGCCTCCCAAGTAGCTGGGATTACAGGTGCCCACCACCACGCCCAGCTAATTTTTGTATTTTTACTAGAGACAGGGTTTCACTATGTTGGCCAGGCTGGTCTCGAACTTCTGACCTGTTTAATGGATTTAAACTATTACAAATGCTGATATTACAAAAGAGGTTGTTTAGATATTGCTGCTGTTTACTAATATTTAGTAGAAAAAAAAGAACACTAAATTTGAAATATGTTTTTGGATTAAATATCCACATGAGAATATTTTTCTTTAAATGTTTTAAAGATAAGAAAGTTTCATGAAATTAACTCTAGATTGATATTACCTCGGTCCAGTATTTTTTCCAAAACGATAAATTTGCAAGGTATAAATTCTTACATTTTAAGCATAAGGTATGTGTGTATAATTGCTTTCTTTATCCTGAATTCATATTAGCTACATGTCTACAAGATCACAATGAGAGAAAAGAGCATAACCAAGACAAAAAACTATAAATCATTCACTCATTTAATTTGAGTGTATTTTTAAAAAAGATATTAAATAACCTTTTATATGTCAAAGGCAAATACTTGGGATTCAATTAATTCTTAATATTTGTATAAAAATTGTATTTCAAAATTAATTTGCATACTGACTTAAAGATAAAATCAGAAAGCTGGCAAATACACTATCCAAATTGCATTCCTGGACAAGAGGGGAATATTTTGAGTTCCTAAATAACCCCTTTCTTAATTTTAAATAGACATCATTTTATAAAAAGTATGAATGTTACTGGAAGTCTGTTGCTAGGATGAATTATTCCAAACTGGTGGTTATTATCAGAAATGATTTATGACAAGTGCTCAGTCAAAATAAATGTAGTGACCACAACAGGAGGTATTGCCTTGTGTGACTCTACAAAGAACTTTCTTTCTTTCATTAACTTCAATTTCTGGTTGCTATGGCATCCAGTGACAACCATAACTTTTAGAAATTATCACCACCTGCCCACGCCCCTTCTAAGGTTACACACAAGCCCACTCAGGCAGCCAAAACAACACATAAAATTTCCAAAAGCAATCTAAATGTTTGTTGTTTTCTTTTCTTTTTGTTTTTGTTTCAAGTATAGATACCTAAATACTTAATATTAAGACTGGAAAAATACATTTTTTAAAAAATAGTCTTTTTTTCCTTCCCTTCCTTCCTCCCTTCCTTCCTACTGGCTCACATACCGTTCTAAAAAACTAATCCTTCCTCCTTCTTTCCTTCCTTCCTTGATCCTTCCTTCCTTTCTCTCACTTTCTTTCTCTTTCCTCTCTTTCTTTCTCTCTCCTATTTCTTTCTTTCTTTTCTTCTTTTTTCTCTTTCTCTCTCCTTTTCTTCCTCTCTCCCTCCCTCTCTCTCTCCTCTTGCTTTCTTTCTGTCCCTCCCTCTCTCTCTCCTTCCCTTCCCTTCCTCCTTTCCTCTCTTCCTTCACCCTTTCCTTCTTTCTTCCCTTCCCTCCTTCCTTCCTTCCTTCTTTCCTTTCTTTCTTTTGCCCAGACTTGACTGCAGTGGTACCATCACAGCTCACTAGAACCTGGATCTTCCAAACTCAAGTGCTCCTCCTGCTTCAACCACCTCAGTAGCTGGGACTACAGGCACAGGCCACCACACCCAGCTCATTTTTTTTTTTAATTTTTGGTAGAGACTAAACCTTGCTATGTTGCCCAGGCTGGTCTGGAATTCCCAGCTTCAGGCAATCCTCCTGCCTCAGCCTCCCAAAGTGCTGAGATTATAGGCCTAAAAACCCGGCCCAGCCTAACACCCCCTTTCTAATCCAGTTTATTCTCCTAATGATCTTCCATTTCTTCATTCTTCTCTAGAACATGGCTGCTTAAGATCTTTTTCAGTATAATGCTTAATAAGCTTTTCGGGTTCGAAACAGATAGGAAAGAATAAAAGTAAAATGAGAAGAAAGACATAGTGATTGAAATGAAAGATCATTAAGGTGAGTCAAATTGAAACTATCTGGTGTCTCTGTTCACTAAGCCAGGAAGTATATAATGTATTTCAGAAAGAGTTCTTTCAAAAATAATCTAATATTTTGACTTGGGACTTTGGAATATGACCTTCCTTTCTTTAGAAACTCTACTTACTTACCCCAAAGTTGCTTGATGGTGTTAATTTGGTGAGGTGTTGCTATTTACATTTTGATGGTATCATCTCATTTAGTCACTACTTTAGTAATGAAGTATTTATCATCTTCATCTTAAAAGATTAAATACTGGCAGACAATTTGGAACCAAATCTTCCCTATTATAATATGAATACAATCTAGAATACATTTTTTCTCTTATAACTGTGAGTAAGTAACAACTGAGAGTCAACACAAGCTTACCAAATACAGAAAAATGATTATTAAAATGGTTATTTAAAAAAAAAAATCAGAAACATGGTTCATTGAGAGGTTAATCATGTCAGAAAGACTCTGAGGTCTTCTTTTTATTTTATACTTGAGCTAAAAATCATGACAGGTTAAGATTCTCATATGTAATATAAAAGATTTTCCTATGTCATTCCCAAATCCCAAATTTTCTAAACAGAAATCTTTTTATCATTCAGTTAAATATAAATAAGGCTTAACAAAGTACTACCTATTTGATTTTTTCAAATCTCACATTGGAATTGGAATATCAGGCAGTAGGATTCAGTTATGTGAAAAACATGACTAACTTAAGAAATTGAAATGATGATACCTGCCTTGTAATGGGGCAATTTTCAGCTACTGATTTCATTTTTTCTGTATCTCTTTTCATGCACAAAATTAGTATAAAAACATTTTCATGGAAATTTGAAGTATTTACTATTAAAAATCTTTGGTGGCTGGGTATGGTGGTTTATGACTGTAACCCCAGCACTTTGGGAGGTCAAGGCAGATGGATCACTTGAGTCCAAGAGTTCAAGACCTGACAGAGCAACATGAAGAAACTCCCATCTCTAGGAAAAAAAAAAAAAATACAAAAATTAACCAGGCATGGTGGCCTGTGCCTGTGGTTCCAGCCACTTAGAAGGCTGAGGTGGGAGGATCTCTTGAGCCCAGGAGGTCAAGGCTGAAGTGAGCAATGATTGAGCCACTGCACTACAGCCTGGGGTAACAGAGTGACACTCTGTCTTAAAAAACAAAATAAAAATAAAAATCCTGCCAGGCACAGTGGCTCATACCTGTAATTCCAGCACTTCGAGAGGCTAAGGCGGGTGGAACACGAGGTCAGGCGATCAAGACCATCCTGATTAACATGGTGAAACCCCGTCTCTACTAAAAATACAAAAAAATTAGCCGGGCATGGTGGCATGTGCCTATAATCCCAGCTGTTTGGGAGGCTGAGGCAGGAGAATCACTTAAACCCTGGAGGCGGAGGTTGCAGTGAGCCAAGATCACGCCACTGCACTCCAGCCTGGGAGACAGAGGGATACTCTGTCTCAAAAATAAATAAATAAATAAATAATAAAACAATAAAAATCTTTGGTGCCTTGCTGAAGAAAAATATTAAATATATAAAATGAACAAATAGCTGAAATAGCTAAAAATTCAACTCAATGATTTTTGTTAATTATGCACAAAGGTGAATGAACCGTTTAGACATTATGGCAAAAATAAAGATGAGTTAGAGACAGTCATTCATGTCAAGAAGCTTCCACTCAAATATGAAATACAAGATAAGATTATTCCACGATTATATTAGAGCACACAGAAAGACAAATGTTGCAAAGAAAAATAAAATACTGATACAAGAATTTGGAGAAAAAGAAAAACGCTCTTCTCATCTTGCCAGATTACCTTTATTGTATCAATTATATTATAATACATGACATTTATATGTTCATATGTGTATTTCCTCAATATACATATGAGAAAGAAAAAAACATTAATAAAAATATTATATATTATATAACTGTATCAGCAATATTTTAATTTGCTCATGAATCTGGCTCATTTCCTGATGAAACAATAAAGATGGGCAAACATATGTTTACACAAATGAAATAATCAATGAACCCATTCAGGTGGTAGAAATCGAATTAATTTTGCTCTAGTACATTATAAAATTTGTTTAGGGTATGGAGCTTATGCAGTCAAGACTATTCTTTTACTTATACATTTTCAAAATTCTAGAAGTAAACCTTCTTCAAATGGTTCTAATAGAAACATATTAGTTTGAGAAAAACTACCAGACATTTCTATTCAATATGGTTACCGTCTTTTGTTTGAATGCATGTCTATCAATTTCTGGAATGTTAAACAAGTTTAAAATCCAAAGACCAGGGTTTGAATAACCACTGACAGCTATCAGCTGATTGACCTTGAGAAAGTCACTGATTTTCTCTGAACTTTGATTCCTTAATAAGAAAATAGGAATAATAATTTCATGTTTGATATTTGTGGTAGGATTAATTAAAATAACTTCTAGAATTGTGCTTAGTTAACCTTTTATTTTATTTTAAATAAAGATGGTAATCCGAATGCAGTTTTGAAATAAATTATCTCAGTAACATTATCTTAGTGTGCACAAAATATAATTGATGTGTGTGAATATCAATGTAACCACCGGTATATATAAAAGCTATGACGTTGGCTGATTTTAATATTTTTTGGCATAAGTGAGTAGCAGTCTTACCTGTTGGTGGAATTATCCCAGGAGACATGAGACCAGGGACAGAATGTGGCATGATGTGAGAGTTCTCTGGGGAGGTGACACTTTGAGTCCTCTTAGGAGGCCTTCCAGGTCTAGAACTGAAAAAAACAAACAAAAAATTTTTACAATTAAGCTGTTGTCTTACACATCATTTCAAAGTTGTTTCAAGTGGTAACATGGACTGTAAATAAATTTGTTTCAAGGACGGTTGCTTTTGCAGTTAGATGTAATAGAGTTCCATCACTAATTAGATTACATGCTGAATTCATTTTCCTCATTGAAAATCAGCCACTCCTGATGCATAATTCATAGCCTGTACCTCGTTACCTGCTTCTTCATATTAATATCTATACACAGTTTGAATTGCCTCGTTTGCATATGCTAAAGTTCTGCATGCAGCCTTCAGCACGAAAATTATGCACTAACTTGTAATAATTATTACAGTCAGCCTGCTATTGATTTATGAGACTTTTAAAAACCAAATATGTGTAGTACTTGTAATGAATGATATTTTAAGGTTCTTCAGGAAATTAAAAGGCAATGGCTGCCTAAGGAAATGTTCTGCTTGTTTGATTTAATACTACAGTTAGCTGGGAGGTGGAATGAAAGAGTGATTCAGACCTATAGCACATTTTTCGATGATATGTTTTATTACTTCGCACTGCTAGCCTGATATCTAGATGATAAATGACAATACATATCTAATGTGTGAAAAGGTCTTGCAATTTCTTTATTTTTTGTCATTTAAAAGATAAGTCAAGTTATCATTTAACCCTTATTCTATTTAAGTGAACATCCCCCACTAAGTTGCCTTACATTTAATATACTAAAATATATTTGAAAGGCTTAGGATTATTTGTAGGATATCATTAAGGGACTGCCAGTGTAGCACCTCATATCTACCTTTAGGATAAATAAAAATACTTTGTATTTGTGTTTTAGCAGTACTTGTACTTTACATGCCCATTACAGAAGTTTAATTATTACAATTATAAAAGCAGAGGTGGAGACAGTTATTTGCTATCATTAAAGGAAAACAACCTAAAGTATGTAATATTACAATTTTTGAAAACAAAATTTCAGCAGCATTGTGTTTTCACTTTTTGCCTCTGTATCACAAATGTGCTTTTATGAAATGCTCTCCCATCATTTATCCAGCCAAAATGTGCCTAGATACACCAAAACTAACAGATACAGCCTCATGAATAAGCATTTTCATGTTTTACCTTGGCTGAGATCCCTAGACTTATCAGAAGATTCAAGATCCTATCTCTTTAATGTAGGTAGGTAATGTATGTGGTCATTGAAAAAATAATTATTAAGTACCTGCTGTTTCGAAAGAGGTGCACTATGGAGTCTAATTTAGGAGAATGGGTTCTTAGACTTCAGAAGTTTCTATTCTTACCAAAGGGGAAGAATCTGGCACATAAACAACTATGATGCAAATTGTAATGTGCTAAATCCCATAAGAAAGTTGCAATCTGAGTGCTAATTGGAAGTTAGGATGGATGATGATACTCCCATGTCATGGGAAGGAAGAAGGCAGTGGGAACATTAGAAGAGAATTCTGAAGGAGAGTTAAACATGGGAGAAGAAAAGAATAAAAGAAAATTACACTCCAGTGAGAATGTGAGAAAGAAATGAAAGCATGAAAAATGTATGGATATACAGGATTGTTTCAAATGAGCTGAAAACGAGTTAAATAGGAAGAGGAACAGTGATAGAGAACATCAGAGTTATTTCCTGGGGCTAGATCCTGGAGGGCGTTGGAAAAGAGCAAGACTGTTTGCTTGTCTTTCTGTTTTGTTAACCAATAGGGATATTGTCATGCTTATTGTTCTTGAAGTATCTCTCAAGCTACTTTCTTTTATTATTACTTTCTCATGATTGCTCATCATTCTCAGTTGGCTTTTTAACTCTTGCTACTTGTCTGTGGTCAATCACCAGCCCTCTGATAGTATCCATTTTCCTTGAGTGATCTCTCTAACAGCATCACTTAGATGCCAAGGTCTAAGCGCTAAATATATATCTATAGCCCGTATCTTTCTCCCGGGATTCAGACAGATTAATGCTTACGTGCTGGAAATCTCGGCTTGGATGTTCTATAATAATCTAACACTCAGCTTGTCTAAATCTGAACTCAGCATCTGCCCCATAAATAAACCTACTTTGCTTTCCCCTGGTTCAGCGAAATGGACTCTGTAGGAGTCATTTGTGTCTTTTCCTTCTTTTGTATATTCAAAATATTGTCTTTCTGAGGATATCTTTCTAATCTATTTTCTCTTCTATGTCCCCACTCCTACCTTCCAGATTAATCCCTCATTTCTTATACATGGTTACAGCTTTCTAAACTACTCTTCCAAGACCCACATTCAACTTTGTCCCACTCCAGAGCCTAGAGTCCAGAGTGTAAACCTGCTAATTCTCCAAGCTAATTCCAGAAGGATTTTTATAAAATGCAAATTTGACCTTGCTTTCCATTGGCTTAAAGATATCATGGTTCCCTACTGGATTCACAATCCTTGACATGGCACCAAGGACATTTCAATACTTGGTCCCTGCCTACTTTTCCAATTTCACCCTTTTATTCCTACATTCATTGCTTATATTTGGCCCTACTGAATTTCTTAACAGTTTCCTGAGTGATTCTGGTCTCCTATTACACTGTCTAATGTAAAGATGCTGCCTCCTTTGCCATCAAAGCCCTTTTCTATGTCAACCCATCCTCATTCCCGTTTTACCTGACTAACCTGCCTAAACTTTATCACCCTTCTTAGGAACCACTTCTAATTAGTATTTTTCCTATGCTCTATGATAGCACATGGTGAACCTATAATTCTTCCTGCACTGATTGCAATAATCGAATTATTTGTTTATCTCCCACAGCTACATGACAGAAATTGCACAAAATATGTCTGTGTGTCCTTAAAATGTATCTCAGTGTCTGCTACACTATATGTAGGAAAAAAATTAACCCTATTTCTAAAGCCATTTTCCCCAAATTCCTCAAGTATCCTACCTTATCAATTCCAGGGGTCATAAAGTTTGCAAGAAATGGAAAGTCAGGCATAAAAAGAGTTTGAAACTCTAAGTCTAAACATAATACTAAATATACATTTCAAGCCCAGAGAAAAAAGAATAGAGGTTTTGGGACATCTCAAGCAAGATGCTACAGAAAAAGGGGGAAAAGAAAAGGAAGTTAAAAGATTTGAAATGTATAGCCCTTTAACTTGTTTTGCTTTTAAACAAAATCAAACTACTTAGGAGTACTTTATTACTCTGGCCACAGGAATTGTCCCCATAGCCCTCACTCCGGAAGTAGAAGTGAGACTACTAAGTAGGAACACGTTAATTCACGCTGTGATTAGAATAGACTCGGTGGGCTCCTTTCACCGCAGACATCTCCGGCCCAATCTATCACATTGCCTCAAATTCCACCAATAGAGATTTATTGCTTTCAGTCTTTAAGCTTTAAGTTCTTTTAAAACCTTTCATTAAAATGCAAATACTCTTGGTGGTGGCAACACCCTAAAGCCATCAACTAAGGTCTTGAGATACCTATGCAAAGAATGAAAGGGACTGAAAGAAAATATTTGTAGGGACAAGTAAATCACTTACTCTTTTGCCTAAGAACAGGACAACTAAGAATCTCTCCTTGGAGTTATTCCCAACTTCTTGGCTGAGGAGAGGTTAGAAATTTTATTTATTAACAACACTTTCCTCTTTCCCTTCATGACCTCCAGTTAGGTCCCCTTTTTGACAGGCTTGATATTTTATCCTTACTGCAATCCTGGTCACTAATTCCTAGGGGATCTGAAGACTTCAGGGAAGATAACTGTAAAATAATTGAATATTTTATTTCTTTCAAAGGCATTTTAGGGAACTCCAAGAGAACATGAATAATACTGTGGCCAAAATCACAGATTTTATTGCCTGGATTGATCCAGCTGTGCTGCTGTCTCTACCAATTTACTAGAAGGTGTAGACTTGATCAAGCTACCTAACTTCTCAGAAAACTTGATTAAATCAGGATTTCTTTAAGAAGCGTTTTGTATGCTTTGTTAGAAATAAGTTATTCTTAAAAAGAAAATACTTAGAAGAGCAAAAACTTAACTGAAAAGAGGAAGCAAAACAATGGAAAAAAAGCACGTTCTTTTAGAATGGTCAATTGCCTCAAAAGCAGCCACTATCAACCCATCATTTTCTACACCAGTGACCCATTTCTATCCCAGAGGATTCGAGCAAGCTGACCTCTCCTAGCTCTAATCAAACAAAGACCTCACTTAAATAATTATACTTACTAGCTTGAATAAAATCACAATTTATGATTTTGGTAACTGTTTTTACCAGCTTCATGCATTAGCCATGGTACAGCTTTTAGTATTTTCAAACATCTGCATTAAAAAAGGAAAGCAATAGCTTAGAGATATCCACATCCACATTTAATATCCCAAACACTAGGGAACTCACCCAAGCACACTTTCTCCTGCAGTTCTAAATAAAAAGCTTACCTATCCACTCCCATTCCCTGCCCCCTGCCGCTCCAGCCACACACACACAGATCACCAGGGGGGTCTTCTTTCCTTAGTTTATAACACTAAATCAATCTCATGCTAATTTCAGTGTCTCTCCTACAACTGTATAATGTTTACTAACTCTTCCAGGTCCATTTGTTGATTTTATTTAAGTTGAAGTCAAAATTGAACTTAATAAAAGTGGTAGTAATTAATAAGAAGTTTAGTGCATCAAAAGAGTGAGAGATGTTAGAGAGAGTACTTTATAGAATTTTAAATACCCAATCTTCTCTGTAGACATCATTTTTTGTTAATCTCTTATGTAGTTTTTGAGAAATTAAGCTCAATTATCTTTCTCAGAGTTGGGGCAGAGAAAAAAATAAAATTCTAGAAAAAAAAAACCTGTGGCATCTACACATTGGAAAATGTGAAAGTAGCTACCCAGCAGAAATTTTAAGTCCAAATCCTACCTGCCTGGAGAAAGGAAAGAAAAGTTCCATTCAACCATTCATTCATTCATTTACCCAAGAGAAAAGAGCTACTGTATACAAGCACAGGGCTAGACGTTAGAGTTTTAATAATAAAGACACAAGCCCTTCTTTGAGAAGGACGATAAAATTAAATAGTCTGTGGGGTAAGTGCAACAGAAAGATACATGGCAGCAAATAAGCACTGAGATTAGTCCTGGGACACAAGCATTTAGGAGCGAAAGCAACTTGCTCTGCTAATCTACAAGAGTTCATTTGCCCTCTCCAATCTATTTACCCAAGGAAAGCTCCAACTCTGTGTTTATATTCTGCATATTTTTTCTAGTAAACTGCTTCTACAAAACCAAGAGATTTGTGAATTATATATAATATATGTTTATATTATATACTATATATACATATAATAATTTATTTCTGATTGGAAAGTTACAATTTACTTAATGATTTGCATACCCACTTGAACATTATGGAAAAATGAAGAGCCATGTTTATAAGTTTATGATAACATAGGAGAATGCTTATGTTCTAAGTAACATGAAGGGCATATTAGAGCACAAGAAACATAGAGAAAGCAAATAAAGCCAGCAATAAACACACAGAAAAAGACTCAAAGGAAATATACTAACATATTGAGTGCGTATCTTTGAATCTCTGAATGGAGAATCACATTTTTTTTACATTTGAAGATTTTAGTTTCTGTCATTAACAAACATTATGTTTAAAATATAAAAACAAACTTTTTTTTTTTGACACAAGGTCTCATTCTGTTGCTCAGGCTAGAGTGCAGTGGTGATCAAGGATCACAGCTCACTGCATCCTTGACCTCCTTGGGCTCAGATGATCCTCCCACCTCAGCCTCCTGTGTAGCTGGGACTACATGCGCATACCACTATGCCCAGCTAATTTTTGTATTTTTTGTAAAAACAGAGTTTCACCATATTGCCCAGGCTGATTTCGAACTCCTGGACTCAAACTATCCACCTGCCTCAGCCTCCCAAAGCACTGGAATCACAGGTGTGAGCCACCACACCCCAACATAAAACAAACTTTTAAAACTAATTTGACTTCAACAACTTGGATCATATTTTTGGGAGACTTCACTGTGGACAAATCATGACCTTGGCTAAACTTTATTAGTGCCTGAAGTTTACCTCTGTCTCCTATCATTAACCACATATAATTGTCCTTTTAATCTTTCTTTCCTTTCCATTTGAGTTCTAAAATATCTGCTAAAAAGCAGATCATTATAAGTAAAAATGTTGTCCTTGTGATAACTATAAGTCTAAAATATGAACAGTATGCTTGCTGCCCTCCAGCAGAGACAGAAGGGCAGTGTTTGCATGGGAGATGTTTTGCCTCCCCCCACCTGATGTCCCTGGTGGAGCAGGTACTTCCAGGCAGGCCAGCCTCGTAATTTGCACACCTAAAATCGCGAATTGAGTTTAGATAGATTGATTTTTAAAACTTTTTTTTGGAGTAGGGGGTATAGGGGAATCATTTAATTTAAATCATTAAGATTCCCCTGCTCAAACCCAGACTCCTGTGTACAGATGCTATTTAGAGGGAATCAGAAAAATGCCAAGCCTTTTTTCTCTTTGAATGTGCTGTCTATTTTTATAACTAACTTTACATATGTATAAAGAGAGACACATCTTCCTTTTACTAACTGGATAAAAAGAAAAATCTTAAATAAAATGGAGTGAGATAATTTTATGTAAAAAAAAAAAATAACTATAAGTCTAAAATATAATCATTGACATCGTCTAGATTAAATAAACCTCAAGAAATAGATCCTTCAACACAAAAGGATATAAATGACTTCCTAACATTAATGTAGGTGTATCTATATTTCACCAGAAGATGCCGCTGATTTGTAATCCTCAGTTTATCAATGCATAGTTTTCCCTTAGAAGGATGCTGTTAACTTGCTAGTTGAACTTTTTCTTTTTTCAGTTTCCTGAACGGCAACAATCCAGATAATCCAGAAGCTGTGTGATTAACGTTGTTTTCTCTTCTGGAGGTTTTTTCCTATTGCTGGTAAAGCTCTGAGGGATACATTTTTTAAAATGGTAACTAATGTGAACATGTTTTCATTCTCACATTCCACATTTGTTTGGACTTTTAGTGTTCTCTGTGTAGATGTGTGTCCCAGTCATGTGCACTTCTCAGTACAAACAGACTATGAACTAATGCCTCAAACAGATTACTTTCCTACACTCACCAAAATACAGAGGTCCAGTGGACAACTGGAGAGTACTTTCAGCTTACTGGCTCACAAGCACAAAAGCACTCTCTCAACGATTTACATGGCTGGAAATTCAGTACACTAATTGAACAAATACATACACAACTACGCAAAATAAAAATGTTCTATGAGGGATATAAAGTAAATTTTCATTAAAAGGTTCTGTGTTCAAATTAAACTACTAAGCATACATATGTTTTGTGGAAGAACTTGACAGATTCCTGAAGCTTTCAATATTTTTGTTTACTGGGGCAAGTGTTCAGAGTTTTCACTGTGTTAATATGCATTACAAATCTCCAAGAATGTGGTAACATAGACATTTATTAAACTTAGTTCATCATGAAACCTGTTATTTCTAGGGAGTCTGTTTGTTTGTTTAAAGACTTGTGTTCTAAACAAATGTGATATATTCAATGGTAAAATTTACATTCGAATTATGAAAATTCCTCATCTCTCAACAGTACCAAACCATATTCTATATGTCATAGGGCACATGAGAATTATTTTCCAACAGTCAGGAAAACAGCAATTCACATATTCCACGAGATGCCAGAATGGGGGGATTTACCCTTATATCCTACCAATATGTCCTAAAAATTTTGGTTACCATTACCTAGTAATATTACTGCATACGTATTTGACCAAATTCTGTCCTTAAAGTTAAATACTGAGCAATGTAATAAATAATTGGGTCAAAGGGAAAGGTTTACAAAGCAGGTAGTCATCTAACTTGAAACTTTTTTTTTCTCTCTTTCACCCCGGCTGGAGTGCAGGGGCACAATCTCAGCTCACTGCAAACTCCACCCCTGCCTCAGCCTCCTGAGTAGCTGGGATTACAGGTGCCTGCCACCGTGCCCGGCTAGAACATTTTTACTCTCTAGCAGAAGAAATGCAAGAGCTCATCATTACCAAAAAAATTAACATCAGTAAACTAAAAGCATCATTAACAAAAAATAAACAGAAAATGAAAATTAGCTACTCTGGTGAGTATAAATTATTGTGGCCTCTGACCTCAAAAGTCACACTGTCTACAAATAAAACAGTATAAGAAATTTATTTAATACAAAACCTGTTTCAAAAGCCAAAGACAAAATATCTGAAGTCTCCAGCTCAGTTGGAGCTACTACATATTGAATAAGGAATTACACCAAAGAAAGAATTAAAACATATTGGAAAGTAGTAAGCCACTCTTAAGCATTTGTATATTAAGCCTTAATAATTAATGACAGCCTAAAATATTAAAGAGAGTTCATGTCATAGGTTATATACTTGGGATAATCTCGCCCTCGCCCCTAAAGCTTCCAAGTCCTCTTCTCCTTTTTTAGAATATACATAGTCTAAGTTAAGAAGATTTTTAAAAACCCATTATATATATTAGTTATACTAATCTTAGAATATATTAATTATTATATTAAACTTAGTTTAAGATCTTTTAACGTAATGAATATATTTTTTTAGCTTAACCTTTATCAGATCAGGGAGATGGATATATTCTTGCCTCAAATGGAATTCTTTTACATCAATGATAAATGTCTCTTTATAAAGTGTTTCAAGTGACTTATCATTTAATAAGTAAATGAATATATTCCTAAAATAAGTATATTTTGTGAGACTGAAAAGCTGTTCAGTGCAACTTAAAGTTTTAAAGAGACACACAATACTTTTTTTTTTTTACCTTTCTATAGCATACATTAAACATCTACATATATGATTTCTCCCAGAGTTCATACCATTCACAAATTTCATTTAGTGGCATGTTTGTCTGGAAAGCTAAATATTTTAACCTTTTAATCACCTTAAAATTTTCCTTTCTTCCCACAAGTCTTCCAGGTCACAGATGATTCTACCCACAACACCTCTCTTTTACATTTATGTACAAAAGCTTACTAGAATCCCCCTAGAGAACAAATTCTGAAATTCCTATAAACGTAAGTGGGCTTCTTGAAGTTTGGGGGAAAAAATTAATACTTTATTGGATTCTTTCTCAAAGCTCCTGTCATACCTCATAACCATATTCTACAAAATTTAAATTTAATATTAAAACATATTCCAAGCCCGGGTGTGGTGGCTCACACCTATAGAACTTTGGGAAGCCAAGGCAGGAGGACTGCTTGAGCTCACGAGTTAAAGGCCAGCCTTGATAAGATGGAGAGATTCCATTTCTACAAAAAATTTAAGAATTAGCTGTGCATGGTGGCACATGCCAGTGTAGTCCCAGCTGCTCAGGAGGCTGAGGCAAGAGGATCCCTTGAGCCCAGGAATTTGAGGCGGTTTTGAGCTGTGATCAACCACTGCACTCCAGCCTGGATGACAAAATGAGACACCATGTAATATCTAAACCAATCTTTTACACCAACTATGAACTCCATAATCACAAATAAAAATGTTCTCTTTTTTGTAATTTTTCGATTTAATTTCAAATGACAAGATATTCTCAGCATTTACTATTGGCTATATTTTGTTTAAGCCAAAAGCAGTGCATTCAGTCTTTTATTTCAATGGTACATACCAAGAACCTGTGAATGTGCAGTGGAAATCATTTTGTTTTTGCAGGCTATCGTTAATTTGGTCCCAATATGCACCGATTGCTCCAATCACAAGATAATATCCAACTTTCCTCTGTAGGGGATGCCATTTCCAACACTCTGAAGGCTGCTTTTCCAAATATTTTCATTTTATTTTGGAATAGTGGATAAAATAATAAAACAGTTACAGTTATATTATCTACCACCAGGCATTGTGCTAAATTCACTATGTGATCAAACTCTTAATACTTGTGACAAACTTTTGAGATAAGTACTATTATTATCCTTATTTTTCTGAAGAGACATTGAGACACCAGAAAGTAAAAGTAAAATGACTTACCTAATGTCATATATATTAAAAGTAACAGAGCCAGGTTGTGAGTCATGGCAATCTGGCTTTAGAGGCCAACCCCTGAGCACCATGTAATACTGACACTAGCAGATTTGCATGTTAATGCAGTCAGCAAACATTAATTGAACATGTCCATGTACCTGACCTTCTAATACATGGTGCAAATATCAATAAGATACTGTTCTTTCCCTCAAGTAGCTCATGGTTTATTTTGGGAAATACATCAATACACAGAGAATTACTCTAAACCATATTAAATACTGTAGTAAACGTTGCAGAGCATGGCTGTTGGGACAAAATCCTGCGGGTGCTTCAGGAAAGATGAGGTTTGTCAACTGGAGATGAGGGGCTGTTAAGTAAGGAAACAGACATAGAGGTGTATCTCTCCCTTACACACACACACACACAGACACACACACACACACGCACACACACTTCTGTAATGAAACCCTGAAGTACTCAAACCCACGTTCATTTCTCTGTCTTTAGCATGGTTAGTATCATGTAGCCTAGCACACAATTATTCTGTAATAGTTTTACAGGTCAGATCTTCTGTCTATACTGTCTGCATATTTCAGACTTTGAGAAATGTGTTAGATATATGGTAGGCACTGATTTTTGATCAAACATCTTTAGGACATCATGATTTGTTCACCTATTTTAAATGTATTTTCTTGTGATATCTTATTAAGAAGAATTTAAATAGAACACAATTTGCTGTTATATAGCAACTATATAGACAAAATCTGAATCTAACCAAAAATGAATCCATCTCCCTTTCAATATTTTACTGTTACAGGGATTTGTATTCTTAAGATGGAAATTCATTAATTACTCAACTGAGTTTTATTTCATTTTTCTGTAATCACTTATCTTAATCTTAAAATTGTTGCCATATTTTTGATATAAGAAGGAAATATTTTGTAAAGAAATTATAGCAAACCAGCAATAAGAAGGAAAAATCTATGGCAAGTATGTACAAATCTTTATATAATAAAGCAGCCATGGTCATAAATTACTGGTAAAGTAAAAAAGTCTACACACACACACACACACACACACACACACACACACGCACGCACATGCAACTATCTGGTATGATAGCACCCTCTTATCCATGGTTTTGCTTTTCAGGTTCAGTTACCAGTGGTCAGCTGCTGTCTGAAAATAAGCATGGTACAAGAAGATATTCTGAATGAGAGAAAGAGAAGCCACATTCGTATAACTTTGATTATAGCATAGGATTATATTTTTTCTATTTTATTATTGCTCTTGTTCATCTCTTACTATGTCTACTTTATAAATTAAACTTTATCCTAGGTAGGCATGGATATATAGAAAGAAATACACATATATAAGGTTAGGTACTATCACAGTTTCAAGCATCCACTGGGGGGTCTTGGAACATATCCCCTATCATAAGGGGAGATTACTGAATAAGCATCCTCACATATAAATCACAAAAGTAGAAAAATAGTTACATTTGCATTAAATGATTGCTCCTTACAGATGTAGTCTCAACTGAGGGTTAAAAAACCTATTAAATCAGAACTCAGACAATCTTGTCTTCCCACTTATGAATGCAGAGGCAAGATGGCTGACACAACCTAAAATGCATGTTTTCACCCTCCGCTGACAAGTTATTTGTATGCCACCTCTAGAGAAAATGTACATAACTAACTTGTTTGAGAAACCTGTTATTAAAAAAAAAAAAAAACACATCCGCCATTCCCCTCCACTGTGTAATGCATGGGGAGCTGTCAAGAAATGCACTTTTGAAGCACAAATTTAGACACCAACTGCAGAATTCAGAGACCTCCTGACAACTTTTTGATGCCCCCGTGAGGATTCTAGGCCTATGAACTAATGAAAGGGTGATGTTAAGAAAGTCAAAGCCTGTTTCAAGCCTGCAGAGATTTAATAAGGTGCTTAATTTGTTACCTGACATAGATGATACCTATGCACCAAACATTGCTGTTAATATGATTTACATTAATTGAATTTTATTTAATACTTTATGAAGTGTTTTCTTTAATAAATGACCTTTTAATACTAATATTATATGTTATAAGAAGTTACGATATAAACTACTAGGACCACAGAGTTGGAGAAGTCATTGGCACTTGTCCTTTCAAGCTTGAATAGACACTGTTTTATCATGGATTTTTTTTCTCCTGGAATACTAGGCTGAGGCTGCTTTTAAAATCCTAATCATTATCCTAATTTCCATGTTCCCTTATTTATTTACAGCTGAATCATATTTTAAAATACTAAAAACATACTGCCTTAAAGGTGTTTTTTAAACTGGCTAAAGCATAATAGCTTACATTTAGAAATGACATAGTTGTATGCACCAGATTTCTTTTGAGCACTTTATGTATATTATTTCATTTAATTCAAGAAACTTCTGAGATGGAAATATTATTTCTGTTTTATAAATATGGAAACTGAGGCAAAGATACATTGAAGCATAGAGTTATGAAGAATAAAAGTATGAGTTTTCTTATTTCAAATGGAAGAAAAACGGTTTCTTGATTAAATCTGTACCTAACATTACATTAGAAGTCTAGGAAAGATGACAGCTATGACATTTTGATTTCTGAAAACAGAAGATAGAATTCCATATTTCACTCAATTATTTATTTCATTGCTTGTTAGAGGATTATCTAATATTTAAAACACTGCTTCAGTCTTGGTCAGACAAACTTCCCTTACAGTCCAGGACTTTAGATCTGATGACTCACCTCAAATTCCTCCTCTCTTTCCAACATTATTAGTGCATAGACGTGTTAGGTGACCCCAGCACGCAAAGGCCAATCCTGGATACCATGGCAGAGACAAGGCAGCAAAATACAACCCTCTCTCCAAAAGTGGGCTTCTTATTTTTAGAATACATACTTATGACACTAAGCTTCAAGTGACTTTAGAAAGAGAAAGAGAAAAGAGAATAAACTCTCAGAAAACATAAAGACAAAAAAGGCATTTAAGATGAGTCTTCATGCATAAGTATTATTTTAACAGAGAGAAAATGAGAAGAATGCATTGAAGATCTTCAAATGACATAGTCAAGGGCTCCAGGGCAGAAAAATGTGGAGTGCACCAGAAATGATGAGTGGGTTCAGGCCCTGACAAATGCTCCACTGCACAGAATCAGTGAGGCCATTTTAGTAAATTCAGTAAGCTTCTTATGCTAGTTCCAGCTACATTGCAAGGCCTTTGAGATAATGACCAAGACTTGTTTCTTTTAAAGCCCTCCTACATTGTCCAGTAAAGCAGGCAGCAAATTGTGTGTGTTCAGTAGCCTTGACTAACTCAACCAGCAGGGGTGAGTTTGGTAACTGCAGATCATATTGCAAAAGGCAAGGCAAATATTGAGTGTCCAAAATTGGGCCTTCACAGACGGGCAATGTGTGATCTACTATAACACTCATACTTAGGAAGTGATAGTATGTGAAGTACAGTGCTCACAATTTTATAGGTTTTTATGAGGTTAGTGTGAAAATTAATTTAGCTGTAATTATCAAGATGGAGATGAAAAACAATGAGATCTAGGGAGGGGCGTAAGGGCTAAGTATGACGATTGGGTGCTGTGCTCACTGCCTGGGTGACAGGATCATTCATCTTCAAACCTCAGCATCACCCAGTGTTCCTATATGACAGACCTGCACATGTACTCCCAAATCTAAAATGGATATTGAAATTATTTTAAGAAATCATGAGATCTAATAACAACTAAATTTACTATGTAATCAACATTATGATGAACACTTCGATGCACATTGTATAATTTAACCTCCACAATAACTCTATGATATAACTATCATCATTATGCCCATTTTAGAGATGGATGGAATGGTTCCTGATGAGAGAATAAGTAACTTGAATAAATCACAGACTGCTAAAGAAATAGATCCAGGCCTGTATGTGCAAAAGTCCTCCTAAATTGCCATGCTAATCATAAAAATGTTTCAGCCTTAAGTAATTTACATCAGAAGTAAATAGCCATATCTAGATAACTTTTGCAATTCACTTTTTTTTTTTTAGATGGAGTTTCACTCTTGTTACCTAGGCTGGAGTGCAATGACGCAATCTTGGCTCACTGCAACCTCCACTTCCCAGCTTCAAATGATTCTCCTGCCTCAGCCTCCCAAGTAGCTAGGATTACAGGCATGTGGCACCATGCCCAACTAATTTTGTATTTTTAGACGTGATTTCATCATGTTGGTCAGGCTGATCTCAAATTCCTAAGTTCAGACCAGGTGATCCGCCCACCTCAGCCTCCCAAAGTCCTGGGATTACAGGTGTAAGCCATGACGCCTAGCCTGAAATTCACTTTTAAGACTACATTTCTATTCTACAACTCTGAATATATTTACTATTTCAAAATGTATGTATTATCTCTAAAAATACTTGAATGTTCGTGTCTCCACACCTTTGCGCTTGCTGTTGCTGCTGCTTAGAATGCTCTTCGTCAAACATACCCATGTCTCACCTTCCCTAGCCACCATGTAAAGTGCACTGGGTCCACTTAATAGTTCCCTTCTTCCACCTCACTGTGTTTTTATCTTGAGTGTTGTTCAAAAATACTATATACCTACTTGTTTACTGGTGACTATCTGTCCTTGAAGATTCCATGAGGGCAGAGATTTTGAAATGTTTTGTTCACTGGAATATCCCCAGTATAGAAGAGCAGTGTTTGGCACAAAGTAGGGACTCAATAAATATTTATTAAATGAAAAAAAATGAATGACTGAGTGAAGGAAGGAATGGATACTCATTACTGATCTACGGCCATCTGAACTGACATTGTCTTAGCAGTTTATTTAAAGACCTGAAAGGCTGGTACTCCAACTTGTCAGAGTGTTGTGTATGGCGCCAACTTGATAATGATGATAAAGTGGAAGACTTTTGAGTTATTGCCTTCTTTGCATTACCCTATCCTCAACTAAATATTCTGGATCTGTCTTAGCTCTTCAAAACTATGTGGTTGGAAACAGAATCATCCATAAATTTTTCAACTGATGGCAATCTATGGAGCTTAAAATTGTCAACCAAGCTATTCTATGCCCAAATATGTACTTTTTTAAACAGGGTTTATAACTTTAGACACATGTACTTAAATTTTAACTTACACTTTTACAATAAAGTGTACATTTTTAATTATATTATTTAATCCAGTATTCTAGATTATCAAAAATAAAGCACTTTTGAACTAAAATAGCAATTTTGTACTCAGAGATTCTTTCTTATACATTCATAGTAATATATAAAAGTCCTAAAATACTGCATTTAAAACCATTGGAAGGCCATATTAATTCAAAACATGGTGTCAAATTTGCTAGCTATTTGACAAGTTGAAATAGATCCCCATTTTATGCATTTTAAAAGGAGATTAAAAATTACAAATGAGTAAAAGAAAACTATATTTGAAATAATACTTTATAAGCATGATACTAATTCCAGAAAGTACTGAGATTGATAGAATTATATACATATACATTAAAAACATTTTTAAGAAAATTAATGTTAAAGTGACAAAAGAAAAAAATGTTGTTTATAAAAGACAGATAATTATTATCCTTAATTCAAAAACAATGAAGAATCCCAGCCTGGCCAACATGGTGAAACCCCGTCTCTACTAAAAATACAAAAATAAATTGGGCGTGGTGGCACATGCCTATAATCCCAGCAACTCGGGAGTTTGAGGCAAGAGAATCGCTTGAACCCACCAGGCAGAAGTTGCCTTGAGCCGTGCCACTGCACCCCAGCCTGGGCGACAGAGCAAGACACCATCTCAAAAACAGAGAAATAAATAAATAATAAAACCAATGAAGAATCCAATAATAAATGGCAAATGCATATGAATAGGAAAATAATACAAATATGTAATTATTTAATAAATATTAAAAGATTTACAATTCACTAGCACATAAGGCATTAAAAATCAAATCAAATCAAATATATCATACTTTGGCCATTCCTCTGGCAAAGCTAAAACATACTGATGCTACACTGTGAGAACATAATAATTCTCAAAGAACATTTAGCCCTATGTATTGAAATTTAAAATATGAATACTCATTAAACTAACACTTTCATATTGATAAATCTAAAAATTCATCCTGAAGAAATAGGGAGAGAGAGAGAGAGAGAGAGAGAGAGAATATGCAAAAATAAAACCCTAAAGGCTCATATAATTGTGTTGGGTGTATTTATGGTGTATACTAGACTGAAATTATAGTAGGTCATTAAAATATATTTTCTAGAAAGCTAGATTTAAGAAATACAAAAACCTGTCCATTGTAGATTTTTATGTGTTACAACAGGTTAGACAACAGTACAATCACATTTATATAGGCTATCAGTATTTTCCTCTTGTGGATTCAATTATACGTTATTAAATCTTCACTTTCTTACTAGTTTTTAAAATTATTTAAATATTTAGCAATGAACAATATTCTGTGTTCTATTTATTTTTAAATCAGAAAAACATGAAAGGTAAGAGGGGGATCCAGGGGGTAGATTTAGTGCCATTAAAAAAAAAAATTATTTTTCACACACCAGGAAAAACTAAAACATTTAATAGTCTGAAAATGTTAGATAGAAGTAAACTGTGTATGTATGGAAGACCTTTATTTTAGAAGTGGATGTATAAAGAAAAAATAAATAATTTGAAACACATTCTAGGCCAGGCGTGATGGCTCACACCTGTAATCTCAGCACTTTGAGAGGCCAAGGCGGGCGGATCACAAGGTCAGGAGTTCGAGACCAGCCTGACCAACATGGTGAAACCCCAACTCTACTAAAAATACAAAAATTTGCTGGGTACGGTGGCAGGTGCCTGTAATCCTACCTACTCAGGAGACTGAGGCAGGAGAATTGCTTTAACCCAGGAGGCGGAGGTTGCAGTGAGCTGAAATTACGACACTGCACTCCAGCCTGGGCAACAGAGGGAGACTCCATCTTAAAAAAAAAAAAAAAAAGAAAGAAAGAAGGAAAACAATACATTCTAAACTGACTGACTATAAGGATTTTAACACTTATATTTTTATTAACAATGATATATAACATGGCTATTTGTCTTTCACAAACTAAAATACTTTAGGGCAAATTCAGCCTTCAAAAGTCCTATATACCAAGGGGAGCTACAACTGCAAAGAAACATTTTTTACCACAAAATATTATGTCAAAAACTTCTTAAAGGAAAAAGGATTAAAATGAATATAGACATGAGGATTGCTAACTGCATTTTAAAAGCTCTCCTCTTTACTTACACTTCAAAGTAGTCAATTTTAAAATTGTATTTCATTTTTTGTTAACATTTAGCCTGACTTTTTCAAAAACTAGCTTTCTTTCTTTAGGTCTCAACAATGAATTTTATTCAATCTCAAGGCCTCCCTGGTTGAATGACAAAGAGTAGTATATCTTCCTACAAGATATAGCCTCTTTGGAGTAAAAGCACTATACTCTTTTATTGGGTTCATTGATAGGATTTACTCTACCTTGAATGGGTGGTGTGTGGTAAGTAGTTTATGAACAAAACCCTCCTGGTATATAAACTGTCAGTCTGAACAGGATGAAAAAAGACAATGGAAAATCTTGCTGGAAAAGATATTTTTGGATCAATCCAAATAATTTCTCTTGTTTTCAGTCTTCACACAAAACTTTTCATAAGTTTTGAGGAAATATCTGCAGGAATGCCTTGAGTGTGCATATTGGTCTTACGTATAGGAATGTATAACTAACAAAGAAATATCAAAACTTGTATAGCTTTTCCAACTATATTTTATAGCCAAATATATGAAATTTCTATCATCTCACTTTATGTCAAAATGGAATTTTTTATTTTCATGAAAAATGTTAAAAGCAATGCTCCTTTTCTTATTTAACTATATTTCTGAATTTGAATTGCTTAAAAGAGTTTAGTTTTAATTGTGCCTTTTTTGTTGTTTTCTAGTCACTGTTTGCATGACCACCTAGAGAATTAATTCTGAGAGTCTTAAAAGTGTGTGTGTCCATGCATGTGCACACACACATACACACACACACAAGAGACACACAGAATTTGGACACATGCTGGCATCCTCCATATGTGCTGAAGTCAATGGAGGTAGCAACTGCACTGAGAACAGGAAATAAGAAATGGCAATGAAAAAAACTGATCTTAGGAAAAACTGGGAGCTATTCCTGCTGTTAAGAGAGTAAGCTTAGAAATAAGCAATCTTTTATTTTTATTTTTTATTATACTTTGCGCTCTGGGATACATGTGCACATCCTGCATCCTGCAGGATTGTTGCATAGGTACATACATGCAGTGGTGGTTTCCTGTCTCCATCTCCCCCACCGCCACCTGTCACCTACATCAGGCATTTCTCCCAGTATTATCCCTCCCCATCTTCCCTGCCCCCTGCTGTCCCTCTGCTCCCCTCCCCTCCACCCTTCCACCTAGCCCAGGGAGTGTTGTTCCCTTCCCTGTGCCCATGAGTTCTCATTGTTCATCATCTGCCTATGAGTGAAAACATGCAGTGCTTGGTTTTCTGTTCCTGTATCAGTTTGCTGACAATGATGGTTTCTAGATTCATCCATGTCTCTACAAAGGACATGAACTCGTCGTTTTTTATAGATGTATAGTATTCCATGGTGTATATGTGCCACATTTTCCTTGTCCAGTCTATCATTGATGCAATCTTAATTAACATAGTTACATTTGAGGTCTTGCCACAGGTTAAGCTAAATCACTGTGACTACCTGGACAGCCCTGTATGCACAGATAGACTTCATCATTGCAAGAGGGGAATGTGTTCTTATCTCCCATGTAGTTAGAGAATGCAATAAAATCTTTATATTTGAAAACAAAATTAATGCAAGTTGATATTTCCAAACTTTCCACATCCCTGATTCTGAGCTTTTAATTGATTAAGAGAAGTTCAAAGTAAATTAGCCTTTAATAAGTTAAATGCAAAATCCAGGGATTTCTAAATTTTAACTTTAGTGAAGCATTTTCTAGGCAATTATAAAATGAAAAGATACAAAACCAGCACTTGACGTTTTAAAAATTTGAAATCTTACTTGCTAATGAAATGTTATCAATCCTCCTTGATCTTAAAGCATAAGTAGATATTTATAATTTGCATGCATACATCAGAAATAAGGTCGATGCAAAAGGTTATTAACTGATATGCAAGCAAGGACAGCAGTTACTTAACAAAAACACTGACTCATTTCAATCTATTTTTTAATAAATGGTTATATACATATTTAGCTATATGAAGTCATTAAATATAAATGCTTATTAAATTATTACATAATCAAGACATTTTCTTAGGTAAGTATATATTTAAATCTGAGATTTCATAATTCAATATGATATGTGACAGAGTTATAATTAATACCTATAACTTTAGATGCAATTGTTTTCCAAAAATTGTAGTACTATACTCACTGCATTTTTTCCTATAATGAATGATATATGTAACTGTATCTTATAACACAATATTTTCTATTTGATGAGCCCTTGTTCAGCTATACAAGTGAAAATTACTTAAACACACCAAAGCTGTAATCCAGAAAAATCAAATATAAAAGGAAATGGGAGATAGTGATAGAAAAAAGGGGGACTGATAGGAGGTAGTTAAGGAAGTAACGAGGATTTAGAGAAGAAATCTAAACTGCATACTCCAAATGATGGACTAAAACTAACATACAGATAGGGTTTTTGTGAAGTGAAAATATTAACGTAAACATCAGAAAGTATCCTGTATGAGATGATATAATGTGAGTAAGTAAATAAAAATGAAAATTAATTCAGAGTAATAAAAAATTCAGGTTTCATGATGAGGTGTGAAGGTTTGTTCAATTCTATACTGTTTTATAGTGTTTGATTACATAGCTATTTTTCAATATTGGAGCCTAAACTTCTTGTCTGCTGCTTTCCTGCAACACTAAAAATGAAGTTTTCTATGTAAAAATTAAGTGCCATCATGCCAACTCCACATGCCTGCATGTGCATGGGAAAGTTTCAGTTTCTGCTATTTGCCTTCTCTTTTCCTCCTCTTCTTCTTATCCCCCCAAAAAAGTATTTGACATATATATGAATAAAACGACGCAAAATCCATGTTTTACCATTCTATTCTAACATTCTAGTTTTAAAAATTAAGCAAGGCATAAGAAATGTATACACTAAGCTCAAATTATTGACATCTAAAGACTTAAAAAATGTGAAATAAGTTCTCAACTTTAATATGGCCCTAAATTGCATATCATTTTTATATAAACTTCACCTTTAAGTTACTGAATTAAAATGGCAATCATACAGTATATTTAAATCTAGATTTCTTATGAAACAATTTTCAAAGTTTGCCACCAATGAATTATTCTCTTGATTAGCTTAAAGTACTTTGCAACAGGGAAGAAAGAAAGTAATTCTGGGCTTGTGTAATCATTTACCTTCAGTGAGCTTAACAAGCAAAACATTAACAAATGCTTTGCATCCTATTTACTTACAACAGTCCTATAAAACAATAAACTTCTGAAAGCAATTACTTTAAATTTATTTTTCCTCTACATTGAAGGAGAAAATATTGTCACGCAAAAGGTAGCATTGAACTTGTATAATAATAGAGATTTATTGAGACAAGGAACAATGCTGATTAAAAAAGAAAAGCATTGAAATATGCTCTCTTTCCTGAAACACATGATAATAATTATCTTAGGAAAAGGTGGTACTGACAGCAGCATAAATGATGCTGCCAAATGGAGAGTTAATTTTATTTTAAAGGATTACACCATAAATTACTTCTTTAAAATTAGTGAGAAAAAAATAGATCTCTTCTAAAGTCAATTTAATAAATTCACAAGAATTTTGCACAACAGAAAAAATTATTAGACCATAGCATTCCGAGAGGTTATATGAGAATCATATTAAAGAGTCTTGCCACTCTTATTCAGGAACTAATTAGGAATATATATGACTGGATTTTCAAATATCTGTTTAACAACTTATATTCTAACATATTTATTGCCATCTCAATCTAGGTTTTAAAGCAGTAGTTGGTTAGGATTTCATCATTTTTAAATGTTTTCATCATTTTTAAAATGTTCTCTTTTAAAAAATTTACTTCTAAATAAGGACTAATTTTCTTATTTGTGTGTCATATACTATCCTAGCAGAGTCAAAGGATAATAGGCATTTAATAAATTCATGTTGACGAATACGTGCCATTTATTGTTCCCAATTAGCTATTCCCTCCCTGACTTTGCCCTGCTTTCATATAGGCAGAATGAGAGTAACACTTTTCTTCATTATAGACAGTTTCCTTCCTCTTTTAATTTGGGCTTGGCTATGAGACTTGCTGTGGCCAATGACATGTGAACAGATGTGACATATACCATAACTGAGAAGAAGTCTGACATGGATCAACATAACTCTGTCACTTCCTGAGTCTTTTTTGTCTTCCATGAGAGCGCATGGATGAAGAGACTGTAGCAGAGCTCAGCAGAGTGGTCCCTGATCAGCAGTCCTCAAGTAGAGAGAAATGGTGGCTGCCATAAGCCAGTGAGATGTTGGTGTTGGTTGTTGCTGCAGGTAAAGCTGACTGTGCAAGATGCATCATAAATAACATAGTTCTTTTTGTGACTACTTAAAATGGAAGAGCATATGTAGGCTAGAGCTCAACTGCAGATAGAATGCATCAGAAGCAAACAAACTTTTGTGAAAAGAAACCCAAAACTTTCAACACCTGTGAGTAGGGTAAGGAACCTGCATAAGACTAAGAGTAGACCCCTAATCACAGCAAATCTGCTCCTTAAAGCTAATTCTGGATTCACCCTTAGGGAAGGAACACAGGAGAGAAAGTTGGATTTTAAATGATGGTGCCAACTATGTGAAGTCAGATATATTGACATGTTAAGACAGGTATATTGACAAACACTGACTAAAGATTGTACATGATTATTAACAAATAATTCAAAACCATCTGTCCAAGTATGGGGGGAAGATGAATACAGGCCTAAAATGAAGTTATTACAATGTAAAAAAATTTACTGAGCACAAAATAGAGTGATAAAAACTCACTTTAGAAATACTTAATGATGACATTTTATGTCTTCAAATAAGGAAAGGTAGAGACAAACAGATTTTAATCAAAAAATAAAGCATAATTAAGTATGCTTCTTTGCTTCAAAAATCAATGCAGTACTTTTGTCCAGACCCCAAAATGAGAAAAACAAAGGGAAAGAAGAGAGGCACCTAACATATATTCTCTAGGCCTTTGAGAAAACATAGAGTTGTTCCTTTGGCCACAAATATGCAAATCTAAAAGAAAGGTGATATTGTAGACATCAAGGAAATGGGTACTGTTCAAAAGGAATGCCCCACAAGTATTACCATGGCAAAACTGGAAGAGTCTACAGTGTTACCCAGCATGCTGTTGACATTGTTTTAAACAAGTGAAGGGCAAGATTCTTGCCAAGAGAATTAATGTGTGTATTGAATACATGAAGCACTTTAAGAGCTAAGATAGTTTCTTGAAATGCATGAAGGAAAATGATCAGTAACAGAAAGAAGTCAAGGAGAAAGGTACCTGGGTGCAACTGAAGCACCAGCCTGCTCCACCCAGAAAAGCACACTTTATGAGAACTCATGATGGGGAGCCTGAAGATTATGAATCCATAATCTTCCCTATGGATTCATGACTTAATAGGTATTTAAAAAATAAAAATAAAAGATCCCTGGACTGTAAAAATGCTTCTGTTCATTGAGTAGAAGTGTGGCTTTCCCTCCTTCAAAGAAATATTTACAACAAATTTTAATTGTGTCCTAATTCACTACGTAATGTCTTTATTATTCGAACTTAATGTATTTCTTGCTGAAATATATGAGGTGGCTTATTGTGCAACAAATTACTCAATTGGCTAGAAATCAGCCAGATATTATTTATGAAATATTTGTACTGGTTTGCATGTAGTTCTTCTAAACCATTTTGGAAGAAATAAAATAATTTACAAAACAAAAATTAATAATAAACAAAATCAATGCAGTAATTTCTCTGATACATTTTGATCAAAGACTATTAATTTACATTTATATTTTTATGGTAGTGATGTTGAAACTAGAACTAAGCTATATTTCCTAGCACATATATAAAGAACGATTCATTGCGTTTGGAGATAATGCCGTTGAAGATATAAAGTATAGGACAGGACCAAAAACTATCAAATAGCTAAGAAGAACAGAGTGAATACTGTCAAGGTAAACTGTCATAAATCTTTGACTTGGTTTTCCTCTAGTAATAATATTTCGTGTTAAGATTTTGACCTTTATTTATTCAATGACTCTGGGTTTGGAAAAAGAATAAAGTCTATAACCAGAAACTAGAAAACACTGGCCCTAAAGCACTACTTAGGGACCGAAATGCTGTTGGCTACAACTCTCAGCACATTGGGCTTCACTTGAAGAAACTAACGTATCTGCAAATTAGCACTTGCTTTTAAGTAGATAAGGACTGCTGAAGTGTATGGAAGACAGTGCTTTAAACATCATTTAAAATTCATCATTAAAAAATCATTAAACATCATTAAAAATGAATTTATTCAAAAAATGTTTTATGGATTTGAACGCACACAGCTCAAGCCTATCAGTGAATGTATAGGCAGATAGACAATTTGTTAACTACCAAAAAAACTCCTCCAATCCTTCCATAGCAAAAACTTGGGAAGTTATTTTCTGATGTTAAATAGTCAAAGACTTTGGAATTATCACTTCAATCTCTATATGAAAAGTCTTTTTTTTAGAATCAAGTAAATTGTCTCTTCTCTTTTGAGCATGCCATGAAGTTGCCATGAAAACAATTAATAATTATCATATGGTTCATACAAATTCTTAAGTGTGCTTCTCTATTAATATCTCCTTTTCTCTTTTCTCCACAGCACACTTGCTCAACAACTAATCTTCAATTTATATCTTTTTTCTTTTGTACCCTTGTACAATAGCACATATTTACTGATTTTTCTTGTTAGAAACTATCAGATCTTTCTTCACATCGATCAAGAAATCTAGTGATCAAAGCCTTTCATCATAAATATTCTCTAACTTTACCACCCAGCTTCAAGTGACATAAAAATTAAATCAGAATAGGATATTTTCTAATGGGAATGTTACAGAACTCATAATAGAACCCTAGATAGTTTTAGAGTTTTTAACTGGCATTTTATTATGTACAACTTGCTTGACATTCTATAAATAATCAGCGCAACAAAAGGAGTAAAAACATATTATTATTATTATCCTTATATTAATTAAAATATATTATTAACCTTTCTTCCATTTAAGAACTTAGTATTGATTGAAATCTACTAGATAGCATGTTTATGTTTTTGACAATGACTGAGATGTATTTTTAATAACAGCCTCCTTATTTGAAATGCCAACGAAGATAGCATATTTGCAAATATTCAGATTTGAAATAATCAAAACAGTGTGTCATAATTTCCCAATTTGTTTGCTATTTATTTTTAAGTAACTGAAATTTAGCAAAAACATGCGATGTGATTACTTGGACATATTCCATCCTTTTTAAGCACTGGCTTGATTTCTTCATAAATATGAACCATAATATTTTCTTGATAATTTCACTCACTCAAATTCTTTCAGAATAAATCTATGTGCTTGTGGTAATTTTTTTCCACTACAGAATTTTATTCTATATCTATTTTTCAGATCTAAATACATATTCTTATTTGAAGTATTATATAAAGTTGAAAAAATGTTAAAATTCATTCATTCTCATATTAAAATCAACTTAATACTATATGTCCTAGAATTATTCTTTGAACTCTATTTCCAACTCAATTCTCACATTTATAATAAATCTGCCTCAGTATAGTAAGAGTTTACCATGGCTATTTAAACTGTTTCAAAGACCTTATTGATAAACTATGATTTTTATTTTAGTATCTCTAAAAACTTTATTGTCCAAATTATTTGCTATTAAAGGCTTCGAGAAATATACATTTGAATGATTTTTTTCTCATAGTCATCTTCATGTTTAATTCAATACATTTAGTGAGTATCTCGTCCTGTGAGGAAATTGACTAGGTCAAAGAACTTGAAAGAACATTAAGACATGGTCTGTCCCCTTACGGAGCTCTCAAGCTCTAGGGGTGACAGACACATACATACACATGCGGTAAGGATGATGTGGTAAATGCAGCATAATAAAGACGTGAACTACACGCTATGGGAACATATCTTGAGGAAGTCTCAGCAGGGCATACAACCTGTGCAGTTGCACAAGTCAGGTGCTTGGAAGAGATTCTTCTGCTGGATTTAATGCTCCGCTGTCAGCATCTTGAATTCTTACCATTTTAAAATAAGAGACCCTACACTTGTATTTTGCACTGGGCTTGTCCCGAAGGTGAGCCTGTGTACATGGCACCCAAATGCAGATGGTGAACTTCGGGGAAAGAGTAGCCCTGAGCTTCCTCGTATACTTGGGTCATGAAAGTGAATTGGAATTTGGCAAGGGGAAAGTAAGGAGAGGCAAATAATCCCAGAGAACAGATGCAAAACAAAGGCGTGACATAATATTTGCTTAGACATAATAATTAGGCTCTTACATTTAGGGAAGATGAAATTAAGAAAGGATAATTTGTAATCAGATTACCAATGGCCTTAAAAGCCTACCTGGACTTTATAAGAAAAGTAATAACTTTAATCAAGGAAATGGAATAAAATGCAAATTGGTATAAAGGTAAAGTTGTAAAAAAGGCTAGAGGGTGGTATCTTTAATAGAAAATAATGGCAGAAATCTAGATTAAAAAATTTTTTTGATTCTCCTCCATTGGCTGGAGACCAATGAAAGGGAGGATGAAGAGATGGGTAAGCAAGCAATACTCAAGGGCACATAGTGTTTCTTAAACACGTCCCACTATTTGGTTTTATTCTTGAAAGAGAGTTCATAAGAAAGTTTCACTAGGCCCACTGAAATGGAAAAGCATGATAATATACTTGGTGAGTAATCTAAATTCTTTTTTCCAAAGACTAGTAATCACCTACAAATTAAAACGAAGCACTTAAGTGTTTTAGAGCAAAAACAACCAAAAACAAAAACAAAAAACCTAGTAATTTTCACTAAAACAAAAAATTTTTTAAAAAGAATAAAAACAAAAACCCTGATTAAGGATCCATTTGAAATGTACGGTCTCTTCTGCATGACTTATTCCTGTGCCTCAATCTATAACAACAAAGCAATCAACGAACAAACCATACAGTCAAATTAAAGGCTGGCATTAAAAATAAGCTTGACTTGATTGAATCAAAGCAGTTCATGTATTAAGTTTTTCACTTCTCAACTTAATTCTTTCAAAATAGGAGTATGACCATATTAACTGAATAAATTATTTGTAAAGAGCTGATTCTCTGAGATCAATTTAATTTCATTTTTTCAAATAGGAATCTAGAGAAAGAGATTGCGTGTTTTACTTTGGGCTAAAATTCTAAGTTGAAAACTTTTTTTTTTTGGTTTGAGATGGAGTTTCACTCTTGTTGCCCAGGCTGGAGTGCAATGGCACAATCTGGCTCACTGCAACCTCTGCCTCCTGGGTTCAAGCAATTCTCCCGCCTCAGCCTCCCGAGTAGCTGGGACTACAGGCGTGTGCCACCATGCCCAGCTAATTTTTGTATTTTTAGTAGAGACGGGGTTTCACCATGTTGACCAGGATGGTCTCGATCTCTTGACCTCGTAATCCACCCACCTCGACCTCCCAAAGTGCTGGGATTATAGGCGTGAGCCACCGCGCCTGGTATAGTTGAAAACTATTTAATAAAATACTTGAAGTTTTCTTGTGTTTCCCATATCAAACTGTGACCCTTTCTTGTATACAGTCTCATCAATACCATTTATGAAACTGAAGAATATATTAACATATAATATATTATGAAGAATATGATCTCTAAGTGTAATAATGGCAAAATAATCTTTGTTGAAGATTTAAATAACATATAGTGATTTTTATAATGTAATATGGTTTGCAAGACATTCAAATAAGCAAGCTAACATCTTTCAAGTATCGTTTGTTACCAACTTTTCTATATCCATTTCTTCTCTAAATGTTGTTAAAACGTTGCTTATGATTATTATTTTGTCAATAACCTTTCTCAGGGTTTCCAAGTATTTTTAAAATGATTTAACTTCTTCATAGCCAAACTTAACTTATATATGTACTATTTTTAAATATCAATTCATCACCTAAATATATAAAATTTGCCCCTGATTAATAAAACACATTATATATACAGTGGTCCCCCCATTATCCATGGTTTTGTTTTCAGCAGTTTCAGTTACCCTGTCAACCACAGTCCAAAAACATTAAATAGAAACTTTCAGAAATAAGCATGTCACAGTTTTAAATTGTCTGTCATTCTGAGTACTATGATGAAATCTTGCACTGTCCTGCTTTGTCCCACCAGGATGTGAATTGTCCATTTTCCAGATACACAGAAGGCTGTGTATACCTAGTCTTTAGTCACTTAGTAACTAACCTTTGCTGTATGACAGTGCTTGTGTTCAAGCAATCCTTATTTTATTTAACAATGGTCTGAAAAGGCCAGAGTAGTGATGCTGACATATTGGTATAATTGCTCTACTTAATTATCTGTCATTGCTAATCTCTTCCTCCACCTAATTTGTAAGTTAAACTTTATCATAATTATGCACATATAGAAAACAGCATAGTATATATAGGGTTGGGTACTGTCTGCCATTTCAGGCATCCACTGAAGGTTTGGAAATGTATACTCTTCAGATAAGGGGACACTACTGTATAAATAAATATGCACATACATACACACACATGTATAGTTGTGATAGGGTTTTGCTCTGTCTCAAAGAGCAAAGTGGAGTGGTGGAGTGGCGTGATCATGGCTCACTACAGCCTTGAATTTCTGGGCTCAATCGATCTTCCTACCTCAATCTCCCTAGTAGCTGAGACTACAGGTTTGCACGAGCATGCCTGGCTAATTTTTGTTTTTTGTAGACACAGGGTTTCACTATGTTATCTAGGCTTACAAATATATTTTTGTAATTTTATGAATATTTTGCATTTAAATGTGATTATAAATAGTCTTCTTATTGGTAATAGTGTCTAGAATTTTATCTATATAAGGGGGGAGAGAAAAGAAAGAAAAAGACCACTCCTGACTTCAAAATACCGTAAGGCTTGACTTGAAATAATACTGTGTAAATAAATTAATAAATTTGATTTTTATAAAGAAAATTACATTTCCCTTCAGATTCCATCTCATGGACTTTTCATCTTTGCCAAATTTTAAAGAAAAAGTGTCACGCAAATTGAAACATTGAGAGGGATGTGGGGAGGATCATAGAAAGCCCTAGAGATTAATGAGAACTAGAATTTTGTGGGGCCTGAAAGTGAGTTTCAAATATGAAAGGTTTTGTGTGTGTGTGTGTGTGTGTGTGTGTGTGTGTGTATTGAACAGGAGGAGAGTGTTACAAGAAAAACAAGATGGAAAAGTGAGCAAGAGCTATCATAAAGGATCTTGTAAGCTACACTAAGGAATTTAGATTCTGGAACTGCTTATATCTGAAAGACATTGAAAGGTTAAAAGACAAAATAAGGTTTGAATAAGTATCATTTTGGAAGTGGCCAGGTAGGAAAACACGTGTCAGCCTACCTAAAAATCTTCCAATATTTCCTTTCTTCCCTCTTTATTAAAAAATTCTTACACAAAACAACAGATTAAATAAATTCAGTGGAACATATGCTAAACAAAGAAATTTACTTAAAAATTGTATTAGGGCTTGATAGTCTTTGGGGAATTCTCTTTTGGAAGAAACTTTAAAGTTGACTTCTGGAGTAAATTTGAGAAAAATTAAATATTACTTAACCAATTCATATTAGAGCTGTTTAGTGCACTGGGGCATGAATGGATCAAACAATACCCTAGTCAGTTATTCTACATAAAAGTAAATAATTATATCTCTTTATTGATGGAAGAAATGGTTCTAAGTGGAAAGAAAACATGACTGCAAAGCCATTGAAGTTAAGCAATACACATTTAGGTCATACACTAGGCTGGATCCTTGAAAAATGCATGAAATTTATTTCTACCACTTCAAGCACTGGGAAAATCTGGCCAATAATAAATTCAGAATACACAGTAATGAAGAGCAGGAAAATAACATTAAAAATAAGTATCAACACTTAAACTGCAACAGGAGGGATATAGATGAGATATGAAAAAACAGTTCTTCTTCTCATTAGAGCAGTTAAACATTAGAATAGGTTATCAGGGAAGGTCTCCACAGACTCTTCTCTTGAAGGTTTTTAACATCTGAGAGTCAGCCATTTATCTTGAATAGCTGAGGTAAGTCCTGTCTGCAGGCAGGTGAAGGACTAGATGACCTCTGAATTCCTAAGTCCTAAGTTACTTGTTATCTGCTGGCTGATTCAGTTACTCAAGCAGTCCTTTTTATTCAGAAGTGATCATCAGCAACGTTAAACATTCTACAAATGAAATATTTTGCATTTTTAACATGTGAGCAAACCACATTGAAAAGGTGTGGATGACAGATTAAAATCATCATTTGGAATCTAATCAGAATTAGTTTTTTAAAAAATCTATTCTTCACATGTTAAAAGAATAAGCAATATGGGGACCATTTAAAATTTTGTCATTTCAGTATGATATTGGAAATAGCAGGCATTTATGAGAAGACTAGCATAAATGTTCTTTTTGATTACTATAAATGATATAATAAAATTTATATGAGGATTGTTTTTGATACTTGCTACATTGCCTGACTCATTTAAATAGACACTTAAGTATCTCCCTTTTCTTTTACTATACTCAGTCTAGATCATGAGAAAGTTCAGTTCTATGTTTGAAACAGGTGACTTCAAGAAAAGTAAATTATGTTAATCAAAACACCAAAGGATCAATAAACAAATGAGCATATAACATAGATAATGTCGTTCCAAAGAGTTAAAAAGATTCATCTTACTCTGTTATCTTGCATCTATGTAATCTCCCCTTCACTTCTCATCTCTGGAAATCAAGCACTGGCATGTATGACAAATAAAAAATGATACAGGATTTTTAGTATAATAATATAAATTCTAAAATGACCCATAATGTCTATACTGAAAAAATATCTAATGTAAATTTCTTGTAATTCATTTGAATGTGTATTCTTAAATTGTACTTTTTTCAGAAATTGTCTTTTTTTTTCTTAGAACTTTAATCTGAAAGCCTTTTTTCTTGAATATAAATTCATATTAAAAATAAAATGTGGACAAAAATTAAAGTGAAATATCATCAGGCATCGATTAAGTCTGGGGTATATAGATAACACTCCTTATTATAGGTATCGTTAATATTTTTTAAATAAGAAAAATAGCTTCAGCTGTAGGGCTTTGGCTATAAGATTTTATAGGTTCAGAGGACAAAATGTGAAATATACGACATTGCACTGACCTTCCTCAGAAAGAACACTTGGTAAATGTTTTTAGAACAAAAATTTCTGCAAGTTTAGTTTATAGTCTAAACTTCAGAATTTTAAATTGGTTTGAATTTTTAGCTGCATTCAAAAGAAACTTTGGGGTTGTTCCAAGTAAGAACATGCTGGCCCATTACATATCACAACTTCTTGCCATTTAAGGTAAACAAAATTTTTTTAATGAAAATGTTGCTTTAGTTTACATTTCCCCTCTTAAATTTAAAATAAATACTCATTTCAACCTATTTAGTCAAAGTTAAATTACTTTTAATAAGCTATTCCCTTTACCATCCCAAAAAAATCAATAAACAAACTTTTTATATTTCACTAAGGAAAAAATTTAAATAATATTTAAAATGAAATTTACTCTAAACACAGTAGTAACTCTGGCTGTCATTGAATATGTCTGAGGATTACCTACAAGTGATAATAGAGTATACTTTGGCTTCTATTCCTTTGTAGATTACTGTTAAGTTTTAATTTTCTCTGTTGCAATGTTTAATTGACAAAAACAACAAGAAGCCAGTAATGGGCTCATGGCAACAACGGGTCACAAGCCCAAGATTTCTTCTTTTCTTCTTTTTTTTCTTTGTTTTGTAACCATGGTAAAACAATAGAAGTGAACTTTCCCTGAACTTTTCTCTTTAAAGGCCTGGGTCCACGTTGACCTAACAGGGCAGGCTGGAACCTGATACTATCAACCCGAGAGCTGCTAAAGCAATCAGGTTCAACAACAACCATATATGTTCCCTAATGTCATTTTGCCACAAAGCCCAGGCAAAAGCAAGCTATTTCTAGTAAAGAATTTATTTCTATTGTTTCAGAGATTAATTCAATGGTCTAAATGTGCATAAAACATGAACTAAATGGTAGACTACAGAAATATATCATTGTTCTCTTATAATTATATCACTACCAAAGCTTATGTGCAGATAAGGTCTAATTCCACACACACAAAAAGGCTTCTGGATGCTTTATTAAAAAAACAGATGATTTAAATAATTATAGATTTAGATAATCTTATATTTAACAAGTCATTTTACTAAATTCTCATGGTGATCTGTCTTAAAAGGTAACATTGTGTACAAAATTGTTCTCACGTTCTTCTATAGCTAGTAAAGGTGTGAAGACACAACTCATTAAAGAAACAAATTAAAATATTTGTTATTCTGCAACTGCAGGATGGTAAATACTGTATTCGAAAAATTGTAGTAGCATCTTTCCTATCTTGTTGATTCAAAGGGATATTAGATTTTTATTTTAAATCCAGTTTTCAAGAAATTTTAATACTAGAAGCAAAATCTTAAAAGAGCATGACCATATCCAGAAAAATTAGGTCAATATGATTTCTAATAATCATACATAAGTGTTAAGGAAGTAGTTCACATTCAGCATTTTTATAACTTCTTATGTTCAACTACAATATTAAGAAAAAAATTAGTAAAGATGAAAAAAATGGTAAGGAAAAGTTATTCTAACATTACTTGAAGCTTTCTCAAAATATCTCTACAGATACTTGAATATCATATATTTATCACTTATTAACTTATTAATTACTTCAAAATGTCAACTGTGCATAAGTAGATGCTCAAGTTATATGTTTCTGAATATTATATCATAAGGGCTATTTTATGATACGTTTTCATAGAAAGAGTTTCAGTGGTTCTAACAGTAGAGTTGGTCCATGTGAATAAGATTTTTATTATGGAAACACTAGGCCTCAACATACCAATATAAGGAAATCTGAATTTTGCCCCTCGTATAAAAGGGAATTCAAAATATTAACTGAATGAAGAAATGGGACAGTTTAAAAAAAAACAACAACAATAGAACATGGGCCACTGTATCAATAGTTATCCTTAAATTAATAGTTTTCCAGAATTACAAAATATTAAGAATCCTTTTTGAAAAGTACCATGTTTATAGCAACAATTTGTTTTCATACTTTAAGTCGGTTATTAGTTGAAATTCATTTTTGTAGGTGTAGGTTTATGATTGTGTATGCTTACATACAGTATTATACACATTTTAGAGATGGGAGGACTAAATAAAAACAATAAGAGATCTGTTGAATTTTATTATATTTATTAAAGATTTCTTATGAAAATACAGGAGTAATATTTTTAACCAGTTCTTGAACTGACTTTCCAAACTCAAAGTGCAGGCTAAATGCTAATTTGACTTTAAAGAAACCTACCAATGTTTAGAATACATAGGACATCAAGAAGGGAGATTTAAAAAATAATGTACTTTAAAACAGAAAGGATGGAAAGAAGATCATGAAGCCGAGAAATAAAACAAGCAGAGAGAGTACTGGTCTATCCTTTAAGCTCTTGATAGTGGGTTCATGGATTCTCTTTCTAAGTTTGAGAACGAGGAGTTAAGGTTGTGACTTTACCTAGAAAAAAAGGGAAAGCTAACATATACAGAAGATCTACTAGCAGGTAAGTAAAATATCTATCTCATTTAAATTCCAACAACCATTTTAGGCAGATATTATTATCTCCATTTCTCAGATGAGGAAATTTAAGCTGACTGGCCCAACAGCACGACTCAGAAATTTTAGATCTTTATGTCAGATCCATGTATCTCTGACTTCAAAGCTTGTACTTATTCCATTATACCATGGTGCCTTTGAATAGTAGAGACAAAAGGTCACTTTGCCATGGATCAAAAGACAGAAGCTGTTATTTATTAGATGTGTGACCTTGACAAGTCACTTAACCTTTTGGAATCCACATCTTCCCTTCCCCAACACCCTCAAGAGGTGCTGTAGCCAATAAAACTTAAAAACCTGAAATAAAATAATCAAAGAAGCTAATACTAGCATAGAGCATTTAATAAGAATATGAACAATGAGCACAAAGGGAAAAGATGACTGTGTATGCTGCGCTGTTCAAGGGTACATTCTTCCAATCTAAGAAGGTAGTTTCCTATATTTGTGCCATTATCTTAATCTCATTTCTATCTCAATGTCACTATTCTTCCTCCTGCCCTGTCTGATTTATCTGAGTAAAGGTGTTATATAGAAATTTTAACAGCTGTTGATATCTATTAAAGTAGCTAATTTCAATAGCTGTCTATTGGTGAACATAGAGTATATAAATGCAGAATATTTCCAATGAGAACAAGATATGTCTTTTACGTAAATAAAAAGACAACTTTCAGTCTAGGGGGATAATTAATGGGCTCTGAAAAATAATTTTTTTGGTTGTTTCTCCAAAAAACAAACAAACAAACAAATCTCTAGTTCTGAGACTGAAAATACCCCTCAAATAATTTCATATCAGCTTAGAAATTAAATTGCTGTTTAGTTTATCAATTATTAAAACAAACATCTGGGAATACAAAAATAATGTTTTCCTTTTTTCTCTTGAGTTCTAAATCTCTTTCTAGAGGTGTAAGGGATATCTGAACACTTCACAAGTGCCTCAAATTCAACATGTCTGATGTAAACTTCTTATCTTCTACCTTAAACCTGTACCTTATTACCTATCGCATTACATATCTCTGATAATAAACAACTATCCACCTAATCCCTAAAACCAGACCCAGAGAGTCTTCCCAATCCTTCCCTCTTTTTCAATGTACTGTCTAATTCTTAGCTTAATGATCACCATCTTCTATTGATTCTGCCTATGATACATCTCCCAACTCACTCTCTTCTTCATTCACATTGCTCCTGCCTTATCTCAGGTCCTTTCCCTTCTGTTGCTGTAGTGTTTAATACTGACCTAAGTGTTCTATATAGAAATAACATTATAGCACCTTCAGTGCCTTCTGCAAATCTAAATATTCACTAAATTTCTTTTTCTTTTTCTTTTTTTTTTTTTTTGAGATGGAGTTTCGCTCTTGTAATCCAGGGTGGAGTGCAATGACCGCGATCTCGGCTCACCGCAACCTCCGCCTCCTGGGTTCAAGCAATTCTCCTGCCTCAGCCTCCCGAGTAGCTGGGACTACAGGCGCGCTCCACCATGCCCAGCTAATTTTTTTTGTATTTTTACAAAAATATGTTGACCAGGATGGTCTTGATCTCTCGACCTTGTGATCCACTCGCCTCGGCCTCCCAAAGTGCTGGGATTATAGGCGTGAGCCACCCCGCCCGGCATATTCACCAAATTTTTTATCATGGCATACAAGACCCTTCAAAATCTAGCACCTCAATTCCTTTTGGGTATAATTTCTCATAACTTTCATACCCTCACTCTGTAGTTGGTACCTAATTACTTTCACATATTCATGCTTTACAGATCTAATCCTTCTTCCTGAAATGCCTATTTGTTCAGTTGTACATATGAGTAGCCCTATACCAATTCTCACCAACTTCTTCCCTAATCTTCTCAAGTGCTCAGCAGTTTCCCTTTACTTCTATTGTATCATGGAATACCATAGTATTATATTATAATTTCTCCTATTAACATAATTAATATATTATTTTAGTCTGCCAACAAAATCTTTAAATGCAGCAACTATGTTCTATATATTCCTCTTTGCCAGAATTCAATGGTCTGGTAATAAGGATAAAAGTAGTACTGTTTGCTGGATAAATCAGCTGAAGAAGGAACAAATGAATTTTTTAAATTTAATTTAATTTAATTTAAAGTCCCGGCATACATGTGCTGAATGTGTAGATTTGTTACATAGGTATACATGTACCATGGTGGTTTGCTGCACCCATCAACCTGTCATCTAGGTTTTAAGCCCCGCATGCATTAAGTAATAAATTTTTTTGAAGTATACATCATACATGTAATTAACAGAAAATATTACAATACAGGAATAGGCTTTCCAAAAATTACCATCCCACATTAAATTAAGAGACCTAATGCTAAGGATTCATCCAAATAAGATTTTATATTCATTTTTACTGAGTAGTCAATTATGTACACACCTACAAAATTCAAAATACAAAATAAACTAAAGCAAAATAATGCACAACTTTGTGTGCTACAAAAAATTTTAGTTTAAAAATTATTTTAAATGTCAAATAATACAAAATATTGTCATCATTGCCCTTTAAAATTCTTTCAACAAGAAATCCCTAATTGTACTTTCACTTTATCTCACTGTACCAGTAAGTAAATAAATTAACAAAATAGCTTTTATCCCACAGAATAACCTTTTAACTGAGGGATTATCTCTGGTTTATTTTTCATTTCTTTCACTGCAGATAGCAGTTCATGCCTGATTGATTAGTTTGCTAAGGTGGTGACCAGAAATGAAAACACAGTCTCTGAGATATTGCAAGGACCTTTGTGTGTAATCACACACACACACACAAACAACACACATTAATTCTGTGCCTCTATGTCTGGCATTTAGTTACAAAAAGACGAAAAGTCACGAATTATAAACATTTCATTTATATTAGCTCATATCTAGGCATAATCCCATCACTTAGATTTGATTCTTATTTATACATTTTTATATTTTTTCATTAAATCGCATTTGTTTCCATTCATAATTTAAATTGTTCATTTCATAACTCTCAGGGAGAGGAAAATGTAAAGTCAATGAGAAAAAAATCTAGGCCATTTAGAAATTCAATGGTAGCCTATACCTTGATGTATGCCATTGAATATACCAGCTACATTTGAGACTTGCCATTTTCATCATAAGCTCATCAGCCAAATCTTTAGATCTAACGTCGCTTTTCTTTTTAGACAAAACAAATATAGAATTAGTAGTCAAAAAAACTTTTATATTAAAAAAATAGAACCACAGAAATCAAGTGGAGTAATATTAATAAGTGTTCACTGGAGTAACCAGAACCAATGAGAGCATGTCACTCCGATTTGATCTTTTGCTACCTAAAGGCTCTGTAGAATCATGTGTCCCAATGTTTAAAAAAGATCATTGATCACCTAGAAGGCCCCAGAAAAGAACAACCACAGGTTTGAAGGGTTCTACGTCCAGAACAAAGGAAAGAGAGAATATGGTTTCACATGGAAAAAATGAGAACAAAATCGGAACCTTAAAATACTTAATAAAAACTAACCAAATGGAAGACAGATTAATAAATTCATTCCTTTTACTTTTGAACTCAATAATAGAGCATTTTGGCCAAACACAAGAAAGGGCATAACAATTAGACATAAACAAATTCTTTTCTGGCTGGGCACACTGGCTCACACCTGTAATCCCAGAACTTTGGGAGTCCCAGGCAGGAGGATCTCTTGAGCTCAGGAGTTCAAGACCAGCCTGGGCAACATAGCAAGACCTCATTTCCACTAAAAATCAAAAACATTAGCTGGACATGGTGGGGCACCTGTAGTCCCAGATACTCAGGAGGATTACTTATGTCAGGGAGATCCAGAATGCAATGAGCTATGATCATATAACTGCATGCCATCCTGGGTGACAGAGCAAGACCATGTCTCAAAAAAAAACACTCTCTTTCTCTGAGATCCTTCTCACTTCAATGGTCAGACAGAGCTAGATAACTTACTCAGTTTATCAGTATGTTATAAAATTGACATTGGCGTTTGTTACAGGCTTTAGGTCACTCAGTGCTGAGGCCTCTTTCTATTCTAAAATTGTATTATTCCCTTCTCTGTAATCTCCATCACCAAATACAGTTGATTATGTATTCAAACACATTGTTTCTTTTCCACTTGTTTGCTATTTCATTAATTGGGTGAATATTTCCTTAGGATCTTATGCTATCCTGATAACTGGCTGCTCTATCAATATTCCCATTTATGAACCATCCTACCCATTGCTTTTTGAATAAAAACTATTAAGTAAGAAGATTTTTGAGTAGTAGCCAAAGCAAGCTTCAGGAATATTATACTCTGGCAATTCTTATGTCTCTACTTTTAGTGGAGCTTTCTTTTATGTTGGCATTCTTACTCCTCCCATTGACATTTAAACCCATCACCCCAGCAGTCTACACATCTTAGTATTTTGCTTTCAACACTCAACTAAACCCTGCAAGAATTTAATTGATAATTAAGGTTAAAAGCTTAAATTATGAGTATTTGCATTTAAAAGAGGCTCCATCTTTGTGAATGCAACCTCTGGAGCTATTTCTTAAGTACAAAAGTAAATGAGCCTTTGTAGGGCACCTTTGAAAGGTTGTCTTTGACCCAGTATAGAATGGGTTATTTAATCATAGGATTTTCTGCTCAAGGAACAACACAGATCCCATGTCTTACTCTAGCATGTTCAAGCCTCTTCTTTTGGCCTTTCAGCCTCTTTACTAACTTAACACCTCAAATTCTCACCAATTTAACTACATTTCAGTTTACATTACAATTTCATGCAATGCAAAGAATGGACATAGATTTTCTTCTAGAAGTCACAGTACACTTTCTATACTATGCTTACTTTCTCTTGTTCTCTTTGTGTTATGCTATCACCTATGTTTTCCTTTTAGGTAAAGAAGAAGAGTATTACTTCTTTTTCCATCAAAAACAGATTTTTATTTTTATTTTTTATTTTTCGAAATGGAGTGTCTCTCTATTGCCCAGGCTGGAATGCAGTGGTGCGATCTCAGCTCACTGCAACCTCCACGTCCTCGGTTCAAGTGATTCTCCTGCCTCAGCCTCCCAAGTAGCTGGGACTATAGGCACGGGCCACCACGGCTGGCTAATTTTTTGTATTTTTATTAGAGATGGTGTTTCACTGTATTAGCCAGGATGGATAAACAGATTTTAAAAGTGGACTTGGGAGGATTGCCTGAGCCCAGGAGTTCAATCTCAGTCTTGGCAACATACTGAGGCCCTGTCACGACAAAAAAATTTAAAAATTAGCCTGCCTTGTTGGCATGTACCTGTAGTCCCAGCTACTCTGGAGGCTGAGGTGGGAAGATCACTTGAGGACAAGAGGTTGAGGCTGCAGTGAGCTGTGATCACACCACTGCACTTCAGGCTGGGCCACAGAGTGACACTCTATCAAATAAATAAATAAATAAATAAATAAATAAATAAATAAAAATAAAAGCGGCCTCCCCAGGAAGCCTCATTGAAATATACTAACTGTTTCTACTTTCAGTCCTTCATTTGTCTTTTTTGTTGATTCATTTGTTCAGTATTTATTGAGAGTTTATTACATACTGGGGAAGAAATCTAGGTGAAGACAGACAATAAGTAAATAGATGAACAGACTATTTACTAACATGCTGTCTTTCAATTACTTGTATGCAGAAGACTTCTCTAAGAAGATAAGACTTGAATATCAAGAAGTTAGCAGCTATGGAAGGGTGAAGGGAGGGAGAGTTAGAGCTATGGGAGAGTCAGCAGAAAATGTCACAGCAAATGGACTAGTGAGTGTGAAAGGCCTACGTCTGATCAGGAAAGAAAAGGAAAGTTAGCATGGCTGATTTTAGCATGTGAGGGGGAAGAAAAGAAAGAATGGACTCCAAGAGGCTGGCAGATATTTGGATTTCTATTGACATATTAATAATATTTATTTGGATGCTCTCTTACTAAGTTTTAAATCTTTTCCCATGCACAGCACAATTTTGCATTCCCCAAATATAATATATTTCTCTCTCAGGCAAGAGACACACCTTGCTACCCTATTGTCACCCATAACGTCTAGTTCAAGGCTCAGCTCATAATTATGTCTAACAAATGTGTTTGACTAACTAAATTAAAACATAATATAAATGAAAACCATTCATTTAAAATTCCAAAGCACACCATGGTATTTAAATTTTCAGATTCTATAAAGCATACTATCAGTATTTCAATGAAATATGAATCCTTTGCCTGCTAACTAGTCCTTGATGTAAAGATAACACTGCAGCTAAAAGTGCATTATATAAAAGTCTACTTTAGTCTTCCTTCGTCAATGCTTTGCTATCCATCTAAAAGATCAAGATCAATATAAAGGTAATAACATGATATATGATAGCAGACAGTTATGTTCTCTAAATTTTACTTATCAATTGTAAGATGGCTTTATCAAAAAGTTCATTTTCCTGTGGTAGTTACTTTATATCAAGCAGTTATCTCTCACACCTGTCAGATTCTTCCTACACCCAGATAAATGTCACTGTCAACACACACTGGAAGGAAAATGTAAATCTGGATTATAAAATGAATTTTTCTTTTACTTGATGATCCACAGCTATTTCCTGTTAAAAATACTGTAGGACAAACAACAACAATAATATTGGTTGGAAAAAATAGGGAAAAGTAACCCACGGATATTTAAGAAGCAAAGCCAACACTAAACCTTTATTTGAAGAAAGCAAAAATCTATACCCAAACATGATTTCCCTATAGATAAGTGTCTGTTCAGATATTGGGCCTGGTGCCCTCATAATACATTTGCCTAACACCACAGTAAATTTTTTCATTGTTTTTTCCCAACTAGGATGACAACCACCTAACCTACATAATATTAAGCAGACATTTAGTTCCACTGATGTGAACAGCCAAGAGATTAATGCTGACAGAGCTAAATTACACAAGAGTCAAGAGATGTGATCCAACAATACAATTATAATTATCACTAGGGGAGGTAAGAGATGAACATATTTTCATCTACTAAGAGCTCTGAATTAAAGGGCCAAACACTTAAATGCCACTTTTACTCATTTGGTAACTAGGGGTAGTCCAAATTCTATAATTATCTGACTTTGCATGCATTAAAAGCAGTTTGGTTTTAGAGGCTTCTGATAACAATGTTACAATTAACAGTCTATTTTTCATTTTCAGCCACTATTTCAAAAGAACTAAAATAATCAACAATAGTCATATGAATAATAAAAAAGAACTAGTCCTCATTTTCTTCTGATTTTTTTTCAGTATATTTGCTATGCAATGAATTATCTTTTAACTCAGATTTTTATTTATTTTGTGTGATATCATAAAATAATTAAGAAATTCCCATAGCATTTTTTCTTCCCTAAAAGTATGCTGGAAAAAAAGAAATATGATATCCATTAAAAAAATAAGATTTTAGATGAAAGTTCTTGACAATATGTTAAAGCATTTTACTTCTTGAGTAGTACATTATAGACACTTAAAACTATGAATATATACCTGAAGCCTTAATAATCCTTTTGAGTAGTGTATCTATTAGAATGGTATTTATTATAAGGATAGAATTAGAAATTATGTTCTTAGGCAATTATAAATCTATACCATTAAGTTATTTTTACTCCAGTATATGAATCATTACTTTGAATAATTTATATATTAGAAAGTAATATTCCTTAGCAGTATACAACCAGAATATGGCATTTGCTATAAATGAGTTTCTGTATTATAAATAGCTAATACAGTCAGGATGAAATTGAGGAAACCATCTTCCTTTTGGTTTTCCTTAGAGACATTCTGGGTGATTTTAATAAGTTCAATAAGTTTTGTTTTTTTACTAACTCCCTCCACATTGAAGTTTGTTGATTTCCTATGAGATTTCTACCTTTTGAGACAAGGCATTAACTTGCTTGTTTTCTTTTTTTTAGATAAAGATAATTCATAGAACAACATTCCCTTTTAATGACTTTGAGATGGAATATAACAAGTGCCTCCTACGTCAAACTCCCCAATTGCAGCTACTCAGGACTAAATCATACTGAACACCAAAGATAGCAGCGGTTGGTTACTTAATACCTTTCTTGACAGAATTTCAAAATTGGGAGGTGGGTACTTCAGGATAACAATACTTGAAAGCTATCATCATAGTGAACACGGCTTGTATCAATGTAAAAATCTGTATGCATTTAAAGATTCCCAAATTGATATATACCATTTTCTCATTTATTATTTTATCTCCCTAGAAACAATAGTTCTAAATATGTCAGTAAAGCCAGTGACACAGTATCATTCAGTTTCCAAAGCTGAGGAAAGAGCTTTGGATTTTCGGTCAGAAGGTACAGGTTTCAGTTTTCACTTGCATGACCTTCAAGTTTCTGGGTTCAGTGTCTACATCATTGCCATGGGGCTTCAATAGAGTATTCATGGCTTTCTCACAAACTAGGATGGAGTTGGGGGTGTAGCCAAGGAGTGAAGAGGATTCTTAACACCTCTTCCCTCAATGCTTAGGAGCAGGGGCTAAGGTTGGAATATCTCTGTTATTTGGAGACTTTATAAAGGAATGACTCAGTACTATCTAAATTCAAAAAAGCAGAATGTGCTGAGTTCCCAGGTTTGCTTTCATGATTTTTCATCAATTGTGGTATGAAAACCAGAAACAAGCTATAAAATGTGTCTAGGCCTGGTACAGGAGCCTGCACCTGTAATCCCAGCACTTTGGGAGGTAGAGGTAAGAGGATTGCTTGAGCCTAGGAGGCTGAGAGCCAGCCTAGGCAACCCAGACAGACCTTGTCTCTACAAAAAAATTTTTTTAAAAATTAGCTGGGCGGCAAACCAATTGCAACAGCACATCAAAAAGCTTATCCACCATGATCAAGTAGGATTCATCCCGGGGATGCAAGGCTGGTTCAACATACGCAAGTCTATAAACATAATTCACCACATAAACAGAACCAAAGACAAAAACCACATGATTAGCTCAATTGATGCAGAGAGGGCCTTTGACAAAATTCAACAGCCTTTATGCTAAAAATCCTCAATAAACTAGATATTGATGGAACGTATCTCAAAACAATAAAAGCTATTTACGACAAACCAACAGCCAATATCATAGTGAATGGGCAAAAACTGGAAGCATTCCCTTTGAAATCTGGCACTAGACAAGGATGCCCTCTCTCACCACTCCTATTCAATATAGTACTGGAAATTCTAGCCAGAGCAATCAGGCAAGAAAAAGAAATAAAGGGTATTCAAATAGGAAAGGAGGAAGTCAAATTGTCTCTATTTGCAGATGACATGATTGTATATCTAGAAGACCCCATCGTCTTAGCCAAAAATCTCCTGAAACTGATAAGCAACTTCAGCAAAGTCTCAGGTTACAAAATCAATGTGCAAAAATCACAAGCATTCCTATACACCAATAACAGACTTAAAGAGAGCCAAATCAAGAACCAACTGCCATTCACAATTGCTACAAAGAAAATAAAATACCTAGGAATACAACTAACAAGGAACGTAAAGGACCTCTTCAAGGAGAACTACAAACCACTGCTCAACGAAATAAGAGAGGACACAAACAGATGGAGAAACATTCCACGTTCATGGTTAGGAAGAATCAATATCGTGAAAATGGCCATACTGCCCAAAGTAATTTACAGATTCAACGCTATCCCCCATCAAGCCACCAATGACCTTCTTCACAGAACTGGAAAAAACCACCTTAAACTTCATATGGAACCAAAAGAGAGCCCGTCAATTCTAAGCAAAAGAACAAAGCTGGAGGCATCACACTACTGGACTTCAAACTATACTACAAGGCTACAGTAATCAAAACAGTATGGTACTGGTACCAAAACAGAGATATAGACCAATGGAACAGAACAGAGGCCTCGGAAGCAACACAACACATCTACAATCATCCGATCTTTGACAAACCTGACAAAAACAAGCAATGTGGAAAGGAGTCCCTGTTTAATAAATGCTGTTGGGAAAACTGGCTAGCCACGTGCAGAAAGCAGAAACTGGACCCCTTCCTGACACCTTACACTAAAATTAACTCCAGATGGATTAAAGACTTAAACGTAAGACCTAACACCATAAAAACCTTAGAAGAAAATCTAGGCAAAACCATTCAGGACATAGGCGTAGGCAAGGACTTCATGACCAAAACACCAAAAGCATTGGCAACAAAAGCCAAAATAGACAAATGGGACCTAATCAGACTCCACAGCGTCTGCACAGCAAAAGAAACAGTCATTAGAGTGAATTGGCAACGAACAGAATGGGAAAAAATTTTTGCAGTCTACCCATCTGATAAAGGGCTGATATCCAGAATCTACAAAGAACTAAAACAGATTTACAAGAAAAAAACCAACAAGCCCATTCAAAAGTGGGCAAAGGATATGAACAGACACTTGACAAAAGAAGACATACATGAAGCCAACAAACGTATGGAAAAATGCTCATCATCACTGGTCATTAGAGAAATGCAAATCAAAACTACATTGAGATACCATCTCACACCAGTTAGAATGGCGATCATTAGAAAATCTGGAGACAACAGATGCTGGAGAGGATGTGGAGAAATAGGAACACTTTTACACTGTTGGTGGGAGTGTAAATTAGTTCAACCATTGTGGAAGACAGTGTGGCGATTCCTCAAGAACCCAGAAATAGAAATTCCATTTGACCCAGCAATCCCATTACTGGGTATATATCCAAAGGATTATAAATCGTTCTACTACAAGGACACATGCACACGAATGTTCATTGCAGCACACTTTACAGTAGCAAAGACCTGGAACCAACCCAAACGCCCATCGATGATAGACTGGACAGGGAAAATGTGGCACATATACACCATGGAATATTATGCAGCCATCAAAAATGATGAGTTTGTGTCCTTTGTAGGAACATGGATGAACCTGGAAACCATCATTCTCAGCAAACTGACACAAGAACAGAAAATCAAACACTGCATGTTCTCACTCAGAGGTGGGTGTTGAACAATGAGAACACATGGACATGGGTAGGGGAGCATCACACATTGGGGTCTGTCAGGGGGGAAATAGGGGAGGGACAGCGGGGGTTGGGGAGTTGGGGGAGAGAGAGCATGGGGAGAAATGCCACATATAGGTGATGGGGAGGAAGGCAGCAAATCACACTGCCATGTGTGTACCTATGCAACAATCTTGCATGTTCTTCACATGTACCACAAAACCTAAAATGCAATAAAAAAAAATGGAAAAAAAAAAATTAGCTGAGCATGGTGGCACATGCCTGTAGTCCCAGCTACTCAGGAGCCTGAGATGGGAGGATCACTTGATCCCAGAAGGTAGAGGCTGCGGTGAACCCTGATCACACCACTGCATTCCAGCCTGGGCAGTAGAGTGAGAGCCTATCTAAAAAACAGAATAAAATGTGTCTTAGTTAACATAGTTAACATGGTTCCCCCAAATATTTGGCATTATGTTTTAAGATATTTTATAACTTCAGACTGCACAAATAAATAGGTACCTGAACAGTAATGTTGAGAACCTCTTTTGATGTTGATTTGCATTTGACGCAATAGAATCTGTTTTTAGCAATGTGGTTTTAAAAACATTTATTTTCTAATCCCCACATCAACCCTCCTCTGTTTCTTAACAATTTAAATGAGAAGTTATTGTTTTGCTTTTTTTTTTTTTTTTTTTTTTTTGAGGTAGATTCTTGCTCTGTCATCTGGTCTAGAGTGCAGTGGTGCTGTCTTGGCTTACTGCAACCTCTGCCTCCTGGGCTCTGGTGGTCCACCCACCTCAGCCTCCCGAATAGCTGGGATTACATGCATGTGCCACCATACCCAGCTAGTTTTTGTCTTTTTAGTAGAGATGGGTTTCACCATGTTGGCCAGGCTGGTCTCAAACTCCTGGTCTCAAGTGATCTGCCCACCTTGGCCTCCCAAAGTGCTGGGATTACAGGCCTGAACCACTGCACCTGGCCTGTTTTGCATTTTTGTTTTCACTTTGTTTTCAGACTATTTTGATGGGAATCAACAATTCTTAGATTAGTCTGAAGAACCCTTTCAGTACTAAAATTTTGTATTCACTTAAACCTAAGATAAGTAGAAAAAAAATTTTATCTAATGAACATTAGATCCAACTTGTTCGTTTTCAAAATAAAGGCAACAAATATGAAAAAACTTCTATCACCAAAAATTTCTAAGGGGTTTATAGTTGTATTTCTCCTGTTTAATTCAAGTGAAAAGTAGTTTTACATTTGAAAGCCTTCATCAAAACTGTATTGAAGACAGTTTCCTATACTTGGATAATTCCAGTTGGTGACTCCCCAACTAGGCAAAACTTTTTGCCTTTTAACACATATAACTTACTAAATGAACAAATACAATTAAATTTATAACAATTAAAAACAATATATCAATGCATGCCAATTTAAATCTTAAATTACTCCAACTGACCAATATAAAAGCCTGAGATTATCAATATTTTCATAAAACCTGCTCTATAACATGTTCAGAATAAATTAGAAACACTCTTGACATGATACACCTATACCATATACTTCCTTTTCTGAATTTTTCTTTTTTTCATAACAGTAAAGTAGATGGATTATTTCCAAGTCAATTGAATAAAGTATTATTATATCTAAAAACATATAGAAAATGTATCGTAGTTATGACATCAAAAGAAAGAAACTACATTATGTTGAGAGTTTTAAACAGAGAAAAACTATAAAGGAACTGGCACGTAAGTTTTTTTATTATTTATGTCCATTTGTATTTTTTTAAGTTCCAAATGTAGAGGCTACTTTAGAGAAATAAAAACCTTCAAATATTTGGCAGTCTCAAACACTCATCCTAGAAATTTTTCTTCATGGATGAACCTTTATGTTATAATGAGTATCAGTCACAACTAACTATCACTTTTGGATTTGCAAAAGAACAAACAATTCTAACATACCATTTGCAAAATGGAATATTAAAACTGGCATAAAACACACTTTACATGTGGATTATAGCATATCTTAGTGAAATTGAAACTGTAAAAAATATTTCAAATAAAAATTTTGAAAATAACTGTTTCGAACATAAAATTAGTACAACAAAAAGACGTGAAAATTTTTAGCAAAACAAGCCTCATCAAAGCAATATGAGAGTTATCTTCAAAAAACCATGTTTATCAAAGGCATCTTTGTTGGCAAAGCATTAACTGTTTTGAGCAATGTAGCCTTTAAGAAAACGAAGCTGCAGATTCAGTTGAGTTTCAAAAAGAAGACAAAAGAGAGAAATAGAAATTAACCAAAATACCAAATTCTACTTCTAAAATTCCTCTTAAAAGTTATCATTTGATTCAAGTGTTAGTCCTCTCTTTCTTTGAGTCCACTGTGGTATCTAACATTTAATATTAAAGTAAAATGCCCTAACGAAGGACTGGTACAATAAGAGTAAAGTTGATGAAACTATATGACATATAAACTTTAAAGCTAGCTAAATCTTAATTTTTCTTAAATATTTTAAAATTTGTTTTGTCTAGAATTATATTGCCATTTTATGTAGCACGTATACATTTTACTTTGATTAGTAGATGTTCTTTACATAAACACATTAAGAATATAATTGATAATATCTATTAGAGAAATTAGCTCATTAATTCACAATATGTGGGGGTGGCAATCATCACTGAAAATAGAACAAAAATGCAGGATATTTTGCTTGGATATTGCTCTGAAAATAAATAATACAGTATTAAAAAAATATGAGTGGAAGATTTAAGGAAAGTATGCTTACACATGATTGATCCCTTAGAAAGCTGCATGGTTTATAAAGGCACTGGATTACATGGAGATTTTCTGGTTTCAAATAGATACACTTTGCTCCACAAAGTTATGTATTTGCTATTATCTTTTGCGTTATAGCTTATCTTTCTGGATAAGAAATCCCCTTGAAGAACCTGTTGAAAGTTATGGACCCCTTTCATCATCAATGAACACATAGTGATCTACCTAAAATTGTGCATGCAATTTCAGGGTCTTCACAGATACTTCCACCTCAGAATCTCAGCTATGGACAAAGACTCTGCCCGGCATGTTTTAAACCTCTGTTCTTAATGCATTATACCCTTGTACTACTACAGGGAGTTGAAATGAATACACTGCATGTTGAAACTCTGTAAGTTTGCTTCATTAGAGAGGGGAAAACAATACCAGTGCTTATGTGCATTTTTCTATATATATGCACATAGGCCTTCTTATCATTACTGAGAGAAAAAGCAAAAGAATACTTTTATGTCTTAGATTTAAAACTGATTTCGTTGAAACAACTGATGAGTATTAAAAAAGTAAACTCAGCGGGGCTAAACAAGAAAATGCTTTAAATGTAAGAAATAATTGTTTGGATTTCTAAACATTAAAATCACATGTGCATTTTAATCTTAAATTAAACAAATTCTAAGTTAAAAAGTAGATGTCTAACAGAAAAAATAAAATGTTTTTTGTCATCCAATACATAGGCAATGAAAACTCTATATTTAAATTCAAGGTATTAAAGTGAATTGAAGAGGTAACTATTCCACAGGAGTATACATTATTTCAGTTTAATTTTAGTATACAAGTCTCCTTATTAAATATCTTGTATAAAATAGTCTTATTTATCATCTTATCTCATTAGGTATTGTCTAGAGGTAATTTTGAAAAGGAAAACAATGATTAGGAAGACTTTATTTTATTCTAATTATATTTGAAACTTTAAATGTTTATCTATTAATACATCTTTTATTAAACAATTCTTTAGCTCTAGCATATTTTAGGTAAAGTTTTAATAACTTTCTTGTAATTAAAAATAGCATATGATATCAGAGACCAACAATAATTAAAAGTAATCAAATTTAGAGAAACATGTAGAAACTAAATAGATCTATACGTATTTTGTTAAAGACCAATCAATTGATCTGTTGTTTTCTATGTAAAATGAAACAATGCTTATTATTAAACTATAGGCTGAGTGCTATGCCTGATTTTCTGCTTTTGTAAAATGCATTGCTTGAGAAACAAGTCTTCAAAAAACAAGGCCTAAAAAAATCTACTACTCAGGGTGCCTTTGAGGATATTTAATTAAAATCTAATCCTGCATTCATTAAGGCTCACATAAATTAAGCTGTCATTCATAAGATTTATGGATTCTCATTTGCATATTGCATACAATTCATCAATTACTCAAGTATGAAAGGAGCACATTTCCCTTGGAGCTGCCTGCTACCCTGCCAACATTTGAAATGAGGGAAAGAGCAAGACTGTCAGGCATTCACACAAACTTTCTTCCAAATGTCTGCTCCTTGATTAATCTAATTTTCTAGATCTTCCCTACAAGATACACCAACAGCCCTGGTGCACATTTCTATTATTTCTCCTGTCTTCATCGCCAAAATCTTCCAGTCTTTGAATACTTCTTCATGTCTGAGTGATTATTATTTATGTGCTAATGATATGGCATTGAGGATTTTTCTCTATTAAAATGTGTTTGGTATGTACAAAGAGGTAGGTTATATGTTTGTTGATTTTTAATGTTAATTATTTGCTATCCCCAATCAGCCAAGGAAGAGCTGAAAATGAGGACATGGAAAAAGAAGACAGTGCTGATGTGGAATGTAGTTGGCACAAAAGCCTAGTTTCAGAGGCTGTTAGCATTTCGGAAGAACCTAAAACAAAGCCATGTAGTAAATCATTGATCCTATATTTAATATAAAAAATGGAGTTCACTCAATCAGCTGCAAGTATATGCTATTGCACTTTTTACAGTTCTAAGCAAAGTAGAAGTAACCCAAATTAGTTTGTTTTCACTGTGCATAAAGCATACTGTATTAATTCACTTGTCTTCTCTGGGGAGCAGATCTTAATTTCAGTGGCACAAGTTGGAAGGAACAGTCCCTTCCAGACCACACTCTGGAAACCTTCCAACAGGAATGTGATCAGGTGTGGAATTTAATGCAAAAGACTCCTCATGTCCAGGATTTCTACAATTAAAATATATGAATGTATCAGCACTCTCAAAAATCTCTGCTTCTGAAAACATGCTGTCAATTAAATAGAAAAACACGAAAAACTACCTTTCAAAATCATTAGTTTTCTATGAAGTGCATATACTTCAGTATAAACAGAAAGCATTTGATACAATTTAAATATTTAGAAAATCAATTTGGTAACATGAGGGATTTTATTTTACCGTATGATACTTGTAGAACTATGATTGTATCTATTTGGAAACACCCATTTAGAACCCAAAATTGGAATTTCCCAAATTAAAACCTAAACACCTCAGGTTAATTGTTAAATTACAAGAGACAACTTTCAGTTGACATTGCTCTCAAAGAGTCTAAAGAAACGAGTAAATGACTCTGAGGACTTTAGCAGCATAATCACAAACATTTTCACATTATAAGAACTGTGCGTCTAAAGAGAAAAAAAATGTATTCAGCAATAAATATAATTTCCATGAACCCCTCACAAATACATTTAACATAGGAGAAATAAATGACTTTAGAAATTTAATCAGAAGGATGAAATCATTAGCATGCCCAATTTATAAAATGACTTTCAAAACTGAAAGCAAACAACAGATAAGCTCATGCTTTTTATTCATTCAAGTGGGATGGTTCTTCATAATTTTCAGAGATCCACGCCTAGACACTACTGAGTGTATTGTCTGTCTTTTAACTCTTGCATTCTCTACATTTCAGTTTTCCCAGCATGAGCTGTCTACTTTATTCTATCCAAGTAATGTGTAATAGAAAAAGAATTGTCCTATTCTATAATAATAATGGTTACTTTATTTCTTCAATACAAACCACCTGTTTGGGTTTTGTTTGATTTTTGAGTTTTTTAAACTATGTAAATTAAATACGATAATCAGCTATCAGTACTCAGCTTAATAGACAGTGAATTGAAAGCGTATGGAAAACTCTATTTTTTTTAGTTTAGTTCATGCTACAAAAGAATTCACCCCAGATTAATGCAGAGATCCCAAGTAAGAGAAAACAAAAACATCTAAGAGTGAAGGACAATAGTGAGGAGCCACCAGATCACCTGGGGCACTTCATTTAAATTGAAGATTTTTGTATTAAATGTTTGTACAGATTACGTGAACTTGTTTCATGTCCCAGAGAGCAAATTTATTTTGAATAAATTATTCCCAAAATGAATTTGCCTTCTCTTTATTTTTCATAGCCCCTTTAGATTAATAATCAGGTCTAAAATGGCATTTCCTATGCAATCTATCTAGTCCAGACATATGAGAGAACATTTCTGATTAGAATGTTAAAAGAAACAAGATTATCTAGATTTTGTAACATTTTATTTCACACATACGATTTTAAGAGATAGTTATTTCAAAAGTCACACACAAATGAATAAATAAAAGGATACCACTCCTCTTTAGGAGAAGCAAATATATTAAGGAAAGCATCAACAAGGCAATGACCTTGACAAGAATCTTCGGTTATGATAGTCTATCACTAGTAATCAGGATTGACATCCATAAAATGAAGCCATCACAAAATCACTCTCATGCTAGCATACTGCTATGTATGTTACATCCCTTAATATTAGTAAATGTTAGTCAGGTCCTATGGAATCTATGCAAAACAATGACAAAGTACAATGACAGACCCACAGAATGAAACTTGTTTAGAACAAGCAGATAATAAAATATGCATATGTGAATTCAATTGTTAGTGTATTGTTGAGATTTTTCAGTCTCTCCAGAGGAAGACTATTACGTAATTAGAATTACTCAATGTATACTAAAAATAATAAACTTCTTAAAATTGTTTACAGTGCCATAAGGCAGAATAAGCCAAGTCTGATGAGTACCTGGGTAGCAGAAACATTTACTACCAATCCACCTTTATTTTAAAATCCTCTGATTTACCAATGTATCCTAAATGCAATATTATGGAATTAACATTTATTGCTGCTCCACTCAAAAATCATCTTAACAAGTTATTCTGTATATATATATCATTTCTATAAAGGAGCATAAAATTAAAGACATTTTCTCATGGTACAATGACAGTTGATCAGTTTTTCTAATCTTATAACTAGAAAAATAAAGCAACCAAGGGGGAAAAAATGGTTCCAAGAAAGGCAGAAGTCATTACCTGGGGCTACCAGCCTATTGTGTTCTGTACAAACCTGTTCTCCAAGAGGAATCGAGTATTTAAACTATTTACACATTGCTTTTTCCTAGGTTAAAAGCTAAGTACAGGGAAGCAATAAAAAAGTTGTGTAAAACGTTATGTTTTCAATCACATGAAGGACAAATCTGCTCATTCTGAATATATTTGAAATAAGCATAGGAGTCGTGCATGCAAAGTCAAATAATCAATCAGAAATATTTACTTTTATTGCATAATGTTTTCTAATTTTAATTTCCTCCTTTATATGCTCACACATGTATGTATGGGTATTTGCACACACACACACATATGTATATGTGTGTACAGACATATACACATACTCTTCATTATTTGGCATCTACAGTCACACAAACACCTAAAACTTAATGTACTTTTGTTGTGCACCTGAGAGCTTACTTAGCAGATAGCAAATTTTATTTTACATTCAGCCATTAGGATTTGTTATTGTCTTATAATTATTTTTATTAGTTATAAGTGTCATGTAAATTAGCTACTATTATACAAATTAGTATTTTTTTTTTAAATGTGATGATTTTATTTAAGCAATTCTAAGGGCTATATTTTCCTAATTTCAGAATGCCAAAATCTTAAGGCATTCAAAGCACATCAGGAACCTAAAATTGTATATTTTAATTTATATTTTTTCAGACAGAATACAGTTATAGCAATTAACTATTACCTACTTAATTGTAGTTTATCTACCTTACAGAAGGACAGTGAGAATGAACACTTTTGCAATAATCTGAACTGTCTAAAGTAGTTTAACTCCACAAGGAAAGCTCTCTCTGTAACATTTTTCAAGGGCCATTCGTGTTACTAAACAGATGAGCCTGGGTTAAAAATACAACAACACAAGATTCTAATATTGAGTCTATTGCTAGAATGCAACATGACTTTAAGCAAGCCACTTCACTTCTCTTTTCCTTGGTTTCTTGATCTTCTTTAGACAGGGTGTTACGGAATATCCTTTTTACCTAATTCCCATGGTTGTAACATTAACACTCAAATCATAGACTAGACTCTGCTGTCAGAAACTGCTTGAGGTTAAAATATTGTGAAGTTTTGAGAATGTTCAATCCAACACTTGTTAAAGAAACTTAGATCTGAATTCCCAAATATTCTGTCTTTACAGAGAAAAGTTCATGACTTACATTCTTTAGTAGTTATTGTAAGGATCCAATGGAATAATTAATTTTAACTCATAGTTCAATGGTTCTTCTGAGATCATTTCAGTACTCTTTTCCTTCATCTTGCTGTCTCTTCTAACTGTTAACTCATAATTGAGCTTAAGAGTAGTCAACTAAAATCTTCAAATAATTTCTGCACGTAAACTGCTAAGTACAGTATTTTAAACTCTTTCAATGAAGATCATACATTGACCTTTATAAAACTATGTTATTTATATTTGATCTATCATTCCAGCCTGCCATAATTTGGGGGATCTTGATTCTGCAATTATCTATAGCCCCATCTAGGCTCAAGAATATGAAAGGCCACTTAATATTTTCCTTGAATTTTTCAAGAAATCTATAATCTCTACTGCAAAAGCTCTATGTAATCTATCTCTTCCTTCATTACCTCTTTTACTGTACTAGTTCAGCAGTTAGTTTAATTACCTCTCATTATGCTTAAAAATCACCAATTAGATTCCTCTTCTCTCAAGCAGAGGTCAGCAATTTACAGTCTGTAGGCCAAATCTTGCCTATCTGCATTTGTAAATACATATTTTTTGGAATGCTACCACACCTATTTGTTTATCTATTACCTATAACTGGTTTCACACTATAATGGCAAAGCTGAATAATTGCAACAGAGACCATAAGGCTGCAAAGTTTACAGATATTTACTATCTGGCCCTCTCTAGAAACAGCTTATCAATCACTCCTCTATAGGGTATTTCCAAACCCCTTAGCATGACACTGGAACGTCTTTATGGTCTGACTCCAAACTCCCATTCTAACATCTTCTACCATCAATTCCTTCTCTTGGTTCCCCATGACCTTTCCTATCTGCCTGTACTTATTCATATCATTTTCTCTGTCTGAAATGCCCTTCCCCAATTTCACTTCCAAACCATCAAACCCTAACCACATAGCAAGGTCCTTTAAAAAAAATGGTATTCATAAATGGTAAGTGAAAAACAGTATATCATATGTGCTCTTGTTTTATTCTAACTTTAAATTATTACAACTATTTGGGGTTTTTTTTTGTTGTTGTTGTTGTTTGAGACAGGTCTCGTTCTGACACCAAGATTATAGTGCAGTGGCACAATCGTGGCTCACTGCAATCTCAGGTTCACTACAACCTCAGCCTCCCAGGCTCAGGCTATCCTTCCACCTCTGCCTCCTTAGTAGCTGGGACTACAGGTGTGTGCCACCATGCCTGGCCAAGTTTTTTTTTTTCTTGTGGAGACAAAGTCTCACTATATTGCCCAAGCTGGTCTTGATCTCCTGGGCTCAAGCAATCTGCCTGTCTCAGCCTCCCAAACTGCTGGTATTGGGGGTGTGACCAACATACCTTGCCTGTTATTGCTATTTGACATTATATATTCTTTGGACCCTCTTCGATCACGTCTAGCACTACACTAATATATATTAAGAATTATTTAAAAATTATTTTTCCACCAGTGGTTTAGGCAGCACTCGGGAGCAAGGACTCCTTAAATATAAAAATATGATGTCATTCTCAATCAGATTATCCCAGTGTGTTGGTGACTTCCTAAAAGTAAGCTAGTCATTTTGCGGTTTCACATCATAGGGTGGAATTTTATTAGTGATAGTAGCATTTTACATAATTGTTCACTTGTCATCATAAATAATTCATATTATTCTCTTGAAATGAATGTTATATATAATTTTGGTCCATAAAAATTATTTCCTACAAGCCAATCCAAAGCACACTCACTGGCCAACATGGTGAAACCCTCTCTCTACTAAAAATACAAAAATTAGCCAGGCGTGGTGGCCCGTACCTGTAGTCCCAGCTACTCGGGAGGCTGACACAGGAGAAGCACTTGAACCTGGGAAGTGGAGGTTGCACTGAGCCGAGATTGCACCATTGCACTCCAGCCTGAGTGGCAGAGCAAGATTCCATCTCAAAAAATAATAAAAAATAATAAAAACACATTCTATGTATATACTCATATGTGTGTATATATAGATATAGATATATAGATATAGATATATATAAACACACTCACACACACATATATATATATACACACACCCCTATACACCCCTATATGTATATACCACTATATATATAGGGGTTATATATACATATATACCTACTTGACAAAGGCATTGCTCAGATCAGTTAAGATTCTTCACCAAACATTTCTCTTATTCCAGAAGTAATTTAGAATTTAAGGAAAAAAGTCCAATCATTTTTACTTCGCATGAGGTCATCCATTTCAAGATTTTACCTGTTTTATTATAACATAATCAATCTATTTTTTATAACACAACAGAATAGAGATTTGTTTTAGATAATGACAAGGATTTGAGCCAGATTGTGGCTGTCGGTAAAATCAAAGGCACCTGCATGCCATTTTTGGCAGCTGCAAATGATTGCTGGCTATTTCAAACCTCACTTTTTCTTAAAAGGTCATATAAAATGCATTAAAAATCTATCTCTCTGATACTAGCTACCAAAATGTACTGAGCTGTGTACAGAGAGCATGGAAAATGCATGAATTTTCTAGGCATCAACCCCAAGCAATAGTAAAGATTTCTGAAGGACCAGAGTCTATGAAAATAGCTTTTGTTTAAAGTGACCAAAGAGTACAAATTATTGAAAATAAATCTCATAGTTAAGAGGACACATATAGTCTAGGCTGTTTGTGACTTGCCTTAGAAGAACAGATGACCATGCTGTGCAATCACATATCAGATTCATTCAAAAATTTATTAAATATATTGTGGCATACCCCCACTGAAGTACCAAAGTATAATAAGGCCTTGAACACATGAGCAATTTTAATGATGAAACCAAAAGGCGCCAGACATGGTGGCTCACGCCTGTAATCCCAGCACATTGAGAGGCACAGGCAGGCAGATCACGAGATCAAGAAATCAAGACCATCCTGGCCAACATGGTGAAACCCCGTCTCTACTAAAAATACAAAAATTAGCTGGGCATGGTGGCACGCACCTGTAGTCCCAGCTACTCGGGAGGCTGAGGCAGGAGAACTGCTTGAACCTGAGAGGCAGAGGTTGCAGTAGCTCAGATCGTGCCACTGCTGCACTCCAGCCTGGCAACAGAGCAAGACTCTGTCTCAAAAAAAAATTTTTTTGAAAAAAAAAAAAAAAGCAAAAAGGCACCTGATAAAGCATAGTAACAGCTTACAGAAAAAAAAGTAAAGATCTCAAAGAGGAATACAGATTTTAAAATATATATAAATATAAAACTGTATGACTGCAAACAGACAAATGGAATGGGGCCAGGTATACCCGACAGGGTTGGACAGGAGAAGTGAAAACGTAAGAGCATTCTAACATATTCAAAGTACATTGCTACTTTTTTTTTCATAAGAAAGAGGGAGACAAATCAATATGAATGCTTACCCTTTTATTCAATAGTTAACCCAGCAGTATAAAATGAATAGATAATCATAGCAATAGGATTCGAGCAGTAACAGTGTTTTCTTAATTGATATGATGTATATGAGTACATGCACCCATTTGATAAATAGTTATGGAACTTTAATAATCTGTAATGTATTAAATACCATGTGTTCAGCTCTGTAGTAAACCAAGGAATCAGGCATGGATCCTGTTTTCTTAGAAGAGTAAATAGTATATAAAACATGTTTATGGAAAACCATAACCCATACACAATCTGATCAATGACACTTCAAAAGTTGGAGGCCGGGGGCCATGGTTCACTCCTGTAATCCAAGCACTTTGGAAGGCTGAGGTGGGCAAACCATCTGAGGTCAGGAGTTTGAGTCCCACCTGGCCAATGCAGTGAAACTCTGTCTCTACTAAAAATACAAAAATAAGCCAGGTGTGGTGATGGATGCCTGTAAGCTCAGCTACTTGGGAGGCTGAGGCAAGAGAATCACTTGAACCCAGGAGGTGAAGTTTGCAGTGAACTGAGATCTCGCCATTGCACTCCAGCCTGGCAACAGAGCAAGACTCTGTCTCAAAAAAAAAAAAAAAAAAAAAAGAAAGAAAGAAAGAAAAAAAAAAAGTTGAAGGGAAAAAGCTATGGGAGTTCAGAAGACAGAACTAGGCATTGTGTGAAACCATCAGGATAGTTTTGGAGCTGGTAGCCTTTGAGAGCTCTAGAAAATAAACGGAACTTGGAAGTAGAGAACTAGGGTAGGGAAAGGAGGGATTTGGCAGAAAAAGTATCCTCCCCCGCATAGGGACAAACAGCAGCCAGACAACAGCCATAGCACTGAAGCCACAGAATATACAATATTTATGAAAAACAACAAGTGGTTTAGTTGATGAAGACATCTTTTAAGTGGAGAAGAATGCAATAAATCTGGAAAGTTTGAAAACAATAATAAGCCTTAAATTTTAAAAAGTTGCTTTGACTTTTATAATAAATCAGTAACTACTGAAGGTTTTTGGAGGAGAAGGTTTTTTGTTGTTGTTGTGTAGCTTGGTTTAAAGCATAAACGGAAAGTCTGTGGGCAGGGAAATCATTTAGAAGATTCATTTGTCCTAAAGTCTATCGTGTCCCAAACTACCTCAGCAATATTATAGGCTAGAGGCAATAGGAATGGTGAAGTTGAGAAAAAAATGAAGTTATAATCAATGATGGTTAATAGCTTATAAAAGTGGGGATTCAGCGAACAAATTGAAGCCTGGTTAGCTGAAATAACAGTGACCTGGAAACAGGATGAGTAGTGCTGAAAGTGAAGATAAGCTCATCTTTTAATATATTTTGGTGGTGGTGGAATTTCTATGTGTAATAGGACAGTACAGTAGTACTGTCATAGGACAAGTACAGTAGTTCCCAGGAGAAAAACGGACATAGATTTGGAAGTTATCTGCATGGAAGTAATCATTCAAAGCATATATTATTTGATATTTTAAGAAAGAGGTTCTCAAATATTCCAGCATACTTGCAGGGTTTGATATATTTTCATCAGTAAGAATAGTTCCCCATGGAAGTGATTCTTAAATAGGAGTTTCCCCCACCAATAGTGAGTAGCAAATTTCAGTCTTGAGAGACATAGGTAAAACGAGGTGGGTTGGAGCAGGGTGAGTCAGGAGAGAGGGGAATTTTGTCCCATACTTTCTCTAACTTTAATACTCTATAAACAGTTCCACAATGAAAAAGATACATTTATGATATTAAATGAAAAATAAAATTCAGGGAAAAAGAGATCAGGATGGAAACAAGCAATATGAAAATTTGAAAGACAGAAAACTGTCAAATGCTGGAGAAAAAAAAACAGAAAGGAAAAGAGAATAAGGACTGAGATGATTTGGCAATGAAAAAGTTGCCGGTTACTTTAAAGGGTAATTGAGAAAGTTAGGGATAAATTTTTGTGGAAGTCAACGTACAAGGAGTTGTAGTCTACATTGGACACAGGAAGAAAGGTGAATCAACAACTATTAGAAGAAATTAGTGGCTGGGCATGGTGGCTCACTCTTCTAATCCCAGCACTTTGGGAGGCCAAGGTGGGCATATCACCTGAGGTCAGGAGTTCAAGACCAGCCTGGCCAACGTGGTGAAACTCCATCTCTACTAAAAATACAAAAATTAGCTGCCATAGTGGTGGGCACCTGTAATCCTAGCTATTCAGGAGGCTGAGGCAGGAGAAATCTCTTGAACTCAGGAGTCAGAGTTTGCAGTGAGCCCAAATTGTGACACTGCAATCCAGCCTGAGCAACAAATGTGAAACTTTGTCTCAATTAAAAAAGAAAGAAAGAAAGAAAAAATTGGCCAATGAAAAGAAGTGATGGCATCATGGCTCAAGTCCCTAACAGTTGTATTTAAGTAAGATGAACTTGTGTCTAGCATAGCACTGTTCAATAAAAATATAATGAAAACCCCATGTAAAATTTCAAGTATTTTTACTGTCTTTAAAAATACTTTAAAATTTTAAGTAAAATTTTAAGTATTTTCACTATCTTTAAAAAATTGAAATTAAAGAGATGAAAGTAATTTAATGACATTTTACTTAATGTATTCAAGATATCATTTCAATAAGTAACCCATATGAAAATTATTGAGAAATTTTACATTCTTTTGTCCTATTATCTTATTTAAAGTGGGCAAGTACTTTACACTTAAAGACAATGTCAGTTTGGACTATCTACCTTTCAGGTGCTCAAGAGCTACAAGCGTGTAGCAGCCACTGTCCTGGACAAGACAGCTCTAGAAATAGAGCTAGGATCCTGCAGTAACTTGACTGCTTAGTTTGGTTAGCTGGCCAGTAAGAACTGGTATGTATGTGTTTACTTTCTCTATTTTTTATCATCAAGTACAAATAGAAAAATATGAAGGCATTTGAATTGAGAATCACAGAATACTGTTAGAAATTTTCTTTGTAACTAAGCAAAAATAATTCTTTGAAATGGGAATTTAAACTAAAACACTTCGAAGCTAATAACATGAGCTTTTAAAGACACACTGTAAAAGTTAAAAGTAGAAAACATTTCCAGGACTTCTAAAGTAAAAGACACAATATAAACACAGGACTAAAATTGGTTTAAAAATTTCAAAACTATTCCTCATGAAATCATAATTATATCAACTTGTACAAATAAAAGGTCAAGAACTTTCCAAATAATTGCATCCAGACATTGTCTCATTAACTAGAATCCCACACGCAAAAGTAATTCAACAACTATTGGATCTATCCTTTGCTCACTCTATTTTCTCAAGACTGATGAAGACAGGCAAATCACACATCTGGCATATCTTCTTCAAGCTATTTTCTACTACCTACATCAAATAAAATGAATTCCAAATACTTCACTCTTTACCAGTCAATTAAAGAAGGATTCACTCTAACACAAACAAACAAAAAATACATCATTTGAAGAATTCTTTCCTTTAACAAGTATTTTTCTTTAGAAAGCATGTTCATATTTTTACTGACATTTTAAAACTAAACATGTAGCACAGGGAATTAAAGTTAGACATCTTAGAAAGTAGTTAATGTTTTAAATTTTAAAATCACTCAGAAATCAAAATTTAAAATTCCTCAGTAATATTTTGATTTATTTATATTTCAAATAATTATGCTTCCAAGAAAAATTCTGTTTATGTTAAGACAGTTCGAACTGGAGGATCAACTACCAGAGTTAAATCACAAGGTAAAGGTAGAAAAAGTCGTAATGCTGGATAAGATATAATTGCATGTACTACTGCCTGGGTGTGGATGTATTTAATATATCATAGCAGTTACTTCTCAGTATATAATGAATTATTTTAAAGAGAAAAGTTGTAAGAATCACTTTATATTGAACATATTATCACATAATTATACGATATATAATATGTTGTAATTTTCACACTGAAATAAATTATATTTCATAAATTATAACATAGATTTGAGCATTCTCCTAAATATTTTAAAAAATTATTTAAAACTAGAAGCCATCTATCTACCTTTTTTTGGCTTTGACACTTTATTTTGGCCTTGACAAATAAAGTGAAGACTTTTTACTTCATATCACTGAAGATGACATGAAATGGCCCACATTAGCACAGTAGCAATATACTCTCAAGATAAAACAGTAAATTCTTAGTTTTCTAAAGAAAAACTAGTACTAATTGTTATATCTCTGAGGAGCAATGGAATTTATCCCTCTCCTCTTAACTCTACAATGCTATTTTTGTCATTCCATTTTCTTAGAAGTGACTTGCTATGTACATATCATCTTCCCACCCAAGTTCAAACAGGTTCTTGAAATGTTATTCATAGCATATTTGGCAAAATTTCCATTGCACATACCAAGCACATGGAAGTCATTCAATCATTGACTTTTTAATTTTGATTACTGAGAAAAGAGAAGGAAAGAAAAATGCCCACAAGGAAATGCCTTATCAAATACTGCTAAGTAAGGACAGACTGGCATAAAAACATTGATCAAACGAGAACTTTGTTCATCTCATTGTTTTTCTAGGAACGGAGCTCAACTCTACCTCATTATGTTTAGGGGGAAGTATTAAAATGAAAAAGAGATTGGGACATTTTATCAGGAAAAAAATCCTATAATCTACTTCTTTATTTTGTTTAATATTGTATTTTTACTTTTCTGTTGAAGATAACAAGATATTCTCTCAAAATGCTTGACAAAATTAATGATCCCTCTGATAATATGTCTAAGAGAGATTATTTTTATGCTAAATTTGAAATGTGATTTAATTCTTATTAACTTATTTAAATCTATAAAATAAACTTGTTAAAGAGATATAATGGATAAAGATGTAAAATAAATAATTTTTCTTCCCAAATCTTTTCAATTCCATGGGAGTGATTTTTCTCTCCTTATTTTTTAGGCTATTCTGGCACATAAGGACAAAAGAAGCCACTTAGTCAAAGAATGAAACAGAAATAACCCCATCTTACAGAGTATCTATGCATAGTCCCTAAAAACAACACCTACAAATAGTCACTTAAAGCAGAAAAAAAAGGGATAACGCAGCCTGATATGGTTTGGCTGTGCCTCCACCCAAATCTCAACTTGCATTGTATCTCCCAGAATTCTCTCGTTGTGGGAGGGATGCAGGGGAGGTAATTGAATCATGGGGACCTGTCTTTCTCATGCTATTGTTGTGGTAATGAATAAGTCTCACGAGATCTGATAGGTTTATCAGGGGTTTCCACTTTTGCATCTTCCTCATTTTCTCTTGCTGCCACCATGTAAGAAGTGCCTTTCGCCTCCCTCCATGATTCTGAGGTCTCCCCCAGGGATGTGGAACTGTAAGTCCAATTAAGCCTCTTTTTCTTCCCAGTGTCAGGTATGTCTTTGTCAGCAGCACGAAACAGCCTAATATGTAGCCCCAAAGATTAGCTGAAACCCAAGTTTTTACTGATATTCTTATAGAAATTTAATTTGTTACTAATTTTTCTCAGTTATACTTCTAAATGTCAATGGTCATTGCTAGTTTTTTATTCTTTTCATCCCTCCAAATATCATACTAATGTTGAAATTATAATGTAAAATGTTTTAATCACTATGAAGCAAAAACTTGATTAGTATAGTTAAATATGAGATATTCCTAAAATTTAGTCATTTTTACTCCCTTGGGGAAAAAAAACAAAAGGAAGAAACATGCAAAGAAACATTTTATTTGTAGTTTTCTCAGCAAAATAGAAGTGTTAATGAAAAATTAAAAATATGTTTTACTATTAGTAAATGGATTTCTGCTGTCTCCAGAATTGCAGCCTCTTCTAAATGTCACCTTGGGAATATTTCAACACCATCTTCTTCATCTTATACTTTTTCTTTTCTAAGATGCTGGAAACATTTCAATCTTCCTTTTTAACTCAAGGATTTCCCAAAAGTCAGTTTGCAGAGGGAAGAGTACAGACAACTTAAATAAGCAAAATCTGCCTTTACTTTTTTTCCTGTTCTTACTCAGCATCTCCTCTTGAAAGATATTCTAATAATTTTTATTCCATGTGCTATTTCTCCAAAGAAATTTATGAATCTTGTGGTAAAGTTTCTCTCCTAAAGTCACATAACCTATGTGAGGGCTAAAACACTGACTTCTTGATTGGACAAACTCTTTAAATTAAATAACCATTACTGAAGTCCTGCTATTTACGCAGTGGTATAATGGACATAGTAGAATGAGTTTCAACTTCGTGGAGACCAAGACATACATATCCAGAAGACAGAAGTTAAGCAAGATTACATAATACACGTAACTCACTGCCAAAATTATTGGCAAACTTGTCAAGTGAATGCCAAAAGAAGGACAGATCACTAAAGGGAGAAATAATCAGGAAATACATTTTTTAATGAATCCAAAACAGAACACTCTCTAGATATGTGGAACAGAGTGGGAAAAAAAGCCATGACAGACGACCCCAGTAAAGTTGATACATGGAAATGAAAATCCTAATAGTATATTTGAGAAACAGTGACAAGACTGCCTGGTCTGTCTGAAGTCAAGAATTGCTGTTTCTAAACAGCAGGATTGCTGATTATTAAAGACAAGGAGCCAGACACTTTGCTAAAGGTTTTGCTTTTTTGCACAGTCCTTACAACACTATGAGGTACATATGTCCTTTCTCGGAGATAAGAAAATGAAGAGGGTTTCATTATCTTGCTAAAGTCTCTTGAGCTGATAAATGGCAAAGCCCAGGAATGAACCTGATTTGGAGAATATTCTATGCCAGGTAAGAGATGTGGGACTTAGACATCTGTATTTTCTAAATGCCTTTAAACAAATTTTATGACTTTGTAAATATTAGTGTTTTGGGAAGATTGATATGAATGTTTAAAAAAAGTTTTCTAATTTCTTCATGTTAGCAAAAGAGAAAATTATATTTTAAAGGAACTCTTCATGTCTTTTTCAAATGAAATGACTCAATCCCTTTGCAGAAATATTTATTTCCATGTCATCTTAGCTTCTCCTAATTATGTTGAAAGTCGACTGATTTATAGAAAGGTTTTATCAGGTTGATAGAAGCTTCCAACCTTGGAAAGTAAAAACGAAAATGTAACAAAGGAACCAAATTCCCTTTTTGGTTCTCATTCCCAAATCTCAACATCACAAGGACAGATAAGGTGTAAATAAGGAAATTTTACTGTTCTAACCTCTGTTGAAGGTCTCATTTTACTAAAAGCATTGCACTTAATAAATTGATTTGTTGCAATTACAGATTCCTCCCTAAATGGTAGAAAAAGCAACAATAAGAGGTTGAACCATTTGATGATTTGGAAATAATAATCAATGGATAAACTGACTACCTCATACATGTTTTAATTCAGCAATGAAGCAGAAATATAGTTCATGAATTTTAGAAGGTTGCAAGAGAATGAAGTACAGTGTCCCAAATAAGGCACTTTAGCTCACCATCTTCTGCATTGGTTAGCTCATGCCTGTTATAGTTTAAGAAAGACACAGACAAACATGAAAGCAACCAGATGTAAAATCTGAAAGCTGTAGCTGAGGAACCACTAAAGGTATGAGTACTATCTTGCCTGGAGGATAGTAGAGCCAGAAGTAACTTTGCTATCTTCAAGTGTCTGAAAAACCGTGATGCAGTAGGGAAATTACTGTGGCCTTTCCAAATGGAACAGGGAACAAACAGACACTTCTAATTTCCTCAAGAAAGCAAGAACTCTTACAATTACTGTAGCCAAACAATAAGACCATGCTGCTAAGACTATCCAATCACATATTTAACAACTATCTTGGAAGAATATTATACATGGGTGCCCACTTTGGTTTAGATTTAAACACTTATGAAAACTATAAATCAAATTTTATATGATTTTATGAGAATCCACACAAAAAAGAAAGGAACTTCTGTAATTGTTTTAAATTCATGAAACATCACAGGTTAAAAGTGTGTGTATGCTTTAGCAAACTCTAGAATTTTTCTTGAATGTCTCCACCAGTTTTGTCAAATATGGATTCTATATGAGCAACCTAACAAGGTTTGGTTGAAAAGAATACTAGATTTAGAATCAGAAATTTTGTGGCTTTTTATTCATTCATTTACCTTTTGCAAATTCATATCTTGAAATATTTTTTTCTCATATATAAAGTGGCAATAATGTCTTTTGCATGATAGATTGCCATGAAAATCAAATGAAATCACATTTATACAATTACGTTGTAGACTATGTAACACTGAATATTATAAAAGGTTGTTTTCATTACTTTTTTTTGTTTCAAAATAAGTCTCTCTGTCTACTATTTCTTCCCACAGATCTCTCAGGTATTAAAGAATTCATCTGTCCCCACTTTAGTTTTCCCCTTCTTTTCTCTTAAAGTTCTACTACAGGTTCCTTATCATGAGAACATATGTAATAGGCACTAAATACCATGAAAAATAAATGCTCTGCAGTAATGGCATCTCCAAAAGATAATTATCATCCAAACTTTAGTATGCATGTCAGATTTGACCTCACAGTATCAAAGGGAAGAAAAGCAATAATTTCTTGCTACTTGGTGAATATGCAAATTGCATTATACTATCATAATATATAAATTATAATGGATGTCTAAATTGCAACGGCATGGCACAGAAGGCTAAATGAAACACAGCTTCATAGATTTCAGGTTTCTACCAACTAAACTGTTTCGTCACAATGTGACATCAAGATCAGGAAATAATTCAGTGTGAATCTTCCTGGAGAACCAGTCACCAAACAAGTGCAACATCATGTAACTGCTTTGTGTAACTGTGCAACTCTGTGAACACTGTGCAACTCATTGTCAAAAGGCAATGTTACAAAGTGAGTGGTGCTTTACATTTCACCAACTGGAGTGAGACTACACTGAGAACTGCCATTATCCAAACAAAACAGTGTACCCAACCCCAATACAACTGCAGGGCTTTTGCAGGGAAAATAGAGGGGTTACCATGCTCCTCTGCTACACCTGAAAACATTAGAGTCATCTATACTTACTAAGAGATAAGGCAGTATTTTTAAAAATAATTGTTACATCATAATAAACAACGTCATGTACAAGAAAGATTCTTCCAAAATGTACATGAATGAAGAGGAAACCCATAGAGAGCAATGTAGGAAAATGTAGAAATTAAACCCTTCCCTTTATAGCTGACAAAGTGGAAGCTTAAAGTTTAAGAATACAAAAATAAATCACATTTGGAAGTTCAGATTTGGTCACTGCTGCAAAGCGAACTGACTTAACTGCAATAGGTTTTTAAAATGTGGCACTAAAAAAGGCATAATGATTTTAATAAGATGAAATCAACTACAAAAATTCCCAGGTCACTGGGCATTCCTCACCACTAAGGTCCTATCTGTAATCCTTTTATACCTCCAGGGCACCAGCAATCTATTCTTTGCAGTACCCAGTGTTAGCATCTCTGATAAAAGAAATGGTGTAAAACAAACAAACAAACAAAAAACCTCCACAGTATCTGCAGGCTACCTGTGTTATCTGATCAAGCTTATGAACAACTGGTGCCAGCCTTCACTGGTTGCTCATGTAAGGTTGGAGAAGTTTCTAGGTTCCTTCACAAAAGTAGTTAGGACTTCTCCGATGTCTTCACTAACTATAAACCAAAGCTATGCCAAGTTAGTCAATCTACTCATTTTAATATATTTTAAGATATACTAAAACTCCAAAGTGGTAAATATTTCCTGCCAAAAATATTCAGCTTGATAGAGTACACATTTCTGTAGTAACACATATTGATACATATATACACCTATCAACAACCATTTTTGCATTTATGTATCTATATATTATATTTGTACATATAAATAGCTGTATGATACATAATATATATTTTCTGCAAAAGGAACAGCAATTTTTATAGGAAAAATTACCTATAATTCAAAATTGTTCACAATGATGAGAGTTAATACTAGATCATGTAATTTAGTCCACACACTGTACAGAATTAATAAGAAATAATAATTAAAATCAGGCATCCCAGGCTAGGCGCTGTGACTCAAGTCTGTAATCCTGGCACTTTGGGAGGCGAAGGCAGGTGGATCACTTGAGGTCAGTAGTTCGAGACCAGCCTGGCCAACATGGTGAAACCCTGTCTTTACTAAAAATAAAATAAAATAATTAGCCAGGTGTGGTGGCACATTTCTGTAGTCCCAGCTACTTGGAAGGCTGAGGCAAGAGAACTGCTTGAACCTAGGAGGCAGAGGTTGCTGTGAGTAGAGATCGCACCATTGCACTCCAGCCTGGATGACAGAGTAAGACTCCGTCTCAAAACAAATACATATACACACACACACACACACACACACACACACACACACACACACATATGTATATATATATATTCTTAAAAAAGAAAAAGAAAAAATGAAAATCAGGCATCCCTGCTAAAAAATGCACTCATGTCATGCCCAGACTGTCTTGCATACAAGGATGCTCTAGGAAATTCTGGGAGTTTTTTCACTATATGTTTATTTTAGATAAATTTGGGAGCTACATTTACCTTTAGAGTGTCTCTGCTGGGTCCATGGGAGGAAGCAAGGAAATCTGAGTTCTGCCATCCTAGTCTCCTTTCTCTGGGGATTTTAAATGACTTGTGTCCTAATGGGTTTCTGTATAGCACTATAGCAGCTTTCTCAGGACCAATAGGCCATAAATATTTTAGGTAAGAGTTTTCAGACCACCCTGGTCCATTCTCACATTCCTGAGGTACAGAAAGGTCTTGCCCAGTTTGTGCATCAACTTTCTAGGCAAACAAACCATAATCTGGGGAAAAGCAAAAAGCAATAGGGTGATCTTTGGGAGACAGCATGGTGACTTCCAACTAAAAAAAGATTAAATGTAGTTAGAAAGAATACTCTTGCCATCCAAATTAACCTTCAAGTTTATTACTTACTGGCCAGCTTTATATATGTGTGAACATGTTCTGTTAATAATGGAATCGAAAAAAAAAAAAAAGGAGCGGGCCCCAAACAACGTTGAGGGGGAAAAGCAAAGTGAAGCAGGGTAACATTGTCACTACTCAGCAAAAAGTGGTAGGGGACATTACCTAAGACAAAGAAAGTAGCATGGAATACAACTCTGAGACCATACGCTTCAGTTCATAGGCCAAAAGCTGATCACAGTGAGTAGCAGCTAAGTAGATCTTAGAGATGAAAAAGTGCTTGAGAATCATTTTACAGATGGAAAAAAAGAAGCTCAGCCCTTAGCTTTTAAAGAGGGAAATCAATTTAAGGGAACCCAATGAAGGGGCTGCTTGCTTCATGAAAATGATATTCCTGGTGCTTATTTTCCAACATCCCCAGAACATCCTTTATCCTTGAGCTCACCCTGGGGGCTCCATTAAATAAAGATCAACAGATTCCTCTTGGTCTACTACTACAGCAATCCTCATTCCCAGGGCCTTGAGGCATCTACTCTTATAAGCTAAATGGAAATCTGCTTCTCATATTTTCAAAGAATGATGACTTTTTGTAGCTCAAATGCAAGGATTTCAAAAACATATGGGACATTTTCTTAACTAATAGATCATCTTTCATAACATAATTAGATTTTACTAATTTTTCTCTGTGTTACCTGAAATATAAGATTTCATAGAACACCCAGAATAGCTAACTATTTAAAATAGTTTTCCTTCCCTTTTTTTTGGAAACAGAATGTCACTCTGTCACCCAGGCTGGAGTGCAGTGGCATGATCTTGGCTCACTGCAACCTCCGACTCCCAGGTTCAAGCGATTCTTGGGCCTCAGCCTCCTGAGTCACTGAGATTACCGTTGCACAACACCACACCCAGATATTTTGTATTTTTAGTAGAGACGGGGTTTCACCATGTTGGCCAGGCTGGTCTCAAACTCCTCGCCTCAAATGATCCATCCACCTCGGCCTCCCAAAGTGCTGGGATTACAGGCATGAGCCACCGTGCCTGGCCCTATCTTTTGTTTTTTTCTGTTCACCAATCCAAAATCCAAGCACTTTGTATGTAAATTATGGAGATTTTAATTTGCCTAAAAACAACCAATGACTAATTTCTATTTAATGTATAATTTGAGAACACATTATATTTTTGGGGGGCATTTGTTAAGAAAAAGTTGAACATAGCAGATAAAAGCTGTGTAGATACACCCAATGAATGATGGGTAATGCTGCAAATCCCAGCTCTTACAGTGCTTGGCACAGAGTCAACACTCAATAAACATAAACTATTATTATTACTAATATTTTGACAAATGTACCTTATTCAACCTCTTTCAAATGAGAAAATTACCAGCATTCCCTTAAGTGCACAATTAAGGAATCATTGCTCAGATTTAAAACATGATGCACTAAAGAAATGTAAATATTGTAGAGAGGAACAACACACTTGGGAAACTGTTAGTCATTTATACCATTCTCTGAACCGACTAAGAAACAGGAGTTTCCAGGGTTATCTCCAAGCTTCACAACAACTGCATGCTAAAGGCATTATCGTCTCCATTTTGAAAACAAGCACCATGAGGGTGAAAAGTGCGTGCTAGATAAGCGGAGAGCTGAGAATCTGGAGAGGAATGACAGAAGAAAGGGGACCACCAGTTGCGAAAGCCAAGTTAAAGACAAAAATAAATACCTGTTCTTATCTCAAACTTTCATGCTTTCAAGAGAAACTATTTATGGAAGCACCTACTATGTGCTAGGCCCTCTGCTGGGAATAATTATCACGCAGAGTTCAAAAATTCTGTCATTTTCGCTCATAATAGTTTGCTTTTGCTTATGCTCTTTCTCTGCCTGGAACACACTCCTTTCCCCCTGCTTCTCCTCCCCATCCTACTATACTCCCCACCCGATTATACTCATTTTTAGAGTCTACACATAAACATCACCTCCTCTAGAAAACTGCTCCTGAAATATCTGAGCTTCTTGAGATACACTCTCTTTGCATGCCAGTAACAACCACTTACCCTACCATACAATAATTGCTTCTTTTTGATTGTTTCCTAATCCTTAGGCGAAGAAACTGTACCTTACACTACTGCAAAAATGCCACATCTGTGTTTGTTTAATTAATACATTCAGGTAGCAAATGAATGAATGAAAGCAGAATTAATGATCTAACATAAAGAATGAGAAAAATTAGCATTTCAAGTAAATGAACCTTCTAATAACAATCTAATGTACAATTTCATTTCACATGTGTCTTAGCTAGAGTACCTTATAAAAATAATTGTTTAATATTGCTTTAAAGTGCAAATTGTTTATTTAGAATTCAATAACTAAATGCTGAAGAAAGAAATGAAAGTGTTGTTTAATTTAATTGTCCTCACTACCATGCATGGCTTTTTGATATTTTTAGTAATTAGCAAAATAGAAATTGACTTTAAAACCAAGAATAAAAGAAATATCATGAATAAATGTTATTTAATATTTCTACACTACTTACTTTTAATGATTCAATCATTACAATAAGAAAACAGCAATATGTAGTTCACATAATTAGCTCTTGAAATAATTAGGGAAGGGGTGGGAGCCATCAATGAAACGTACACATTGCTGTCCAAGTTAAACCAGAAATTCTTGATGACTAACATTAATTGAGAAAAGATGGCTAAAAAAAAAATCCTATGTGAAACATTAAACAAAGTTATCTGATGTTTATGTTTTTCTACTTTAATAATTAATGGAATGTAAATAGGAGAGGCTTCAGTTTTGCGTTGTAACTAACCAACATTATAAATGGCAGTCAGATGTTTACATAATACCCAGAACCCTTCTGTATAGAAGGAGGTTACAAATCTGCCCCTTTTCCCTGTTCAAAGTCAAAAATAATGGTGCCTGATCCCCAGAGCATTCACTGCAAGAACTGTTTGCATATTCAGTTATTGTTTCTGCTGCGTCAGTCATCTGTTGAAGTTCACTCTAATGTGGCCCTGATCAATTCTGCCAGCTGTGCTTAAGTGCTGTTTACTATAATAACATCACACTGCCTTCTTATTTGGCAACAACAGCTACGACAGCACCTAAATGCATTGAGAAGCCAAGATTTTTATCAAGTACACAGATCAAATTGAAACTGTTTACAGAGGACAGTGATGTTCTATTTCTGTCCATTCTAGTGAATACCAATAGCACAATAATGGCTTTACAAAAACATTGCTATTCTGCCCTTTCTAATAATTGAAGATACTGTTGATCTAAATTCTTAATGGGATACAGAAATTATTTTATGATTATATCTTATATGTTTATTCACTTGAAATAAACTCTCATCTCTAGCATATCCTGATGTAAGATGTAGTATGAGTCAACTATCTAAAATAAAAATATATTCTGAAATTATGTAGCAGCTAAAAAGAGTAAATATGAAAGTAAAAGACAAAAACTAACATAATTTTATAACAATAGAAAAATGTGTCAACAAAATATTAGAATGTATGCTTTCTCACCTGTTAAAATAATATACTTCATCTTATATTAAGCAATAATGCAAACTAAGGCATATATGTCACTGAAATGAGAAGTTTATGTTTCGACAAAAACTATACACTCCTTGTGATCAATATTTGTTACTGCTTTGCTACTTATTTAAAACTTCTATGTATGAATAAACAATTATGTATCATCAAATTTACAGCATTATTGAAATTTTTAAAAATCTCTTGATTTTGTGACTCAGTATTTTTTTATAAATGTGATATAAACAAAAGTACTAACAAAATAACAGAAAAGTCACTGAAATGCCATCTTCTCAGAGGTTTTAATCCTCCTGAAGCAATCACAAATAAGTGGATATTTTTAAGATTAGCATAGAAAATATATGGATAACTCTTAATATATATGCATGTCATAGCTCATACATGCTCTGAAAGCTCCTTCTGAGCTATTACAGTGCATGCTGTGAATGTGTATTAACAATAGTGCACAATCATATGTTAAATACATCACATATTTGCATATTTAGTTCTATTCAACTGTCGATTTTAAAAATACACTTTCTCCAAAGAACTACCGTCTTGGTTTCTAGTAGCCACAAATTTTACATTAGTGCCTATCAAAATAGTAACCTACTTTGACATTATTCAACTTTTAAAATTGCATTTAAACTCCTACAAACCAGGAAATTCTCTTTCTCTCTCTCTCTCTCTCTCTCTCTCTCTCTCTCTCTGTTGCTCAGTCACTTAGCTATAACTGAAATTTTTATCACTTGAAATTTCAAGAACTCATCTTCCTAAAGATAAACAACACTTTATGCACTTTAACATTTTTTAGTAGATAATAATTATTTCCCCCAAACAAAATCTGTCATTTCTGCTTTTTAAAGAAAACATGACATTCTACTAAAATCATCAGGTTGCCAGCAAGAATCCAAAACAAAAATAATTCATTCAAACTTGTTAATCTAGTCATTGAAGATTGACATTATCTTTTTATATTTTTGAAAGCTCTTTTAACGTTAACTGATATTTTAGTGTGTGCAGGAACTAAAAGCTTTCTACATATAAAAGTTCATCTTTTGCCTTCTCACCACCATCAGATAAAAGCGTAAAGGACTTGAAGCCACAGTTAAGATGTACTAGTCCCACAGAAATGAACCCAGTGAATCAGCATCAGGACAGGTAGCAGGAGTAAGCAGTAACTAGAAAACAGCAATAATACACAAGAAAAACAAGCCAGAGAAGAGTTAAATCTAACCTATTAATACCACTATGCATGGGATAATAGAAAGGCCCTCTTGTTACTAAAGGTGAAGCTATCCTGGCTAGAAAAATAAGCGAACCACTGCAAATATTGTAGTGACTGTCCTGTGAATGGATTGCCACACCAAATGACAGAACTCTCTCAATTCCACTTTCCAATAACTTCAAGGCACTAGGGATGTGACAGCATGATGAATACCACAACAGACAGCTCCAATATGGTACCATTTTACCAGATCAATATCTTGCTGCAATATAAGAAAAAAGGAGCTGATATTAGTCTACACAGTGTATTACAGATAAGGTACATTTCTTCTTACTGCACTCATGCTGAACCAAAGCAATAATTCATAGATTCCTTAAAAGGTTCGTGCACCACCACATGCAAAATAAGGCTAATCCTTATTTCAACAGCTGCTTGAAGATGTAATCACTCGAAGAAGTATACAAGTTTTTTAAATGTCTTTTTCATTTATCGTTTATCTAGATATATAAATAACAAAGTTAGTATATCCAGGTCTGAAAAACCCCAAACATTTATAGATTGCCTTGCTGACACGGTTCCAGTAATAGTATGAAGAAAATTGCACTCAGTATTTCACTACCAGCCTACCTAACTTGCTTTACAAGTGGAAGAGAGCTTTAGAACTTTCCACATTTTGAGTGTGTGAAATATAATCAATTCTCCATTATCTGCAATGGTTTATTCTTTTTTGGATTTTCCATATTTCCTTTTTAAAACCAAAGTGACTCTGATCAGCTACCCCTAAAGCTGTCCAAGAGCTGTAACCTACTACACAAGAAAGATTAGTTGCTATGTATACAAATCATGCAAAAGTAATATAGAGTAATTCTCATGCCATAGTCAAAGTATAAATGACCAAATGTTTTATTGTTTCAAAATATTCTAATTGGTTCAGGCCACAGATGCAAAGAGAAATCAAAATAACATACTATATCAGAAGCAGCTTAATTCTGACTTAATGTGACTCATGATTATCTTTTTTCAAAGTACTCTATATATCATCCACTGGAGTATCACTTTTATTTTCTTCCATTTTCTCTCTTTTCTGTTTCAGCAAAATACATATGTATATCCTCAAGCAAAGTTCCAAACTGTTCTATTAGCGCTTTAAAATGGAGGACTTCACAGCCAGCTCACCTGATTAGTGCTTCCTCTCTGATCATGCCCATTTCCCTTCTGGCACTGCCCATGGCTCTTGATATAGACACCCCCCAATTAATATCTCTAAAAAATCTGAGATAGGCTCCTTGGCTCCTGTCCAACTACAAATAATAATTTACCTCTCCTTGCCCCCTTTGATGCTATGCAATCAAGTATCTGCACTATGGAATGTGCAGTCTTTAGGAGATGCGGGAGTTAATACTTTGCAAGGGGATGATCACTCTCACTATTTTCCTAACTGCTGCCAACCTGAACTATGAAGTAGGTCACCACTAAGAGTTTTGTTTTACAGATGAGGAAAATGAGGTTTATGGAGGTTAAATGGCTTAGCCCGTTGACCCATCAGCTGTCAGAATTTAGTAACCACTCTCTGGGCCAGTGATTTCCAGCCCAGATTTTGTAATACCCCAGGGTGTGTCACATTTCCTAAAGCATTTCATGAAATTCTCAAAAAATATTCCATTAAAGACAAATGTAGGCCAAATTACATCTTTTAGATAACACCAGAAAAAAAAAAGTCACAAATATATCACACATCACAACTCTACATAACGTAAAAAAAAGCCACTATCTGGTAATTCACTGCATTGCAAGAGAGGCTAATAAACAAGATAAAAACAAAGAGGTGGAATAATAAGGCAAGTATGTTACAAGTCATTAAATATCATTTCTTCCTTGGGTCACGTCACTTTTAATGTCATTCTATTTTTACCCAGGAGATCAGCAAAAAGAGCGGGGTCAGGGGGGAAAATTCTCATAAACTACTTTATCTCTTCATCTTCTCTTTGAAAATCAGCAAGAAGAATCATTAACTTTGTCTCTGAGTTTTATTTTATTATCTTCATGGTAGGTTCTACATACTAAGATGTTGCCTGGAAACAGTCCACTTGGCTAATATTGAATAGCAGTGTTCAACAGTTACCACAAATATCTCCCCACCTTTGGTGGCTTTAATTTTTCACAGCAGACCCCAATCACGTATAGCATAACAAGAAAAATCTGTTTATTTTGTGGATATTTATTAACATATCACACATGGGTTGAGGAAACAAAGGTATTTTGGGCATTAAAGCTGCAGTACAAGGCTGCTATAGAGGTAGATATTTAAACATGGACCCCGATCAGAAAACCAATGGTGATGAAAAGCTATTTTCACAGAACTCTTCTTCAAGTTTAAATTCCATCATCAGTGGGCCAGATGAAAGTGGTATTAATTTTGTTGCTCTGACCAAAGCTAGCTAACTCTCTTCTTTCTGCAGTCAAGGAAACTGAGGTCCAGAAGTGTGAATCACTTGCCCCAGGTAGTAAGATTAGTGTTAGTGCTAGGAAGTTTTAAGTTAGGTCTAATTTGCCTTGTTTTGCAAATGGCACCCCCTGAAATTCAGACAGTTCCAGGGATACTAAGTAGTAGAACCTAGTCTGAAAGGTATGTATCCTAACTTTTAATTTAGTACATTAAGAGGAAATGATGTAGCTATGCATTTCTTCACACCTATCTTTAAGAATATGGGATACTACTTTCTGCAAATTAATATCTAAGAATAGAGACAGACTTGTATATTAAGTCTTCAAACTAAATCAAGTCTGTCTCTTGCCTACTCTCTTCCTTTCACAAGAATTTCAAAAGTATTTCTTTTAATCACAACATTAGCAACAAATATATGCAAACCATTACTTTTAAACTTATTATACTATAGCAAAATAATAAAAGAGAATATTCATATAGACCACTAATTTGTTAGTTGAGACAGTATGGAAAAAAAAATAGTAAAAAATGTTAAATATTAAAGTAATGCCTAGAAAAGTTAAATTATTTAAATTCAAAAACTAAAATGCCTAAATTTAAGACATTTAAAAGTATACTTAGACCCTATTTACCAGGAATTCATTTATAGTTCCTAGAAATTCAGAGTTCAGAAAATTGAATATTCACCTTTATTTGTCCTTTTAAAACTTATAATTCAACATTCTCAAAACATTGAAAGGACTTAGATTATGGTTTAGGATTGGTTTTCAAAACAATAAAAAAAGCATTTTATTTTAAAAGGCATTGTGTTGAGTGGCAGTTATGTCCTGGACACTGCACTGGCAATCACAGAAATAAAGATCAAGATAGACAGGGCAGCATTCCTCTAACTAGTTGAACTCACAGTCTAATGAGGAGGACTGATATAAAAGGATATAAAAATAATACAAAACAATCATCATTAGGGTAGAAATATAAATTCAGATTTTTAGAAGCAAGATATATTTATAGCAAAATATGAAATCCATACTCAATTTTCTAAAGGAAATAATCATAACTCTCAGAGTATATTTAGAAAGTTTGCTTTAAATCAAGAAGGATTGAATATCTGCTTATCATAGAAACATCAAATTGGGATATATGCTTGCCTGGCTTCTGTTCACTTGTGAGGATGACATAGTGAATTTAAAGGATCAGGAGAAACAATAACTCACATAACAAATTTGTAACAAAAAACTCATATACTGCCACTGTTTGATTTTTTTGTTAAGTAAAATTCAATGCATAAAACATGAGAAATATGTATTAAAAGTTCTCATAAAAATGTAACACACGTTTGAAGATTTTTGAAAGGGCTTGTTATTGACATAAAGCAAAAATAGTTTATTTAGCTTGAATAATTAATATTATGCCTCAGTAACTCATAATAAACATGCATTCAATTAAATGTTAAAATATCACTTAAATCAATACATAGTAATTCAAGACTTGGGATCAAAAGAAAAATTAAGAAAAACTGTTTTAATGCCCTAAATGCCATAAGCACTAGAACAAGAGCAATATAAGGAAATAATTTGATTTTTTAAAGGCACTTTCTTTGGGGCTTTAGTAAAATAAATGGACTAGTGGCCAAGTGGCTCTGTAGAGTCTTTGCTATCTAACCTGAACAAATCACTTAACCTTTGTAGGGACCATTTTTCCTAATCATGGAAATGGGTGTAATAATGCCAATCTCACCAGTCTGCTGTTAAAAAGCTAAGAGGACTTTTAAAGATACTTTTTTTTTTTTTTTGAGATGCAGTCTTGCTCTGTCGGCCAGGCTGAAGTGCAAAGGCGCGATCTTGGCTCACTGCAATCTCTGCCTTCTGGGTTCAAGTGATTCTCCCATCTAAACCTCCCAAGTAGCTGGGATTACGGGCACCCACCATCATGCCTGGCTAATTTTTGTATTTTTGTAGAGATGGGGCTTCACCATGTTGGCCAGGCTGGTCTTGAACTCCTGACCTCAGGTGATCTGCCTGCCTGGGACTCCCAATGTGCTGGGATTGCAGGCACAAGCCACTGTGCCCGGCCTTAAAGGTACTTTGAAAGCAGCAATACAGTTGTTGATAATCACAATAGAGTTTCTATATCATCATGCTTTTCAGGGTTGAATCACTGAAGTGCCTTTAGGAAATGCAATCTCAAGATTTTTTAAATTAAGGACTTAATTTACCAAATATACATAAACATAAATACAAACATCTCTATGATTAAAAGGAAAACGATGAATACTGTATTCAAAACCAATATGATAACTTCAAATATTTTTAAATCAACCACTGAAGACTTGATTACCTGACAGCAGTATAGAGATTCAGGGCTGTGAACACAGTCTCTCATGGCCATTGCTCAAAGTTCATTAAACACCGTGTAAGGTGATGGGTAACATTTGTCCAGAGAAATTGCCAGTTTTTCTTTAGAGACAAATAAATCCTCAATGTGTGTCAGGTGTGATGTGTGCATTTAAAACAGACTGACAGAGTAGAAATAGATTTTTATGTAAAGGACTGACAAAATTAATATGTTTAAGCTAACGATCCTATAAAAAAGAGATCCCTGGAAAACACCTCTGTAAGTGTCTAAAGAAATACAGGGAGTGAGAACCTGGAAACAAAACAAGTTTTCTTCAGTGCAAATCAATGTTTTATACATAAAAAAGGTCTTCATTGCCATCAGGAAAGTGTAAGTTCAAGTGAGGACAGATTGCTAAGAAATGCAGTGCAACAGCTAGCGGGGCATTCACACCCTCAAATATTTTTATGGAGGAATACTCTAAAATATGCCTATATAATTAAGAATAGCTTGAAATACCTTGAAATGCACCATTTAATCAAAATACAGCATCTTCTTTCCCTGAGGATGATACATCTGAACACAAATATGTATCTGAATGCTTAATTGGGAAGTTAACAAATAAAGGAAAACAAGTACATATAAATATCTGCTGTATTAAAAGATGACTGAGTGGCATATAATTTCTACGGGTAATACCATGCCTGTGTTGAAGTTTAAATTAGTACACTGTTAAGGCCTGCTTTGAAGAAAGTTATTATGTACCTTCTAGACTGCAAACCAGTAAACTCCCCCCTCCCTTGCATTATGTTGTTTCGAGTCTTTGTCTTTTTTTTTTTTTTTCCTTTGGTCCTGTTTAAATTCTCACCTTGCTCTGCCCTTGTCATCAAGTCGTTCAAGCACAAAGCAGGGAGCATGGGGAGTGTTTACTCATTTCCCAAGTCCATTATCTTACACATTAATCACTGGTCTGGAACTTTTGGACAATGCTGAATCTGTTACCTTTTTTCCCCCTTTCTGGCTGCTTTACTTGTGAGTCTGACAGTTCACCAGTTTTAAACTGCACTAAGACTTGATGACCTTTTCATCTGATTAACTATTTTTGTCCCTAAAAAAAAAGTGATATGCATTTATAGTCCAGTGAAACCATCATGACCTTAAATGGGGAAGAGGAAGCCTTTATTTTTTCTTCATGGAAAGACAGCCTAAGGGAGCTAAATGTTTTAAATATTGCTTTGTAAAAGAGTGTCTTTTTTGGGATTAAGTTCGTTCCCCCCAACCCCCATGCTGCCCTCACTATTATTAAGTGTCATTTTCAAAACAAAACATTAGTTAGAAGTTCCAGTTAACTTTGGAAAGCAAATATTTTTAAATATTAAAGTAAACAATTTTTTTATTCTAATATCTTCATGGTTCTTGCATAATATGAAGGACTGTTCCGGGAATGTAAAGTTTAGCTTCAATAATGATTACTAAACCAAGAGAAATAGATGTAAAAAAGCAGGACAGCTGGAGGCTCTTGAACTATAGTTGTCAAAAGATTTGTTTGTGAAACATGCATTTTATTGCCTTGTATGCATGTTATAATGAGGCATGGACAACTGCAACATTACACTTAATGATTGCATTTCTTGTTTCAGCCAGTTTCCTTGCCCTCTTGCAATTAACGTTTTCCCAGATCACCCAAGGCTACTTTGTCAGGGAGAAAAAAAAAATCTGAAATTCACATAAATGAGCAATGTCAATAGTTTAGAAAGAGTTTACTTAGAGAACAAAGGGCCCTTATGAGGCACTAGTGAGAAGAAATGGGGAAAAAATGAGTCCTCACAATGTAAGCCTTTTCTTAAAGCGACTTGTTATCAAGCAGTTCGGGATAGTCCCTCAAATCTGCATTAAAATGCATTTCATTCCATTGACTCATTTGCATTAATTTCTCCCATTATATCTGAAAATGGCTGAATGTCTACCCAACACAATGCCACAGCCTATCACAGGCTACCATGGCGGCCCCAGGTGCCAATTTACTCCTCTTAGTTCTTTTCATTCTGTTTGCTGATTCTGACAACTGGAGTTCTCCTCTCAGTCCAAGGGACTTTTCAATTGGATTTGCTCGTGGTGACAAAATTGTTGCTTTGCTGAGAGGAGGGGGTTCTTTGATTGAGCGTCTATCATGCTGCCATGGGAAAGCGAGAGGCGAATGATTCTCAGTGGCTTCTGATTTCCAGTATTTGTTCAGCATTAGGCCCACTTATCTCCAGAAGAAAAAGCAACATGTAGAAAGAAAGTGACAGGCAGAAACACACTCACTTGCTCGTTCATTCTCACTGCGCTCTGTATTCAAACAAGGGGGACCTATTACACTGAAAGCTCCAGATCAGCCTCACTCAATTATCACAGTTAATCCTTATAGCTCTATAAAGTAAATATTTCATTACAATTTCAAATAAACAGTCACCCAATCTAATGAAGCAAAAACTCAAAGTGGCAATGTCATAGAACTCGTTACCGTCATCAAAAGAAAGGACACAGCCCTGTCTACTAATAATGAAAAAATAGATACTGGCATATTTATGAACTCAAGGGTGTTGTACTGGTGAGGATTTCTTTTTCAGTGCCATTGACCAATTTATCTTTCCAAATACAATTCAATTATCAGAATTCTATTTGTCTTTTTTCTCTCTCTCTTTATTTCTCTTAGTTTTTCACCCCAGTCTCTTCATGGGGATCATCATTTTCACTGCAAAATGCATCATCCACACACTTAGCACATTCCACTATAACTTTTCTTTTTCATAAAGATCAGAGAATTTTGATGCAGCATTTCATATTCAGGAAATTCACAGAATATAAAGTGATCATTTTCATAATCTATTGTCCCTATCATCAATGTTATCTTAAATGCGTCATCTTGTATGTCTTTTTATCCTCTGTCTACTACTCTTTTACTCCGGTGCAAGAACATCTAAAAATAACTCTCATTTCACTAAATCTTAATAATTTGAAGGGAAAAAAAGCTTGAATTGAATAAAGATAAGTAGATTAAGTCCTTAATCAAATGTTGAATTACCTCTATGCTATTGTAACTCTCATTTTAATCCTAATCTTTAGTCTCTTGGGAAATCGTTTTTCTTAAATTATTATTTTATCCTTCTTATTAAATATCCTGGTAATAGTCATTATATTTTCACACGGTCGTAATTCACTCTATAGGACAGAGGGTACAATGTGTATAATAGCACCGTCTTGCCTGCACTTATAAGCGCTGACTCAAAAGGTAGTCCATGTTATGCAATGACACAAACTTCCTACAGGTAGATTGTAACTATAAACTTCCTCTCTTTTCCTCTCAATTTTACAATACTATATTGACCTGTCCCATTACCATCAAGTAGGAATTGAGATGAACTATTTTAGTGAGGAATATTTGCATTTCTCCTTTTCTTCTGGGATTCTTAAATACTTATTAGCCTTTAAAAATATCACCTGAAATACAGACTGCTCAAACATTAATGTGCATACAAATCACCTGGGGTTGGGCAGGCAGGGAGCTTGTTAAATGCAGGTTTTGATTCAGTAAATCTGGATGGGGCCTAGATGCTACATTTTTAAGTCACTGGTGATGCTGATTCTGCTGGTCCTAGGGCCATAGGTTGACAAGCAAGGACTTAAACTGTTGCACAGTATTTATAATTTTTATAATAAAATCAGGAGTAGGGGATCCTTAGATTATTATCAAGATAAAGACATATGTGATATTGTCAACACTATTTTATTAACTTCCATAATAAATATATCTAAAACATGGGTGATTTAATAGATATTATTTATATTAATAAACTATCAAAAGTATGAATGATTTAAATAGGAGTGTTACTAGCACTACTGATAATGTTGATAAGTGAGTGCCTGCTATGTGCACTTATTAACTAATTTTTTTCCTCACTACAACCTCAAAGGTCTGTATTATTATGTTAATTGTATTAATTATACAGACCAGAAAACTAAAACTCAGTGAGGTAAAATAACTGGTCCAAGGTAGGGGCTGGAACTTGAATCAAGTATTGTCTACAAATGCACTAGCAGTTCAATATCATTTAAATCAACTTACTCCCCCATGCCAAGCCCCTATCACTGGATTACAGTCTATGACAACAACACATTCATTCACTCAACATATTTTATTGAAGGCCTACAGCGTCTTAGTCCCTCTTCTGGGGACTACGACATTCAGGTGCGAAAGACAAGCAAAGTTCCAGCCATCCTGGATTTACTCTACAACTGAAGAAATGAGTGAGCAAGGAAATGTGAGATATGAGTAAGTGCTATGAAGAAAAGTATTAATGTGATAGAAAATTATTTAAGAATATACATCTTGGCTGGGCAGGGTGGCTCAGGCCTGTATCTCTGCACTTTTGGAAACTGAGGCGGGCGGCTGAGGTCAGGAGTTCAACACCAGCCTAAAACCCTGTCTCTATTAAAAATACAAAAATTAGCCAGGCATGGTGGCACATGCCTGTAATCTCAGCTACTTATTGCTTGAACCTAGGAGAATTGCTTGAACCCAGGAGCTGGAGGTTGCAGTGAGCTGAGATTGTGCTATTGCACTCCAGACTTGGGCAACAAGAGTGAAACTCCATCTCAAAAAAACAGAATGTACATCTAAGTGGTAGATATACCTTCAAAATTTACCTTCAAATTTAAAATTTTAGTATTATTAATATTGGACCAATTTAATAATGTAATTTCTTCTCAGTCAGTCCAAGTCACGTAAAAGTGCAAATAAACATCTCGCACGACAGATATGGAAAGACAAGGTTTAAATGCCACCATATGTTGGAATAATCCCCCATATATGTTGCTATGACTGGTATCTTAACACTTTCTGAGCTCAGTGTCATAATCTTCATCCTAAACATTCACATGTATATTATCACCTTATTTAGTTGCTAGTTTTGTATGAAGCATCTTAACATATATTAACTCACTGACTCATTATGACTGCTTTATTAAGTATTATATGTTTGTATTCATTTTGCAGATTGTAAAACTGAGGCATGGAGCTGTGAAGTAATACATTCAGGTTTATGTCAGTGGTTAAGTATCAAAGTCAATTTTGAAAACCAGGAGGTTGGGTTCCAAAATCTGCACTCTTGAACTATTTGCTATACTGCCTCTCATTTTTGCTTATAAAATATTACAGTTGTTTTTATAGGTTATTTCCAAGATCTCTTTCTGATCACAAATGCTAAAATGCTATGATAATGACTTAAAATATAAAATCTAGAGATCAAGTTTTGTTTCAGCCTGTTTGGTTGGAATAGCTTAAGTGTTTAATATCTTATCAAGCTATTCCCTGATTTTTTTTTTTTTTTTTTTTTTTTTTTTTTTTTTTGAGACAGTGTCTTGCTGTATTTCCCAGGCTGGACTCAAACTCCTGGTCTCAAGTGATCTTTCCACCTCAGCCTTCCAAGTAGTTAAGACTATAGGTGTACATTACTGAGCCTGGCTTTCTAATCTTAATATGAGACTCTGCATTCCTTCATTTGTAGTCCTTTGCACAGAAGATTTCATTTACAATTAGTAAACCTTTAAATTGATCATTAAAATTAAAGTAGCAAAAATACCATTTATAAAGGCACATGCTTAGCAGAAAACATTGATCAAAATAATTAACACATGTTTGCAGGTTTAATGCAACTGTTGGATCTGTTCTACAAACTAATCTTTTAATAACATCCAAGGGCAAAATGCCCACTTTTGCAATGTTGCAAAATATTTTATTCATTTATCTATATTTTTAATAAACACTGTTGAATATCAACTTGTGCACAACAATCTTGGGCACCAGGATATAAATATAAATGGCTGAGAGCAAATAACAGGGCTTATGACACTAAAATATGGCTGATTTAAGTAATAATATCATTATCATTATAAATAATACTAATAATTAGTTGCCTTTATGTGTACTTAATTTTTAACTAATATTATTCTCACCACAGCATTTAAGGTCTCTAGCACTATATTATGCTATATAATTATAGGGATTGGAAAACTTTCACACAATCACACTCAAAGAACTACAATGCAGTTAACAGGGTGTGGTGGCATGCGCCTTTAGTCCCAGCTACTTGGGAAGCTGAGACAGGAGGATTACTTGAGGAACTCAAGGCTGCAATGAGCTATGATAGTGCCTGTGGACAGCCACTACACTACATTCCAGCCTGGGCAACAAAGTGAGACCCCATATTTAAAAATTTCAATTACAATAAAAAATTTTAAAAGAATTATGATACATTTAATTATATAAAACTATAAATGTAATAAATGAGATAAAGAAAATATTCAATAAAGGCACAAAAAGAAAAAGACATAACAGCCCACAAAATTTCCAAACTAAAAATAAGTAGAAGCAGTGATGAAGTCTTGGAATGTTGTTTGACTTGGGATGTAGTTCACTAGGGTGTAAGTTCAATAAGTTTTCACTCCCCATATCTACTCATTGCGTGGCCTAGTGCTGTGCTCAAAGTACATGCTCAATAAATATATGCACAATGCATAAAGCTCTCATTTTACTTCTTTACTTTTACAATTTGAAGATATGCCAATGTGGTAATAAATATCTGATGACATATCCATTAGGAGAACTCTTCTGCAGATTAATTTCTTAGGCATCTTGACAACTGTTTACATCTTGAAATACACGATTGGTCTCTGGACTTTAAAACAATGTAATTGATTATCTTTTTACATTTGTAACCAGGCTTCCTTTTTTTCAAAGATTCCTCTCCACTCTTTCCTAAAAGTAAATATTACTCAAGATTCTACCTTTAGCTCTTCCTTCTCTCTCAAAATCCTCATACCCAGAAAGTTCCATTCATTCAAATTTCCAATCTTCAAGTGAGGTAAGAAGTCGTCCCCACTGAAACCAACACAATCCACTAACTCTCGATACCAGCCCCTGGTTATTCTACAGTTATCACAAATGCAACATTTCCATGAATTTGTCATCTTTTTCCTCATTCTGTATTCCCTTCCTGCTGTACCATCCCAAGCCATACAAACCAGGCATTTGGAAGACATTAACTTACAACATCACCTGTTCCTTCTATCCTTTCCTACCAACAAACTTCTAATCTGTGACCAAATTCCATGAGTTCTACCCCTTGAGGCACTGTCACATCCATCTGCTTTTCCCCATGTCTGTGGTCACTGTCTCAGTAAAGGCTCTTTTTATTTTCCACAGGGGCTGTCATAATAATCTTCTTAACAGGCCTTATTGCCTCCATGTGAAGTACACTTTCTAATTTGTCCCACACTGGAATGCTGGAGGCTTACTTATACCATGCAAATTTGGTTATGTAATATACTGTCTTAAAAATCTTCCATATTTCCTCATTCTTTTCAAGATAAAATCTAAACACAATAACATATAAGAGCTATTATCTGCTCCCTACCCATCTCTCCAGACATCTTTAAACAGTAATAATGATGGTATGTACCAGGCACTGTTAAAATGCCTTCATTCACTATTTTATTTACTCTTTCTAGCAACCCTAGGAAGTGAGTTTTAAGACCCCCAGTTTTATAACTAATGTTCCCATAACAACTAACATCTACAATCACAGAATAAGAAAATGACTGAGCCAGGATCTGAAACAGATTCGGTCTAAATCTAACGCCCTTGCTCAAAAGGATTGTCTACTACTTCCCCCTCAATGTCCTACTCACCTCTCCTTCTCGTCATCTATCTGTACCCTCGTCTCTTCAGGTTGTCACCTGTAGCCTGTAAGTACATTAGAATCTATAATCACTTGGGGGAGATGATTAAAATTCCAATGGCCCGGCTTCATTCAGCCCTTGCGATTCTTAAGGTGAAGCCTGTGCATCAGAAGTTTTTTTAAAGCAGCCCAGTTTTTTCTAAGGTCTAGCCAGGTTTGAGACCTACTGCCTAGCAAAACTAAATTATATATTGTTGTACCAAACATCATGTACCCTCCATTAACCCTGATCCCAGTGATTCTAACTATTTCTCCCCATATAACTGTCTGTACTGAATGTTTGAGCTTCCCACAGGTAAAAGTCATGGCTCCCCTCAATTTGCAATTGACATGACTGGCACTCAGTAGACTGTCAACAATAACTTGTAAAATAATTGAATCAGACTTGTTGATTGCTCTTGTAAGTACTTTGTAGGAATTATTAATGTTAGCACTGAAAATTAAAATCTTGACGTTCCTTACATTTCTCAAGGCAAAGGAAGGAATGAAAGCACTGAAGAAAACAATTTCTTAATACATGAAATTATTTACACGTAAAATGTGTCAGTTTCCTCCTGAGAAAAGGCTTTTTAAAAAAGCTCTCACTTAATTAAAGGCCAAAAAAGTTTTTTTCCCCAAAGTTTTAAACTCATTAGCATCTTGCAGATGTATGAGAAAAATTATACTCTAGATAAAGATAATAAAGACAACAGAGAGGTCTTGTTTTCCTGGGTAGCACCCTCCTCCCATCAGAAAAAGCAGACTTTAAAAACTACATCTTTATGCAACTGCCATTTTTTCCCCAGTGACAGAGTACATTTTCCTAATAATTACTTAGTCATTGGCAAATTAAAACATCATATTACTTGGCAATTAATATATCTTTAACACTGTTTATCAATAAATTAATATTAATTATCAATACCATGATTTAAGTTTCTACTATTATTGAAGTTATTCATATAATTTTTGTTAAAAATTATATTCTTATAATTTTTGTTATAAGAATCTAAAAATCTTGTGTCCCTGCTATTATGTGAAAAATCTAAGTTACAGTATTTCAAGGGGTGATTTGGTGGGGGGGAATAAAATATCTAAGAATATAAAGAGAATCTGAATGCCCACATAATAAAAATTAATCATGGTGAATTGCTTTGGGGAGAATCATACACTTGACCCACATTGAAGACTGAAATATTAATCCATTTCTATGACAGAGATCAAGCTTCACAGTCGCTTTTTATCCTCCTCATAATAGAAGCAACAGTTGTAAACCATAATGTTATAGTTCAAACAATGCCCCCCCTAAGACTTCAAATTTATTATAGCATTCATCTCCAAGACAAAAGACCTGGTGTAGGAAAAAAAGCTCTTTTTAGCAAAAAGCGTGGTTGTTATTTATGGCTCAGATGCAAAGAATGAGTTTGGGGAATTTATCAGAGATGAAGGTATGAAATGTTTTAGCTTGTTCTTCCCTCTCTAATCCATAAACCATTTTCTCAGCCACCCAAGTGAATTCTAATGGAACAGAAATGATGAAATAATATTTTCCTAGCCCTTTAACACTTTTCTTTCTGTATGAGTTTCAGTGGAATGAGAAGAATATGTTTTATAATAAAATTAAAAATATAAATAGCAGGGAAGCAATCTTTTAAAATAAGATATGATTTAGCTTCATAAGCAAAGTTTAGCATTTTTAAAAAGTTTAATTTTTACATATTGAATTCTGGAAATTCCTATTATTATTATTATTTATAGTATTATGGGCTATCACATAATTAGAATTTCAGAATGTTAAGTATATTCTCATTAAAATCATTTAAAGGATATAAGCTGCAATATTGCCTCTCCAATCCTAATGATTCAGTCATGATACTTAACCTCTTAATTTTAATATTCTTCACTATTAACTCTACCTTCATCATTACTCTCCTTGAATAAGACATGCCATAATCAAAACAAAGATGACTCATAGATTAGCTATTTTCTATCCTCACTTTTGGAACAATTATAAGGCCACAAAAAGGATGTCTATTTCCCTAACGACTAGGCCTGGGAGAAAGCTTACTGCAGGTAGGAAGGTTTAGGATGTGCCAAGATGTGGTGAAAGTTCATGCTTTATTCTTACATATTGCTTTTCTTTTTTTTCTCTCTCTGACCTAAGTCAGAAGGGTATATTGCTTTCTTATCATGAAAACATATTCAACAAATGTGATTGGAAAAAAGTATAAAATGTATTAGTATTTGCTCTCAAATGAATCAGAGGTTTTTAAAAGTGTTGCAGTTACAGTTCTACAGCCCTGAGCACAATGTGAGCTATATGGATGACATGTTTTTCTTCTCTAATTCAAAAGACAGGTAATTTTAGAACAAAATAAGGCAGCTCAAATGAAGAATGATCTTTAAGCTGGAAAACTTTCCTGGCATTGTTTGATAGATGTTATACTAAATCTATTGTTTGCCAAATTCTATTTAAATTGCTCAAACAGCTCTAGGAAACTGTGGACTCTATCTGTACAGTTTTTAACATCATAATTTGCAGAATAAAGAACAATCCACCACTGAGTTATTTGCCATCACGCATTTTGATTGCACATTTTCTGAGTGTTGGAGCTTTTTTCCCCCTTAGTCTTGATACTGTAATTCCTTTGCTACAATTTTCATCTGTATTAGACTACTTTATCTTGACATAGAAATAAAAGTTAATTAGTTTCTATGACAACTTGTGCATTAAACATTGCAGTTCTCTCAGATTTGTAAATACATCCCAACTTAGTATTCAGAATGCAATGTGTATAAGCATTTAGTACAAATCGTGGGAGTTTGTTTGCAAAGATAGAATAGGAACTTGAGCCAGATAACATGATTCATCTGAGTAAACAGCGTCTGTGAAAGATGTCCTAAATTTGACATCTATGTACCATATACTCATCGTATTTAAAGTTACAAATGCATTTTCACTTTTTTTTTCTTAGCCACATTAAATGTTCCATATAAAAACTCTACACTAAAAATCTTCTAGGCTTATTCTAGACAAGTGCCAAAAATAGACCCTTTCCATTTAACCTACGGAGTGTTGCACTCTCTAAAATAGTAGCTTTATAACTTTCATGTGAAATAGAAACACCTGTGGAACTACGTTAAACATATGAATTTCCAGGTTCTGCTTCTAGAGTGAGAAATTAAGTATATATAGGATTAGACCAATAAATTTACATTGTTATCAAGCACCTTAGTTGATTATAATGTGCACTTTGTGAGGGTCACTTTTCTGAAAAATAGTCGACTGTATATCTGACAGCTTTTTATCAAATGTAGTAAAAGATACTTTTAAATCATCAAGTTATCAGCATACCAAGATTTTAGAACCATTGTGAAAAAGTACTTCTTGTTCTGTATTGAGGGTATAAAACTACATTATTCTAATTTTGAAAACAGCATTCATTATTCTAATTTTAACTTTTTAGAGCAATAAACGATAATTTTCATAAAGAAATCCTCCAGAAGACCAAATATATCAGTTATTGGTTGAAATTAGTAATATGTAACATGATCTTCTGCATAAAAACCTTTCGCAAGAAGTAGATGATTTCCATGAAAAACAAAAAGAGGCTAAATTTTACTATCCACTATTTTCTACAGACAATATTCTTTCTCCCTCATGGGAAAGGCAAGCTCTAATATATTATCCTTTGGGATTCTAATCAGAAACCAATAAACAATGTATAACTTACAAATGTCCTTCAGAGCATTAGAATACTTTTAGTACAGCTTTAAAATTTTAAATCAATTCTGCCATTCACTCCATATTATTTATCTTCAATTTCTCCATATTTTAAATGTCACTGTGTCATATTAAGTAATAAAAAGTTTAAAAGATTATAACCTGAACTTAGCAGATATTCCCTTTCATTACAATGTCTGAAATCCTTGCCTTCATACATTTTCTCTACCAGAGTCTTATTTTTGCTTATCCTGTTTTTACTCTTGAATGCAATGAAATCTTCACATTCACCAAACAGTCTAAAGTATCAACAATGTTATTTGAAGCCAGTTCTAATAGCAAGTTAATGCTATTTAAAATATTTCGCTCTTAATCAGACTATTTTGTCACCTCTTTTAAAAATTATCCTATTATACAATATCAGTTGAAATTATCCATTATTCTGCTAGTCTTAAATCATCCTTTAATTCTATCAATTATATTATTCATATGCCCCATAATCCAGTAACATTTCATTTTCTTCAATCTGAAGCTCAAGAAGGAAAGAATACATTTAAAGATTAATTTTTATATGTGCTATTGTAACAAATTAAAACTGAGTGACATAATAGGCATTATTATAAGAAAATTATCTATACCAAAATGTGCTTGGGTAGTAAATGTAATTTATTTTCTCAGAATGTCCCCCTAAGAGTTGGTATTGTTTTCATTAAGTTTTTTTGCCTTCTAATGGCAATAAGTTAATCTGAATTAACTAAATCTAGTAAATTCCATGTAAGTATTATTAGTAACTCAGAACTCAAAGACTTATGGCAACAAACCTATGAACAGAGTAGCCACGTGCCTCTTTCCCTCCAATATAATACAGATCTTTCCTTAACTACATGATTTTTGCTGTGACACCACTCTCATTAGATAGGAATTTGTGTTAACTTCCCTGTACTAGGACTTACTAATAGGATTGCTAGCAATTATTATACTGAAATGAAATCAGCACAAACTATTAGATCTGTTTAAACAAGTTAAAAATAAACCTTGATTAAATGTTCTTTTATAAGAAGCTGCTCATTAGGGCTACATGGCCTTCAGAAAAACTGGTGTTTCATTAACATCAAAGAACATACTGAGTTTAAACTCCCTGGCCTAAAAAGTTACATAGAAAATAAAGTTTTAAAAATATTGTAGATAATGAAATTTTAGAAAATATCTTCCTTGTAGCTCTTGGATCAGTCAATAGAAAGAAATACACCATTAAGAATGAGGAGTATTAATCATGTAATTATAAAGAAGGACACCAGCAAATGCAAAAATAAGCAAAACAATAAAATACATAAATAAATAAAAAAATAAATAAATAAATCTTGGACAGAATGATCAAATGAGAGATTTCTTCTAAGTTGAGATACAAGTCGGCCATGAAATAGTTGAATTAAAAAGTCACTTGGTATTTAAATGCAAATGAGTATGTCAATTTAAGTATCCCTGCATCCACTTTTGCAACTAATCAGTGACTTGTGAACCACATTAGTACTTACAGAACTCTAGAAAGTTCAAGTATCCCATTCTGGAAAGTAGAAATAACATTTTTCTTGTTACAAAGAATCAATGAACTGTTCTGACTTGGTGGAAATTATTCTGTTGTGATAGATACCTAACATAATCAAGATACAGTGTTGGTAAATGTTGAACATTTTTATGGGCTACAAAGTCATAGAAAGAATTTGACTAAAATTCTTATTTTCCATCTTCTTATATCCGTATCATCAAACACACACACATATACACAACAAACACTTTATCCCACTAAGAAAAGGTAAATATTACTTGTATAAAGGTAAATGTTAGTTACATAAAGGTGGACATCATTTATGGTTGAATATGAGTAAAGGATGAAAAAAAAACCAGTATAATTAAAAGTCCACAAGAATCATCAAACACTGAAATTTACAATAATATGTTACCTAAAGTTAACGGCAAGTTGATCTATTTAAAGTTTACAATTAACTATAGTTTCAAGGGTTTTAAAATAAAATAATTCATTTTTCTGAACAGTACATGTATTATTCTAAACAAACCAAGTAGTAATTACTACTGTAATTTAATCTCTTCATATAGATTGAGATCCTCTACAGTATACTTGCCCCTTGCCTATACAGTAATATGAATATGTTCTGATGTTTAAAAGGAATAAACCCTCTAGTTTGAGTAATTAATATTCCTTAATTAAACATACTAAGGCATAGACAATGGGTTCTTTATAAATCTGTGAGCATGCCTAAAAGCAACAAAATCACACTTTTTTTAAAGCATTTGTGTGTATTTTGCACAATTTTTAAAAGTTTAACCTCTGTAGATCAATGTGCTTCCTTAAAAGACTTTAATAAATTAAAGTGCAGAGAGCTTTTTTTCACCAGGCAGAAAAAGCTGATGAGACAGGTTTAGTTTAATCTCAGGCAATAGAAGTCATTAACCATTCTCTCAGGGATTAAAATATAGCTTGCCCTTTTCTTCTCTCACTTATCATTAGCATCACTTTAATCTCCTAGCGTTTCACACTGCTATTTTAATCATTACTTACTGCCTTTTGACAAGTGCAGAACATGCTTTTTCTCATTGAGGCAATATCCTGGTTTTAGCTGACAAATGTAGGACATAATGTAAAAATATCAAAGTGACATCTCTTAAACACACCTTCATCATAAAAACTCTAAAGTTACAATATTCCTTTGTCTAGTATTTCCATGAAAATTATCATTTGAAAGGTTTATATGTTAAATAAAGAAAAAAGTTTCTTCCAAATACAACAAAAACTAGTTTAGAGAAACAGTATGCTGAATAAATGAGATCCAAAAATATGCACATACATGTTCTTCTTACTCTCTAAAATATATACTCATGAACTTTCAAGTGTTTACAAAAGCAGAATGTTTCAATATAACTTTAATAACAAAATATGCTATATTGAAATGCCTACCCTATTACCATTTAACGCTTTATAATTATATAGTACATATATCCTAGGTTGAAAGAAGTACTACAATGATTATGCCTAATTCTATTATTTTAAAATACGTACCACACCTCTGCTGACTGATAGATACTCTTAGGGAAACTTCAGGTAGAAATAATCATATTTACAACCATATTCATATGTAACATCTGAAAACCTATTAAGAGTGTTACTACAGAACTTTCTGCTACATTTTCTAAATTGCTAGTTTAGATAAAAGAAAAACCGTATGATGTTTGTTAATGTTCTTTTAGCTAATGACATTTAGTTTAATTTACAGAATCTCCTTAATCTAATCTGTGTAAACCTGAGGTGGATAACAAATTTGGCATAAGTTTCTTGAGATCTGTGAATTTAAGTTTCACGTTGTCTTTAGATATAAATATTATAATTAGAATATATTCTAGCATTAATACTGTGTTCTATTTTAACTCAAAACTAAACCAATGAAATGTCTGGTAATTATAAAACCTGACTTCTTAAACCAAAGCACCAATTTTTGGTAACGATCACTCACACTTGGCCCCAAGCCTCTTAATCTAGTCCATCTGTAATGATCTCATAGTACTTTCAACCATTATTTAACTGTTAGAAGAAAAAATATGTCGCACTATATGTTTCGACAATAAAATCCCTTCTTAAGCTTCACAAAGCAGAACAATTCATTATTTGATCTCTTTCCAGGTTCAAAGTCTGTCTTATTACAGTACTTCAAAGAAATATGTAATCAAAGACAAACAGCTGTGAAAACAATCTTTTATTACTTTATTATCATTGAGAATATATCTTTGGAGTAAACCAGTGGAAATAGCGTACAAATAATCTTCATAAAGGTTGCTGTTTTGCATTTGTTCACAAACTATGCATGTTTATCTCTAAGGCTTTAATTTTACTTTCTATAAATAGAATAATGGCACAGGGCAGTCACTCTCTTGTTTATCCAAAAAAAAAAAAGACCCAAAGATAGCAACAACAACACAAAGAAGTTAGCTGCTCCAATGTCAAACAAATGTTTTTAATAATCAAATTTGCAAAATGATATTCAGTGATGTGACTCCCTGGGTTAACATTATCCTGAAGTGAATTTATTTTTTTCTGGTGTTCATACTAATCAGTTAGATTTGCAGGATTAGTCAACTACAAATTGGTATACATAACTAGAATGTATACATCTAATTTTCCACTGACTATTCTGAAAACAGATGTAAAATCAAGCAATTAGCTTCTAAGGTAGAAGCTACATTGCCAAAATTATTCTCATATTTTACATATCAGACAACAATCTGGTCATGTCTCTATTTCTTAGTATGGAGGGTTTCTACTGTTAACATGCAAATAGACTGGACAACATACGTAGTATTCTTTAAATGGCAATTACTCTCTTCATCTGCAGCCTTGTGAGACACTCTGCAGGTTTCAGGACAGAAATGATGAAGCCATCCTGTCCCACTACAGTAGAAAACATTTGGAGGCAGAAGGAAGAAACATCTCCTGAGTGCCTATTATATGGTAGAAACCATATAATTTAGTTATGATATCAACCCTGTGAAGAAGGCATTATGTATAATCCATGCTTTACAGATGTGGAAACTAAGTTTAAAAGTTTTGACTTGTTCTTGGGTTAATCAAACTTCAAAGTCAGTGTGCTTGTTGTAGTAGATCAGAATGCTGTCGAATCTAGAACAGACTTTCTAGGTACACATCCTCAAAAGGCACTATATTCTCTAACAAATCCAACTCTTCTTCAGAAGACCACAAGCATTATGGTAGATAGGTCACTGTCATTTTCTAGGAAACTAAATTGATGATTCATCAATACAGGCCCTAGTTAGAAAGATTATTGTTCCTAGGCCTTTACAAACATTTTGCTAGGCCAAAAGCAATGTGAAATCTGTGTCATCATGCTTACCAAAATATATGACTGAAAGGTTCTACTCCAGCAGAGCACAGTGGCTCATGCCTATAATCCCAGCACTTTGAGAGATGGAGGAAGGATAATTGCTTGAGGCCAGAAGTTTAAGAGCAGCCTGGGCAACAGAGCAAGACTCCATCTCAACAAAAGAACTTTTTTTTTTAATTAGCTTGGTTTTTGGTGCTTGCCTGTAATCCTACCTACCCAGGAGGCTGAGGCAGGAGGATCATTTAAACCCAGGACCTTGAGGCTACAGAGGGCTACTGAACTCCAGCCTGGGAAACAGAGCAAGTCTCTTTAAGAAAAAAAGATTGCCACCTCAAATTGACAAACTGAAGAAGACAGATATCAATTACCGTGGTGCCATGGCCATACAGACAAACCAGGTAATTAGGTCTGTGATATAAATTTTTCAAAAGAATATGGCATATTCACTTCACTTCCTACTGTCTTAGTACAATCACAAAATGATTTAATATGTTTGTATTGGTTTTAAAGTTTTATCTCCAAAAATAAACACAGATACATACATGATATTCACACAAAGACATATATACATTAGCTATGACATGTTCTTATTTATTTGTATATAACATTGTCTTAGTTGTAAAATGTGAAGTCTAAATTGAATATAATTGTCACAGACATTCCTCTATATTATTAAGGTTATCTGAAGGCCACTGAAAGAGGAAGGAAAAAAAATAGCACAATGATAGGCAGTGAACAGAACTGGGTTTAATTTTTTTGTTATTGCAGGTAAACATAACTGAAAACTCTAACATCATATTAGTATGAATATTAGTATTTTCAATTTTAAATAATGCATAAAAAAATTCCTAGAGACTCTTTGCCAGCCAAGTGTAGGGATAATGGATGAAATGGAATTGCTTATTTGAAGTCATGATCCTTCACTTCATAGCACAACTTGGTTCGCTTTTACTGGTTACTAAATAAATAGTATCAGAATTAAAAATGAATTAAAGGCGTTACTCAATTTCCATAAAAGTTAATTTCCTGACTTTTCAGTTTGATTGCATCAAAAGTTATTCAGTAAAAGGGGGCAAAACAAAGCCAGTCACTCCAGCTCTGGAATAATTAAGCAGTAATTTGGCCAAACATTTCCTTCCTTCCTGTGTATTTCTCAAAGTCACTATTACACTATAAATTTTAGCAGAACCATTTTTAATGGGCACAATCTATAAGGGAAATAGTCCATAGTAAAATGTTTCACAATCAGAGTTGGCAGCACTATCATGAAGTCACTTTTTACTGCTATTTTTAGGATGTATTCAAGATAAACTTTTGATTTTCAGGTTTTTAGAAAGGTCAGATTATAGAAGTGAGAGTTACCATTGCTAATTTTTATATGTAACCCCTATATATAATTGAGTTTATTAATTTGGGAAATAACTAAAGTTAAATAACTAGCATGGTATTATAACTTTAGATTTATTTTAATGCAGTGTTTTCTTAATATATTAATAAAGAATTAGATCAGTTAATATTAATTCATTGTTTCCAGTTTGGGTGATGCTATCATAAGCAATAAAAAAAAGGAGAAATAACAGTCTGAATGCTTAGAGTTCCTGGATCATTTGCTTTCATTGGAAAGTATCATTCATAAAATCATGTAAAATAATCTTATACAGCTGCTTTTTCACTTTTTGAGAGTACCTTCTTACGTATAGTTTCATTTCATACTGAATAAAATGTATATTTAAATTTTACTTACCAAAATGGAAAAACTGGCATCTCTTCTACACCCCAAATAAACCCTGCTGTTGCTTTTACTTTGTCACTCACTGGTAATTTTTTGTCTTTGTCTTTATCTTTTGCCTCCAGTAAGTGACGTCTCATCTGACTTGATCTCTACAACTTGTTCTTCCTTCATCACTCCCCCACCCAGACCCTGTCCCAGAAATTTCAGAAGCCTCTAGACCTACAATGCAAACATCTAATAAGCATCCTCAAAGCATTCTAAGCCTATTCATATATTTCTATCTTAATATCAACCCAAATTATGTTATCTAGTCTTTCAGCTTCCTATAATTCCTGTTATCAAATATATTTCACTGTTTTGCAAAACAATCACCCTCTTGTTATTTTCAGGTGAGTTCCTTAAAATGGTAAAGGGGAGCTCAGGGAACATTTACACCTTCTTCTTGAAGACAGTACAGTGTAGCCTTAAAGAGACATGAACTTCAGAGTCAGTCCCGGCTCTTAGCTTGTCTCCACCAAGGTGTTTTGTAATTTGAATAGTAAGTCTCAGTTTCCTTATTAGTTAAATGGGAATAATGGTATCTATATCATAGGGTCATTATAAGAATTAAGTGGACAAAATTTTCATGGTACATCGTTGACGCTAATCAAACTTAACATCATTTCCCCTCTTCTGGAAAATCATGTATGAATAAAAAAGAACTGTTCTCAACTGCAATATCCTAGCTTGCTTTAACAATCTACGTAACTTTATATATAATAATATTGTCAGAGTGACTGACAGAGATTGGCTTCCATCCACCAAAGCTTGTCATACTTTTCTAGGTGGCTTCTATATTATGTCCGCCATTTCACAACACACAAAAAATAATCCAAACCCTAAACTTGTGGATTGGAGCTATATTTTTTCTTAAGTGTGTGTTTTGTTTTGTCTAGTTTGGATTTTTACTGAACAACAAACAGACTTGCTAACTTCTGTCAGACATTTAATTTTAAGCATTTATGTGTAATATTCCCACTATTCTCAACATTGATGTTCAGTATATATGAATTATTAAATGAATAAATTATAAGGCAAGGTGTAATAGTTCACACCTATAATCCCAGCACTTTGGGAGGCCAATGCGGGTGGATTGCTTGAACCCAGGAGTCTGAGACCAGCCTGGGCAATGTGGTGAAACCTCATCTCTATAAAAAATACAAAAATTAGCTAGTAATAAGGGGGTGTGCCTATAGTCCCAGCTGCTTGGGAGGATCGCTTGGGCCCAGGAGGTGGAGACTGCAGTGAGCAGAGATTGTACCACTGCACTCCAGTTTTGGCAACAGTGACACCTTGTCTAAAATAAATAAATAAATAACTCTAAAACTTTAAATTGAAGTGGACCTTATAAATAAGGTAGTTATTTCTCTCAATTTACAAAAGAGAATGCATTGCCCCAAGAGCTTAGACAACTCAGTCGCTGATACTCAGAATCAGTAGTAGAAGCCCCATTTCTGACAATTAATTCACTCTCTAATTCTTTATACTTGATTTTTACGTAACCCAAATGCAATTAATATTTTGAGATATACATTTTACTGATCTTTGTCTTTAACATTAGAGTAAATGTTAATGGAATGAACTCCGTGATTTCCATTTTCAAATTTCCCTTCAGTCACCAATGAGAGCACTCAATAGTTTTAAAATTAACTTTCTGTGGATTATAGCTTTATAATGTTGAAAAAATGCTTCCAATATTCGGAGAAATTTAAGTTGAAAAATCTAGTAAAAAATCTTAATTTTCAAAAGGTATAATTATTTTTTTCTTTGTAATAGTTTATAAAAATTGTCCTTCTTATAATAAAAGGAAAGAAATATAAACTGCAAGTTTCCTCTCCTAACATGTGTAGAAATCATATGTTTTAAGCATAGCTCTTTAGACACATAGTAAGATCCTTTCAGAATTGCATATATTTATCATTTTCTTTAAGAACATTTCCAAAAAAATAAAACTCGGAAACAATAAATACTATGGTATACTTTATAGAATTGTTACCCTAGAAGAAACGCTGGTCTAACATGACATTTGTTTATCAGATGATCACGAAAGAAAGGCAGATACCAGAAAGTTGGAGCTTTATGTGATATTTTCACTGTAGCCGTTTAAATGAACAGATTTAGAAAAGAAAGTTGCTCCTATTTTTCAGCAAAATTTGAATGGCATTTTACAAGACTTAGCTTTGATACCTTTTCTTCTGTCACACCTAAGTCAAACTTTCTTAGAGTGTAGATATAGTGAAAATATAAGAATTTAACAAAAATAAAGGGCTAAATATTTATAAATATATAATAAGCAAAGGTAAGAGAAAAAGTTTTAAGGATTTGATTTTGGATTTTAGAACAAAACTTTTTTTCACACCCAGATACCTGAGAAAGAACAGCTATACACTTTTAACATCACAATTTACAAAATGGAATGCAGAAAGTGGCAAGGCAAAATACACTTTGAGTAAGACACATTAATTTCTCTGGACCTCCAACTTTTTGCCTGCAAAAAGTACTTACTTTACTGAGTCACTGCATAAAATTAAGTGACATTATTCTTGCAGAATGCTTTGCATACAACCTAAACCATATTGGAAGCTCAAGTGTTAAAACAATACTCAGACCAAACCAAAGTATTTCTATTTCGTGGAGTGATAGATGTACTTGTTATCTCTCCACCTCTCCTTTCCCTTCTATTCCCAGATCTCTTCTTTGATGCCTTCAAAATTCAGCAAAAAAGTTTCCTTGTCCCTTTCCTTCCCATCCCTGGCCACCTCTACGCAATAGCATCCACCTATTTTATGTTTCTACTTGTGCAAGTCTCAAGTTGGATTTACCACAAAGAATTATGCAGACCTATTTCTCTTCCCTACTAAACTGTTAACTAGCCGAGAACAAAAACCCTTTATTAAATCTCTGGAAACCTCTTCTCTATATTAGTGACTGGCATACTGTGGGTGCTTCAGAAACATCCAATGAATGAATGAATGAAGATAATAAAGATCAAATAGATATTATACATAAAAAGGCTCTGTAAATCATAAAGCATTACAGGGGCATCTTACTGATCTTCACTCCTGTCAGGTAGAGAGCAATAGAGATTGTAAAAGGAACTGTGACCCGAATAGGAATTAGAGCAGCAAGGGGAAGGAGCAGGGAGACTTCCGGATAGAAGGGAAAGCATATACAAAGACTGAAAAGTTAGAAAGAGCTTGGAAAGTTGAGGGAACTAGGGAAGGTTCAGTGATGCACAGTAGAGTTTTTTTCATTGTGCTATATAATTTATATGATATTAATATTTATGTTATCATTAACTCTCAACATTCGGTTTACATTTACACTATCATTTAAATTTCAGAGGATTCTAATGTACTTAATGTATATTTAGATTAAATGTATTATTTTGTTTATCCCTTATAAAACATATCAAATAAAATGTGGAGGGCATTACAAATAACACGGCATGAAACAGAGACTACCACATATTATTGAAAATTGGTTTACAAGTTGATACAATTATCAGTGTTGAAAATCTACTCTTGAACCTCAGAGACGGAGGTTGCAGTGAGCCAAGACTGTGCCACTGCACTGTAGTCTGGGCGACAGAGTGAGACTCCATCTCAAAAAAAGAAAAAAAAATAAAGAAATTCTCCTAAGAAAAGAATGTTCCTCTCTTCCCTCTCTTCCTCCCCCTAACTTTTACTCTTCCTTTGGTCAAATAAAAAATTTGCTATATAAGTGAAATCACTTTCTTTGCTGCCTTTTTATGTTTTGTTTAGGTTTCTTCTTGCACTCCCCGAATAGGGAAATATGTTTTTAAAATATTGCTAAGAATAGGCGGGTCACAGTGGCTCATGCAATCCCAGCACGTTGAAAGACCAAGGCAAGAGAATCTCCGCACTTTGGGAGACCAAGGCAAGAAAATGCCTGAACCTAGGAGTTCAAAACCAACATGGGCAAGACAGTGAGACATCATCTCTACAGAAAAAGAAAAATAAATTAGCTGGGTGCGGTGGCACTTGCCTGAAGTCCCAGCTACTTGGGGGGGGGGGGTAAGGTGAGAGGATCATTTGAGCCCACGAGGTTGAGGCTGCAGTGAGCTATGATAATGCCACTACACTCCAGCCTGGGTGACAGAGTGAGATTTTGTTATGGTAAGTTTGAAACTTTCACTGTATCTTCCCTTTGGTTCATTAGGTTATAATAAAGGCCACAGCTCAAATGCTTCAAGAACTAGGCAGGGAACAGACCCTGTGGGAACCACAGTGAACCTGCACACAGGTTCTCAGAAAGGAAGCAATTGTTACTCATCAACACAAGGTCCAGATCTTTAGGATTCTTAGAAGACCGAAGAATTATGATTTTTCTTTGAAATTTCTATGGCAAATTTGATTCATAATTCATGTGGTTGCGAGATCAGTCTGAACTGAACAAAATGATGTGTCTATGAGATACAAGTTGGCAACATGAGTTTAGTATAACATTTTCTTATTTCTGTTTTCTGACACACACTACACAAAGGTTTGTGAACCTTTACATACGTTTTTAAAATGTTGAATTGGATCAGATCACCCCATCTTCAGAAAGCTTAAATGATGCCACACCGATTACCACAATAAGTACCAATTTCTCAGCTAGACATAGGTCGCCCAGTAAAACATATATCTCCAAAGCTGTGACTATCTCATCAACCTAGACTCTTAAGTTCAGGCAAAATGGACACATTCCACTCATGCCTTATCCTTCTATTCTGCAAAACCCATTAAACATCATTTCATTAGAAAATAAATGTTTGTGGCTGGGCGTGGTGGCTCACTCTGGTAATCCCAGCGCTTCAAGAGGCCAAGGTGGGTGGATCCTTTGAAGTCAGGAGTTGAAGATCAGCCTGGCCAAAATGGTGAAACCCCCTCTCTACTAAAAATACAAAAAATTATCTAGGTGTGGTGGCACATGCCTGCAGTCCTAGCTACTAGAGAAGCAGAGGCAGGAGAATTGCTTGAACATGGGAGGCAGAGGTTGCAGTGAGCTCAGACCATGCCACTGCACTTCAGCCTGGTTGACAGCAAGAAACTCCATCTTAAAAAAAGAAAGAAAAAAAGAAGAGAAATGTTTGTGTTTTTATCCTTCCAGTGGCCCAGTGCCTAATAATCTGTATTACTGGTAAAGTTTGTATCAAATATTACCTTGTGTTAAAGTTAATAGTTTATTTACAAGTCTCCCATAAAAATCACAGCATCAGGAATTATCTCAGTCATCAATATCCATTCATCCACTTTTTCACATAGTAAATACTCTGGTAGGTACTAAACCAGAGTTTTTACCTTCATTTTCATACCTAACAATCCTAAGAAATCAAAAATAAAATATTTATTCATGACAGTTATTTGTTCGCATTTGAAATCTAGACAGTGTAATAATATGTATTATTGCAGACTAACAAACCAAAAAGAAAGCAAAATTTGTTAGCCAAAGTTGAAATTTTTTAATCTAATTTCTTTGAAGTAAGACTCTTCCAACAAAAATAATTTTTAAAAAATTCTTCTTCAAAATCCTTCAAGCCATTATCACAGGAAGGATCGATAATAAGAGATTGGTATTGACAGTGAAAGAGGGAAGGATCAATAATAAGAAACTGGCATTGACAGTGAAAGATAGCAACAAAGATAAAGGCATTGCTTCAGAAGACCAGTCAGTGGCTACACACACAGACGTACACACGTTCCTGCACACAGAAAGGAGTTATGACACTATCACCGGAAAGATTACGACATGTAAGGGATTTGGGGGCCTAACATCAAAATCTAAAGATAGCTGCATTAGATCCAGAGCAATGCCTTTATAAAACAATAAAAGGCAACACAAAATGAACAAAATACAATGAAAACTGGCTAATCACTATCAACTTCCATTCTCATTTTGAACATAAACCTACAACTAAAGTCTGGGAAAAGGTACTTAATATTCCAACAGAAAACAAAGAGATGAAATTTAGTTGCTAACATATACAAACAAGATCAAGACCTCTGCTTATATTTTCCTATTAAAGGACAGGCAGAGGTTCCACAATGTAAGATTAAAATAATGTGATAGCAGTAATTATAGGACGATTGAATTAATTTAAGGAATATCTCCTGGACTCTTATGGCTCAGATATTGTGCCAGGGGACCAGAATACAGAGACAATAACCAAGGGTACCTGCCCCTAGGAGCACAGCCTTTAATAGGAAAGGCACAGAATGGTTACAGTAGATTATAAGAAAGAGTGTTAAGAGGGGGTAATTGAAATTTAAATATCTTTCTATGGTATACTTAACTCTTCCTCAGAGTGACTGGGAGAGTTTCACAGAGAAAGTGTCACTGGAGCTGGCATTTAAATAATGAATGGAAAGACATGAAAAACATAAAATAATTTAGGTTTGATTTAACGTTTTTTTTTTCCTTTTGAGAGGTATAAAAATAAAAAACAAGATAGTATTAATACTACTATATATACTCACTAACATAGGTTGGCTCTCATCCTGGGAGATGGAGTACATATTCTCCGAGGTTTAAAAAAAAACAACTAATGATAACAAAAGTATTAGCATAAAAGTAAAAACTTACTTGAGGAAAACTGAGAGGTTGCTGCCTTTATGAAATAAAGACAGTATGGTGAAATTGAATTTTTATTTTGAAGGCGATGTATACTTTAGCACAACATTTGGATTTGTAATGTGATATCAAGGACCCTAAATAATCAATAATTTCGTACAGGTAGGAGTACATTTGCACTGTTTTCCAATCTTTTAGCTTTAAGATGCTTTTTGACTACTAGAACTTAAATGTGTAGGGAAGATAGTACCAGTTCCATACAGGCACTCAGTAAACAGTGCTTCAGTAAATGAATTCATAGAAAATGGGTAAATAATTAAATGTAGAATAAAGCTTGAATAAATATGGTGCTTATGTAAGAAAAAGAAAGTAGAAAATGTTAAGGCCAGAGTTTTGTAGAACATTTCATTATTTTAGCTCTGAATTGGTATACAACAATGCACACAAATGGCCTATTTTCCCTTATGTTCTTGTGATACATACCCAATCACACAAGAAAGCAGAGTATGTTTGGGTTCACAAACCGGGGCTTATCTATCACTTTTTACTCCTCTCAAACTATTTCCAATCTTTTGAATTCAATCACTGCAATTATACGAATTTTCTTACAAGTCCACTGCCCTCTCCTACCCTTTTCTTTATATATTAGAATTCACCCAGACATGCTCATTAGCCAAGAAAAGTTTTGTCATTATGAAGTACTAGAAACAGAGATAAATCCCCTGCAGATTTTCTGATCCATTTCTTGACCTATTTTAAAAAATAATCAGGCTCCCCAGCCTTCATCATAAAGAATTTCTATCATAATAAAATGTGCTGATAAATAGAATAGCCACTTGCTGAATTATCTAGATCTGTTCTAAGACTTCAGCAATATATAGATACTAATATACTATTCTTTCGCAGTCCAAGATAAATAAGTAGTGATGATCATGAGAAAAATGATATAATCTCTAAGAAGTATACATATGAAAATTTATAATGGGATTCAAGGAAAATAAAATATGCTAACAGAGTCCTTTGAACTCTCTAAAAATGTGATTTGTTTCTTATTTTCAATTCTGAGAGTTCTAACATGTAAGAGTATTCTGAACCACAAAATTAGTAAGGGTCCAATTAGCTCTTGAATTTGCAAAGTTAAACATATATACTCCTCAAAATTATTAAGAAATCCTGTTGTATCTTTGTCATATGCTTCAGTTTTATTTTATTTCTCACTAATTGGGAAGAACAACGTTATGTAAGTGTGTCTCTCTGTGTCACCTGCTAGTTAATCCTTCAGTGAAAAAAAGTAAATCTTGTTAGCTATAAAGGTGATTGCTGTGAAGATTTTAAAAGCACCATCTTGAGGATAACCCAAAAAGTACGCCGTATTCAAACATATATTATCCATTTAAGTTAGAGTTTAGAAGGTTCCCTTTACATTGCTAACCAGTTTGAAGATAATAACGCAAGGCATAGGCTTCTTGATGCTGTTTTTAATGGCAATCATATCTGTCTTATAATGTTAATGTGTTTCTAAAGCGTGTGTACTCTTGTATCAAGGAAATGTTTTCACTTCATGTGTTGGATCACTGCTTTTCAATATAGCTGAAAAGACTCTGTTGACTGGGGTCAGCTCATTGCATAAAGCCTGAAAGGCCCAATGATTACTAATGGGAGCATATGGTCAGAACTAAAATCCATGATCCCAATCCCTAGAAAGGTATCTTCACTTTTTCCACCCAGCACCTTCTTTATTCTCTTCACTTACTTAACATTCTAACATGCTTTTCTCTCTTACTCCCTCCTCAACTAACCAATCCCATGCTATTTTCATCTACCAATTTTTGTACTGTCTACTCAATTATACATCACAAAAGCCCACTGCTATCCCTGGATAGCCAGGGTCCTCTCAACTCACTAGCAAACAGTACCGGAGATCATAACTTACAAGGCAGCGCCATGAGGGGCAGGCATTGGTGAACAACGCTTGGAACAAGGCAAATGTGAATAAAAGGAGGCTGCAAGAGAAGAAACATAGCTCTAACAATAAAAAAGTTTAAAAGGCTGGTAGAGAGCCCAGTATGAGATTCAGGAGTAAGCCACAGGAAAAAATAAATAAATAAGGCCCTGAAAAACAATGTACATACTTGCATAATCTATTTTAGTTGAAATAGCAAGACATATGTTTTTAAAAATACAGTTAGTTTATGCACATGTGCATGTAAATATTTAAGCCTCAAACAATAAACATGCCTTGTGTACTGCAGATCAATATAGCTTCTATATTTGAGATAGTTGGAAATTGTAAGTAGATGCTCCCAATGTCCTGCATTCCATCAGGATGGAAAACACAGAAAGTGGAAGTGGACATAGTGGCCACAGCCTCAAAGGTAAAGTACATTTTGTCAGATGAGAAGCATAATAAAACATGTATTACAGATCTAATGACTCCAGCCTATTGCTTATATGTTCTGTAAGTTGTATTAATAATAGAAAGTTAAAAGTTTAACAAAATTAGATCATTACAACCTATCTGAAAATGGTATACATTTCAATATTTAATATTAAGTCCAGAAATAGCCCTTTGAATATACATTTTAATCATATAAGAATGGCTAAGTACACAAATTAGCAATATTTTTTGTTTGCTGTCTATTAATAAGCCCAATCTCTTTGCCCTGAGGACTGAGTCTCTTCGTGATATTTAGAATCTGTTACTTCATAAACTGAATGACATAAAACTTCTATCAAAATTTCAGAGGTGGGAAAAAAAGCTTTTCTAATGATTCATCTTCTTTTTGTTTATTGTGCATGTTAAATTGACAATACTTATTTCAACACTTAATAAAAAATCTGATCCTTTTCTTCGTGGACCAGGGAATTTTCTCCGTCACAGAGTAATAGAGCTTGAAAACTTCAGCATCAGCAGGGAAGGCAGGCACTCCTTAGCCAGCCACTGTGAGAGAGAGAAAATGCAATTAAGGCTCCCACCAGGGGAGAGAGAACTAAACAAAACCTGCGTCTTCACACAAGAGCCTTTTTCTTCAATGCGAACTACAAGGCCTCAAATCTTGTTGGTGAGATGCTAGCATTTAGGACAACACACTTTCAGATTTTCTCACAGCAGATCAAAGTAAATAATGCAAGGGCAGCAAACAAAAGGGAAAACTCCAGTGTGCTTACATTAAAAAGAGATTACAGGGGACTTACAAGTGATTGAAGGAAGAGATGACATTTTTTAAAAACAAAAAATCAAGATCCCTAAGTACAGCTGGCAAATAAAGTCTAGTTGTGTTACTTAAGCTAGAGTGACAAGCCACAAGTGACTTATCATCAGCATGAAATTTTTAAAAAGGCAATCTTACTTTATTAGAGTATTTTTTACATCTTTAGTTACACATATGCCTTTTCTTCCCTTCCTAGGTTTTAGGATTTTCAAAGCCTAGAATCATGACAACTGATGAAGGGAGCCATTAAAGTTATGAGCCTTCGCAAATCAGTGCCACAGAATATGCGCAGCACTCTATGGATTGGAGAGATGTAGCCTCGCTCCACTTGCCTCTTCTCCCGAGAACAGTAATCAGTCATAAAAACAGCTCTCCTCCTTCATATCAAGCCAACAGCTGAAAACTCTTCTGCAGTGTTAAATTCAGCACGCACCCTTTACTAGGCACTGAAGGTAATCTTGTGGGTCTGCACTGCAGTCTTAAGTGAGTATTCCCGGGCCATAGTTTATCCTTTATTTTTGCGTAACATTTTCATTGACTTTGGTGCAACTCTATAAAGGAAGCAAGGATTGAATATCATCCTTTAATGCCAAATTTACTACAGCTGAACAAAAGGAGCGGAAATCTGGGAGGCTCAAGTCAATAAACAAAAGACAAATGTTTAGGAGACTTAATAACTGAAAGGAGTTCAAATAGGACTTTCTTTGAAACTATTTTTAAAAATACAGTGATAGTGTATAGAATTTAGTGACAGTTTAACTGGTATTTATACAATTTGCATAGTATATGTGCATATATAAATACACTCTGTGTGTATATGTATGTGTGTGTGGGTTTTTGTAGTAACTGCTGAGATATTAGGCTACCAAAAATTTCCAAAACAATTCACTGATATAATAAATGCCAGAATCAAAGAGGCAATATGGAAGAGAAATGTCAGGTCTTAGAATCCATAGATGTGAGATCTGGTTCAACTTTACCAATTTAACTTTTCTGGGGGTCAATCTATGAAACAAAAAGGTGGAATTAGAGGCACTCTACTGTTCTTTTCAATTCATACATTCAGTTAGTCTGCAAAGGTTCTTATAGCCAGCTTCTGGGCCACACCTGTGGCTTTGATATGTGTATGTATCTATGTTTATATACACAAATATGCATATATATTTGTGTGTATGTCCATATATATACATGTATGTTCATACTAACACATACAACTTGAATCAACTAATTTAGGATTGTGGTAACTTCCACATTTAAAATCAAATGTGAAGAAATATCTTTGTTCTGTCTGCTGTAGCATACTTTACTGTACACACACACCCTATACACTAACCCGCACACACACCTTCTTCTACCTCTATGTTAGCTCATAAAATGTAAAATACCTTGTTACTTTTAATTTCACATGGTTACTTCTGAAGAAATCAAGGACATTTAGGCAGACATGTGTGGCTAATCATATCATAATAAAAATAATGTACCCAAGTTGAATTTCAACCTTTTTTCACAGCTCATAGTTGGAAAAAAATGCATAAAAGTATGCTTTTATAATAACTTAAATAGAATTTGTGTTTCCAAACTCTTATAAACCTCCATTCTGAAGCATTATTAAAATTGATTTCAAATGTTTGTATCTCAGATATACTTTCATTCAACTAAATTGCACTTAGAAAAATTTATTCTCCAGAAAGCAAATCAATGTTGACAAATATGATACCAAGTTCTGTTTTAATTGTAACAATGAAAGAAAATAAATATTATATATTATTTATTAACAATCCTTCTCCAAAATACCAGACTGGAAAATAGTCTGTATTCAGTTCACAAGATTCCTTTATCTCACATGGATAAAGTAAGCCAAGTCAAATTCTCAGTGCTTAACATACACATTTAACTCAAAAGTTGTTTAATTCTGTTTACTTTGTAAAATATATGATTTTACTCTGTTTATATCACAGTGCATTTAATTTAGGAAGAAACTAGAAGATTTAATATGAAAACTGGCAAGTGTAAAAGCGTATTACACTGTCAATCACAGCTGATATTGCAGAGCTTCATTATTTAACTGAATATGAAGATTACACACCCTATGTTATGCATATCAATTTAAAGTAAGAAATAAATTTAATGTTAAGTTGGAAAAGTACATAAAGATTTGCTTGAACTGATGGGATCTGATTTATCCCATATAAAGTATTATTTCTGAGTCTATCATATGCACATATAAGTCTACATATATATAAACACATCAAAAGTTTTCTATTTAAAACTTTAGGTATTTAGATTACTTTTTTTTTTTTTTTTTTTTTTTTGAGACGAAGTCTTGCTCTATCACCAGGCTGGAGTGCAGCGGCGCAATCTCAGCTCAATGCAACCTCAGCCTCCTGGGTTCAAGCGATTCTCCGCCTCAGCCTCCCAAGTAGTTGGGACCACAGGCACGTGCCACCACGCCCGGCTATTTTTTGTATTTTTAGTAGAGAGGGGGTTTCACCATGTTGGCCAGCATGGTCTCGATCTCTTTACCTCGTGATCCACCCGCCTCAGCCTCCCAAAGTGCTGGGATTACAGGCGTGAGCCACCGCGCCGGGCCTAGATTACTTTTCACTATCACCTCTTTCCGTATCTCTTAAGAGGACATTATAAATATTAACATTAAATCTATTGAGAAGGCAGCTGTTGCACATTACATGCTAAAGGGCATTTTAACCTATTAGTGGAGTTTTCTCTGATAGAAGTATATATGAGTGATTGTTGTGCAATAAACCTGGGAAACGTGTAAATTGCATTTCCTCATGGAATATTGCAACTGAATTAGAATATTGGGCAGACATAAACAATGCAATCACACTGTGCCTTTTATTGAGCTTCTATTTGAAACAAAAAAAATGTGTTTCTCAGGGTCTGTGACATTGCAGACCATGAGAGATTCAATGTCAGTGTCGGCATACAAATTTATTAGTCTATAAAATTTGACATTCTCTTATTTATTCTCAGAAAGGACAAATAAGATATTTTTTCATACTTACCAGAAATATCTGGGAGTGTTTATATGCCGCTCCATCTGGAGGATGCAAAGAGTCAGAATTGCTTTACAATTCAGTAGGCAAAAGCCTGCTGAAGGATAACAAATGACTTCATGGTGAAACTGCTATTGAAATTCTTTCAGTATGTGATATTAAAAACAACTGAACAAACAGAGATAAGGGACAAATAGGATTTGAAACAGACTTTTTTTCTTACAGTGCAAAAGAAAAACAAACGAATGCTCTAGTCGAACCTATATATACCTTTTAGTGACTTCACAGCATGGATTTGCTTAATGCATGATAGTTTTTAACTGAAGCATCTCTAGAAGTCCTACTAAAACCCAGGAACTAATTCTAAAACGTTTCCTTAGGGTCAAGAATTATAATATTGACACTTAAAGAAAAAAGAGAAGTCCACACGATTCTTTTGATGACTTGATTTAGAGTTTCACTTTTTGGCTTTTGGCATAATGCATGGATGTGGAGATCTAATAAATATTTGGTGGTTAAGATGATGTGGTTTAAAAAGACCTTCTAAAATTATGTGGTATACAGAGATAAAAGCAAAAATCTAGAGTTAAATACTATGAGAAAAAAGTAGTATAATGAAAGCTACCAGAAAGTTTACTTGAAAAATGCATTTCATTTAGTTCAATCTCTCTAACATGGAGGAGGTTCTATGAGTATTGGCTTTGCAAGACTAATGTTGGTAACTTCCAGGTGATCAGGAAAGTCAAAATCTAAGAAACACAAAAAAGCATTACTTTGCAATGATTATTTTTATTTCTTGCTTTGAAGAAAAGATGAAAGGCTATTTAGTTAAGTGTTCTTGTTTTATTCTACAGCTGCATCAAAGCAACTATCTCCAAATTTACAAAACAGTTCATAGAGCCTCCCGGTAATTGAAGTATAGGCTAAATGATCATATCAACAACATATGAACATTAAATCTGCTAAACAAAACTCAAATTATTAGGTCTTCAAATGACCCATTATTTTTCTAGAAATATTCAATAACCAAATAGCTGACTGAAACCCTGAGATGACATTGATTTTTAGATATTTCCCAATATAGTATATACGTGTATTAACATATTTTGGGCCAAAATTATCTGGAGAATATTATAGTGATCTTTCCTTAGTCAAATCTAGATTCTTAAGGACTATCTCTCTTTACTTACACCAAAAGCATGTCATATAAAAGCAGCTGCACTAATAGAACTCATTTGCTATTTTGGACATCTAATAATAACTTACACTAAACAAAGAAATATTATCTCCTGAGGCTAATGCAGAACCATTGTTTTATCTTCTTGATAATTTATTTTTATAACAAGAGTGTGGAACTATTTTTTTTTTTTTTTTGAGAGGGAATCTCACTCTGTCGCCCAGGCTGGAGTACAGTGGCACGACCTTGGCTCACTGCAATCTCTGCCTCCTGGATTCAAGTGATTCTCCTGCCTCAGCTTCCCAAGGAGCTGGGATTACAGGCACACACCACCATGCCCAGCTAATTTTTTTGCATTTTTAGTAGAGATGGGTTTTCAGCATGTTGGCCAGGCTGGTCTCGAACTTCTGACCTCAGGTGATCCACCCGCCTCAACCTCCCAAAGTGCTGGGATTATAGGCGTGAACCACTGTGCCTGCCTGAATGTGGCATTAATCTTAAAAGTATTAACCTTCCAAGTGAATTCACATTTAAATGGGTTTATAATATTTTGATAAGCAATAAAGCTTCATCAAAACTAGCATATTCTGATGACTGCCCAACTACAACTTGTTAAAGTACATAAAAAAGCAGATAGCACCAATATAGTTTGCTCATTTCACATATTCAGGGGTGAATCAAGTCTAGGTTGGTATTGTTAAAGTCTAGCTGTAGCTAGCAACCCCTCCACCAAAGCCACCTCAGCAACCCATGGAGAGCTCACCCTTTTTCCATGGAAGAACACTCTAGCTGTATCACTCATTTGGTACATGATGGTGTATGTCTTTGCATCTCCTCTTGTGTTGCTTCCTTTCAAATAGTTTTCTTCTTAGTTTCTTTCTTTTTTTTTTTTTTTTTTTTTTTGAGACAGAGTCTTGCTTTGTCGCCAGGCGCCAGGCTGGAGTATAGTGGCGCAATCTCGGCTCACTGCAATCTCCACCTCCTGGGTTCAAGCAATTCTCCTGCCTCAGCCTTTCTAGTAGCTGGGACTACAGCAGACGCCACCACACCCAGATAATTTTTGTATTTTTTAGTAGAGACAGGGTTTCACCATGTTGGCCAGAATGGTCTCGATCTCTTGACCTTGTGATCTGCCCACCTTGGCCTCCCAAAGTGCTGGGATTACAGGCATGAGCCACTGCACCTGGCCTTCTTCTTAGTTTCTTATCCTGTAGATCTTGCTTTCTTACCAGATTGTGGTATTGGGACCACTTTAATACTTGTTAATATTTCATACATAACCCAACACAATGCATTTTACTCTAAATTTTGTGCCCAGTAAATTTCCCTGAATAAATGACATATTAAGTTCAACTATGGTTTACAAAATGTGATGTAGATAGATAGAAATAACTAAGTGTAATTTAAAGCAGAAAAAATTGTATATTTAAAGGAAATATGGCTTCTAAAATAAGTGTTTTGTAAACACACACACACACATACACAACTGGAATCCAGGCAGTGGGAAAAAAACAAGAGGTATGATTATCAATCAGCCTTTACATTATTCTGAAGATGGTGACTAGCAGTTTCTATTTTCCTCAGAAGCAAAGGATAGTTTTAGTTCTGATAATAGACAATAAATCCTGAAAATAATTTTATACAATACAGGTTGAACAAAAAATATCATCAAACCCACCTTGTAAAATTTTAAGATGAGATGTTAAATTTAGATTTCAACCTGGTCAGATGTTTACATATGATCAACCCAAGGTCACTGTATGTCCAATATCACTCTCTATGAAATGGAAATATAGGAGCATGCCACTAGAAAGAGGCATACTCTAAGTGGTGGCTCGTCATCATTCTACTTTAGCCCTAACTTTATTTTGGAGACACTAAGTTATTTGCTCTCAGTGTTAATATGCCACATTCAATTGGGAGGAAATATTAGTATCTGGTCACTAGAGCTGGGAGCACTTGCATTAATTTTACCTGACTCTTCATGAAGGAAGAGAGGACAGAATGAATGCAAGAGGTAAGCAGAATAAAGCGGAATAATATGAGAGCTGCGAAACGCTATATTCCTAAGAATACTATTGTAAAGGTCCTCTCTTTTGGAGGAGCTTTTGGCCTGTGTGGGAGTCTCTTTCACTTCAACTCAATTCACTTCTTCAATGGGAGGAGTATCAAACATATTAAGTACATTTTTAAAATTTTAACTGAAATAATGACAATCATAAGAAAGCACTGGTTAATTTGTTCCAAAAGTAGTATATAGTTAAGCAGAAATTACAAAAAGAGTAAAATTAGCAGTTTTACTTAAATGTCCAGAATTCACAGTTATCTTTAAGTTAAACATTAAGGATGTTAGAACATGTATTTATTGAAGAACTGAACTTCTAATACTTTCAGTCAAAAGCTGCTTAACTAAATCTTTAAAACTCAAAACAAATAGAAGTGATGAAAAACTCTTCAGCAACTTTCAAAATGGAAGAATCTGAATTAAGTTTCCATTCTAAGACACTCTTTTCATTCAATCTCCCTCCTCCCAAATCTCCAGATTGCTTTTTATAAAGACAAAAGGGAAATAACTGTGAACATCTATTTTACTTACTTCTCAACCAAGTGAGATCTTGCTCTTTTTTGTTTTTGAAACAGGGTCTTGCCTTGTTGCCCAGGCTGGAGTGCAGTGGTGCAATCTCACTGCAGCCCCCACCTCCTGAGCTCAAGCAGTCCTCCCACCACAGCCTCTTGAGTAGCTGGGACTACAGGCATGTGCCACCCTGTCTGGCTAATTTTATTTTTTGTAAAAATGAGGTCTCACCATGCTGCCCAGGCTGGTCTCAAACTACTGGATTCAAGCGATCTTCCCACCTCAGCCTCCCAACATGTTGAAATTACAGGCGTGAGTCACCAAGCCTGGCCGGTGACCTATTTTTTTAGTGAAAAATACTGAGGTTTAGAAAGTTTAAGTAACTTGACCAAAGTCATACAGCTAATGAATAGGAGGGTGGGCTGGAGCTGGAACCCAAATCACAGATCTGGTATTAAAACCTCTTTATTTCCATAAATAATTTTTTCAATGTTTTTTGAGACTTTATTACAGGGCTGGCATTTTGCTGTCTTTGCATGCTATAATTAGGTCCAATTATTATCCATTTTTTTCCTTTAAAAAAAAACAAAGGGTTAAAGAAGTTAAGTAACTTTCCCAAGGTCTGAGAATCACTGACACGGCCTAGGTATTTACCTAGCCAGTCCAAGCCCATGCTCTACATCAACTCAACTTAGAGATGAGAAATAAGTCAATGAGATGTACAATCACATGTTCAATTACTCAGATTCCTGTAAACCTTCAAACTCATTCTTCCTGTACTAGTTTCCCATATGTATAGTTATGCATAATTCAATACAAAAAGGACCTTGTCAGGGCAGGACTAACCAAATCCCGGGCAAATTGGCATGGTGTCTCCATATCAAAATATTCCGTCATGGTTGCATTGGTTTACTTATCCACTAATCTCCTTTAAGAATAAAAATGAGCAACCATTGTATTTATTTGTTTATTTTTTATTTTATTTTAGTTTATTTTTTGGAGACAGAGTCTTGCTTTGTCACCCAGGCTGGAGTGCAATGGAGAGATCTCAGCTTACTGCAACCTCTACCTCCTGAGTTCAAGTGATTCTCCTGACTCAGCCTCTCGTGTAGCTGGGATTACAGATGCGTGCCACCATGCCTGGCTAATTTTTTTTGTTTTAGTAGAGATGGGGTTTCACCATGTTTGCCAGGCTGATCTTGAACTCCTGGCTTCAGATCCTCCTGCTTTGGCCTCCCAAAGTTCTGGGATTACAGGCGTGAGCCATCACACCTAGCAAGCAACCATTTTTAAAAGGTAACTGTAGGCAGAATTCCTTATACTAATTTTTAACTCTCTATTTGACGTTCAGGTACAAACTCTTAGTTTCCCATCATTTTAACTGAAAAATAAAAACAAAATACTTAATGTCCTTTAAAAAGAAACCCTATTGTGTAGAGTACAAGATCTTCTTTCCCAATAATCTTAACCATATCTTAAATCTTGCTAACAAGTAATATACTTAGAATTTAGTATATTCAAACCATAGCCTGGTTAAAAGAAAATTTCAATAAACCATTCTTTGAAGTCCTAATTAATTTTTTTATGTTACTGAGTGACATAAATAAAAGTATCAAATGAGATAATATCACTATTCCCAGCAAAGTGTATTTCTAATTTAGAAGTTCATGTATAGACTGGCTTCTCCACTTAGCAAGAAAAATAATCAAAACAAAGAAATGGATTTTTTTAAGCTGAAGACATGACACTAATGGGCCTCAAGTACTTCAAGAATACTGTAAAGATAGGAGTAAATTCACATTTCTATCTTAAAAATATCACTTCTTAATGCTTCTCCCAAATCCCATACAATTCACCTATAGGACTTCTTGATATTTCCACACTGAACCATGTTTACTTTCCTGATTCTTTCCTCTCCTTTGCCTTGTACTTAAACATCATGACCTGGGTCAACTCCCAGCTCCTCCCTAAGGCTCTCCATCTCTTCAAGGGAGGCTGGTAACTCTTTGTCAATAATCCTACAGCATTCTCATTTTACACTGAAATCGTTTGGAATCAGATTCCTCCAAATAACGGAAAGAAACCATATCATATACGTTTATATGCACTTAGTATAATATCTGATATAGGGCAATCAGTGGTCCAGGGGCAGTATGTGCTACGGAGAAAAACAAACAAACCAGATTTTGAAATCTGCCAAATATGCTTTCCAAGCCCCTTGTATGACATATAATCTTAATCAAGATAGTTAACTTTGTCTGATTTCAATCTTGCATCTCTAATGTGAGGACTATAATATCTTCCCTGCAATACTGTTAAAAGGAGCAAATTTAAAAATGCATGTACATAGCTTGGCATAGTAACTGGTATGCAGTAGGTGCTTAGATGATAGATAGTTATCAGAATGGATAATTTATAGCAAGAAGAAATTAGGCTAATCTTTATGAAGAATATATCTAAGAAAGCATTATGAGACATGAACATTCCAAGCAGGGTTGTAGGCCTGTTTTCCCAAGAGCTTTAAGAAAGAAGCAAGCAATACTATTTCTGGAATATCTTACATTACTGAACGTGCTTCTTTTAAAAAATACCTTTTAGATTTTGGATTTTATAATACTCAACCTTACTAATTCTACAAGTGACTTCAAAATTGCCTCAGTTCTTTAGGTATTATTATTTTCTTCATGAAAAAGAAGTTAGAATAATAGTACTTCTTTTTGTACCAGAATATCATTAAAAGTTACAGGTTTCTTTAAAGAAAAATAGAGAGACCCTTTGGGTTTCTTTCAGTTGGATAAAAATAGTTAATGGAATTATTCCTTATAGATCAAAACTATAAACAGGTAAAGCTAAAGCTATTATAAAAATCTTACTTTTATTCTTTTCAGTAACACATAATATATCATACTATCACTTCTACAAGTTTGGCTGGTGACAAAGCTTTGAACTACTAACCAAATTTTCAGTATTAGTAATTCCCATTAGAAATGCCATAATGTTTTAGTTTAATGAATGATTTAAGGTTACACACTGTTCCTCCAGAAAGATTTCCAACATCTCCCAAGGCATGTTTATGATAAAAAGTGACTCACTTAGCAGGTAAGCAAACAGAAAATACTGTATTTCAAACTAATTATAAGGCCTATGATTCATTAGGAAATCACATAAAGAAAATTTCATAAAGAAGAAAATCACACAGAGACACATCACATACTTCGTATAGAAGACAAGTAATACATAATACTAATTTGTAAGCTGGACAGTTCATGTAAACTTATGAAATTAGAAAATTCACCAATAAACTTTGCCTTGTAGAAAAATACTTCACTTTCCAAGGCCATCTACAGACACTTAGGGTTAGGAAACTGGTTTCTCCTATTGACCCTCTTTGTTAACTATTATTTCTAGTGAAAGAAATAATAAAAATAGAAACCAGCTATTATTTCTTCATGGTAAGAAAAAACTAGTATTATATTTCTTGGTTTTGTTTTTTTTTCACATATAGAAATTCCAAATACACCTTAGTTAACATAATCCTCTCATATATATCCGTAGTTCTAATATTATGAAAGATAATAATCTCCTTTCTCACTTTGTTACCTCAGATATGATCATCGTACTAATTATGGCAGAAACCTTCAGTTGCATATTGTAATTTTTGAACCACCCTGTACTTACCTTGTGTTCATTCAAAGCTGCTTTAGTATACACATACTTTAGCTTTTGCTTATTAATTTACATATTACTAACAAATGTCCCAGTTTCACCTTGAAGGATTTAAAAAAGAAAATGCGGTATTTGCAGAGAATACATTTCATGTGATGTGATTTTTTTTTAATTAAGCTGAAAATTAGAAAAGTAATCCTAATAAAACTTGAAACAGCTCATGGTAAGATGATACCCTTAAGATAATTCTAGATGCCTTCCATCAAACAGCACATTGACTGAACTAGCTCAGTCCTTAAAGGGTCAAAATTTATTACCATTTCAGTTCATCTAATAAGTAATGTTTTTGCCGAACAAAACCAATTCCCAATAAATTCTCACTGTATTTGTGTGCTATGATTTGATTTAGAGGCCTATGGGGGAGACACCATTTGGTAGCACAGGAACACAGAGGGGTAGGTGATGCTGGGGAGAAGTAGGGCTCATGTGCCAGAAGTGTTATTGTGTCAGGTTGATTTATTGAGTGAGCTTCACTTCACCGAATGTTCCGAGATATTTATTTCCCTAAAGGCTCTGCAAAGATATGAACAGACCCGCATCCACAGATGTCATCATTGCTCATTTTACCGAGTCATGAAATTTTCTCAACTGCAATTTGTCCATCTAAAATTGCTATAACAGAACAATGTCAATAGTAGCATCCTACTCCAGCACCTCCTTCTATGTAAGGCTCTGTTGCCAAATTCAGTACTTCTGTGCAACTTCATGGTAATTAAAGTGACAGACTAGTTTCAGTGTAATTTCAAAAGAGTTTTCCAGAAGTTGCTCCAATTTTTAAACTCCACATTGAGTCCCCAGATGAAATGCAACCGTTTAAAAGGAACCAAGCAGAAATACATAAACACAGAACAATTTAGTCTGGTCAAAATTAAAATAAAAACAGTTACAGAAAAGCAATCAAAAACGAAAGCAGGCTGTGTGTCTCTGAATCCAGAGTTTCAAAAATGTCACCTCTCCAAACACCATAAGCAGACTTAAATGACTAAATTTAGTATCTTACTCTTGGGATATGCTTTTATCTCTTTCACTTTTCCCCTCTCTAGCGTCAAGCAAATGAACTATGAAAGTTGATTTTAAAGAGAAGTATATATATATACCTCCATTGCCTATAATTTTTTTTTCAAAAACACTTATGCAAATTTATGGAGAAGTACTTAAGGTGCATTCACACAGCCAAACATTATGACTTGAGTATTTTCCATAATTTCATCTAAAACCATCTTCAGAACCTAATAGAATTTCAATGTCTGTGTTAAATAAAAACTGCATGTGTTGTATGTCAGAATTTTGGAGTTTATTTAAATATGTTAATATTTCTTATTATGCCATTAACAATAACCTTCATCCATTTGTGAAAAACATTTTGCCAAGCATGCACATAAAAAATTAGCAAGTGAAGCAAAATCACCTTAATTTGCTTTGGACCAGCAAATAACCAACTAATTTGCAGAAATCCCTGCCAAGCACTCATATTAAATGCTTCATGCTTATTTTATGACCTCTGCTGCTCCTCTCCTTCCCGGTCCCTGAATCATATGATCATTAACATATTGCAAGGTCTGAAACTTTATTTTTTACATTCTTTAATTAATGCCTGTTTATAGAAGGCCATAGGACTTCAGATCCAGTTAATGAAACTTCGCTCCCCCAGGCCTCTGGTGCCCAATAGAGAGCTCTCTCCTCTGTTGTTTTAGTTGCTTTTTTCCAACTGTTTGTTTATACACACTTAATTGATCTCTTTAGTCCCAGAAGCATTCCAGAGACACAACCTGTTTTGAGGAAGCTAAAGTTTCCCCCTTCCTTTATAAAAGCCTTGAATGCCCAAGGTTATCAGTTTTAATTTGAAAGTTGAAGATTCAGCTTTATTTACACTGCCTAAAAGTAAAAACTGATACAGACCCAGAAGTGTTTATCTGTACATTCATATACAGTAAAGGGGATCACAAGTGCATACAGGATATAATTACTCTGATGTAGAACTAAGTAATTACTAAATGCTGCTGTCTTATTTTATGGCATTGAATAAATGCAGTCTTTCTAACAAGTTGAAAATAAAAACAAATAAGGCTGCCAATGCATGAAATTTTCATGGCTCTTCAATTAACATTTTACATATTCCCTATGACAAGAATTTCTATTATGCTATTCTCTTTTTTCTGCTATAATTAAATTTAAAAAGTAATTGGCTGGTGCTGCACACTGCAGCAATGTCTTAATCACATAGACAAACAGTTTTACAATAGCTTACACCATTTGCCACATGGGGCAATGACATTATTGTACCAGACTATAAACCCACGACAGATAGCACATACCGGCTCTCAACCACTGTGTTGGCAAGAAAAGAGCACCAGGTTCGTTCGGCACCCTGATTGGCATTTCTATGATGGAATTCCCAGCTAAGAAGAAGTGGCCCAAATCTGGCCATGCGGTTTTGAAAACTGCCAAAATTTGAAGCCTTGAATCTACAAATTCATGCTTATGGCCTAGGTACAGAATGTATTTTGGAAGAGCCAAAAAGGAAAAATATGGGTATGAGTTATAAATGCAGCAGGCATTATGACTACTGGCAATGAGCAATCATTATATCTCCATTTTCTGATGGAAAAAAATCTTGATTGTTCATGTGTTTTATAGGTGTGCATACTCTATTCTTTTTTATCAGTGATCAGTTTATGGATACTTTTTCTATTTAAGTTTATAGTGAATACTGCACTAGGAGTTATGAGGGTTGGGGAATGAACTCTTTGGTGCTTCCAGAAATTTCTCTCTGATGAGATTTATGAGCCTGGGTCTTAATTTTGGCCTTTCCAATAACTAACAGGCTAGCCTCAAATGAGTTGCTTTAGCTCTCCATGTCCCTGTTTCCTCATCCATAAAAAGCAAACGTTGGACAAGACTATCTCCAAGGTTCCATTCGGCTCTCAAATACTGTGATTATATACAAATTTAATTCTTTCTAAGAACAATATCTGAGAAAGGAACTAAAATAAGGCACAGAGGCTTCCAATGGCCACAAAGAAGCAAAGTGGAATAGAAAGCTGAGAAATCTAATAGCCGGAGCACTAAAAAGAATAAAATAAACACAATTTGAAAAACACAAAGGAAAACACAAGAGTTCGGGAAGCAAGCATGTTTTTTAGATCAGCTTTCTCTACTGCTCAGCAAAGCCCTGTTTATAAAACATCAAAACTCACAAATTTGTTAATGAACTTCTTTCTAGATTTTTAAGTGTAGCGATAATAACATTTGGTCTTTTACAACAGACACCTTCTCTCCCAACTGCCTATAAAGAAAGTAGGTACAGCAAATGAAGAATTATCAGGAAAGTTTTTCCTAAAGTTCATAAAACTAAGATGTTCTCTACAACACCTACACTTGATTACTTAACCAGTATTTCAAATCCTCATTTAGCTGAGACCTCTGAAAAATATTAAGATGACTCATTATGATAAAATGTAAGCCTGTTTTCTAGGATGAAATTGCTTTATCCAAACATCTACATGATATTTTAATAGAATTCAGCAGCTAATCTGAAGTCCTCAGATATCACTCTTTGATCATTTTAATTATTATTAATAATTTAGAAAGTCCCTTTGAAAAAAATCTCTGCAACAATAAAAAAAAATATATATATATACACCCTTCCATATCCAAGGAGACATTGCACATTGCTAATACCCTGTGAACAAATTAGCCTTAAATGGAAGAAAACTATGGAATAAAACTGAATATAAACAAATAGCAACTATGTATTTTAAAGCAGATAAAGTATTTTCAGAAGCCTTTTCAGTGAGCATTATATGCATGTAACTTATAGACAAGCATACAACAACATTTTCTAGACTTTGGAGAATCCACTCTTTTCCCTTGAAGTCCTCCATCCCTAAATTCCTCTGGCTGAACTATTTGCCTTGTGTAAAGTAAATTCAGTTCTTCCTGGAAAGGTGCTCAATAGTTGAAAGTCTTCAGTCTTCACATAAATAGGGTGCAAATCAAATCTTATGATGGTATATTCAAGCTCTCAGGATCTCTGTTTGCCACCAGAAATGTCAGAGTTTAGTACCTACTAAGCCATAGATTTATGAGGAAATGCTTGTAGATTGACAAGCAATTTTGCAACAAATGCATCTTCAGCGTTCGATTTACAGGAATGTTTAGGACATGCCTAAATGATTTAGTATTTTATACCGCTGCTCAAAAGAACAGTTCATATAAGTCAGTTCTATCTGAAGACTGTCAATCAAGCAGAAACTAAAAGTAATTTTAGAATATCATGATTCATTTACAAAAAAGTTTATCTCTAGAATTCAGTGGTTCGCAGTTCCAAGTGATATACTGATGAGCAAAGTTTGAAATGCATTAATTGAAACAAGGCAAATTACTTTCTTATTTAGATATGAAATACAGAGCATTTCTGGTTACTTTTATTTATGAGCTGCCAATATTTGACCATATGCAAAGTTTGAATTGTTTCCCATTTGCCCCAGACTTTAAAACATAATTCCTTTTCTTAACGTGCCACCCTTCAGGGCAAGGAGTTGTAATGAACACCTCCCAGTCACACAGAATTACAATGTTCTTTATTTTGCCCAGTACTGAGAAAAAAAAAAAAATCTTCCAAAGGTTTGGAATCCTGAAACCTGTAAACAAAATCTGTGGAGCAGATAAAATTTTAAATGGCACAATGCAATTAAAGCTGAATTCAATTTGAGCGCACCCTGTCCATCTGTCAGAGAGAAACAAAAGCCGAGGAGCTCCATTATTGCTGAATCCCTGCTCTTGTTAATTTGCTTGCTGAGAGATTTCAATTTCTAGGAAGTGCACAAATTAGTGTTCAGTCAGGGCTAGATCCTCAGTAAGTATAAGCAGATGGTGGAAATCAGCCCTAATCAAGTGGCCAGAGCCTTTTTTTTTCCTGTCTGATTAAAGCATTTTAATCCTTTCAGATTGTCTGCTTTTTTAGCAAATATTCACCATCCTTTATTTTTCTTATATTCCAGGATGGATTTAAATTTAGCCTATAAACATGAGAGAAAAGATAACTTTGAGAAATAGAGCTATCAGCATCTGAGTCATAAGCACTGGCCAAATGGGTTTATGAATTCATTTAATACTCTTTTTTCTATTATTTGTTAAATAATTGTTTGAATCATTATTAATTTATATGCTAATATAAATAAAGCATATTTAATCTGTTCTTGTGGAATTAAATTACTGAAAGAAAGACAAAGAATTAGAAAAATTTTCAGCTTGAAGATGAAAGCTAGCAGAAACAGCAACTGGAAAACACAATATGTATGTGTAAATCTTCCATCCAGGGAAAACCAAACAAAAAAAAAATTTATTCTTTATATTAATATAAACTGATGAATATAGAAAATTTTCGTTAAGAGGATATGTTTAAATCAAAACAAAGAAGATCTAATAATTAAAAGAGTTGCAGTCTTTTGTGAATAATGAAAACAAAATTAATTTGGAATAAAAAATATACTATTGTTTTCAGAGTATGAGACAAACACTCAGAATGTAAAACTACTATAGTCATTATAGATATGCTAAAAGTTTGGTTGTATTAAAAACTCACACATACACATCTACAAGCCAAGGAATACGTGAAGCAAAAATTTAGAAACTGTTTAGAGAAGCAGTAATAATTGTAATTTAATTGTGTAGGTTTAAGCAAACGGTAAAAAGAAAGTCCTTCTGCTTCCAACATTTACCAAGGTTTATAGAAAATAAACTTTTCTTATATACAAAATGTTTGTGATAATAACTTGAGAGTAAAATTTCAAAGTGTATGAACATATTCAGGTTAAGTTCTAATGTCCTATTTTGAAATGTTCCTGAAACACAGGCACATCAGTAAAAAGTATTTATGGCAACAAGATACCAATTTAACAGTTGAAAGCATTTTTGAACAAACTAAAACTTTGAGCCAAACACTTGTATGATTTCTGATATGCTGAAGATGTGTAAGATTCCTGGTAGTGCTTTAACATCCTGTTTAGCAATCTCATTACACAACTAGATTCTTAACAAACACCCTCTCTAACAGTTCGATAACATTTTACAAGTAAACTGTTCATTTATATTTTTTATGCGTTTGCTTTAACTAGGATAGTTACTAAAGAATTGAAACTTTCACTTCTTTATTTGAACTTTTTAAACTTATAATTACAAATTGTAAACTGAAGTATGTTCTTGTTTATATGCCACCAAGTTCAAGCATTTGCCCATGATTGTAATTCTCAAGCTTAACAATTGTAACTACTACACATATGAATAAATATTCCTCTCATAGACAACTTACCCTTATATTTTGAAGTTTCTACTTAAATGTTCTAACTTTCTCATTCGAAAGCACATTATGAAGAAAAGAATAATAAACCTATTAGACATTTATTTTGTGGAAAAAGCTTTAAGTTTTCTCACCATTTATAAACATGGAATCAGGCTTAAATCAGCTCACAAAGAAACAGTAAGTTTGTATTTCCCTTCTATTCCTCCCATCTCTTCACTATCAATGTAATCTAGCAATGAAAACCAGGGCTTATACCGCAGCACTCTCTCTTTCCTCTCTTTAAAATCAAGCCTTAATGCATTGGATCCTGCTAGATTCTTAGACATCTTAAAACGTGTTTGTGTCTAGGACTGGGTATTTGACAATAAATCACTATGAAATATAATTAGGTACTATGCTGAGAAGGCTACAGGTGTACAGGAGGAATAGACTGGCTTTTTATTTCTCTTTGAAAAATATATGCTACTAGGCTGGGTGTGGTGGCTCACATATGTGATGTCAGCACTTTGAGAGGCCAAAGTGGTAGAAGTGCTTAAGCCCAGGAGTTTGAGACTAGCCTGGGCAACATAGCAAGACTCTGCCACTACAATAAATTTAAAACGTAGCTGGCCATGGTGGCACACACCTGTAGCTACTTGGGTGGCTGAGGCAGAAGAATTGCTTGAACCCAGGAAGTCAAGGTTGCAGACAGCCAATGTTAGCACCATGGACTCCAGCCTGGGCAACAGAACAAGACCCTCTCTCAGAGGAAAAATACATATATGTATGCTACTATAGGAGACAGTAGCGATGGGAGAATGCACCCAAGGCATTCCTCCCCATCATCTTCCTTCTGTTACCACTGCCCCCCGTCTGATTCTGGCATCAAACCTCTCTCCTGGGCTACTTCATAACCTCCTATTTGGCCTCCCTATATCTTTACAAAGTAATTATCTTATGTCCACTAAACATTTAAGACTTCTCTGCTTATCTTATTTAGGCCCTAGCCAATATTCAAGGTTCTTCTTGACCCTCTAGCTAAATCTTATTACTCATTAACTACATGACTGGACCACTACTGGCCAAAGCTCTGAATCTGCTCACAAAGTTCCCACTCTCTGGAATGCCACTGTAAATTAACTCTACCTGTCAAGGTACTACCCAAAGTTTGTCTACATTTCTATTTCCATAAACCTTTCTCTTCCATCACAAACTAGAATTGATCTTTTCCCACTTTTTGCTCCAGTATGTTGTTTCAGGGGGTTTAGTCTATCTAAATCTTCTCAATATTCTAACTTCTATTATACTTGTTTACATACATATTTATATCTTATCTTCCCTACCATATGAGAAGTATTTTATGTTTGTTTTGTCTTCTCTGGAACATAGAATACAGTAATGTACCCTTCACATTACAGATCTTCACTATGCAATACAGTAGCCAATAGATACATGTGTTTGTTTAAATTAAAATTAAATAAATTTTAAAATTCACCTCTTTGTAACTCACCACATTTCGAGTACTCAACAGTCACATGTCAGTAGCTACTGAACCAAATCATGTAGACATAGAATATTTTTAATTTCAGAGAAAGTTCTATCAAATAGGTAGATTGTAAGGAGTCAAAAGGGCTTCATTTACATTTGTATACAAGTATCATCAAAATACCAGGAGATGACTAGAAAACAAGGAGGAATCTAGAAGGCTACTTTCTTGATGGTTTTGAGGACAACCACCAAAGTGTAAGAGATGTAAACACTCAACTACATTCTCTGGGAGGTTTTGGTAGCCTCAAAAGACTCAACATTTTCTATCCCCATCATGTTAAAAATCAACTCAGCTAAGCCAGGACAATTTTTTGATACTTCATATATAATTAATAGTGGTTAAGAAAATTTATATGGCAACAGTTTTGCAGAAGCTTTAATTCACACTTTCAATATTTAAAAAGGCTGCTGTCACGGCTGGTAGGAATAAAATTAAACCCACCAGCTGTGGTTTGTATTTTGAGGAAAACACGTAACATTTTATTTTTGCATTGTCTGTCATCCTTGTAAATGTCAAAAATATAGAACTGAAATGCACTGAATACCTTAGTTTACTGTTAAGAGTCTTTTGGAATGTCTAGTATTTTAATTAGACAAATATTTTAGCAATTTTTAAGAGGAAGTTTTACTTTAACAGTGATACAAAGCAGAGCTTTTGTATTTGCTTGGGGAAAGAAATGGGATAATACTCATTTGAATTCTTTATAATTTTTGTATTATTTTCTTTGTAGAATTTTTCATCAAAAGATAATTAGGAACAATTTCCTAAAAAGATATATTCTTCAAATCTTTCATTTATTAAAATTTGAGGCTATGTGAAGAAATGTCATTCTAGATGATTTTAAATTGACCAGGTATTAAGCTACACACATCAAGAGTGTTTTACTGAAACTTAGCAGTTTCCATGAGCCATTTGACAATCATAGCACAGAATTATACAGTTTCCTTTTGATAAATGGCATCTGATGTTACGCCCTGGGAAAATGGAACTTACTTGTCACAAAATTAACTTAGAATGTGAGAGAACACAAGCTGACAATTTCTTTTTCTTTATTTTTAACTAGGAAAAGTTGTATTCTATTTTTAAATGTTTTTGCCTTGTAGGCAGTCAGCCACCGATAATTACCCTAAGCACAAAGCCTTAAGTACAAAAACTCAGACATTAAGTACCTATTATATATCAGTACTTGCTAATGTCATTCTAATCAAAATCAAATTATTTAAATCTAAGCAGTGTTACATATTATGAAGAATTTCCTTATCAGATTTCTCAAAGCTCATCATTATATCACAATACTATTAATCTACTCTTGGTGTACTTACCGTGAAATATTTTTCACTAACTTATCATGGTATCACTAAGATCTCCATGGAGAGTGTTATTTATTTAAATCAGATCCAAAGTGATGGCGTTCTTTCAAAATGTCATGACCTTTTCATTAACATACCACAAATAGTTAATTTCTTTCATCAACTGATTATGAATCTAAAAATTTAAAATAGAGATGAGTTTACATTACAATAGAGGTAATATGGTTAGGACACTATCATAGGCTTCATGGACACAGGGGAAGTAAATAGGGACAGGGCTGCAACTCCAGGGCATAGGTGGGTTGCAGGAATGAGAAGAAAAGCCCAAGAAAGGAACTTCTGGCACTTTGCCGTTTTGCCCAAGGCAGTTCCTGCTTTTGCAGAACAGAATGAGCAAGTTAAATCAGCATCCTCATATCAGCACAAGTAATATTTGTGCTATATTAACAATTGTCTATGAAAATGATAGGTTTATGTCCAAAAACAAATCCAACATGGCATGTTTATATCCAACACAAAACATGCCAATAAAATTATTTGCTAATATATTTATAGTTCAGTACTGTAGTTTTGGTGAGATTAAAATAAATAGTGGAACCTCGTGTTTGCCAGTTCATTTGCACTTCCCTCGCCCTTGTCATTTTATAATGTTCTGCCAGTATTTATCACAGATTGAAAAAAAAATTCCTCAGTATGTAAAAATAGCAGCTGTTATTTGCCATTAAAAATGGGCAACTTCATAAATCTTTCCAAACTCAGAAAGAAAACAGAAGTGTGGGGTTTAAGATTGGCCCAAGTAAATTTTTATTTCGCTTTAAATCCCAAAACAAATTAAGTTTTTATTTTAAGCTATTATGCCTTTGCTGAGAAATATTTCTGAAAACAGGAATCTAATAATCTATCTTTGGTCACTACATCACGTCAATGTTAATATCAACTTTGGTAACTGATTTCCTAAAAATTGACAGGTATAATACAAACATTTTAAAAATATTTTAAAAACTAATTCACATGCCAATTTTCACTCCTATCCAAATAGTTTAGCAGTATCTCTCACTTCAAAATCCAAAACATTTCTTGGATTTACCAAATTTTCTATCTACAACTGACACTGCCTGGGTAAATTAAGTCTACAAAGACCTCATTATTTCCAACCTACATGATTACAGTTGTCTCCTGATTACTTTTCCTGATATTAATGTCAACTCTATCAAATCATGTAGTCAGGAGTAATTTATTTAGTCTAGAACCACAACTTGCATTATACATCTCCCTGCTTACCATCCTTTCACATGAGATTCTTTGTAATCTGACCATTACCATCCCCTTGCCATCACCTCCCAACCTGGACCAATGCATCCACCATACCCACCTATACCAAGCACATCTTAAACTGCTTTCTTTTTATATTTCTATGTCTCTGAAATGCTTTTCTCTCCCCAGAATTTTTGGAATTAATTTAAATTCTATCTCATATTTGTAATGCCTCTTTAATGTGCTTCTTCTCAAATGTCTCCATGAGATTTTTTTGTTGTCATTATTCTACAAATCTGTTTCTGTGACCTCAACTTCCATTATTGACCAGAATTATCCATTTTATGGTCTCCCTTGATCAACTTAAACATCTGTCTGCAGAATTTCTACTACACTTTTGCTATGGTCAAAGCTCTAAACAAATTTTCTAGTCATTTGCAAAGAATTTTCATTATTTTTGTAAACACATAACTAATCAAAAGAGAAATACAAGCATCTTTGGAGGCTCTAATTTAATCTCTGCATCCTTCATAGAAGTAATTTTAATATAACATCATGAGATATAAAATATCATGTTCCCTATTCTGTTCAAGGTCATGTGGTCATTGATTTCAAAGGAGTTGATGTTTTAAAGCAGTTTGACATCCTGCTTGTATGTCTTTAGCGAAGTTTAGTCAATACAGTAAGAGGAATCATTAGTTATTCAAGGTAAAACTTTCAAAAAATGCGACTCAGACACTTTGACCTTCTCTGAATCAGGAAATGCTCTGTGCATCTTTATGTTCTTTTAAATATAATTTGTCTAAACTGTCTAAAGTAAATCAAAAACTATCACTCAACCCTCTTAGCAAAAAGGGTACATTTTAATTGCAGAACTTAAAACCTCACAATTAAAAGCTGTGCTGCTACTTAAAGCCAACACAAACACAGGAATGAAAGCTGTTGCATACAAATTAGATTTCTTGACATATGTGTAATTCTGAAGGATTCTCTAAAGCTAGACTATTTATATGCTTTAAATGTTTCAATAGGGGAGGAATAAAATGATGATTGTTACATTTTTTATAAAGTTTTGTCATTTTTGGTCTTAGTAATAACTTCATGACTATCTAAATCTTTCATCTGAAAAGGTATTTATAACATATCTCAAACAGAAAACAAATATGTGAAAAGAAAATAAATTAAGACAGTGTCTCTCTCTGTTGCCTGGGCTAGAGTGCAGTGGCATGATCACAGCTCACTGCAGCCTCAATCTCCTGGTGATCCTCCTGCCTCAGCCTCCAGAGTAGCTGGGACTACAGGCTTGTGCCACTCCACCTAACTTTTTTATGTTTTGCAGAGACAGGGTCTCACTATGTTGTCCAGGCTTGTCTCCAACACCTGGGCCCAAGTGATCTTCCCAGTTCAGCCTCCCAAAATGCTGGGATTAAAGGTGTGAACAACCATGCCCAGCCTAGAATCTTTTAATAGTGTTTAAGATGTGCACTTTTGAAATTAAGTTGAAAATGGTGCCACAAATCAATAAGTAAAACTTAAGCAAAAGCCTACCCAACATATAAAGAATATTTTTTAAAATGAATATAATTGTGGCTAACACATAATAACATCAATTTCTTATTCTTTCCAAAGAAGATTGTGTTGCCTTTCACATGGAACATAGTCTTATTTACTAATAACTTCACAGAAAAAGTATGTGCTCAAATGCTGTAATTCTTCAATACCAGAACTACTGGGCCTTATAAGCATAGAGGTAGAAAGGATGCAACATATGGAGTGATTAATAATATAATTAAAAATTAACTAATATGAAGGTTTCAGTATTAAAAGAAGCTAAACAGGTAAAGTTTTAAGCACCGCACTTTTTGAGTGTTAATGCCTAAAAGTTCAGAGTTCTCAAGGATAAGAGATTGGCAAATGTGTGGTGAGGATTAAATAATTTTCTAGTGTTCTGGAAGGCCATAGTAGAAAATACTGTGTGTGTACGATGCAGGCAGTGATTCAGTTCTCTGTCTGAATCACTGTCTACATCACACACACACAGAGTATTTTCTACTACATCTGAAGGAAAACAACATACAAATATGTGGAAAGAGAAAGCTGATTTTGAAGACCAATGTTACCAATTTCACAAATTTTCAGAGGTTAATAATAGTTAATATAATGGCAACCACCACTTAGTGAGAGACTATTAAATGCCAGGAACTGTACTAGATAATTAGGTTGTTATCCAATTCACAAAAACGTTATCATTTACAAAGAATCCATTTACAGCTGAGAGACAGGATAAATAACATGAACCAGGCCAAGGTTTGAATTCAGGTTTATTTAATGCCAACACAGTGTCCTTTCTATCACACTACACTTTACAAAAAGATGACATGCAAAGAGATATTTTTATCATATGGAACTACAATGTGTAAACTTAAACAGGAAGAATGCAACTTAGTGAAATAGTGAATACCTACAACAAATCATTAGATTCATGAAGATTTCATTTTTTTTAACATGGATTATTTTATGAAAAACCTCATTCCCAAAGAATTCACTAATTAAAGTATAAGTAATAAAATAATTGCCAAGATATACAGTGGACTCAGGTGGCTGAATAGGAAAAGAAAATACTACGAACACTATGAATTTCTGTGTAAAAATGTCTGTAGAAATGGTTAGGAAAAAAATGGATTGATTGCTCTAATTTTTTAGCACAATGATATCCAAAAGCTCATATAGCTTCAACTTCATTATTTTTAACAAAATGCACTACGTTACAGTTACTTGTGGAGTACACAGTACCATAAATAATTTAAATTAAACTATACTTGTCAAAATAAATGAACAAGTAGGTTTTATGATGCAGTACATTTTATGATGCCCTGATTCTTTAATTTGTGTATTTTGCTTAGTTGCTAATTCCCAAAATACTGTAATCTGCAATGGCTCTTGTACTCATTAGTATAGATTACCAATGTCCCAGCTCAACAGGAAAATCAGCATAGAGAGGCATTCGACTGAACCAGAACTTTTTTTTTTTCAGTAATATCCCAAGAATATTTTATAAATATTGGTTTGAAGAAAATAAGAAAAAGAGTTCACTTGCTTCCAATACTCATGCACCAGTTCTATCCCTATCTAAGATATCTGATTATATTTGACAAGCATAGTTTCGTTACTAATTTATTAATTTTGTCCCAGTGATACACGTCAAAATTTATAGATTTCTTTGATATTCTTAATTACATATACAAACATAAAATGTTTTCTTTAAGACTGCTGCTATAGTTCTCCAAGAAGATCTAAGCAGAATTATCACAGGGTGAAATATTAAAATAATTTAAAAGTAACTATTTAAAAATATAAAATGTCTGTTTACATATCATAGATTGAATATTTGTAAAATATGTTTTCTTGCAATAAAATGCTTCCTGAAATTAGTACAACTTCCAAATATTAGATATGGCCCATGTGATTTTTCCATCATGATTTATGATCTAACAAAAAATAAAGCTCTCTGAGAGCTGCATCACTTCTACAAACCACTAGTTTGCTACCAGTCTATCATTTAATTATTCAACCTCTGACATGCTAAAGAGTATCTAACTCAACACCAGGAAACCATAGAGAAACTCTTGGAATAAGTATTGAGTGTACTTAGGCTTTGGGCTTCTCAAGCCAGGAGTATCCCCCGCATTCTGTACCTTTGCTATTTCACCTGCCATCTTGCTGCAGAGAGCAAGTAACATGAAGGTAACTGCAGCATCCTTTGGCATAACCCCTTGAACCTCAGTTTCTACTTTTGTGAAATGGGGTTAATAATATCTACACACGAGGATAATATCTGTAAGAATACATCTGGGAACTTCTATGCCAGCTGTTCATTTTTTAAACTGATTATTTTATTGCAAATTTATCTTAAGTATAAGTTAAAGTAGAATGAACTGAAAACTTTCCTTCTATCCATTTTTATTCTCCAGTAAGCTACTTTTTTTCTGTTATGTGTATTTGAAATCTTTTAAAAACTGACTTACAAATTAAAATGGTCTACAGCTGTTTAAAACTGTGCTGTCACTACTAATTTTAAGGATCACAGTTTATTTCCCCATCTTTTACTTTTACTCTGGATTTGTTATTTAATAATAGATTTTTCAATTGATTAAACTGAAAATGTGTGTGTGTGTGTGTGTGTGTATTATAAACATATATATATATTATTTTTTAATTAGTTAGTTTATTTTTTTGAGATGGAATCTCAGTCTGTTGCCCAGGCTGGAGTGCAGTGGCACAATCTCGGCTCACTGCAACCTCTGCCTCCCAAGTTCAAGCAATTCTCTGCCTCAACCTCCCAAGTAGCTGGGATTACAGGCACCTGCCACCATGCCTGGCTAAATTTTTTTTAAATTTTAGTAGAGATGGGATTTCACCATCTTGGCCAAGCTGGTCTTGAACTCCTGACCTCGTGATCCACCCACCTTGGCCTCCCAAAGTGCTGGGATTACAGGCATGAGCCACAGCACTTGGCCAAGAATATATGTTTAAATATAGGGGATAAAGCTCCAGTTTTGTATGTACTTTATTTAAAAAACATTTCCAGTCTGAAGGGTATAAATTGAACTGTCCATGATCCTTGGTCTCTACTTGTCTTTCTTACAGAATGTATAAACACAGAACATTCTGATATGTTACATTTTCATGGCTATTTGTTGTCTCCCTTTAAAATTCTGGAACTAGAGGATAATTCTGCACATTTATTGTTGCTTTGGTTGTATTTAATCAACTTCTATTCTTAAAATAATTATATTCTTATCTTGATGAGTTCAGATTAGACATGTTACCCTCATTTCAAAATTATATACTATAATCGGTATTAGAGGAGAGGTTAATGGTGCTTAGGGGCATCAAAATGGTACCATCAGAAAAATTAAAAGTTCCCTAAAGTCTATTTCCAATTGACTCCAGCATTTAATATGCATGTCCAATCAATGTGCACTATACATGATCCTTGTATGTGTTAATATATATGTTACCCAAATATATGCTATTATTTAACTTGGGATTTCTCTTAACAAGAAGAGGCTAAAGTTGTGTGTCACAATAAAAAAAAGGAAAAAACCTCAAATACACTTATCCCAACCTCCATGACCAAATTTATATTTCAAATATCTACATCTCCTAAACTGTGACTGGTACTTAAGCCACAATTCCATATAAGTGTAACTGCTAAATAACAGCACAGTCAGGCAGCCTCAAATTGCCTGGGTCTACCCCAGGCCCAGTTTTTTGAAAGATGCAAAAACTCATCACTGCCCTTTGAAACCATTACTGCCTATGTCAATCTTGTTCCAACAGGGTTTCATGCATGACTTATACTAAAATCTTGTCTGATATGTCTAGCATCTTAAAGATGTTTAGAATGTCCTAACAAATATAATGGACTTTATTCATTCAAAAGTATTAACCAAGAGCCTACTAGGTTTTAGATACTGCACAAGGTCACGCAAGTAATGCGTTATATTGTTTTTCTTTCACAGAGGGGAGACTAAATTGAACTTCAAAGTAACCTAAGTTTACTGTATTAGTAGCTCTCACTAAGAGTCAGACATTTTACCCATAATCATGAAATTATTTAGTTTCACAAAATCTTGCAAGTTAGATACTATGCTATGTTTAGGATAAAGAAACAGAGGGCCCTATATGTAGAGTCACTTGCCCAAGTTCTTAGGATGTGATCAATGCAGCTGAGTCAGACCCAAGATTTCAGACTCAAGCTGCAGTCCCATAACTCCTGTGACATCTAGACGTGTGTTATCAACTTCACCCGCAGATACCTACCCATATGTCCATTAATGAGGTTGCCTTTTTTCATTCTGAGGGAGAATTTATTCTCCTCCTCCAGTTCAAAGACAGTACAACTGGGAAAATAAAGCAATCATAGCACAGAATAGGTTTAAGAAGGAACCTGTAATATAATCTCATTGACTACTTCTCATGCAAGTCATCTAATAAATAGACTAATTAATGTTCACCTAAGCAAACATATACAATACTCAAAAGCACAAGTTCTATAAGGCATGTCATATCAATATTAAAAGGGATAGCCATTTTTAATAATAATTTAAAGTAATATGCAAATCCATAATTTTTAGAGTTAGAAAAAAATATAAGACATTAATAGTGACCTCACTTTATGGATCAAGAGACCTGAAGCCTAAATAGATGAAGATATCCATCCAATGTGAGATGCCAATTTGGGGGCAAAATGATGGCTTGAATGGTGACATTAGCCCTCAGCCAAGGAGTGCCTCCACAGTGATGCTGCAGTCTTCTAATAATTATTTCAGGGCAAAGGATAAAATTAGTGTAAGTAATCAAATAAATTGATTATTAGCCTGTCAACAAATGTAGTGACTGGCCTTATCTGCTGGCAGAAAATAAGCTAGATGAACCAAATATAAATCTAAAAACTTTCCATCAGCAGTTTCATTGTGCTTGTCCAGAAAGCTTGTCCAAATGAGTAGTTTTAAAAAATGACCTTTAGTGAATGAAACTTTCTGGTTGTTGCCACAGTTTTGTGCAAGTTTATAAATTATGCATGTTTCTTAGCTTAGCTACATAACCAACCCAACCTATAAGAATTAAATAGGTATAAATTGTTTACATCAATTCACTTAGTATACTGTATAAACATATACTTAATTATTCCTTTATATAATTTACTAAATAGGCTACATGTATACTTGTAACATCAGTATAAACAGAAAATATTTTAAAGAAGCAAGTATCTTATAAAACATTTTTAAATGGGATTCTATTAATAACAGTGGTAAAAATCGGGCATCAAACAAGTTGCCTATAATTTAATACAACTGAAATTTTAAAGCATTAAAGGACTGAAATTAGATTGTAATGGACTCTTTGGATTAAATCAATGCAATTAAGAATATGATGAAGTATCCAGTTATCTGTTTTCTGAGCCTTTGAAAAGTAGAAATATTAATGGAACTGTACAAGAAATTAGTGTTGACTAGATTAATTGCCATAGCAATTGTCATCTTATAAATATGTTATTTGTGACAATTATGCATCAGGATAATGCATGTGTTGTCACATTACTTGAAGAAATCTTTAAATTCTGAAGAAAGATCATCAAGCTTTTCTTCATTTCCAGCATTATTGTAAACTTAGAGCATTTTAGAGAAGGAATTTGAAATTCTGTACTAACATGGCATATGATTTTAAAAGTTTGCCAGCACTTCAACTAATAAGTTGGGGGAAATTAAGCAGTAAAAATGCAACCTGAGGAAACCTCAACAGGAATATAAACTAAACGGGTGGGGAGGTCTGTAGGTGTCAATCAAGAACAAAATGCAACTGTCAAGCTTGCTTTGCTAACAAACTGTCACATCAACAATATGGAGTTAATGACTACAAATTAACTGTATACCAGATGCTTGACACTTTGTTATGACACTTAGCAAGCTAGTTGACATTTGGGGATCAAAGCTTCTTTAATTACACTTTGTATAACATGTGCAACCTTTATGCTAATGTCCAAATATTCCTTGGAGCAAGACTGCCCAAGTAAAAACCACCACAGACTGTTTTCTAGGTGTGGGTTTGAAAGTATTCATGTAGTTCTTAAAACAAGGGGGCGGGCGGGGGGGGGAGTAGCTGAGCGAGAGCCAGGCGTCAAGCACAGTGTTATTCATTATTACCATTGCCTAAAATAACACTGCTTCTTAACTTGGTGAAGCACTTTTCTTACATATAGACACAGACTGTGAAATTATACATTTTCAAACAAGGTGGTAAGAGCATTTAAAGCCATTTATAAAAAGAAAGACAACTAGGCATTTCAGAATTTAACTGAAAACGATATTGAAGAGTAGAGTGATAAGGAAAATACTAACTGCCTTTTGGAACACCGATTTGACTGATTTTTCAAGTCCTTTATTAGGAAAATAGTTTAACATTTTCCCAAGTAAGTAAAACTCAATAAATGACACAAGCAAAATTTCGCATAACAGGTATAATACTGAATACTCAACATGTATAATCTTGAACTATAGACTATGTCAACATAAAAGAAAGTTAACATTTTTTTCAGGTCTTAAAATAAGCTCAGATTAACCAAAACTAAAATTGTCTTAAAATTAACAAAATTTTTAAAACAGGTAAACAATCAAAAAGGAAAATATAATTTACTGTAATTGCAACAGGAACACAATCAGAAATTCAAAAAAAAAAAAAGGATTTCTTTGGAAGTGGCACTATCTTGCTAAAAGCAAAAGAAATAAGAAGAAACTGTTATATCAGGGGCATGTGATCCTTTATTCTATTTTTGCCTGAACTCTACTTCTCGGGGGAAAGGCAAGATTATAATATAGGAAGAAAAATAAAGGAGAAGAAATACCATTTGACCCGGCAATCCCATTACTGGGAATATATATATAAATCATTCTATTATAAAGGCACATGCATGTGTGTATTCACTGCAGCACTATCCACAATAGCAAAGACATGGAATCAATGTAAATGTCTATCGATGATATACTGGATAAAGAAAATGTGGTACATATACACCATGGAATACTATGCAGCTATGAAAAAGAGCAGATCATGTTCTTTGCAGAAGCTTGGATAGAGATGGAGGCCATTTCCTTAGCAAACTAACGCAGGAAAAGAAAACTAAATACCACATGTTCTCATTTACAAGTGAGAGCTAAATGATGAGAACACATGGACACAGAGGGAAACAACACACTTGGGCCTTTTAGAGGGTGGAGGGTGGGAGGAGGGAGAGGATCAGGAAAAACAACTAATGGGCACTAGGCTTGATACCTGGGTGATGAAATAATCTGTACAACAAACCCCCATGACACAGTTTACGTTGTAAAAAACCTACCCTTGTACTTGAATTTAGAATAAAAGTTTTTTAAAAAGAGAGAGAAATGGAAGCATATGCCCACACAAAATATGAATGAAGTAAAATAAAATTATTAAAAATAAGAAATATAAAGGAGAAAGGAAATATATAATTTTGGACTGGAAATGATATTGAAGATCAGATAGTTCAACATTTTCACTCCACAAATCGGGCAAACCATGGCCCAGATCAGTTAACTGTGCAAGTCATAGAGTTACGGATGGCCTGTGTGCCAGCTCCCAGTACGGTAAGTTGTGTAGAGAGTTGTTACAACACTCTGGCTCTGTTTGCCATTGTTACAGCTCCACATGCAAAGATATCAAGATGCAATGCAATCCTGCCAGTTGATGTATCAGTTATTGAATATTTATTATTCTCTTAGAAAATGGCAAGCCCTCCTCTAGGTGCTGGTAGTTCTAGGAACACACGAGGGAAACAGGCCTGCATTCAACAATATAGCAACTGCTAGCCACATGTAGCTAGTGAGTACCTGAAATGTGACTTCTTGAAATGTTTGGATGGCACATGCTATAAGTGCAAATGACACACAGAACTTCCAAGATTTCCTATGGAAAAGAAAGTAAAACATCTCATTGAATATATTTGTTTATATTGACTACATGTTAAGATGATAATATTTTCAATGTATTAAGGAAATAAAATATATTATTAAAATTAATCTCACCTGTTTCTTTTAACTTTTTTGGTGTGGCTACTAAACATTTCTAAGGTACATTTATGTCTCACACTATATTTCTACTGGACAGTGCTGGAATAGACCAGTGGGGTCCTGCTCTCAAGGAACTAGAATGTTTGGCAATAAGAAACAAGAAAATAAAAGAAACATGCTATAATTAGGACAAACAGGGTGGCCTGATTGAAAGTACACTGGGAGCAAGTGTGCTTTCACTAGGTTGTCTCTGAAGGCCACTCTGAAGAGGTAAGGGGAGATTTGCATAATGAAAAAAGCACAGACAAATGAGCTCAGTGAATGCAAGATCAGAGAAAAGGTTATGAATGCAGCTTGCTGGTAGGTGAGGACAGGCTATGCAATGCCTGGAAGCCCCAGTAAAGAGTTTAGATTTACTTTGTTGTGAGAAGTCACTGTAGGTGGTTAATTATCATCACCAGGGCTGTGACCCTTGTCCAAATCACCATCATTTCTTGCCTCTTCAAGGCAGCCACTTCCTGTTTGATCATCTTGTCTCTGCCCTTGCAGTGCCCAGTCCATCCTCAAGGTTAGGAATGGATCGTAGCTAATATTCACCACTATATTTCCAAACATATTTTTACCTTCCAATTAGCAAAAAAATTTCAAAGTAAACACAGGTATTTGTTGAAAGTGGATTCTCCTTTGGAGTTTGTATGATAAAGAAGCTTAGTTTTGACTCAGATGCTAGCCTGTGTCTATTAATATATAGTAAGCTCCCAAAGCACATCTTCCTTTTAGGTTCTCATTCTAGTTTCCTAAATACATCTTGTTAATCATGAAACTCCCAGGAAGGGACCTGAATCCATCAAGGTCTCTATAGAGGACACAATCCTCTCAAACGTTATAGCTGAGGAGAGTTAGATGATGTAGGGAGTATTTGCTAAAGTATTTAGCAGGATTGAAGTAAACCAGCAAAGGAGAGGGTGGCACCCTGGGGCTGCCAAGTGTGGGAGGCCTAAAAGGGAGAGGAGATGGAACAGTTGCTGCAATTGGAACATGGAGCTGAAGCTATAGGAAAGAGTGTCCATGCAAGAACTCTGGATTTTGGAAGAGGGATGAAGCCACCGCTCACTAAGGCAGCAGGAAAGAAGGAAGAGAATTAAATGTCCTGACCTCACTCTTCCCTACCTCTCTCCTTCTGATCTCCAGCTGGCACTGTGCACTGAATGAACACATCCAGAAGCTTCAGGGCAAGGGAGGCCAATAAGACAGTCCATAAAAATCTGGCTCCCAAAGAGCAGAGCCAAGGGGCAAATATGCAGTGCGGATCTGGAAGGGCACATGGAAAATATCCAGCTTGGAACTTAATAGAGTGTCATTGGACCCTCTCTCATTTCATTTTATGAAGTCCTGGCCTGGGATTGGCAATGTGTAGCTAGAAGTCTTTTTCATGGTCATGGTATCACGTGGTATTTTTCTAGTGGATGTAAGAAAGGATTAGAAGTTATGACTTTCTACCAGTGTCCTTCACCAGCAAAAATATAATAAGCATGTACAAACTCCATTCTCCACTAGTGACGGAAGAAGAGCAAATTGGAGGTGTGAAGACTGTTTCATCATTCATTTAAGGAACATTAATTAATTTCTTACAAAGTGCCTGGTGTTAGTATTAAGTATCTACCAGTGAAAAAACAAAGTGCTTGTTCAAAAGAATTCATGTACAAATGAGGAAAAGGCAAAACTAAGGAAGTAAGTAAGATAATTTCAGATGTTGACAAAGACTCAAACAAAAATATAACACAATGTGGCAAAGGGTACTCGGGGGGAGAAGATGTGGGTGACATTAGCTAGAATGGACCAGAAATGGCTCCATTTCATTTAACTGACACCTAACAAACAGGACTGTGCTGAGTGTAGTGGCTCAATCCTGTAACCCCAGCACTCTGGGAGGCCAAAGTGAAAGAATCACTTGAGCCCTGGAGCACAGGGAGATCCTGCCTCTACCAAAATAAATAAATAAATAAATAAATAAAAGAATAGGACCAAGTTAATCACAGAAAGAGATGAAGGGGCACAGTTTCTATGGAAGACAGAGAAATACCAAACAGTCCAGTGCATCTACTGCCCAAGAGGTTGCCTAGGTCTGCCAAGAAGTTTCAAGGAGGTCCAGCCCCTTATCTTAGTATCACCATACCCTTATCCTAGTATCCAGACAAGGACAGGCATGGTCTTCTGCATCCAAAGACAGAAGCAGCACCCTTCTGCAACCAAGGCAAAGTGGTTGCTCATGAGATGACATTTCTAATTCCCAAAGATGCCACAGAGTTTAGCTAAAGCCTTGAGTGGGGCTTTCTCGAGTACGGTAAGAAGTCTGAATTCTATTCCAAGTGCTAAGGAATGTATTAGAGGTTTTGGAGCTTTAACTTTTAAGTTTCACATAATGTTCTTTTAATGGCTTTGCTTTAGACTAATACATTAAATCATAAGTTAAAAAAACAGAATTCAGTATATGTCAAATTCAAATATTAATATATATTTTTAGAAATGTAAGTCTAATAAAAAAATCACAAGAAGAAACAACATACAGTTATAAATCCACACTCTAATGTAGAAAGAGCATTAGAAATCTTCTTTTATAATAAACCACTTTCCTAGTATGACTTCCATGGAGAAAGGATAGGATTATCATTTATCTTCTAAAAGCTGGTCTACAAGAGTGGAAGAGGACCTCTATTAGACTGGAACAACCAAAAAGGAGAACAAAATGGGAAAGAGAAAGGTTTTCATATTTCTCTTCTTATGACCTCATCACACCCTCAATCATATCTCAAACAAAAACCAAAAACTCAAAGTACAAACCTTACCTATCTAATAGCAGAGCTCTAAAAACAGAGACCAATAAGACAGCTACACTCAAAGTGGTTGAATCTGTTCATGAAGACCCAGCATGAGAAAGCCAGAACTAACTGGAAAAGTTCGTAAGTGGACCTGGTAGGAGATGTATTCTATAGACTACTGATTGAAGTATCTGGAGTGATGGCCCCATTCAACCGGGCTTACCTACTTCTCCAGTGTGTGAACATGGGTCTCAGTAAATAAATCCTTTCATGTGGTGCTTAGTTCCTTTTAACTAACTTAGTGTTAATATTCTTTTCTGCTTTACTAGAATTGAAAAATGACTTAGTCCAGCCACTTCTACCCATGATCCCACTATTAAACAGTTTTCCTCTCCTTCAGGTTTACAGTCCTTCCTATGTGCCTCAACTCTCTCATCTGCAAATTGAGAGGAGTACATGATCCTGATGTCCCTTTTCAGCTTGATTATTCTAAGATTTTAAATATCAAATAGCCTGTTAATTTAAAGTTTTCCCCTTAATACAGGCAGCATCTGTTTTTCTTCAAAATATTCAGTCTTTAATTTCTACATGGGATGTTCCTAAAAATTGGGAATGCCTAATGCCTACATTAGTTTATCTTTTTTCTTTATAGATCTGCACACTTAGATGATGAGAATACAGTTCTATTTTTTAAGTGAAAATAATACACAATTTTCATTTCTGCTTCTCCAAACCATCATCATAATGCATTTAAGATATTCACAATCTCTTTAATAATTCCCTACTGGTAACTATTAAATAAGTGCAGTATCATCTACTTTACTTTCTTCCTTAAAACTGAAACCAGCAAAATTATATATACATACTTCCACATAAACTATGTGGACACATAAAATTTCAATGAAATCCAGTTCTAAATGTGCTTATAAGTCTTTTAGTGTCATTTATTAAACTATCCCATTTTAAATAAGCTAACACAATAATTGAAAAGGACATGTGATTTCCACTGTATTTGTAGTGAACAGAGACACCCACAAAAGATCAAAATGAGATCTTGCAAAATATTACATGGATTAACAGCTATGCTACCTTTAAAACAGTAAAAGTAAAATGAAGTCTATCTATTTTCTTAGATCCCTTCCTAATAGATTTCTTAAATTAAGCAAAAGTGCAAGATGACCATGCCTTATATGCACTTGCTGCTGGGCTCTCCTAATTCTTTGTATCTTGTGTATGTTATTATGTTGAACACACTACATGTTTTTCAAATATTGCAATGAATGTGGAAAGGGAATTAAGTGAAGCAAACTTTCCTTGATTAGCACTGATTTTCCTAACACAAAAAATTTTAAAGACAGCTCTATTTTAGTTATGTAAAGCATGTAAAAGTGGCATATACTCAATCAAACCTGAATTTGAAATTAACCTGTCACTTTAGATACCACAGTTTACGGGGAAGGTTAAAATGTAAGGATTTTTCAAAATCTCCATGCTGGAACAAGTGGCTAATAGTCCAATTGGACCTTATGTGATATCAAAGGAAAGATGGATAGAACTAAAGAAATACAAAACAAAAACCAAAACATCTCTTGCTTTTATTATTAATAATTTAATAGTTCCCCAAAATGAAAAAAATCATAATCCTAAAATAATGTATTATGAGTAAAGAATAAAGAAAAATTTATTTACATATATTTGAACTTACAGTTTCATAGCTATTAAAATTCAACAGAAAATGTATCTTTGAGGGAATACATCCTGAAAAATAACACAGCACCAACACAAAAGTGGGGGCATGCCCTGACTCATTATTTTCTATAAAGATGAGTGTAACTGTGTTCATAAATAAAAAATAAAATATCCAAAAAATTACTTTTTTCTATTGCATAGTTCTTCATAATAAACAAAAGCAATCCTTTCATTAAAATGCCTTCGTTTGCAAGCTGTAAAGATAAGACAGCAAAATTTTTCAATCTTTTGTTTCCATTAAAAAATCCAGCAATCAAAGTTATTCTACTTATTAAGACAAAGGAAAGGGTCAATGTGTTCAGAGTGGAAATTAAAAGGATTTCATCTCTTAGCTAAACCTCCTGTTTCTAGATGCATGCACATAATGATACTAAAAAATGACAATGGAACTTTAGAGAGCTATCGAGCTATGAAATGAAAGGCTTCATAAAGACAAGTGATTAACTTATTTAAACTTTTTCACTTGATGCACTGAGAAATACATTTCCTTTTATTTCTGGTATTACAATCAAAATAATCATATAATGAAGTAATTCTGGATGTTAAACCTGTATCTAAAATATGGAACAGGTGAGAAACTCATTTAACATACATCACAGATAGCCAAAGGTAGCATTAATTGTAGGGCTAAAAGAAAGCAATTGTAGATAAAACTTAATTGTTTCCTGATTGTTCAAAAAGGCATTTCAAGCCAAGTTATCATAAAGTTGAATAAAAAGCTAAAGTTCTTGTAATGACAACCTAGTTATAAGATAAACACTGTTAAATGATGAATGATCATAAGAAAGTATTTCAAATCAGTACACAAATGAAGGCTATTTGTCTTGAACACTTACTATTTGCAAAAATATTGCATAATTACTGAAATACATTTCCCCCCGCTCAAAATACAAGGCTAAGTATTTATCAAAAATTATATCAAACACTTGCCAAATTTTGATGCATACATTCTATTAATTTACTGGATATCAAGGAGAAATAGCTTACTAATTTTTTTCCATAGGGATAGTTCACAATTCTTCAAACCTGTTGTCACATGTCATATAATAAACAACTAATACAATTATATTTAATTTAAAAGGTAATATAGAATATGTGTTTCATATACTGAGACTCTTCAACAGAGTTGTCACTTGTCTACAATCAGCCAAGGTTTAAGCTCTACACATTAGTCATTAAATTTGATCTATGTAATAACTATGAACATTTTTTATTATTATTGCCATAACTATTTAAAAGATCAGTCAGCTGGGACTCAGTTATACTCAACATCAAATAATTACTTAGAAAATGAAAAAATAAAATAATACAACATATGTCCTTAAACAGGCTGACAGACTGAAATTACGGAAGAGATGGAGAGGAACTTTCCCTAATACTCTGAACAAATGCCCCATTAATTGCTGAATGTTACATAAACATAAACAAGGTAAGTAAAAAGAAGAAACATTCTTGCCACAGTAATATAATACATGAGTAATACTCGCCCAGCACATGGCAGGGACAGTGAATATGTTCAGAATGAACAAACATAAATGAATGAATGAGTGAGAGAGTGAAAGGATGATATTTTATTTTTCCTAGGTCCACAACTACAGTTTTTCTTTTGGCTAAATTCTCTACATCATTTCTTCTGCTTTGGAAAATAACTCTTTCTAGTCCCTAGGGTATTATTTCAATTACTACTTCATCAAAGAGTTAGCTAACTCCTTACTACTCCCAGGGAGTAGTTTACACAATGGAGGAATTTGCCCTAAAATATTTGTGTTTTTCCTCCCATAAAGTCAATAAAGTAGAAGCTCTGTCGAAACACAATCACTGCCTTGCATAATTAAAAGCTGAAGATGTCACTATTTCTACATTTCATAAACATGGGAATTTTAATAATGTTGCTTAAAATTTATTTTGATAATTGAAAAAAAACATGCCATTAAATTCAAAGACTGTCCCAAATAATCAAGTCTTAAGCAGGCTCCCACAGGAGGAAGAAATGGGAAAATCATCACTGATTGACTTGGGAGGTAAAAGAGCTATTAATTTATTAATTTTCACACATACCAAAATTGACGGATTAAAGGTTTGAAAATATTTAAAATGAAATAATAAAAAAGATGCTCTCAAATGTTTCATATTATGTGCTTCATATTTAGTTCGCTGTTTCACTTACTAATTTAGTCCTCATGTTTTACTTAAGAATATTATAAAAAATCAACTGCACAGGTTATAATTTTGCATACTCACTTCCTTACCCAAGCTATTCAATATACTTCCTTTCCACGGCTTTATTGAGAAATAATTTACATAACATATATTCACCCACTTACAGTATACAATTGAGTGATGTTAGTATATTTACAGAGTTATATATTACCACGATCTAATTTTATAATATTTTTGTTTCCCTTAAAAGAAACCCCATACCCATTAAGTGTCACTTTCTACCCCAACCCCTACCCCTAGGGCAACCATTAATTTACTTTAGGTTTGTGTAATTTTGCCTATTCTGGTCAATTTCCAAAAATGGAATCATGCAGCTGTGGTCTTTTGTGACTGACTTCTTTCACTTAGTACAATGTTTTCAAGGTTTACCCATGTTGTACCATGTATCAGCACTTCACTTCTTATTAATACCGAGTAATACACATTGGATAGATATGCCAAATTTTATTATCTATTCATCAGCTGACGGACATTTGACTTGTTTCATTGTTTGGGATATTATGAATAATGCTGCTATGAACACTCATGTACAAATTTTTAGGCAGACATATACTTACTCAATATGTTTCTGATTGACACCTAAAAATCTAAAAATAAAGACAACTTGTATTTGCATTTCAAGAACATTATTAGAAGCTATAATATTTTGCCTCTGAGAAAGAGCCAATCCATGTAATACATTCCTGAAGACCCTAGTCTAACATCTGGCAAACAGCAGTAGCTATGCACATGAAAAGCTAAGGAGATGGAAAGAATTTACACCTGAGTCTACTGCCTTTGCCATTATCAATTCAAATTCCAAATTCTGCATCTTAAAAGTTGGAAATTAAATCCATGTATTCAAATATCCATTTGACTGCCTCCTATTAAAAGATACATTTTACAGCAACAAAATTATGTTGCATATAGTATATAAATATCAATCATATCAATATAAAAGATATTTGTCAACTTTTATTATTTCCTTTCCTAATCCCGATTCTATATGACATACTGCTTTTTCAGATATGCACTGAATTTTAGGTTTCTTTGAATGTTTCTAAATTAAATCAGTCCAACAATAAACAAATAAAAGAAACTTCCTTTGATGCAGATCTTTCCTATTTTTCACGAATATTCTCCCACTACTCTACCTCAAAATGTTTGCAGTTTTCCAGGCTACACAAAATCATTTATGAGCAAGTCTGTGCTCATGATGTCCCACGTGGCCAGATGCTATCTTCTCCCTTTGGTCCTCCTCTAGAGGGTATTCCTAGGAACATCAATAACCTGCCTCTTCTCCCATTCCCCTACTTGTCCATGCCATCCCACTGAGGTTTCTTTTGGCACCATCACCCCTGTTGCCATAACAGCATGTAGTTGTGTATATACATAAAGATACAAGTAAAATAAAATGTGATTATATATAATGATGCCTCATAATATATATATATATATATATATATGCATACCTACACATATAAAAGAGCATTTAATATATTTTACTTTCTTTACATGTTTATATATATATATATATATATATTCCAAAGTAAGTCCTTGAGGACACAGAAACTGCTACTTTCTTAACCATTTTCTCTTCAGCAACCAGAAGAGTGCCTGACCAAGAAGGTACTCACAAACTGTTGACAGCTCAACTGGGCTAATTGCTTGAATCTTCATTTACTATTAGTTGGAATATGGAAGAATCAGTAATCCTGAACCAAAGTCTTCTGAAAGCTTTACAATTACATTTGTACAGGGTTTTCATAAGACATTCATATTCCACTAGGATGATGATTAAGAACATCCAGCAAAGTGGGATTATTATTATCTTGATCTAATATGCTAAACTCAATTTGATAATCTAAATGTGAAATGATTTTTGATAGAAAATAAAGAAATAGAGTAGACGAGAAAAAGCTGGCCTTTCTATCTTAGATTCCAAACTCTGGCATGCAAATCCATTTTTATGCCTCTAAACACAACTCACTAGTTCTACCTTATCAATATCTAAGAAGGCAATATTACAATTGTTTCCAGGGGATGTAGGTGAGGCTGGATCATCAGCCTACTGATTTACAACTCCGTGAACTAGATCACCTCCTGTTATATAACGTATTGGCTGCAGAAGTTTAAAACTAATTATTACAACATGGGCTTCATTAATTTGGAGAATATAGGCTTCAATGCCAAGCTGGCTAAAAACAAAATAAACGTGCAACTTAATTGGTAAGGCATCTTTGGGTTGTGCACTAAGTTCCAAACTTGAGAAAACATTCATTCAACCAGTAAATGATTCCATAATAGCAGAAGCACCAGCAGACCAAGAAAATGAGCTGAGAGCAAGGGAGTAAGGGCTACATCAAAAGATTGTCAACGTACTACAGAAGAACAAGGTCATTGATAGAATGCTCCTTATTAAGTTTATAAAAACATTGGATTCACCTTCAATGGGACAGTACCCTTTAAACATTTACAATTTATGTCACTGATAATAAAACTTCAGACTGTGCATGCCAGTTGAAGAAGTGAGAAAAGAATAGGAGGAAAAGTCATAAATACATAGCTGATAGGATTTCCTACATTCATTATTTGAAGGCAAAGATTAAATAGCAAATCCTTCATTAGGGCAAAGTGTCTGAGTTCCTTTTTTGAAAACCAGCAACTGAATTTCAGAGCGACTGCGTTGTGTAGTGGACAGTAACAAAGAATAGTGCTATTAATCGCATAAAATCATTTCATATTTACCTGGGGTTATCTGTAACTTTATAATTCTTCTGATAGCTTTTGATTAACTAAAGAAGAGATTCTGCACCAGAGCTATGTAAATTCAAGTGCCGTGTCAATACCTGCAACACCAATTGATCCCCTTTAATGCCACTAAACAGAAGTCATCCTTCCTCCCCTCTATAAACAAAATTCATATATAAATTAGCTTGAAATATACTGAAAATGAAATCATATGGGGACATTTATTTTTTGCATTGCTTTCTGTGCTAAACTCTTCTGAGGAAGACTTGAACCCTGAGGATCAGGAAACCACAATCTTTCAAAAGTGTTAAACTGTGTTACAGGGTAACGGAAAGGCTCTGGACAGAGTGATAAGATCTGCGTCTGCTTCTCTCTCCACAGCTTACTGTTCTTGACCTTAAGTGAGTTCTTTAACCTCTGTGAAACCTACATTTCCTCGTTGGTGAATTAAGCCAATTACACCTGTGCCATCTAAATCCAAATGTAAAGTCATGTAATAAAACTTAATGTTTTTAAACTTTCATATTTTCTAAACTATAAAAGTTGGTTCATAGCACAAAAGCACGTATTCAACCATGAAACGGTAGCATAAGCATAATGTGCCGTCTCTAAAGCAAATCATTTTAATAAGACAGACTGTTTAAAGTGTTCTTTGTTTTTCACAGGTTTAGGGTAGGCTCATGGCAAAATTAAGAAAAGCCCTGAATTTGTCTTCATTATGCGGTGCCTCGGTGGTTTGATCTTTCCTTTTGGTGTGCTGGTTCCTATCTTTGAATAGCCCACTCTTCCTCCCTCCAACCTGGCTTCTCCAGTCAGTCTTTTGGGTGTTCCTTATTCAGACACCACTAAGGCTGTTGCCTTATGCTTACTCTGTTGCCATGCTTATACTCACTAAACCCACTTTCTACTTTCTTCTTCCACACTCCCCTCCCACATAAATTCACTTAAATTCTGTTATCTGAAGACCAGGAATTTTCTTTTCAGTATTGAGTAAAGTTGCCTAATCTGGCATTCAGTTCACACTCATGTACTAATGTAAGAAAGTTAAAAGCATTAACCACTGCAAAAACTTAAATATTTTAGCTTAATTTGTACCTTTTAAATACAATTTCCTTAGACTGGGAAAGTTTTAGTAGTTTGAAGTTCTATTTTATACACATGCTTTGATCAAGTGTAATCTCCATCTACAAATCACATAAGATAAACAGGTATTTAAGTCATCATCAGGCTTGGTTTTGTGTGTGTCTGTGTGTGTGTTTAAATATATAAGTAACACAAAACATATTGTAGTTTCTAGATGCAAATAAATAAAATCCTGCTCTTAGTAAATTATTTTTGAAAAATAGAATAGAATGATTTTAGACTTAATTTTCAAACAATTAATTTGACAATAGAATAAGTTTGTCTAATTTGGATAAATTTGATCTAAAACAAGAAAGTCACTGCAACTAAGTATGTACTGGCAATAAAAATTCAATTGTATAAATTCATGCAAATTAAATTCACTTTATATACTTATTTCCTCCTAAAACCTAGGCTTTGACTTCTTTAAATTCTGAACAAGTAATTTTAGGCTGCTCATCCATTATCTCCAAGCGCTCTCTTCCTGCACAGGATCCGCCATGGTAATAGTTCTTTCATCAAAGCCTAATGGTTTGTTTCAAATAATCAAAGTAGTGTTTATATCACTGTCCTCAGGTGCAACCATTTTGCTTCCGAGAGAACAGTATGGTACATGCTAATGTCAGAAGTGATAAATCAAAGTAAGTACATTTGTTTGTCTACCTTAACCAGTCTATTCAGCACCACTAACAAAAATACATGTTGGCATTTGCACTTATGTACTTTCTATTTGAGACCATCCAATAATAAAGATTACCAAGAAAAAAAATGCATATGTAAAATAGATGGCCATGTGCAAGTCTTAGCCTTATGAGAAATTCCAGTGTTAGATGGTGGTTGCTGTGAATTAATTTGTATGCTTTACCTAGGGAGAGTGTAGAAACAGAGAAGTAGCTCTGCTATAAATGATCAATTATATGTTTTCTACTTATAGGAAATAAGAATAGCTTACCTCCTTAAAATCATCAGATATTTTAAGTAGATATATTAATTTATATTTTACTATCATAAATAAAAAAAAAATGTAAGAATAAGAAACATACCTACAACATTAACAGATTCAGAAAAGATCTGAGAGGTTGAAATCAAATGTATCTTATTTCTACTGGCAAAATATCTTATCTCTATAGGCAAAATTCTTATGATAGCCAATAGGACACAGAATCAAGTTAGTGTAAATTAGAATAAGAAATTGAGTACTATTGTTTTGGTCATTTGCAGCTTGAATTTGCAGTGACATTCAGAGCTTTTGTTCTTTCAGCTAATGCAAGTTGTGGAAGTCACAAATATTTTCTATATTCAAAAAATAATGGAACTTGCCTGGATATTGATCATTTTCAGTTTCCAGTTCATGTCATAGCACTTCTAGCAGCACTAGAGAAAGTCCAAGGCAAACAGAAACAGTGAAATCTGCCTACTCACCTACTTAAGCATATATAAATGAGGAAGAGACAAAGAGAAATTGACAAGTGGAAAATAAACTGAGATGAATTAAAGACTCACTATGTTTAACCGACCAGTCTAATATCCTTCGAGAGCCAGAATTCCCTTTCACATTCATCTCTGCTCAAGAAAGTAAATGAGAGCAAAACCACCAGGTTTGTGACTCCTGAAGGGAAAAGAAGACAGACAACAAAAACAGCCTGCAAAGTCCATCTTATGCCTAATAGAAAAAGGAAGAGCTGCAAATCCTATGTTATTTACTTTTGGATTTTGGAATCATAACATAAAATGTATTCTTAGCAATACCATCCCACTCTGTTTCTCTCTACTCTAAGTGATGGCTTCTTCACAATCAAAATTCAGTCAATAAATAGCCCAAGACTGATAGGACTTATCCTGAGATGTCAGCATGGTTCTAGAGGAACAAACTGACAAAGCAAAGGCGATAAGTTAGGGAATAAAATCCATTTAAATGGTAGGATGCCTGATTATGGTCCCAGAAATGTATATAGATCAAATAGTGTTGACGAAGCTTAAGTACAAATGATAAAATGACTGAATAAAGTTAAAGCCTTTTCACCAACACATGAAGTGCTGCTAGGACAAATGAAGAGGCATGTGCTATTTTATTATATTTTTATTTATTTTATTTATTTTTTTATTTTTTGAGTCAGAGTTTCGCTTTTGTTACCCAGGCTGGAGTGCAATGGTGCGATCTCGGCTCACCGCAACCTCCACCTCCTGGGTTCAAGCAGTTCTCCTGCCTCAGCCTCCCGAGTAGCTGGGACATGTGCTATTTTAAAATGTCATCACATTTAGAGATTTCCTTCAAAATTGTGGCTACTATTTCCTCAGTAACCCTCAATACAACTGGAGTAATTATTTTATTCCTAAGTATTTTGAAGACAGAATTGTTAGCTTTTCTCATGTTAAAATGGCCCATTTAAAATATTTAATAACCACATAGTTTTAGTTAAATAGTATTATATAAAAATAAACATAGAAACTAATAAATTCAAGTTAGTATTGCAAAAAAATAGTAAGAGGCAAAAACTGAAAATCTGCTAGTAATTCAATCCAGACTTAATATTTTGATCTCTTATGCACATTTTTATATAAATGTGTGTTGTCTTTCATTAAATCATTCCCCTCTAAAAAGAATCCTAACATAATGTGATACATAGGGTGGGCTTTTTCTGTATTACTATATACCCACCAGAGAGTTAATCTTCTGATTCTATGAAAGACCCCCTTCAAATGAACAGCTTAATAATCTATCACCAAATCATGATTAATTTTCTACCACCATGCTACATACTGGGATTGCTCCCAAATGTTCAGTTTAATTTAAGTACTTTCTGATTCATGAACTGAGGGATAACATACAGCTATAAAAGGTAATCCAATCCTAACATGGCCTTAACCCCTATAATCTGCACTTCAATAGCAGGGAAACTGTATAGTTTTGAAACTGTAATCAAGAATTTTTTTTGCAAACACACACTGGAGCTGTCCTTTGCTCCCCTCTCTTATTAGATTACAATAAAACGACCAAGCTCTCTTTATGGTGGGAACAGAGCGACCCTGGGGTGATTTATAATCTTGTGAAACCCTGTCCACACTGCTGACCAGACTTTTTTTTGAGGTCACTATCTGTTTCTTCAACTGATGTCTTCCTGCTGTGACAACACTGTTGGAGAGCTGTCAGCACACAAGAATTTCTCAGGCTAGGTATTGTCTTTGAACGCATTTCTTGTGTTATTTCTATTGAGAAGCATTTGCGTGCTTGGTGTTTAGACAGTAAAGGATCTTTCTAAGATTTTCTCATTAGTGTAAATCCTGACAAAGAGAAGACAACTAAATGAGAATAAATGAAGTGGATCTCTTATTGACAAAAGAAGAGAATATTTATTTCTTCGAAATGTATAACATTGCCACTGAATACAAACAATAAGGCAACAATTCATGGTAAAAATGAGAGTATTGTTCTCCCCAATAGCAAAATAATTTGACTCCAACATGTTAGATATTGTCAAAAGTAAGTATTAGCTAAAATGCATGGGGCTGCATAAACATAAAAAATAAGTATTCTGATTTTTGTTTTTAATGTAAAGAGTAAGTAGAAAAAGTTAAACTAAGAACATTTTTTAACAGTATTTTTTCATAAAATAGGTTGCAATCTCTATTCTTGTCAAAAAATTGCTGTAGGTGACTAAAACTTATGTTCAATATTCCCAAATAGAAAATTTTACTTAAGAATCAAGTAGATCCTAGCTAGAGTTAGAGCTACCTAAATTTTTTTTGTTATTATGGAAGAGGAACTTGTTCAAATGTTAGACCTTGATCAATTTAGCTTCTCAAAAGAAGACACCTCTACTACTGGATATGTAAAAATGTAAGAGAAGGCATGGTATCCAGTCAGCCAGGTTCAATTAAAACAGTTTGTTTCATTTTGTTTATTCTCATTTCAATTGTATTTAAGCTAAATTAGCAAGCTAACATTAAATTGCTTTGTTTACATATATAAATATCTCCTACTAATTCTAAAAAGAGAGCTAATTATCTCTATTTTTCTCATTTTTGAGAGAAGGCAATTAAAAAAAACAATCTGAATTCTGCTCCCTCCCTTTTTTAATTTTTTAAAGAATGAAACCCATATAGCTTCAGAAAGACGCTAACAGAGAAGTTGCCTTCCCTTCAGAATCTTCTTAGATCTATGTGAATAGAACGTTTTGAAAGCTACAAGAAAAGAAATATTTTGTAAGGGACAGCCAACATTGATGTATAGAATCCCAGTGCATCAGATCCATTTGCAGCACTTGGGTAAGGAGTATTAGGGAGGTTCAGTAAGGAATACCTGCCCCAGGCCCACTGAGTGATGGGTTCTATGGTCTAGTGGATGTGGGTCACTTTCACCCAGACACAAAGCTAGGTTATTTAAAGAGTCTTATGAAAGTCTCAGAGTTTCATCCTTTTGATTTTGTTTCTCTGTGTTCACAGGGCAAAGACACAAAGTTTACCTTCTATATATGAGAAATAAACAAATTTACACTAAATTTTATTTGAAAGTATCCATTAACCTAATTTGTACACATTACTACATGTAGTATAAGTGGAAAAAATCATGGAAAACAACAATGTTGATAGATGAAAAGAGAGATTAATAATCATGTGGCATCATAATTTTTTTACAGTATCCTAATTTCAGGTGGGAGTGAGATATTAGAACTGTATCTGAACTTCTATGAACATCACAATTCAGAGCCCACACCAACTATGGGATTTGACAGCAGGGCCTGGGGACTTTTAGTCTTTCTGATTTATAAGAGAATTCATTCATCTAAACTTTTATAACTCAGAGCAGTGAGAGACGCCATTTAAAGATCTCTGACAGTGTCATGCAATTTTGTCTAGGATGGCTTTGTGAAGCTAAAATAAAAAAATGTCTTAAAATGTTTTAATAGTAATTGATACAATAAATTGTAATCCTAGTTTTGTCAAAACTACAATTTATTAACTAGCATAAATAAGTAAAATGTAGGTTAATTCTCCCGAATAACACAAGATATTTAAAAATCAAATAGAACCTAGCTAGGGTTGGAACTAACTGATCCTCACCTTTTTATTCATCAGTATAAGTAATTCTGAAATAATGAAAAAATGTTTAACTTTACAAAAGTATGGACACTCCGGTAGTCATAACAAACACGTCAAATGGTCCTTTGTTTCCAGGAGGTAACCTATCGTTTACCTTCTCCAAGGACTCTTAATAAAATGGACAGAAAAAATCAATTAAAATAGCAAAATATCCCTTAGGATACAGTTACTTCAGCAGTCAGTACATTTCTCAATAATCTCTTTATCTCGTGCTGAAGTAATACACATTTGTGCCATGTTTTTAAGTACTATATTTTTCATAATGAAGCTATTTAAAACTGAGCAGTGGAAAGAGAATGGGTGCTGATACAGCAAATGTTATGATATAAAAACAGGGTTATGAGCGAAACACACACCAGAAATGGAAAATGTGATTAGAGGCAAAATGGATGATGCAAAGGTTCTCTATATAACAAGCCCATGAAGTAAGACCCCAAATATCTGCCTAATCTCCACTATCTAGAGCTATTGTGCCCAAGAGCACCTCTGAAATACTATTATGGGACATTATTTCTGGAATCACTATCTATATAAAAGAAAGTAGTCCCAAGAATGAAGTCAGAACTTGAAGAATTCAGCATATAATTCCACACACTTTTTAACAGCTCTGTTGCCTCGCTGCACCCCCCTGTAGCCTATGTTTGACCCATTCTCTCACTTTATAAAGGGTGAACCCACCTTAACATTTTGGTGACACAGAAGTTTTTTTGATGCACTACTAAAATTGGTTTCGTTTTCTGTTTCAAAAATTGTGACTTTAATACGATACTGGGAATAATACTCATTTGAGATCAAAGAAAATCGCGTGCACATTTTTGCATTGGGAATCAGAGAAGATGCATAATTTTTGGAAGCTGAATAGATACCAACATATTTCTCAGCATTCTGAAAATCCCAGACACTACATTTTTACCTTTGATTTTTCTCCTTCTCCTTTTTCCCACATTTGTCTTTCTCTCAGTGTTTGTCCAGATGCAGGGAGAGATATTTAGTATTGAGGCTTAGCCCAGGAATTTGCCAAACAGATAAGACAGAAAAGCAAGCCTGCCAAAATTTTTCCCATTTCTCCTCAACTCCCCCACCAAAATTCATTGTTTTTCCAACATATCTGCTGGTGAAAACTTTGGAAATGTTGGCTCAGAGAGTCACAATAAGACCAAAATAGACCAAAGGGAGCTATTTGAAATGGTAACCACCAGTCTGTTCGAAAAGAAACCGGCCTGTTCACTTAATGAATAAAATACCTAGAGCTTGCCAAGGCAAATAAAGGCTTGTTTACTGAGATGTATACAAATACAAGAAACAGAGCAAAAGACTGGAAGAAGTAAACTAAAGAAAAGATGTTGTATGGAGAAGTCTGAATTAAAATTAGCTTTTAATCAACTTTATAATCACTGTCATTCATGAGAAACTCTGTAACGCTTATTAAAATGAAAATAAAAAACAAGGGTAAGGAACTCTGTTCTCTTGGCCTGCCTCCAAGTAAGGTGATTTTGTTTTGTCTCCTAAAATTATCCATGAGGTAATAATTATTTCAGACTTTTTAAAAACTGCTCATCTCTTAAGCTACTGGTTATTGATCCTTTATGTATTGGTGACAAAAAGGCAGCCCTATTGGTCCATGACTGTATATATTCTCATTTGCCCATGATAGTCCTAGTTTATACCTGTTGTCCCAACAGAATTACTAATATTGCCTCTGTTTATTCTCAAGAGTGTCCTAGCTTAGCTAATTAATTTTATGGTTACCCTATCTATGCCACTCTGAAGGGATGAAAGAAGTGATGAAAGTCAATCTTCTAGCAAACAACAATAAAAAATCACATTGAAGTAGTTTACATTAAAGTTTACACAGACCCATTTTCTAACATTCTACTAGAAATGTTCTACTATCTCATAAAATCATGGAGTTCAGGAAATTTTCTATTGTATTTCAGTTATTTATCTCTTAACACAGAGCCAAGTGAATGGTAATCACTGCAGCCTATTTACCAACTTAAAAAAATAAAAATAGTTCACTGACACTCCAAATAAGAACAGAACCCTTGAACACAAAGTTTATTGTAGGTACTCAGATTCAGGAGTTGGTAATAGTCTTACCTTATCTTGGTCAATATTGCCTAATAATAAATCTAACCAAAGAATTCTGAATCACACATTTTATTCTTTTCATCATATTGAGAAAAAAGGTACTATTATAGAATATTCTACATATTCTAGAGAGAGTAATTTCTCTTTAGAGAGAGAGTCACATGTGGTAGGCTATGAAGAATTCAATCTTTTTTTAAAAGGCTAAAATTTTAAATAAAAAATTAATAGTTAATGTTTATTGAGTTTTTATTATGCCACTCACTGTGCTAAGTGCTTAATATGCATGATTTCATTTAATGTCACACAAAATTCTTCCATTTTTAGATGAGTAAGCTGAGACTCGCAGACTTTAAATAACTTGCCTACAATCCCCCGAGCCAGCAAGTGGCAGAGAAAAGATCTTAAAACCTAGTTTTTATCTGTAACATAGTTTGTTCCTGTCCTTAGAATTGCAGGAAAAAAAAATGTAATCCTTGCCTACATGTAGATAATGCAAAGCTTTATAGCATTAACTCTGATCTATACTTCCTACTTCCCTTCTCTACTAAGCTGGAAATCAAAGCTAGAGAAAATGCAAAGAGAAATAAGCTCTGTTAAAATGCCCTTGAGCTCTTCACATCTCCTTCAAATATTGACTCAAATGTCATTTTCTCAATGAGATAGGCCTCATTCTGTCCACTTTATTTAAAATTTCATCTCTCACTCTTCATACCCCAAGCTCTCACTGTGTCCTATTTTTAATGTAATTTGCTCATTGATTATGTTAATTTTTTATTGCCTCTCTCTCTAACCCCCAACCATGAGTGCTAGAATGTAAGCCCTATTAGGGTAGGGATTTTATCCAAAACATCTAGAAGAAATGCCTCTCTTATATTAGGTGCATTACAAATATGCATTGGATAAAATGTAGTTTTCATCACTTTATGCACACACATACACACACACATACAGTACTGAGGTCTCTTAATTCTAGTCATAACAGGAGGGAGTAACAATGTAAAATAAGAAAGATTAAAAGAGCAATGAAAATGCATTATTCTCTAGTAGCAAATTCAAACTAATATTGAGTAAATATACTTCCTTATTTGGAATTTATTTTAAGTTAAATATATGCATGGAGTAATTTTACACATATGGTAATATATAAAAGCATTTATTTCCTTGAAAGCTTTTGGGTAGAGCTATTATAAAATGGCTGTTGGATTCACCACCTTCAATGGTAGATAAAGGTATCATATTTATACACATTCTTTAACAGTATTAATTTATTCAGTTGTAAAGTAGCGTTTCTAAAATATGAGTTTGTTTGGTTTTTTTTAACACTCTGCTGAAGCAGTGAGAGCTTAATAGAGAGCTGAGCTGGACACCTGGGTAACTGCTACTCTTATTTTACAACCACTTCTCCACTGCAGGTAGAAGGTATAGATAGTCAACACTGGTAAACCCTGAATATTAATACTGCTTATATTCCTGTTCAATCACATCAGAAATGACCTTACTAAAGTAAAGGAATGACAGCAGGCCAAACAGATATGTCAGTATGAAAGGTCTAAGAAGTGCCAACCTACAAAAGGCTTGAATAGCTTAAACTTCAAAAACATGTTGATACTGCATTTAATTACTAGTGAAGAGAGAAATATAAACTTAAAAACTAAGAACAAAACTGGTAGACTCGATTCTTATTGCTCCCCAGTGGGACAATTGTTGCTAATAGATATTTTAAAGTTAATAGATGATTTAAAGTTTGCAGATGTGGAGTTTATTATTTAATATATAATTTCTGCACAGTATTAAGGAATTTCATTAATGAAGTTTTAGCAAAAAGGAGTTCAATGAGAACACCACATTATTCTCTAGTAGATGTAACTATCAGCTTTTTACATTGGTTTTGATTATAAATATTTTCTCCTATTTAACAAAAATATTCTGGCACACACAAATACACCAGTTTGGTGAAGAAAAGCATTTTTATTATATACAGAGTCTCTAAGAGTTAAAAATACTACATAGAATCGTTAAGATAAAGATATAGTGAAACCAAATTCTAGTATCAATCCCTTGAAACAATCTTGTCACCCAAAGCAACATGCATGATTCTTTATAAGCCATCTGGTGTGAGAGAGTTGAGTTAAAAAGTAATTTCGAAAAAAAAAAAAAAAAGTAATTTTGAAGCAATTTTAGTTTGTTAATTGAGAATGACTTACACCCGATCATGCCCTCTCACTTTCTCAATGGTATCATGATTTTCATTTGTTGATCCTAACTGTCTGTGTTTATTTTAAAGGCACTATCCTTTGTACTTGTCCTCCCATTAGCATTGGATTGAATCAGCCAGCACACTCTGCAAACTCAATCTGCGGCTGCCTTCTGTGGAGCCTAACTTTGTGGTTTGCAGCAGCTTTTCTACTAAAAGGTCAGCTTACAGTTTAAGGTGAACTCTGTTAACAGAGCTTTCATTTTTATTCAATAGTATTTTTCAAATTCTGGTACAGAATGTTCCCATCTTTTGACACTAGTTATTATCACAAGCTCAGAATCAAACACAATAAAGGTATTTCTTCGAGTCACAATCATGACTCAGCAGCACAGAAAGACTTGCCCTCTGCAGGTCTCTACTTTTGACTTCCATTTAACTTTGAAAAATTCATAATGGAAAAATAATATTTGACTTCGGAGAATTGTGAAGAATGCTTCCTTTTCTTTTAAAAGTTAATATGTTGGTTTTCAAAAAGTTACTTAAAACCAGACGACAAAGAGAAAAAAAAATCAGTGCTTCTAATATCATAAAGAAATTATTAAAATGTAAATTCATAGAGTGATTTTGAAATCCATCTTAAAAATCTCATTCATTATTTTATGGTTAAAACTCACAGCTCCTAAATCTCACTTCGAATTGTGTTTAAAAGTTCACACCAAACTCTAGGGCTTCTGCCCTAACTTTTCCTTTAAGTTCCAAATATATGTTTCTAACATCCCCTGGATAATTCAGAACCATCTAACTCAAAGTCTTCAAAATGGAATTGCTTAGGTTCACTAACCTTTCTCTTCCTCATAGTCTTGAAAACTGTTCAGCAAAAACTAGAGTTAATGTCAACTTATTTCTCTTTCTCCACACATCTCTTTCAGTCTTTCCATTTTAGTTTACTTTTTATGTTTTCCTCTCTACATCCCCACTAAAGCCTTATTTATTTATTTAGTTTATTTATTTTTATTTTTGTTTTTCTGAGACAAAGTCTCACTCTGTCGCCCAGGCTGGAGTACAGTGGCTCAATCTTGGCTCACTGTAACCTCCGCCTCCTGGGTTCAAGCAATTCTCATGCCTTGGCTGACCCAGTAGCTGAGATTACAGGTATGCACCACCACATCCAGCTAATTTTTTCTATTTTTCGGTAGAGATTGGATTTCACTGTGTTGGCTAGGCTGGTCTCAAACTCCTGGCCTCAAGTGATCCACCCAAAGTGCTGGGATTACAGGCATGAGCCACCACACTGGACCTAAAGCCTTAGGTATTTAAAACTGGATTATTATTAAAATCTCTGGTTTTAAATGCCTCCTATTTGTGTTATCTATCCAAAACACAAATTTAATCATATCATTCCCCTAATTAAAAATCTTCCAATGGAAAAAAAAAATCTCCCAGTGATTTATTGTTATCTACAATATAAAGTTCAAATTCCTTAATCATATCACAGAGGGCCCTTCCTGAGCTGGCCGGTGCCTATATTTAAGGCACAATCTCACAATCCTGATTAATAGATATATCCTAATCTTCAGCCAGGCCAATTTACAATCCATGAAAAATAAAATTTTTCCTCATTCTCATTCTAGGCCTTTGCATATTTATGTCTGCTTATTTTGCTTTGATTTCAGAAGCTTTAAATTCATTAATATACATATATCCTTTGCTACTGCTACAAAGTTAGGATAAAGAATAACGAAAATTGCAAAATGAATAAGAGAAGTGATAAAATAAAAATAAAGCAAGGCAGTAAAGTATGTAAAAGAACGTCTAATGACCACATCAATATCTAAGCAGACAAATTTGATTTCAGTTTTTTTATATTCATGTCTTTAAGCTTAGATTTCCAAGATAGATATGATTTATGGGCTAAGACGAAGAGTTTATCACTTTTCCTTCCGTCTTAAAAACGTTAAAGGACATGTGCAAAGTTGAGATGGGAAACAAAGAAATTCTTAGCCTCTATCTAGATTGTGGTGATGCAGTTGTTTCACCATCCCAAGGAGGTATTTTACTGTATGTTTTAGAAGTAGCCTATTTAGATAGCGGCTAAATAGGGTAACCTTCCTGAAGAGGATATTCATTTTCCTGACAACCATATTTCTGAAACCTAAAATATATAGATGCCATGAAATCACAAGATTTCAACTATAAAAAGTTTGTAAATATTAAACAATTTTATTTACTATCTTCTAAACCTGACTTTCATCTGCTGAAATACTCCCTTCTCAGGATTTCTATCAGAATTAATATAATAATTTAATATGTATATGTGCTGTGAGACAACTTAAAAGAGAATTTTAAAAAATAATGATGTCTTTTCTCTTTTTTTGCTTTTATTGTTATTTTTAATTGATACATAATAATTGCACACAAGGAAGGAGGAGCAGGGAGGGCGGAGGTGGTGAAAGGTTGATTAATGGATACGACCTGTTTTCTAAAGAGAAATAAATTCCTTATTTAATTTCACCTCTAACAAAATCCCAAAGTTTAAGTTCTTTGTCAGAGACTGGATATGCCCATTTTTCTTGGTCACTGAAAGGATGTTTGAATAGAAACACTTCTCACCATAAATAAACTGTGAAATACAGGTGAAAATTAAATTTAGTTACAGCTGCCAGCCTGGAGTCTTTTCTTGATGGTGGTTGTCTCACTTAAACAAGCACAGCTGTTTGTGACACTGGAGATAAACAAATATTACTACCAAGTAGGATTGAACTGCCTAGAAATGGGAAAGCCAACATATAGCTTCTGAGGTCACTGAAGAACTGCTGCCAGTAAGTTGGTCATCATGACTTTTCCACTGTAAGTCCTAATTCTTGACGCTTACTTATTTCCTAAGTATGACCTGGAAAACTGGAAAAACTAAAATGGCAAAAGACATTTGTTGACTTCCTACTAACTTCTACATAGTTTACAAATGCCATCTCATAATTCATAATTTTCATAGTACAACCTCCTTTCCCCAATTTTTATCTTGCTGGTTAGCCATTAGGCTCCCTAACTGACAAATGAGAAAAGTGAAGCACAAATGGGTTACACAACTCATTTTAGGCTAGAAGTACCATGTAGTAAAGAGTGTAGAATTTGAAATCAGAAAGCCTGAGGTAACTCATTTAGTACCTGTTTCCTTGGGCAATTTATTTAACTTCTCTGTAATTCAATATCTTCCTCTGTAAAATGGAGATAAGACTGCTATGAGAATTAAATGAGATAAGAAATGTACTCCAATTAGTGCCTGGCATAAGATAAGTGAACAAAAAATAATACTGATAGAAGAATAGGAAAAAGCATTTTATAGTGCAAATTTCACGGTCAGGTGTGGTGACTCACACCTGTCATCCCAGCACTGGGAGGCCAAGGTGGGTGGATTGCTTGAGCCCAGAAGTTCAAGACCAGCCTGGGAAAAACAGCAAAACCCCATTTCTATTTAAAAAATAATAGCGAGGTGTGGTGGTATGGATCTGTAGTTTCAGCTACTCAGGAGGCTTAGGTGGGAGGATCACCTGAGCCCCAGATGTTGAGGCTGCAGTGAGCTGTGCTCAGACCACTGCACTTCAGCTTGGGTGACAGACCAAGACACTGTCTGAAAAAAAAAAAAAGTAAAAAAAAACTTTATAAAGGGCTCTGATAGCAGAGTAATGTGACAAGTTGAGAAAAGAACGGCATGAATTCCAAGAAGAGTTGGAAATAAGATGGTAAAGGATTATGGGGAATTGCTGGTGGAGGTGAGAAGGAAAAAGAAGATATTTAAATACTTATTTCTGAAAGTTAAATTTTAAAATACTAAAATATTTCTCCTTACAACTTACTCAACAAGGTTAACAATAGGCTGGAAATGATTTCACAATCAAAGGATATCTACTCTTCTGACTTGTCAATTGGGTGTCTTGTTAGAGCACTGGCTAACAAGGTGAATGCTCAGATGAGACATGACTTGTTTAAAAGGAATCTTCATTTTCAATATTTCATCATTTATGGAAGAGACACACTTCTATCATTTAAATATTGAAACTACTGCACTATGAAAAATGTATATGGCTTCTTTTTACTGTCCTGCATTATCTGAATGTTATTTTTAATTTTTTTAATTTTTAATTTTCATGGGTACATAATAGGTGTATACATTTATGGGTACATTAGATGTTTTGATACAGGCATGCAGTATGAAATAAGCACATCATAAAGAATGGGGTATCCATCCACTCAAGCATTTATCCTGTGAGTCACAAACAATCGAATTACACTCTTTAAGTTATTTTTAAATGTACTGAATTTTATTTATTTACTTGTTTATTTATTCATGTGAGACAGGGTCTTACCCTGTCACCCAGGTTGGAGTGCACTGGCACGATCACAGCTCACCACAACCTCAACCTCCCGGGTTAAGCAATCCTCTCACCTCATCTAATAGCTGGGACCACAGGTGCATGCCACCATGCCTGGCTAATTTTTTTGTATTTTATAGAGAGAGGGCTTTGCCATGTTGCTCAGAGTGGTCTTAAACTCCAGGGCTCAAACAATCTGCCCACCTCAACCTCCCAAAATGCTGGGATTACAGGTGCGAGCCACTGTGCCCAATCATGAATGTTAATGTTATTTAAAGCATACTACTGATGCTTCTAAGATTCCATTGGATTTAGAAAAATTATAGTACTCTAAGTTCCAAATTTTCCATGCTAGATTGAAGTTTACAATTCTTCAAGAAGCTTTTCTTGTTTATTAAACACATACAAGTGAGGCTGAAAGTTCACTTCAAATATATTGTATACCAAGCCCCAAGTGCAACACTCTTTGATGTATATTGAACCAAAGGAAAGCACACCAACCATGCATTGTATCAGGGTCATTTAGGAGGATATGTTTATGGTGCAGGTTACAGACAGCTTTGCCCACTGCTTAACCAGGAACATTTATTCCTTACCAATATTTAAATGAGCAGACTATTTGCAAAGCATTGCAAATTATTGCCCTAGGGAAGTCATAAATGCAAAGAATCAAACTGCATAGGAGAAAAAGGACAAAGCCAGCCCATTAACACAGAAGTCTCCAGAGGAAGTGAAAATGGCACTGCTTACTTCAGTGTATCCTTATTTTTCCAAACAAGGGCCCTCGCCTCAATCGTAGCACTAAAAGTTACAAAAGAAGTAAAGATTTGAGACTTCCAAGAGCATCCATTAATAGAATTTAGAACTGAGTAACTCTGGTATGCTTAAATTACGGTTTTAAAGGTTGACTACTAAGGTTTCCATGAATTTATTTAGTTTCACAAAATATTGTTAGTTTGAAATGACATAAAGTTACGCATAAATTATATAGGTAATCCTGGACAGGTAATCAAGGCAGGGGTTGGAAGGTGGCAATGAATCCATGCATTTAGTCATCCAACAATAGGTTCAATCATGAGTAAAAGCAAAAAACACTATACCTCCTCTCCTAAATGAGTAAGAAATTATACTTTTTTGTTTTTGATTTATGCAATATATCATTTATACATGATCTTTTGTGGTTCAAGACTTTGACACGACATTGACGAGACACTAAACATGAACAGAAAAACTCAAAAAATTTAGCTATGCCACAGTAAACTCCTTACCTTAACAAGAGTTTCATCACTTCCCCTGCATAATAACTAAGCTGGTGAAAAACTGTTACTACCCATGCTTGATTAAAGAAAATGGGGAACAATATTCAGCCATAAAAATGAATGAAATCCTCTCATTCAAGGCAACATGGATGGAACTGGAGGATATGATGTTAAATGTGGTAAGACAGAAAGTTAAACACTACATGTTCTCACTCATGTGGAAGCCTCAAAAAGTAGATGTCACAGACGTAAAAAGTAGAACAGGTAACAAGGCTGGGAAGGGCAGGGAAAATAGAGAAGAGGGAGAGATGTGTTAAAGGATACAAAATTACAGCTAGATAAGAGGAGTCAATTCAGATGTTCTATAGCATTACAGGGTACCTATAGTTAATAATATGTGATATAGTTTCAAATAGCTAGAAAGAATATTATTTAATGTTCCCAACACAAAGAAATGATAAATGTTTGAGATGATGGATATGGTCATTACCCTGATCTGTGTCACACATATTACATCACTATGTACCCCATAAATATGTGCAATTATTATGTCAATTTTCTAATAATTTTATTAAAAATAAAGTAAACACAGATGGGCAAAGTTAAGAACTACCCCACCAAGGCACATCATGAAAAATGTGCCAATATGATAACAAGTTATTCATATGTAATATGAGGATGCCAAATACCAAAGTATAATACTTTTTTGCTGTGAAAAATAAATAATAATAATCTAAAGACATCAAAAAATGGCAGACTACCTGGATGGAAGAACATACACAAGTGGGTCGTTGACATGGGATGATGAACCTGATTCCAGAGATGAGCACGTGAAGAGAAAGTTCCTAGTCCCAAACTTTCCATAGTTGCATATCAGTTTAAAACTGGAAAAAAAAACTTGTTACAAACTGCCTAGGGTAGACTTTATTTACTACAAAATAATGTTTAAACCCCAATTGTATGCCTGGTTAAATGGTTTTTAAGCTATTGAAAACAACCTATTTAAATTTATAGGGAATTATAAACAAGCCATAATCAATGTAACTTATTCTGACAGTATTATCGAGATGAAACTGTGAAACAGGTATGGAGGGTGAACTAGAATTTGTCAAGAAAGAACTGGAATTATAATAGATAATAATCCAGTATCCTTACATATTACTTTCTCCCCACTGAGGACCATCGATCTAAAGGTATAAATTACATTAATAAATTAACACTACAATTTTAAATTTTATCTTGCAAGCAAACTGTGACCGTATCTGTACTGTTTGTTGTGTGATAAGAGTCCCTATGATAATAACGAACCCGTTAATGTTGTTCAGTCTCTTCCCGCCATCTTGGAGCCTGCTGGGAAGAGGACTTGTTAAGAAAATGTGTGGAAGGCAGGCTGTGGTCGAAGGCCATTTTTACTGGCTATAGGTGGGGTGGGTCTCCAGAGCCAAAAGGAGCACACTCTTCTTAAAATTGAAGGTGTTTATACCCAAGAAGAAACCGAATTGCATGTGGGCAAGAGATGTACTTATTTACGCAAAGCGAAGAACAGCACAGTGACTCCTGGCAGCAAACCAAACAAAACCGGAGTTCTACGGGAAAAGTTCACTCGGGCGCACAGAAACAGTGGCAGGGTTCCTGTCAAATTCCGAAGCCGTCTTCCTGCTAAGGCCATTGGACACAGAATCCATGTGATGCTGTACCGCTCAAAGATTCAGACTAACGAAAAGTAAATAAATAAAAACGGGTTTGTAAAGTGAGCCAGGCGCGCAGGCCCAGGCGGGTGGATCACTTGAGGTCGGGAGTTTGGAGACCAGCCTTGGCCAACATGATGAAACCCCATCTCTACTAAAAATACAAAAATAAGCCCGTCGTGGTGGCGCTCACCTGTAATCCCAGCTGCTCAGGAGGCTGAGGCCCGAGAATCACCTGAACCCAGGAGGCGGAGGTTGCAGTGAGCCGAGATGGCGTCACTGCACTCCAGCCTCTGGGCGACAGAGCCAGACCCCGAACCAGATAGACGATACATCGATCGATCGATGGATCGATCGATAAATAGTCTTTGGTTAAGTACTATTTGAATAGTACAATATAATAGGAAATAAAAGTTTCAGACTGAGATTTCTTGTCAGCTCGTACCTGACAAGTACCTTTGCTTGACAGGTACCAACTGTGAAACCTGAAGCAAGTAAAGTAGCTGCTCTCATCTTTAAGTTGTGAAACCTGAAGCAAGTATAAAGTAGCTGCTCTGATCTTTAGTGCCCTCATCTTTAAAAGTAACGGTTAGGAACCTATTTCTAATAGCCGTTACCGGGAGTGAAGGTGACCACATACCTAAAACCCTTAATATAATCCCTATCAAATACTAAACACTAAAAATAGTAGCATGTAATTATCAAAGTGCAAATACATATGCTATTTTTGGTCGGACCATTCAATTTAAATGTTTAAAATAATTACAATGCATAATTTAAAATTAAGCATTTGGTGACCTTTCATAACTAATCTGATAGCCAAACCTTAATTAATAATAATAAAGGTAAAGAGAAAACCTCAACCCTATAAAATCATATGAGTATATGCATATATGAAGTCTACATGTTTATGCTTAAACTACAATAAGCATATGAGAAGCATCCAGGAATTAAAGATATTTTATAATTCTTAAGAACTAGTGTTATGTATGTTTTCATACATTTTATTTCTATATAAAAATCTAAAAGATATGTATTTGCATACGTATTTTAATTTCTTGGTCATAATCAAAATGCACATAATTATGAATTTCATAAGAACATTTTCAAGTAATTCAATAATATGCAAACAAAATTCTTATAAGTCAACTGCATTTGTAATGAGTGCCTACTATGTGCTAGAAAGTATCTGAGGGTTTTAGCACAAATGGATATAAAACTTACTCCAAAATAATCCCAGGGAAGCAATTGTTAGTTACTAGAAACTGAATTCATTCAAGTTATAAAGTCTATTTATGACCTTGAAAAATCTCCATATCATCTTCTATCAGCAAGTAGCTATATAGCTACATTTAAAAATGTTAACAGTTATCAGAAATATTTCACAATTTTTAGTACATAAGTGAAAACGCAACAAAAGAAATTCACCCTCAATTTCTTCTCCTGTGGTGAATTTTAGATATGAGAGGCTTTATGTAGCCAAATGCCATGGAGAAAATCAATCAGATCTGGTTTTAACAACCTACTAAATTTCACAATATAATGAGAGAGAAACAATGTGTATTACATAAGGCACTGCCATAAATCTACTGACAAAGGAAGAATAATAGTATTCCGATATAGGTAATATTATGTTGATGAGTTCACAAAATATTGGATAGGCACCAACTTTCTGTTAAATGGTTGAATGCCTATCTCAAATTGATTTTCAAAATGGGAGACTTCAGAAAATAATCATTTAGGAGATCTTGAGATGCTTGGTACAGAATAATGATAAATTTTGTATTTAGTTTAAGAAAATTCTGGAGACTTAGCCATCATAGAATGCTCTAGCTTACTTAAAGAAATGAAAGATTCAATAATACCCACTTTAATCTTCTACAGAATCTATCATTTTCATAGAGAATTGCATGACAGTTACTTATAGATATTGAAGCCATTATCCCCCCCTCAAAAATGGTATTTCTTTTACATATGCTATGACTATGTTTGTCTTATCTTGCTTCTCAAAAATTTAACAATGTTAATCATTCAAATTTTCTTTGAAAGTTAATGCTAATAAAGTTTTAATAAATGTTATATGTATATAAAAACTTGGGTAATTTTTCAGAATTCCACAATTTCTTTTTGTTATAATTTGACTAGTATTTCCACAGAAAGAAGAGCAAAGTGTGATAGCAAGAACAAAAATAGCAAAAACCTGGAACCAACCCCACATGCCCATCGATGATAGACTGAACAGGGAAAATGTGGCACATATACACCATGGAATATTATGCAGCCATCAAAAACGATGAGTTCGTGTCCTTTGTAGGGACATGGATGAACCTGGAAACCATCATTCTCAGCAAACTGACACAAGAACAGAAAATCAAACACCACATGTTCTCATTCATAGGTGGTGTTGAACAGTGAGAACACATGGACACAGGGAGGGGAGCAACACACACTGGGGTCTGTCAGGGGAAATAGAGGGAGGGACAGCAGGGGGTGGGGGAGTTGGGGAGAGATAGCATGGGGAGAAATGCCAGATATAGGTGATGGGGAGGAAGGCAGCAAATCACACTGCCATGTGTGTACCTATGCAACAATTTTGCATGTTCTTCACATGTACCCCAAAACCTAACATGCAATTAAAAAAAAAAAGACAAAAATAGATTTTTCTTCCTGCTTTGTAAGCTCTTCTGGTAAAAGAGTTTTAAAAATTCAGTTGGGATTTCTAAACAGATAACCTTTTTTGTTGTTGTTGAAACAGAGTCTCACTCTGTCACCCCAGACTGGACTGCAGTGGCACTATCACAGCTCACTGCAGAGTCTCGACCTCCCAGTTTCAAGCAATCCTCCTGTCTCAGCCTACCAAGTACCCTGGCTAATTTTTTTTAAATGTTTTTTGTACAGATGGGGAGTCTCACTATGTTGCCCAGGATGGTCTGCAACTCCTACGCTCAAATGATCCTCCCACCTTGGCCTCCTAAAGTGCTGGGACTACAGATATGAGCCACCTCACCTGGCCCAGATGACAACTCTTGAAACACAACTTGCAATTTCTGAAGTACTTTCAAATAACTAATTGCATTCCTGGCTTCACAACCTTCTGAAATGAAGAGAAAAGTTATTTGCATTATTACCACTTTACATTTGAGAATCTGGAGTTTCAGGCTGACTAATCCAACATCCCCTCTTCCAGGTAATTCACATAATTGGAACTTACAATAAAGTTTCCTGACTCTTGTTATGACTCTAAGGTGTCTATACATTAGTTAATCTAAAATCTAGAGGTACTCTGATAATAAAATACTTCCTTTGGATATTAATGACAATTTCTTTTGAAATAACATAATGATATTTTTGTGGGAAACATTTCCTAAAAATTATATGTCTTGCTATGCTTTAAAAACTGAGTTTTTATATATGTATTGAGAATTAAATTTTCTTGCTACCTTAACTAACAAGTGTGAATGGGAGAAGATGAAAATTCAGTTGACAGTCACAACTATTTTACGCATCAGAGCCAAGCCTCTGAGATTCGAAACATTCATTTCAACATTTGACAACATGTAAGTTTCAATACTGTGAACTCCTATATAGTTCGCTATGGGCAAGACACCATGCTGTTACACAAGCCTGTGGATCGATTGGTCTTGGTAGAATCTTATTTTAAGACTCTTTAAAGCACTGATTTATGCACAATTGATCTGATCAGCCAGGCAGTCAATGTGATTTATTAGCTAAGATGGCCAAAACCCTTTTTCTCTTTTTTCATGCAGTAGTAATTCACCTCATTAGAGGTGGAATCATTATAGGAAGCTACTGAGAAATAAGAAGTTGAAACTGCTGGCCTGACTCCGTATCTCCCCCCATCTATGGATCTACCAAGTAGTAATAGCTAGATGCTAAGTCCAGAGCTGCTGTGCACACATGTGGAAACCAGTGTACTAGAGACGGATGGAGTAGATCAAAGAACATTCTAATATACTTCCATTCTGAAACATTTCCAAATAGTAATCTCATCCATTTAGCTTCATGAGAAACTCATTCATTTAGTTTCTACCACATATTTTTTTTTACTTAACTACAGTAAGACAAATGACTTGTATTACTTTGTAATTATGGTGCCTAACTGAACATAAGACTAACAATGTATATAACAAGGGTTGGCGACCTACAGTGTACACCCAGACATGTGTACACACAAATGTATACATACACTTACACTCCTGTTGCACAAGATACAGTTGAACCGCCCAAGCAGATCCATCTATGGACAAAATATACTTTTGAATTTGCCAAGCACTTGTATTTCCTATACTATCTTGGGGAAAGATCTATAGCTCTCATTAGGTATGCGTAAGTACAATGGCACAAATGTTCCTTCCTCTTGTTAAAATCTACCTTCCAGCCAGGATGCCCTAAGTCCCTACTTATTACTAGATACCTACTTAAAATTTATTAACAAATAAACAGAGAAGGAATGTAGCAGAGTAATTTATGTCCATTTCATGAGATAGCTCTACTTTAAAACAAAGTATTACTCAACACCTTCAGGCCCTTCCATGCAATCTTCCTCTAGTAGCCTAAACTATGCATTTCCCTTTGACTTGATAGAAGATTCCTCCCAACACAGTGATTTTGAGAGATATGACCTGCTAACAGCTTACTTCTATACCTTATCCTTCTCTAAAAGAATGACCACTTTGCCACTTCCCCGCCCATCCCCAACCCACAACTATGAAGTCAGTAAGAGACTACTTAATACTCCACTATTAAAAGTTTAACAACCACACAACTATTCAGTACAAAAATGTTGAGGGGTAATACATTATTACACTATATATGTGCTACATAAATTGTGAAAAGTTTGGATTTAAAAATTCAGATTTACTTAAGCCCAGTTGTATAATTTCTATACAGAAGTACACATGGGCACTATCTTTGAGTTACTCTGAGAAATGACTCCTTTAGAATATGCTGAATGAACACATAGTTTTTAAGCTGAGCACTATTTCAATAAATTTAAAATGCAACAACAAACAAGGCAATTTGTAAAATATGTGAATATTTTAATAATTCTTTTAGGAGTTACAGTATGACCTATCCTTATTACCAAATAAGCAATATGAAATGACAAAAACTTTAGCTATTGAACTGGTTCAAAAGAAATGCAATGTGTGTATGTACTCATTTGTGCTATGATATGTATATCCATGAGTATGCTTGCAATCACATATTTCAGGGCCAGAAATCTGTACTGAAAGTTATCCAGGTGAACATTTTTCAGTGTCAGAACATCAGTAACAAGAAATATAATCTAAGATCTGGAGTTCTTATTCTCATCAGACATCTGCTGTTGACCACATAAACTTTTTCTTTAACCTTCTTCTTAATAGAGATTAATCAAAGGCAAGTAAGCTTCTCCTGATTTAGGTTTATGTTTCAAAACTTTGGCTGGATTATTATTTTAATAATTACCTATCTACTGTTACAGTTAAAACTTCATGTTTAAATATATTTTATACTTCATATTATAATTTATGTTACATTTAACATATTACATTATAACTAGTAAATAATGATGTTATTGGCCAATTTGATTTATTTATTATGCCTCATTCTTGAAATAAAACTTTGCCTATGCTATTAATGGCTTAAAAGAATAGTTTCTTTTTCTTTAGTTAATTGTATTTTCTTAGGACCAGTTTTATAAATAGAACAAGACACTCCAGGGAAAATACTGAGATGGTATATAGTGGCCTTCTTGTTGTTGAAATCATTCACTTTTTGGACTTGTGAATCACAAAGCCCCCACAGCTCAGCAAATCCCAGCATGGCACATGCCAAGTCATGTCTTACTGCTTTCACATAGTCCTCACATTCTACCCCCCCCACCCAGTATAGCTAAATAGCTCAGTATTGACAGCATAGCAACAACTGACATCATAGTCCATGGAATACAGTCCTGCCATCAAGCACATGTTGTTAGCATATGAATACAAATTCATCTGAAACTTGGGACTACTTGGGATGAATTTTTAGTTTTAGAGACCCTAAAGAGTCTTAATATTGTCTTGTGCACTTTTGTTCAAAAATTGATATGCAGTCTAGTCATTCTCAGTGGCTTCTGCATCCATTTAAACAGTGAGTGTACAATTTCCGCCTAGTTAAACTACGCATTTACATGGTGAGAGTGCCAATGGGTATGTTTCATCAGACATTCCTGGGAGCTGTCTAGCCAATAGGATTGGTTTGAAACGGTTTTCTAATCACTGTTGAAATCACTGATAGTACTGTCTGTCCACACTATGACAGACAAAAGCTGAAATGTATTAAACATAGCAATCCATCATCCTGCAGATGGGAAGCAGGAGCCAGCCGAGTTCAGAGGCAGTGACTACCCGCTGCTTAACAAAGGCTGGAGTCCTGACAGTTCAGTCCCTTCCTTGCTCTTCGCGACCACCCCTCCATCTGAGATGAATGAGTGTAATCAATGAGGGAGAAAGCCTGCTGAGGACCTCAAATCCAAACATTGTTACATTTAAAGTGCTGCTTTTTTTTTTTCCTAATCAGAACTGTTGCTTAAACAGTGTTCTCCAACTACAAGAAGACAGGCATTTAAGTAAATGAATGAACAAATGAACTACAGATTTAAGAAGCATATCTTTAGAAAATACAGTCCTGGTATACCATTGAAGTTTAGAGAGCTAGCTTTGAAATAAAGCTATGATCCTAATTCAGAGGAAGTTTTTTAAAAAGTCACCCAATTAAGGGTTAATTTACATTGTTTGGAGCAAAGGAATAGCAATGTTCTCTCTGAATGACCAAGAGATTATTTTTAAATAGGCACCAAATACAAGTAAAATGCTATTGGCTAAAGTTCAATTCGTTTTGCATACTTGTTTCTAATAAGGACATATGAGCCACAAAATAGCCAAAGGGAGGGGAAAAAACCCTCAACTGCTAACAGCACATTAACAAAGTATAGAAACGAAAGACACTTTTCTTTGGATTTCAGCCTTGTCATTTCCAATTTTCTGCTCCTTGGACATGCTTGTATTCAAATTCTGGAACATCTATTCAGCATATCAATCCTAATTAGACAATCTGGGTCTGGAAAGGATGAGAGTTGGGTCATTTGCATAATTTAATCATAAATACTCAGTGATACATATTTCCAAATGCATTTGTACAATTATCTTTTCATCCTTGGGGCAATGGTATTAATATGATTAGGCAATATTTCTGGAAAAAAACAGACAAGTATGCACTCTTTTTAACTGCAGCTTAAGGCGATATGAAAAATTAATTAATTTCTGAAGAAAATCAATTTCTCTACGTGACCACATTAGACATTGCTAAACCAAGACTCAGAAACCTCTCTCAATCACTACATTTTATCAGGCTCTTCTAAATTCTGATTAGTATGTGAACAGTTCAATAGAAAAACTGGTAATGTATCAAAGAGCATCTTAAATTTTGAAGAGATCTTTCTGCCTGCTTTCTTTTAGGGCACACCACTCTGCTTTACTTTAATGCATTGTTATTTAACCAGTCAATGAGAAGCCTGTGCTTTTGGTGTGAACTCATCTTGAGTGATCTTTTATTAATGTACATTAACCAATTTCAAGGACAACAGGATAAAGTTACTTTCGAAAGGCTTTCTCAAGAAATGGATTTATATTCATCTAAAATAATCTTAATTCACATGACACTGTTTATTATCAAAAATATTAGATAAACCAAGTCCTCTTAAAAAGTACCATTTTTATAAGAAAAATTGTACACACATTGTAACATACTTAGTGGAGATCTAAGAACCCAGGTGGCTAATCTGATTTTTTAAAAAGAGATTCTGCTTTGTATGTTAATTAGTACAAAAGAAAGAAGTTGCACTTGTGAGTTTAAATGCACTATTCTTTTCAATCAAATGAAAAAAACAGAAATTACTGCATGCAAATATTCAATATTCATTTAATTTGCATAAAGGTGCTTGAACAAATTTTTGATTCTAACAAGCTCATTTTTCATGCGTTTTGTCTTTCATCCTAATCTAGCATCTGTCATTCCTTTTTGAAGTTATTATCGGCCCAATTCCCTCTTGGACATGGTTGCTGGGTGACCGGTATCTTAGCACCCACTTTGACAGGAACAGATGTGAAACTGATCAAGAGATTTCCCAGGGGTACCTGAAATCACAAACAACTTTTGTGAAAAACAAACAGCATTCCTGTCGTGGACCTATTTAACCCACTCTCCAAAAAAAAGAGCAAAAAAGTTTACTCCATATCAAATATACCATTTTAATTTTATTCCCTAAGCTTGGAATAAAATACTGTAATTAAGTAAAATTGTTGTATGTTTCACCCTTTTGAATTTAAGAAATCTGTTCTAAATAATAGCTCAAAAACCTAGAGTTTGTTTTGTTTTTGGCTAGATGTTTATAGGTAAATTTCATGGTAAAGTGTTTCTATTTCATGCACAATTTCACTAGAGTTTCAAAAAAAACAGGGTGGGTTATGATGATAATTTAGATGATAAGGGTATTTAAGAAGATGAAATTTAGTTTGGTGTCTAAAGGCTTCCTGTTTTGAGTATCATGTACGATTCTGTGCAGTATTAACGATTACTCTACTTTTAGAGAATTGCCTACAAAATAAAACTTCCCCTCTCCTTTCATGCATTTTATAGCAAGATTTTTTTTAATGTGTCTTTATTTCCAGTTCATGTGGTGTGTAACATCAGTCATTATTGGAAAGAGAGCTAGAAAGTGCCTCTGAAAGACAAAAAAGGTCATAGGAACATCCTATCATCACCATTACAAAAGTCAGATTAGGTTGCCTTTTCTGAAATAGATTCTTTTTAAGACCAACATAATGATCTTATGATCTACCTACTTTTCTTCTTCCATCATAGTTAGAGAGAGTGGAGTCCAATAGCCATATTAAATCACCATGAAACTGGCTGGGGTAAACTTTTAAATGAAATAAGATATATAATTAAATATTGGTATTTCACAACTTATGGCATCAAGTGATATTAGGAAACAGTCAAAGATCTGATATGATTTTTTATCTTCATTTAAATGATAAGTGCAAGGCAGAAAAATTGTTAACTTACAGTAAAAATAAGTGTTTGTGGGGTTTTGTCACTTAGCAGCCAATAGAAAAAGAATAAACAATGCATGTTTAAAACTCCAGACAATTTTTACTTGATGATCATGACTTATGATAATAAGAAAAGTGGCATACCTTCCACTGGCAATTTTGATATTTTCCTCTATTCCATGAATCAATTTAGTATAATTATTATTAGGAACTTTTATGTTTGGATCTTACTGGGAAATAACCAATAACCACTTATCCAAATGGTTTTTTCAATGTCAAGTGAGAAAAAGTGAAAAGTCTTTGGAATTCTTTTTAAGTTTTAATTTGAAAGAAATTTACTCACCTGAATTTCAAAACCCAATGATGGAATTATTTAACCATCATAATTGTAATAGCATATACATGTGTTGCCTTATCATCTATAAAGTGTTTTTTTGTGTATATAACATTGAGAGCAAGTCATTCTATATGGAGAAGTAGGTCTTCATTCTGTAATCTAATGGTTGTCATTTAATACTGTCAAACAAGTGAAGATGCTATAACTTTGCCCATTTATATCCGTTATCTATTTGCATGTATATGACATAGCATAGTCCAAAAATGAAGCAAACTACTACACATCTAAATTCTTTATTTTCAAGAAATTGTTAACTTCAGTTTTCCAGCTTAGGCCTATTTCACGTAAGCAAAGTGAATCCAACTAAAATAAAAATTTCTTTAACGCATTCAGTTTATCAGCAACCACCTTCATTTATTATTAGTAGCAAAAGCAGCATTCTGGAAACACTGTCACGTGCTCCAACTAAAACCAAAATAAGGAACATAACTATTTAAAATGTGACTCTAAGAAAAATGAAATATATTCCTAGAAAAATTCTTATTCAGATATGTTGTTACAAGGAAAACTTCCTTTAAAAAGTTTCTTCTCCTACTTGGACTGACTCATTAGAAAAAATCAAAGAGAAATTGATTAAAAAGTACAAAATAATTGTTTCAATATTTAATTAAATTTGCATTTAAACTCCTTAAATCTAGAATGTATACATAAAAGGAAGAATTTTGTTTTAAAAACATTTTAAGAGCATGAGAAAACTTCAATAGCTGCAGAATTTTGGTGGCACTTTGGCTTAACTGTGAAATATCACTGATGAATAATATTTTTAAAATTTCCTAAGACTATCAAGGTACTAAATATGGTAGCCAAACAGGTGTTAACAGAAAGAAAAGTCAAATTTAACCCAGAAGGCTCCAATATTAAGGTTTGAATTGGGATCAGTTCATTCCTTTCCCATGGGATAACTTGTATAAATGTAATTCTATGGTTTCATAAAAGCAGGTCAAGTTTCTGTCCCTGAGGGTCTTTTGGCAATTTGAAGCATGGAAGTGCTGTTCCTGGCTACAAGTTCAAATCTGCATGTACCATACTGTCAACAGTGGGTAAGAAAAAAAATCAGTAAACAGCAGATATACATTCATCTTTGATTACAGTACCCACTTATCAGAGCATTCTTAGAGTGTACAAATAAAGGTGTCAGAGATGACAATCGTAAAGTATTTTGAAACATTTTCACTTACTTATACTTTTCCCTACCAGAAGATGCAAAAAGTGATGGGAAATATTTGTATTTATGTAGATATCTAAATGCAAAGATGAACTTTTACTGAATACTGTATACAAGGTTTTATATTTTGTACAAGGTTTTCTCTTTTAATTCCATAAGCTTTAGCTGAGGCAGAAACTTTTAAGTCATCACTGTTTTATAAGCTTCTTTCTACATTGCAAAAAATGTATGCATGCTTGCACTCTTACAGATGACGTAATGACTTCACATATGCCATGGAATTATTGAGAAAGTAATTGATTTCAATTTAACGGGATCTTTACCAGGTGTTTTCAAAGACAATTACAGTCCACTGCAAGAAGTGGTAATACACATCTTCTTACGTAGACCTGTAAATTAACCTGCTGACCTCATTCCTAACTCATCTCATTGATGGCAAAGCTTTTAGAACAGTCTCTTTCCTTCATGTTATGAAATTGTTTTTCTATCATTTATTCACTGATTCTAAAGGATATGCTTGCTCTAAGTGCAAGAAGTAATGAAAAAAAACAATAAAAGAATTAGAGCAAGGGCATCAAGCACATTTAGTGTCATTTAATAATGTACAGATTCTAATACCCAATAGTTTAATATCTATTTTATACAAATAAAATAATCCTCATATATATGTTTTTAAACAGAGAATTTAAAGTACATCATCATAAAAAAAGATTTAGGAAAATTAAGCCAAGTTTTCACTCACTGTCCTAATAACCATATAGCCTTGCATAATTAGAGCTAAAATATTTAAGTATAAACTATTTCTTTTACTCTAAAATTAACTATTTTTTTCTGTTGTAATTCAGTAAAATAGGACCTGTTTTTATGTATTGTTTTATGTTTTTATGTACTACAAAAAAGTAAAATGAAAGCTTATTTTCCTAACTTATTTGTCCTATGGCCCTATATCCTACAGGTGTGTATGTATGTCTGCCTGCGTGTGTGTGAATGTATTCCTACAAACATATATGTATATGTAAAGGCTTTTCTACCAAACGTATGACAATTGTTTAAAGCATAAATATAAACTACAAATGAGCTAATGAATACATATAAAAATACCCAACACAGGGTTCTCTAATACAAATTTTACACTTGTTGCACACACAAGTACATCCATCCTCATATAAAATGTGTGACAGGTAATATGAAAAATAAAAGTGCTCTAAGTTATTCTTTTATCAAATGGCACTATTTAACTGGTAAGTGCCTAGCTCAAGAAGATAATATCATTTTGAAGAATCAAGTTAAATAAAAATCCTAAATTTTAAATATAAAATAGAAAGTAATACTGTGGAATGTATCAGTACATTCTAGCAGAACAGTTATGGGCTCAAAGATTTGTTATACCTTAAGTGATTTACTTTGTTCATACATAAGCAAAATGTTTTTAAAATATAAGACTATGAATAATACAGTCCATTTACTGTTGCTATTAATAAAATTACAGGATACAGTTTAAGATTTTAACAAAATACTCCATCTGCCTGATTCACTGATAAGTGAATATAATGCGGTATTTCTTAGTTAACATATTCTAGAGATTTATTTTCATTGCCTTTACTTAAGAAATGACCAGTATCCCTTAAATTGAATTAATAAATATTTTCTGCAAATGCCTCTATATGCTTCCATAAAATAGCTTCTTTTCAACTACTACACTTTCTTTCTTAAGATATATTTTGTTTGCCCTTGAAGAAAAATAAGGTTATTTTTCTCTTGTTGTGACTGGAAAGGCAATCTAATTATTTAGAAACATTTGATATCATACAAATTCAAAGATCATTTAACACTGTGACTTTTTAATACTTAATGTTTACCACTCTATTCACATATACTAAGGAAGGAAAAACATTTCACAATTATTCAGCGTTACCAATCAACATCAACCAATATATTATGTGGCCTACTGCAGTATTTGCTTCATGAAAACCATGCTTTTATTAAAAATATACCCATATTTTTTCTCAAAAATATAGGCTACCTTAAAAATCCACTGCAGGATTCTTAAAGGTCTACTTATATTCAAATCAAACTATATTTATTTATATTTTTCAAATCAGAGAAAATACAGTCACCACATTGTGCAACATTTTCTTCCTAACTGAAATTTTGTAACCTTAGACCAACAACTCTCCAGCCCCTTTAACCACCATTCTACTTTGCATCTATGAGTTCAATATTTTTGGATTCCACGTGTAAGCGATATCATGCAATATTTGTCTTTCTGTTCCTGGCTTATTTCACTTTGACTTCTTGCTAGAAAATGGTAATGTATTCCAGGTATTGCCTTCAACCTATACAATATATTATTATAGATGCTTCAGTTAAGCACTCTCTCTCTCTGTCTCTCTCTCTGTCTCTCACTATCAATCACTCATCTAAAACTTTTTTAAAAAGTAACTGGCTATTCAGTGTGTTGCTGTGCTTGTAGTTTATGACACTTCAATATATTTATAATAACAAAAAAAGACCAATTAAACAATGACATAGTGAGATTTCCAGTTTAATGAGTTGTCTTTGACAACTTCCAAACAAGTCACATATATTTAAATGTGCAGAAGAATCCCAGCTTGAAATTCTGGACCAATTCCAAGCCAATTTGGATCAGAAAGCAACAGGACCACACCTTTAACACAAGGCAGTCATTGGCAAATTTAATGCCCAATTTAAAAAAAAAATGAAAGATGAGTTTTTTTAATGGGTCAATTCAAATGTTTTTCTCCTATAAAGGAAATCTATGCCCAAATAAATGAATAAATTTTAAATGCATCTGGTTCAAGGTCCTTGACTTTGGATCAAGTGGTGATTTGCATCATTATATATAATATAACATATTTTTTTAAATTGGACATTTATCTGTTATTCATTCAACTGATTTTAATTCTATCATTAATTTGAAAAACAATGACCTTGTTATTGATTGTCTAATAACTAATTTATGGTGGATTGAAAATTCTTTTCATTGTCATTTGTACATTTATATATAATCATTAGCTGCCTGAAACTAGCAACAATGGACACATTTTTAACAGATTCTCAGAAACCTCCTTAAAATGAATAGATGTATCAAATAAAGTGATCTACCAGTTAATCTAATAATAACTAATTAGTGAACCAAATATAAATATCTTATCCTTAGTATTCTTGTTTTCCAAAGCAATAATTTGGTAAACTAACTATACTATTCTAATGAAGTCATTCCTGTATGTGACATATGCTAAAAAGCAAATATCAGCAAATAAAAGTTAGTTACAAGAAGGCCACAATAGCAATAATTACTTTTTACTAGAAATACTTTTGGCAAATTGAGAAGAAGGAAACAAGAAATTTGAGCAAAATGTAGGTTTGCAGAGAGCCTCTGCTATGCCTGAGATATATACTTCTCTGCAGATCACAGCGTTTGCTATTACACTTATCTGAGCTCCATTAGATGGACTTTTAATTCATAGTTTTCTTCATTAAAAATTTAATTACTGAACATAAAAAACATAATAGAGAAGGGTCTCCTTAATGCAGTCCCAAAGCCTGAAAATATAAGTTTATTCTTAGCTAGAATATTCAAACTACATATACTGTATAAATATACTAATATACTACATGTAATATGTAGTATTTAGACATACAAGTGTGTGTACACACACACACACACACACACACACATGCATGCACATATACATGTCTCAAACTGGCCAATCACAATGCATTAACTCAGTAAGAAAATGGCACATGATGGCATATGCTAAGGTCATTCTATTTTTATAACAATTGAAACATAAAATGATAAAACTTTATCTTAATTATGTTTTTAAATACCCAAGCCATTAATATCAATTTTTATATTTCCTGTTATTCTAAAGATATATAACTTGATGTGACTTTTTTTTTTTTTTTTGGCGAACAGCTAAAAAGGAAATACTTGAAAGATAAATTCAAACAAAGTTTAACTTTTTAAAAGAGCCAAGTAACAAAATCCTTAAAATAAAAATGTTTAATGAAAGCTAGATGACTCACCTGTACCTATTTAGAAGGCATAATTCATACTAATTTCTTCAGACAAGGATTCAAAGGGAGACAGTTTACAACCTGTGAGAGTTTCAGTTCCTATTATATTTTGCAATAATTGTTTTTTATGTTGCTAATACAATGCAATTTAAATGACTATTTTACTTGACTGACAAAAGCAATTGTAAGAAGCAATTTAGTAAAATAACGTGGAAAGATAAAGTAATACGAATTGATAGTTAAATCACAAATTGTTCTTAAAATAACAACTACTTGGTTGCACATTAAGCTAATTTACAAATGCTACTTATATTCTAAAAACAAAACATCAAATGAGAAACAATAAAGCATATAATGTTTTCGTATGCTGGTGAATCACACATAGTAAATCGCCAAAGACAAGAGTGATTTATGCTCAAATCCTGCCAAGACTTTAGTCAATATAGGGTGTCACATCTCAGGGGGATGGGGGATGTAGTGAGGCAAAAAGAGGGTGGCTAATGTTTGTCTCAGTAATTGACATGGAACTTGAGTGAAATTTAATAGAATAATCCCCCCAAAAAAAAGCAGATTTGGACTAAAAAATGAAGATTTTAAAATTATGTGTCAAATGTGAATACCAGAAATTTTCTGGGGAGAGAAAGCCTTTCATGTAATTTATTTTATATAATATTTGAAGCTTCACAAAATAAAACATCATATGTGCAAAATCAAATTTCTTACATCAGAACATTAAATGTGGAATTGAGAAAGTAAAGTGTCATCATAACCATGTTCACTTTTTACAAAAATAACTACAATATCGCAGACTAATTCACAGAAAAACAACAGGTTTGAAAGAGATTATCCAAGTAACTCAACAACTTACATACTACAGTACAATTTGATTGAACAAGGTAAATCCTAGGTTAAAATATTCTTATATTTTATTCATATACTAGTTATTAAAGTGTAATTTGCTAATACTTTTAAAGCATACAGAAATAAGTTGTGGAACCAAGCAAACTTTCATATTTAAGCTTTAGTCTTCTAATTATGCCTTATTCTTTTTGAAATGATATAAAACGAGACATTAAGCTTTATTGGAAGCATTAATCTACTGTAATACAAGCAGAGTGTCTCTTCATTTGAAGCGATTCTTCAATTTCTCTGTGCCAACTATTGTAATTATCTGTTAGAAGCGAATCTGTATTTGTGTTAAACTTTCTCTATCAATGCATAAGTCTGTGCTATTGACAAGCAGACAACAGGACAAATGTTAAATAAATACAGACTGGTTCGGTTTGTCACCTTTATTAAAACTCCTAACCAAAAAAAAAAAAAAAAAAGAGAGAGAGAGTCAGGAATTAGAAAATATTTTGTACTTCTTATACTAGAATTTCATTCATATATTACTACCGAAACATAAAAATCTTTTAATATTTTGTCCATGAGTGGTATTTTAAGACAAAGGAATTTTGTTTGTGAATATATGTATGTGCCTATGAAATATATGATGAGACTAGCTGGAATCTGTTTAAGTTAAAAACCCCTTAAATCCAGGGTTACTTAGAACCTACATCACAATCTTTTTGGAAAGATCCTGAGACAAAATTATCTTCTGACAATAATGAAAGAAATGAGTATTTTAGATGACATAATAAAACAGAGTCACTTTTGTAAAACCGTGAATTCATGGAAAATTGAATCTTAACCCAAATCTACAAAAAGGAATGGACTCATACAAACAAAGATTTGACCATGTACATAATTACTTTTCTTTTTTTGTTGTTATTTAATGGTAAGCAATTAATTAACTGACCTCTGTTGCAACAGCCAAGTTCATGCAACTAATGTTTAGTTTTAAAATAATAATTGGAGGAAGCTGATCAAGGACAGACTTTGCCCTCTGACAACTTTTAGATATATTTCCTTACATTGCTTTCATGTTTTGAGAGCTTTATTTTTTAGTTTTACTGTCTAGCAGGTGACAGTCTCTTTTTCATCTCCTTGTGGTAATGACAGATGGCTTCAACATTTATTCTAGTTTTCATAGACAGCATACTAATGCAATAGCCCCAAGCAAATTAAATCCACTCTAAGGTTTGCTACTAACTTACTGAGCCACTTTGAGCAAGTTTATGAATCCTACTTTTCTGTAGCATCATTTCAGTTCCTCAAAATCCCTGGTATTATTATTCCATCCTATTAAGGGATAGATATAGGTTCTGTAAAAAAGCTAGAGTGCTAAAATTTGATGTTTCTCATTTTATATATATTATAATGTGTGCATATATAAATTATATACACACATATATATGTGTATATAGTAATTTTATATAGTTTGCCTTCTTGCTCAGTTTCTCTTATACTTTACATAAATTATTCCCTTAGCCTGTTAAGTAGCTAGAGGAGAAAGAAACCCAAGTGAAAGAAATCAATACATCGAGGTGAATAAAAAAGGTTCTTCATAGCAAAGATATAAACTGGACTTGAATGAAAAAAGTAATCATAGTTTTACAAATACAAGATGCAAAACATTTCAAAGCTTTCAAAGGTAAGAAATAAGACAATAATGCTTATAATTATCATTAAAAATAGTAATATAAGGTAAACAGTATATTTGGTGAGAGGGAGTTCCATTATAAGTTCTCAATTTCTTCAATCAGTGGCAGAGTTAGGAAAACCAAGGTAGGTATTTGCAACTAAACACCTTCTCAAGTTAATGACTGCAATATTTGCATGTATTTAAGTTTGAGTAAGCTTTTTTAGTTGATATATGATCAAATTCAAAGTTAAATCAACAAACTTCTCGATCTAACTAAAAAATAACTTAAAATAGGGTTTTAGAGCAACACATGGAATTGCAAATTATTAAGGCCGGGGTGACTGAAACATAATTACAGTAGTGATGAGATATTTGTGAAGAGATAAACAGTTCCACTGGATTTAACTCATCTTGGCTCTGCAAGTTTAAACTCCAGATCTGTTGTTAACCTCAGGGGGAAAAAACTTGAAAAAAATTTTAGTTAATAACTTTAAGAATATTCTCCAACCGTATGGTGAGGACTTCAAATCTAGGCAAAAATTCAGGGAAAAAAATCAAGTTTAACATTGATTATAACATTTATTATAAAGCAGTCATTGAAGGAAGTTTTCTCCAGCAATTGTGTTTATGTATGTGTATGTGGAATGGCCTTTAATTATCTAGTGTCTAGTGTGCTGTAAGAAACACATTAAGAGGATTCCGAGGAGAGTAGATGTTTGATTACTAAAGAATAAAAATAGGTGGCGATTCACCAATTTACTAGATAGGCAGATAATTTTTTAACAATCATATCTAAACTAGCTTCAAATTTCACCTAGCTTTCTTCATAACTCCGGAACAATTTTTCTGCCCTGACTCTAATAGTTTTAATATAGACTTTGGGCAAATATTTATATTCTGCATGACTAGGAACTCCAATTGTCTGAGTAAGTGGCGTTTACTGATCTTGGTTCCACGAGCTCCCCCACCCCCCCATCTTTACTGCCACTTGTCCATACATTTGAGCGCGAGTGCACACACGCGCACACACATACACACACACACACACACACACAGCATTTACCCCAAAATAGTCGAAGGTTCAAAGCCCAAACACACCCATGTCCCATGGAACGAAGGGTACCTAAACACCGAAAAGAATTTCTGGCTAAGTCAGGATAGGACAGTTCCTGGACTGGAATTCGAATCTTTTTCGTTTCACAGTCTTCCCGGGCTCTAAGCTAGAAGTCTTTCTCCGTGGAAAAAGAGCTAGCGCTTTTTCCACCCAATGTCCTTCTGGTCTCCTTGTTACACTTCCTTCCTTCCCACCTCAGTTTCCCTAGCTCTGCCGGGCACACACCAACTTCGCTCCTTCTCTCAATCTTCAAACTTATTTAGAGGGCACCGAAGTTTCCGCGCAAATTTTGCGCGCAGTTCCCACGTGCCCGCTTCAAGTCTTCAACTTTTCCTATTCTCTTTCTCCCGGCATCTGTCTGAACTTTTGCCTCTGCGCTTCCTGGCAGCGAACCGTGGGGACAAAGCGGAGCTGTGAAAGGGGGTGGAATGATTGTCTCTACCCCGAAACTGACAAGTTGCCCCACTCCCGCCCCCTCTCGGTAGATCCTCCCCCACTGAGCGTTCATTAGCATAAAACTGGTCTGGCTGGGGACCGGTCCCGCCGCCGCCTCCGTGCGCGCGCTTTGCTGGGCTGGGGAAGCCAAGGCACAGAGTGTCAGGCCCGCTGAGCATCTCAGTGTAAGTGTGCACCTGATCGCTGCGCAAGCTACTAACCTTTAAGAAAAGAAAAGAGAAAGATAGAAAGAAAACACTTTGGAGAGAAAGAGACAGAGAGATCGAGAGACAGCGCGCTCCGTCGCTTTCCTTCCCAATCTCTCGAGTTCAGCTTCCATTGAGTCTCGGGCACTCGGTCGCCTCCCCCTACCGAGGAAAACCTGCTGGTGCCCTCGCATCTGCCCCGGGGCCACCGTACCCCTTTATTTCCTTTGCACACTCACTCGCTCACACGCAGACATATGCACACATGCGCGAACACACAGACCCCTCCCCCTCGGCGGGCTTCCCCTCCCGGCTTCGGAGTTCAACTCCCCGGAGCTCAAACCCCCGGGAAGGCCCGGATCTCTCAGCCTCACGGGTCGTTTCTCTCCCGACCTCAAGGTGCCCTCCTCTGCTGCTGGCCCGCTCCCTCGCCTTTCCTAGCGGGCCCCTCACCCGGAGCACGTCTCCCCACTCCCCGAGCCCTGCGGGTCAGGTCACGACCTCTCCCCGCCCCCAGGACGCCGCTCGGCGCCACAGACCAGGCCCATCGGTGCCGGGAGGCTGGCGGTGGAGCCTAGGTCCTGGGGGAGCGCACGAAAACCGGCAGTAGCGCCGAGAGGGGTCCCCAGGCACCCGCGCGCCCTGGGCAGGGGGCTGTGGCTGCAGGAAAGGCGCCGTCCTCCTCCCCCTAGTCCCCTGTTCCCTGAGGCTCAGAGTTCCGGCGTCCCACTGCAGCACATCCCCGGGACGCAGCGGGCAAGGGGGCGGACCGGGCCAAAGAGCGAGGTCGGGCCGGGTGAGGTGCCAGCTTCTCAGGGGGTCGAGCGCGGCGGGTTAGCCCCGAGCAGGGAGAGGAGAGGGCCGCGCTCGCAGGGGCGCGCGGCTCGCGGGCGCGCGGAGCGAGCGGCGCCGGGAAGGGAGCGAGGGTAGGGCGAGCAGGCGGGTGGGAAGGGGCGCGGGCGGCGGAGGCTACCCCCCCGCTACTCACCTTGCGTTGGTGCAGTCATTGTAGAGAGTCTCGAAGTCCTTCCTGGAGATGAGTTTGCAGCGGTTCACTCCGGGCTGGATGGCGCCCAGTCCCCTCAGGATGCGAACCTGTTCCACATTGCACACCACCGGCGTGATCTCCAGCCGCTTCAGCTTGGTGTAGACCGTGTGCAAGCCCCCCACCAAGTGCTTCAGGAACAGGTCGAAAGCCTGGGGCAGGCAGATCAGCTCGCAGCCCTCCACCGTGAAGGAAGCCACTTTGGCCCCCCTCAGATCCACCATTTTGCACTCATTATTCTGGGGGGGTGTTTTCCACTGGGGACGGGGTTGAGTACACGGGTTTCCCGGGGAGGGGGCCGCAGCTGCTGCTGTTGCTGCTGCTGCTGCTACTACTGCTGCTGCTGCTGCTGCTGCTACTGCTGCTGCTGCTGCTGCCGGTGCTCGCGTTGATGGGGGTGCTGGAGGCGACGCCGCCGCCAGCGCTGATGCTGCCGCCGCCGCCGCCGCTGCCGCCACTGCTGCCGTTGCTCGCGGCCGCCAGGCTGGGGTTGCAGTTGCTGCCACCGCCGCCTCCGTTGCCGCCGCTGCCGCCGCCGCCTCCGCTGCCGCCGCCGCCGCCGCCGCCGCCGGTAGAGGTGACTGTGGCCGCCGCCGCCGCCGAAGCGATGGGCTCCGGGCGGAACAGAGTTGGCCCAGAGGACGCCGGGGGTCCGATGGAAGGAGCCGGAGACGAAGTCGCCGAAGAGGTGGAGGTGGTGGTGCCAGAGGAGGAAGCAGACGTGGAGATTGGGGGTTGAGGGGGGACCAGCTGGGTCGGAGGGATCAAAGCCGCCGGCACTGCCATGGTCACATATAAGGGGAAACAGACGGAGGAGAAGCGAGGGGAAAAGTTGCCACACACCCCGGGAGGGGGATGGGGAAAAAAGGGGGGGGAGAAGGAGCGAAGGGGGCAACAACAACAACTCCAGGAGAGAACGAGAAGGAGAAAGGGAGAGAAGGGGGAGAAAGGAGGTGAAGGTGATAAAGAGAGAGCGCAGGAGGGGGCGAGCACGAGAGGCGCTCTGGAGAGAAACGCACAAAAGTGTCCCGCAAGTCGAAATGCGAGTCCTCTCCGGGGGCTGGGATCGAGGGCTGGTTTGGGGGGGGGGGGGCGGGGGCGGGGAGGGTCGGCTGTTGTTGTGTGGGTCCCGCTCTAGCACAAAGTTAAGGATGAAGGTGAAAGGAGGAGGTTTGAAGGACTTGGGCTCTCCCTGGCAAGTACATTGATCAAAGATTGAGAGGGGAATGACAGAGAGAAAATGAGCTGAAAAGTGCAGGCTGCCGGCTGGACGAGTTGTTGTTGTCACACGGTGCAGAGGGGGAGGAGCTCCGGAAACTTGAAATACCCTTTGAAGCCGCAAAAACCTCACTCACTAGTATTAACCCAAATTATCCAACCAGGAACTCGGAGCAGAGACTCTGAGAGCGCGAGACACTGGAGAGGGAGCGTGCGAGGAAAAGGAGGAGGGGAGGGGGAGGATACGGAAAGAAACTGTGGGAGGGACGGAGAGGAAAACCCGGGGACGCAGAAGTGGTGATCGGAAAAGGAGAGGGAGATCTTCCACTTCTCTTCTGTACTACCGTTAGGTTGCATGTCTCACATTCCATTTCGTCCGCGGCGACTGGTAATTTTTTCCAAAGCTTCTAAACAATCGCCCGCCAACTTAAAGACGAGCCAGAGCGCCCCGAGCTCTCTCCTTCAAGGATTTAGGATCCATCTCCACGCGTTTTGGCAATGAGACAGAAAGGAAAACACAGCCCCCACTTCATGATTATTCAGAAATTATTTTGAGGAAAATTCACATGTAAGCAAAGCGTAATGTTCTTTTGCATCTGATTGTTTGATTTCTCTACTAAATCATTTATTTATATAAAGATAGTGAAAATTCCAGGACAGTTTTCAAGTGGTGGGAAGAAAGTCAGTCCGAAATCGCTTAAGAATAATGGAAAGCTCTGTATTCAATTCCCTATTTCCTAATAGGCTCTGGAAAGAAATGCTTGCCCTGATGTGCATGATTTAGAATAACCACTGTCGCCCCAAAAGCAAGTCAGAAATACCCTGTTATACTTAGAGAGATCAAGGAGATAAGGCATCCTTGAAGATTTAGAAAGTGGAAAAAGGCTTTTCTTACTCAAAACTCTATAATTAATTCACCTGTCTTACACAGTAACCAACTATCCTCATTGTCCTTTAAGACCCAAGGCCAGTTGCTAATGTGTTTTTTGGACAACACAATAGTTTTTTTTTTTTTCATGTTTGAAAAGTGCTGCTGTAGTTTTGCAAAGTCCTTTCCAATTTGTCAGTAAATATATGTTTTGTAAATAATGAGAAGAACAAAAACAGCTCACTAGTTGACTTGTAAAGACTTGGGTAGCTGTGCTTAAAGCAACATGAGGCTGAGTTTAGACTGACCCTTCCTCCTTTCCTCCCTCTTTCCTTTTCTTCTGTTTTCTAACTTGTTGCATCGAGGTGTTTATTCAAGGATTTTTGACTAACATATGATTTGAACATAGGTCAAATCTATTTGCTGCTCATATCTCCAAGGTATCTTCAATTATCTAGGCTTTGAACTGGTCTATACATGTTCAGTAAGTTCTTAAGATGTAAAGCAAGGCTTTAGCATTAGACAGATTTTTAAAATAAACTATTAGTAGCAGGTTCAGAGTGTTGGGAAATTTTAAAATAAAATTTTCGCCATTCTGGTGAAAGTGATCACATTTCTCTTTACCATTTTAATCCTTTGAACTCTGAATTGTAGTGTCAAAAAGTGCAGGAACTGTCTACCAAGAAATAGAAATATGACACTATGGACTAATTAGTGTACAGTTATGCTAAACTTTTTGGGACATAGCAGTTAAATCAGGAGGCTTTCCTGGGAGATAAAACTTCAGAAAGTCGATTGTTGCAGAAAAGTCCATAAACTTCTGCAAGGACAGCTGAAGTTTACACAATTGTTTGGCCTGGTTAATTAATGTATTTTACTATATTCAGAAATAATTTTTATTAATGTTTTAGTCTTCAAATTTGTTATCAGGTAAAAGTAGGAATTCAATATATATCACGTACACCAAAACACTCAAGTTTTTTGCTTGTTTTAAAATATATTACTTTTTTAAGACATGCCAAATTACTATGTTAATGAGGGGGAAGGGAGGAAGAAAGTATTAAGCCCTGAAAAGCCCATTTTATTTTGGAATTTCATGCCTAACTTTAATAAATTTCGATATGGTTTTAAAAGACTAAACTATAGTTTCACTATGGAAAAATGGGCATCTGCCATTACCATTCTCATTTTTTACATTTCCTTAAATTATCACTCACCCAATACCTGCCACATTCAGAAGCCACAGACAGGAGGTAATGATAGCAGACCAAGCCATAATCCCATCTTGCTTCAAAGCAAACTCCAAATTTTCTACTACCAGGAAACCTTTGCCTCCAAGCACGTGCTCCACTCAGATACAGGGCTTAGAGACATTTGCCCCTACCTGAATGAGAGCTCTCTCTCCAGCCTTCCTTCCTCTGACCTCAGGTCTCAAAATCAGTTCAAGGAACCACCACTTAACTCCTTTGATCAAACAATAGGATTAGAAAAGGCATATAGCACAAATTAAAATACATAGGAAAGAAAAGCCTTAAAAAATTTGAAGGTTTTTATTTCTTTTTTTTCTTTCTTTCTTTCTTTTCTTTTTTTTGAGAAATGTTGCCAATGAGTAAGGCAAACAGTTATTTAACAACAGCAGATAAATCAACTTAGAGATTCCCAATTCTCACTCCATTGCATCTTTAGCTTTCAGAGCTTTTGTCTTGCTTGTTTATTGTTTTACATCTCCGCTTGTTTCAGGTCCTCTCCCCTCCATCTCATCTTCCCCAACCTTCACTCAATTTGCATAAGCAAAACTCAAAGTACTGTAACTGATATTAGAAAATTCTCCCTGTGTTTTGTGAAGACGTATTGTGCTGAAATCAATAAGACTGTTTAAAATTCAAAGACCTGCAAATCGTTCTGTTTGTCCTTTGATAGGGCCTGTGCTGATTGAAATGCTACCAAGAAAGCTTAATTGCTGCACTAATTAAGAAGTCTTTAATTTCTTTCCTAGGATATCGTTTGAAGCTTAGCTTGTACCAGTTCAGGGAAGGTATTTTCTTCCCTCCCTCTGCCCCCTTCTGGCCCCTCCCCTCCCCTCCCCCCATCCTCCCTCCCACCCCACCCCAGCCCCATAACGATGTCCCTACGAATGGGAACTAACAGAGAGAGTGGTCTCAGGTCTCACCATCTATTACTTAACAAAAATCGGCACAGAATGCAGAGTTCAGTACAGTATGAAATGCAGTTTTGAGAAGAGCTGTAAGATTTCAAGACACAGTAAGAAAATACAAAGTAGCTGTTGCAGCTAAAGTCCCGCTGAATACCTGGATGACAACAGGCACGTTAGCCCGATGATGAGGGCATCCTATTTGGTTAAAAGGGGCAGTAACAGGGAAATGAAACAGGGACACATAAAAACATACTTTCAAAACCTATGGTTTAAAAAAGAAGAATAAATCTGTAGAAAGATGGACTTAGAGTTGAGATTTGGTAAGTATCATTTTATTTTATGAGTATGAAAACATGAATTCTATGGGGATTTATTTTTGACCCTTTTTATAACCCAGGGAAGCATAGCACTGAATTACATCCATTCCATTCTTTACTATTGACCTATTTTATTCACTGATTTCTCAAGTGGGGAAACTGACTAAATGATTTCACAAAGCTTTCTCTGTAATCAATAGTCATTTTTTAGGTTTATTCATGCTGCATTATAATTCTGGTAAATGACTGCAAAGCAGAAGATTGTAAGAAAGATACAAATATTGACAAAGCCAGCATAAGTCATGTCTTTAAACCTCAAGAGTTTCAATATAATAATTGATATCATTATTTGAAAAGAAGAAATGCACATTTCATAGCATATAAAAACTAAAATGATGGACTAACTTAAAGGCAATATATATCTGAATGTATTTCTTGAATATCTCAAATTTTCCTAAATGCTTTGAGTATCCTCTTTATAACATCACTAAGTGAAACGGACACAATTTCATCATATGCAGAAATGACAAGAAGAGAAGATTCATTGCAATTTTATTATTTTAATTTTTTTTCCAAGTTCTCTTAGAAACATGCACAAAAACATACAGATGTATATTCCAGATTTAGACTGAATGAATCCCTTTCAGTGACAGGACAAGGAGATAAAATGCTTAATAGATTCAAAGGGAGATTTACCATTCTGAGCACGACGTCACTCTAATTATGTTTACTCTAATTGAAAGCAAGGTTTTTTGGAATCTGAAATTACTTTCAGATTTTTTTTTTAAAATAATGCAAGTAGATCAAATGTTGATCACAAGCATTTCAATCTTTCAAAATGTCTTGGAAAATTAAATGAAAAGTGGAGTTTGGTACAAACAACGCCCCAGGGCAAAAAACAACTAACACTAGATTTTCCAGTCCAGCCATAACACAAATCAATTTGAGCACACTTCTATGGCCAGACTGCCAGATTGTTATGACTGCTAATTCACTCAATCAAAGAGTGCATTAGCACACCCGGCACAAATAGCTTTAACAATAGAGTGCATTTCTCAACAATTCCAAGATATATCACAGTGGAGAAGTAAAGAGGAAGATCATTTTTACATTTACATATTTACTAATGGACCTTGTTTCCTTAGGAGAAAAAGAAAAAAGATCAACTTCAAGCATATGTTTATTAAAGAGTTATCAAAGTTTGGCAAATCTAGAAAGATATCAGGGTACCAGTAGTTCACGGACTTTGTTAAACGTTTCTCAGGAGAGAATCCAAAATTGATATTTGCACTTCAGTAGTAAATCATTGAAGATGGGGAAATTATGCCAAGTAACTCTCTCAAGCCTTTTTAACTCAGACGCACAGCCTCCTCAATCAGCTCAGCAGATAAACCTCAACTACCTTAAGCAAAGACTTCCTTACTTTTACACTTTCAGTCTCTGTCTCCCCACTTTTCCTTCCAACTTCTGACTTTTGGTGGGTCTCACTTCCATATCCTCCCTCACTTTTCCACTGCCCTCCCTCTCTTCAGGAACAACAAACAAGACTTAAGGATGCATTCTCTAATCAAGCACAGATTGCTTGGTGGTGAATTACCCAAAGGACAAAAGGTGGGGAGCTGAAGGTGAACAGCTCATAACTTGATGCACTCAAACTTTATATTGCCAACTTTTATTCTTAATAAAGAAGTGGTTAAAATGGCTATAAATAGCTCTGCTCTGCTTTACAGCATGGAAATGCATGGACTGTGTATATATGCTTACTGAATGCATAGTAGTCGTCTATTCACATTCACCTTTGCGTAGTTCCCATAGACAAATGGTGCAGTTTGGCACCACTGTTAGTCCCTCCCTAACCCATCTTCATCCCCTCTTCTGGTTCAGAATGAAAGTGACAGGTGGCAAAAAATACTTCACTGGTCATGGGGTACATTCTGAAAAATTTCTAAATTTAAACTCATATTGAAAAGAGAGGGTAGTGGCAAGAAGAATAGTTACACACATAAAAAATTCATCCTGGAATTGTTTCCCTCACTTCAAACTGTATCATTTCTATGACACATGGTCAACTTTCCCTGATAATGTAGTTATACTTTCCTATCACTACTTACTTTCAGTTAAGTGTCCTTAATTTCATCCATAAGTTGGTGTTAAGGGCTGCCCAGCCTAATATTCGATTAAAAAAAATAAACACACTGAGATCATTGTAGAGTCAGATTGTAAAGGAAGCAGCAACAAGAGTAACATAAATTGAGATTAATTCCCTTCTTCTCTTAAATGAGATCACTGTGAGAGGAATGGCACACTCGATTGAAATAAGGTCAAAAGTCAGACAGATATTTAAATCCCTAGTTTTGTAATAAATATTGTATCTGTAACTATACATTTTAATATATGGCATTTTCTAATTGTCATCTTTTTATCTCTTTAAATAACCCAACCCTCACCTTCCTCTAAAGAACATCAGTGTTAAGGTATATGAATTACTCAGGAGACATAGTTGAGAGTCTCCTGAGAGGGGGAGAGGATGTATAATCTGTTATAGCATAAAAATACATTTAATATTGAAGCATATATTATTGTGTATTTTTTCAGCATTAGAAGAATTATTTTACTTGATTATAGAAGTTTCTGTTGATTTTCTGTATGTTGTGTTGTTTTAACTTATTATCTTGGTCCTTTTTTTCTTTTTCTGTGCTTAAAAGAAGAGGTCATTGTCCAACAAATAGCCTATAAAAATTGTTTTATTTGAAGTCAGAAATTTCATGGATTGTTAGAAAATAATAAAGTGTTTATTTATTTATTGCCTTTCAGAACAAAGAGTTTTTTAAAAAGTTGAAAGAAGAACAATTGCCACCTTCTAGCCTGAGATCTTGTATGTCAAGTTTCAGCCCAGAGCAAATTTTTACAACAAGTTATAAACCCCTGTAACAGAGGGTTTATTATAATGGAAGTGCTGACACAACCTTAACTATAGCGTTGTAAACGGCTATGCTATAATATCCATTAAGCAGAAAGAAAAATAAGCTGGCTGATCAATAATTTATACAAAGAGTACCAACTGCAGACATAATAACTGTAATGTTTGCAAAGCAATCTCTCTGCTCTCCAGGCTTAACAGTAAACGCAAACTAGCAACGCTGTTAATTTCCAACTCCTACAGATAAGAATACAAACAAATTACTTAAAATTATATTTTGCTCAACATTTAGCATGCCTCGATGGGATAAAATAAAATTTAATTATGATGCAACTTGTGCCGGATGCAAAGCTGTTTTGTTTCCCAGCACATTTTATTATGAAAGGACATTCATTTGGAACATCAATTATGGGGAAATAGTATATTTCAAGAAGTTGACTTGGGTCAGGCAGGCTCTTCTAAGAGTTATTCAGACATGGAAACAGATTGACACTGTTTAACTTCAAAGAAAGTAACAGGGTTTTACAGAGCCACAACCTGAAATACAATACTGCATGCTCTGATCCAAGTCGACTGTCATTAAAAACACACCTTGTCATTAGAGTTCATGGGAAAAAAGACATTGGTTTGGAAAATGTGGCCATCATTAGTATTTAGTGGATCTAGGAGTGCTTATTTAATGTGAGTCTCATTTGCATGGAAGCACAGTGTGTCATCTCTATGTAATAAACATAAATCATAAAATGTGAGCATCATTTTGTTTTCTGGAAAATTTTTTTAAAATATATTTTAATAGCTGTCCATATTTATTAGTGCCCACTTTCCGCTTTTCTAGTTTCTACGTATGTGGAGTGTGTTATTTTGATATTTTTATTTTCATTGGTGGCTTTTAAAACAAGAAAAGTATATTTGACAGGAATTCAAGAAGAGAAGAATTGAAGGATCCTAAATTACCCACTATGCGTGTACTGGAAGTTGAACCAGAGTTTACATTTCTGAGGTTCACATCTCCATCAGTCTTTTTGTCTGTACATTTCCTGGTGGTGGGATTAGTGGGGAGTGTGGAACCCAGTAGAACGAAGAGACTTCGCTATCAGAGTTGTAAAATGGTATATTACCCTGTGAGCAATTGCACTTGGAAAGGAACCAGTAATTTATATGAGAGGTGTTTAAGATTGCCTGCTCACCCAGTGATCCATGCCAGGTCAGTTCCAGTAATGCTAGAAAACAAAAGGAGGTGCACATCACTGGGAAAGAGACACCTTATGCGCCTTAAGAGCTTGTGAAGGGAAGCACTAAAATGCCATTTTCTCAAATGAACTGATCATTACCATTTAAAATCCTGAGGGCTGTGGGACTGGGGAGAAAGAATTTTTCTTTTGATTTAACAGGGCTCTGAAGTACTGGTTTTAAGGGGGAGGTGTTTTATTGTGATTGTGTCTTAGACCTATGCTTCAGCAAAGGTTAAATCTTGAGAAAAAGATACGCTTTTAAAACAATGAAATGGAAAAAGACATAATGGTTCCAGAATGTACCTGGCCCATTTTAATCTTAGCAATTAACTGTTTTTAAAATAATCAGTAAATAGTAAACTAACCCTCTGCTACTAATGTTTATGCCAGGTTCTAAATTGTTGTTAGTATTTTGCTTTATTTTCCCAGATCAACTCTGACTCCTCTAGTTTTCAGGAGAAGACTGGGATACTGGCAGGGTGTTATATAAGAAAGTACTTCCTAAGAATTCTTTACAAACCTCTTTATTCTTGCTTAGCATAATCCAAGTACCAGCTCTGAGTATACTTTTTTGGGGAGAGATTTTAATACTATCATCTTCAGGCACATGCTTTTCCCATATGCTTTAAAATTCTTTTAGTTTTTGAACCAGAGTTCAGTTCATTCACACATCCAGCTTATCCTCATAATATATTCTTTCATATTTGGAGAAGAAACTAAATAAAGTGACTATTTCTGACTAAGTCAGAATTTGTAATTCACTGATTGGCTCAAGATTCTGCACATCCAGGAATCTTTGCTGTTTTATTCCTATGTGTTGTAATAATTTTCACTCTGCATTCTGATGGGAGAGACAATTATCTTATGTGTTTACACTTGTTGATATGTTTCTCTTTAGGTGGTCTCAAGTCATTTCTCTTCCTTTGGATATCCAGTATAAGGCTTAGTGCTTGTGGGGTGCCCAATAAATGTCAGCTGGGTAATTAAAAACTGCTTGTATGTTATGCCATCGATTTCCTTTGCCCCAAATTATGTAAACTGCTTCTTCTCCAAATGATATATTGTTTGATTCAGACCAAGATATTTGTAAGTAGTAAATTTTAGATATGCTCATTCAATTCTGTCCTAATACACAATGAATTTAGGACACTTCTTAGGGCAAAAATTGAGAGATGCTAATCAGCTGGTCTCAAATAGCTGGAGAAAGGAATCTTAGGCCTGTAACTATGCTTGTATTTGGGACCCATTTAGAAAAGAATTTTCTTTTTTAGTCACCAGAGGAGCCATTAGAGTCTTCCTCAAGACTGAAAACATAAGTGAGAGTGCATCTTGAAGTGCTGCAACAGAGGATGAGGAAAAGATTAGCGTGTGAAATTCTACCTACCAAATGTGAGTAAGCATGGATATGTGCAACAGTTTGTAAAGTTTTTTTTACTGTAACATCACCGTCACTTTAGTGTACATAGCAGTCTCTGTTATATGGAGCATACTTATTTTTGTGCACTGACCACATGCTGGTTGCTGAGGAGGCAAAGGAGAAAGGCATTCATCCTTATCAACCTTTACCGTACATTATTTCTGTTGAGTCTTATTACCATAACATTGTTGAAATTTTGCGTTAGTGGAGCCTGGAAGATCATCTAATCGTAAGTTGCAGATCTCATGCTATCATTTCCCCAGTGACCATGCGAGACATCACAAATTGTTCTCCTATCTTTCCCTTCAAGATCTGAGGCAATCTCAGAAACACTGTCAGATTAGAAATGGAGGCAGCCTCTCATTGAGCCCAACAGATTCATCCCCGTTTATCACTCCTGATCTTGCAAAAAAGAAAATTGACAATTAGCAGTATAGGAGAATGTCCTTTTGTACTCACAGCTAATTAAGGCTTAAGTCAGGTATTGGTTTAAAATCAAGTCCTCATTGATTTGCTCTCCCAACTATCCTGAAAGGAAACTTTCTGAGGTAAAAGGGGGAAATATTTTTATTTCATTTCATATGTAAAGGAAATGAAAAAATAATAGAGAGCACCATTGGATCTAAACTCACGATTCTCTGTTTCTATTCCTGTTTAACAGATCAGTTTGCTCAAATAATAGAGGTACTGATGTGTTCTCAGTGGCTACTTAGATGAAAGCACTTATGTGCTATTGTGCAACATAAGGGGGATGAAGGAAACAAACAAAAAAAACTTGTGGAACTACTGTTATTTCAGGGACAAGACTTTTGAGATCTTGAGAAATACTTCACTTGTATGTGTTAGAATGTCAAGCTGCAAAAAGCCTTGGGGTTCTGTGACTTTCGTGACCTGGTTTCCTTTGGTTAGAAAATGGCAGCATCCACCAGTAAAAGTCACCTGTTGGAGTGCGCTGCAAAATCAAACATCGAGCCAGCAGTTGATTCTATAATTTTTATTGTCTCTTACCAACCTCAGTCTGCTTTCCATATGGGACTATCCAGGCTCTTTCTCTGATCTTTTTTCATCCTGATTTCAAGAAAGGTCACTTTCTACTTGTTTCCCGGATGATTCAGGGATCACTCACAGCCCTTCTTAACAGAGCAATCGCATGCCCTCCTGCTGCCACATTTAAATTGTCTGAACTGCGTGGCTTTTTCATTTACTCTCTCTTTAGAGTGAAGCTGCAAAGTAAGGAAGACTTCAATGGCCTTCCATCTTCAAAGAAGTGCCTTGAGCTCTGGAATGCAACAAAGTGGGAGAAACCACTAAACACCAGGAAATGTCAACAATGAGGGGGGGATGCATGGGCAGGTGGATGGAGCATTTCTAGGCATTTTTTCAGACAAGTCAACCAACTCAGTTCAACAAGAAAATGGTCTTTTTCCCACAGAAACTAATTTAACTGATTTTTGAAACACATTGATAACAGCATTAGCATAAATTTAAATACATGCTTACCAGGCTGTTCTTTGTTATGTTGTTATGCAAGTGATTTGGTTGACAAATTAACAATTGTGATTACTAAATAAGAATTAAATTTCCAATAATCTGAACATTTGGTCCTAATAGGAAGCTTTAGGCCTTGACTTATTAAAGCATTATAAAAGATGTAAGATCAAACTAATTTCAGTAGCTAAACTGTACTTATACTTATTTGTAGTGTATTTCAAGCTAAACTTAAAAGAAAAGAGAAATGTTCCCAAATGTTTTATGCCTGTAGTAGCAATTGGTAGTTAAATTTGTTCTAAGCACACAATATGAAAAGAGAATAAATAATTAATAATCTGTAATTGATGAGCTTCATTGTAAATATAATAGGTATTAGATGGCAAATTCAGCAACTAAAAAATAGTGTTTTGTATGCAAATGTAAAGAGACAAACTTATGTCTTGTATGTTTCTTTTAACCTTAACTTTCAGGAATAATCATCATCAATATCTTGATAAGTTTTCTTAGGCAAAAAGTCAAAATGTTCTTCTAGTAAATCTGACTAATACTTATTGAATTTCCGCAAGAAGCCCCCTAATTAGGAATTGTCAAAGGTAAATACATAAAGTGTTGTTTATAAATCTTGAGATTATGTATGTTAATATTATTAGCTATTATAAAACATAAGCCATTCAAAAATCAACATCAGATTAATCTTATATGTCAAGTCCTCTAAATGTATATGGCACTTAATTTATATTGAAAAAAATTTTAAAGAACAATTTCTATGAATATGTACTTATATTTTTAGAATATAGTCTCTTATTTTAAAAATATCACAAAATATCTTTTACTAATTTAGCTACAAAGAAACAGTTTCAAGGAATTGCTTTCTATGCTGCACACACACACACATACTCGCACACACATACTTGTACACACACATACTCACTCACACATGCCTATTTTCAGAATTTTCTAAATAGCAATTATTTTCTTAGATTTATAGTCTATAATGCATGGCATTTTTGGTATCCAAAAAATATATACTTTTTGTTTCCATGTAAGCAATTTTAGTCTAAAAGCACTTGCTAATCATAACAACACAGCAAAGGTTTGTTATGTAAATATTTTACTTTATTATCAGCCTTTGTTTTCCAATACAATGCTTTAAAAATATCCTCTGTTGTATAAAGGACATTGTTGCAAAAAGGCAGCTCAAAACTTGTCCTTCCCTTCCTTTCATTGATCTGTTGCCTCTTAGGCAATAGGAACAGCTGTCTCCAGCTCACCCACAAGCAAGCTGAACATAATAATAAGGTAGTGTTACTGGCCTGAATCTATGAATGATTATACAAAGGGTGCCAGCTCTTTTTCATTAAAGATAAGGTAACAAAGATACCATAGAGAAGAAAACTGGTTAGCAAAGCAAGCATGTGCTTCTGCCTTTAAGATTTAGTTATTCCTCTGGTAACTACTGAGTTTCTCTTTTCAGTTGGGTTTCCAATAAGGTGAAGGTGCCCTCTGTAGGAGACTCCCAGTAAATGCCGCTTTTTTATGTTTGGGAGACAACAGGCAAGTTCTGCCCCCCATCTCCAATTTGTAAATAAACAAATAAATAAATAATAACAGAACTCTGTGAGCAGAAGCTTGAACTCTATAAATCTTAGAGAGAAATTAGTATAAATCCTATAATGATCTATGTAAATGTGGTTGCTTTTTCAAAATGGGAGAAATGGAACAGTGAGAAGCTGTACAGCATGTTGGTGTTTAATATTGACACTGTGATGTGTAATAGGATAGGCTTTATAAATTCAGAGAGGCAGCAAAAACAGAAACATAGATGGCCTTGGCATAGTTGAGTGAAAAATGGATCTAAACAGAAAAATCCACATGCAGAGAGACATTCACCGCCTAATAAATACACCTCCCCAAAAGGTCTTCTTATCTTCCCTTCCTATAAAGGTTACCATAATGCAGATTCATTATCAGTCCCACTGGGGAGCGTATAGCTCAGTAAGAAATTGCTTTTGTTAGCATGCTCATAGAAAGAGATTAGCTATTTCATCAGATCTCTTGGGGCTATTTGAAATTTTGGGAATTCCCTCTGTAATTTAAAATGGAAGTTAAAGCCAATGCGAATAGACTAGGGAAAATCTCACAAATTAAACCTCTCCATCTGGAAGTTTCTTCATCACTCATTGCAAAAGTACAAGCTGAAATCACATTTGTTACAGGCAGGAGAGAGATTTCATCACTGATGATGCAATTACAATTATACTAATGTTTTAATAATTAATATTTTGCTTGCAAAGAAAAATTTAAAATGGAAATGCCTAACAAGGTTTTGGATTTTTTTTGTCTTTATTAACTTTGCATATTACTTAGATTTTATCACTGAAATCATCTACGTACATTATTTGAACTATGACTTTAGCCTCTATGGAATGTGTGTAGGAGAGTCTAGAATCACCTGTATTACAAGTTAGGGGATGAACAAGTGGGCATGGAGGCAGAAGAGGGATTATTTGCATCCTCTTATCTATCCGAATTCATTTATCCTCAGTATCTGCTCAAACAAACATCCCCTTCTCTGTCAATCCATTTTCCCATATCATTGGCCACTTAACCTCAACAACAACAATATTATAGATTACTATGTACCAAGCACTGTGTGAGCACTGTGCTAGATAGTTTATATGGATTATCTCATTTAATCCTCATGATACTTAAGAAAGGCAATTTTTCTTATCCTAGTATGAAAAAGAGGCATCTAAAGTTTGGCTGATTACATTACTTGCCCAGGCCTACTCCACAGCCTGCTTTCTTTTCCCTAGGGTTACCACTCCCTTCTGACCTCACTTATTTTCTCACCTGATTGTTTTTCACATGTTCAACTTACTTGTGCTCCTGTCTTCCTACCACAACTGCCTGGTGAATTCCCAGCCAGCAGTGACACAGCTGTCTGCCATCCCACTGGATGACTGAGCATTGCTAAAGACTCTCCCACAGTTACACAGAATTGTATCCTTAATTACTCATGACTCTTAGTTGTAAGCTTTAAAATTTAAGCTAGTTCATTTTGAAAGGGGCTGAGTAAACTCACGTCATCACATCAATAGAAGTCAGGGCTCCAGTTGGTCTCAGGGATGACTTTGATCAGAGAGTCAAATGTCTCCTCATATCATCTCTAATTTCTGAAGACATGTTTGTCAGGGTGTCTTCTTCAGTTCATCAGTGTAGGTTCTACACAACTGGATTCATGGTTCTAGAAAGAATCATGCACACTGCTTCTAATTCTAGCATCCAAGGACACAAATCCAAGGAAGAACTCTTATTGGGTCACCTTGGAACACGTGCATATTTCTGGATGAAGAAATTGATCAAGGGCATTATCAGGTAGTGGTTAAGAATGTGTGGAATGCCACTAGCCGTGGTGGCTCACACCTGTAATCCCAACACTTTGGGAGGTTGAGGCGGGTGGATCACGAGATGAGGAGTTTGAGGCCAGCCTCACCAACTTGGTGAAACTCCTTCTCTAGTAAAAATAAAAAAATCAGCTGGGCATGGTGGTGCACACCTGTAATCCAGCTACTTAGAGGTTGAGGCAGGCAAATCACTTGAACCTGGGAGGTGAAGGTTGCAGTAAGCCAAGATTGTATCACTGCACTCCAGCCTGGGTGACAGTGAGACTCTACCTCAAAAAAAAAAAAAAAAATGTGGAATGTGAAACCAGATTACTGGAATGTAAAACCTGGTCTATATGTGACTTGGGACAAGTTTACATCCCAGTGCCTGAATTTTCTTATCTGAATAAAAGGAAATAATAATTGTACCTACCTCATTGCATTGCTAGGATGATTAAATGAGTTACTATGCAGAGCTTAGAATAATGACTACTTCTGAATATATGAGTTATCAGTGATTATTCAGGCTTTAGGATTGGTTCAGCTTGGGGCAGATGCTCACTCAGCTCAATCAGTGTGGCCATTGAGGCAGAGTAATTTAATAGCATTGGAGCTCGAATTTGAGGGAGATTCCTAGCATGGGAGACTGGGAAATTTTTCAGAGACTTTCCCAGGGAAGAATAAAATCAGGAAGAATGTCTGATCACCTGTAAGAATGGAGAGCCATTCAACCATCTTTTCTTATGTGTCCTTAATTAGCTTCATTGCCCCATCCTCTCAGTGATAACTGCAAAACTTTCTCAAACACTAAACCCAATTCCTTAAACAAGAGATGGGTATTCTCTATTGACAGTCTTCCTATTGCAGGAGGAAGTTTAAGATCATCAGGTTTTCACCATTTCTTGATTGGACTGTTGCTACAGTCTCTGAGCTGACTCCCTTTTCCAGTCTTTCCCTTCATCCGTCCACATTATTTCCAGATTTATAGTGGAACTTGAGGGTACCTTTTTCAATATAAATCTTGAATATAGGACATGCAGTTTATGTACTAAAACTCTTAAATGGTACCCCTTCACCTCCAGCATGAAGTTCAAATTAGGACTGAGCCCGACCTAGAAGACTTTCTCTTCTGTTTTTGTATTTGGATACTCTCCAGGTCTAATTTTTATTTTATTATTATTTCTACTCTGTGACCATTTGTTGAACTGTTTTAGCTAGCTAGCTAGCTAGCTGACAAAAAGAAATCAATAACTAGTTTGCTAGGGCTACAGTAACAAAGTACTACTCACTAGGTACCTTAAGCAACAGAAATTTGTTTTTCACAGTTCTGGAGGCTAGAAGTCCAATCTCAAGGTGTCAGCAGGTTTGGTTTCTTCCAAGGCGTCTTTCCTCGGTTTTCAGATGACTGCTTTGCTGCTGTGTCTTCACATGGCCTTTCTTCTGTGCATGCCCCCTGGTGTCTCTAATAAGGACATCAGTTAGGTTGGATTAGGGCCCACCCTAAGGACCCTGTTTTAACATACTTAACTCTTTAAAGGCCCTATCTCCAAATACAGTCGCATTCAGAGGTACTGGGGGTTAGGGATTCAACCTATAAATCTTGAGGGAACACAGTTCAGCTCCAAGTATAACTTTTATTTTAGAAAATGTGAAGTGCTAAATTTGTCACATTAAATCATGCTACTCTTCTAGTGAAAATACTCCAATTGCTTCTCATTAGACTTTGAACAGCACTCTGGTCTTTTTCTTCATAGCATTATTTACAACTTTTAATTTTACCTTAGGTTGTTTGCTTTTTCATTGTGTGACTGCTCCAACTGGTAAGAGTTCCTTTGGACCATTTCTATTTTATTCTTCATTGTATTCTCTTTCTAGTACAGGGACTGAAATACAGACATTGCTCTGCATTTGTTGAATAAGAAATGACCTACTTCAAGTAGTGTGACTATACTACTTGTTATTTCATGTGTCTGGGGTTTGGTTCTGACTACATCCTCCGATATTTATTTGTTTACTTAATACTTTTTTTACCTTTTTTTAGGACATCCCTCCAAGAAAGTAATACATATGCACCATGGAATACTATGCAGTCATAAAAAAGAATGAGATTATGTCCTTTGCAGGGACATGTATGGAGCTGGAGGCCATTTTCCTTAGTAACCTAATATAGGAACAAATACTGCATGTTTCCACTTATCGGGGGGATCTAAATGATGAAAATACATGGATACATAGTGGGGGAACAACACACACTGGGGCCTATTGGAGGGTGGAGGATGGGGGGGGGGGGAAGGATCAGGAAAAATAACTAATTGGCACTAGGCTTAATACCTGGGTGATGAAATAATCTGTACAACAAACCCCCATGATACAAGTTTCCCTATTGTACATGTACCTCTGAACTTAAAAAAGAAGTAAAAAAGGAATCTCCAAACCAATGAAAGACGTAACCATCCCACTTCTATGGGATACTTACCTCTATTTTTTATTTGTTATCATATATGGTATTGGTCTTCATTAATTACAGGGAACAGGTATCAATCATCTTTTCATTTACAGGGTTTAGCATATTGCCTAATATATGACAATTCTCAAGTTGAACTTTGCTTTTTTGAGAAACAGTTAAACTCCATCTTTTAAATAATTATATTCTACCTCTTCTTTTAAGAACTTTCCTGATAATCTGAGTCTAAACAGTTTTCTTTTATCATTTATTTTATCTACTGTGTAGCTATGAGTAATCCATTGTCTTGTAAAATCCATTAAAAGTATTACCTTGAACTACTGTTTCCATATCTAGTCATTTACATTTCGAATGAGTTTGTATCTCATTTTTTTAAAATCTCACCAGCTAGAGAGTAGGGGATTTTGCCTTATATAATTACAGAAAAAGGCATAGATGCATATAATAAGCATTTGTTCATTGGATTCGATTTAGATAAATCTGAAACATGTAAATTCAGAGACATTTCACATATCTAGCCTACTATATCAGTTAGTGCTTTCTGCATGAACATACAATCCAGAACTTAGTGGCTTAAAAAAATCACATTTGATTTAGCTGATTCTTTTGTGGAAGGTCAGGGATGACTCTCTTGTCTGGGTCAGCTCAGCTAGTGTGTGTTTTCTGTAATTGCTTCATGATTTGTCTGGTCATTAGCAGATTGCCGTGATAATGGGGCTGGGTTTTCACCAGGCAGTTTTGTTGGTTGTGAATCTTGCATATGTTAACTGGTGGACATATGTAGCACATTCTCTAGGTGCTGTGGACTGAATTGTGGCCCCCCTCCCCCCAAATTCTTAAGCTGAAACATTAACCTTCAGTGTGACTGTATTGAGAAATAGGGCTTTTAGGAGGTAAAGTTAAATGTGATCATAAGGATAGGGTCCTAATCCAATACAATTGGTAGATTTATAACAAGAGGAAGAGATTCTCTCTTTCTGTCTCTGTCTCTGTCTCTGTCTCCCTCTCTCTCTCTCTCTCTCTGTTTCTCTCTGTCTCATCTCTCTTGCATGCACCAAGGAAGGCCATGTGAGAATACAATGAGACAACCATCTGCAGTCAGGAAGAGAGCCCTCATTAGAAATCTAATTGGCAGTCACCTTGGTCTTGGACTTTCCTTCCTTCAAAACTGTGAGAAATCAATTTCTGTTGATTAATTTGCTGGTATTTTGTTATGGCAGCCAGAGCAGACTAAGACACCAGGGTATATACCTATGACTGGACTTGATAATGGGGTTTGCACATCTTCACACTTCTTAGGTAGAGTCAAGTGCTTTCCAAATATTTCAAAACATGTTCCACATTGTTTCTAGCATCTGATATTATAAAACTTTTGAAATTTTGCAGCCATAAAATGGAAGCCAACTGAAGCTTTAATCTATATTACCTTATTACTAAGATATATATATATATATTTTTTTTTCTATGCTGTTTGGCTATTTGAATTTTCCTCTTCAGTCAAGTGTCTGCTCTTCTGTTCATGATAAATTATTTAAGTTACCAGTTATGGTTTTTTTTTTTGATGTACAGAATTTATGTATTCTGAATATGTTAAAAATATATTCCATCAGTGTGTGACCTGTATTTTCACACTATTTGTGATTGATAGTTTTTGATGAACAAAAGTTCTTTATTTAATATAGTCAAATTCCAATTTTTCCTGTATAGATTTCTCTGTTTGGGGCTTGCATAATAAATTTCCCTATCCTAAGATCATAACCTCATTCTCCAGATAATTTTTTTTAACTTTGCTTTTTTTCTTTACATGTTTAAGTCTTTAATACTCTGGGAATTGAGGGGTTTAACAGCAGAGATGGAGGGGTAGAGGGAGGAAGGAAAAGAGTGTTTGTTGCTGCTGGCATCTAGTGGGTACAGGGCAGGGATGCTGTTAAGCATCTTACAGTGCACAGGACAATCCCCCATGACGAAGAATTATCCACATCAAGATGTCAACAGGGCTGAGGCTGAGGAATCCTTGGAGCAGTCGTTTGTGTAATACAGCTATAATCAGTATTCTCACATTCTTTATTTGTGTTTAAAAAGAAAGCATATCCTACAATTGTGAGTGTAATTGGTTTCTGTATTCTATGTGCTTCTTTTAGTTAACTTTATTAATTTTGTGGTTCAAAGATTTCATAATCTAACTGATTTTTTTGACTACATGATTTATCATTATGGAGAGAGCTGTACTAAAATCTCTCTGTGTGTGGATTAGTCTAGCCCCTCATAGTTCTGTCATCTCTTGCTTTAAATAATTTGAAGCTCGTTTTGAGGTAATACAAGGGGAGAATGCATATGTCTTTCTGGTGAACTGAACTGTTTATCATTTTAAGTGGTTACCGTTTTCTGTAATACATTTTTTTAATTGATTTTGTCTAATATATCTTTATAAACACAGTTGGCATTTTATATTTTAATATTAATTTGTTATAGCCTTATTATATGTTTATGTTTTCAATGTACTTACATTTTAGGATATCTTTTGTAAGCAGCATGGAACTTAATTATTTATTTAGAGACAGGGTCTCACTCTGTTGCCCAGGCTGTAATTCAGTGGAGCAATCATGGCTCACTGCAGCCTTGACTTTCCAGGCTCAGGTGATCTTCCCACCTCAGTCCCCGCAAGTAACTGGGACAACAGGGCATACCATTATGCCCAGCTAATTTCTTTGTATTTTTTGTAGAATGGGATTTCACCATGTTTTCTAGTCTGGTTCCAGACTCTTGGGCTCAAGCAATCAACCCTCCTTGTCCTCCCAAAGTGCTGGGATTATAAGCGTGAACCACCGCATCCAGCCTTCCCTTTATTTAAAGCCCAGTTGCACAGTCTTTGTGGTTTAAATGGGTCACATAGTCCATTTACATGTATTGAAATCATGAATATTTTTGTATTCACATCTATCATCTTATTTTGTGGTTTTATTGTACCACCCTTTGTATTTTGTAGTTTCTTCCCTTGCCTTTTAATATTGACTCATGACTCACCCGAATCATCCACCACTGTGATGGCCACCAGATAGTGTTCACCTGTTTCTGCTTTTCTTTCTACATTTACAAGTTGTCATTCTATTGTAAGAAGAAGTTTTTTCTTCTATTGAAATCAATGCTTTGTTTATTTAAAGTATTGTATTACCTTTGTTATTCTTTATTTTCCTGTTGATATTGGCCCAGATTTGTTGTTCAGTTGGAGTCTGTTTCATCTGGCTCCTGCCATTTTGGCATACCCAGGTCATTCTTAGGGAGTTTCTTAGTTTCTGGCTCAGAGTCCAGGTTCCTTTTGTGCTTTTCATGCCATGGTCTTGGAATCAGCCATTTCTCCAAGGAAGCTGGTTCTTGTGGAAGATTATCAGAACCAATATCAGGACCAAGAGTCAAACACATTAATAGAATGTAAAAATATATTCAACAAAATAGAGTTATAAAAATATATTAGAGAAAGTGAAAATCACTTAAAAATGATCTGGTGAAAATACTTTCCACTAGAAAAGACTTAAGAAACCAGGATTAAGTATGCTCATTGCTATGTGTACTTCATAGCTTCTAGGTCCTCTCAGTAAACAAAGTCAGAAATAAATGGATGTATGTACATATTTCTAGATAAGTAAATAGAAAAAACATTTGTGTGTGTCACACGTTTGTATCTCTTTTATATCCATTATTTTGATCTGCATCTATTATCTATCTATTCTGTGAATTTATACAATATTTTCACTTCCAATCCAATAATATCGTCATGTTCATTGCACTTAGTTTCCCCAATATCTGTGTTCCCGACAGTGAGAAACTTGACTTTCATTATCCTCAATATATGTAATTATTTGTCTAATCTCCTTGTACGTAACCAATATCCCAAACTTGCTGGTTACCTGTTTGAACTTGGTCATTTTGCTGTCTCCTTGGCCTATGATCTTGCCATGGCCCCTTTGGTTGACTGCCTAAGCAACCCCAGCCCTTTCCCCACTTTCTAAGCCTCACTACATTCTCTATCCTCAGCTCGATCAGTTTCTGATACTTTCTTAACTCTACCACTTCTTCTCAGCCCTGCTCTTGTTCCACAAAATGAGAAGGAAAGAGAAGAGGAAAAGGACAGCAATGTCCTCAAATTGGGAGCTAAAGTTTATCTGAATATTTGTTTATTTATTTCGAGTCAGAGTTTCACTCTGTTGCCCAGGCTGGAGGGCAGTGGCACAATCTCTGCTCACTGCAACCTCCACTTCCCAGGTTCAAGTAATTCTCATGCCTCAGCCTCTTGAGTAGCTGGAATTACAGGTGTGTGCCAACATGCCTGGCTAATTTTTGTATTTTTAGTAGAGGGGGTTTCAGCATGTTGGCCAGACAGGTCTTGAATGCCTGACCTCAAGTGATCCACCAGCCTCAGCCTCCCAAAGTGCTGGGATTATAGGAGTGAGCCATGCCCAGCCCCTATCTGAACATTCAAAGACCCCCAGGTGAAGGCAGGTTTTAGTACTCTGCTTCTATCTCAAATATCCCTTTTCATTTAGTTAATGGTCTCACAACATCTTAGTTTCTCACTGACTAGTGTGGATCTGTTTAAGGATACTTTAAAAATTTATTTTAACCGGAATTTTTAGTTTTTCTCAAAGGGTTGAGCTGGGTACTTTTCTACCTACTGTCTGAGACAGTAAACACTGTGGTAAACACTGACATGTAACTTCTGAAGTTTTAACATTTTAAAAAATGAATGAATTTTGAAATCAGTCTTAGGTCCTAGTTCCTTGAAATAGGGAAAGGAGATTCTATGAAGCTTAAGTGACTTTTCCAAGGGTGCATAATCACAAATTTGAAATTAGAATCCAAGTTTTTGCATGTCTCTTGACTTTCAAACTAATGTTCTTTCTATTTTAACTGCAGAAATAACTAGAGTGTTATGATTGCTGGAAGAAGGAGAATAAGAATAGAAAGTTATTCAAGATTTTCCACTTCAAGTTACCAGAGTCACTTTCTTTGATTTGCATATTATTTTTCCTTATTCCACTTTATTAGAAGAAAATGTTTCTATGCCTGAAGTGGAGCTTAAACACACCACTTAAGTAGATGTGATATTTCTTTGTAAATACCAATTCTGCCCTTTCAGGCATTTTATTTTTTCTTTTCTGTTTTTATTTTTATTTTTTTTTGTATTTTTAGTAGAGACAGCATTTTGCCTTGTTGGCCAGGCTGGTCTTGAACTTCTGACCTTAGGTGATTCCCCTGTCTTGGCTCCCAAAGTGCTGGAATTATAGGGATGAGCCACACTGCCTGGCCTCAGGTATTTTACTTCTCTATCATATGACAACAAGAAAATAGATGCGAGTCATTTTTCATGTTCTGTATGCCATCCTTGATCCAAATATTATCACTATGCTCTAAGACTTCTAAATTAGGCAATTAAAATGTTGCATAGTCAAGCTTTATATGTAGTAAAGTAATAGATATCTAGGTGAAATATTCCACATGAGAATGGCCACATGTATTTATCAATGTGATTTTTAAAATACTTTTGAAATATTTCCTCATTTTATTCACAGGATGTGATAATGACTCACACTGCAGTGGATCGGCATACATCCTGTCTCCCTTCGTACCTCCCAGAATTACCTCAGTATCGTAGCCTAAGTGCTTTGGAGAAAGCTGACTTCTCCCAGCAATAGGTCTTAAGTTGCCTTCAGCTTGTAAGCACTTTCTAGCACATTCTTTCAGTCCTCTGCTCATTGTCATTTGTCCAGGGGTGGGCGTGGACTTTAGTGGTACCAAAATAATCTCGAATTCCCATTTGGAATGCTGAGACAGAAGTACAGGCTCTCACTTTCTCTGTAGTTGGCAGAGAGGGAATGTGGTCTCGATTGCTTCTGGCAAACATTCTGCAGTCATGTTGGAAAGGGGGACTTGAAATGAAGCAAAGATTCCAGAAAGCAGGACAAACCGAAAGAAATGGTGACCACTAAATCTGGCAATCGTGGAGCCTGCCCTGTCTCTGGACATCTAGTTATTAGGGCTAAGAAAGTCTGGTTTATTTTGTTGTCTGTGCCATTTGTCTTTGCTTTCTTGATCTTCATAACACAGAAAAGTTCCAACTCACAGTGACATTAAAGAACAAAGCAGAATGGAATAAAACCAACAAGCAGAGTGTATACGTCATAAGAAAAAAATGACCATGACTAAAGATAAGACTAGAGCAAGGGTATCCATGCTTAGCAAAAGTTGGTCACGTGGTAGGAAATTCTTTTGAAAATAAGCTTTATGTTTTTTTCTTTGGTCAAAAATGGGTGATGATTAAAAATGCCTTATTAACTTTTCAAAAAATATGCATTAAAAGAGCAACATAATAGCAGATCCAAAGCAGTTTATGTAAAGTTACCCTAATAACATTTCACAATTAGAAGTCTAGTATGGTTCTTTTATATACTCTGGTTATATCGTTAATACTGCACTTATAAGCTTAAAGCTTTCTTGTTTAAGATAAATATATTGCGTTAGGGCACAATTATTTTGATTCCATACTGAAAGTGTCTGTAGATAATTTTATGGAAGACAAAGAACTTCTTGAAACAAAATGAAGCTAAGCTGGGCCTAGAGTTTATCCCTATGGCCAGAAATATTAGGACAGTCCTTTTATTAAAAAAAAATCTTGACATGAATAAAGCAGCAGAAAGGACATTGTATGATTATACTTCTATGAGGTACCTAGAATAGGAATTCATGCAGTTAGAGAGTGGAACTGAGGTTACAGGGGACTAGGAGGCAGGAAGGTTCAGGGAGTTATGTTTAATGGGTTCAGTATTTCCATTTGGGAGGATGAGAAAGTTCTGGAAATGGATAGTAGCAATGGTTGCACAATATTGTAAATCTGCTTAATGCCACTGAATTGTACGTTGAAATTTAGTGAAATGGTAAACTTTATGATATTTATACCACACTAAAAAAAAATCCTTGACTAGCACAAAATTTGATGCATACATTTAATTAGAAATGTTTTCATTTTTATAAAATTGTTAGTTTTTATGTGGAAAACAAATAACAACAGTAACAAAAGCAGCCAAGTATAGCTCTTCAGAGTTTCAGTGGCCTAGCCATCTGCTTGTATTAAAGCAAACCAGATCTCCATTTTCTGCTTCAACTTCTTCAGCATATCCAGTAAACTGGTTATGTTTAAAGGCATAAGTGTGAAGAAATTCATAAGTTGATCACTTTCTCAAGACATCATGCAATGAACCTCACTTCCAGAGTTCACAGTACCAATTCTCCTGATGCAAAGGGAATTGAGCTCACTTTCTCTTTTTGATTTTAAATCAGCTATTGAGATCTTCTATTTTATTTCTTTTATTATGGGGCACCTTATCTGTGACAAATGATTTCAGTTTTCTACATTTAGATGAAACTTCTCAACTTTCATACCAGCAAGTGATTACGTCCTACTAGTTCAAATATGTTAATTAACTTGGACTCACTATTACTTTTGTTATTTCTAAAATTTCCCAATTTCTTAAATTTGGTTTGCAGTACACAAATGAGACATAAATGGATGAGAATAAATAATTTTCTATTCCCACCACTCAGATTCACATAAAACAAAGGTAAAGTAAGATACTTATTTATAATTATTTTTCATACAGAACTGTACTAATTCTTCATCCCTCTATATAAATTCTTACATAATATATATTCATGAGAAAGGAACACTTATGATAAATGGAGGGTTCAAGAGGCACAAAAGATTTAAAAATAGAATACTTCATTCAACCATTGAGAATATGCTTAATTTGAAATATTTATGTTGATGTATTTCTTTGTATTTCTTTATGTTCCCCTTATTCTTCATTTCTGGATTTTTCAAAATCTAGAAAAACATAAAAGTAAGTTTTTGACTAGTTTTGGTTAGTCATGCCATTTTACTGGAGTTAAGAATCTTCCACTGAAATGCTTTCTTAAAGCCCTATTTCACAACTGCAACTTACCAACATAGTATTCCATTAGGTGTGTTTATTTTCTCTCCATCCATGCCATTCAGTCTTTGTTAAAATCTGGATACAACAGAGAAAATTTACTGGGGAAGAAGGACACTATGCCCTTTAAACTACCTTTCTCAATATTGTCCCCACCAAGCAACAAGGATTTTGCTTCTTCCAAATGTAGAGCATTCTAGCAGTCTGTGAATTTCAGCACTAAATGTCTTCTAGAAATTTCAGGAGAAACAGCCCTATTTAGTACCATTTATCTTTACCAGTTATCTACTAAATAGAACTTTACTATTAGGAATGTTTCAAAAAGCTAAATGGAATAGAAATACAGAAACAGGTAAGTGTCTTACCCACTCACGCACTGCTATAAACATTATTAAAGTTAGTCCCAGCTACTTGGGAGACTGAGGCAGGAGGATCACTTGAGCCCAGAAGTTTGAGAACATAGTGAGACCCTGTCTCAAAAAAAACAAAGAAAGCAACATAAAAACCCAAACATTAAAGTTATTTTAACTCATTTATTTGTAACTCGTAGTGCCCATCCAGACTACAATTTGCAGAGTACTAGATATCATACATTTAATATCTCAGTAATCATAACTATTAAAATGATCATAATAATACTTTGTACTTACCTAGTAACTTTCATCCAGGCTTTGAAAGTCCTTTCTAAACATTAATTAATTCTCCTAACACTTCTGCCAGATAGATATGTATCATTATCTTCATTCCTCTGGTGGGGGAAACAGAGACATTTGTGTTCTGACTACCCCCAGGCTATTCTGTAAGGCTGTGGCAGTTGTGAGGATGAGATCTTAGTGAACAAAATTCCCATTCTGTGCATTACTCTGTCATTACTTTACATTCATTCTAAGCATGCTGAGTTCCTAGACAAGTGTCTTAAAATTGTCAATGAGCTGTGAAATAATTTTAAGAACATATGAAAATCCCCAATGAAACTAACAAAAATAGGACCACAGGACTAGGATAGCATGTGAACATTTCCTTGACATTCATTTCTAAAGCTTTGTTCATGAAATGTCACAACAAACAAGACTAAAGTCTATAATCAATTTGTACTTGCCATGCCTCTTCCCTAAGTTTTCATAATTATGCCACCTCACTCTTTTTACTTTCAGTAATTGTTCAACTTCTTTGTGGTGTTTCACATAGAAAAGTTTAACTCTCTGACTGATTCAACTTTTTTTAAACTGGGATATTGCACATGAAAATTGAAAATATCTGTATTCATACCTCTTGTACATATGATGCTGAAAACTTTATACAGAGACTAATTTACACAAAACAACTACCACCACCACCACCACCATTTTTGGACTTCTGAGTTGATGCTTTTGCTTTATTTTTCATCTGTCCTGACATTCTGATTGCCACTTAGTTTTATGCATTTTCTAGGGGCTTTCTTCAATTTTCCAGTTTTATACAATAATTTTTCACTTACGTTGTGACTATTTCTTGTGAGAAAATGCCCACTGCAAATATGGAATTTCTCACTGTAGTCCATTCTGCAACACAAAAATTTACATGTACATGTAATGATGAGATAGAATTTTTGGGAGTCAGATAATTATGCCCTAGACAAAAATTTATAGTACCAGAAAGGTATAGACAGTGTCATAGATATCAAATCCTATAAACCAATTCAGAACTAGTTATGCTAATGGTTTATGAATGCTAATTAGAGAGTCTGCAATCAGCTAATGTTAAGTTAGAGTCCTGTAAAGAGATAATATGAAGCTTGGTTCCGGAGAATCTACTTATCCATGTCTACAAAGTTAGGAGAGCTAGAAGATAAAAGTGAGTTCTATTTGTTGGTCTGCTAATTTTTTTACCGATACCCTAGAGCTACTCAGGTAAGTGCAGTTTTATTGAAAGCATCTCAATCTTTGCCTATACAGTTTTATCTCGTTATCCACCATCTTGACATTTTGGCCTTATTAAAGTGTATATAGTCTTTTCTCTGATTTTTTTCTGCAGTTTCTTTACTTTTCTTGTGGGTCTTCTACCTACCTTCTTGCTATTCTGTTTTTGAAGGGCTCACCACCAAATAGCCTGCTTGAAAATATCCTCCACAAAGTAATGTGGATCCAAAATATTTTTAGCTCTTTGTAATGAGATTTATATTGATTTTCCTAACTCCAATGATGTTATTTAATTAGATTGCTTGTCATAATCATTAATATAAGTCTTGTATTTAAGAGGTACCCTAGTTTTGGAAGCTGCAATTGCCATTTTGTTCTAATTGAGCACCTTTTCAATTAATGGATAGATAACTGTAATTTTTGCTATCTTCATTTTCTGAACATTACATAATACTATTTTTGAACACTATGTAATTTCATTCCAGAGGCATCTCAGTTTGTATGACATAGAAATGGAAAACCACATGGATTCGAGTGTATAAAGGATAAAAATGTTGGAAAGTAAGAAGAGTGCTAATAATGAGTGGAGTAACTTTGGTCCGTTTAAGGCACAAGGTTATGTTTAGATACATGTTTGCCTGTGAACTATCCTTTTAAAAGATAAATCATTCCTTAATGTTGCTGGAACATTTTTCATCTTCCGTGATCTACTGCAAAGGATGGCATATATTTTATACGCTTCTAATTGATTCAGGAATGTCTTTCCAACACTTACCTTTATATACTGTTTCACACATCTGATACCTCCAGATAACTAACCCCCTGAGTCACCAAGAGCACATTCAGCTCACCCTCCCCTCACCCCACACCCCAGGTTGGAGACAGGGCCAGACGTGAAGGCGGAGGGGCCCCAGGCAATCTTTTCAGCCTCCCACAAAATAATTACTGAGTATCATTCAGGGCAAGGATTGAGTTGTTGCAGGTTAAGAGGAACAAGCAAGGGTGAGCAGAGAATAACTGGGTTCTGCTGAAAGCTTTCCTGAGATACTAGTTAACAATATCTCCTTTTGTGAAATATGGTATACTCCAGGAAGAAAAATCTCAAGGGCTAAAATATTCATATTGTAAAAGAAAGTTATGGCACAGTTGACTCAATACTACTTAATACTCATGGATATGGCAGGAGTGAAAAAATGTTAAGCCAAAAACTACCTTAGGGAAAAATACTTAAGTAAAAGAAATGACATTTTTTTAAGGACAAAGGAATATATAATACAGTTCATGCACTTTTTTTTTTTGAGATGGAGCCTCGCTCTGTCACCCATTCTGGAGTGCAGTGGCACAATGTCAGCTCACTGCAACCTCTGTCTCCCAGGTTCAATCAGTTCTCCTGCCTCAGTCTCCCAAGTAGCTGGGACTACAGGGGCACGCCATCACATCTGGCTAATTTTTAGTATTTTTAGTAGAGACAGAGTTGGCCAGGCTGGTCTCAAACTCCTGACCTCAAGTGATCCTCCCGCCTTGGCCTCCCAAAGTGCTGGGAATACAGGCGTGAGCCACCGTGCTTAGCCATCATGTAAATAAGCAAAAATAACAAAGGAATATAGGAGTGTATTTTTTCAAAGTAATGTAAACTTGCTTAAGTTCAGATGTGGTGGATATTTGATAGGGGATTAGGAATTGCAGAAGGGAGAAATAGAAGCAGATAAAGATTTAAAAAAGAAGAGAGCAGACGCATAGAATTGAAGACCAGAAAAAATTAGAAATGCCTCCAGGAAAAATGACCACCTTCCTCATTTCTCCTACTGCCGATTACCTGATTTCCACATCTCTCGATCCAGTTTCCCTGAGTTGTTAGCTACTTCTGCCAAGCCCAAAGAGCTACAGGCCTCTGTGAGCCCACTGTGTCCCTCATAGGCTGGGCAATGATTCATTCATATCAGTTTCAACATACCTTGGGGTACTTCTTTCCTTGGGAAGACTCATTTCTCCTCCATCTACTTCTGATGAGCTTCTGAAAACTGAATTTGCCCTAATCTTTCAAATCTGTATATATAATTCTTGTGGGACAATGAATAAGAAAATATATCACATTTTCTTCCTATAAGATTTTAAAAAAACATTGATACACATTTTGATTGTTACATTTGGCACAATTATTAAAGATATATTTAACAAAAATCGCTCTTACAGCATATGAAATAGTATATTTGACTTATGTGTTAACATCATTAGCACTTCCAATTCATTGATCATGAGGTCCTCTATGAAATGGCTATGTACTACACAAACTTATGTTTTAGGGTCTAGCATAAGGCCTGTAATAAAGGAGGCATGAATATAGTTTTTACATTAATGAAGTTACAGAAACATGAATACTACATGTTCTCACTTGTGGAATGAATGTATGTTGAATCTAAAAAAGTTGAACTCATAGAAGCATAGAATAAAATGGAAGTTACCAGGGGCTGGGAATGGGGGTGTGGGTGGGCTGGGGAGATGCTGGTCAAAAGATGCAAATTTCAGTTAGAAGAAATTAACCCAAGAGATCTATTGTACAATAAGATGACTATAATTAATGACAATATATTTCATATTTGAAAATTGAGAAAGAGTAGATTTTAAGTGTTGTCACCAAAAAAGGAAAGTATCTGAGATAAAGCATATATTAATTAGGTCAATCTAGCCATTCCACAATGTATATATATCTCAAAACATTATGTTAAAACTGGCATTACAGAAATACAAAAGATCATCAGAGATTACTATGAACAACTATACACCAACAATGTGGGTAACCTATGGGAAATGGATAAGTTCCTAGACACATAAAACTTATAAAGATTGAATCAGGAAGAAATAGAGAACCTGAATAGATCAGCAACAAGTAATGCTATGGAATCAATAATTAAGTTTCCTAGAAAGAAAAATACAAGACCTGATGGCTTCACTTCCAAATTCTATCAAGCTTATAAAGAAGAACTAAGACCAACTCCCCCTCAAACTATTCTGACAAATAGAAGAGAAGAAAATTATTTCTAACTCATTCTATGAAGCCAGCATTACTCTGATACTAAAACCAGACAAAGGCAAAAAAAAAAAAAAAAAAAAAGATAACTATGTTCATCAGAACATAGTCAGAAAAGTCTTCAACAAAGTACTAACAAACTGAATCCAACAGCACATCAAAAAGATAATATAATACGATCAAGTGGTATTCATCCCAGGGAGACAAGGATAGTTCAACATATGCAAATAAATGAACATGATACATCACATCAACAGAATCCATATAATTATCTCAATAGATGCAGATAAGGCATTTAATGAAACCAGCATCTCTTCATGATAAAAACTCTCAACAAACTAGGCATGAAAGAAACATATATCAATATAATAAAGACCATATATGACAAACCTACAGCAAACATCAAAATGAATGAGATAAAGCCTTTCCTCTAAGAACTGGAACTAGACAAGAATGACAACTTTCACCACTCCTATTCAACATAGTACTGGGAATCATAACTGGAGCAATCAGGCAAGAGAAAAAAATAAAAGGCATCCAAATTTGACAACAGAAGTCAAATTGTCCCTTTTTACAGATGACATCATTTTATGTTTAGAAAAGCTAAAAGACCACAAAAAACTTCTAGATTTTACAAACATATTCAGTAAAGTTGGATACAAAGTTTACATATAAAAATTGTAGCATTTCTATACACTAATACTGAGGTAACTGAGAAAGAAATTTAAAAAGGAAATCCCATTTACAATAGCTACAAAAATTTTAAAATACCTAGGAATAAATTTAACCAAAATAATGAAACATCTCTGTAAGGAAAACTGCAAAACACTAATGAAAGAAATTGAAGAGGTCACAACAAATAGAAAGATATCCCATGCTCATGGATTGAAATAATTAATGTTGTTAAAATGATCATATGACCTAAAGCAACTTACACATTCAATGCAATCTGTATCAAAATATCAATGATATTTTTCACAGAAATAGAAAAACAATTCTAAAAGTTGCATTGAACCAAAAAAGAGCTCAAATAGCCAAAGCAATCCTGAGCAAAAATAACAAAGCTGGAGCCATCATACTACCTTATTTCAAAATATATTACAAGACTGTAGTAACCAAAACAATATGGTATTGGGATAAAAACAGACACATAAACCAAAGTAACAGAATTGAAGTCACAGAAATAAATCCACAAATTTACAGCCAAGTGATTTTTTACAAAGGCATCACAATCGTACATCGGGAAAAGACATCCTCTTTAATAAATGGTGCTGGGAATACTGGATATGGATGTGTGGAAGAATGAAACTAGACTCTTATCTATCACCATATACAAAAACCAACTCAAGATGAATTACACACTTAAATATAAGACCTGAGACTATAAAACAATTACAGGAAAACATAGCGGACATATTCCACCTGGTTTAGGTAAAGATTTTGTGGCTAAAACCCCAAGAGCATAGGGAACAAAACAAAAATAGCCAAACTAAAAAGCTGCTGAACAGCAAAGAAAACAAGTGAAGAGACAACGTGTTGAATGAAAATATTTGCAAAGCGTTTATCTTACAGGAGACTATTATCCACAGTATACAAGAAACTCAAACAACTCAGCAGAAAAAAACCAAAACAAAACAAAACCAAAAGCAAACAAACAAAAATCCCATTAAAATGTAGGCAAAGGATCTAAGTAGATATTTCTGCAAAGATGACATACAATTAACCAACATGTATATGAAAAAGTGTTCAACAATACTAATCATCAGGTAAATGCAAAACCACAATGAGATATCATCTTACTGAATTAGGAAAAAAAGAAAATTACAGATGCTGGAGAGGATGTAAAGAAAAGGGAATTCTATACACTGTTGACGGGGAGGTAAATTAGTACAGCCACTATGGAAAACAGTATAGATTCCTTTAAAAAATTAAGGAGAACTACCATATGGTCTAACAATTTCACTGCTGGATACTTATCCAAAGGAAAGGAAATCAGTATATCCCCCATACCGTTATCTCCCTGGTACCCACATGTTTATTGCAGCACTATTGACCATAACAAAGATATGAAATCAAGCTAAGCATTCATTAATGGGTTAATTAATTCACATTAATGAATAAAGAAAATGTGGTGCATTTACACAGTACAATATCATTCACCTATAAAAAGCATTGAATCATGTCATTGGCAGCGACATGAATGGAATTAGAGGTCATTACATTAAAAAATAACACAGACATAGAATGACAAATATTACATGTACTCACTTATGTGGGACCTTAAAAAGTTGATCTCATGGAGGCAGAGAGTGAAATGATAGTTACCAGAGGCTGAGAAGGATGTGGGTATGTGTTGGGGTGGAAATAAAGAGAGGCTGACTAATGAGCACAAAAATAAAGTTACATAGAAAGAATAAGTTCTAATGCTTGATGTTGAGTAGGACAACTATAGTTAACAACAACGTATTGTAAATTTCAAAATAGACATAAGTGAGGACTTGAAATGTTCATAACACATAGAAATAATAGATACTTGAGGTGATGGATGTCCTAAATACCCGGGTTTGATCATTAGACATTCTGTGCATGTAACAAACTATCACATGTACCCCACAAATTTGTGCAAATATTATCCATCAATAAAAAACTTACGATTAATTGTTTATTTCTGGAGTTTTCTGTGGAATATTTTCAGATCATGGTTTACCACAGGTAACTGAAACTGCAGAAAGGAAAAACTCAGATAAAGAAGGAGGACAACTTCAGTTAACAACAGTCACCCTACTGTACAGTAACCCTGTTGTATTTTATTTTGATTTGTGAAATGTGAGTATATCAGCTAAATATTAATAAATAAATACAAAAAATCATGTTGTACACCATAAACATATATAATTCATATTTCTCTATTTAAAAAATACAGTAGTTATTTGTCATTAAATTAATGAAGGGTCAGTGTTTACTCAGAAGCAACATTTATTCATCCACTTATTCGACAAATATTTATTAAATCCTTACTGTGAGTTGGACATTAAGGCTATCAGGATGCATCATAAAACAACATAGAAGAAGGTTTCCAGGTCCCTCTGCATCCTACATTCTGGCTACAAATATAGCAAAGTGGCTTTTTTGAAAAACAAGTTAGAAGTATACATATATTTGGGAGAAATCAAGGCACTAAAATAGTTTCTGTCATGAGAATAGATCAACTTCTGGAAAGAGAGGTTATATTAAAGGAAAAAGAAGACCAAATACATAAGTACTGCCCATGGTTAAGGACTGCATCTTTTTCTAATGTTTTCACAGATGTCTGAGTCAAAGTAGTTACTCTGCTAATAATTGTTAATAAGTAATAGATATGTCTAAAGAATATATACAATTAGATTTGAAACAACAAACAATAATGTTTGATCCTATAATATAAGTATTAAGATAACTTTTTAAAGCAAGCGAATGAAACTGACTTGAAATACAATTCTATACCTCACTTTTGTTTCTTCTTTAAACATTTTTATTGTAAAATATTACATGCATATAGGAATATGCACAAAATAAAACTGTGCAGCCTAATGAGTGATCATTAAGCAAATGCTCATGGAACCACCAGAAAGGTTATGAAATAGGACATTGCCAGAACCTAGAAGATCTCCACTACTTCTTTTCACATGGAGAAACCATTTTACCTTTTTGTTGTTGTTGTTGTTGATGATGTTTTTATTTATTTATTTAACATTTTTTATTTTAATAGGTTTTTGGGGGAACAGGTGGTGTTTGGTTATAGGGATAAGTTCCTTCGTGATGATTTCTGAGATTTTGGTGCATCCATCACCCAAGCAGTGTACACTGTACCCAGTGTGTAGTCGTTTACACCTCGCTTACTTCTCACTCTTCCCTGTGAGTCTCCCAAAGTCCATTATATCATTCTTATGCATTTTTGTCCCATAGCTTAGCTCCCGCTTATAAGTGAGAACATGAGATGTTTGTTTTTCCATTCCTGAGTTACTTCACTTAGAATAAAGGTCTCCAATTCCATCCAGTTTCCTGCGAATGCCATTATTGTGTTCATTTTATAGCTTGTATATATATATATGCCACATTTTCTTTATCCACTCATTGGTTGATGAGCATTTAATGGTTCCATATTTTTGCAATTGTGAATTGTGCTGCTAGAAATGTGTATGCAAGTGTCTTTTTTTTTATTGCACTTTAAGTTTTGGGGTGCATGTGAAGAACATGCAAGATTGTTGCATAGGTACACACATGGCAGTGTGATTTGCTGCCTTCCTCCCCCCATCACCTATATCTGGCATTTCTCCCCATGCTATCTCTCCCCAATTCCCCAACCCCCCACTGTCCCTCCCCTATTTCCCCCCCAAGAGACCCCAGTGTGTGATGCTCCCCTGTATCCATGTGTTCTCATTGTTCAACACCACCTATGAGTGAGAACATGCAGTCAGTTTGCTGAGAATGATGGTTTCCAGCTTCATCCATGTCCCTACAAAGGACACGAACTCATCGTTTTTGATGGCTGCATAATATTCCATGGTGTATATGTGCCACATTTTCCCTGTCCAGTCCATCATCGATGGGCATTTGGGTTGGTTCAGGTCTTTGCTATTGTAAACTGTGCTGCAATGAACATTCGTGTGCATGTGTTCTTATAGTAGAACAATTTATAATCCTTTGGATATATACCCAGTAATGGGATTGCTGTGTCAAATGGAATTTCTATTTCTAGGTCCTTGAGGAATTGCCACACTGTCTTCCACAATGGTTGAACTAATTTACACACCCACCAACAGTGTAAAAGTGTTCCTATTTCTCCACATCCTCTCCAGCATCTGTTGTCTCCGGATTTTCTAATGATCACCATTCTAACTGGTGTGAGATAGTATCTCAATGTAGTTTTGATTTGCATTTCTCTAATGACCAGTGATGATGAGCATTTTTTCATATGTTTGTTGGCTTCATGTATGCCTTCTTTTGTAAAGTGTCTGTTAATATCCTTCACCCACTTTTCAATGGAGTTGTTTGTTTTTTTCTTGTAAATCTGTTTTTGTTCTTTGTAGATTCTGGATATCAGCCCTTTGTCAGATGGGTAGACTGCAAAAATCTTTTTCCCATTCTGTTGGTTGCCAATTCACCCTAATGACTATTTCTTTTGCTGTGCTGAAGCTGTGGAGTTTGATTAAGTCCCATTTGTCTATTTTGGCTTTTGTTGCCAATGCTTTTGGTGTTTTGGTCATGAAGTCCTTGCCTACACCTATGCCCTGAACAGTTTTCCCTAGATTTTCTTCTAGGGTTTTTATGGTGTTAGGTCTTATGTTTAAGTCTTTAATCCATCTGGAGTTAATTTTAGTGTAAGGTGTCAGGAAGGGATCCAGTTTCTGCTTTCTGCACATGGCTAGCCAGTTTTCCCAATGCCATTTATTAAACAGGGAATCCTTTCCCCATTGCTTATTTTTATCAGACTCATCAAAGAGCGGATGGTTGTAGATGTGTTGTGTTGCTTCCGAGGCCTCTGTTCTGTTCCATTGGTCTATATCTCTGTTTTGGTACCAGTACCATGCTGTTTTGATCACGGTAGCCTTATAGTATAGTTTGAAGTCCGGTAGTGTGATGCCTCCAGCTTTGTTCTTTTGCTTAGAATTGACTTGGCTATGTAGGCTCTCTTTGGTTCCAGATGAAGTTTAAGGTGGTTTTTTCCAGTTCTGTGAAGAAGGTCATTGGTAGCTTGATAGGGATAGCATTGAATCTGTAAATTACATTGGGCAGTATCGCCATTTTCACGATATTGATTCTTCCTAACCATGAACATGGAATGTTTCTCCAGCTGTTTGTGTCCTCTCCTATTTTGTTGAGCAGTGGTTTGTAGTTCTCCTTGAAGAGGTCCTTTACGTTCCTTGTTAGTTGTATTCCTAGGTATTTTATTTTCTTTGTAGCAATTGTGAATGGCAGTTTATTCTTGATTTGGCTCTCTTTAAGTCTGTTATTGGTGTTTAGGAATGCTTGTGATTTTTGCATATTGATTTTGTAACCTGAGACTTTGCTGAAGTTGCTTATCAGTTTCAGGAGATTTTGGGCTGAGACAATGGGGTCTTCTAGATATACAATCATGTCGTCTGCAAATAGAGACAATTTGACTTCCTCCTTTCCTATTTGAATATGCTTTATTTCTGTTTCTTGCCTGATTGCTCTGGCTAGAACTTCCAGTACTATATTGAATAGGAGTGGTGAGAGAGGACATCCTTGTCTAGTGCCAGATTTCAAAGGTAATGCTTCTAGTTTTTGCCCATTCAGTATGATATTGGCTGTGGGTTTGTCGTAAATAGCTTTTATTATTTTGAGATACGTTCCATCAATACCTAGTTTATTGAGAGTTTTTAGCATAAAGGGCTGTTGAATTTTGTCAAAGGCCTTCTCTGCATCAATTGAGCTAATCATGTGGTTTTTGTCTTTGGTTCTGTTTATGTGGTGAATTATGTTTATAGACTTGCGTATGTTGAACCAGCCTTGCATCCCTGGGATGAATCCTACTTGATCATGGTGGATAAGCTTTTTGATGTGCTGTTGTAATCAGTTTGCCGGTATTTTATTGAAGATTTTTGCATCTATGTTCATCGTGGATATTGGCCTGAAATTTTCCCTTCTTGCTGAGTCTCTGCTGGGTTTTGGTATCAGGATGATGTTGGTCTCATAAAATGATTTGGGAAGGATTCCCTCTTTTTGAATTGTTTGGAATAGTTTCAGAAGGAATGGTACCAGCTCCTCTTTGTATGTCTGGTAGAATTTGGCTGTGAATCCATCTGAACCTGGGCTTTTTTGGGTGGTAGGCTCTTAATTGCTGCCTCAGCTTCAGACCTTGTTATTGGTCTATTCAGGGTTTTGACTTCTTCCTGGTTTAGGCTTGGGAGGATGCAAGTGTCAAGGAATTTATCCATTTCTTCCAGGTTTACTAGTTTATGTGCATAGAGTTGTTTGTAATAATCTCTGATGATGGTTTGTATTTCTGTGGAATCTGTGGTGATATCCCTTTTATCGTTTTTTATTGCATCTATTTGATTATTCTCTCTTTTCTTTCTTATTAATCTGGCTAGTGGTCTGTCTATTTTGTTGCTCTTTCCAAAAAACCAGCTCCTGGATTTATTGATTTTTTGAAGGATTTTTTGTGTCTCTATCTCCTTCAATACTGCTCTGCTCTTAGTTATTTCTTGTCTTCTGCTAGGTTTTGAGTTTCTTTGATCTTGCTCCTCTAGCTCTTTAAATTTTGACAATAGGGTGTCAATTTTAGATCTCTCCTTGCTTCTCATGTGGGCATTTATTGCTATATATTTTCCTCTAGACACCGCTTTTAATGTGTCCCAGAGATTCTGGTATGTTGTGTCTTCGTTCTCATTGGTTTCGAAGAACATCTTTATTCCTGCCTTCATTTCGTTGTTTATCCAGTCAACATTCAAGAGCCAGTTGTTCAGTTTCCATGAAGCTGTGCGGTTCTGAGTTAGTTTCTGAATTCTGAGTTCTAACTTGATTGCACTGTGGTCTGAGAGACTGTTATGATTTCCCTTCTTTTGCATTTGCTGAGGAGTGATTTACTTCCAATTATGTGGTCAATTTTAGAGTAGGTATGATGTGGTGCTGAGAAGAATGTATATTCTGTGGATTTGGAGTGGAGAGTTCTGTAAATGTCTATCAGGTTTGCTTGGTCCAGGTCTGAGTTCAAGTCCTGGATATCCTTGTTAATTTTCTGTCTCGTTGATCTGTCTAATATTGACATTGGGGAGTTAAAGTCTCCCACTACTATTGTGTGGTAGTCTAAGTCTCTTTGTAAGTCATTAAGAACTTGCCTTATGTATCTGGGGGCTCCTGTATTGGGTGTGTATATATTTGGGATCGTTAGCTCTTCTTGTTGCATTGATCCTTTTACCATTATGTAATGTCCTTCTTTGTGTCTTTTGATCTTTGTTGGTTTGAAGTCTATTTTATCAGAGAGAGGAATTGCAACTCCTTTTTTTAGCTCACCATTTGCTTGGTAAATCTTCCTCCATCCCTTTATTTTGAGCCTTTGTGTATCCTTGCATGTGAGATGCGTTTCCTGGATATAGCACACCGAGTGGGTTTTGGCTTTTTATCCAATTTGCCAGTCTCTGTCTTTTGACTGGGGGCGTTTAGCCCATTTACATTTAGGGTTAATACTGTTACGTGTGAATTTGATCCTGCCATTTTGATGCTACCTGGCTGTTTTGCCCATTAGTTGATGCAGTTTCTTCATTGTGTTGATGCTTTTTACCATTTGGTATGTTTTTGGAGTGGCTGCTACTGGTTGTTCCTTTCTATGTTTAGTGCCTCTTTCAGGAGCGCTTGTAAAGCAGGCCTGGTGGTAATGAAATCTCTGAGTACTTGCTTGTTTGCAAAGGATTTTATTTTTCCTTCACTTGTGAAGCTTAGTTTGGCTGTATATGAAATTCTGGGTTGAGAGTTCTTTTCTTTAAGGATGTTGAATATTGGCCCCCACTCTCTTCTGGCTTGTAGGGTTTCTGCTGAGAGATCTGCTGTGAGTCTGATGGGCTTCCCTTTGTGGGTAACCAGAACTTTCTCTCTGGCTGCCCTTAGCATTTTCTCCTTCATTTCAATCCTGGTGAATCTGACGATTATGTGTCTTGGGTTGCTCTTCTTGAGGAGTATCTTTGTGGTGATCTCTGTATTTCCTGGACTTGGATATTGGCCCGCCTTGCTAGGTTGGGGAAGTTTTCCTGGATAATATCCTGAAGAGTATTTTCCAGCTTGGATTCATTCTCTCCATCACATTCAGGTACACCTGTCAAACGTAGATTAAGTCTTTTCACATAGTCCCATAGTTCTTGGAGACTTTGTTCATTCCTTTTTACCCTTTTTTCTCTAATCTTGCCTTCTCATTTTATTTCATTGAGTTGATCTTCGACCTCTGATATCCTTTCTTCTGCTTGGTCAATTTGGCTGTTGAAACTTGTGTATGCTTCGCAAAGTTCTCGTGTTGTGTTTTTCAGCCCCATCAATTCACTTCATATTCCTCTCTAAGTTGTTTATTCTTGTTAGCATTTCGTCAAATCTATTTTCAACATTCTTAGTTTCTTTGCATTGGGTTAGAACATGTTCTTTTAGCTCACAGAGGTTTCTTATTAACCACCTTCTGAAGCCTGATTCTGTCAATTCATCACACTCCTTCTCCATCCAGCCTTGTTCCCTTGCTGGTGAGGAGTTGTGATCCCTTGTAGAAGGAGAGGTGTTCTGGTTTTGGGTGTTTTCATCCTTTTTGCACTGGTTTCTTCCCATCTTTGTGGATTAATCCACCTGTCATCTTTGTAGTTGTTGACTTTCAGATTGGGTCTCTGAGTGGACGTCCAGTTTGTTGATGATGAAGTTATTTCTTTCTGTTTCTTAGTTTTCCTTCTAACAGTCTGGCCCCTCTGCTATAGGACTGCTGAGGTCCATTCCAGGCCCTGCTTGCCTAGGGATCACCTGCAGTGGCTGCAGAACAGTAAGAGTTGCTGCCAGTTTCTTCTTCTGCTATCTTTGTCCCAGAAGGATACCCGCCAGATGTCAGTCTGAGCTCTCCTTTATGAGGTGACTCTTTGGATATACAGGGGTCAGGGAGCTGCTTGAGGAGACAGTCTGTCCTTTATAGGAGCTCAAGTGCTGAGCTGTGAGCTCTGTTGTTCATTCAGAGCTGCTGGGCAGGTACGTTTAAGTCTGCTGCAGCAGCAGCAGAACTCATAATCCCCCTCCCCTTTTTTTTTTCCCAGGTGCTCTGTCCCGGGGAGTTAGGGTTCTATGAGTTTCTGTTACATTGCTGCCTTTTTTCAGGGCTGTCCTGCCCAGCGAGGAGGCAGCCTAGTCACTGTCTGCCTACAGAGGCTTTGCTGAGCTGCTGTGGGCTCCGCCAGCTGCCATGTGAACTTCCCTGAAGTCCTGTTTATACGGGTGTAGTTAGAACTGCCTTGGTAATGGCAGCCCACCTCTATAATGGTGGACTCTCTCTGTAATGGTGGGCTGCCTCGGCAACGGCAAACTACCTCTGTAGTGGTGGACCGCCTCTGTAATGGCGGACGTCCCTCCCCCACAGAGCCGGACCATCCCGAGTTCAGCTGTGCTTGCTGTGAAACTCTCAATCTAGAGCGTTTCTGATTGCTGTTTTTCTGTTAGGGTGGGACCAGCCAAGCGGGATCACCTGGCTCCCTGCCTCAGAGCCTTTTTTTTTTTTTATTTGAACGGTCCACTGTCTCCCAGGTGTTCCAGTCGCCTGTTGAAAAGACGCCAGGATCTGTGTAATTTCCTGTGCAGCGACCCACTGCGCCGCTGAAACAGCGGCACTGAGATGCGTGGTGCTTTTTTGCCCGGGAATCTCCTGGCCTGGCTCCCTGTTTCAGTCCCCTTTTTAATCAGATGAATGGGTGCCTCTGCCTTCCTGGAGCTCCAATCGCCAGCTAAAACGGCGCCCGGACCCACGTATTTTGTACGGAGAACCCCTGTGCTGGGGCGCCAGCAAAACAGCTGCGCCTGCGCCGGCAAAAACAACCGTGCTGGCGAAAACAGCCACGCCAGCAAAAATAGCTGTGCAGGCCTAAACAGCCATGCCGGCCAAAACAGCCTCTCTGGTGACCCGTGGGGCTCCTCTGCCTGTGAATCTCCTCTTCTGTGGGCAATAAAAATCCGTCTGGAAATGCAGCGTCCACTCACCTTCAGCGCTTTCACTGGGAGCTGCAATCCTGAGCTGCTCCGAATCGGCCATCTCGGATCTCTCCCGGCAAGTGTCTTTTTTATATAATGTCTTCTTTTTCAAATGCATTTGAAAATAAAGTATAGGGTACCTATATTATATGAAGGTTGTTTAGCTAACTCTTTGTGATGTAAATGGTATGCATGTTTATAGATCACATTAGTTGTGAATTACTCATGAAGAGAAAAGTAAGCAATATTTTTCAACAAATAATTTTAAACTGTAGATGAGTAAAGTTATCTACAAATTAACGAGCTATTTCTTGTATCCAGATTTTCATACTTTCATTGGAATTGCTAATTAGGAAAGAAAATACCCCAAAATATCTTTAATAATAAAGATAATACAACCAAAGTTTCAAAATGTTCATCTATAGAAATATACTAGAACATCAAGAATCCAGATTTATTGTTTGTAAGATATTCTTTGAATAACCCAAATGGTACCAGTTTTCTATGACTTTAGACTAAATTACTGTAATTTCCCATTGTGTTGTCAGAGTATTTGGATTTAACTCTTGCTTTTGTCCCCCAACTGGACAAGTTAATTAACACTGGACTAATTATTACTATCATTTGTAAATTGAGGGTAAGTTTGTCTGAATGATTAAATGAGATAATCTGTGAAAGATAGAGCCTGACATATATGCGTATGTCCTGATTTTTTTAATTGCACTTGGGGTCATATACCCTACTCTAAGGCTTCTCCATTTAATAGTGGAAATTTTAATCAAATAGTAAAGTTCAATAAAATTTTTTGAATTAATGAATTCTTGTATACATGAATCACCATATGTATATCAATAGCTTTAATGTATTTTTATTAAGCAGACATACTATGATTGATTCAATAACGTCTCTTTTTATGGACATTTAATCTCTTGCACTTTTGAGTTTTTATGATCATTATTAATATTACTAGTTTAGAAAATTTTGAAACTACATTCTAGAGGCCTGGGACTTCTATTTCATTCATCTTCTGTGTTGGAAAGCTAACTACTACACTAGATGCAGCAAGCATTCTGCATATTGATTAGATTTTTCTAAAAGGATGTACCCATGGGAGATTTGGATGGGTATGAGTGGAGACTGTAATCCTGCCTATTTTGGACATTTCTATTAGAAAACAAGGTTGGTGTGATCCTTGAGATATGATGAGTTTTGACCTTCGCTATTATGTTCATGTCTGCTGTTGGTACACAATTCATGGTCTGGCCTCTTCCTTGACTTGTTGAGAGTCTGATGTCTGCCTTTGCTCTTTTTATGCCATCTGACTTGCTGCTGCTGCTGGTTAGCACAGCTATGATAGCAACTTCAGTAAACCTCTCTGCAGCCCTACATTAGACTTCCATTTCAGGCCCACCGATGTCCCCCACCCCTATTAGTTTGTCTCAGACAAGATATGTCTCTACTGGGTCCATGTAAAAATGGCTAGGTCCCACTTGGGCCACATGCGATCCCAGGGCAGCTCTGGGGGAACAGAGCAGGGGCCCTCGCTTTTCTGAATCATCCTGTATCACTGGGCTTGCTATGATGTCAATACCAGCAGGGTGCTGCAGGACAGCCTGGCAATGACCTTCCTTAGGAATACCAAATGGGAAGTGAGATGAAACCTTCTCTGCTATAGGAATTCCCCTCAGATGTTTCTGTATGTTTCTAAAGATACCTTTTCTGTAGAATGTTGTTCCTAGAGGAGACAGAGGAAAAGGGCTTTTATCTCTTTATCTGTATTATTTACTCATTTGCTTTATTTATTCTACTTATTTCTCTCTTCTCACAATGTTTCATGAGGTGGCAACTTTTAGGCTTTTCCTGCCACCTGATCAATGTCTCAAATTTTAGTTGGAAACTCCTGAGCAAATTGCGGCATCATGCTCATTAAAAAAAAAAAAAACTGAAATAGTCCAGGTAGGATGGCTCATGCCTGGAATCCCAGCAATTTGGGAGGCTGAGGTGGGCAGATTGCTTGAGTCCAGGAGTTTATGACCAGTCTAGGTGACATAGTGAGACCCCATCTCTACAAAAAAATTAAAATTTAGCCAGGTGTGATGGTGCACACCTGTAGCCCTAGCTACTTGGGAGGCTAAGATGGGAGGATCCCTTGAGCCCTGGAAGTGAAGGTTGCAGTAAGAGCTGTGATTGCACCACTGCACTCCAGCCTGGGCAACAGAGTGAGACCCTGTCTCAAAAAAATAATAAATAAAATAGAAAATATCAGGGCATATTAATTTTTTAGTAGACTTTATTTTTCAAAGCAGTTTTGGGTTCACAGCAGAATTGAGTGGTATGTACAGTTACCATTTACCCCTCACCCTGATCCCCTTCACAACCTCTCCCCCCACAATCAACACCACTCACCGGAGTGGCACATTTGTTACATTTGATGAACCTACTGACACATCAATATCACCTAACATCCGTAGTTTACGTCGGAGTTCACTTTTGGTGTTGTACATTCTAAGGGTTTGGACAAATGTATGCCATGCTGTCATCACATGGAAAAGTTTACTATCCTAAAAATTATTTGTACTCTGCCTATTCATCCCTCTGTCTACTCTCATATTGACTTTTAAATACCATTTTGTGGAGTTTTAATTTCTATTTTTAAACATATATTTAGCTGTGGTTATATATTCATTTTATACCTGTTTCTGGGTGCTGAGTGATGAGATAAAATACATTTCTTCCTGAGGGTTTTGGTCAAAATATATGAAAGTGACTGTCCTATGTCATCACCACATTCTCTATAGGATAAGTTTCTGCATTTAGATTTTAGCAAGAAAAGGTATTCCTCTCCGTACTTTGGAAGAAACCATATGATATAATTTCTCTTGGATTCATCCTGATATGTTCATGAATATTAAAGGATTCTAAAAATTTGTTTTTTCTGAACAAAATGTGTCTCTTAAAATTATTGTATTGCTGCAAAATCGTATTCTGAGTGTCAGAAACGGAATAGTAACTCTTTATTTTGCATTCCTGCTATAACAAATCTAAGCTGGCTCCAGTCCCCTCCATTCACACCCCCCTCTTCCGTATGTACATGACTGCTTCTGGGAGTAATGCATGAAGGTCAGTACAAGGAAATGCAAACAGAAAAGCACATCCCAGCATTCTCAAAACCATAACCACACTGTGCATCACTACACAATCTCTGCAAAACCATCTAATAAAAGGATGATTTTTTTTTGGTAAGAGTTTTTGTTTTACAAACTGGCATATTAATCCTCTCTGAATTTTCTTACCACAGAGCAAATTTCACAATGGTCTGGACTAGGTTTTTGTTTGTGATATTGGGCTAAATATTTTAGTTTATGGAAGAGACACTTCAGGGTATGTATTCATGCTATGGAGAATTACTCTTTGTGTGATAATAATTGTTATCAACCAGCAGAAGAGGGTAAGAGAAAAAAGATATCAACTGCTGTAGAAAATCTTTACTGATGATTTTTAAATTTTAATCCTAAAATACATTATATTGAGCAATTATACAAATCTCTGGGAATTTTCATACCAGTAGTCTCAATATAAATGTTGCTGAAATTATTAAAATTTGACTTTCAACTATTCTGTGCATGTGAATGTAGTTTGTTTGTTATTTCCCATATCAATTTAAATGTTTCCACTCCCTTCTCAGAAAAACTTTAAGTTTTTAAGTTGTGTAACTCTGGACAAGTTTTCAAGCTCTCTAAATCTCTGTTTCCTCAACTACAAAATACCAATAATAATAACTGTCTCTGAATACTGCTGGGTAGACATAAAATGCATGGATGCATATGTGTTTGACACAGAGCAGGTTTTTAGGAATTGTAGTGGTTATTCTTTTCTTTCTTCCTTCGAACTTCTGGGCTCAAGTGATCTTCCTGCCCCAGCCTCCCAGGTAGCTAAGACTACAGGAGTGCACCACCATGCCTAGCTAATTTTCCTTTATATATATATATATATGTTTCGATATGGGGTCTCACTATGATGCCCATACTGGTCTTGAACTGCTAAGCTCAAGTAAACTTCTTGCCTCTGTCTCTCAAAGCACTGAAATTACAGTTTCTTCCTTTCTTCCTCTCTTCCTAAGACCTCCTCATCCTCCTTGGAATAAACCAGCCCAGCTTGGCAGTCTAACGTCAAATGAAAACACTGCTTATATGAAAAATTTGATATGTTCAGAATTCCTTACAACTAAGTTAAAAATAATCTTTGAAACATAATCTGTTTTACTAGAAATTGGCAGTACATGAATTTAAGGACATCTAAACTTCCAAAGCATTTATCACTCATAAGTAAGCTGGTAGGAAAAATAACTAGAAATCAGATGAGAGCTGTGGTGAGTATTGGATACAGGAAGGGAGAATTCTCCCCCATAACCGAGCTTGGGAAATGACAAGTTTTTAGGGACCATTTTACTTCCCCTGCATGTTAAAAATTCATAGACATTATTTCAGGGAAGTTTTAGATATAAAGAAAGAATTGATGAAAAATTGCAAAGAGCTCTTATCTATCCACCCTCAGTTTCCCCATCATTAATATCTTGCATTACTTTGTTATAATTGGCAAAGGCAGGCTAACACATTAACTAGTTTACATTAGGGTTCCCTTTTGTATCGTACACCTCTATATGTTTTAACAAATGCATAACGTCATGTGTCTACCATTACGGTAGCATAAATAATAGTTTATTGCCTAAAAAAGTTCCCTAACATTTTAATTATTTGGACAGCTACTCAGTTCTCTCTCTCTCTCTTTCTGTCTCTCAGATTCTAGGTGGGAAATATATGGCAATGTAAGAGGGAAGAAGGAATTAGGAGCCTGTGTATGTTACTTATTCAGTAAATATTTATTGATCATCTACTATGTTACCAGAAATTTTGCTAAGTGTCATGGATAACGCAGTGAATTAAATAGACTTGCCTATTGAGTAAGACAAATTAGAAAAAAAAAATCACAAATAATTACCCAGCATGGTAAGTACCATGATGGATGTTATAAAGAAATATTTCAGGGATTTGTAACATAGATGGACATGACAGGGAAGGGTCTCTGAAACAGCAAGGCTGTAGATGAGCGAGACATTGGATGGTGCATAGCCAGAAAAGCTCAGTGAAGAGTGGTGAGGAAAGATGTTCTACAAGTGGAAATGTGTGCAAAAGCCCAGAGACGGGAAAAAGCTCAGCTCATTTGAGGAAGAAAGGGAACAGGGAACATGGGGCGGAGGATGGGGGTTGCGATTGAGATGATTGAGGATAAAGAGAGTTTTGAGTACATATCATGTAGGTCTAGTAGTCTGTGATAAGCACAAGAGGTCACAGAAACATTTTAAGGAAGGAGTGGCAAAATCAGACATTCATGTCTTTGGTGTGGGGAACAGATTGGAAATCAGCCAAAGTGGAAGTGAGAGGTGACTAGAAGACAGATCCAGATGAGGGGGTGACTTGGACTACAGTGGTGGAAGTAAAGCTAAAGAGAAGTAGAGGATCATGAGGTACATTTTGGATGTTCAAAATATGCATAAGACTTTCCAGGGTTCTGTGACAAAAGTGCAAAGTAGGAAAGAACTTAAATATCCATCACCGTGTATGAGATTAAATACATTAAAAGAATTGTGGTAGATCTGTATGTGCTTTCATGAGGAGATCTCCAGGATGTGTGAACTGAAAAAAGGGAATGTCTCAGAATAAATATAGCATTGTTCCACTTATATAACAACAATAACAACAACAACAAAGAAAACAGAATCAAATTATGTATATCCTGGCAATTTTCTGTGTTTAGGTTCTGTGTCCGTGGATTCAACCAACTATGGGTCAAAAATATTCAGGATAAAAATAAGTAAAAAATAATAGGACAATAAAATTTAATACAAATAATTATATAGTACAACAGCTATTTGCATAGCATTTACATTGTATTAGGTGTTATAAATCATGTAGAGATAATTTAAAGTGTATGGGAGGATCTACATAGGTTATATGCAAATACTTTGCCATTTTATGTGAGGGACCTGAGCATTCTCAAAATTTGGTATCCGCAAGGGTCCTGGAACTAATCTCTGGTGGGTACTGAGGGATGACTGTTCATATACACAGGCAAGGATGTATTGGAAAATTCAGTAATGATTATTTTTGGAGAGATAACTGGAGTAGGATTTTATATTTGTTCTGCTGTATATCATATAAAGACTGTTTAAGAACAAAAAATTATCATGTAAAAATTATTTTTAGAACAAAAATGCATTTTAAAACTAATGATGGTATTTAAAAGTCCAGGGTATGTTCTCCAGGAAAAGAATTGTACTGGTCAATAATATTCATAATTTTAGGTTAAATAGAAAATTTACATCAAAAATCTACATGGTCAATGATGAAAGCCCAGAACTTCGGGAATCCTTTAGTGTCTCCAATTTTGTAGAAGTTGTGTTACTTAAGTGATGCTTATTATATTGATCTTGTGCTCTGGAGATTTGGGTTTCTCTCTGCCTCCATTTTCCTAGTCTTATTTGGGTAAGCTGTAGAAGCTGAAAAACAAAAACGGCATTTACTAAACTTTCCTACTGCTAAGATTTTGGATGTGAATTAGGTTTTTCTAATTAGAAACACACATGTGAGACTTGGGGGGGGTAAAATAAATGACATTTTTCAGTGACCATAAGCATAGATAATTGTACCTGAAAGGTGTGAGTCTTGGCAGTGAATAGACATTCTCATGACACATCACTAGCTTCATGGTTGGGTGGCAGCAGTGGTTTCCTGACAAGATCACTGTGGTATGACTTTTAAGCCATTCGTATCACAGCCTTCACACTGCTGCTCCTTCAACCCCTGTCCTCTTCAATTATTTTTATAAGCATCTAATTCCCTATATTAAATCCCTTTCTGCTTATACACTTGTAACAATTTCTTTTCAGGCACTGAAAAGTCTGACTAATACATCCATTTTTTCCATATGGCCTCCTTGAGTTTTCAGATAAATATCACTGGGAGCTACAGGAAAATGTAGTCACTTAGAGGCTTCCACACACCTTCTACAAGATGTCACCCTCCCCAGATGTCTGTACTATCATGGAGGAACAACTGTCAAATAACAAAAATTAATTATGGAGGATTATACTTAATACTGTTGTCTATCCTCATCTAAGGCACAGTCTCTATTAAACCATTCTCATTGATATGACCACTTGGTCTAGCTCTGTAATTGCACAAACACACACAACACACACCGTCTTTCTTCAGTGTCTCTGCTACCTGTGCTCCCATTTCTCTGTTCTCCTGCACTGAAAAATTTCTTGAAATATTTGTCTGTACTTACTGTTTCTCAGCTCCCTTGGACTCTTCTCTTCATTTGATCCCAGTCTAATTTTATCCTTAGCACCACAAAACTAGTCTTGTCAAGATCACCAACAACCTCCATGTTGCCAATCAGAAAACATTTCTCTGTCCTATCTAATTCAGCCTCTTTAAAAGATGGGGCATGGTTGACCATTTCTTCCTTTCCGACTCAATTCATTTCCAAAACACCACACCCTCTTGGCTTTCCTCCTGCCTGTCTGGTTACTCTCTTTCAGACTTATTTATTAGTTTTTTGTTTCTGTGACTTCTTCTACATGTTTTTGAGCCTCAAAGTTCAGTTCCTAGGTCGTCTTCTATTATCTTCCAAGATTTATCTTTCAGAAATTTGCTATGGTACTGTATGAATATAACTTCGAAATTTATGTGTTTAATACCTTCTCCCTTGAGCTGCCAAATATTTGTATATCCAACTGTTGCTTTGATGTTTCCATATAAATGTCAATAAATATTTCAAACTGAAAATACGCCAAAACAAATTATTCACTCCCCCATTAAAAACTGCTTCTCTACTTCTTTCCCACTCCTGTAAACAGCACTGTTGTGCACCTACTTGTTCAACTCTCAACCCCCAAATGATCCTTACTCCTCTCTTCCTTCATTTGTCACATCCACCACTCCAGCAGTGTGTCACAGACCTGTTCATTTCTCTCCATCTCATTGTCACTCCTCAGTCCAAGCTACCAAAAGCTGTCATCTGGACCAGCAAAATGCTTCTGAGCAATTCTCCCTCATTTCATGCTTTGCTCTTTCCACTTACCCAATCTCAATGCAAAAATCTGAACATTCTTTCAAAAACTTACATTTACCCATTTACTGCTGTAATTAAAACATGTCTATAGTTCCTCTACTACTAAGGCCCCTAACCTCACTTCCTCAGCACAACACAATGTGGCCCTGGCCAACTGTACCCTCACATAATGCTCTCACATACTGCATGCTGCACATACTAGCTTGCTTTGTTTGGTTGGTTGGTTTGTTTTCCTGAGATGAAGTCTTGCTCTGTCTCCCAGGCTGGAGTGCAGTGGTACGATCTCAGCTCACTGCAACCTCTGCCTCCCAGGTTCAAGCAATTCTTCTCCCTCAGCCTCCCGAGTAGCTGGGATTACAGGTGCCTGCCACCATACCTGGCTAATTTTTGTATTTTCTCTTTAGTAGAGACGGGATTTCAACCATGTTGGCCAGGTTGGTCTCGAACTTCTGACCTCAATAATCCGCCCACTTTGGCCTCCCAAATTTCTGGGATTACAGGTATGAGCTGCTGCGCCTGGCTGTTTTTATTCTTTTGAACCAAGACTGCTCTGTCATGTAATTCTCTCTGCGTGGACCACCCTTCCTCGTATTTTTCACTTGGTTCCTTCCTTTTCATCTTACAAGTTTCAGGTCTGTTGTCACTTTCTTTCTAGACTGTTCTATCTAAATTAGCAGCTCAGATAAACAATCGTGTTCATTTTCTTTATAGCACTGTTTAAAATTCTGAAATTATTTTTATTATTTAACTTCTTTATTGTCTTCGCACTGTAAACTAAATGAAAACAGTGATCTTAATGGTCTTTCCACCCCCCTTTCCTTTATCCTCAGAACCTAGCACAGTATTTGGGAATAAGATGAATTCAAAAAATATTTGTTGGAAAAAAATAAATCACATCTTCTGTTATCCAGAGCAAACACTTTTTTTCCCTTTCAGCAAGACTAACAATAGATGAACCTGGATAACTCAATTGTAATTCATGAATTTTAATTACTTTCATCCTTCTGTTGTGTCTCCATTGTGTATTGGTTTTCTTCAGTAATGGTTATTCTGTTTGCAATATTAAATTTAAACTATCTCTTATGTTAATTTTAAAAAGAAGAGCCATTTCATCCTTCTCATAGTTATTGTTAATCTGTTTGTCTTGTTGTTGTTGGCAACATTTTCTTAAATCCTTTTCTGTTGTGGTATTCTAATTTCAGCATTATTTTCTTATTTGTGAAATATTCTCCAGTGGAGAAAATCAGAAGTCAAGAAACTTGATTTTAAATTCTAACTGGGTGATTTTGGGATAAATAACATAAGCTTGGGACTCATTTTCTTCATCTGTTGAATTCAAAGTGGAATTAAAAGATTCCCAAGGTCCCTTTTAGCCACATTGTAGTAGGATGTTGAGACAAAGCAGAAAATAAGAAATCTGCATGACAAATAAACGCTAAAACTGAGTAGACATCAAAAAGTTAATGAAATATAAACATCAAGTAGGAAATTTTAGTCATAGTCTTACTACTTCTAAATCATCTAATAATATATTTTATCATCCTGGATTACATTGTAGTTTAGAATATTGCAATACTCAAATGCTAAGGTAAGGCACCGCCATCAATCTCAAGAGTAATAGCATTATATAGTAGCTTTCATCTTAGGCCTCTAAATCACTGTGTAAACATCAATTAAATCTCAAAACTTCCCTATGCTAGTATTATTGTGACCATTTAACAGATGGAGAACTGAGCTATATTCTTGTTTAAGCCATAAACCGAAGCTTTCTAATTTTAAATCACTAAACATCTTTAAATTAATATTTAATATGCTATCAGAGACCTGAGGTTGAATTTAATGAATGAGCATTTCTATATGTGGTATCGTCATGCCTGTGGGTTTATGGAGTTGTGTGTGGTGTCTGTAAATGTGTGTGGGTGTATATGTGAAGTATGAGTGGATATGACTGTAAGTGTGTATAGTCTGTGGGAAAAATTAGTGCATATGAGTGTGTGTCTGAATGAATATAAAGTGTTGCACTGTAGACATTCAAGTTTTCTTTTTTGTAATTTATTTTTAAACATTTCTTAGCTGCATTTAACACTTCTGGCATTCCCTTTACCGTCTTTCACGTTCTTTTCTGGTGTATGTCCCATTCCACAATATCTTCTTTCTCTGTTGGTCTGTGCTCAGACTTCTGCTTTCCAACTTTTATGTCCACTCCACATATTCCCTCAGGTGCTCTGTGCTCCTTAGTATGGTTTCATTGACTCTGTGTATGCTGATATTACTTAAACACATTCCTACAGCTTAACTGTCATTTCTAAGTGTCTCCACTGACTCATAGACACCTCTCTACTTAGATGTTCCACCACTATCTTAATCTCAGCGTACATGAGAATACATGGATCAACTCACTTACCTCCTCTCCTCAGCAACCTGAGCCTTTTTCTAACCCTTCTAAGTATAATAGATTACCAACCCAAATGCCCAAGACAGAAATACAGGATTTCCTCATTCTCCAGTTCCCTCACTTTCTACACACACTTAGCAAGTCCTGCTTGCAAAGTAAGATCCAATTTCCAATTTCTTCAAGCTCTTGTTTCCTCTTAAAACTGCTGTCATATCCTTGGACTAGACCACCATTATCTGCTGCCTAGATCATGACACAGGCCTTCTAATAAATTATCTATTCTGATGTCAAGTGACTTTCATAAGGCAACAACCTGATCATGTCTTTCCTGTGTAAAATCCTTCAACGGTCCCTACCACTATGAGAATCAAGTCTCATCTTGATATGATTTTCAAGGTCCTGCAGGATCTGACTTTTGCACGTCATAATCTTGCTTCTCTTTTCAAATTCTACAAACTTTAACCATATGTATGTGTGTGTGTATCTGTGTGTGTGTACATGTGTGTGTTTGTGTATGTGTGTGTGTGTGTGTGTACACCTCCAATTCCTTGAACTTGCATGTTTTCTTTTATTCTGTTCTACGTCTTCCTCCTCTTTGCTCGGCTAATTCTTACTTCTCCTTCAGGTCTCATCTCAAAAATCACTTCCCCCAGGAAAGCCTCCCTTGTTTTTCAAGGTAGCCTCTATGTGTTCTCAGAGCTCACTGGGTTATCACTTATCAGGCAGCATCATGATTACCTTTGTATTATTATTATTTTTTTTAGATTCTAAATTTGGAGAAGGCAGAAATAGTGTCTATTTTTGGAAGACTATATCCTCAGTGCTGTTACTGTTTCTGACACAGAATAGACGCTTTGTAAATATTTATGGAACGGTTGACTAACTGAACGAGTGACCACACTGAGCTTGTATAAGTAAGTCAGTGAGGTCACTGTTTTAGGTGAAGCTTGTGGGAATAAGGAAGATCTAAGAAAACTAGGCCAGACTCATGTTGTTCTAAATAAACCATGTTGCTCTAAATAATCCAGGGGCAGTAGGTTACTCAGTCTAAACAGTGTATTTTAGTAAAAAATATTTATTTTGTCCTTAAATCTCCTGTTGCATGCCAGGTGTGACTGCAAAGTAAGGGGGCTGATTTCATGCATGGTTTATGAAAATGATCTTCTTGGATTGTAGCCTTGTTTGTCAGTACATCCAGGCATGGGAGGGCCTTGCCTTGAACCTGCATGCCTCTCCACTCAAAGAGAGAAATGCTTGGTATGATGGGACCATCTGCCAGTGGATGCCTAAAAATCCTCACTCAAAACACCCAAGTCATCTTTTCTGAAGCTAGAAAGTGCCTATTCCTGGAATGTCTCATTGAGGACTGAATGGGTCACTTCGGGTCTGAAGGGTTATGACAGGGCACATGTTTGAGGGAGGTGAGGTCTGAATATAGACGCGAGGGCTGGGGCTTCCAAGTTCATGCCAAAGCAATTCATGACCCTGGCCCAGATGGGAACAGAAGAGAAGGAAAAGAGGGAAAGATGGCAATCAGCTGTGACTCTCCAAGGGCACTGAGGATTCTATAGGATCTTGTAAAAGGTCCTTAATTTTTTTTCTTTCTCCCCTGCCCTTTTTAAAAAAGTTTTTTCTGGCTGCTGTTTATTCAACACAAGTAATCTCCTTGGACTTTACTAACGTGTCTGATCACATCCAAGAACAAATCTGCCTCCAAACTGGAATTCAGTTGCTGACCCAGCCCCAGCCTCGGCTTTCTTGTTGGCACCAGGGTGGCACCACTCCATCTGTAGGTGTCTCTGTCAGCTTACCCTCTTGTGAGTCTTGTGAGTCTTGCAGGCCACTGGCCCTCCAGTGGCCAAGGCCTGCTGATCTCAGGACAGCTGTGAGGCAGTAGGGCAGCATTATCTCATGGGGCAGTTAATTTCAGAGAAACTAGATCCCCTTGTTGCTCAGGTTCCAGTAGAAATGTCTCCAGGCAAACTGTTTCTTCATGTAGCCTTGATACCTGAGAGACTGGATGGCCTTCAAGATATGAAGCTTGGGCACATTTCTGTCTGCCAGCTCTGGGTGCTTAGGCATATAGACATCTCTCTTGGCCACCATCACTCCCTCCTTCAACAAGAGTTCATAAATGGCAACCCAGTTCTTTTTTCAGCATCAACATCTTGGGGGCTGCAAGGTCTGGGGCAGAGGCTGGAAAGGCAGGGTCACTTAATTTCTTGATGTCCATAATATTTTATACCAACAGTAAAATAGATTTCAGTTACATCTCAAGGCAAATCATGGTTTTCATCATAACACAGGAAAACAATATTGCATAGGTTGAATCTGTCTCTTGACTTAATGATAATGGAAGTACTTCAGTAAAGTCCCTGTTGCTGATTTTAATGGTAGTGAAGAGACTGCAGATAATTTGAAGCATGTCTAGTTTGGATTTTCAACTCCTCTTTTTATAGTATTGCCATGTTTCAGCAGATTCTTATCATTTCAAAACACTCTATTTGGAAAATGACAGTTATTATTATTTTGTGATTTAGTTTTATTTTGGTGCAAGGATGTTATTTATTATACAACAAATATTTCTGGAATTTATTGAGCACTCAATAATGATTTTATGAATATTAACTCATTTAGATGTTATGGCACTTTGAGATAGGTATTATTAATATTCCCATTCTAAAGGTGAGAAAACATGGGCAAAAAGAAATTAAGCAACTTGCTCAAAGTCACTACCGTAATTCTGATAAATAGCAGAGCAAGGACTCCAGCCCTAGCAATCTAATTCCAGCTATGTTACTCCTAACGCTGCTCTTTTGTCTACAAGAGTGTTTGCTTCTTAATGACATGGATCATGAAGGTTTTTTTTCTAAGTTAAAAATACAACAATGTAATTTTGACAATTAACAGTCATTAAAGGAGCAATTACTTACTTGATGGCTTTAAGGAGCTTAATTTTGCATTATATTATTTATATTTTTAAAAATTCTAACATTTTATCTTCAAACTTGTATGAGTATTATGCTTTATACCTAAGAGGCAATATATTTTGATCAAGAAAGAGGTCATGCTACCATATTGCTTTAATTTTTTTTAGGAAAACCAGATGAATTACATTTTAAACAATTCATAATAATACACCCATATTTAAAGGTTTTCTTTTTTAATTTGCCTATTATCAGATAGACATAGTGTTTTTTTTCTTTAATATTTACAAATAGCAGTAGTCACCCATTCAGGCAACTGAAGCTCATGTCTGTAATGTAAATGAATCAACACATTTCAATGCTGTTGAGAAAATAAATCTATTTGGCTGAAAAGAAATAAATCTGATGGCTCAAGTAATACTGACATGTTTTATTCTACAATAGGTGGGCATGTTTCTGTTAGAAATTGGAATGGCTCAGGTTCACCCTTAATAAGACAACTACATGTTCTGTGAAGGGAGTTGCATGAGTTACATTTTAGCTGTCTGTGTAACAAGTATTTCACATTCATATAAAGGTTTAAAATGCATGTTATATAACTTTTGAATATAATTGATTCTAAAGGAATAATCTGTATGTAAGGATATGCAACAGGCAGTTACCTATTTGGTTATATAAAAAAACCCATTTCACATTATATGACCTCATTTTGCAACCCAATAGCGAAAGAAAATATGTAATGAATTTTTCAATGCAATATAAATGGTATTTCATAATCTATAGAGTAAGAACTGTTTTTGAATGCTAAGATGGTTTCCATATTTTCTCCCAGTATAAACACATAAGACTATTATTTGGCCTAGATCAGTTCCTTTTACATAAATTAGACAGGAAAATTGCATCAGCTTTATTTAGAAATATCCACAAGAGAGATACTCTGATTATTGAGGTCATTGCTGTTACTACAGTAGTGACTTGAAACCCAGTCTCACAGTTAGAAACTTTATTATGGAAAGTAATTAAACTTAGCCAAAATTAGGAGACCTAAAATCAATACCTAAAAGATTTAAAAAAAAAAAGCTTGTTTTCATTACAAATGATCTTTCATCAATATAAATAATAGAGTTACAAAACTCTCCACATAAAAAAAAGGATTTTTTTTCCAGTGCTTAAGGCGGCATATGCTTTACCCCTGTTTGGTAAGGACAGAACAGAGCTCATTTAAATACAGGTGGTTACCTGTTACATACCCCATCCCTATGTATATAGAAATTTCCTGAGCCCCGCCCCTTACTATTTTCAACTTTAATTAGGATGTGAAGAGATGATTTTTAGGAAGGGGGCATTTTAAAACAGTGGATTCCAGTAAAGTAAATTTGGATTTAAGTAAAGTAAAATTCTCTTCATATATATGTTTATATATATGAATGCTTCATAGATACATTATACATATATATCATATTGCATAAATATTATACATAAATATATATAGCACACATATATACTACCTTCAAGTGCCATATATGTGTGTGTGTGTGTGTGTGTGTGTGTGTGTGTATAATTTATGGAATAAAATTGGGTTCCCATCTTTTAATTTTCTCCTTTAAAGCCACAAAAAGTAAAAAAAGAACACAAACTTACTCTATTACACCATCACCACCATTTCATTGGTGGTCAAAGGACACTGAACATTAGTTAAGAAGGACATACTCCAAGAATACTAGATAGCTCTTAATAAAAAAAAAATACCTGACAACTTTACACAATTTTCTATTAGAAAAAACAAAAATGTTTGTGCACCACTCTGGTTTCATGAATTGGAAAATAGTGTTATAATTTCCTTACCCTGAAGCAAAAATATCTTTATCTGCCACCCCCTTTGTACTGACTTATTTACTCATTTGATTTATTTAATAAATAGTTATTAAACTTCTATTATGTGCTAGGCTCTTATGTAGGTTTCAGAAATCCACAATGGACAGGAAAGATAAAATTTCTGTCTTGGTGGAGCTTATTTTAGTGGGATATATTGGAAAATCATGTTGGTTCTACTGAGGGAATGTGTTCTCTTTCTGGGTCCATGAGGGGGCTTAGTTTTAAGGGTAGGAATTTCCCAGCAACACGCGCCTCTCCCATCTCTCTCCAACCGGGAGATTCACCGGTTTATGTCTGAATTTCACGGGCACGGGAAGAAACTAATAGTCAGTCACCCCAGTGGAAGTTTAAAGGAACTCCTTTCACTGGCCAGAGGAACTTGGGGAGGTGGGAATTTCTCCCAGGATAAATTCCCCTGCTCCTTCACCCACACTGGATTTCCAGCTCTCTGGAATCCCCTCCCACATGGTGGGAGCTCCCTTTCCCCTCTGGGATTTCCCCCTCTGGAATCCCCTTCCACACTCTTCGTGAAAGTCTTTCTTTTATTCTCCTTTTCTTTTCTTTTCTCTACCTAAATACAATCACCTGTCTGCAATACTTCTTGGGTCCTATTTTTTCCTATACGAGTGTACTGTGCAGCTGCAGTGGTCCCATCGCTTATTCAAGAGGTTGGAGACCAAGAACCCACAGCATTCTCTTGGGGGAGCTATGCCTCACCAGCACCCAAGAAAAAAATCTGGTTACACTACCACCATTATGTATATTTTCAGTATGACTGCTGTTCCTTTTCTGCTGCTACCACCATTACCTCCTCTCTGGTTTACTGCAAAACTCTCTTAACTTGTCTCCAGGAATCTATTTTTGCCCCCACACTCTGACCCAAGTCTATTAGTCTCCAAGTGGCTAGAAAGATTTGTTTAAAAGATGAAACAGACTATGTACCTCTCATGCTTAAAACCCTTGATGGTTTCTCATTTTCTACAGCCTTTCCATCCTGCTGTGGAATCAAAGGCAGTGAGTTCTGGCCTTTCCTGCCTCTTCCAATAGCTCACTCTCTAAAATGCAACCACATGACTGCCTTTCTGTTATTCTTGCATTCCACACTTACTCCTCTTCCAGGGTCTTATCAGACCCTCCCCTGGCTTTGTTGGTCTGTAGGAAACAAAAATGTTTCTACTAAAACATTGCAGAAAATGAGTTATCTCACATAAAAAGAAATAGAAGTGGTAGTTTCTAGGGTGGTTACTGCAGTATCTCCTTAGGGGTACTCTTGGAACTTACATTTTGGTGGGGGAAAGAAAGACAAGAGATGAGTAATATTTCTATTGTGTGCAAAATGGTAGAGATCTTATAGAGGAAAAAGAATCAAGACAGAGATAGAATGAAGGGATATGTTTGTTTTAAAATCATGACATAGTAATTGCTCAATAAATGTTAATGTTATGATTCATTACTGTGGTTTTTGTTACTGTTACCAAATGAAATAAAATAGAAAAATGTCAGACATTCATATTTCTTGTCTTTTAAGCAGTGTCACTTTCCTAAGTATTATAAAAAGTTGGGAATGTAAAGAGACAAACTATATTGGTGGAGGGCAATTAGTCTGTCCCACACACTCCACCACTTTATGTCAACAATGTCAAGAAGTTGCCAAGCTTATGATTCCATATTCATCCATCCTAGCTACATTTCTTATTCTTCCAATTTTATTTTCTGTATACTAATAGTTGCCATCATGGAGTGATATTTCAAAGTTAAGAAAACATTAAAACATGGAAACAAATCAACAAAAACAAAGACAGATTGTAGTTGGCCCTAAAGGAATTGACTTTTTGACAAGTAAAAATGTATTAACAGAAAGTGTGTCTCACTGTGAACCAGTTTACAAAATATAGAATAAATATTAAGATGAGATACATAACTTTTACAGAAAGATAGACCAGGGAATTTCTTTTAAAATATTTTTAAAACATTGAAAAATGTTTTAATTAACTAAAAATTATGTTTTCCCATGAATTTTCAAGAACATATCAATTGTATAAAACATAATCCAATGTAAACTTTTAAACAATTTTGTATTTCATGGGATTGCTTTTGACTGGCAAATCTCTTTGTGTCTACAAACATGAAGTCAGTGCACATGCATTTGTGTGTGGTATTACACAATATACATCAATTGTCACTGTCTTTTCAAGTTTCTGAAGCAGCATGGCCAGTTTTTGCAGACATTAAACCAAAGATTTTAATTTCTCAAAACAATCCTTTTCCCCCCTTGGACCTTTTCCATAACCCTACTCAAATCCACTAACAAAAGCTTTATAGTTTTCTCACATTCACTTAACACAGGTGATGCTCCTGATAATGACCTAATTCATTCAATAAACATTGAAAAACATTAACACTATTTTACCATGCATTTGCTGGGCTTTTGTATCTGTTATATTTTTCTAACTTTTATTTCAAAGCTTTGGAATTATTCAATGGCACCAAAACTCTCTTTTTCTTTATAAATATCCTGTCTAGAAGTAATCTTAAAACCCCAATATGATTTGATTATTTTAAAGTATGAATTAAAATGTGAGATTTCTCGTGTTCTTATGCTTCCATTTTCCTTTTAAATAGTAAAACTTCTCTTTCCTATTCTTACTACTTTTAAAAATGTGACTCCCTCAAACAATCACTGCAAAAGGGTTTAAAGTAAGCACTACATATGAAAAATATAGAAAGCCCTATTCACTAAGTCTTAGACATACTGTCTAGTCTGTAGACTACTGGATATTTTCCTTCTGATAATGTATTTATTCCTGCCTTCCTTTTCTGCAATGTTGCATTTGAATAATTTTTAAATTATTTGCATAGCTCCATTTAAAAATTTTTCTGTTCTTTCAGATTACTGCTTTCACTTCCCATCTCAACTTTCCTTTTGATGCCACATTTTAAAGTTCAGGTTGGCTTGTTTACATATAATAATAAGGAAAGAGGTATATTTTAGGTTATGGTTTTTCTTATGAAGATAGCCCTGGATCCTTGCACATTGGATTTAAAATGAACACTGTATTTGGAGTGTCTGATTTGCAGAAATAACAAGCCTAAGTGTTTCAGTTTCTAATGGTAATTAGTTTTCAACCCAGACAGTCTGGATAACTATATATTTAATACCTTGTAAAGAACTATCATAACAAGCCCTTAAGCATTATTTGAAAATTAATAAACTAAAGTAGGAGGAAACCCTTTACTTTCCCATAGCAACATGGACTGAGTTATATTATTTTATTGTGAAATTTCATTATTCAATTATAGGTTTACTAAATTAAGAGGCTTGAAAAGCATAAAAAACAATTATTAGTTTCTTAACACTGCAGATGACTAATGTAATGAGTTCATTTACTGTTAAAACAAAAAAAAAGTTTCTTTTTTTTTTTAAAGAAAATTATTTCCTTGAATTGCATGAGAATAAATTCTGATTCACAAATAAATGTTTCCATTGTATTAACAGAATGTTTTATACATTTAGGTGTGATTTTCTAAATTATGTAAAAGTAAATCATATACAAGGATATTACTCTTAACCTATTTTTTAAGTTTATATTTTTATTTTCTAAAAATGAAACTTGCAAGTAGAACAATTTAATTCCTAAAACTTGCGAATAAAATATTCAGTAATATTTGAACTAAATAACAAATACTATTGATGATTTTGTTAGATTTCATAGTTAAAATTGTGTATAAATTGGGTTAATTGCTTAAAAGAGAGTGTGGAAGACAAAAAAATACTTAACCTAATTCTTAACATCACAGGGTGAGGCTGGAGAGTCAATGTTAATATACCCTGGTGGAGAGGAGCTATGTAGTTCCTTTATTCTCTGACTTGGGGCTGTGGCTCTGGTCTTCCAGAATGTGTACTTTGTAAATATCTGATGTGTAACTCCATGTGAAGTGGGGTGTGTGTGTGTGTGTGTGTGTGTGTGTGTGTGTGTTAGAGCCTGGAGAAAGAGCAAAATCAAACTCTACAGAGACTTGGGGAGACTGAAGTACAGAAAAAAATTGTGTTTTCTTTCATTCTTACCTCCACCACCACAACTTTAAGCCAACATATTGATTCAATTGTACTTTATGGCATAGTGGTTAAGAGAAAGGGCTTTGCCCACAAATTGCTAGGATTCAAATCCTGGTTTGAACACTTACCAGCTGCGTGATACTTGTCAAGTTTTTTAACTTATCTTTGACTCAGTTTGCTCATCTATAAAATTAAGATAATTTTCCAGTATTGTTGCAAGAATTAAATAAGGTTATTAGGCATGAGGTTCTAAACAAGGCCTATCACATATAAGTCAGGATAGGAGGGCTTACGCAAAAGACAATAATTTTAATTTCAAAAGGCAATAATTTTAATTTCAAAATTCTCATCCCACCAAATTCTTTTTAAAAGTCCTCTTTAAAGGACTTTTAAAATGTTTAGTTTCCTAAATCCTTTAATCATTAATTTAGTGTTGGTAAATGGAAGTGTACATAAGTTAAGGAAAAGGGTTGAAGTAAAAGGAACGCAAAAGGAACTGAGAGTATGTATTGTTGAGTAGAAAATCTCTAAGCTGTTAAATGTAGTACTTTTAATTTGCAAAGCACTATCCCTGAGTTGCTAAATGTCAATTGAGAAAAGAGATACCCAAGTGTATTTTCCCATTTTAAAAGGAAAAGCTTCTAAGGGAATGGAAAAAGATCAATCAATCAGTCAATCAATCAATTCAAAGCACATTACTTAGAATCATAAGAGTTAGTTTGATCCTCAGTGAAAGACACACAGTGAAGAATAAACTCATCATTTCAGAAAAATCAAGAACTCCAGGAGCGTAATCCTAGTTATCTTCCATACCACCAACATAATAGGTATTCAATTAGTGTCTGTTAGGTGAATGAACAAATATTCCCATGGCAATCAGAGCTAACAACAGAGGTTAAAAAAAATGAGTGGCCAGAAAAACTAAATTTTATCCCTAGGTGTATTTTGTTTGGCATTCCTAGCTATTAAAATAGAATTAGTTAGAAACATTTAAAATTCAGGGATTTTCACATAGAAATATAGACTTCTGGATTCTTTAGAAAAAATGAGAAGCTCTGGTATCAGTAGGCTTTTGTTCATGCCTGGCAACAAAATACTAACACTGGATAGTAGCTTCTCCCTTAATATGGCCAGAATGCGGCAATACCACCCCGACTGCTGAAGTCATGTATACTGCCTGCCAGGTCTCTCTTAACCTGAGTTTATGCATCTCTGATCTTGAATTGCAAAGATTTTGCTAAACTTTTGTTCCTTTACAAGATTTTCTCATAGCTTAAAAGAAGTGAATACACCCCTACATCCATTGAGGATTTTGTTTTTCTTCAATAATCCTAGGTATGACTACCATTTAGGGTCAGAAAATGTTTGTTGTAGGAGGCTGTCCTGGGCCTTGTAGGATGTATGGCAGCCTCCCTGGCTTTATCCATTAGCTCCTTTGTCACCTAGTGCGCTAGCTAAAAACATTACCAGGCATTCTGAAATGTAATCTGGAGGGCAAAATCTGTCCCTTGTTGAGGACCAGTAAGTTAGACAACATCAGACTAGAAGAGTGCAGATACATAAACTCAAAAGTGGTGCTGGCTTATGTTAGACAGGTATTAGCTAACTTGCAGCCTGGGAGTTGGCTACAACTTTGGCACTGTGCCCAAGTTCTAGATTGGTTGCTAGGGATTGACCACTGACTTAACTATATTCATTCAAATGTAAGCTATTTAAACTTGGGTGTGATGATAATACTATGATTTCCTTCAACCATTGTTTTTGGATGGAGCCTGTAAGGGCAAGGAAATGTAGTTAACAAAGTGATGTAATAAAATGCAACAATCTGCATATAGGAATATCTGGGTAGCATTCATAGGCTAGCAGTTCTTTTTCCTACCCACATGTTCCTGATGAATTATTTTTAAAGTATGACTAAATTATTCATTATACAAGATCACCATTATTTATGCAACTGAGGTTTACCACCAACATTCCAATATGGATTTTTTAAACTATAGGACTTCTATAAAGCTTCTAAGGAACAGAAATACATGCCTAGAATTAAGTAAGTCATATGGGACACAACATAATGTTAGAGAAATAATACAGTGGTTGAACTTTGAAATCTTAAGGGAATTATTAATAACAACAAATCTGATAAAACATTATTTACAATAATTACATATGTAGTTAAATTTTATGTACATATCTCATTTGGAATACCTCAAAACAGTCAGACCGATTAAGCTGCCAGACCAAAACAAATTTCTCCCACAGGTTATCTGCCTCATATATTTCATTTAAATAAAAATTAGGTAGTACTATATAACAATAATAGTACAAAAGCATAAAATTATATATGAGTTAAATTTTATTTTCACAGAATCCAAAAAATAGAAAAGACAACAAAAACCTTGAGGTAGTTAATCTGTCTTTATTTTTCTTAGGCATCTCTGCCCCTTCACTCTGTTGATCAGGGTGTATTTCCTATAGCCTGTCTTCTGATGCCTTGCCCAATGTCAGTTTAAATGACTCAAGTAATAACATCAAGTATGATACAATTCTTCCTTTGGGAAGCTATTTCACTGACTAATATTAAGTGGGATACTATTGGCATGTTAATTAGCTGCTTCACTCAGCACAGACTATTTATGTACAATGTACCCTTCACCCATGAATTGACGAATGAGAAAAAGCCAAAAATGAAATTTAGGGACTTTTCACATTCTACATCGTGGGTTTTGGTGACTACTTTAATCTATGCTTTCACCCCCCACCTGCTTTGAGCTATATTTGTTTTAGCACTGAAAGCTAAGTGTAACATTCACTATTTTGATATAGAGTTTTTCAAGTAAAAACAACAACAAAAAAATCCTCTCTAAATACAAGCATTAATAATGGGACCAGTATTCTCTTTGGTAGGCTAACAGTACACTAACAAAGATAAATTCATTTGTTAGTGTTAATCTATTTTTCCCCTTAGATTTGGAAAACAAAGTAATCAACATAGAAGCTGTAGGAGGGATACAAATTTGGTCAGAAATTGTTAGGAAGGTCATTTTTGAAAGTAATTGTTTCTTTTTCTCAAGCATATTTCTCAAGCATATCCCGAGTCTCACTACTGGGAAGTTCTTCACTTTGAGGGTAAGCAGAAAATTTTTGCAATCTACCCATCTGACCAAGGGCTAATATCCAGAATCTGCAAAGAACTAAAGCAGATTTACAAGAAAAAACAAACCCATTCAAAAGTGGGTGAAGGACATGAACAGACACTTTTCAAAAGAGGACATATATGAGGCCAACAAACATATGAAAAAATGCTCATCATCACTGGTCATTAGAGAAATGCAAATCAAAACCACATTGAGATAACATCTCACGCCAGTTACAAAGGTGATCATTAATAAAACTGGAGACAACAGATGCTGGAGAGGATGTGGAGAAATAGGAACAATTTTATACTCTTTTTGGGAGTGTAAATTACTTCAACCATTGTGGAAGACAGAGTGGCGATTCCTCAAGGACCTAGAATTAGAAATTCCATTTGACCCAGCAATCCTATTACTGGGTATATATCCAAAGGATTATAAATTGTTCTATTATAAAGACACATGCACACGTATATTCATTGCAGCACTGTTTACAATAGCAAAGACCTGGAACCAACCTAAATGCCCATTGCTGATAGACTGGACAAGAAAAATGTGGCACATATACACCATGGAATACTATGCAGCCATAAAAAATGATGAGTTTGTATCCTTTGTAGGGACTTGGATGAATCTGGAAACCATTATTCTCAGCAAACTGGCACAAGAACAGAAAATCAAACACTGCATGTTCTCACTCACAGGCGGTGTTGAACAATGAGAACACATGGACACAGGGAGGGGAGCATCACACACTGGGGTCTGTTGTGGGGCACGAGGGGAGGGAAGCAGGGGGTAGGGATGTTAGGGAGGGGATAACATGGGGAGAAATGCCAGATATAGGTGACGGGGGGATGGAGGCAGCAAATCACATTGCCATGTATGTACCTATGCAACAATCCTGTATGATCTGCACATGTACCCTAGAACCTAAAGTACAATTTAAAAAAATTTAAAAATTAAAAAAATATGTTTAAAGCTAAACGTAACTCTAATCAACAACCTCAACACATCCTTAGACCTTCATATAATTCAACATTTGCAGTAGTTTCTATACAAACCAGAGTAGTAAACCCAGAGTATTAATTACCTAGGTCTTTCTTATACCACTGTAGGAACAAACATTTTTTTGGGTTTCTTTCAGTAAGTTTTCTCTTAGCTGGAAAGCAATTCCAAATTATGGTGAACACTGCTATGAAAATAAATTATGGAACCACTCGCATAGTCTCAATTTTTTTGCCTACAGATATAAAATGACTCAGCATATAAAATGCATGGTCAAAAGTATTTTTCTATTAAATTGAAAGCATTATGTTTATTAATACAAAGTCATTCTTCTGTATTGTAATATAGTTTTGGGGTTTTGTTTTAAACAAAGCATTGAAGAAAGAGTTCACTTTCTCTGGTGCATGAAAATTACTCTAGAAAAACCAACTAAAGTGTATTGCTAAAGGACCTGCTTATCAAATCTCCCCTTTCAATGCCATGCATATGCTCTCAGATGCCTAAAATTGTTCAGCTAACCACTGCACTAGACTAGAGAAGGCTAAGATATGTGATACCAGTAGCATCTGCTTAATCCAGCCTTTAATTAAGGGAGAAGATATGGAGGATGCTAGACCCACCAGTAATCAGGCTTCTGAAGATACAAAGAGATGAACCAGCAAATGGACTACCCATTGAGCAACAGGGTTCTAAATCTGAACTGTGGAGAGAAGATTACAAAGGAGAGAAAATCACTCGGGGTTCTCATGCCCAGTGGGTTTTAGCACATGATGGCTCTTTTAAAATTTACCTCAGTGGCTTGGTGCCATGGTTGGTACCTGTAATTCCAGTACTTTGGGAAACCAAGGTGGGTGGATCACTTTAGTCCAGTAGTTTGAGACCAGCCTGGGCAACATGATGAAATCCTATCTTTACAAAAATAAAAATAAAAAAAATAGCCAGGCATGGTGGTTCTTGTCTGTAGTCCCAGCTATTAAGGAGGCTGAGGTGGGGAGTGAGGGAAGGTGTTCTCTTTCCAGGTCCACAAGGGGGCGTAGTTTTAAGGGCAAGAACTTCCCAGAACCATGCCCCACTCCCATCTCTCTCCATATGGGAGATTTAACCATTTCTGTTTTAATTTTCATGGGCGTGGGAAGAATAAAAAAGTCAATCACTCCAGCGGAAGTTCTAAGGAACTCCTTTCATTGGCCAGAGGTCTTGGAGAAGGTGGGGGTTCCTCCCAGGTTAAAAGTCTCCTTCTTCCACACCCCTTTGGACTCCATGGTTGGATCCCCTTCCACACACACACTCTTTCTTCTCTCTCTCTCTGTCTCTCTCTCTCTCGCTATCTCATGGAAGTTCTCTCTCTTCTTCTCCTTTTTATTTTCTCTTTCTCTACCTAAATAAAATCATTTTTCTGCAACACTGTTTGGGGTCCAGCGTTTACTTCGTGAGCACACCTGGTCCCCCTCTCTCATCTTGAGAGAGCAGGAGACCAAGAACCTTGGAAAAACGTCCTCTCAGGGGAGCTAAGGGCTCCCCTGAACCCCTGAAGCCCAATAGGAGGACCACTTGAGCCCACGAGGTCAAGGCTGCCGTGAGCCATGATCTTGCTACTACATTCCAGCCTGGACAACAGAGTGAGACCCTGTCTCAAAAAAAAAAAAAAAAAAAAAAATGCAGTTTCTGAAGGAAAGGCCAGAGATATTATGAACTAAGCCTAGGAAGGAAAATGATGTGTGAGCTAACGAACTCACAAATAATTACACTGGACATTTTTATGCTGCCACCAGATTTTTTGTAAGGCTATATAAACTGATCTTAATTTTGTTATACTGACCCCTAAAGGCACTTCCCATTGTAAAATAGTCTATTAAGAATTGGTCTATATTTGGGAAAGCAATAGCATTAAGTTCATTATGGCTTTTTGCAGTCCAGGCACTAATTTAGCTTGTGTAATCCTCTTAAGATTTTAATGGGCAAAAGCTATTTTAAGAATTTTTGCAAGCAAACTATATAGGTATGCTTAGAAAGGTACTTGTCTTCCAGGCCCTCTAAAATATATATAAGATAATTATGTTAAATTGATTCATGTTAAAGATGTAACACACCCAGTCAAAAGGGCTTAATAAGACAGACTTCTGTGTAAGGTAGTATTATTACCTAATCTCAGCTAAAGAAACTTGATTTTAAGAGCCATGCATGGCCTATCTGTTGCAAGTATGTAACAATGTATTATTATTATTAAACCAAGTTATTTTCATTGTGGAAAATATAGGTGAAAACAGATAAACAAAACAAAAAGTTAAAATCTTATTCTCATAATGGAATTGCGCCGAATGCATATTTTTGAGCACAGTTTTAAAAAATAACAATATGTCCTGTCACTAAGTACAATAAATAATAATTTAAAAGCAGCATAGTGTTCTGCTGCATTGTCATAATTTGCTTAACCCATCTGATGTTTATGAACATTTCTCTAATTCCCCCCCCTTTTTTGCTATAACGATGTTTTAATGAACATTCTTGCATCTTTTCACAGAAAGGCAGTTTAGGGTGGTGGGATATTAAGAGTATAGGCTCTAGTAACAAACCGCTTGCAAGTCACAAGCTTCAGGAGCCCTTAAATTATACACATAATTTTGATGATTTAAAAGTGGAAAGGTATCTTATTTTGAAAAATTTGTGTCCACTACTAAAAGATGATTTTTTCCCCCACGTGGTTCTTGTTAATGTTCTTCTGCAAATGCCAGTTGAAATTCTAGGCTTCTGTTTTATTGAGCTCATCTTGTTTCTTACTGATTTATTTTATCTCTTTATATATCAAGAAATATATAAAGAACACATTGGAAGGCAAAGATTTTTGCCTTTTTTGTACTTTGCTATGTATCCCTAGTACCAACAGAAACTGCCTTTTATCAAGTATTTACTGAAAACCTCAAAACCTTTATTGAATGAATTAATAAATCTGAAAACAAAATTCTATAAACAGAATACAACAAAAATGTCTTATAGATGGTTATGATACATGAATATTAATGTACTTTATAATATCGATTGCATTTCCATGCCCCATTTCTGTTGTAGTTGTACTCATTATCAGTCAACAGGCTGCAAGTTTTAGATTTCTTTGGTACAATTGAGTTGGTTTATTGTTGCTGGTGGTATGTTCAAGGTAGCTGACTAATGTGGTAAAGGAAAGTAACTAAATCTTAGAAAGTAACTAAATCTTAACTACATCAAAGATAAGGGGGACACAAACATTGGTCATTTTTAAATTTAAAACTGACTAAATTCAGAAAGAACACTAGGCTAGGGATCTGTTTAGGAAAGGGCCTAAGCAATGAATTTTAAAACCAGCATTTCCTTCTTTAAGTGACCAAAAACCTGGGTCGGGATAATAAAATGTGTACACTTATTCAAAAGAAAGACTTATGGAGAAGCTTGCAGTCAATATAGAATATACATACTACAAATATTTCAGAACATATTGAGGCCAGGCATGGTGGCTCACACCTGTAATTCCAGCAATTTGGGAGGCTGAGATGGGTGGATCCAGGAGTTCAAGACCAGCCTGGCCAACATGGTGAAACCCTGTCTCTACTAAAATACAAAAAATTAGCTGGGCATGGTGGCATGTGCCTGTAATTCCAGCTACTTGGGAGGCTAAGGCAGAAGAATTGCTTGAACCTGGGAAGCGGGGGTTGCATTGAGCCAAGATCATGCCATTGCACTCCAACCTGGGCAACCAAGAGTGAAACTCTATCTCCAAAAAAATAAAAAATAATAAAAATAAAAATATATTGCATTAGTCAGAGTCCAGCCTTGAAAGCAGAAAGGATTACACAGCTTTCTAAGAGAACAAATTTATCGCAGGGAACAGGTAACCCAGGCAAAGGAAAAGCCTTGAAGACAGTCAATTCAGAGAGCATCAGCCATAGAAAGCTGGGGGAACCCGTCAGGTTGATGAAGCTGAGTCCGCAGTAGGGATCCCTGCTGCTGCCAGAGATGCCACAGGAAGGAGAAAGATGGGGGAGAGGCACCCTGGATTCTCCCCCTCTGCTCACCTTCCAATCTTCCACTCATGTCTCCCATTGGCTTGACTTCAAAATCAGGTGAATCTCACAAATATTCCCTGAAATACAGAGAAAAGAGGAAAGCGGATAGGAAAGGATCTGAGAGTAAACTCACAGTTGACGGACACAGATCCTTAATTGTCAGTGAGCAGAGTCCAGAGGTGATCTGGAAAAGAGACTTTTTGGAGCATTAACAGATAAGAGATTCCCATCTAGAATAAAGGTGGGAGAAAAGCTATCCAGGAGACTTAAGGAAGTACAGAGGAGGAAACAAGCAAGTCAAAGGTGGGGACTGACCAGTAGGTTAGCTTCCTATGAGTAGAACTGCCGTGCAAAAAATAATGAGAACCGGTGGCAAAGATGATTCAGTAACCAAGTCTTTTAGCCAATTTGTTCTCATATGTACTGATTTCCTACAATCAGATAACTGTTGGTTCAGAAAACGAAGGAAAAAAATTGTTCTCATGTTTATTTAACCATAAGTAACCTAAAATTGATATCCTTTAGATTTATCAATTCTTCAGCACATATCATAGATTACATTAGCCTAATTTAATAAATGTGAGTCTCCGAATACAGAATATTTAAATCGTCAAAATAGAAGTCAGAAATCCTTATCATAAAAATCCTTCGTGTTAAGTGCAGCATACTAGGGGGCCATCTAAATAATGTTGGTGAATTTGATTCACTTGGAGACCTTTTAGGAAAGCAAGACTTTGATAGCAACATGTAGGACTGCTCTGTCCAGAGACATTGGCTAACCACTAGTCACCTGCAGCCTCACCTTTGCTGGGTCTCAAAACCAGTGAGAACGTAGTCTGACTATTAAAATTTTCTCTCTACTAGTTGAAGGACTGGAAATAATAGTTTACTGTCCTGAATCTGGTGAACCTGAGTTTGAAGCTGGATTCTGTGATCTGAGAACGGTGGTCAAATCTTTCTGACCATAATCAAGAGCATCTAATATGATAGGCTTGCCCTGATTCCTGGTTATCATTCCAATTATTCACTGGTGTGCTGACCAGAATACATTAATATAAAATGTAATACCCTCTTCTTCTGGCCTTATGTCTTATTTCTTCACCACTCACAATTTATTCTTGAATACCGCCATACTCATTGAACTGCATATAGTATGCCTCTGTGCTTTTATCTCATTGTTCTACTTGCTCCAATTCTTCGTTGCCTGGCATCTACAAATCATTCTTTGTTCAATATATACTATTTTGTTTCCCTGAATGCATGATTTAAGTTCACTCCCCTGTGCCACAATAGTAAATTCTGTTAGACTTTGTCATCTACATTAGACCTCACCTCCTACAGTATCAACAGTGGTTTCATTGTCTATACCTTCTGTCTTTAGAGTCCCCCAAGGGCTTGGACTGTACCACATTGCCTTTACATCTTACAGTCGAGGGCTATGTGTTAAATTCTCAATAAATATTTGTTGCGTTGGACTGAGTCTGGTCTTGATTTCTAGCTCTACCAGTAAAAATGTAGGAATGCTTATTTGACTACACATTAGGCATCAAGTTATAACACTGTCTCAAGATTCTTCCTGCTCTTAAGGTTAGAACTAGGTTATGGAGACCTACCTAAATCATACCTGAGTTCTCCCCATACCTTTGGGCTTTGAAAGGGACTGATTTATAATTTTCCTGGAGAATGAGAAGGAAGAAAAGAATTGGGTCTGCCTAGACATCATATTAATCCATACCTTTGGCACATAGCAGATCAAGCTTACTTCAATCTTGCCACAGTTCTACCAAGAACAATTTAATATACTTTTCAACTGAGGCTATCTCCTTTTTCAAAAATTTATTTTTTATATTAAATTGACAAGTTATAATTGTGTATATTTGTGAAGTACAAAATGATGTGATGTTATGAATGCAATGTATTGGGTTGGTGCAGAAACAACTGTGGATTTTGCCATTCAAAGTAATGACAAAAACTGCAATAATTTTTGCACCAACCTGTCAATTGAGAAAAATGGTGATAAAAGTCTCAATCATTTTAGGAAGTCTATTTGCCAAAGTTAAGGATGAACACCCATGACGCAGCCTCAGGAAGTCCTGACAACATGTGCCCAAGGTGGTTGGGGGCGCAGCTTGGTTTTATACGTTTTAGGGAGACGTGACATCAATCAATGTATGTAAGAGGTCTGCTGGTTTCATTCAGAAAGATGGGGACAACTTGAAGCAGGGAGGGGGCTTCCAGGTCACAGAAAGGTGAAAGACAAATGGTTGCATGCTTTTGAGTTTCCTATAAGCCTTTCCAAAGGAGGCAATCAGAATATGTACCTATCTCAGTAAGCAGAGGGTTGACTTTGAATAGATTTTCCCTGAGCAGCTCCAAGCTAGAATTTTCCCTTCAGCTTAGTGATTTTGGGGGCCTTTCACAAACCTAATAGAAAAATTAAATCAAATTAATTAACATATTTATTACCTCAAACACAAATTCTGTGGTGAATATTTGAAATTTACTCTGTTATTATTAACTCTACTCACTATACTGTTTGATAGATCTAAAAAAAAACCCTCATTCTCCTAAGTGAGGCATTGTTCCCTTTGCCAATCATGTCCCCATCCCCTCATCCCCCAGCCTCTGTAATCACCGTTCTATTCTCTTCTTTATGAGTTCAATTGTTTCAGATTCAGTTTATGAATGAGAATATATGGTATTTGTCTTTCTGTGCCTTGCTTATTTCATTCAGAATAACACCCTCCATGTGTTCAACCAAATTTTACAAATGACAGGAGTTCCTCCTTTTTATGGCTGAATAGTATTCTACTGTGTATATGTGCCACATTTCCTTTATCCATTCATCTGTTGATAGACACTCAGGTTGATTTTATAAGTTGGCTATTGTGAGTAGTGCTACAAGAAACCTGGGAGTGCTTATAATAACCCAAATTACTCAAACACAAATGAAATGCATGACTTGATTATCATAAATACATACAGCCTCAGAGTCTGCAGGAATACTGAAGATGAACTAGATCAACAAGATATCTGCTGCAAAAATTAATGTGCAAAAATGAAGCTGTCATTCTGTTGAGTCTCTGGTTACAACTATAGATGATCTTTATTGAATTATTACTATGAGAAGATCCTGTTCAAAGGGATTATATGTATCAATTCATGTAATCTTCTAACAATTGTATAAGATAGAGATTACTGTTATCTCCATTTTACAGAAATGGAGCTCTGAAGAGGTTAGGTAAACACACAAGGATACAGAGCTAGTAAATGCTTAATTTATCTTTCATGTAAGTAGCCTGGATCTGGAACCAGAGGTTCTAGTGACTAGGCTATGGGGCATTCCACTAAATTCCAGCAGAATTAGTAACTCCAGAAGAGTTACTTCTTTCAGTAACTCTTCTGATAGGAACTCACCCACTTAACATATATTTATTGTATGCTATCTGTATATCAGGCCCTATCCTAGGTTCTGGGACTTTAACCTAAAATGGAATATACTCTGTCCTCTCAAAGAACTTATGGTGTGGTAGGAAAAAGTATAGGTAAATTAAAGTACACTAAATGGTGCTCAATAACTGGTGAATAATAACTGCTGTGATAGCGGTAATATGAAAGGACATATGGGAGTAAGGAAAGGATGTCTCAGTAAGACTTGAGGCAGTCAGTTAGCAGGAAAGACTTCCTGGAAATTAGCTAAATGAACATAATAACTGAAGGTGTATCCTATGAGAAGGTAATAATACGGGAGAAAGTCTAGAAGTATGAAGACAACCTCACACATCAAGGGAGAAAGGCATTGCTATGGTTTGGCTGTGTCCCCACCCAATAGCTCATCTTGAATTGTTATCCCCAGAATCCCCCTGTGTCAAGTGCCAGACCAAGACCAAGGGTGGAGGTAACTGGATCTTGGGGGGCAGTTTCCCCCTATGCTGTTCTCCTGAGAGTGAGTGAGTCTCACTATATCTCATGGTCTTATAAGCATCTGGCATTTCCCCTGCTTGCATTCATTCTGTTCTGCTGCCCTGTAAAGAAGGTGCCTGCTTCTCCTTTGCCTTCTGCCATGATTCTAAGTTTCCTGAGGTCTCCCTAGCCCTGTGGAACTGTGAGTCAATTAAACCTCTTTCCTTCATAAATTACCTAGTCTCAGGTATTTCTTCATAGCAGTGTAAGAATGGACTAATACAGGCATCCTATAAGGAAATAATAAAAACAAGTGAAACGGGGTCTGTGATAAGCCTAGAAAAAAGTCTGGAGTCTCAGTGTGAAGGGCTTTGGATGTTAAGCTATGAACTGTGAACTATAGCATGACAGCCTTGAGACCCATTTAAGGTTTGAAAGTCAGCTAGCGACATGATCAAAATGGCATTTTAGAAAGGTCACTCTGACAACTCTGAGGAGGGTAGATTAAAGGGTCCAGATTTCATAGAACAAGAGGCTACCGCAGCAAAGTAGAAGAAAAACAGACAGGACTGTGGAAAAGGAAGAAGAGAAGATGTGCTTGGAGGCATTAGGCAGGTTTACTCAATCAGACTGTGCTAAGATAATACCTTATGCATTTTCATAATATTGCGTCTACATTCTTGTATAATTTCCTCCCTATGAATCTTTCTTCTGTAGTAGTATGTAACATGTTCTTAAATTTTTTCAAATAAGTGAAATCACACTTTGGTGATTGAGTAGATTTGGGGGGTGGGGAGAAGAAGGAAAATACAAAATGACTCAACATTTCCGGCAAGGACAACATGTGTCATACACTGAGATGGGCAATAAAGGAAGAGAAGATGGTCCCAGTGGAAAGATGATGGACGAATGATGATGGCTAAAGGATAGTTTGATTATTGTTTGTTTGTCCACACCAAGGCGCATGTTGAAATTTGATCCCCAGTGTGGTGGTGGTAGGAGATGGGGCCTTGTGGGGCAGTGTTTGGGATATGGGGGGTGAATTCCTCATGCAAGACTTGGTGCTCTCTTGCTTGCTTGAGACTAGATTAGTTGTGGGGAATGGATTGTATGTTATTATAAAGCCAGGATACTCCTCAAGTGTCCCTTTCTTCACATTTGCCTATTTCCCCTTTGCCCTTCTTTGCCATGTTTTGACACTGCATGAAAGCCCTCACCAGAAGCGTAGCAGAGGCCAGCACCGTGCTTCTTGTACAGCCTGCAGAACCATCGGCTAAATAAACCTCTTTTCTTTATAAATTACCCAACCTCAGATATTCCTCCATTGCAACACAAAATGGACTAGGAGAGATGAAGTTTAGGCAGTTGCATGAGATTTTGATGTGTAGAGTTATCTACAAGTCAGTTTGATAGAAAACAAAAGTGTTCAGACTATTTCTGTCCTAAAAATCGAAAGTCATCACTGCATGTGTGATAGTTGAAGCTTTGCGTTTAGAAAAGATTCTTTAGGGAGCGTGTGTGTGTGTGTGTGTGTGTGTGTGTTTAAAAAGAGCATATAGAGGCAGATAATTTAATAGATATGTAAAGTACAATACTATGGAGAAACAAGCACACAGGAAGAAGATAGTACAGCAAAAGGAGGAATTTTAGGAGAGGAAGGTCAGGAGACAGGGGCCACAGAAGCCAGAAAGAACAAAGATTCCAGGGGGAGGTTGACACGTCTTCATTGCCCTCAATATTACCTGATCCAATGACACGTCTGTTGTACAGACGTGTCATTGGATCAGGTAATATTGAGGGCAATGAAGATATTGGTGAAAGTAGATTCAGTGAGTGTTGGAATCAGAAGTCAGAATGGAGTTGGGGGAAAGAATAAATAGGATATAAGAAAGTAGAGAAACAGTAACTATGAAGTCTTCTTTCAAGAAATTTTAAGACTCTTACCTAAAAAGGAAGCAATAAATGGTAACTAGAGGAGGGTGTGTATTCAAGAATGATATTGTTTTAAGATGAGAAGAGTTTGAGCTCTGGTGACTGAATTGTTCCAGAATAAGGGAAAATAAACAAGAGAATAATTGTAAAAATCAAATAGAGTAATAGCAACTAAGTCACCAAAAAGATGGGCCATGTAGTCTAAACTACATAGAGAAGAAGGTAAAGGTCAGATTGGAGATAGAAATTGTTCAGAAGGAGAATAAAGGGAAGAGGGTATAAAGAATAAGAGAAAAGCAAAGCAGATTTGAATCAGACACTGAGATGTTTGTTTAAATTTCTACAGTGAATCTGAGTAAGGAACTAAAGAAGAGTGATGTATTAACCAAACATATTTTTGGTATGTGTCAGTTCAATGATAGGTGTGAGAAATATCTAGAGCATAATCTTGGAAATATGCTTCTAAATGCAGCAGAGTAGAAAGAAGCTGGTACTAAGAAGAGCAAGGAACTGAAGGCCTACCACTTGGATTACTCAGCAATGTATGTATTAAAATCACTCTGGGCAACTGTAAAATAGATTAACTAAAGTTCTCAGAAAATGTGGAGGAGAGTCCCAAAAGGCAGCGACAAGGATGGAGAGACAGCTGGATGGCTAGACGACAGCAGTCTCAAAGAAGTGCTTTCTGGAAGGTTAAAGAGTAAGTGTTTAGAAATGGCCCTGAAGGTTAAGAAGGTGAAACCAAGGCTTGGCCCCGTGGTACAAGGGTATAGGAGAATGGGCCACTGACACCAATGAGTGAAACACATGAGGAATTTGCTTCAAGGTAATGTCAGATTTTCAAAAAGACCAGAAGGCAAATAGGGCACTGAGTGAAGAGGACGATGCTATAGGATAATTTATTAATATGGGTCATGGTTCCTGGAGAACACAGAGGAAAAGTGTTGTCCAAAGACTATTGGTGTCAGGACAATTAGGAGAGCGATGGAAACACCAAAATTATGGAAATGAGAGGATAAGAACACTTAAAACAAGTGACTAAAGAGCCTCCCATCTGGGGCTGAGGTGCACCTTGATGAAGGGTGGGAAGAATAGTGATATTACTGACGGCATGTGCTGCTTAGCCAGAAGTCTCATAACAAGATGTTTCTAGCCAAAGACTCAGAATGCAACCAAGGCCAAGTATAGCACGCTTTTTGCGTTCTAGTCAAAAATCTGATATTTTTTCCTAAGGCAATCAATCCATTTACCCTTAGGCAATTCTGATTGCTAGAAAGAAGTTTCCATTGATTTAAGACACCTCTTTTTATGCATTTTATTCACCCATCAAGTTTGATCTGTTAAGGTAACACAAAACACAGACTTTGAAGATGGGTGTCATGTGCATTCAGAGTCCTTTTTTCTGAGACTGAGTGTGCCCAACACTTTTTATTGCTACTTGTCATGCATTTCATCATCCTACTCATTTTTCAAATGTTTCAACTCACTTTAGTTTATAATACATTCTTAATATAGTGGCTAGAAATGAATCCAGTATCTAAAGCACATTCTAACAAGCACAGTCTAGAATGAAATTATAAAGGGATGAAACCAAAATACTTACTGAACACCCACTATTTGCCTGGTCCAATGCTAGTCATATACATGCATAATCTCATTCAAGGCTCAATGTTTAAAGCACAAGTTATTATGTCTGAGATCATGGGTTGGAGCCCATGTTCTGTCACATAGCTAATATGAAAAATTAATTTACCTTCCTGGGACTCATAGCTTTCCTCTGTAAAATGGGAATAATAATGTTATTTATTTAGCAGGGTTACTATGAAAGTTAAATGAAATAAGGCATACTTCCTGCCATGTGTTGCCTGGCACATGGTAAACACACTATAAGGCATAGTTATCATTATCTACAATTTTCCAGATGAGAAACCTGGCAGTGAGTTAAGGTCAGGCAATCAAGTTTGAAATCCAGATGATTAAATTCCAAAGCCTATTACATCATCTTTTCCCACATTCTAAGTTTCAATGTGTGTCTTTCTGATACTACGACCCAAGATGATTGACTGTAGATTAATGCTGAGTGAATTGTCAGCCACAATTCTTAGGCTTTTTCACATATGCTACCACTGTTGAGCATGGTTTCCTCAGCCTAAACTTATAAATATTTATTTGTGAATCTCACTGGAGCCATTGTATTATCTAGGCTTAATGTTATGAACAACAGTGATAACTACGGAAATTTAAAGTGTGGACTGCAAAACATATTAAAAAATAATTAGCAACATATAGATGTAAAATGGAGTTGCTTAGAGAAAGTGAGAAAACAAGATGAGTATAGGTCAATATTTATTTAATTTAAAGATATTAATACCATTGGCAGAAATGGAAAAATTTGGGAAAAAATGTTTGCTTGGCAGGCAAAACTGTATTTTACTGGGAGATTTATTGACAACATAGTTGGACTGACTCTTCACAAATTACCATAACATCCCAGATGAATGAAGCACGTAACTGAAGCCTCAATTTTTTTAAGAAGTAAAAATGGATACATCTAACTTTAAATGAGAATACCAAAGAATTTTATAATTCATTAGAAAACTAGTCAGTATTACAATAATAAAATGGATATGAGGCCAAAGTGAAAGTGATATTTTGGTCTAACTATCCTGTCATTTTGTGTGAGTTTGAGAAAACGTACTGTGTGTCTATCAAAAGAGCTGATGTTAGTTAATGAAGGAAGTGCCCTAGTGAACTAGTGCTCTCTGCAGTGAACTATCAACATCCTAGTGGCTGACTTAACGGGTTAACCTAGGTTTCATAATAAAATAAAATCTTGCCTGAAAGAGAATTTTCTTTCATTGAAATCTCGGAAAGAACTTGTGAGAATGATCATCAGTGTTCTATGACGAGTGATAGTCCAGTAATGTAGAAAGTAATGGTGGAATTTTTCTTCATTGACCACTGTTAATCCATTAGCAACTTAATTCCTTTGAAATGCAACTTCTTCAAAACACTTAAGGCTGTCATTTTGTATCACTGCTCATCAGAGTCCATCAATCATTGTCAAAAATTGTCAATCACAGTCAAATGAGGGCACTTTCAGAACTAATGGATAGGAACTTTTTGACCTCATGTTTTTCATAAACTTAAAATCACATGCAAAAGAATATAATTTAGACTCCATCTTCTGTCACTGGTAACTTTAGATAACCTTAGATATTTTCAAAGTGTGTTTAGATATACAGTGCTAGATTTGTTTAATGGCTCATACTTTAAGAAATCAGAAGCATACATAGTGGAAAGTTCTAAAAATGAGAAACATGAGATCTGGGTTCTAGTCTTTGACTTAAATCTCATATGTGACTTAACGGCAATTTCTTTATCCACTCTTAGAGTTCAGTTGTCTATTTTCTAAAACAGTAAATAATATCTTACCTTCCTAGTGAGAGAACTGGGAAAATGATCTCGTGATGTTTCCTCCCACTTGGAGATTTATTACCATAAATATTTTACCTGTAGTTGAAATGCACAAAAACAAACTATAACCATAACAAAAATAAGGCAAAAGAGACTCAGATTGTTTCTTTAGACATCTTCTCTAAGACATAAACCTTTACCTTGTATATTTTGTCTTAGTATATTTTTCATTTCCTACCAAAGTCCTTTTAGTTTTTAGGCAAGCTAAATGATTAGCATCAGAGAGTCCCTAGAATTTCTGGTTGAGGTTAACTGTGACAGTTGTGAGTCTGACAGTTGCATCTTCATTTGCTGATTTTCCAAAGTCTAGCTGCATAAAGACCCAGGATTGCCAAACTATGGGGAAAATACCAGAAAATCTGCTTCTACTTCTTTCCTGTCTACTACCACACAGTCCTGGGTTTGTAGCTCATTGCCATGTTTCACGAATACTGGGTATGTTTTCTTGCAACGGGTACGCCTAAAATTTGAGATTTGCCTGTTAAATTTCACAGTGGGTAAGTTAAAACCTAGCTGCTGCTTTTTAAAACTGTAACTTTATTTTTGACAAAATTCTCCCCCTCTTCGTGTTTAAATATAGACCTTTCCCACATTCTTAACACTTTCTGTCTACAGAATTGCATTCACTAGGGTGAAGTTTCTCCCCTGTTTTTTTTTTTTTTGCAAAGTTTGAATTAAGAAAACAGTCATTCTTTCTGCATTTGGGGAAATCCAAGGATAACCTAAACATTTTCCTTAGGAAATTCATAAATGATTGAGGCTCCTGCCTACATGAAAATTTCACTCACCAAGGAAAATTTAAAACATTTATTTAATTATTTGAGTGGCTCCTATGAGTCAGACACTTAAACAGTACAGCCCTTAAGATTCCCATTATCAGTAGGCTCATCTTTTTCTTTAATGTCTGGGTCTGTATTCCACTAATTATCTGTTGCCCTTTCTTCCTTTTCACAAAAAAAAAAATTGTGGGAAAGAGTGCCGTTAGGGTTGACCTTGCTCTGACAAAGCAAGTGGAAACAAATGAGCAATGTTTCTAGAAACTACACTAAAACGGAAGTCACCATACCCTCTTCTCAAGTTCTCTAAGACACCCAAAAATACATCACAGGACAAATGCCCATCACCCCAGGGAGAGTTTGACTCTTTCTACACAAAAATCAAGGAGGTAAAAATAGTTCCGTTTCAAAGGGGTTATTTGAGGACAATAAGTTAGTTTTATGAACTAGAGTTAAAAAATGTTTAAATCCTTTGCAAGACTAAAAGGCGTAAGTACATCATTGTGTTGAAACTATTATTGATTAAAAACTTGGAGGAAAATATAAATAATATCAAAACAACACAGCATTTTTTTCTACTTAGTCCTATTAATGCCTATAATATGCAAAGATAAAGTAAGATTACTTCCTTGCTTTCTAGAAAATCGTTACATTAAACATATGACAAATAAATTTAATTTGGAGCTGTAAGTTTCCATTATTGTAAATAATGCTATTACAGAGATAATTTTATTTGTATCATCTTGAAAATAATATAGGCCATCCAACATTAAATGAAATTTAAGTGTATTTCGTGTATGTTATTTGTGACAAAAGAGGTGGTGTATATGCCACATTTTGCTAAAATAAGGACTTTAATGGAACCAGACACTGATTCTCTGGTGACTTTATACATTGCTTTCACCACTCTGACTCATAAAGACAATGCAAAATTCATGAAAGCAAGAAAAAATATGGTAAAATATGTGATATTTTTTGTTTGTTTAGTTTTATTCTTAGCATTATTTTGTCACCATTTTTATTTTTAAAATATAATACACACAATTACTTTTTTATTGCACTTCAAAGTACTTTGTAGGTTTTAATTGTTTCATTCTTGCATATCTTTTCTGAGGAAAAAAATGAGATAGATTGAAGTAAAGTGATTTAACCATAAAAAAGATAAATTTCTATATGATATTTTTTGTAGACGACATAAAGCATATCAATTATATTAGTTAGTGTTTATTTCAGATTCCAGAAACCACACCAGCTATTTCAAGAGAAAAAAAAATTGGCATTAAATATTGTTAAGCATGGAATGAAAAACTGAAAAGGCAAAATGGGTACAGTAAGTTATCACAGAAGTAGACACCATGAAAAGCAGCTTCCACTCCCAGGACCGGAGAAACAAAGGGAGGGAGGGGGTATTATTGCTACTTGCATGTTGGAGAAGGGGTCCCACAAAGTTGTAAGTCTGTCCTTTGAGAAGGTTGTGCTACCATGTGGTGTGAGTGGCTCTGATCTAGGAGGAAGGACCCTATGGGGCTGGGACTCTATTCTCTGAAAAGGGAGTATCAACCAACTGATGCTTCCATCTTTAGCAGGGTTAGGGAAGTTATCTCTAAAATTGTTGGAGCAAACGCAAAGTGAAATTAGTTATTGCTACCAGAGCTAACAGTTATTGTCAGAATGAAGAAGTGTTGCTGGGTATTGCTGAGAGGAGCTGAAAGCAAACAGGAGGGAATGGTAACCTTCCTCTTCTTCTTTCTCCTTCAGGTTGCCTCTAGCCCCTATGATTAGCCGTCTATCAGAGAGCCAGTTAGTAAGAGAGAAATATGATATTGCAGAGCATATAAGGTGGGTGGGTGGCAAACATAAAAGACGATAGCTCCTAAAAATCAGCACGTAAGGTATCTAACATCTATCTCTGGCATGCACCTTGAGAAAGTCTGACAAAAACAAATGGAATAGGCTGAGTACGGTGGCTCATGCCTGTAATCACAGCACTTTGGGAGGCCGAGGCAGGTGGATCACTTGAGGTCAGGAGTTTGAGACCAGCCTGGCCAACATAGTAAAAACCCGTCTCTACTAATAATACAAAAAATTAGCCAGATGTGGTGGCACCTGCCTGTAGTCTCAGCTACTCGAGAGGCTGAGGAAGGAGAATCTCTTGAACCTGAGAGACAGAGGTTGTAGTGAGCCGAGATCATGCCACTGCACTCTAGCCTGGATGAAAGAGCCAGACTCTGTCTCAGAAATAAATAAATAAATAAATAATAAAATAAAACTAATGGAATCAAAGTTGTGCCTTATTTCCAATTCTTTTCTCCCATTTGAATGTGAATAATATTCAGACATATGTTCATGTGTGCATTCGAGGTCTGCAATTAGCTGCAATGAGCTGTAACGGAGCCTTGGACTCAACAAGAGCCACAATAAATGAAAATGGGAAATAAAGACAGAAGATTATAGTTAGTTGAGATATAAATTTAAGGTAAGAAAGGAGTGACAGTATGTGGCAGATCATAAGACTGTATTATCCGAAAATGGAGAGCAATATTTCTGGTTCCAAATTCTCTCCCAAAACTCCACTAGTCCTCATCAAGAAGTGCACTCTGTTTTCCCTCCTGCTGAAACTGGATTGGACTTTGTGACTGCCACAGTGGGTAGAATGTGGCATAAGTGACACTGAGTATCTCCAAAGAGTTAGGCCATAAAACAGATACATCTTCTCTTTGACCATCTCTCTTGAGACGCTTGCACTTGAATCTGGCCACCATGTTGTATGGCTACCTAAGCCACCTAGAAGAGCTAGATTAGGAGGTCTGGCTAACAGACTCCACAAAAATCCCAGATGATTGCCAATATCAATTTCTAGATGTGTAATTGAGAAAACTTACAGATGACTCCAGCTTCCAGCCTTTCAGCCACCTCCGTTGATACTGAGTGCAGGAGTAATGAACTATCTCTCTGGAGATTGTCCAATGTGCAGATCCATAAGGAAAATATATTTATTTTTCAAGCAACTAAGTTTTGGGGTGATTTGTGATGCAAACGCAGTAATTGTAACAGATTTTGGTCCCAAGAGTTGCATGCTGCTATAACAAAACTTAACACTAGTTTTGGGAGCAGGCAGTGCATAGAAGCTGGAAGAACTTTGAGGAACGTGTTAGTGGAAATCTAAAGGGTTTTTGTTAATGAAAGTTTGATTTCCCCAGAAAAGACTGTCAGTCAGAGTTTAAACAAAAGTGACAAAAATGATATTGGAACCTAGAAATAAGGGGATTATTGTTATGCGGTGACAGAAGGTTTACAAAACTATTGCCTGAGGAACATGGAAAATGGAAAACATATCTGGTAAATTGGATGATCTAACAAAGGAGGTTTCCAGGTACAATACTGAAAGTTCACCTGGCTTTTTTTGCTATCTGCAACAAAATGAGAGAAGAGAAACACAGATGAAAAAGTAATTGATTAGTCTGCAAGCAAAATTTAGAGAAAATATGAAAAACGCTAGCCTTGCTGAGTTAAAACTAAGACTTTCTCATACCCAACCACATGATTCTCAAATTTGGAAGTATTTTCGGAACAAAGATAAAATCAGGGGTGGTACTATATGTTCATTTGTTAAGTCCTCAGAAAGAGTTATGGCAATGCCTCAGATAACTTTGTCAGACAAAAGGCCCTCGAAGGATCTTGAAGATGTGCCTCACAGATCCTCCTCCACTAAATAATAACAGAGTTTCTAAAAATCTTCAGGATAATGTCCATCAGCATCCTTATACAAAACCCATGAAAGAGAGAAGGGCTTATCTCAAAGAGATTTGTGTGTCTTTTGTCTCATGGAGTAAACTTCACTAACAATCATGGGAAGGCTACAAACATTTTTAAAGTCTGGGTGCCATGGCTCACACCTGTAATCCCAGCATGTTGGGAGGCTGAGGTGGGAAGATCACTTGAGGCTAGGAGTTCAAGACCAGCCAGGGCAACAAAGTGAGACTCCCAACCCTAAAAAAAGAATAAAAACATTAGCCGGGTGTGGTGGTGCACACGTGTATTCCCAGCCACTTGAGAGGCTGAGGCAAGAGGATCGCTTGAGTCCAGGAGTTTGGGTTGCAGCACTCTAGTTTGCCACTGCACTCCAGCCTTGGAGACAGAGTCAGACTAATATGGTTGGTATCTTTGCCCCTGCCCAAATCTCATGTTGAATTGTAATCCCCAGTGTTGGAGAAAGGGCCTGGTGAGAGGTAATTGGATCATGGGGGCAGATTTCCCCTTTGCTGTTCTCGAGATAGTGAGTTCTCATGAGATCCTATTGTTTAAAAGTGTGTGGCACCTCCCTCATCTCACTTCTCTTCCTCCTGTTCCAGCCATGTCAGACGTGCCTCCTTTCTCTTTTTCTGCCATAATTGTAAGTTTCTTGAGACCTTTCCAGCCATTCTTCCTGTATAGCCTGTGAAACTGTGGGTCAGTTAAACCTCTTTTCTTTTTAAATTACCCAGTCTCAGGTAGTTCTTTATAGCAATGTGAGAATGGACTAGGTCTCAAAAAAAAAAAAAAAAAAAAAAAAAAAAAAGGAAGGCCACAAAGTTTTAAAGAGAACTTTGCTAGTAGCAATATTGCCAGCTTGAACTAAAAAAAGACAAACAAAAAATGAAAAGATGTCTTCAGGTCTCCATAATGTGGGCAGGAAAGAGACTGAGGAAACTACTTAGTTGCAAAATCCAGCTAATTTTGATGAAAAATGAAGGATGTCTCAAAAGGCAGAACCAAGAGTCCAAACAGCAGGGCCAAGAGCTGTGAGAGATCATTTCCAGGTAGCAGTCCTGAGCCCTAATCAAAAATTAACGCTATGTACCCAGCTAGGTTTTAGAATTTCTGTGGACCAGTAATTGCTGTAGGCCTTCCATGTCCAGCTTTTTTATGGTGTTTATAGTAGTTATCTATGAAGTCTGTCTCACTATTGTGTATTGGGTGTTGGGGAGAGGAGGTATCTTACCTCTTTTGTTCATAGGTCTTCAGGTTGAGAAGATCTGAATTCTTAAGGCCTGCACTTGAAGATCTGCACCTAAGGAGCCTCATCTGTATCTGGACTTGAGGTAGACAGAGATCCTGATTCTTGAGCATAAGACTGACTGTAATGGGATCTGAAGGAGTTCTTGGAGGTGGGTGAGAGTACTTATCACATGTGGAGAATGTAGGCAGACTGGACTATTGTATTTTCCAAAAGTACACAGCAGTATTTCTGGTACCACTAGGCTCTTACAGAATATTTTCAGTACTCCCATCAAGAGGTGAATCTATTTTCCTTCCCACTAAAATTAGGCAGGTCTTCGTGGCTGCCTCTAGGAGTAGAATGCCGTGGAAGTAATGTTGAGTGATTTCTGAGATTAGGTCATTCAAGTGATTTGGTTCCTACCTGGATCTCTCTCTCTCTCAAGATGCTTTCTCTTCAAACCCAGCTATCACATCATGAAGAAACCCAGGCTATAAGAAGGATGTTCTGGCTGACAGCTTCATCAAAATTCCTAACTGACAGCCAACATTCACCTCCAACTTAGGAGGGAGCCATCTTTCAGATGATTCCAGCCTCCTGCTTTGAACCATCTCAGCTGATGCTGAATCACAGCTGAGCTGTTTAATGCTCATCTCTGCCTAAATTTCAGATGAATGAGAAAAACACAAATCATAACATATTTAAGCCACTGTGTTTTGTAGTGGGTTGTTTCACAGAGGAAGTGCTGTATTGACATGCATTTAGTATTTGCAAAAGTACCTAGAAAGAAGTGAATAAAAATAAAAAAAATAAAAGGTCATAATTCAAAGAAAACAACATAAGATCAAAAGCACAAGTGGAATGATTAACCATAAAAGATCTGGGACATTTCTTTCTCTGAGAAAGGAAAGAAGAATTGACAATATAAAGATAGTCAAGGAAGAGGAAAATATTCCTAAAAGACATACTTACTTTTCTTATACAGGGTTTATGGAACACTGAAAGCTTTAACTTTTTAGAAACTATGTTTTAAATCTATTTCATGTACTTTACTCACAATGATAAATATTACTTACCTTTTTAATTTTATAATGTTCCTGGTCTACTGCATATTTTAATTCAAATTTTTAATGTTTTTTTTAAGGCTAAGTAAGGTAAGCATAGTTTGCTTTAAAAGGCAAAAACCTTCCAAGCAGTCCACCCCAAATTAATCATCATGCCCCTTTTCTCATATTTCTTTCCTTAATGGTTTAGAGATGAGCAGTCACATTACCATTATGTATGAATACTACTAAGCATAAATAAGTGCGACAGGTTGCCCTGCAAACAAATTTCATTAAAGTATCTAGATTAACACATTTTAAAGGTCTCTTTAATGAATCTTTGTCCTTGTGCTACAACACAAACAAGAATAGGGCAAACTAAGTTGTAGAGTTTTATATTTCCATCTCTAGCTTCAAACAATTAAGGGAGTTATAAATAAGCTCTACTATCTTTATCCCACTCAAAAATAATGAATGAGCCATCCTCATGAATCACAAGACTATCACATCAACCCATCACAAGCCCAAGATCATGAAAGCAAGACTTTAAACCAGCATTATATTTTGGAATAAATCATGGACTTGGTAACTATTTCAGAATTGTAAATGTTATGATTTTTAGAGTTAGAGCATAATTCATATATCAAACTATGGCATCTATGAATCCCAGCATAGAATTACTAGAGCATTTCCAATTTTTAGAGCAAATCTTTGTGAGTTCAGATTTTTATAAAGTTACTACAATGAGAAAAGTGATCAAACAAAACATTTGGAAATATTAAAAGATGAATTTTGTAATGAAAATTATATAAATACGCAATTCTTTAAAAACTTTGGGCCACAATGCAGCAATAATTAGATTATTGCTGAATCAAAAGATTGCTTTCAGTTCTCATTGGCAAAAGATAACAAAGGATAAAATAGATCACTCAAAATAGGATTTACCAATCAGATAGAGCTTTTACATTTTTGAGAGGGAGATGTGGATATATACATGCAAATAGGGTGATAAATATTAGAGGAATGTATCTTCTAATAATTTAATATCTACTACATATTAATAAATAATTTCTTCTTATAAACTATAATATCATAATTTCTATGACATATTAATATTATTAAAGGGTCTATGTTGAAAAGCATTATTGTAGAATACTATAAATTCTAAAATGTGGAATTAATGGAGGAAATAATTTTTTACTGTGCTTTGAACATGTAGCTATGGGACTGGTTAAAACCTTCTTATTTCTTCATGCCTCTGACATCGGGGAAAGATCCAGATTATGGTACTTTTCAAAAGTATTGTTTTGTTTTTTGACAATTCACACATATTTTCAGTAGGCATCTAAATGATTAACTTCCATTCCTTCAAATAACATAAAAAAATCTTCAGTACCTACATATTTGATGCTTTTAAAATAAATCTGACCTTAAACTTAAGTAAATTAATACAGCGAGATCCCTTCTTTGTTACATAATGCATTTTAATTAATTGTTTAAATTTGTTTTTTCATTGGTTTTCCTTTTGATTTTTCGTATACAGAACTTCAGGGTGTGTAATTCTTTTAGACACAAAAAATAATTTAGATCCCACAAGATGCCTAGATCCTAATGCAGTACAACATTTTGCTAGGTTGACTCCTTCCTTGAAAGAAACAAAAATGATTCCCTATAGAACAAAGGTTTTTAAAATCCAATGAAATTAATAGAAATTTTAGTAAAGTGTCTCAGAAGAGCCACAGGCAGTGAATTTTCCACACAAAATATAGTGAAACTACGCAACTTATTGATGTGTTCATAAAAAATGTGTTTTGCTTTCCTTCTAAAAAAGTATAGCAACAGGAATTCAAACACAAAATAGAAAACCAGACCTCAATTTAGCATTTAATATAATATATAAGAAATCCTATTGAAAGCAGCAGCCTATAACTTTTGCCTATTTCAACTTATCCTTTCAATTTCTAGCACTTCCAAACTACTTCTTCTTGACATTCAATTTGTTATTACTTACTGCCTTTACTGTCTTTATGTTACCAACCTTTTGTCTCTTTATTATCAAAATAGGAACATCACTGCTGCTACATACACAAGTGTGTGTGTCAGCACACACTCACACACAAACACACCCACTCATAAAAGCCTCAGGACTCCCAAACTATTTGTAATCCATTTTCTTATTATCAACTGCTAATTTTAATACCATAATATACTAATATGATCTAACATACCCTTTCAGTTCCAATAAGGCTTGCTGTGTATTTCCTGCAAGACTCGATTCTAACCTAACTGTTAATGTGGAAAGAATTTTCTTACTTGAATTTTACCGTTAACAGGAAGACTTCAAAAAATTTTTTGTGGCCAAATTTCAGATCTGACAGAATTAAATAGCAGCTGCTATATGGCAGCTAAAATTCTGAGTGGTTCAGTTTCATGTAAAGAAAGGAATAACACAAATAACGTACTCAAACATAATTCTTCCAGAAATCTGGACTTATATCATTTTTCCTGTATTTGCTAGTAAGTTTGATTACTAATTTAATCAGAGAAAAAACAATCAAAACGTCTAAGGATGAATCCTGCCTAAATGACTAAAGACCACAGAACTCCCCATAGTGTATGGCAAAAATTTCAATTGCCATTCATTCTTGGAACATTTTCATGTTTTTTCTCATTATTCATGGTTGCTGAGAAAATTTTTTTAAAGCCCTTAGAGATTTAGTTCAGTTTAGCAAACTCACACTGAATAACCTTGATGTGCCAAAATGCTGCACTAAGTGAGGGATTACGAAAATGACTAGAATACAGTCCTCACTTTTTTTTCTTGTAACACTTGTTTCTCTTGTATTGACTGGCACACTAAGAGCCTGGGAGTTTTCAGGATAATTGGAATATATCAGCATTGAAAACCAATTCCCTGTGCAGCCAGGGGAGAAAAGGGCATGTCTCATATCTGCCCTTATGAGACATGGGACTTACATCCTGATGTAAGGGGGTGTAAAATAAATATAACTGAATAAATTATATAACCTGGAAAAGGATAAGTGAGATGGAAATTAAAGAGCATGAGAGCATGGAGTGAGAAACTCAAACTATGAAGCAGAAGTGGGTGTCAGAGTGGATGTGAATTTAGATAAGTTGGTCAAGGGAGGTAAGATTCATCCAGAAGGTGGCCTTAAAGCAAACACTTGAAACAGGTGAGAAAGAGATGGGCTTCAGTTCCTCGAGGACGATCACTGCAGGTTAAGGAAATATGCAGGGAAAAGGCTGTAAGAAAGGCATCCTTGTTGATGTTTTGGTGAACAGCAAAGTATCAGTGTGGCTAAAGAGAGTGAGCAAGAGAATGGTAGGAGATTAAGTCAGAGAGTTAATGGGGGCATGAGGAAAGCAGTTCACATAAGGCCTTTACTTTGAATGGACTAAAGAGTAATTGAAGGATTTGCAGTTGCAAGGTGCCATAGATCTTACATTTTGAATGGATTGCTTTACCTGCCATATTAAGAATGCATTATAGAGGGGCAAGGGTAAAAGCAGAAAGACCAGCTGGAAGACTATTATGAGTGAAGTAATGGTGGTTTAGACCAAGATGGTAATAATTGTTGGTATAAAGAAGTTGACTGTTTTCTGGCCCAGTGGATTTTATTTTATGTTTTTAGGGATAGGGTCTTGCTCTATTGCCGAGGCTCCAGTGCAGTGGGGCAATCATAGCTCACTGGAACCTTGAACTCCTTGTCTCAAGCGATCCTCCTGCCAGACTAATTTTTAAATGTTTTGTAGAGATAGGGTCTGTCTATGTTGCCCAGGCTGGTAGCACATTGGATTTTAGATGAGCATGTTGGGAAATTTTCCGGGTCTGAGCCTACTTTACTGTTTACAGAATATTAAATTATATTTGCTTTTGTGAACATATTTGCATGAGCAGAGTTCTGTGTTTATGCCTTTTCTAATAAGTAGAAATCCATTACTTATTATAATAATTTTTTGTTGAATGTGAATACTATCTTTTGATGCATCATTATCAATTCCTTTCAGTTTGACTCCTATTTCTCTTCTCTGTGAAGCGTCTCTTACTCCACCCTGCTGTATTCATGCCGCTAGCAATTACACATTCAATTTGTTCTGTGTTATTCTGAGCTTGCTGCTTTGGTATTGTGATAGTTGCTTCATTTGTCTCTCCAGTTTGGTTCTTGATAAAACACAAGCAAGGAAAATACTTTTAGACACAGTAATCCCTTTACCCTCCAGGATAATTAGGTTATCATCCTAATTATCAATTTTAAGAGACAACTAAAATGATAAATTATATTTTAATCCTCAGTAACAGGTTTAATCAAGGACATAGTAGTTTTCATACAAAGTGAGCCTCAGAAACTCAATGAGAAAGGAAATTTTCTGAGTCATGAGCTTAGGTAGGAGAGGGATGAGTACTTTTATTTATTATTTCAGAAATTAAAAGCCAGAATCATGGACTGAAAATGGAATGTTTCATACCAGTAAATCTTTCAAAGATTATCCTTCTATCTAGCAGAGACATTTTTCCCTCTCATCAGACACAATAAACATAAAGATGGTTTAGTTTCTGTTTGTTTTATGGTTTTGGAATTCTGAAAAAAGAAGTTATAGGGGCAAGTTAACTTATTAAAATGCTTTGAACTCTTTGAAGAAAAGATATTTTTATGAGATATATGTTCAAGGCATTCTTTGTGTCTTTGCAGTTTTTCTCTTATAAAAGATATTCTCTTTCAAATGGACTTAAAACTATCAAATGTGTTTTCACTTAACATTTACTTTACATCCTTGTACATGCTAGGGCCCATCTGAAGTAATCACCTCTTTGTTAAACTTTCCCTCTTAAAAAAATCAAGAATTCTAACAAGCCAAATATTATACAATATGGTCTAATATAAGAATTTATCTTATTATTCATTCATGATGTCTTAAACCATCCCCCCTCTGCCCTTCATCATATCTCAACACACCCTGGGTATGACCATCTTCTTCAAAAGTATGTCTATTCATGTTGTTGCCACAGACCAAACTGCAGACAATTAGCTGGTCCACTCCTCTGCCAAAGCTTGAAATAAATCTCTATTCCAGATATTGGGAAGAGAGCAACACCCCTTGTCCTCCACATGTGATTCCTTAAATAGTACCCCAGTGGCCTTAAAGAATCAATGCACTTCTTTTAGCCTAATTTATTCCCAGAATATGACCTAGGTGCTGGGGAGGATAGAACACATTATCTGATGTTCAGTTTGCTCAACTGTACCCTAGAGAATCAAAACATTAAGAAGCATATGGTATGAATATTGTCCTGATGAAGGCACATTGTTCCACTTTGGAATTTAAAACAAGCAATGCAGCAATTGTTATTAACTAGCTTAGATCCTTTCTTCCAAATCAAAAGACTTTATAAAGTTTCAGGAAGCAGTATGGTAGATTATGTGTTCTAAAGGTTTTCTGTCTTCAACATCAGAGTCAATGATTCGACAAAGAAAAAAGCTCCTTAATAACTGCCCATACAGACCATTAAAAACACACCACTTTATGTTCTGCCTTTCTCCCACCTCTGCAGTGGCAATGACAATGTTCAATAACTAAGCCTTTGAGCGGCTGGCTGGTACTGAAGTTAAATGCATATGACAGAAGTACCAGCGCTGATGGATGGCTCTGGACCTGCTGTGCTGACAAAAGCTTGGGATGTTTGCAATGGTTGGTTATCAGTGAAAATGGGCATTACCTGATTTGGCATTTGAACACTTTGCAGATCCTGAAGTGATGGTCAGTATTGAACCCTGAAGACACAATACTAGCAGGGTTAATACAAGGCAGAATCTGTCTATATATGGTGGTGACTGATTATTTACTGAATCCTAGAAACAGACCTTTTTTTAAACAGACCTTTTGATAAATTTACTTTTGGAAAGTAAGTTTCCAAGTTTGTATTTTTTTCAATTAAAAATGCTTGCAAATACAGAGATCCTCACTGGTTCATAGTATTTTTTTTATGAGACCTTATAGAATAAAAAACTTTCAAAATGTTTTTATTGCCATCATTTATTTTCTGTCAGACCACTATAAATTTACATTTGAAACTCATTTGCCTCATAAGCATTATTATTTTTCTTAGTCTGTCTATAAATAGAATGATGATTTTTGCAATTTTGCATTTTCATCTGGTTTATTTTTATGCATTTACTTATGTTCAACTTACTTTAGAAACATAAATTGGACTAAAGGTTTTTTGCAAATAAAAACAAAGGATCCTAGCATAGTGGGAAAAACAACCATCAAAGCAAGAGAACAAGAAAGTATTTCAAAAATCATGCTGAAGGTGTTGTATTAAAATCAAATTTAACTGGGGTTCCACGTAGCCCAAGCAAAAAGGGAAATATTACAGGATACAGATCTCTTTTATCTTCAAGCAAGCATTTCAATTCATTAGAAAAACACAGCATTAGTTTTTGTTCCACGGTTCTGAAAGTAAAACTTCCAAGTGTTTGTTTTTCCTTTTAAAATAAGGGCCACTGAATAAAATATTGACCAGAATTCACAGTGGAACTTTTTATAGAAACGACAATGGTATTCTTCACACAGCTATTTCTTTTATTTGACCTTAGCAGGAGACAAGAACACAATGATGAACCAGAGGTATGTCAATGAAGAGAGAAAAACGATTTAGTTCGGTAGCATTTTGACAGCCTAACTTAAAATAAGGCTCAAATCTTACTATAATTCTAGGAAACAAAATTTAACCAAAGGGCTGCTGAAAAGCCATTCGTAATTGTATTGCAAATTTTATTTTCAAATCATTTTAGTAGCTTTGATAATTTTTCAAGATAATTATGAAATAAGTATTAAATAATAAAATAAATAATACAATAAATCAAAATAAATAATACATCTGGCAGATGCATTAGAGTCCCTATCCATATATAGAAGAAAAATTTGTATGCTTTCAAAACTCTGGTTGAGATTGTCCATAGCATATCAAATGCAGAGCAGTGGAAGCTGGAAACCTTAAGCCAGTTGCTGTTAGTTTGTGCTAGTGAGTTGCAATGAATCAGAGGACATTCTTTCGGGAACATTATTTCTAAAATATATGCAGAGATAACTTTTTAGTCAAAAGAACTATGAATACTTCAGAGTCTCCTTCATTTCATAATATATAATTAGGAAAGCAAATAGATGAGAAGTTAGGTGGAACAGTTAAAATGTTTTTGAATACTTGTGGATTCTAGTATTTACACTGAACAATTGAAAATTCTTATTTTGTAGATCAAAAGAAATTGATATTAGCATTTTCACATGATTCTATCTTTGATAAGGTAGATTTAATTTCTTTCACTACATATGTTACAGAAATATAAATATCAAGCTAGATTTTTTATACTATAGTGCTTCAAATAATTACATATAGTTACAGAAAAAGTAAGTTATAATTTTATTGAGAAATTGTGATTTTTAGAAGTGATGTTACAAGAAATTTGTTTTATATTTTGTTCACATAACTTAATAATATACTTTGCCCCTGCTGGGCTGATGCTATTGCTGTAAGAAAATAAATAGATTGTAGGAAACAGACTGATTGATTACACTTAGAAAAACCTTAGGGGTAGAGACACAAAAGTAAATCACATAAACTCATCTGAAAAATATATATCTTTACCATGGAGCTGAACTGTGTTTTTTGGCTCTTAGTTTAAAAAGTAAGCTAATATTGTATAAATCGCATGTTCTAAAGTAAAGTTTTTCAAATTGGCGATCTGAATAACAAGAAATATGTTACAAGAAATTGTTTTGTGCTGAAGTGTAAGAAGATGAAGGTTAAAGAAAGTTAATTAGATTGATTTACTGATTGATTTATTGATTTACTGATTATCTTCCCATCTCTTTAATAAGTATACTTTTTCTTTACAAAATTTCTTCCCTAGACAAACAGGGATGCATCAAAATCTTGTCTATTCTTTGTTCCCCATTCTTAGAAGCTATTTTGAAGTGAAGAGCCATGAGGAATCATCAGCCTCATAGAAAGATAATATATTGCTTTATTTTATTTTATTTCTGCAATTTTTTGTTAGTTCAAGGGATTGGATATCAACAGTTTAGAGGAACAGTAATATTTAGGCCAATATCCTTAACACATCCCTTCCATGCATGACTAATTCCTAGGCCGCCTATCAGAAGTGTTTAGTTGGGTCCCAGGTGGTTCAGGGGATCTCTCCAGGCTCTGACTTCTCATGGCCATCACCTCTTTGCTCTTGTCTGAGAGCTCCGGTTGCCATCCTGGGATGCTGGATGCCTCGCAGCATAGCCTTCAGCAGCTTGCCTGTTGCCTTTCAGTTCTTGCTGGCCGAGGAAACTGCTTCCTCAGTTTGTCCACAGAGCATCAGACACAGGATCCCATCCCATTACCAGGCAGGCCAAGCATTTAAAATTTCAACCTGTGCCCACAGATGGGCTTTGGATTGTACAGCCATAAAGAGTAATGGCAATGTTTTCATGGTTCTTGGTAATTACATTGAACTTCCTTATTGTAATATTAGGAATATACACTGAAAATTTGTAGGTTAAAAAAGGAAAAATGAAAACAAATGAATTTACTTTATGATTCCTCTTTAAAAATAATGACCAATAAAATGTAGGTAGAAGTAACTTTAGTAGTAGCTATAAGAAGAAACACTTTAAAATAATGAGGTCCTTTATTCCCTTGGACAAATATATTATTCAGGTACCAACTATATCTTAATGCAATGTTTTCCACTTAAAATAACTATTAATAAAGTAAATGAATGAAGCATTGGCTCCTTGTTTCCCAAACATGTATGTAATACTTAAAATAACGATGCCAATATGTATTTGGTATAAACATTCTTTCCAGTGATTCCAAAGATTAAAAGAAAAGGCTGTCTCTTCTCCCATTCTCCCAGTGCGAGATAACTAAAAACTATAAAAGTCCTAGACCTCATGGTTCAGAAGAGTATTGTAAGATGCTGGACTTTGGCCTGAACTTTGACTTTACATTTTATTTAAATATACAGCATGCAATGAAGTTGATGCCTATTTTACCGCTTCCTTACTAGAATGTTTCAACTCCAGCAACTGGGTGAAAAGCATCTCAGATTTCATAGGAAAACAAGGTCTACTTTGTGTACACATACGTCACGTAATTGAATAAACTAGAAAATATTATATAAGAAGCGAAGTCATACACATTCTTTAAATACATATAATAATTGATTAAAAACTAAGTTGCTAGTAAATAGGACTTAAATCTAAAACACACAAGTGTTAAAATACAAGGGAAACTATTTTGCAGTAAGCATTCTAAAGAATTTTTCCAGAATTCCAAAAATCCTAAGTTTATATATATATATATGAAAATATAGATATCAGTCTTCACATTAGCACTCTACTGTCATAGAAATTTCCAATTAAAATATATAAGCCAGGGCTTTTCTGTCCAGCTCTTAGAGGCCCAAAATAAACCTAATGTCTCTGATGATGTTCCTGTCTCAGCATGGAATGTCTTCTCTTCCTCTACCCACCAAATTACTACATCTCCTTCAAGGCCCTTTTCAAAAGCTCTTTTTCATGGAGCTTTCCCACTCTACAAGTCAGAATTAATTACTTCTTCCTATGGGCTCTCAAAGCACTTTGAACTTCTAAATGGCAATTACTTTATTCTGCCTTGCACTATTTACATGCTTAAATATGTCTGCCTCACAAGGCTTTAGGTTCCTTGAAGACATCTTAATCAACACATTCCCCCCCCCACCTCACTGGATTTCTTTCATTCATATGTACTTAATTATAATTTGGAAAATCGTACCAGTTACAGAAGAGCTAGCTGCTCAACAACTTTGGGTTAAAAATAACAAAATTGAAATTATTGTTTTTTACAATCCCTTCCAGTCAAATTATGATTGTAATGATGCCTTTCCACGTTGATCATTTTGTATCTTTGACAAGAAGTCAGCAATGTTAAAACTGTCTATGTGTGGTATTTTCCAATATTCCTTGGACTCCTAAATGTACCCTTTAATATATCATACCTGTAGCATGTCTGAAAATGTCACTTGGATAACTATCTTTTCCCTGTGCTTTACTAAGATTAACCTTTTGAGTCATATAAATCAAAATTCAAGGAAAGAGAAAATTCAAGGAAAGAGAAAAAGCTAAAATGGATGTCACCTTTGTGCCTTTATTTTGTGAAACTTTCAACTTGAATACTGTATCATTGGTGATATTTTAAACTTTTAGCCATATTTCTATGATGTTTCCCTCCATAGAGGTAAGAACAGACATTATTCACTCTCGGATGTCTTCTAATTTGGAGAAAGTTATTTTGCAGTTAAAAAAATATGAGACTGAGTTTAAACAATTCCCCCAAGAAGTGTAAATAGTATCAGAATGGAAAATAATTCCTAATTTTTCATTTCTAATCAGCATCCTAGTCTCCAGAGCATCTAAAATGCTGTACATTTGTACAATACTGTACAAATGATGATTCTCAAATCATCTATGTAGATGTGTGTAGACCACCTAAGTAGATGTATTAAAGTGTATGTAGATCTCTGTAGGGCACATGAATTAAACCTCAAAGGGCTAGGTAAATGTACCTCAGCATTGTTTTCTAGTCTAACCTGTTACCTTTTCACTAATAACTAGTTATATATAAGATCAAATAAATTCCTCCTTCGCTGAGTTTAATATTATATTTGTTTATCTTTTCACACTTTTTACTTAGTTTTAAAATCGTCTGATTTTCTATGATAACCAGATTAAGATGGAGATCTGTGATTATATTGACAGAAAAACTGAAGTTCAGTCTTCTAATGTCAAAAATCCCCTTTTTTTCTTTGTATTTCAGGATCTTTCCTCTTTGTTAAACTTAGTAACAGGAAAAGAAATGTTAGAGGCATGAGTGGGTGAAACTTAGAAGCACTTTAGAAGAGATTGCCTTCAAATTGATTGCTATTTAATGATATATAGATAGATAGATAGATTAATTTGGCATGTGCTAATGTTAATTATTTTTTATTTATGAAAAATGACATGAAAAACACACACATGCCACTGTAATGCTTACATTTTAAATATCTTTATCTCATATTAAGTGTTTACATAAAACTTTTCTTTGTATATTTCTGATCATGTATTGAACTGAGTTTACATCAAAGAACAGCACATTTTAAACATCAGTAGTAGCTATATTGGTTTATTTTATTTTGAATACCATTAAAAATTAGTGTTCATGAGTTAACACATAATCCATATATTATTATAAAATTGTGCCAGAAATTACCAATGGAAGGATTTGTATAATATAATTACATATAACCAGAGTGGAAGTTGTACTGTAATCAAAGGGCACAAAGCAATATTCTCCCTGTATAAGTTCAGGTTTGGACTTAAATATCAAAATATCTGTTGTTGAAATCTGTGGCAATTAAGAAATAAGAAAACTAAGCAATGATAAACTAATAAAAAATTAGAAGAAATATTAGCTATTATTTAATTTAAATGTTCAGTTTCATCATTCATATTTGGTAGAATATAGAAATTTAGAGAAAATAGAAAGGTTCAGTGTGAATTTAAAATCATATACAGATATATGGCCACTTAAAGGCTAAAAGTGACACCTTCTTTATAGCCAAAATTATATTGGAGTCTAAATAATTAAAATTGTCTGAATGAGGAAATAATCAGGATCTTAGTTTACAGCAGAAACACTCATATTCGCAGTCTGCAAAGCAAATTTGCATACACAATGTTATCTTCTAGAATGCTAGCATGGGTATAGCAATGAAATAGAAGGCAAGCACTGTCCAACAACCAAATGACAAATACTTTACAGATCATGTATATGATTGTAGTAAAATCCCTTTTGCATTTGCAGGAAGCTTATGCTTTTCTGCAGTTTCATTTAGATCAAAAGCAAAGAGAAAAACCTAGAGAAATTTTTTTTAGTTCTTATCCTCATTTGATCTCTAGTTAAAATTACCCTTAAATGCTCCTTTCTCTCTTCACTTGGAACAACCAAAATACCTAAATTATAAAAGCCACTGGAATATAAATGCCATGAGAAAAACCCCAAAGAGTGAGAAGGAATAAGAATGTTGTGCACTTTGTATTATCATTTTTAACAGAAGAATAAAATGGTATTACATATTCAGTTGAATTAAATTTTGGTTTCAGTGTAAGATAAATGCTTTTTGAATCTAGTGCAACTTACTTTAATTGTAACCGAAATGAAAGAGTTTAAAACTTGAGCATTAGGTTCTTAGTATTATGTAATTGATTTTTAAAGTATAGAGTTACAAGTTCAGTGCATGACATGTATAGGCTATGTATCAGCATGTTCCTTAGGAAAAAACATATAATATAAATACTAATGTTATTACTACACATTTTTATATAAATAACTACAATGTGTAAGGTCTGACTTAGGTACCAGGTAAGATACAAAGATGGTTCAGATAGGAATCTCTTTCTATAGGAGTTTACCATTTAGAGAATTATACCTTAGTTATAATAAATCCAGAGCAAAAGTAAAACCATTAAGTCAAACAACATATCAGATAAAAAAGCTCTAGATTTGCAACAGATTCTTCTTACCAGTGACCAACATAAAGATACAAAACTTTGAACTGACATAAAACAGGGCTGATAAGTAAAATATGAGTGAGTGTAAGATATTTTTGAAAAAATAAACTTACTGTATTTCAAAATGAATAAGTTGTATTCTCATTAAGGCATCAGGAAAAAAAAAAATCTAGAGCTTACCATGGCTATAAAAGTGTCCAAAAGTTAAGCCCTCCTCCCCCTTTGAAATCCTCCCCACACTGAGGATTTAGTTGAAATTTGAGGAATTGGAAAGAAACACATAACAATACTCTAAATAAAAATATTCTACATTCTGACCAATTTTTATATCTCAGCAAACTTCAAATGTAATATAAAATTCAGTGACAGTCATGATGACAAGTTATTCAGACATGCCGTAAAGAAAAATAGCTTTGATTTATAGTTTTTTGAAGATTCTATTATCTTCTGTAAATTTTAACTACAATTTTAGTTAATTTTGATAGAGAATGCCAAGTTGAATAACTATATTGGAAAGGTTTATTTAATTTTCTAAAAAAGTATGTTTTATATACATATAAAACATTACATATATATGCATATCAACATATAGTGTCACATACATGGTACACATATGTTTTTACTAAATTGAAAAAGTGTAGGAAGTTTATGTTATTTACATCATTCTGGATTTTTTAAATTATAATGCCCACTTAAAAGGTTAAAAAATTATTATTTCTCTGGACATTGGAAAATTTGACTTTTTGGAAACTCCTTTGTAAAAAGCAAGAAATAAAGCTAACATGATATTAAACAGAATTATAGAATTTGTAATAAAAAAATACTTCTAAGCCATTACATTTTATTTTGAAGTCCAGTGACCATCTCCCATTTTCTCCTACGTGTGTGAGAAATAACTGATGTTTAGCAATTGAGTTTATTTTTATTACTGAACTCAAGTCAAAGTCTCAGCCTGGGGTTCAAGTTCTCAAAGATGGGCAGATTTAATATATTTGTCACCATCTTGATATTGCTGAACTTCAGATGAAAGTGATGGTCGGTGAGTCTGTGAAGTGAGGACAAACCCTGAGTTAATGTTGCTGTGACATTCAAGAACTCATTTGTTTTTGTTCTAAGCTGCAATACGTTTTGCTAGGCTGATATTAATTTTAACAATTACCTCTTTTCTCCAGTTTATCTAGTTATTATTTTAGTCAGTGACCTTGTATGTTATTACATTTATTATTTAAAAAAATATAATGTGAAAATTTATGTATGTCTTTTATTTCTCTTTGATAAGTTTATTTAAAAAATCTAAAATTGTTTTAGGTAAACCCTATTTCCTTTAAGTAAAAAAAAAAAAAAAAAAATTAAGTTGTATGCTCCCATTCATGAATAGTTTTTGAAGATCAAACAAGCCAGGATCAATTTTTTACATATCAGGTGATATGTCCAGAGTTTGCATTTAAAAATGAATTTGCAGTCGTCTTTTGTCTCTATTTCCTAATTCATTTTTAGGGCTTTAAAGATCTGTTGTAACAGGACTCTTGTTACATTTAATAAGTGCCACGTTGATTGGCGTTCTCTAAGTAGGCTTTTCAGTTTGCCTGTGGGGAAATTTAATATAAAAACATTCAACATTCTTTTATTAGTGTTTTTTACTATTCCCAGTCCCATCAGACCTTTGGTGCAAGCAGTGTATTATTGAAAAGCTTATCTGTAAGAAGTGAGCCAAGGGGAAATTCAGCCTTTATTAATATTGACATCATGTTCCCACACAATGGCTGTCTAAAGAAACTTTTCAGTTGGATTTCAACTGCTTTGATGCAACATAAATGGAAACAACTGAATGCATGGTTTAACACAGAATAGTGAAGGGTGCTGTATCCTACAAACCCAAACAAAGCTGGAGTTTAGAGGTATTTCAGGGCCATATCTAGTATCTTAAATGTATAGTGATTTGCAGAATGTTATGTTAACTTGGTAGGTTCTAGAACACACATATTTTCTCAGGGCCTCTCCCCCTCCCCCACCATTGCTATTTTAAAAGAAGAGAACCATTAAGATATTTTCAAGATAGAAGTTATATTTAAGTACCAATATACGACTTCAGTGGGAAAGTAAGTTATGTTTGAGGACACATTAAGGTAAGATTATTATTTCTATATTTTTTGCTATACAGTGTCAACATCCAGAAAAGATTATAGAGACAACTCAGACCAATTTATTGAAAACTTAGTCCTAGGTATTCGACTTTCTTCTATAATAACAAGTAACGGGCCAATGAGTTAGGTTGCTTTTTACAAACGTCTAGAATGCAGATCTAAATCATCCAAGTGAACAAGATTTTTAAGAGAAATATGTATTTGTCAGCTTCACCACAGAACTAGACTGTAGTTAAAGATATAACTATTAGTGTAAGTGGTAAATCAACACTCAAGTAAAAGGAAATAAGATCTTCACAATTAGAAAAAGTAGTTGACAGTTTGCTTAGAACCTAAATGTAATTTATTAGGAATAAATTCTTGACTCAATGAATACTATCACTTCTCTGGTTAAACAGTCCAAATCTGACATCTAGAACATTTCTTTAAAGTCACCATTTTCCTGGAAACACTCTAATTTTGAGGCGTCTAGGGCTATATTTAGCTTTTGAACAGTAGTCTTTTAAAAAATATGGTTATGAAACAGATTGATTTAGAGGAGCATTATAATTAGCTGCTGAATATGTTAGAAGGATAGATTATTCTACATGAATCACAGAGCTCACTTTAAGTGTCATTCCCCATTCTAAACTGCCAGCTTAATTTCTTCTCATTTTTCACCACAAGAGCCTTTTTTCTATTATGCCAATAATAAAGGTGTAGTTGTCATAAAATAGGCATACCTTTGTGAGATAATGAATTATAAACTGTTTTGTTTCAATTTTTAAAATAACTGAGTCATGATTACTTGATTTGACAATAACTAGAAAAACCTACCCAGAAAACAACCTTATTTAAAAAATATACACCCAGATTTGGTAGCTTTACGAGCCTTTGGAAAACATTTTTAGACACATGGAGAAAAGTCTGTAACATACAATAGCACAAAATGATAATAAGTATGGTTGGTCAAATGGTATGTTTTGGAGTGTAAGAAAATTATTATGTAAAGAACAACTGAAACAATACTGATGATCAATATTTAAGGAAAAATCTAAGATGATACATTTAAATTAAGATATGCTTTAAAAATTGACGTATATTTAAAAAACAATTCTAGAAATTGATGGTTTGACAATAAATATGAAAGTGCTATCAATCCTCAAAAGCCATTTAAAATTTGTCAGTTAAAAATAGTAGCATCATCCTAGGTGAATTTTATAGAAGAATCGGCATTATTATACAATCTTGGCATAGTCGTAAGAACTGTGTAAAATATATAACTTTAGTGTTTATCACAAGTGTAAGATTTAAAAAATTGAATAAACATTTAAAACATGCTATTACTCCTGACATGTCATTCTGCTAGATGCGTAATGAATATTCAGTAAACAGTAAGTTGAGTACTAAAATACAAATAACAGGTAAACTCTTCATTGTTGTTTTTAGAAATGCCTATTTTCTTCTTCTTCATCTTTTTTTTTTTGCTTTGCTTTCTATTTTCAAAAAAAAAGTTTCCAAAATTAATTACACTGGAACCAATAATAGAAAATAAGGCAATTTGTTTATAAAATGATGAGGTTCTAGGACCCAGACTGGCAAGCAATTACAGAAGCAGCATTGCTCTAATAGAATCACGTTGGGCTGGGCTTTTGTGTTGCCCAGTATGTTTGAGAAAGAAGCAAGGGGAGAAAGAGTGCAGAAGAAATCCTACATGGATATGCACAAAAGCACAAGAGCCTGTTGTGTTGCTGAAATGCAGGTACAGAGTGCTGAAGGTTGGGGGACCTGCCCTAACTCTCCTCTGAGAGCTCTTTGAAGACTTGTTATAACAGATTACTGCATCCTATCCCAGAATTTCACTAGGTCTGGGTGCATCTGAGACTTTTTTTCTTTTTCTTTTCTACCAAGCTCTCCAATTTAAAATGCTGCTAGTTCAAGAAGCACAGTTTGAGAAGCAATGAATTAAAGAATGAGCCTGGTGTATACGTGACAATATTTTTACACTTATCAGATGGGGAACATTTTTTTTCAGGGACTGTTAAAAAATAGTCGTGTTACTACAATATTAATGTTTCCCCTGATTCTTGGAGCTATATGTCATATTTAAAGATGAAAACAATCACTAAGATATCACCTACCACATGGAAAAAATTCTCAGGATAATTATACTGTTAAATGGCAAACCTGTAGCTACAGAAAATTGAGATAGATACAATACCACAGTTCTTGTGGGTGTTTGGACGTAGGCATATTCTTAGTTCAGCTCTGGAGCTGTATACAACCTTTTACCAATAATCATGAGAAAAATGCTTTATTCCCCAATTATTTATAGGACCGTATGCCACTATGGAGAAATATCTCCGATTGTGGTAAAAACTGCTATTTAAACAACTTCTTAGATTAACTGACATACAGTATTCCCTTGCAAAGAAGACATTCACAACTTTAGGAAAATTTCTAGAATTTCCAGGCCCTGTCTGCTCCTGCTGGGTGAGCCATGTGCCTATGCAAGATCAGTTGTTTGTTCTTAAATCTGTTTTTAAGTCATACTTATTATTGCAATAATGTAATTTTTTTTTTTTGAGGCAAAGTCTCGCTCTTCGCCCAAGCTGGAGTGTAGTGGTGCGATCTTGGCTCACTGCAACCTCCACCTCCCAGGTTCAAGTGATTCTCCTGTCTCAGCCTCCTGAGTAGCTGGGATTACAGGGTTGTGCCACCACGGCTGACTAACTTTTGTATTTTTAGAAGAGATGGGGTTTCAGCATGCTGGCCAGGCTGGTCTCAAACTCCTGACCTCAGGTGATCTGTCCATTTCGGTCTCCCAAAGTGCTGGAGTTACAAGCATGAGCCATGACTCCAGGTCTCTGTAATAATGTAATTTCATAAGATATTGCATGAAGATTTTTAAAATAAGTTAAATATTACAAAACTTAATGCAAATAAGTTATTAAATTTGTGTCACATTAGAGACAAGACAGCTGTAAAAACAATGCAAATCCAGAAGTGTTTTTGTAATTGTTTTGCTTTAAAGTGATTTTAAATTACGGCTTCACTGTAAGGAATTGCAGGGAATCCTGGAGAATGCATTTTAAGTATTTATGAAAGAAAGATTATGCTGGATTCTACTTGGGGTAGACACATTTTTCAGAGAAAAGCTTTTGCCCTATATCAAAAGATGTATGAATAAATACATACTTGGATTTAAGTTAAAATAAAATGGTCAAGATAGGTTTCCTTTATCCTCATCCTCATCCTTCTTACCACCATCCTCTGCTTTCATTTACCATGGCAAAGACTGTCATTTTCTAGCCAAGTAGGTACTCACCCTCTTTCATAGTAATAGAATTATCGATGGCATATCTTACTATGAACCACCTTTGCTAGTTCCCCCAACCCCTTACAGTTAACTGTGGTTATGTGACTAAATTCTTATCAGTAGCAGGTGAGCCTAAGTGATGGATGCCAATTCCAGACCTGGTCCTTAAAACACTGCCGAGTCAAAGCTTGCGATTGCGTTCTTCTTCCTCTATAACTTTCCCTCACAAGAGCAAGAACGCAGACATGCCTGAGACACAGCTTTCATGGAAATTAGGGATACATCCCTGGAGATAACAGAAAATGGAAGAAGCACAGGTTTCTGAATGACCACATGCAAAAAGGCTTTGCTGCATAAACAAAACCAAAACTAAAAGCCACTTGGTTCTTTAAGCAAGCAATGTTAAACTTTTTTTGGTTCTTGTTGCAGCAACTTAACTCTTACCCTAATTCATTACCTTGTTTTTTTAATTATAGAATTACTAAACACTGCTCCTGAATGTGAAAGTGGATTTCTACCGTACATGGAGAACTCTACAAAGGTGGCCTCTAATTTCAGATTATGTTAGATTTTTAATTTCTCACCTTTTGTTACATTTTTTTGCAGTATACAGAAAGTCCTCTTAAAGTAAAATTTTTAAAGCAAATAAAAAGAAACATATTATTCTTAGAACACAAAAAACAATTTAAAATACTGTTCTTATAATTCATGGGAAAATGTGGTTTACATATTAAAGATTTTATTTAGGAATAATTATCATCTGTCCACACAATTGATGCAAAAAAAGTTTGTAATTAATAATACAATTAAAGTTCTTAATTATTTTAAAGCTTAACATTTAAGTTATTTTATTTTTGGGTAATGCTCAGATAAATCTATTTTATGTGGTATCTTATGGTTCAAGTGATTATATAATACAGATAGTTTATAGTACAATTAACTGCATTGAGAGAGCTTATGCAGAAAGATATTGCTAGAATCTCAAGTGAAATTCTGGTGGTCTTTTCTAGTGGTGTTAAGAATAAAATGGTAGCTGTTATATATAAAATATTACAAAACTCGCTGTCTGAATGTGTGCTTTTCACTTTTTAACAAACTCATTAATCAAACAAAAGATTTTTATTTAACCACTATGAATATCAAGGCACCAGGAATGGAAATGCAATATTTCTCAATAGTGATACCAAAGTCCCTCTTAAGGAAAGAACTCTTTTTTAGAAGAATACCTGGATACACAGCTAGAGGTATTGATGAGATTTTAAAGGGACATGTACAAGCAGGAGCTCTAAAAATAAAGGGAATATGTGTGGTAAACTGTTCCTCAGGAAATAAGATGAGGCTTTTGTTTTGCTTGGAGGAAGAGCAGATAAGCAGAGGGATGAGGAAACACGGAAGAGGAGAGGAGGGAGAGGGAAGACTGAGACAATGTGCAGCTAGGCAAAGGAAGCAAAGAGGAAGGAAGCAATTCTTCTGAAGTGAGTGGCCCAAGGACACTTTCCAGAATATGGGTGCCCAACATTTAATAGTTTTTGTTTTTTTTTTTTGGCATTTTTGAGATGTAAGCCTCTTCTCCACTTTGTCTCCCTTTCTTCCCCAAACCTAACACAACTTCTTTAAAGTAACCTACTCTCACAAAAGCATGTGTTTGTGTACCTCTTATTGCTGTTTTTATTTTTGCTATTGTGCGTTGTGTGTGTGTGTGTGTGTAATTTAGGGAAGGGATAATTTTCTGTAATTGGGTAAACGGGCTTTGGGATAAAGATTATATATAAGTAATCTGGGACGGAGAGTGAAAAGATCAAGGCAGGCACGTAATTTCTTAGGATTTTGCATCGATGTGAAGGATAAATTGAATTTCCATGAACCATACATTTGGAGACTGGATCCAAAATCAAGTAGGTCTTAATGAGATGTACTGGATGCAGTTCCTGCCCTCATAAAACTAGTGGCGAGATGACAGAATGAAAATCAATGTGGCCGAGATACTTGCTGCTCAATGAATATCCAGGCATTCCTGCCTCTTTCCAACCTCCCTTGTAATTTGGTATGGTTGTATGGCCAATTCTAGACAATAGTCTATAAAAGGACATTTCAGTTAACATTTTCAGACCAAAGCATATAAAAGTCAGTGTGCAAATCTGTAGCTCTCTTCACCATGAAAGCGACACGTTACAAAGAGAGTGACTACCGTGTCCAAGGTGTCTGAGTCCCTGAGCGATTGGGTAAAAACAGTTGCCCTAAAGAGTCACCAAGTCCACAGATGACTTAGCATAATGGAGAAATAGAATACCATGAGTTAATATCACCACAATTTCAGGAGGAGCTTAACTTAATACGATAATTGAGGGCAATACAGTGTTAGGGACACTAAGATACAAATATGGATGGAGTATTTTGGAAGGCAAAGGAGGGAAATTAAATTCTATTGGTGGAAAGCAATGTCAGAAAAAATCATCTTGCAATTTAACTATTATGGAAGCAACAAAGTCAACATCACAGAGTAATGAATAGAAAGTTGAATTAGGAAGAGAAACATACCTAATGCATGCAGGGCTTAAAACCTAGATGACAGGTTGATAGGTGCAGCAAACCACCATGGCACATGTATACCTATGGAACAAACCCGCACGTTCTGCACATGCATCTCAGAATGTAAAGTGAAATAGAAAAAGGAGAAGGAGGAGGAGGAAGAGGAGGAGGAGGAGGAGGAGGAAAATGTTTCTGGACATCTTAAGCAGAGTTTAGGGGAGACAAAAGTTGCTTTTGGTTCCATCCTACCAAAGTCACAAAGGCTAGAAGGTAATGTACAGGATGGAGAAAGGTACTAATGATTTTCCGGGGTAATCCCTACTAAGTATTGATAAAATCAAGGAAAAATACTTTAAGTGTTTCTAAACCTTCCCATTAGATTTCCTTCATGTCCTGCAAGTATCCAGGTCCACCATATGTGTATTATTTTACACATTAATATATATAAGCTTGGATTTAGTCAATCAACTATATGTTAGTATATATTTTGTCTATAATTATATATACATATGTTCTATATTCACACATTTGAGTGTATAAATGCAGTATTTATTATGATATTTAGAGGAAGTGTGGTATAATGTTGAGAACATAAATCAGCATTTGGAGACCTGGGATTTCTTTCGTATTCCATCACTAATTCATTTAATGATTTGAGCAAAGCAAGTATTTCATCTCTTTGAGCTCAAATTTCTCATTCTTTAAAACATTTTAACTATACAGATTACTTCCTAATGATCCCATTCTACATTCTGCCTTTGGAAAAATGGCCATCGTGCAAGTTATTTTGTTTTCTGAACCTTATTGTTGCTTTTACTCTTAAGACAATGTCAAAAGTATTGAGGGAATGAAAAAATAATACGATTTCTTTGTCTTGCTCATAAGACAATAGGTTGTCATCATTTTTTTTCCTGACAGTGGAGAGTAAAGCTATAAAGAACGTATTACGGAAAACATGATGAGCATGTTATATAAGAATTTGATGATGTTCTTCCTGTCTCTGGCTTTGTTTCCTGCTTTACTTCATTCCTTTCACAGTCAGAGTTGCAGAAGACGCAATGGCAGGAGGTTTTCTTAGTACCTCAAGCCATTGTTGATGCTTTTCCTTCTGACTGGGCTTCTTCTTACTTCTGGTTCATCCTTCAAATCCAGCCTCCAATATTACCTTCTCTCTGTGGATGGTATCCCTATACAGATTTAGTCATTTTCTTTTCTATGCCAGCTGTATAATTTGAACACAGTTACATTATTTGTTTACCTGTTTGTCTTCTTTTCTTCCTGTCATCGTTGAATACAATTAAGTACAAACAACAGAGTTCTGTTTAAAAAAAAAAAAAAAAGCTGTACTGCCTAGTACTGTCACATGTAGCTATTTCAGTTATTTCCCCCAAAACACCTTTCCTTAATCTCCATGATTGGATGGGTATCTTAATTTCATTACTCATGAATATAGATATCACAACTTTGTCAAACAGTGACATAGATTTTGTGTTATCAATTCTGCCAAGATTGCACCCCAACTTATATTTATTATAAAATAAATTTTGTCATCCAGAAACATACATATTGCGAACTTTTTCATTTAAAGAAATGAAGACTTTTTGAAATAAAATGATGATTTGTTTAAAATGGAAATAAATTGTAACTTTTTGCATCTTACACTGAATATTAGACTTGAAGTTTTTGTTCTTGATAAGGTTCTTGAAAAAAGGAGTAATTATGGGAGCCAGTGTAGCTCATCATACTGGCTATTTGTTAGTTTGCAGGAAGAAGACTGGGTGCCTTCTATTCATCAATGACTTGTGTTGTAATTTTAAATGCGCTATTTTATTTCGTCATACAAAACCGATGAGTGAGTTACTATCTTCTTATCCCAAATGATAAACAGGCTCAGTCAAAGCTGATGACTTACTCAAATTATTTGGTAATATACGAGGTCTTTGGTTTGAAACAAGTGTTTTCAGTCTTAATTTCTTCATCTATCCCTTTCCCACCAGGCTGTGAAATTAAATGAGTTAGAATACGGAACACCCTTAGAATAATATCCAGCATTAATAAGTGCGTTGTTTAAGCATTGGTGATGATTGTTGTTCTTATTATTGCATAACTCCAGAGATGGTGCTCTATTTTCTAAATGAAGGCAACCTGGGTATCAATTGGTAGAAGCTTGAAACGCTGTGTCTGCAACGAGTACCTTCGAGGTGCTATTGTGTACCTCTCTATAACCTAGGAATACCCCCAAGATGGAGTGTGTTGCTCTAAGTGCAGCAGAGGGGGCACGGGTAGGAAAGGAAGATGATGTGGAGCCTTTAGTAAACCTATAGTTTTGTAAAATATAAAAGACTAAAGAACCTTTCATAACAGGAAAAATTTATATGAGCTGCCATGGGCTTCTGCTAATTTTTTTTTTTAAAAGCAAACTAGCAACCAATCATTCAATGTTTCAGGGGAAGTGAAAACTTCCTCACTTCCTTTTGAATTATTTCTCTCTCACTGGACCCACGCCAGTGAGACCTTGCCAAAGTGTAAGGGAGTGACCAAGATTAGGCAAGTTGGCCCTGGAATATAATCCTATCAGAGGAACATAATTATTGAAAATATTTAAAGCTCACTCAAGAAGGTGCAATATGGTGTCTTCTAGAAATTCTTCTACCAAGGCTTATGGGTTTTTCTGGCTTTTAAATTTACTCTTCCTTTTGATTCTATGATTTTCCCTATAGCCTTCCCATGAATTTTCTTTTGCGTACATTACATTAACCAGAGTATGACCTGCAACCAAAGTACCGTAACAGGAATGGAATAAAATGGGCCTCAGGGTCAGTAGGCCTGTGCTTTGACTCTGGCTCTGCCACTACAAGCTGTGTGGCCTCAAGCAGTCAATTAATCTACCTAAGCCTCAATGTCCTTATCTGTAAATGAAAATAAAAATATTCAACTTTCTAAGATTGCTTCTCTGCTTAAATTAAATAATACATTTAAAGCACCTATTATGGTATTTGACAAAATATACTTAATAGAAACACCACAAAGAAAGAGGAAATTAATTTTCTTCTTCTACCCCTTCTCTATAACCTGATTTCAGAATCAAACTTACTATTGCTAAAGAGAAAGTGGCTGCAGTTTCCTTCTGACCTGGCTGCATGTTTCTTCATCGCTGCCTGTCCTTCACTGAGCTAAAGAAATCAGTGTCACACAAAATCATTTTGCCTTCCAAAGGTTCTGACTCTTAAAGAAGATCATACTGGTGATTGTTATTTTTATATTTGATTTTGTTTTAATGTAATTTTTTTTAAAGGCATTGGCAGTAAGTCACATCGTCTAGTTATCCAAAGCCCAAGCCAGTTAGCAAGTGAAAAAAATGTTCTGAACCTAATGATCTCTAAATTGCTTCTTTATATTAACTCTTTAATTCTATATACAAAAATTAGTTCTTATAAAATGTCATTCCTTCTTTCATTCTCCTAGATTCTCAATCATTTTGATTTGGGGAAATAATTAGGGAAATTTTCTTTAAGTGACAGATATTTTTAATGGGTTCTGAGACTTTGAACAATAGACGTTATTCTAGGGCAGAAAAGTCTTTAAATTCAGGCCTTTTTGCCTACAATTCAAAGTTCTTTGAGGTAAGAGACTAATATACTATATATTATTTATTGACCGGAATTAGGATTGTTTTTGTTTTTCCATGATGGTTTCATGAATATACAGAACATGGACATGGCTGTGTCCATCAATATTCGCTATGAATTCCTTTTGTGAAAATGCAACTTTATCTGTATACCTATGTTAGAATGACCTATACAAAGGAGAAGCAAGTCCACAGAAGGGCAGTGAGGGGACAGAAATGAGAAGTGGTGTCATTTTGTTTAAGCTCAGACTGTAATTTTGTAACAGTGCACTGGGTAGTTGGCTTATTTTCTATAAATTTTTAAACCAAATCTTAACTACGCTACTCCTGGATAAAAATTTCAATTCCTTTAACTTATGTTTTAATGCTTCAATCATTTCTGATTTCCTTTAAATTTGAAGATCTTTAAAATCTAAAATGAATATTCTTTGATTATTACTTTAAAAATATCTTCTGTATTCTGTTATGAAAGAATAAAAATTGTCAAAATTTGAAAACAGCATGCATCTTAAAGTTTCATGTCAACTATTTGTCAAATATCATAGTATATAAAATATTAGTGATTATTTTAAATGTTTGAATTTATATTAGAATAATGACAAGAATAAAGAGCTCTGGCAAAAAAAAGTTTGATCTGAGAAAATTTTAGCAATGTTTAAAATAATATACAACAAATAGTGAGTTTATAAATCAAGTTAGATATCCAAAACAAGGGACCTGGTACTGACTGGAAAGGAAATCTCATTCTAAACAATGCAGGCAATGTAGAGAAAAGACACATGAAAAGAAAGGAAATTACTGAAGCTATTATATGCACAACACACCCAGCTGGGAGTCCAGCTGCTGAAGGAAGCTGTTGGTTCTTGATCTATGGAAGTTCCTAATTAGAATACAAGTTAGAAATATAACAGAAAACATAAAAAAGAAAGAAATTGACTATAAGACTTAACTTTTGTTTTGCTTCTTTAAATGTTAGCAAAAACAGACTTAGAGAAGCCTGGCTAAATAAGCAATAAATAATTTTTATAACTACTGACTTTTGTTACCAATTATACTTTATCAAAGTTTCCAATATTCCATTACATATTTATCCCCTGCTTTCAGATAGGCATGCCTACCAATAGCTTGTGAACCGTATGCTGCATTTTAAAGCTGCTGTATATGAATCAAATGGTGTGCACTTAGGATGCATTTATATATTCCTTAAAAAGCAGATTTTTCTTCCGTTTGGCTCTCACTACATACTTCTCCAAAGGTTTTTACAAGAGATGAGCCTTTATAGGATTATAAATCATAGCATGCTAAAATAAATGCTATAGGAATTGAATACATGGTACAGTATTTTGCACAGTGATAATAACCTAAAGCCCCAAAGCATATAAATATATGATTGATTTTTATTTTTATTTTAAAAACCCAAATAAATATGTGCTCACGTATTCTGTTATTTATGGTATTTCAAATTACTCCTTTACAGGTTTGTAGGACTAATGTGACCTTCCCAAGGTCTATGCAAGCAAAAAGAAAAGATCCAAAGCAATTACCCAGAAAATTAAAATTAAAAAATAATAAAATATGTAACAAGCTCTACTTTCATGAAATTGTCTAGGTATCTCAGGCAAATCATGTTTAGGTCCAAATTTAAGTGGATTATTGTTTTCCTTTTCCAATTCATTGCTAGCGAACTTTATTTTTCAAGGTTGATCAGTATGCAAGACAAAGTATTCTCTGATTGATCAGTATGCAGGGTTGGATTACTCTAGAGAACATTTGGGCATTTTGACTATGTCCTGTGGATTAACCTGCAGAGTATGCATTTTGGAGGGCAGGTACTGAGGGAGGAAACAAAAATGACTTAATGGTCTTGCACTGTGGAAGTCTGATCGACTCCCTGAGTGGAGGTCTAACCATCTTATGAAATCACTTGCCATATGACAATGATCTTACAGCTCTTGGGAAAATAAATGTACCTCATTGTTAAGATGGATTAAATAATAAAACTGATTAAACAAAGAGTAGTGACATTCATTTTTAGTTTTGAATTATACAATCATACTGATATTTATTAAGATATATTGATTTTTCTCATGGCAATAGTTGTTCAATGTGTAATATTTTTAGGACTGAAAGTATATGGGCATCTACTACATTATATTTCATGACAGTGATTTTAGACTTTCTGTTGTAAGTAGTGAGACTTTTTATTCACAAGATTTTTGTCACTACATTGCCTGCTGGTCTTATTATATGAGAAGGCACTTGAGAATCTCTGCAGAATATTTATCTGCAGGAATTATCTGGGCATAATTTTAAGAAATCATCTGGTACAAAGGAAGGAAACATGGAAGGAAGGTGGAAAGGAAGAATTTCTGTGTCAGTAATTCAATGCAGCTTTCAAAAATTAAGTGAAAGCCAAGTATTCTAAATTCTAGGTTGAACCTTATTTTAAAATCATTGAAACGTTCTTCACTTTATGCTTTTTCTTTGGATTAGGTTAAATCTCTGAAATTGGATAATATCAAGGATGTTTCCAAATTAGTGGAAAAAAGATGGTTAATAGGTAAAGAAAAATTTTGAAATATGTGTTTTATTATCTCATGTAAGAATAAATTGTGATATGTTAACATAGAAAATGCAACCGTGAAATTCTACAAACAGCAAACAGCTGTATCAAGAAATCTAGAGAAGCATGTAGAAGAGAATATTAAAGGGCTTATAAATTTGCATTGGGAGACAAATGCACAAAGTAGAAGGCTCTTTTCCATCAAAATGACATTGATTTGATTAAACAGTCTAAATTAACAATTATTGAAACCTTACAGGTGAAATACCCAATTGTAGAAAGGTGCAGGATAAACAACTTATTTTTCCAGGCTCCCCCAGTATGTGCTAAAAAATGAGATTGCCTTAATTATAACCATGACAAAAATTATTTATCTGACTCCAGCCTCCATTTCTATTGTAGAAAAAAGACCCTTTCAAAAGTAGATATATTATCTAAAGTCAGGCTGACACATAACCCACCCCTTAACATCCACTAATGCATTGACATTTGTTTTATCATATTAATTTCCATCATGGATGCTGGACAGTGAATGGTAAGAGTCCACTAAGAAACATATTCATATGGAAGATAGAAAAGATGTTGAAAGGGGTTTTAGATCAAAGTGCTAGAAACATTTTTGTTACTTAAAATTTGACATTTTGGCTGACTTTGCTGCCCTTGCATAAACTCTAAGACTAAGATCATAATTGCTCTATTAGATTCTTTTAGTTTAACAGAGCAGAGTTGATCAAGTTATTTTAAGTGATAGAGATGTTTATTGTCCGGATGCATTTTGGAACAAAAAATCATGTTCTTTAGCCAAGTAGGTCTTATAAAAACAAACAACAAACAAACCTGGAAAATTAACCAAGCAGATCTCAGTAGCAGCTGGAACTATACAACAGAGTCGAGCTTCACTGATACAAGAATTGGTGCTGCTGATGATGGTGGTGGGGCTGGGGGTATTATTAAAAACCCCACAGTCCTCTCTGGGATCCTAGCAGCAGGAAAGCTTGGCCCTGAAGAGTCTTGCTGGTGGGATGCAGTTCTCCCTCTTGGCTACTCTTTGGATTTTGGTTGCCTTTTCCCACTACAGCGTCCTCTGCTATTGCCTCTGAGCATCTGCCAGCTCTTATTTTCTGCTTCCTCAGATTTGGCTCAGTTGTGATCCCACCCCCTCATCACAGCTCCTCTACATAATGAGCTCTGTTGGTATATCCTTTTAGCTACCTCTCCTGTTCCTAGGGCCTTGATCATCTTTGATCTTTGAAACTCCAATCCATTAAGTCCGGATTTCCATTTCTTTCTTGGTGGAACAATCCATGATAAGTGGCCATCTAGTCAGAACTACTTCCTTTAAATCAAGTTTTCACCAGGCAGATACCATGACTAGCACATGAGTGTTAAAACTATTGGAAAAGTAGTTTATTTTGTCAACTATGATCCCTAAAAATAAATACCTTAAATTCCTGATAGTAGGCATAAAAATCTCTTTTTTGAAGAGATAAATTTTTCATTTATTTATTGTTATTTTTAAATACATTTAAAGTCTTTGTGGGTACATAGTAGGTGTATATACTTACGCAGTACATGAGAAATTTAGATGCAGGCATGCAATGCATAATAATCACATCATGGAGAATGGTGTACCCATCCCCTCAAGTATTTATCCTTTGTGTTACACACAATCCAATTACACTCTTTTAGTAATTTTAAAATGTACAATTGAGTTATTATTGACTATAGTCATCCCATTATGCTATCAAATATTAGGTCTCATTCATTCTTTCTATTTTTGCCTACCCATTAGCCATCCCAAACCTCCCCATCATCTTCCACTACTCTTCCCAGACTCTGGTAATGATCCTTCTACTCTCTATGTCTATGAGTTCAATTGTTTTGATTTTTAGATCCTACATGTAAGTGAGAAAATGTGATGTTTCTTTCTATGCCTGGCTTATTTCACTTAACATAATAACTTCCAGTTCCATCTGTGTTGTTGCAAATGACAGGGTGTTATTCTTTTTTATGGCTGAATGGTACTCCATTGTGTATATGTACGTTTTCTTTATCCATTCATCTGCTGACGGATACTTAGCTTGCTTCCAAATCTTTGCTATTGTGAACAGCGCTGCAACACAGTCTGTGTGTATCATTGCTGGGTGCCCCAGCCTGCTCCCCTGAGACTGTGGTGCAGTGGCGCCTCCTCTGTTCCACACTCAGGATGACCTCCAGGCATTCAGAGCATCCACTCTCCAGAATTAGGAGTTTAGGTCACCTCCTGATGCCCCCATGCAGGGAACTTGGGGCTGAGCAGGTTTCCCAATTCCATGCCTAGGCACCCTTTGGGCACTTGGAGGCTGCCCCACATCCCCCCTCCACAGATCTGATGTCTGTGTCTGCAATTGGGTGATTTGTAGGGAGGCCTGCCCAGTCGGGCCCCACCCATCTTGGTCTCCCAGGGCTGAGCAGCAAGATCAGACCATTGTGCACTCCATGGATTAACCCATTGTCTGAGGCAACGGAGGTCTTCTCCTAGGAGGCAAGAATCAAGTATACCCCATCTGCATTGGCCGCAGCTGGCTCTTACCCGTAAGAGTCACCTACTGGTCTGGAGGTTGAACAGCAGCACAAAACAATAGGAAATCTGACACAAGTGCACAACATTGGGGAATGAGATAATCTTCCTGAGACTGCTGCCACCTGGGACCCACAAGACTATGATTCCACTCAAATGCCCAGTACATCACTACCACAACTAGCATTTGGGTAAGCCACCATAGAAAGGCTATCTATATTCAAAAAACATACACAGACTTTTTCCCTTTGAAAATACTCAGAACCAGAGATCTAACCCTCAGCATGATCTGCCCCTAAGGGAGGAGGGCACAGCCCACCAGTTTATCTTAGATCAAAGGAAACATGGGAGTGGCACCAGCTCCTAAAGGAAGCACCACTATAGTCTAGTAATAGATGTGGACAGGAAGTCATTTCTCATCTCCTGCCCCCCACCTCAGTGCACTGTTGTGGACTCAGCAGCAGCTCTTCCCATTAGGGTGAGGCAGCCTAACCCCCACTAAAGGCAAATATGCACTGGGGGAGGGCACTTTTCATGCTTCTCTGTTACCTTTGCTCCTGCTCCTACCTACCAGCTGTTACTCTTAAGTGCCACCTACCGGACCACAGCTTGAACTTTACCCTGAAACAAAATGATATCACTACAACATGCAATGCCTGAGAAAGCCACTGCACAATCCTATCTGCAACCAAGGAACCCCTACAGAGCCTTGGCACCTGAAAGCACCAAGAAATGAAGCCGATCAATGATACACAATGTACACCACAGTCATACCACAAGGGAAAAAAGAATAAAAATTGAAAAGCCCTATACAAATGATAGCAAATTCAAATAAAAAAGGAAGCATCAACTAGCTCTCTCAGATGAGAAGGAACCAGCATAAGGACTTTGGCAATACAAAAATCCAGAGTGTTTCATTATATCCAAGGATCTCACAAGTTCTCAAACAATGGATCACAACTGGAATGAAATGTCTGAAATGACAGATATAGAATTTACAATATGGATGGCAAAAAGATGCAATGAAATCCGAGCGAAAGTTGAAATCCAATAAGAAAAAGACAGAAAAAATGTCCAAGATTGAAAAGATGATATAGCTATATTAAGAAAGAACCAAATAGAATTTCTGGAATTGAAAAATTCACTACAGGAATTCAAAATACAGTTGGAAGCCTTGACAAAATACTAGACCACACACAGATGAAAGAATTTCAGGGCTCAAAGACCAGTCCTTTGAATCAACCCAGTCAGACAAAAATAAGAAAAGAGAATTTAAAAAAAAATGAGCAAAGCCTTTGAGAAATATGAGATGTAAAGTGACCAAACATATGACTTACTGGTATTCCTGAGAAAGAGAAAGTAAGCAACTTGGAAAACGTGAGAATATAATTAAGGAAAATGTCTCCAATCTTGCTAGAGAGGTCTGCATGCAGATGCAAGAAATCCAGAGAACTTCTGTAAAATACTATACAAGACTACATCCTTAAGGCACATAGTCATTAGACTATCTAAAGTAACATAAAAGAAACAATCTTAAAAGCGGCTAGAGAAAGGGTCATATTACCTTTAAAGGGAAACCCATCAGACTAATAGTGACTCCTCAGCAGAAAACTTACAAGCCAGAAGAGATGGGAGCCCATTTTTAGCATTTTTTCAAAATATTTTTTTTAATTTTTAGTTCTGGGGTACATGTGCAGGATGTGCAGGTTTGTTATATAGGTAAATGTGTGCCATAGTGGTTTACTGTATCTATCAATCAATCACCTAGATACTGAGCCCAGCATGCATTAGCCATCCTTTCTAATATTCTCTCTCCCCTCAAGGCCACCCCCGGACAGGCCCCAGTATGCGTTGTTCCCCTCCCTGTGTTCATGTGATCCCATCAATCACCTCCTACTTATAAGTGAGAGCATGCAGTGTTTGGTTTTCTGTTCCTGCAGTAGTTTGCTGAGAATAATGGCTTCCAGCTTCATCCATGTCCTTGTAAAGGACATGATCTCATTCCTTTTTATAGCTGCATAATATTCCATGGTGTATAGGTACCCCCACATTTTCTTTATCCAGTCTATCATTGATGGGCATTTGGGTTGAGTCTATGTTCTTGCTATTGTGAATAGTGCTGCATTGAACATATGTATGGATGTATCTTTGTAATAGAATTATTTATATTTCTTTGGGTATATACCCAGTAATAGGTTTGCTGGGTCAAATGGTATTTCTGGTTCTAGCTCTTTGAGGAATTGCCAGACTATCTTCCATAATGGTTGAACTAATTTGCATTCCCACCAACAGTGTAAAAGCGTTACTTTTTCTAAGCAACCTAGCCAGCATCTGTTGTTTCTTGACTTTTTAATAACGGCCATTCTGACTGGCATGAGATGGTGTCTCATTGTGATTTTGATTTGCATCTCTCTAATAATCAGTGATATTAAGCTTTTTTCATATGTTTGTTGGCTGCATGATTGTCTTCTTTTGAGAAGTGTGTTTTCGTGTCCTTTGCCCACTTTTTAATGGTGTTTGTTTTTTTCTTGTAAATTTGTTTGAATTCCTTGTAAATTCTTGATACTAGACCTTTGTCAGATGGCTAGATTGCAAAGATTTTCTGCCACTCTGTAGGTTGCCTGTTCACTTTGATGATAGTTTCTTTTGCTGTGCAGAAGCTCTTTACTTTAATTAGATCTCATTTGTCAATGTTTGCTTTTTTTGCAATTGCTTTTGGCAATTTCATCATGAAATCTTTGCCTGTACCTATGTCCTGAATGGTGTTGCCTAGATTTTCTTCTAGGGTTTTCATAGTTTTGGGTTTTACATTTAAATCTTTAATCATCTTGAGTTAATTTTTGTGTAAGGTGTGAGGAAGGGGTCCACTTTCAATTTTATGCAAGTGGACAGCCAGTTATTCCAGCACCATTTGTTGAATAAGAGAATCCTTTCCCCATTGATTGTTTTTGTTGGCTTGTCAAAATCAGATGGTTGTGAATGTGTGATCTTGTTTCTGAGTTCTCTATTCTGTTCCATTGCTCTATGTGTCTGTTTTTGTACCAGTACCATGCTGTTTTGGTTATGTGGTTATTGTAGCCTTATAGTGTAGTTTGAAGTCTGGTAGGGTGATGCCTCCAGCCTTATTCTTTTTGCCCACAATTGTCTCATCTACATGGGCTGTTTTTTGGTTCCATATGAATTTTAAAACAGATTTTTCTAATTCTGTGAAGAATGTCAATGGTAGCTTGATGGGAGTAACATTGAAATCTATAAATTACTTTGGGCAGTATGGATGTTTTCATGATATTGATTCTTCCTATCCATAAGTATGGAATATTTTTCCATTTTTTTGTGTCCTCTCTGGTTTCCTTGAGCAGAGATTTGTAGTTCTCCTTGAAGAGGTCCTTCACTTTCCTTCTTAACTGTATTCCTAGGTATTTTATTCTCTTTGTAGCAATTGTGAATGGGAGTCCGTTCATGATTTGGCTCTCTGCTTGCCTGTTGTTGGTGTGTTGGAATGCTTGTGACTTCTGCACACTGATTTTGTATCCTGAGACTTTGCTGAAGTTGCTTATCAGCTTAAGTAGGTTTTGGGCTGAGACAATAAGGTTTTCCAGATATAGGATCATGTCATCTGCAAACAAAGACATTTTGACTTCCTCCCTTCCTATTTGAATATCCTTTATTTCCTTCTCCTGCCTGATTACCCTGGTCAGAACTTCCAATATTAGGTTGAATAGGATTGGTGAGAGAGGGCATTCTTGTCTTGTACTGGTTCAAGGAAAAAGCTTCCAGCTTTGCCCATTTAGTAGGATATTGACTGTGGGTTTCTTATAAATGGCTCTTATTATGTTGAGGTATGTTTCTTCAATACCTAGCTTATTGAGAGTCTTTAACATAAAAGGATGTTGAATTTTATCAAAGGCCTTTTCTGTGTCTATTGAGATAATCATGTGGTTTTTGTCTTTAGATTTGTTTATATGATGCATTACATTTATTGATTTGCATATGTTGAACTAGTCTTGCATCCCAGGAATGAAGTCAACTTGATCGCGGTGGATAAGCTTTTTGATGTGCTGCTGGATTCAGTTTGCCAGTATTTTATTGAGAATTTTTATATTGATCCTCATCAGGGATATTGGCCTGCAGTTTTCTTTTTTTGTTTTATCTCTGCCAGGTTTTGGTATCAGGATGATGCTGGCCTCATGGAATAAGATAGGAAGGAGTACCTTCTTTTTAATTGTTTCTAATAGTTTCAGAAGAAATTGTTTCAGCTCCTCTTTGTATTTCTGGTAGGATTCAGCTGTAAATCTACCTGGTCCTGGGCTTTTTTTTTTGGCTGATAGGCTATTTATTACTGCCTCAATTCCAGAACTTGTTATTGGTCTATTCAGGAATTCAATTTTTTCCTGGTTCAGTCTTGGGAGGGTGCATGTGCCCAGGAATTTATCCATTTCTTCTAGATTTTCTAGTTTATTTGCATAGAGCTGTTTAAAATATTCTCTGATGGTAGTTTGTATTTCTGTTGGGTCAGTGGTAATATCCCCCGCTATTATTTTTTATTGTGTCTGTTGATTCTTTTTCTTCTTTATTAGACTAACTAGCATTCTATTTATTTTTTATTTTTTCAAAAAACCATCTCCTGGATTCATTGATTTTTTGAAGGACTTTCTGTATCTCTACCTCCTTCAGTTCCACTCTGATCTTGGTTATTTCTTGTCTTTTGCTAGCTTTGGAGTTTGTTTACTCTTGGTTCTCCAGTTCTCTTAGTTGTGATGCTAGGGTGTTGATTTGAGATCTTTTTAGCTTTTTGATGTTGGCATTTGGTGCTATAAATTTCTCTCTTAACGCTGCTTTACCTATGTCCCAGAGATTCTGGTAGGTTGTCTCTTTGTTTTCATTAGTTTCAAATAACTTCTTGATTTCTGCCTTAATTTCATGATTTAAGCCAGAAGAGATTGGGACCCATTTTCAGCATTCTTAAAAACAAAGAAATGTAAGGCAAGAATTTCACATCCTACCAAACAAGTCTTCATACCTGAAGGAGAATTAATATCTTTCCAAGATAAGCAATTGCTAAAGGAATCTGTCGTCACAAAACTGGCCCTAAAAGAGATTTTTAAGAAAGTTCTAAACGTGGAAACAAAAGAAGCAATATTTGCTACCACAGAAGCACACACAAGGACATAGCCCACAGACCCTATGAAGCAACTACACAATGGAGACTACAAAGCAACTAGCTAACATTATAGGAGTAAAACCTCACATATTAATGTTAACCTTGAATGTAAATGGCCTAAATACCCCATTTAAAATACATAGAGTGGAAAATTAGATAAAAAAGGAAGACCTGTCCTCTGCTGTCTGCAAGAGACCTATCTCACATGTAATGATACCCATAACTTCAAAGTAAAAGGGTGGAGAAGGATCTATCATACAAAAGGAAAACAAAAAAGAGTATGGGTCATTATTCTTGTATCAGATAAAAAAAGACATTAAAACAGCAACAGTAAAAAAAGTACTAAAAAGGGCATTACATAATGATAAATGGATCAATGCAATGATAAGATTTAACTACTGTAAATATATACACACCCAACATTAGATCTCCCAGATTTATAAAGCAATTACTTCTGGACCTAAGAAAAGACATTGACTGCCCCACAATAATAGTGGGAGACTTCAGCAGAATGTTGGATGCTTACCTATTTCATCATCATATATAAACACAAAAACATAAATTATTTCCTTTTCTTTTTCTTTGCAATAAAGCTGCAATAATTATATTTACACATTTAAAAAAAAATCCTTAGCAAATATCTCTTAATTTGAAGAGTATCAATTTTATTATTCTATTTTAAAATAAAGATTTAAAAAATTTCTTGACAGCTTTATTCCAGTCACTACAGTATTTAGCAGCAGAATATAAACTATCCAAAACAGTATACACACCCAGAAACTTTTTGCAACTTAATTTCTTTAAAAATAAGTTTTGGGCTGTACATTTTGATTTCTTAATGGTCGTTGGACTTACAGGGCTTCTCTCAACTACTGCTCCCTTAAAATTCAGTGAGGCATTGTTAGGGCCTGCTTTCCCATAATGAACACATTATAGTAATCGTTACAGAAGAAAAAAGACAGAGAATGGCTGTGGTGTAATCTTCAAAATGTTTACATGGCTGTAATGTTGATCATTTTAGGGAAACTGCCAACAGGCTCATGAAGCAGTAAACATGCATTCTGTATTTAGAGAAGTAGTTTAACTTTCCGGATAGCCAATCCCAACTTCAGTTTATCTTGCTTTATGTACAAAAGAGCTATGTGGATGTTGACAGCTATGAGCAAATCATTTTCCAAAATGTGGCCATTGATCTGCTATTCAAGAAGAGACAATGTTCAATAGAAAGGCTGCAACAAATACTAGTTGCTGTTATGAGTTAATGAAGTTTTTATTGTTAATTAAGTCTAGAAGAATCTTTTCATCTATAAAGACTACTTTTCAGAGATCCAAAGTGATGCGGTGTTTTTGCTTTTGCCTTTTCTTTTCTGGAAACTTCTGTGCTCACCACTTATTCATTTAACAGACATTTATTTATTGAGGACTTCCTAGCAAAGCACGGGGCCGCTAGTGGACACAAAGGCATATTGGATTGAAAATCACCTTCAAGAAGCTTTTTAATTAAGTAGAGGATATGAATATGCACACATATGTACACAGCTACAATATACTGTAGGGTGTGGAAGTGCCATAAAGGAGGTCAAGAGAGGAACTCATCAGAGAAAGGAACTATTATACATGAGGCTTCTTGCAGAGATGACATTTGAATTGGAAGAAAAAGCAGCATAGAAATGATGGCGAAGTGAGTGGTGGTGTTGATGTGGAGTGTGCAGAAAAAGAACAAGAACACAGAAATATCAGTCAAATCCTCATGCTGAGAGTTTTCTGCTAAGCACACTTGGATAAATTATTATTGATAAATGTAAAGTAGGTATGACTGAAAGACCTCTGGAATGTTATCGTAATGCCACACTTGGAGCATTATCAGTTCTCTCATCACTATGGAATCAGGACCTCCGTGAACCACCTGCTTTGACACCAGGTACTCAGCAAGCTCTTGTGTTTTTCTGGGCCTTGGTATATTTATTATATACCTGAACCTGTGCATGGCTCAGCTTTAGTTTGAAGAAAGTCTCAGCCATATGACTTCAAAATGAAACATTTTAGCACATATTATGGAAAGATTAAAAACTCTTTTAAAAACATGACCACAGTATGATTATCATACCTCAAACAGCAGGCATTATTAATACTCCATTATGGTAAGGAAGAGAAAATTAAAGAAAGTTAATACATAACAAGCAATTTTTCATATGGCCTTTATTTTTACTTGTATAGCAAAGGAAAGAGAAGGGAAGGTTGGAAGGTGGAGAGAAAAAAAGGGAGAGAGAGAGAGAGATAAAAAGGAAGGCTAACAAGATAAAATACAAACAGCAAAGTCTAATCACCTAAAACACAGGTGTGTGCTTATCTCAGCTGGGCTGACAACCATCATCCTGCAGTGAAATAATGAATTGGCTGAATTATCCTGAGAACTTATAGGTGACACGAGAGATGCTCAAAGGATATGAGAAAGACTCTATAAAGATTTGCTTAAGAACTTATAGTAAATGCTAGAAATTATAGACCAATCCATGCTAACTTCAGTTTATGTAAAAATATGGGAGCATATCATCAGAAAATCAATTTATAAACCCTCAGATTGCAAGGTAATAACTAAAACGAGTTAGAAGAGCAGGTTATCAAAGACCAATCTAATAGCCTTTGCTGACAGAGCAGAGAACATTGTAGATAGCAGAAAAGCAATAAATGCAATACATCTCAACCTCAGGATGGCCTCTGATTTTGTCCCATATGACACACTCATCAACAAGCAGAGAAAATATAGCTTAAACCAGTATACCTCAAACTATGCATTGTGACCCTCAAGGTTATCATGAAATGGTACCAAAGAGGTTACAGAATTTACAACTGTATTCTGTCTTCATAGTGCTTGAGCCAGGGAGAAGTCCCAGTATGGGGAGAATATATCAGCAGGATGAGTGTAATTTGGAGATGTGCACAAGGAGAACAGAGAAAAATCCTAAAAAGACACTACTTATTCTCACATTCTCACATAACCAAGCCCTTCTACCAACCTTTCTCCAGCTATTACAGGAACAATCATTCCTGCAACTGGACAAAGCAGAAGGTCTGGTTATGTCGAGACCTCTAGGTGTTGAGCTTCTCTTTTGCTTTAATCACTCTGTTTCTTGCTTAGCAATTACATCAATATTACAAAATATAATATATGCAAACTCAGATTAATAATAAAAAAGTTTATTCAGTATACTCATGATATTTAAGCACTTCATACCGGTTTAGGTTGTAAAATATTTAACTCATGTAAGGAGATTTTTATTTAACACATAGCAGGCCCTATTAGTAACTTATTTGTCCTCATAACAGCTCAGTGAGGTAGGTATTACTATTTACAGATGAGGACACTGCGGCACAGAGTGGTGAAGCAACTTGTTGACAATTACATGTTAATAACTGGCAGAGAATAATAGGACAAGGTTTCAAATCAGGAAGTTTGAACCCAGAGCCCAGGTCTTTAACCACTGGGCTATGATGCTTCTTCAAATGTGAAACATTAAGCACCGTGTCTAGCACATAATTTATTCAATAAATGTAAGCTATTATTATTAATATCAATCAGTTCAGACATCACCCTATATAAGCCCATTTGACAGATGAAGAAGCTGATGTATGATGAGTTTAAGGACTTGTGTAAAGAAAATAAGGATGTTTTCATATGTATAGTGAGTCAGAATGTGAAGAAGTGGATTCATGATAAACTCAGCTGTTGCCATAAGCTGATGAGTTCGTTTGCGGGAGAATAAGGAGAGTTGCAAACTATTAGGCAGTGATTTTGAGAGGCATGATACGGTCATAAAAGCAAACGGGAGAGAGCTGTCCCAATGTGTTTTTCTAAAGGAAACAAGGGGTTCAAATAAACTAGAATAATTATGCATTTTATAAAATATATTTTATTGCACGTTAGGTTCTGAGGTACATGTGCAGATCATGCAGGATTGTTGCATAGGTACATACATGGCAATGTGGTTTGCTGCCTCCATCCCTGTCACCTATATCTGGCATTTCTCCCATGTTATCCCTCCCCCAACTCTCTACATCCCCGCTGTCCCTCCCTTAGTCCCCACAACAGACCCCAGCGTGTGATGCTCCCCCTCCCTTTGCCCATGTGTTCTCATTGCTCAACACCCATCTATGAGTGAGAACATGCAGTGATTTTCTGTTCTTGTGTCAGGTTGCTGAGAATGATGACTTCCAGATTCATCCCTGTCCCTACAAAGGACATGAACTCATTGTTTTTGATGACTACGTAATATTCCATGGTGTATATGTGCCATATTTTCCTTGTCCAGTCTATCATTGATGGGTATTTGGGTTGGTTTCAGGTCTTTGCTATTGTAAACAGTGCTACAATGAACATACGTGTGCCATGTGTCTTTATAACAGAATGATTTAGAATCTTCTGGGGATATACCCAGTAATGGGATTGCTGGGTCAAATGGAATTTCTATTTCTAGGTCCTTGAGGAATCACCACACTGTCTTCCACAGTGGTTGAACTAATTTAGACTACTACCAACAATGTAAAAGTGTTTCCTATTTCTCCACATCCTCTTCAGCATCTGTTGTCTCCAGATTTTTTAATGATCGCCATTCTAACTGGTGTGAGATACCAATGTATCTCAATGTGGTTTTGATTTGCATTTCTCTAATGACCAGTGATGATGAGCATTTTTTCATATGTTTGTTGGCCTCATATATGTCTTCTTTTGAAAAGTGTCTCTTTATATCCTTCACCCACTTTTGAATGGGTTTGTTTGTTTTTTCTTGTAAATCTGTTTTAGTTCTTTGTAGATTCTGGATATTAGCCCTTTGTCAGATGGGTAGATTGCAAAAATTTTTTCCCATTCTGTTGGTTGCCAGTTCACTCTAAAGATTGTTTCTTTTGCTGTGCAGAAGCTCTGGAGTTTAATTAGGTCCCATTTGTCTATTTAAGCTTTTGTTGCTAATGGTTTTGGTGTTTTAGTCATGAAGTCCTTGCGTATGCCTATGTCCTGAATGGTTTTGCCTAGGTTTTCTTCTAGGGTTTTTATGGTTGTAGGTCTTATGCTTAAGTCTTTAATCCATCCGGAGTTAATTTTAGTGTAAGGTATCAGGAAGGGGTCCAGTTTCTGCTTTCTGCACATGGCTAGCCAGTTTTTCCAACACCATTTATTAAACAGGGAATCCTTTCCCCATTGCTTGTTTGTGTCAGGTTTGTCAAAGACGAGATGGTTGTATATGGGTGGCATTGCCCCCCGAGGCCTCTGTTCTGTTCCATTGGTCTATATCTCTGTTTTGGTACCAGTACCATGCTGTTTTGATTATTGTAGCCTTGTAGTATAGTTTGAAGTCAGGTAGCGTGATGCCTCCAGCTTTGTTCTTTTTGCTTAAAATTGACTTGGGTATGCAGGCTCTCTTTTGGTTCCATATGAAGTTTAAGGTGTTTTTTTTCCAGTTCTGTGAAGAGGGTCATTGGTAACTTGATGGGAATAGCATTGAATCTATAAATTACTTCGGGCAATATGGCCATTTTCACAATAGTAATTCTTCCTAACCATGAACATGGAATGTTTTTCCATCTGTTTGTGTCCTCTCTTATTTCGTTGAGCAGTGGTTTTTGGTCTCCTTGAAGAGGTCCTTTACATTCTTTGTAAGATGTATTCCCAGGTATTTTACTCTCTTTATAGCAGTTGTGAATGGCAGTTCATTCTTGATTTGGGTCTCTTTACGTCTGTTTTTGGTGTGTAGGAATGCTTGTGATTCTGCACATTGATTTTTGTATCCTGAGACTTTGCTGAAGTTGCTTATCAGTTTCAGGAGATTTTGGGCTGAGGTGATGAGGTCTTCTAAATATAAAATCATGTTGTCTGCAAATAGAGACAATTTAACTTCCTCCTTTCCTAATTAAATACCCTTTATTTCTTTTCCTTGCCTGATTGCTCTGACTAGAACTTCCAATATGATGTTGAATAGGAGTGGTGAGAGAGGGCATCCTTGTCTACTGCCAGATTTCAAATGGAAGGCTTGCAGTTTTTGTCCTTTCAGTATGATGTTGGCTGTGGGTTTGTCATAAATAGCTTTTATTATTTTGAGATAAGTTCCATCAATACCTAGTTTATTGGGAGTTTTTAGCATAAAGCACTGTTGGATTTTGTCAAAAGCCTCCTCTGCATCTATTGTGGTAATCATGTGGTTTTTGTCTTTGGTTCTGTTTATGTGGTGGATTACATTTATAGACTTGCGTATGTTGAACCACCCTTGCATCCCAGGATGGAGCCCACTTGATTGGGATGGTTAAGCTTTGATGTGCTGTTGCAATCGGTTTGCCAGTATTTTATTGAAGATTTTTGCATCTATGTTCATCATGGATATTGGCCTGAAGTTTTCTTTTCTTGTTGAGTGTCTGCCGGGTTTTGTTATCAGGATGATGTTGGGGTCATAAAATGATTTGGGAAGGATTTTCTCTTTTTGCGTTGTTTGGAATAGTTTCAAAGGAGTGGTACCAGCTCCTCTTTGTATGTCTGGTAGAATTTGGCTGTGAACCCATCTGGACCTGGGCTTTTTTTGGTTGGTAGGCTATTAATTGCTGACTCAACTTCAGCCCTTGTTATTGGCCTATTCAGAGTTTCGACTTCTTCCTTGTTTAGGTTTGGGAGGGTGCAATTGTCCAGGAATTTATCCATTTCTTCCAGGTTTTCTGGTTTATGGGCATAGAGTTGTTTGTAGTAATCTCTGACGGTAGTTTGTATTTCTATGGACTCTGTGGTGATATCCCCTTTGCTGCTTTTTATTGCATCCATTTGTATTAATCTGGCTAGTGGCTTATTTTGTTGATCTTTTTCAAAAAACCAGCTCCTGGATTCATTGATTTTTTGAAGGGTTTTTTGTGTCTCTATCTCCTTCAGTTCTTCTCTGATCTTAGTTATTGCTTATCTTCTGCTAGCTTTTGAGTTTTTTTGATATTGCTCCTCTAGCTTTTTCAATTTTGATGATAGGGTGTTGATTTTAGATCTTTCCTTCCTTCTCATGTGGGCATTTATTGCTATAAATTTTCCTCTAGACACTGCTTTAAATGTGTTCCAGAGATTCTGGTACATTGTGTCTTCATTCTCATTGGTTTCGAAGAACATCTTTATCTCTGCCTTCATTTCATTGTTTATCCAGTCAACATTCAAGAGCCAGTTGTTCAGTTTCCATGAAGCTGTGTAGTTCTGAGTCAGTTTCTTAATTCTGAGTTCTAATTTGACTGCACTGTGGTCTGAGAGACTGTTATGATTTCCCTTCTTTTGCATTTGCTGAGGAGTGATTTACTTCCAATTATGTGGTCAATTTTAGAGTAGATGAGATGTGGTCCTGAGAAGAATGTATATTCTGTGGATTTGGGGTGGAGAGTTCTGTAAATGTCTATTAGGTTTGCTTGGTCCAGATCTGAGTTCAAGTCCTGGATATCATTGTAAATTTTCTGTCTCGTTGATCTAATATTGACAGTGGAGTGTTAAAGTCTCCCACTATTATTGTGTGGGAGTCTAAGTCTCTCTGTAGGTCATTAAGAACTTGCTTTATGTATCTGGGTGCTCCTGTATTGGGTGCATATATATTTAGATCATTATTTTCCCTTTATTCTATTAATATAGGGTATTACATTAATTGATTTTTGTATGTTGAACTATCCTTGCGTTCCAGGAATAAACTGCCCTTGGTCACAGTGTATAACCTTTTAATATGCTGTTGAATTTGGTCTTCCATCATTTCAGTGTGGATTTATGCAACAATAGGCATAAGGCATATTGACCTACTATTTTCTATTTTTATAATTTTCTATTCTTACTTTGTATAACGGTTATTTTTCTGCCTTTCAAATTAAGAACTCATTAAAGTTACTTTCTTTCTTTCAGCTTTTTGCTTTTCATATTAGCTGGCAGATTTTCCGTCTTCCCTGAAGGTATATCTGAGGAAACTAGAGTTGGGTGAGGGTTCGAGACTCAGACAGACTTTCCTTTGGCAGGCACAGGGAGGTGGCAGATTGCAAACACCTATGGTGTAACATCATTTTTTTGTTCTTGTCACAAATTCATAAACTGAACTGGATTTAAGAAGAAGCAACATTGGTTGAAATATGTGCAAGGATACATACAGGACAGTGTTGCTTAATTATTTGTATAATGGACTCCCAGTATTGTTATATTTACTATTATTTTATTTACCTGTCTTTAAACAAAAGCTATCCATATCTAAATTCTCTCTACTTACAATTCTTACACAAAAGCAAGCTAAACTTCAAAGCTAAATACAAATTTACCAAACAATATGATTCATTTCTTGATGACAATTTTATGTTACAAATGATGTTTTTTAAAAATAAAGTGTCAGCATCTACGGCCATACCACCCTAACGTGCCCAATCTCGTCTGATCTTGGAAGCTAAGCAGGGTCGGGCCTGGTTAGTAGTTGGATGGGAGACCGCCTGGGAATACCGGGTGCTGTAGGCTTTAAAAAAAAAAAAATAAATAAATAATAAAAAAAAAAGGTGTCAGCTTACACAATGCCAGTTGGTATCACAAAAATGTTTTGAGTTTATCACGTTTGTACTGCTGTTTATTTTGTGATGACTTAGTTTTTCCAGCACTTACCTTTATATTAATTACTGCAAACATATTTATTTGCATGATATTCTGTCTGTGATGTTATTTGAACTTCATTTGATTTAGAGAATCACTTATGTATTTGACCTAGAGAATCACATACATATTTATTCTGCCTCCGTTATTTTTCATTAGCTTGGGATCATTATATCAGTACTATTTGGCACTGTTACAAAGGTAAACACAAATTGGAATGTGGGCACAAAAGCAGTTTTGCAGTAATTGAGTTTTAAAGGCTGGACATGGTGGCTCATGCCTATAATCTTAACACTTTGGGAGGCTCAGGTGGGAGGATCACTTGAATCCAGAAGTTTGAGACCCGCCTGGGAAACATAGTAAGACCGTGTCTTACAACAACAACAACAAAGTAGCCAGGCCTAGTAGCACACATCTGTAGTCCCAACTTCTTGGGAGGCCGAGGCAGGAGGATTGCTTGAGCCCAGGAGTTCAAGGTTGCATTGAGCTATGATCATGCCACTGCACTCCAGCCTGGATGGCAGAGCCAAGATGCTGTATCAAAACAAAACAAAACAAAAAACCAAATAATCCAAAGCATATCTCAGTTATAAATTAATACCAAAACGAAAAACTCACATTTAAACTTCCTGACATTGAATCATTGGAAAACACTGATAAAGAGAAAAAGACATTGGTTAGAGTACAGGGAAGAAAGTTGGGGAGAGCAAAAGAACTTAAGGCAAATGAGGGCAGGAAGTAGCAATGGTTGCTACTGGTTGCAATGGTTCATGTGCTGCTTCTGTCCAAGGCAAGCAGGGTGATGGGCAAAAAACTGGGGGGTGGGACTCAGCGTCAGAGGTGTGGAGAGACATAGGAGTAAGGAATAGGGTTAAAAGCAGTGTTTGGGGCAAAAGAAGGATAAAACATCAAATCGATACTCACAAGAAAGCAAATCACTATTTCAAGGGCGTGGCAGAGGAGGGAGTAAAAAGACTGGAATCTGAGAGGTTCAAATGGGAAAGAAGGTTCAGGAAAACAGATGAGAGTAGAGGCTGGGGACTGAAGCCCAGCTCCAGGTGCTGACCATCATTGTCACTGAATATATTTTCCCAGATGGATATCCAGAGAGGAGGGAGGATGAAAAATGTGTATGGCTTGGGGAGGCAAACAACTGGCCCCAAAAGTTTATTAGAGCCTAACCTTTCCTGGAACTGATATACAAAGGGAAAGTATACAAGGCAACGAGGCCAACATAAGACAGAAATCAAAGTGACTACTCCAAGAATAACAGAACATTTTTTCTGGCTTTGCCCCTCATTGCAGAGTTGTGGGAACTCTAATCATTCACCCATGCAAAACTTAACTAATGCATCCATTGCTTTATACTAAATTTTCAAATGCCTTTTATTTTCCCAAGGAACTCCTAGGCACTGGGAACATGATGATGAAAAATACGAGGACACTGACTTTCTGCCTCCTACAGTCAAAGTAGGGATACAGAGTGTTGGGCAGACACGCAACTGCCATACACAGTAAAGTGTATGCCCAAACTCACTAGGTTTGGCCAATTAGGGTAAGCTTCCTGGAGGAAGTGATGTTTTGGGTGAGGTGTGAGTTAGTAAGCTGTGGGGGCAGGACGGGACATTGCATCAGGGAGAGGGGAACAGGATGATCAAAGATCTAGCTGGTGTAAGAGAGAGAATTATGCCTTATGGAACCTGAAAGTCATTCAGTCTAGCTTTTGTACGAGAGCTTTGGAAAGGTGATGAGTGTCAGTGGCAAAAGATTACTCTGGAAAGTAAAAGGGAACCCTAAGGAGCTATTTCAGAACCACTGAAGTATTTTAAGCAGGGGAATAATGTGATTAGTTTGAAAGATCTTAAAAAGTACATTATGGATGTGATCAAATATGACCTTTTCAGCAGCCACATAAACGTGCCATTTTGTAGGACTGCTCTGGCTCTTGACTTAACATTTTTAGTCATGTCAGTGTTTACCAGGGGTTTCAAATGTAACTGCCTGCATGATTAGGCAGGAAAGTAAAGGCATGAAGTGGGCTGATATAAGATATTAAGCAGCGGTGGTGACTGGTAAAGGAGGGTATCTGTACCTATCTCCACAAAAACCACCACTTAGTTTCCACTGAGTTCTGGTGCACAGCAACACTGGCCAGAAATTTTGAGCATCCTGTATAGAGTCCTTATTTGTGAATGAAAAAAAAAAATTCTGTGAGCTAGGATTTGCCCTCAAGCCACTACTTTGGAACCTCTGTTATAGTTAGGAAAATCTGTAAAGCTGTGAAGCATTCATTTGTTGTCCAAGGAAACAACAATATTATCCTTGATTCCAAGAAGATCGTAATTGGTCATATGTTCTTTGTTTCTGTTTTCTTCAAAAATCCTCAATTTAATCAGAATGACTTAATTTAGGGTTTAGATGTGCAGTGAAATTCATGGTGAAGCAAAGAAAAATAGTGTGTTAGTCCATTTTTGTGTTGCCATAAATACATACCTGAAACTGGGTAATTTATGAAGAAAAGAGGTTTAATTGGCTTATGGTTCTACAGGCTGCACACAAAGCATAGTGCCAGCATTTGCTTTGGTGAGGGCCTCAGGAAGCTTCCACTCATGACAGAAGGCAAAGGGGAGCCAGCATCTCAAGTGGGAGTAAGACAGAGAGATGCGAGAGGTTCCAGACTCTTTTAAACAACCTGATCTCACATGGTAGTGAGATCTCACTTATCACTAAGGAGATGGTGCTAAACGGTTCATGACGGTGATCCAACCACCTTCCACTAAGTCCTATCTACCACATTGGAAATCACATTTGAACTTGAGATTTGGAGGGGACAAACATCCAAATCACATCAAATAATGATCTAAATATGCTGAAAGGAAATCTAAGTATAAAGTTTAGAATGAAAATTACAGAACAGAGCACTATAAACAAACTTTCTATTGAGTTAGGCAAACACTTTGTACATCTCAATATAATAATAAAAATAATAATCATGAATATGCTTGTTCATGGAGAAACTAAAACGTTAGAGAAGAATAATAAGAAAAATAACAGAAGAGGAGACTGATGGTAAAATGAGAAAATAATTAGTCCTTTCTATCATCTGCTATGCATTATTATATACTTAAGATGAATAATCAGTTGCTTGAAATCTAAATGCTGCTTGTAATGCATTCATAAAAGTCAACATTTAAATTTCATTTTATTATAATTTAAAATATTAATACTTTGTATTTCTCTTGTGCATTGTAAAAATGTTGCTGTTTAGCAGGATGTGGTCGAAGTGAATGGAAGTTAAGGCAGATGTTTCTGTCTATATTTCCAGTAACAAAACTTCATTTGCTTATTATGCATGGCACCCTTGGAATTTATGAGACCTGGAAGTCCAGTCTACTAATAAATTGTATAATCTCAGTCAAGACTCTTAAGCACTCTGTGTTTCTCAGTTTCTTACCTGTAGGAAAAAAGGCTTAGCTAAGGCTGTAAAATATACAGTTAATACTTGGAAATAAAGCAAAAAGTTGGGCAGTATGCCCTTTAATGTTATATTGGGTCAATGCTGAAGAAGCTTTGACTATTAACTATTTGATTAAACCTCAGTTTACACGACTCAAAATGTAAATATTTTAAAAAAGAAAATATATAAAAAACCTATTTAGGGAAATAGGGAAATCTGTTTGACTCTATTTTGATGCATCTACCTCTTAGTGATCTCATTCTCACATTTTATTCTAAATTAAAGTGTAAAAATATTTTCAGTTATATATTGAATTTGACTTATTTTATATGCTTCAACAACATTTTTTTCTTCCTAAGAAACATATGAAATTATTCTGAAAAAAACCCACTTCAATAAAATTTAAGGAAAACCACTAAAGGCATTTCGTTTTTTAATAAACAATATACCCAGCTGTAGCTATGTTGGCAGGAACACATGCCAGAAAGCTACATACTTGCTACTACAAACTGTTCTGTTCACCCTTTTTCCAGTAACAGCTGGTAAAATGGTATTTAAGAACAGTTTGATTTAATCTAATGAGAAACTATGCTGCAATGCATGATATTGCCTGCGGAAAATAATTGGACAAACATTGATTTTTTATGTTGCTGTAATAGGTACATTTTCAATAAATAGAAATTTATATGCATACCTATTTGGCAACATTCCTCTCCTGTGAAAGCTAGTGTTTGCTTCTTCATACACATATGCAGACACACACACATATGTGTATATACATATACATGCACAACACACATAAATTAACACCCAGCATATACATGTATACTACACAATTTTAGTGTTATTGATGCCAGAAAACAAAATCCTATTTGGAATGCAGTTTAACACTTTACAGTTATTTTTGAAAACAAAATTATGCACAGAGAAGGCACTAGTTTGGGTAATAGAACTCTCCAACAACTGAAACTGTAAACACTGAGCGGAGAATCTATGGGACCAAGTAACAAAGTAACAAACACCTGAGTCTCTGGGAATGACCCAAGAGAAGAAAGAGCCTCCTGAATCTCTCTGCATTCCACCCTGGAAGCCTCAATAGATTCTTCTGAAAGAGTAAACATGGTGTGTGGTTGCTCATACATGTACTCATGCACAATCTTCTGTGTTTATTTTTCTTATGTCTTCTCAATTCCAAATCCTGCAATCGCTGGAACAAGAAGAGCTGCCCCAGTGGGATTTCTGTCATGATTTGCTAGAGAAAGTACTTGAAACCGCAGATGACCATTACTTGCCAAAATTTGAATCAGGATTTATTGATGCATAAGGTTCAAATAATTTGTATAGATACCCAAGCATTTAGACAGTATCCAAGATATTCCTTTTTCTTGGAAGAAAAAAAAATCATTCGTAAACTATCTTTTATTGCCTTATAATTGCCCCCTTATTTTTACCCACATTTCATTTTAAGTTGTAACTTTTTGATGATAGAATATAATACCTAATATCTAAGTAAGGCTGAGTTTACCATAGGTACTAGGTTTGATAATACCTAGCTATATAAACATGTTATGAAATAGATTTTATTTTCTTAGGTGGAGTGAGAATTTCTAACAAGGAGTGGGTAACCTTTGCTGAAAGAATTGTTGGAATCATCCAGATAGGTTGCAGGATCTCAAGGGGCTGTAGACTCTTATTTTCCTCATCATCCTCAGGCTTGACAAAATCCAGGGGAACTGCCATGCATGAGACCCAGGGACCAATGGTAGGAAGAAGATTTCCTAGCAGAATTACAGGGTCCTGGATGAAAGAAAGTAGACACTTGAGTCAAACCTTGAAAAATAAATGAAATTGTTTAAAAATAAGTTAAAGGAAACATTAAGAAATTCTAAGTGAAGTCAGAGTGTTTATGGTGTTTGTTAGGAATAGTAAAATGATGAATTGTCCTAGAGTAGGTAGTGTACATAGTGGGGAGAAGAAAATATGCTTGGGAGGAGCCAGTTAGCAAAGATGTTAAAATCCAGGCACAGAAGTTTTCATATTTCCTGAAATATGATGGATAACAGGGAATCAATAAAGTTTGTAAGTGGAATGGTCTGAAGAAAAGAGTATGAAGAGGAAATTAATCTAGCAATAATCTGCAGGATGCTTTGGGAAAGGGTGTGGAGACGGGATGGTCACGGTGATCATTTCAAAGGCCACTGCAGAAATTCAGATCGCAAGCAATAAGGACTTAGGTTTTGCCTAAGAACATGTAAACAAGAAAATGTAATCAAGAAGACTGAAGTTCCACTTCCAGCACTGACATTAAATGGAACTAAATTCATCCTCTTACTCTAAAAAAGATTTTCAAAACCCCCAACATCAAGAAGAAAAAACACTCAATAAAATAAAATTCATGGTTTTGTGCAGTAGGCAATAGGCAGTGCAAGTACAAGACTAAGAAATCTGAGAAAGAAAAGTAATGAAGGTAATTCTATATCAACCTGGATTTCTGATGTGACAATCTAGGACAATGGCTTTCAAAGCAAGTTGAGAAAGTTTGAGGAAGCCCGGGGTGCTGAAATTTGCAATGTAAAGGACCAGAGAAGAGATAGTGACACAGAGAAGAGAGCTGGCTCAGTGGTTCCTAGAGCTCTCACAGAGGTGGCAAGTCCTTGAATTCTAGCCAGCAGAGTTCAGAGTCCTCGTGGAACAACCTGGGCAGTCAGTAGAGACCCAGAAGAAACATGGCTTAGCAGGGCTAAACTAGCCCAGAATAAAGATGACCCTGTCTTAATAAATCTGAAAAACTGCACACTAAGCTAAACATAACTGATAGAAGAAAGACTAATACTTTCGAAAGAAGACAACATAATCTAGCACACAACAACATAAAGTTTACTATGTCCTGTGTCCAGTTGAAAATAGCTCAACACACCATATGATCCAGCAATCCCACTACTGGTTATATACCCCAAAGCAATAAAGTCAGTGTGTCAAAGAGATATCTGCAATCCCATCTTATTGCAGCACTATTTACAATAGCCAAGATACGGAATCTAGCTAAGTATCCATCAACAGAAAAATGGATAATAAAATGTGGTCTATCTATCTACCGATGTATCTATTTATCTATCATCTAAATGCAATTGAATGACATGCAGTCTTAAAAAGGAGGAAATATTATCATTTGTGACAGAATGGATAAACCTGGATGACAATATGCTAAATGAAATAAGCCAGGCACAAAAAGACAAATAACATATACTGTCACTTATAAGTAGAATCTAAAAAAAATTGATCTTATAGAAGTAGAAAGTATATTAATGGTCACTAGAGTATGGGGGGTAATGAGAGGGAGTAGAGAGATTGATGTTAGTCAAAGGATATGAAATTTCATTTAGATAGCAGAAATAAGTTCATGAGATATATTGTGCATCATGGTGAAGTTACTCACCATGTACAAATATAACAATAATATATTTTGTTAACTATAACAAAATATTGTATTCTTAAAAACTGCTAAAAGAGTGGATGTTAAGTGTTCACATCACAAAAGTCATAACTGTGTGAGGTAATGAATATGTTAATTAGCTAGGTTTAGTCATTACACAATATATATAACTTCAAAGTATCATGTTGTACATGATAAATATAATCTTATCCATCAATAAAAAAATAAATAAAATGTTAAGAAAAAAATAGCTTTAAAAGAAAAAAGACTAAAAAATTAGACCATAATCATGAAAAAAACCATTCAACAAAACACCCACAAATAACACAGTGTTAGAATAATCAGACAAAACTGTTAAAAGATTTTTCACAAATATGCTAAAGGTTTAAAGTAAAATATGAGAATACTGAGATAAATGGAAGATATAAAAAAGAACTAAGTGGTATTTCTAGAGATGAAAGTACAATAGTTAAAATGAAACTAAATAAATGGATAGGATTAACAGCAGATTAGAGACTTCAGAAGAAAAATAAATGAACTTAAATAATAATGTAAATTATCTAAACTGAAGCACACAGAAGGAAAAAATTAAAAAATGAATCAGCAGCTCTTCAGTGACCTATGGTATAATATTAAGAGTGCTGGCTGGGCGCTGTGGCTCACGCCTGTATTCCCAGCACTTTGGGAGACTGAGGTGGGCAGATCACGAGGTCAGGAGTGTGAGATCAGCCTGGCCAGCATAGTGAAATCCCATCTCTACTAAAAATACAAAAATTAGCTGGGCATAGTGGCACATGCCTGTAGTACCAGCTACTCGGGAAGTTGAAGCAGGAGAATTGCTTGAACCCAAGGAGTGGACGTTGCAATGAGCCAAGATTGCACCACTCCACTCCAGCCTGGGCAACAGAGCAAGACTCTGTCTCAAAAAAAAAAAAAAGAAGAGTGCTAACATGCATGTAACCAGAGCCCAAAAGGAGTGAGGGGGTCCAGTTGAAGACTAATGTCTAAAATTTTTTCAAAAGTTCATTCCTAGGCAGGATAAATGGAAAGAAGATCACACTAGGTCATATTATTATTAAATTTTGAAATAATTGATAAAGAAAAAATCTTACTAGAGGAAAAAGACACAAATGGAATACAGCATATGCAAGAATCTCAGGAACCTCATTTGAAACTATGTGGCCAGGGAAATAGTGGAATAACATCTTAAAGAGCTGAAAGGAGAATTGGAGTACAAATCCCTGGAAAAATAGAATTATATTTTTCTATATCTGGAAAAAATTCCATCAAATATCATCATGAATAATTAATCTAATCACGGGGAAAACAGCACAAATCCACAGACCAGAGAAGACTGAGAAGACATGACAACTAAATGCAATATGGTAACCTGGATTGAATCTTCAAACAGAAAGAGGAATGTAAACATTTTATTTACTATTAATATACAAACATCATGTTTGTTAGTTTTGACAAATGCACCATGGAAATGTGAGACATTAACAGTGGTGGATACTGGATGAGAAAAGTATGGGAACTCTCTTCACTGTCTTCTCAACTTTTCTATGAAGCAAAAATTATCCCAAAATATGTTGAAATAAAGACTTTCTTGGCTTCAAGCAAATAAAAAATTCATTGCTAGTGAAGCATATCACCTTCTTAGCTCCCCCAAAATGTTAAATAAACCGCTTTAAGCTGAAGAAAATGATACTAGATGGAAATTTGTGTTAACACAAAGGAATGAAGAGCACCTGATGGTAAATATGTAGATAAATATTTATATTTTTTCCACTTAAAAATTTCTACAAAAATTTGACTGCCTAGTGAAAAATTTTTTAAAAAATGAGTTTTCATATATATATGTATTTATAAATAGTTGGCTAACCATATGCAGAAGACTGAAACTGGGCCTCTACCTTTTACCACATACATATATATGTGTGTGTGTGTGTGTGTGTGTGTGTGTGTGTGTACATATGTATATAATGCTTGTGCATATAATGCTTGTGCATATGTGTGTAAAATATATAGAAACAATAGCATAGAGAATGAGGAGAGAAATGGAAGTGTAAGTCAGACTATGGTAAGTTAAATAAGCATAGTGTGAATGCTAGTGCAACCACACGCACAGGGATGAAAACCAAGGAGATAGGGCTAATAAGCCAATAGTGGAGATAAAATGGACTCAAATAAAAAATAACTCAAAAGAAGGTAGACATATCATGACACAGAAAGAAGGCTCTCACCAAATGCAAATGTTATGCTTTTGGACTTCCCAGCCTCTGGAATCACGAGCTAAATAAACTTCTTTTCTTTATAAATTAAACAAAAGACAGGTAAAAAAACAAACAAAGACAGAGAAAAAGAGGAAGGACATAGAAATTAAATAGCAAGATTGTATTGAAAATAGCCTTAAATGTAAATGGCCTGCATAATCTAATTTTAAAAAATAGTCCACAAAAAGCAAGTCCCAACTAAATGTTTTTGTCTACCATGTAAACACTTTGAATATAAAACACAAATAGCTTTAAAAAGGAAAATGATAGAAAAAAGAGTTACTATGCAAAAGCTAACAGAAAGGACTGATGTGGTTATATTAGTATGAGACAAATTATACTTCTAAAATTGCTATACAGGAAATATTATCTAGACCAAAATCACACATTTTATAACAATAAAGAAATCAACTAATAAAGAAGAAATAATAATCCTAAACATGTATACATTTAATTATAGAGCTTCAACAGCAAAATTAACCAAAAATTTAAGATACATGGTTATACCAAGACTTGTACGTGAATGTAAGCATTATTTATAATAGCCCTAAACTGGAAAAAAGCATCAACAGGTGAATGGATAAGCACACCTGATATATCCAGATATTGAAATACTACTCAGCAATAAAAAAGAACTGCCAATATATGCAACCACATGGATAAATCTAAAATACATTATGCTTAGTAAAAGACTACAGGTACAAAAAAACACATACTGTATGATTTAATTTATATGAAATTCTTGAAAAAGCAAATGTAATCTATAATGATAGAAAGAAGATTTGCCTATTTTGGGGTTTGTAAGAGGAAAAAACTGCAAAGTGCCGTGGGACCTTTGTGGACCAATAAACACTGTATATCATTTGATTGTGGTGGTAGTTACATGAACATGTAAATTTGTCAAAATAATACACTCAAAATGGGTACGTTTTATTGTATATATAATTTATTATTGAACAAAGTTGATTATGTAATAATGAGAACAATAAATAATCCATTCCTTCCCAAATATCTTTAATTGAAGAGATATTTTGAAGAAAAATAATGATGAAACATAACACATGATAAAAATTTGGTAATAGACGTTCAGAAATAAAAAATTTGAAAAAGAAAATTTGGGTTGATAGAAATAAGGTGATAAATTATAAAAATAGGCTGCATTTGCAAAATAAATGCAATACCTAAGAATAACTCTAACCAGAAAGGTGAAAGATGTCTATAAGAAAAATTACAAAATGCTGTTGAGAGAGATCATAGATGATACAAACAAATGGATAAACACTCCAAGCTCATGGATTGAAAGAATCAATATTCTTAAAATTCCCATACTTCCCAAAGAAATCTACAGATTCAACACTATTCCTATCAAAATATCAATGTCATTTTTTCACAGAATTAGAAAAAACTATTTTAAAATTCAAATGGAACCAAGAAAAAAGCCTGAATAGCCAAAGCAATGCAATTTTATTTTTTTCTTTCTTTCCTTTCTTTCTTTCCTTCCTCCCTCCCTCTCTTCTCTCTTTCTTTCTTTTTTTCTTCCCTCCCCTCCCCCCCCCTCCTTCCTTTCTCTCTCTCTCTCTTTCTTTCTTTCCTCTTTCTTTCTTTCTTCTCTCTCTCTTTCTTTCTTTCTCTTTCTTACTTTCTTTCTTTCTTCTTTCTTTTCTTGAGATGAAGTCTCACTCTGTAGCCCAGGCTGGAGTGCAATGACATGATCTTGGCTCACTGCAACCTCCGCCTCTTGGGTTCAAGTGATTCTCCTGCCTCAGCCTCCCAAGTATCTAGGATTATAGGCAACCACCACCATGCCCAGATAATTTTTGTATTTTTAGTAGAGACGAGGTTTCACCAGGTTGGCCGGACTGGTCTCAAACTCCTGACCTAAGATGATCCACCCACTTCAGCCTCCCAAATAGCCAAAGCAATTCTAAGCAAAACAAAGCTGTAAGCAATATATTACCTGACTTCAAACTGTACCATAAGGCTACAGTAACCAAAACAGCATGGTACTGGTACAAAAACAGATGCACAGACCAATTAAACAGAAGAGAGGACCCAGAAATAAAGGAACACACCTAAAGTCATCTGATCTTCAAAAAATTTACATAAATAAGCAATGGGGGAAATGACTCCCTATTCAATAAATAGTGCTGGAATAGTTGGCTAGCCATATGCACAAGAATAAAACTGTACCTCTACCTTTCCCCATATACAAAAATTAACTCAAGATGGATTAAAGATTTAAATGTAAGAGCTCAAACTGAGAATCCTAGAAAAAAACCTAGGAAACACCATTCTGGACATCAGCCTTTCGAAAGAACTCTTAAGTCCGCAAAAGCAATTGCAACAAAAACAAAAAATCAACAAGTGGTACCTAATTTAAAAACTTCTACACGGCAAAAGAAACTACACCAAAACAAACAGATAACCTATAGAATGAGAGAAAATATTCATAAGTTATGCATTTGACAAAGATTCTAATATCCAGAATCCATAAGGAACTTGAACAATTGAACAAGCAAAAAACAAATAAATTGAAAAGTAGACAAAAAATATAAATAGATACTTCCCAAAAGAAAACATTCAAATGGACAACAAACATAAAAAATGTCCATATCACTAATCATCAAAAAAGGCAAATCAAAACCACAGTGACATAACTCATACCAGTCAGAATGGCTATAATGAAAAACAAAAGAAAACAAAAAACAGATGCTGGTGAGGCTGCAGAGAAAGGGGAGTGCTTTTGCACTGTTAGTGAAAATGTAAATTAGGACATCCTCTGTGGAAAGCAATTTGGAGACTTTTCAAATAACTTAGAACTATCATGTGACCCAGCAAAGCCATTATTGAGTATATATCCAAAAGAAAATAGGTTGTTCTACCAAAAAGACACATGCACTCGTATGTTTATTACTACTATTTACAATAGCAAAGACATGGAATCGACCTAGGTGCCCATTAACAGTGGATTGGATGAAGAAAATGTGATATATATACACTGTGGAATATTATGCAGCCATGTAAAAGAATGAAATCATGTTCTTTGCAGCAACATGGGCTGCTGGAGGTCATAATGCAAAGCAAATTAACACAGAAACAGAAAAGCAAATACTGCATGTTTTCACTTATAAGTAGGAGCTAAACATTGGTATTCATCTGCATAAAGATGGCAACAAAAGACACTGGGAACTACTAGAGGGGCTAGGGAGGCAGAGGGGCAAGGATTGATAAACTACTTGTTGGATATTGTTCTCAATAACTCAGTGATGTGATTAATCATACCCCAATTCTCACCATCATGCAATATACTCATGTAACTAACCTGCAATATGTACCCTATGAATCTAAAATAAAAGTGGAAAATATTTTCTAAAATCTTCCATTCACTGACAGAAAACAGTAATGATGAACAGCTCAGAAAAAAATAGGCTGCATTTTTCTGAAAAAGTATAAAAAGTACATATTACTACATAACCAATCAAACAAATGCCAAAGTTCCCTTCGGGCTGTGCAAAATTTCAGTACAAACCCCTTCACCTGTAGTAACAGTCAAAGAGAAAGGAAATATAAAATGGTATCCTAGAACTCTGCAAATTCCAATGTACCTCTTGAATTAACAAAGAGAATTAAAATTTAATATTATTTTTACTGATTTTTTTAATTTTCTGAGAACTGATAATTCATGCAATGATTTATATTAAAACATTTTACAAATCAGAATTTATAGGAGAAAGCTCCAATAGTAATGTAAAAGAAATGAAAAGTGCATATGTCAATAGCAAAACAGTCATGGTGTATAACCAAATAATGATGAATACCATTTTTATGCACATGTAACCTTAATTTCTAATCCTCCCAATAAAATGGCAAAGTCAATACTATTATCCTCATTTTAGAAAGGAAAAAAGCTAATGGTGACAAACGTGTACAGGCTGAAATGAAGGAAAGTGTACATGTTTGCCAGTGATCTCATTGCCAATAAGGATTAAATCCTTAGCTTTGATGGCCTTTTCTCACTGAGTCTGACAGATTAAAGTTTACCTTTTCCAGGAACTTTTATCAGAAACCTCTGGCAAAGTTAATCACTCTCATCTGTACCCCCAAAATATTTAGGGCACAGTTTTAATAGTTAACTTTTACTATTCATAGGCCTAAGTCTTTTTAATAGACACAGCTTCTTAAAAGGGGGGGGGTGTATTAGGTCTCAGCCATTCATTATATTCACAGCAGGCAACAGTTTCTGGTACATATTTAGTGAACAATAAATGGCAATATTAAGCAATGAATTACCAAACTACATATAAAAGTAAACATTCAGGAATGTAAGATGCATGTTTATTTATTTACTGTACACAAAATAATATTAAAGAAGAGAATATTAAACACTATTAGTAAAAACTACATGCCACACCAACCATGACAGTTCTTGAAACAGAGTTACAGTCAGTATTTGCTGAATTAATGTCGAACACAATATTCTTTAATACTGAAACAGACATAGCTCTATAACTCACTAACTCCTGACCGAGGAATTAAAACATACACACAATAATTTGATATTCACAGTATTAGGGAAGTCGTCTTCTTCATATTTGAATAGAGCCTGCATGTCAACAAAACGTTTAAAACAAAAAGGTTACTTAGAGGCAAGCACTTTCATTTTATACCTAAGAATAAGTGAGACCCAAGGGATTAAATTATTTATAAAAGAATGCATCAACTTGAGTTCTGATTCCATCCATAACTGAATAAATGGTATTAGATTAGCCCTTTGTTAGTAAATAAAGAGTGAAATGGGAAAATAAATAAAATAAGATTATTAAAGTTTGGATTATAGGCATTACAGAACTTTGGTCTGTGACAGAAGGAAAACAACGTAAGTCTCATAAATATCTTTTTCTCTGTCTGAGTACAGTGTTCCAGCTATAGAAAGAGAACAACAGCCAGGGCAAGATAATAGTCCCATGGAGTTCAGAAGGTAGAGATCAGAGTACGGAGACGATGAAGCAGCTAAAATCTGTAGGGAAGAGCATTTGTGCCTTAGAAGAACCACCTTCAAGAAGAAGGCCTACTCTAAACCTGTATTAATGAAGCTTAAAACCACACGCTAACAAGTTCCGGAAGTTTAGAGGTTGAGTCCTGTCAAGTTAGAGAAGCTTGAGAAAAAATGTGAACTTTCCACTTGATACTAATAAAGTTTAAAACAAAGCCAACATAAAATCAAGATGACCATGCAGTAATTGAACTGTCTGGTGGATAAGAATCAAAACTCTTCAATAGAAGATCTCAACAGGCTATCATTCAGAGTGTCAAATATTAAATGAAAAAATCACTAGATATGAAGACATCAGAAGATATAATCCATTGTGATATAAAGTTCAATCAATAGAAACTAAACCCAAGGTGGCCCAGGGACTCGACTTAGCAGATAATGGCTATAAAGCAGTTGTTATAAATATGCTCAAAATATTAAAGGAAAAATATTCTCAATGAATGAACAGTCAGGAAATCTCAGGGTGATTCTCAGAGCTGAGAGTGGCCCCTGGCCTATAGCCAGCAGGGAAGCAGAGACCTAACTCCCCCAGATGCAAGGAACTAGATTCTGCTGACCACTTAAATGAGTTTAGGAGTGGATTTTTTTTCAGAGCCTCCAAATAAATGAGCCTCCAGAATGAGACTCCAGCCCGTTCTGACTAATACCTTGATTTTGGTCTCATGAGAACCCAGGTGAGCTCATGAGATTTTGGCCTCATGAGCTAATACCTTGATTTTGGCCTCATGAGAACCCAGACGATAAATGAATGTAGTTTAAAGCAGTCAAGTTTGTAATAATTTATTACACAGCAATAGAAAAACTAATAGAGAGATGTAAGGGAAATGGCTGTGCTTTAATCAGGAGTGGGCTGACGTGGCCTTCTAGTGAAGCATGACTCAGTGGGTTTGGAGAACAGGTGCCCAACCCCATACATTATGTAATCACACCATGTGAGGCACATGAGGTGATCACCCATGTGATTTCGTGCTTGGCTCAGAGCCACTATTTTCTGTAAAATGTATAATTAGCCGGCTAATGCTGTACATACAGCTTGTGCCGAGGTTCACTCGCTCTGAGAGAGAGTAAAGCCATGTCAAAACTGTCCATGATTCCTCGAGTGTTTTTCCAGCTACCCGCCACTTGCCCACCAGCTCCCCCTCAGACCTGTTACAACCTGACAATTAGCATCATGAACAGGATCCTGAGTGGTTGCAGGTGAGCAGGCAGTTGGCACAAGGGCAACGTAACCACACCCTGATTGAATGGCTGTGGGCAGATACGAACTGTATGGAACAACGCCGGGGAAGCACCCAAAACAGCGAGTAAATGGCAGTCGTATGCCAATTTGGTGCAAGTCATCCAGGAGATGGGTATGTGGCAGGCTATGTTTGGCCTGAATACCTGGAGCCAGATGATGGGCATTTCACCTCCCACAGGAGGGATCTTGTGTTGGGCTCTGCACCCCTGAGTGCCCTTGGCTCCCTAGCTGATGTCCTCACACTGTACATAGGGTACTGCATATGTGAAGTGACCACTGCCATGGTGGCTGTCAAGGAAGCAGAAGGTGGCCTGTGGAATAGAGGGATCTGCGCCATAAAGAAAGGGAAGATGCCCCACCCATAGGAGAATAGGGGGCCCCACAAGTGACACGCTCAAAGATGTGTATAGATTTGATTTTGGGCAGGGTTAACTGACAGAAAATCGCTAAGCAGCCCAATGAGGTACTCTTCACTTGTGGAGACAGGTGTCTTTGGAGCAGCAATTCCAGAAAATGCCCAATGGGGAGAACATTGCTGCATGACTGGTCCCACCCGGGTGCTTCAGCTCAAAGATTACTTGTTGCAGCCAGGCAGAAACGTACAGCATTTTCTGGTTGATTAGGAAACTGGTGGAGGTGCCGGGTTTGGGGGGACACCAGACGACTGGAGGCCACATGTGGAATTAGTGATCCACTGGTCTCCCACCAATGTACAGCGAGTGCTAGTACTGGTGGACACTGGCACAGATTGCAGCACTGTTTATGGGAAACTGGATAAGTTTCTGGGCAAACCTGCTTACACTGATGGTTATGGAGGCCAATCAGTAAAAGTAAAGCCTGTATTTCTGCACCTTGGCATTGGCCATTTGGCTCTCCATTTATATATTGCACATGTCTCTCCCATACTGGAATACATTCTGGGGGTGGACATTTTACATGGCCTGGCATTGCAAACCACAGCTGGGGAATTCAGACTCCAAGTGCGTGTGGTGAAGCCGGTGCTGTGCAGACATACCCATCACCCAGTCTCAGGTCCTGCCACAACCCCAGTGGGTTACTTCCACCCCTCAATACCATTTGCCAGGTGGGCATACAGAGATAACTGAGACAAGTAAAAAGCTGTAAGAGGTACAGATATTGCGTGGCACCCACAGCCCCTGCAATTCTCTAGTGTGGCCAGTTAGAAAGCCTAATGGAACCTGGCAGATGACAGTGGACTATTGGGAACTTAATAAAGTAACACCACTTTGCATGCAGCTGTACCGTCAATCATGGATTTGATGGACCATTGATGATGGAACTGGGACAGTACCACTATGTAGTGGACTTGGCCAGTGTAGTTTTCTCCATAGACATCACTCCAGAGAGCCAGGAACAGTTCACCTCCATATAGAATGGGGGACAATGGACTTTCACAGTGTAGCCGCAGATAGCCCCACCATATGTCACGGTCTAGTGGCCACAGATTTAGCCATCTGGCAATGTCCAGAAGGGGTCCACCTATTCCATTATATTGATGATATTAGGTTAACCTCTGATTCTCTTGCAGATTTAGACATGGCAGTGCCCCTTTTGTGGCAATGTTTTCGGCGTGCTGTTGGACCATCAGTGAATCCAAGGTCCAAGGGCCTCAATTACCTGCCAAATTCTTGGTAGTTATCTGGATGAGTAAGACAAAGGCCATCCCAGGGTCTATCATTGATAAGATTCAGGCATATCCTTCACCCACCATGGTGAATAAACTGCAAACTTTTGTGGGCCTCCTGGGATATTGGTGGGCATTTGTGCCCCATTTAGCTCAAATGATAGAACCATTGCATCAGTTAACGAAAGAGCTACCTAAGATTGGGATGATACAGCTGAGACCTCCTTCCTGACAGCCAAGCAGGCTATTCAGCAGGCACAAGCCCTATGGGTAGTTGACCAGGGCACCTGTTTGAGCTGGATGTGCATGTGACCACAAGTGGTTTCAGCTGGGGCCCGTAGGAGTGCAAGGAGTGCTTGAGAATGACAGTAGGCTTTTGGTCCCAACTGTGGAAGGGAGCTGAGCTCCTGTAATCGTTGACAGAGAAACTGCTAGCAGCTATATATCCCACCCTTCTGGTTTGTGAGAGTGTGACAGGAAGAGCAGTCGTCGTGTGGACAACTTACCCAATAGTAGGATGGGTGCATTCATAGGTAATGATCCCCCGGACTGGGACAACACAGACATCCACTTTGGCAAGGTAGGGTGCCTACTTGGAGCAGCAGAGTGTGCTGAGTACAAGTCCACTAGCAGCAGAGTTGCAAGAAGTCTTGGGACCTGTATTACTAATGGAAGATAAGGCCATGGGGTCTGAGGCACGCCTAGACACTGAACCTTCACCATTTAAGGAAGGGCATTCACCCATTCCTGATGGGGCATGGTACACAGATGGGTCTAGCTGAGGTGCTACAGCTGCCTGGACCACTGTTGCAGTCTAACCTACTACTGATACCATGTGGTTTGAAACCGGTTGTGGACAAAGCAGTCAATGAGCTGAACTTAGAGCAGCATGGATATGATCACCAAGGAGGTGACACCTATGGTAATCTGTATCAATAGCTGGGCTGTCTATCAAGGCTTAACCTTGTTTTTAACTACCTGGAAAATACAGGAGTGGCTAGTGGCCACTGATCCATTTGGGGCCAAGCCATGTGGCAAGACCTCTGGGAAATGGGTCTTCAGAAAGAGGTAACTATTTATCATGTGGCAGGCCACGTGCCTTGGCCACCCCTCGCAATGATGAGGCAGATTCCTTGGCCAAGGTCCAATAGTTAAGAGTCAGCACCCACATGAGATGTGGCCTTGTGGCTACACTGGAAACTGGGACATACACGGGGTAAACTGATGCAACAGATCAATGAGCGTTGGGGTCTGTCCCTGCCCAAGTCAGACATTTGGGAGCCTTGTCAGAAATGCCTGGCGTGTGTGCAGGCATACCGTAAATGGAGGCAGCTGCCCAGTGTTACATAGCAAGTAACCATAGGGTGAGTGCCCTCGACCAGGTGACTGGTGAGACTACGTCGGGCTGCTGCCAAAGTCGCAAGGATATATGCATGCACTGATGACTGTGGACATGGCCACAGGCCTGTTGTTCACCCACCCTTGCAGGGTAGCTGACCAACAGAACACCATCCAGGCCCTGTAACAGGCCTTGTGTGCCTGTATGATCACCCTCTGGCTGTTGAGAATGATAGGGGAACACATTTCACTGGACAACAGGTACAACAATGGGCACCACAAATGGACATAAAATGGGAGTTCTATGTGCTGTGTAACCCTCAATCTGTGGGTATGATTGAGTGACATAATGGGCTCTTGTTACGCTTGTATGTCACACCCCCGTCTTTGCAGGGCTGGAGTTCCAGACTGGACCTGGTGCTCCAAACCTTGAATGAACAGCCATGGAAAGGTGGCCCAGCACTGGGGGAGGCTTTGTTATAGTATCCACTGCCCCTATTCAGTTGCAGATACATACCAAGGATGACCTCCACCGACAAGGTATGGAGATAAACAGTAATCTGTTGTGGCCTGCCCCAATGTCCCTGAGGGCAGAGGAACAGAAAACCAGGTTGTGGCCATGGACCCTCCAAAGCCCTTATTGCCGGTGGTTGGCCATAGTAGCTCCCTGGAGGGAGGGCCTACAGTGTAATTTGCATGTCACTCCTCGGGTGTAATACATGGCTCCCATGGTTGACAGTAGGGGAACAGTCAGGGAGGGAATCCTTCTCTGTGGAACATACGTAGTGTTTGTATGGCCTATTATGAGCTCCCCCTAAATTTTGGCCTGGATACAGGACTCAAAGGAACCACAACGAGTTAAGAAGGTGCAGTACCATCACCCAGGGCAAAAGACCTTGGTGGCTGCCTTGTTATCCAGGGAAAGGTTAGCCCATATTTTGCCTAAGGGACATGATTTAGCTCTGTTAGTACCTGTCATTTCGACCATAGGTAAGCATGCTCCAACTGCATTATGGACTGGGCTCACACCTACACTGAGGTGACTGTTTCTAAATGTCGGATCTGCACTGCCCTTCCAGCAGCAGCTGCGGACAGCTTGCCTTAGCACATACATTCAGCATCTGCAGAGAACTGGACATGGCTAGAGACTTGGGGTCTCATGGCCAACGCATGGAATGCAACACAGCAAGCTTTGGACAAAGGCACCACAAAACCCACAGTGTGCCAGCTCCTGGCTTACCTGTAGCATTTATTATGGGTGGGGCTGGCTAGTGGGGGAGCATGCAGTACCCCCAGCCCAGGCATCACGGTGCATAAAGCAACACTGGAGTATCACAACTGTGGTATGGGTACCCGTCACGGCCTGTGTAAACATAACACATGCCACCACACCAAAGGTATGGTGGGTAAGCAGCCCCACCAAGGTCAGGCCTGATGGATTTTGTGCCCCCTGGGAATTCAAGGGTCTGTGGGGACACAGGTTGGCCTTATCTACCAGCACACTGGACTGCACATTGTACCTAGGGGTGGCCTTATGCACCTGCCACTCTTCTCCCCACATTGCCCAGACACCCGCATAACCAGGAGGAGCTTCGCTCTCAGTTTTCCTGAGTGCCATGAGCTGACTGGTGGTTTCACCCCTTGGCAGTGACTGTCCCTGGAGTGGGTGTCATAACTGTATAAGCACAAGTTACTGCTCTTGCAGAGCACACCACTTGGGCTCTGAATTACACCCAGGTGGCCCTCGTCCTGTTAACGGATGAGATTGATTAGATCAAAAAGGTGGTGCTGTGAAACCGAATGGCCTTAGATATAAGAACTGGTGCTCAAGGAGTAGTTATTTTAGGAATGTCACTCTTTAAGGAACACAATGTTGTACCTTTATCCCTGACGATCAGCACACCATAACAGCAGCCCTGCAAGGGGTCTCATGGGAGATTAAGGCGATTGACGGCCTTACTGACGACCCCCTGCAGTGATGGTGGGCATCCTTGGGCTCTGGCCTATGCTGGGCCCTAACAGTCATAAGTTAGCATAGCTGGGATCCTAGTAGTAGCCTGTTTCTCTCCGTATTGTCATTGCTATTTATGGATTCAGGACTCTGCCCTATGGGCAAGTGTCCCTACCCAGAAGATGCCCTCAGCTTAAGGGGTGGAGTGTAAGGGAAATGGCTGCACTTTAGTCAGGAGTAGGACGAGGTGGCCTTCCAGCACAGTGTGACTCGGAGGGTTTGGAGCACAGGTGCCTAACCCCACACATTATGTAACCATGCCATGTGAGACGCATTAGGTGATCACCCACGTGAGCTCCTGCTTGGCTCGTAGCCGCTACTGTCTGTGAAAGGTATAATTACCCTGCTGTGGCTGTACATATCATTCCCAAGGTCACTCACACCAAGAGAGACAGTAAAACCATGTCAAAACTATCTACGATTCCTTGAGTATTTCTCTAGCAACCTGCCACTCGCCCACTGACTCTCCTTGGACCTCAGTTCAAACTTGACAAGAGAGTTCAGCAGATGCAAATGTGGAAAGATGACTGCAGTAAGCTTTGATTCTAGGAAAACTCTTGGAACTTCAATGCAAATATGAAGGGAAGTGAAGATGGAGAAAATCCCAGTTACAGGTGAAACAAATATCCAATGAATAAACCCTAGATTTACTGTTTACTTAGAGTTGATTGAATTAATATTTCCACCACAGGGCAGAATGGGGTTTGAAACAGACATTGACTTGAGTTCCAAAAAATAAAGCGCCCAGTTAATGCAAGGAGCTCTTTTCACATCATACTGGTTTTTAGACCTAACTACTTCATCTCTCACATGGGAATAATAATAGTCACCTTGCAGTTTGGTGTAAGGATTAGAAAGAATTAACGTAACGGGTTTGGCACAATATCTAGCTGGGATGCAATGGTAGACTAATAGTTATTATTAACACTAATAGCTAAACAAAATCTAAACAATGTAATATAAAAGCACATTTTAAAGTTCCTTTCTGCTCATTGTATATGAAATGTCTTACATTTTCATTTTTTGCTATTTCACTGCAGTAGATGAGGAAAGGAAAATAGAAATCAATCTGTTCCTAGGGACTTAAAATTATCTTACCCATGGCAGAAAAGTAGAAATCACAATAAGTATATTTAGACTTAAATATTGACTTTCAAGCCTACCTTAAAATGTATAATAATTCATATTGGTCAGTGAAACTTAACCATATGCACATTTCGGTTTCCAAGTAAACGATGTCAATGAATTTGGTTTCCAAGTAAACCACGTCAATGAATTTACTACTGTAATCAGTACTTGCTAATAGGGAGATATCTTGGGGAACAAGAGGTAGTGGTGCCTCTCCTTCACCCCTGAAATCGCATGGATCTGCTTGTTGGGTTGGAGAGGGATCAGAGGAGATGGATGCTTCAGGGCCTGGTGTGGTATCGAATGAGTGGCAGCTAGATTAGTGGCAACTGTTCTTATTGACACCCAGGGGTGTCAACCCTTTGTAGCACAACAGGGGAGCTAAAAAGAGCCAGAAACCACCCCTAAGGAGACCTCTTGTAAGTCACGTATCCGCTTGTTAAGCATCGATTTTCTCACTGGTTAAAATAAAGGGAACATGCAGTACTAAGTTATCTGTAAAGTCCCTTTAGAGTTTTAACAATCTACAAGGCAATTTTTGAGGGTCAATGTGATTATCTGCAGCACATTTTTGCCAATATTAGAATTTATCTCATTCACTATTTAAAATTTTCAAAATTGATGTCTTCAGGTTTGTTTTACAGTTCCAATCAAACAAGGACTAAAGCTCAGATACGGTGTTGAAACTCTGTCCCTTAAAGGATACATTTAATCAAGTTGGCCCCATTTTTCTCTTCACCTTCACCAGGAGAATTACAATTCATTTGATGGTGTAGCAATCGACAGTGCGTTCAAAGAGTGGCTTGAATAAAGTGGATATTTCATAAGGTGCTTGAATTGCAAGTTATGGTATTATTGAGAGTCATCACTTAAGATTTAAACTTAAAAATTACCCGTGTTTATGGCACAAGGATACATTCTATCTAGTCAGTGGACAGCATGATTCTCTTTTCTCTTTATCCTCATAAGTAAATAAGTAAGAAGTACTTTCATCTTGGTAAGGCTGAAAACATAATGGATAAAGATTATTTGTTTCTTTGCATCATTAGGTTCACTTCTGTACTGCTGTGAATTAGTGAACAACTATGCCATTGACATCCAAAGAGCAGGTTATCCAGTCCAGGCCGTCGGTAACCACAATGCAAAGTCTATTAGTGCGTGTGTGTGTTTTTCTCAGCAATGAGCTTAATTCTATAATTATCTCATATGAGAAACTCACATTGAAGTCAATGGGTGTTTCAGAATAAATTTGATTACAAGATTTGGTCTATTGAGTAAATGAATGAAATTTGCCTTTTATTAATTTGGAATGTCTCAATTAGGTTCTCAGTTTCCCAGGCAACTTTTAGATATGTTTCTAATACTGCTTATTGGTATCCAAAATGACAAGAGGAGAATTTTTCCCTCTTGTGAAATGTATCTTGCTTCCCGAGATATTAAACAAAAAGTTTTCTGAAATGTTAATTGGAACTAAATTCTTAGACAAGAAAAAGGAATAAAATGACATTATTTTTTCCATTTCACATTAGTAAAATATAAAACATAATACACCTGCAAAAAGTGTTCTGTTTCTGATGAAGCTTGTGATTATATTTTTCGGGTTTGGTTTGAAAAGCTAAGACATCTGTTTATCTAGTGCATACAGAATAACTCTCATGTCTCCTCATCTCTGAAGATTTCAAAGGCTTTCATTCTGGTTTAAATCCTTTGAAGAAGCAGTAATCAAAGACAAAAATTATCAGAGGTACATTTTTGTTTCCCAAACAATGAAAATAAAAACACTCACCCTACTTGGATTTCAGGCACTCACATAAAACTTCAAAATTGGAGATTTGCCATTTAAATAAAAAAGTAATACGGATAAATAGCAGCAAAAAAGCAAACTAAGAGAGCATTTTCTCTACCTCCTTTTATTGCATAAATTTAAATTCAATATGTGAATAATTTAAAAAATGCTATGATGCACAACATCAAACAGCATATACTAGCGTGGTGTGACAGAATACATCTGGCTAGTGTATAGGTTTAGATAAAAAATTAGTTTCAGCATTAAGTTTTTCATTTTAGTGTATTTTGCAAATTGGAAAGATGAAAATAACAGCAGTCAGAACCCTAAGGATAATAACAAAGCACACTGTACCACACAAATGAAGCAAAAACACAATAAAGCTGTACTGAAGGAACCAAAATAACTGATCTACTAGCAGTCTTACTGGCCTTCATTAGCTTCAAAACATATCATTTGACCTTCAGCACACGCAAATCCATGTATTAAAGAGCTGCATTATAATGCATTCTATCATCTCCTTTTCAAAAACAATGCTCTAAAATTAATGTTTATTGCCTCTTTGACCCTGTTTAGTTAAGAGTAAAGATTTTGGCCGGGCGTGGTGGCTCACGCCTGTAATCCTAGCACTTTGGGAGGCTGAGGTGGGTGGATCACCTGAGGTCAGGAGTTCAAGACCAGCCTGGCCAACATGGTGAAACCCCATCTTTAAAAAAAAAAAAAAAATTAAAAAAAAAAGTAAAGATTTTGATCTCTAACCTTCTGCATTAGAAAAATTGAAAATAAGCCTTCAGCACATATGGGTGATGTGGTAGCTTCACCTGGGGTAGAAGTGGTAGCCAGATTATGTAAAAAAGAAGACAAGAGGCATTCACTTTTCCTGACCAGAGCCTAATAAGAGCAATTAGAGGATAACTAGGTCCTTTCCCAGTATTGCTTCCTTCTCTAACAAAGAGGGAATGGAATTTCACATGATATTAAATGACCTTTAGATTGGGAATAAGTGTTAGTAATGAAAGCTGCAAGTAGATATTTTCCTGGAGCCCAGGGAAAGATGCAGCATCAAAAGAATAGAAAGTAATGACGACTCCCTGTGAATAACGGGAGTAGATCCACCCAGGATAGAGTCAGGCTTCGTGGGATTGTAGATCAGTGATTCTAACACATCTCTAAACATCTAATCACTCAAAGAGCCTTTATCAATCTCAGTTCTCCAACTGCACCCCAGACCAATTCAATCCGCATGCTGGAGGTAGAACCCAGGCATCAGTATTTTTTAAACCTGGTACATTTAAGTAACTAGAGAATAAAGAGTTAAATTGAGAGACAAAGAAAAAAAGAGTAATTGAAGAGAGAGCCATCAATGGGGTAAAATGCTGCCAAAAGGTCAAGAAAGGTGAGAACTGAAAATGGATTTAGCAGCACAGATGTCATTAATGACTATATTAATCAGGGTTCTCCAGAGAATCAGATCCGATAGGAGATAATAAATATAGAAGATATATAGATAAAGATATAGATAGATTTATTTTAAGGAATTGGCTCACAAAAATGTGAAGGCTGACAAGTTGAAAGTCTTCAGGGTAGGCAGGCTGGCAGGCAAGAGGATAAAGGAAACAGCTAATGCAGCTCGAGTCTGAAGGTACTCTGGAAGCCGAATCCCTTCTTCCTCTGGAGAGGTGAGTCCTTTTTCTCCTAGACTCGTCAACTGAATGAGGCCCTCCCATATAACAGAATCTGCATTATTCAAAGTCTACTGATTTAAATGGTAATCTCATTTAAAAAATACATTCACAGAAAAATCTAGAGTAGTGTTTGTCCAAATATCTGAGTACTACCATGGCATTGCCAATTTGACTTATAAAATTAATCATCACAGTGACCTTAGCTAGAATTCCTATGGTTTCTTAAGAAGAATGTACAAAGTAATAAATATGCGCCCTCAATGTAGGTGAGCATTTCTAGACATTTGGTTTCTAAATATAGATTAGAGACAAGAAAATTTGGAATACCTGTGTTAAATAATGTAGGCCAGTTGTTCTCAAACTTATCTGCACATTAGAATCACCTGGAGATTGCTTAAAAGTTTCAAAGCCCAGGCTGCATCCCAGACCAATTAAATCTCTGGGGCATGAGTAGTTTGTGGAGCTCCCCCAGGTTGTTCCAATGTGCAGACAAGTTTGGGAACTACTGACTTAGCCTTTCACATTATAGCATGTAACAAAGGGTTTTTAATAAACTATACTAAAACCAACTTGAAAAATGTTTAATAGTAGGGATTATATTTATAAATGTTCTGAATAAAGTTGACAGTCAACCAAATATTCATATGAACCAAAGAGTATAATATTCAATTAAAAATACTGATTCTAAAATGACTTGAAGGAACAGAGTGAGATGGTAGAGTAGGACTCTCCACTGATTATCCCCCATCAGAAACAGCAGTTTGAACAACTTATCTATGCATGAAAATACTTTTATAAGAGCTAAGGAAACCAGCTGACAGATCACAGTACCTGGTTGTAACACAACAATAAGAAAAGATGCATTGAAGAGGGAAAGAAAATGTTTTATAGTAGGTACCTCTCCCATCCCCCAAACCCAGGCAGCACAGCAAGGAGAGAGATACAATCCACTTGAGGGAAAAAGAGGGAAATGAGTACAGGGCTCTATCTTGGGCTCCAACACTACACCCATCACAGTAAAATGCAACACTATTCAGACCCCCAAAGCCTCATATTTCCGGCCAGTACCCGTTGACTGAGCCTCTAGGCATGCCATGGCACAAGGCAGAACCACATAGCCCTAGGCTTCATGCTCACATTATGAATTGATCTCTAGCCCATACCACTGCCAGGCAAAATTTAGTGGCCTTGGGCCCTGGACAACCTTCAGCAGCAAGCAGCCCACAGAGGTCCCAGGCTCCATGGCTCATCAGCCACAGTGGTCCTCAGGCTTCTGCCTTGTCCCAGTGCTGCACCTGCTTTAGTGGGCCCAGGATTCTGACAGCTCTGCACTGGCTGCTGCTGCTTCAGGCTTCTGGTAAACCCAAGTACTGTACCTTCCCCAGAGCTTTCCCAAACAAAGCCAGTCTGTGAATACAGGAATAAGTACTTCTTCGAATGTGCAGACACTTGACACACAGCCACAAGGATAAAGAACAATCAGGGTAATGTGGCAGTGGCATTACCAAATGAACAAAATAAGGTGCTAGTGGCCAACTCTAAAGACAAAGAGACGTATGAACTGCCTGACAAAGGGTTCAAAATAGCTCTTTTAAAGAAAACTCCATGAACTTTAAGAAAATACAAAGGAAACAATTCAACAAAAGAAGAAAAACAATATATGACCAGAATACAAAACAGAGAGATTGAAATTATAAAAAAACAAACAAACAAACAAAAAAAAAACCCAGAGATCCTGGACCTAAAAAATACAATGAACAATATAAAAAATGCAATAGAGAGCACTGACAGCAGAACTGATCAAGCAAAGGAGTCTGTGAACTCGAAGAAAGGTTATTTGGAAATGTACAGTCAAAGGAGAAAAAAGAACGCAAGGAATAAGAAAACCTCATGGGATTTATGGGACAGTATCTAAAGAGCAAATTTTTTAGTCATAGGAGTTCAAGAAGGACGAAAGAAAGATAAAGGGCTTGTTTAAAGAAATACTAGTTACAAAACTGTCCAAACCTGGAGAAAGATGTAAATATCCATGTACAAAAAACTCAAAGGCCTCCAATCACATCTAATCCAAATAGGGCTATCCCAAGATATAATAAAACTGTCAAAAAATCAAAGACAGAAGAAGGCATTTTTAAAGCAGCAAGAGAAAAGAAGCAAATAACATGTAAGAGAGTTCCAATATGACTGGCAGAAGAAACTTACAGAACAGAAGACAATGGGATGATTTATTCAAAGTGCTAAAGACAAGAAACTCTTAACAAAGGGTATTTTATGAAGCAAAGCTATCCTTTGAATAATATATAAAGACTTTTCAAGACAAACAAAGGTAGAGGGAGTTTATAAACACCAGAATTATCTTCCAATAAATGCTAAAGGAAGTTCTTCAAGCTGAAAGAATGAGTAACATGAAAACATTTGAGAGTTTAAAACTCACTGACAAAAGTACACAAATTCAGACTACTCTGATATTATAATGGTGATGTGTAGATTAGTTAAATCTTTAGTATGAAGGTTAAAAGTAAAAACTATGTAATATTAGCTATAAAATTTGTAAAGAAATATGCAAAATTAAAATATTTAAATTGTGCTATCAAAAATTCAAAATGAGTCCAGATGTAGTGGCTCATACTTGTAATTCCAGTGCTTTGTGAAGTTGAAGAAGCAGGATCACTTGAAGCCAAGAGTTTGAGACCAGCCAGGGCAGCATAGGAAGACCCTGTCTAAACCAAGAAATTAATAAATTAGATGGCAATAGTGGTACATGCCTGTAGTCCTAGCTACTTGGGAGGTTGAGGGGGGCTGATTGCTTAACTCTAGGAGTCTGATATTGCAGTGAGTTGTTATTGCACCACTACATTCCAGCTAGGTGGCAACAGAGTGTGACCCTGTCTATATAAAAAAAAAACAAGAAAAAAATGCAAAATGTGGAGGGAATGAAGTAAAAGTGTAGTTTTTATTTTGTTGCAATCAAAGTTAAGTTGTGAGCTTAAAATAACCTGTTATTATAATAAGATATTTTTATAAGCCTCATGCTAACCACAAAGAAAAAACCTATAGATGATACACAAAAAGTAAAAAGCAAGGAATCAAAACGTATCACCAAAGAAAATTACTTAGCCAAAAAAGGAAACATCAAAAGAGGAAGAAAGGAACAAAAAGCTACAAAACAACTAGAAAACAATGAACAAAATAGCAGTATTAAGTACTGCTTAACTTGAATAGAAATTGATTAAATATGCCAATCAATCGAATGAAATAGAATGGCTAAATGGTTAAAAAAAACAAGACCCAACTATATGCTACCTACAAAAGACTGACTTCACCGGTAAGGGCACACTTACACTGAAAGTGAAAAGATGGAGAAAGCTAATCTATGCAAATACAAACCAAAAGAGAGCAGTAGTAGCTATACTTATATGAGATAAAATAGACTTTAAGTCAAAAATATTAAAAGAGACAAAGAATATCATTAGATAATGATAAATGTGTCAATTCAGCAAGAGGATATAACCTATATATGATATATGTTACTATATATATATATATATATATATGTGCATGTAACATCAGAGTACCTAAATATATAAGCAAACATGAACAGATCTGAAGAGAGATAGACTGCAGTACAATAATAGTAGGGACTTCAACACCTCACTTTCAGCAATAGATAGGCCACAAAACAAGTCCTAACAAATTTAAGAAGACAAATCGTATCAAGTATCTTTCTGACCGTAATGGTATAAAGCTAGAAATTAATAACAAAAGGAACCTTGGAAAATTCACAAATACACGGACATTAAACAACATGTTCCTAAACAATTAATGAGTCAATGAGGAAATTAAAAGGAAAATTTAAAAATATATTGAGACAAAAGTGGAAACACAACATACCGAAACCTGTGAGATAGAGCCCATATGGGACCATTGCTCTGGCAAGAGGATCCAGACCTTGCACCCTCCTCCAACCAGATTCTCTTGGAAAATCTGGCCTGGGGCAGCCTGGTTATTCAAATGGAGGATGCAAATCCAGTACACCACCACAACTGAAAACAGTTCAAAGATTTTTACTTACACATCCTAAGTAGGGAGGGCACTGTGAGTTGGGAAAGCAGTCCTTCTTCCCCAGGTCAAACAAAGTAGGAATGATAAGTAGGGAGGGTGGGGGTAGGAAGAGAGAGAGCGCACATGGCAACTACCAGCATATAGAAGGGAATAAGGTGTGGGTTACTTTAAGTTCTTGGGCAAATGTCAAAATTGTCCATTTAAAGGAAGCATGGGACAAGCAGAGAGCCCAGTCTGCAAAGCAGAAGAGCCACTTCTAAGTTCTTATATCTGGCCACCAGCTGGAGCCATGTGGGTGCAGTATTCTACTTCTAATGCCTAGGCAGCAAACTTTGCTGTGTTTTCATTACAGGATCTTGAAAAAAATAGAGTGTCAGATTCAGTGTTTCTGGGATGGAGCCCAAGGTTCTGAATTTCTTACAAGCTCTTAAATATGCTGATGCTGCTTCAGTAGACCACACTTTGGGCAGTAAGAGTCTAGACAGATAATATCCCTCCATATACTTTCTCTAATAATATTTATAGTTTTCTGCATAAGGGTCTTGCACATATTTTGTTCCTAGATATTCAAAAGTATATAAATTACATCTATATTTTAAATTTTATATTCTATTTTTGTTGATTTATAGCAATTCAATTGATTTTTTTACATGACTTTCTTGCTCAACTCACATATTAATTCTAATAATTTATCTTCATATTCTTTTAGATTTTCTACAAATACAATCATCATATAAAAATAATGACAATTTTGTCATTCTCTCTACATCATTTACATTTTATTTCTTTTTCTGGCTTGACTTCCTTGATGAAAATCTACAGAACAATGTGGAATAGAGACAGTGATGGCAGACATTTAATTCCATAAATTCATAGAATTTGTTAAAAGAATATTTCTTAATTTCTGAACATGTGAAACATTCTGGTTACTTTTTGTTAAAAATTGATTTGTAGATTATTTTTACTGTGTTCAGAAGACAAACTGAATGTTTGCTGAGATTTGCTTTATTACCATATTGTGGTCAATTTGAAAAAATTTCCCATATGCCTGAAAAGAAGGTATTTTCTGTAGATGTTAGATGCAAGATTATATAGATATTACATTAGGCCAAGTTTGATAATCTTATTGTTTAATGGTTTAAATTTTGTCTATCCTTACCAATATGTGCCTGTTTGTTAAATCAGTTACTGAGAGAATTTTGTTAAAAATCCCTCATAATTTTGGATTTTTCTGTTTCTGATTGTATTTAATTTTGGCTTAAGGCTTACCCTACTAGATTGATAAAAAAATGTTGTATTTTCCTAGTGACTCGAAAATTTTGTCATTTTGAAGTGCCTCTATATTATCATTATAAAGTTTTTAAAAGTCTGCTTTGTCTGATATTAATATAGTACTATAGCTACTACAGCTTTCATTTGGATTCTGCAACACATGTCTTTTCCATATTTTGCTTTCAAACATTTTTTGTGATTTTATTTCAGATGTGTAATTGTAAGTAGCACATGGTTGGGTTTTGTTATTGGTCCAGTAAGACTCTCATTATCTTTAATTAGATGATTTAGATCATACATAATTAATAGAATTACTGATATAATTGAGTTTAAAAAATCATAGTGATTCCTACTTTTCTATCCATTCTGTTTCTCCTGAGACAACATAGAGCTATTTTTATTATTTCTTATTTATGCTAGTTTTAATTCATAATGTCTTGCCTCCTTGCGTGCCTTGCTACTTTTTATTCTGTGGCAATCATTACATTTGCAAAATATTAGACAGAGAAATATCCTAAAGTCTAGAAGAGGTCTCCGGAAAGGATTTATGTTTGATTTAGTAAAGAACATGTGACAACTAACTATCTGGATCACTTTAAGCCAATTTCTGGGACTGAAATAATTTGAAGCTGAACCACATCCTATCTCTTTGGTTAATCTATGCTTCTAGGCAGGAGGCTTTTGAGATTCTCACCTCAACATGATGATGGTTTATCCAGACTCTGTATTTGACCGACTCTAGATTCCGATCCTGCCTCTCAGCCCTACAATCTTTCAAAACTATTACTCAGTTTTTCAGCCTCAAGTCAGCCCCTGCTGGTTCACAAGTACTCTCTGAGCAAATGTGACCAGAACTGCAGTATCATCCCCCTCCCTCAGGCCTCTGTCCTTTCTTTGGTTTTCATCTGCTTTCCCTCCCTCCGACTATCTTATAACTTCTCATAACTTCTCTGATGCTTTCAAATAAATGTTTAAAATGTTTTATTTCTAGTGTCGTCTGAATTAATAGCCATTAACAGAAGAATTTATCTCACATTCTTTCATAAATTGTTCTGGAAATAGATTTGCAAATTCATTTCTCCCCTATACTTCCTTTTCACTATATATGTATGTGAAGTTCATTCTTTTCTATCTAAAGAACTAATATGGAAATATAAAAAATTTTATAATTACAACTTTTCAAAATGAAGTCCCTTAAAGTGGGAACATTTATTCTGAAAGAAAAAGAAATGTACAAAGTGTAATTACTTGAATGGAAATCCATCTTTTTTTGTAGCTCAACATTCATGTGCCTTTCATAGTTGGGGGAAATGCCTTTGTGGGAATATTGCTGAAAGCCAGTGTCCCTCCTTTCACCTCTCCCTATGAAAAGCAAAGAGGAAGCTCCCAGTCTCTCTTTTATCTACTGAGAGCCAGGGCAAAAGTGACCCAGAGGTAGATAATTCATCCCCTCCCTCTCAGGTCTTTGGGTTTTAGGGGAATGATAATAAGACTGAGGACAACTGGGAAATTCCTTACAGTAAAGATTGCAGGGTCTGGAGCCTGGAAATAAAAGATGCATATGGTTTTGAACATCAGTGAGTGTCTCCATGAATGTCCAGCAGCAGAATGTCCAGAATTTCAAATGCCTGAAATATTATCCTGGCATAGTTAAATTGGTGTCTAGCTCCCTTTTTCAATATGTTGCCCAGCTTGGCTATTCAGGGTTTTATCTGATATCCTTCCAATAAATTGCTTTTCTTCTTTAAATTAGCCGGCATTAATTCTGTTGCTTGGAAATTAGTTAAGTGGAAATCAATTAACAAATTTCTTTTGAAGGATAGAAAATAATTCAGTATTTCCTATAATAAATATATTTAATACACTATGATGTATGTTATCTAAATTACATGCACATATTTCAATAATAATTCTATTCTGATTTACAAAAAGCATGACTACTTCAGAGCTGTTATGCATATATTTTTTAATCTCTTTATTTGTACATTTTAAGAAATTAATAGAGTTAAAAGATACATAATCAATCATCAAAATAATTTCCTCAGTAATGAGGTTTATTAACAATTGAAGGTACAGATTTTTTTTTGAAAGAAAGAAAAGAAAAAAAGAGAAAGAGAGAAAGAAGGAAAAAAAGAGAATGGAAGAAAGAGAAAAAGAAGAAGAAAAAGAGGGAGAGAGAACGGGAATCTTGCTCTATTGCCCAGGCTAGAATGCAGTCTAAAAATGGGTATTAAAAAGCTCTTTTATACTAATAATTGTGTTATACAATGGAGACAGGAGAGGAATAAGAGAGGAAAATAACAAACAAACAGCCAATCAATATTTCATTTAAACCTATGAAATGCTATGCAATTGCTGGGGAGTGATTTACTCCCAACCATGTGGTCATTTTTAGAATAGATGTGATGTGTTACTGAAGAAAATGTATGTTTTGTGGATTTGGAGTAGAGAGTTCTGTAAATGTTTATTAAGTTTACTTGTTCGAGGTCTAAGTTCAAGTCCCAGGTATCCTTGTTAACCTTCTGTCTCATTGATATGTCCAATATTGACAATGTAGTGTTAAAGTCTCCCACTATTATTGTGTGGGAGTCCGAGTCTCTTTGTAAGTCACCAAGAACTTGCCCTATGTATCTGGGTGCTCCTGTATTGGGTGCATATACACTTAACGATCGTTAGCTCTTCCCGTTACTTTGATCCCTCTACCATTATACAATGTCCTTCTTGTCTCTTTTGGTTTCTGTTACTTTAAAGTCTATTTTATCAGAGACAAGAATTGCAACTCCTGCTTTTTTTCTCTCTCTCTCTATTTGGTTGGCAAATCTTCCTCCATTCCTTTGTTTTGAGTCTCTGTATATCCTCGCATGTGAGATGGGTCTGGATGCAGCTTACCAATGGGTTTTTTGGAATGGCTGATACTGGTTGGTCCTTTCTATATATAGTGCTTCTTTCAGAAGCTCTTGTAAAGCAGGCCTGGTGGTATTGAAGTCTTTGAGTACTTGCTTGTTCATAAAAAATTTTATTTTTCCTTCACTTATGAAACAATTTGGCTGGATGTGAAATTCTGGGTTGAAAGTTCTTTTCTTTAAGGATGTTGAATATTGGCCCCCACTCTCTTCTGGCTTGTAGGGTTTCTGCTGAGAGATCTGCTGTGAGTCTGATAGGTTTCCCCTTGTGGGTAACCTGACCTTTCTCTGGCTGCCCTTAGTATTTTCTCCTTCATTTCAACCCTAGTGAATCTAATGATTACGTGCCTTGGGGTTGCTCTTTTTGAGGAATATCTTTGTGGTGTTCTCTGTATTACCTGGAGTTGAGTATTGTCCTGCCTTGCTAGGTTGGGAAAGTTTTCCTGGATAATATCCTGAAGAATATTTTCCAGCTTGGATTCATTGTCTTTGTCACATTCAGGTACACCTATCAAATGTAGATTAGGTCTTTTCACATAGTCCCATATTTCTTGGCGACTTTGCTCATTCCTTTTTACCCTTTTTTCTCTAATCTTGTCTTCTCATTTTATTTCGTTAAGTTGGTCTTCGACCTCTGAAATCCTTTCTTCTGCTTGATCAATTCGACTGTTAAAACTTGTGCATACTTCGGGGAAGTTCTCGTATTGAGTTTTTCAGTTCCATTAATTCACTTATATTCCTCTTTAAATTGTCCATTCTCATTAACATTTCGTCAAACCTTTTTTCAAGGTTCTTAGTTTCCTTGCATTGGGTTAGAACATGTTCTTTTAGCTCACAGAAGTTTCTCATTATCCACCTTCTGAAGCCTGATTATGTTGATTCCTCACATTCATTCTCAATCACGTCTTGTTCAATTGGTGATGAGGAACTGCAATCCTCTGTAGGAGGAAAGGCATTCTGATTTTGGGTGTTTTCAGCCTTTTTGTGCTGGTTTCTTCCCATCTCTGTGGATCTATCCACCTGTCATCTGTGTAATCGCTTACCTTCAGACTAGGTCTCTGAGTGGACGTCCAGTCTGTTGGTGGTAAAGTTTTTTCTGTTTCTCAGTTTTCCTTCGGCGGATGCCCCTCCCCCACAGAGCTGGACCTTCCCAGGTTCAGCTGCACTTGCTGGGAAACTCTCAATCCTCAGCAGTTCCAATTGCTGTTTTCCTTTTTGTGTGGGGGAGGGGGGGGACCAGCCTTCCCCTGCGGCAACCCACCACACGGCTGAAACAGCGGCGTCAAGATTCGTGGCGCCTTTCTGCCCAGGAATCTCCTGGTCTGGTTCCCCCACTTCAGTCCACTTTTCAATCAGCTGAATGGGAGACTCTGCCTTCCCAGAGCTCCAAACGCCAACCAAAAGGACACTCAGTCCTGCGTACTCCGGACTGAGAACCCCCGCGGGCCGGGGCGCCTGCAAAACAGCTGCGCCCACCAAAAGAGTCACGCTCGTGACCCGTGGGGCTCTTCCGCCGGGAATCTCCTGGTCTGTGGGCAATAAAAATTCGCCTGAAAATGTGGCGTCCACTCAATCTCCACGCTTTCAGTGGGAGCCACAATCCTGAGCTGCTGCTAATTGACCATCTTGGATCTCTCTCCCTCTCGAAGGTACGGATTTAAGAGAAGCTACTGAGACACATTAAGTTCAATTTTTATTATTTTTCTTTCTTTTCTTTAATTGCTATTCTTTTAGAGCAGGGTCTTGCTCTGTCACCCAGGCTCAAATGCAATGGTGTGATCACAGCCCATTGCAGCCTTGAACTCATGGCCTCAAGTGATTCTCTGGCCACGGCTTCCCAAAGTGCTGGGGTTACAGGCATGAGCCATAATACAAAAACAGTCCTAAGTTTAGTTTTAAGAATTTATTGCAAAATCTCGCTTTACATGTGTTATTATATGAAATTCAGGCTTCAGGATTTGAAGTTTATCTGATTGCAAGTTAGCATGGACGGGCTAAGATGCTACCCTTAGATCAGCTTGGTGGGATAGAAAGAAGGAGCGAATAACCTAAATTGAGTGGCTGAAAAATGTAGACCCATTTAGTACAAAAGCAAGGTATTCCATTGGAATAACATTGTCCAGGCATTGTTCACAGAAAACAACTGAAATTATGAAAAATGATCTGTGAAATGGGGGTTGGTGAGCCAGTGATACTATCGGAAATCTAGTGAAGCAGCTGATATTTAGGAGTTTAGTCTATATTTAGATGTCAGTCAACATGATGGAAATGCAATTCTGTGGTGAAAAGATGGGTTACTTATAGGATAGGGGTTGGGTAAGACCAAAAATAAAGAGCAGGACCATATTCTTAGGAATATAATAAACCTTAGTGGTCTCTTGTATAGTTCACCCCCGGGAAGGGAATGAGCTATTAGGCAGATTTACAAAAGATCCGAGGCACAAGGAGAAAAGGGTGGGCAATGTAAGGTAAGATTCCTGGGTTCCAGCCTGCACATCAGAATGGAATCCTGCACTGTCTGTCCTCCAGAACTAGATAACATTACAGGGGCCTGGTGGTCAGCACGTCTGCCTCCCAGCCAGCTCTTAAATAGCCCCTTTACTCAATGGGAATCCTTGCCCTTGAGCCAAGGATCAGAAGAGAAGGTTCTCTACTACCTGATCACTATCTCTTTTTTATTGATGTTTCTGTGTGAAAAGAGATACAGGGAGGGAACAAACAACCTGTGAAAGAAGCACTGTTTGTGTCTTTCTTCTTAGTCTTCTTGGGGGATAATCCTGATTTAAACGAAGAAAATTAGTAACAGCTTCCTTGGGAGTTTTAACTTCAAACCGATCACACTAGTAAGAATACCAGCCACCTTTTAATCACTCAGTAAGTAATAGGTATTTTTGCTGGGTAAGTTGGATAGGGCCTTCTCCTCCTATAGCCCATCTTTAGGCATGCCAGTAAGTCTGCATCTAACTCTCTTACCATCTCAGGGTGATAAGACTGACAAGCTTAGATGAGTTTTATCTACATAAATTCCTGAAACAACAGAAATTAATGCAGAACCCATTATCAGAAATCATAGTATAGCTGGTACACAGCTCTCTGATCATTGCAAATGAAGTTTCAAATAGACCTGGGAGCACTTTAAGTTCTTTTGAAGTGTTTTCCAAATCAGAAAATCTTTCCCCTAAAAGCTTCCTTGAAAATTAACATGGATCTTGACCAAAGATGATTGGTCTCTTCCCAAGAAGGTGTGATTGTCGTTAGAGTGTACTGAGTAACATGGTATGTGCTATAAATCTTTAGTATGTTTTCTATACTAAAATTAATGTAAAGTCATCAAACTTTGATTTTAGCCAATGCCTACAAGTGAATGTATAAAAGGACATGATTTCTTTGTGAATAATAACAATGTGATTTTTCCATAAAAAACTATTTTCTTGAAAGAAATATCTATGAATGAATTGAATTCTAAGTTTCTCTAAATGAGGCCCTCTTAACTCCCCAAAAAATTACATGTGCCTACATGTAATTTTGTGCAGTTAATTAGACCATTTGATTTGTATAAAAAGTGACTCAGATAAGTATTATTTTTGATCCATTCTTTTTCTTTGTAAAATGTCATTAAAGGAAAAAAAGAAACCTGACAGAAAAAAGTTAACTGTAATTCCACTATCCCCTTAAATAATTGTGAAAACTTAATGAATCTCTCTAGGGCAGGCGTGTCCAATTTTTTGGCTTCCCTAGGCCACACTGGAAGAAGAATTGTCTTGGACCACACATTAAACACTAACGCTAATGACAGCTGATGAGCTAAAAAAAAATGGCAAAAAAAATCTCATAATGTTTATGAATTATGTTGGGAAAGTTTACGAATTTGTGTTGGGCCACATTCAAAGCCATCCTGGCCTGCACGTGGCCCACGGACTGTGGGCTGGAAAAGCTTGCTCTAGGGTTTTGAATGTATTCCATCTCTTTTAAAACTAAGTTAAGATCACATAAGTTGTGTCTGTCTTAATGGTGCTTTTTTTTGGGCATCATTACAAGAATTTTAGGTATACAGTAGTAACACATTTAGATCTCATATGGAACTGTCACATATGTTATTATTATGAACATTTTAGAAATGAAGGCACTGAGGCACAGATTGGTCAAGTAACATGCCAAAGGTCTCTGAAAAAGTGATTAGATTAGGATGTGAACTCCAGCTCTCCTCCAGGCTTTCATGACAGACCGTGAGCATTTTGAGTGGCTGTGCAATATTCCATTGAATAACTATATCACCCTTCTTATCATTGAATATTTAGGTTATGTGCAAACTCAGCCTAATAATTCAATGAACTTTTATATTTGGAAATATGATCAGATACTACATTTCCACAAGAAGAACTGCTAAATCAAAAAGTTTGAACATTTTCTTTTGATGTCCAGAATTTAAAATTTTTTTTCTTTTGTTTTTCTGGTCTTTTCCCTACAACACTCACAGGATTTTTTTTTCTTTTTTGTTTAAAGAAAGAAAGAGAAAGAAAGAAGGAAAAAAATGAGAATGAAAGAAAGGGAGAAAGAAGAAGAAAAAGAGGGAGAGAGAACGGGAATCTTGCTCTATTGCCCAGGCTAGAATGCAGTCTAAAAATGGGTATTAAAAAGCTCTTTTATACTAATAATTGTGTTATACACTGGAGACAGGAAGGAATAAGGAAGGAAAATAGCAAACAAACAGCCAACCAATATTTCATTTAAACCTATGAAATGCTATGCAATTGCTGGGGAGTGATTTACTCCCAACCATGTGGTCACTTTTAGAATAGATGTGATGTGTTACTGAAGAAAATGTATGTTTTGTGGATTTGGAGTAGAGAGTTCTGTAAATGTTTATTAAGTTTACTTGTTCGAGGTCTAAGTTCAAGTCCCAGGTATCCTTGTTAACCTTCTGTCTCATTGATATGTCCAATATTGACAATGTAGTGTTAAAGTCTCCCACTATTATTGTGTGGGAGTCCGAGTCTCTTTGTAAGTCACCAAGAAGTTGCCCTATGTATCTGAATGCTCCTGTATTGGGTGCATATACACTTAACGATCGTTAGCTCTTCCCGTTACTTTGATCCCTCTACCATTATACAATGTCCTTCTTGTCTCTTTCGGTTTGTTACTTTAAAGTCTATTTTATCAGAGATGAGAATTGCAACTCCTGCTTTTTTTTTCTCTCTCTCTATTTGGTTGGCAAATCTTCCTCCATTCCTTTGTTTTGAGTCTCTGTATATCCTCGCATGTGAGATGGGTCTGGATGCAGCTTACCGGTGGGTTTTTTGGAATAGCTGATACTGGTTGTTCCTTTCTATATATAGTGCTTCTTTCAGAAGCTCTTGTAAAGCAGGCCTGGTGGTATTGAAGTCTTTGAGTACTTGCTTGTTCATAAAAAATTTTATTTTTCCTTCACTTATGAAACAATTTGGCTGGATGTGAAATTCTGGGTTGAAAGTTCTTTTCTTTAAGGATGTTGAATATTGGCCCCCACTCTCTTCTGGCTTGTAGGGTTTCTGCTGAGAGATCTGCTGTGAGTCTGATAGGCTTCCCCTTGTGGGTAACGTGACCTTTCTCTCTGGCTGCCCTTAATATTTTCTCCTTCATTTCAACCCTAGTGAATCTAATGATTACATGCCTTGGGGTTGCTCTTTTTGAGGAATATCTTTGTGGTGTTCTCTGTATTACCTGGAGTTGAGTATTGTCCTGCCTTGCTAGGTTGGGAAAGTTTTCCTGGATAATATCCTGAAGAATATTTTCCAGCTTGGATTCATTGTCTTTGTCACATTCAGGTACACCTATCAAACGTAGATAAGATCTTTTCACATAGTCCCATATTTCTTGGAGACTTTGCTCATTCCTTTTTACTCTTTTTTCTCTAATCTTGTCTTCTCATTTTATTTCGTTAAGTTGGTCTTCGACCTCTGAAATCCTTTCTTCTGATTGATCAATTCGACTGTTAAAACTTATGCATACTTCGGGGAAGTTCTCGTATTGAGTTTTTCAGTTCCATTAATTCACTTATATTCCTCTCTAAATTGTCTATTCTCCTTAGCATTTCGTCAAATATTTTTTCAAGGTTCTTAGTTTCTTTGCATTGGGTTAGAACATGTTCTTTAGCTCACAGAAGTTTCTTATTATCCACTTTCTGAAGCCTGATTCTATCAATTCCTCACATTCATTCTTGATCAGGCCTTGTTCCCTTGGTGATGAGGAACTGCAATCCTCTGTAGGAGGAGAGGCATTCTGATTTTGGGTGTTTTCAGCCTTTTTGCGCTGGTTTCTTCCCATCTTTGTGGATTTATCCACCTGTCATCTGTGTAATTGCTGATTTTCAGACTAGGTCTCTGAGTGGACATCCAATTTGTTGGTGGTAAAGTTTTTTTCTGTTTCTTAGTTTTCCTTTGGCGGACACCCCTCCCCCACAGAGTTGGACCTTCCCGGGTTCAGCTGTACTTGCTGTGAAACTCTAGATCCTCAGCAGTTCCAATTGCTGTTTTTTTTTTTGTTTTTTTTTGTTGGGGGGACCAGCCTTCCCCTGCGGTGACCCACTACACCGGCTGAAACAGGCGGCGTTAAGATTCGTGGCCCTTTTCTGCCTGGGAATCTCCCGGTCTGGTTCCCCCGCTTCAGTCTGCTTTTCAATCAGCTGAATGGGAGACTCTGCCTTCCCGGAGCTCCAACGCCAACTAAAAGGGCACTCAGTCCTGTATACTCCGGACTGAGACCTGCCGCGCTGGGGCGCCTGCAAAATGGCCTCGCCCGCCAAAAGAGTCGCACTGGTGACCTGTGGGGCTCCTCCGCCAAGAATCTCCTGGTCCGTGGGCAATAAAAATTCGTCTGAAAATGTGGCCTCCACTCACTCTCCGCGCTTTCACTGGGAGCTACAATCCTGAGCTGCTGCTAATCGGCCATCTTGGATCTCTCTCCAGAATTTTAAATTTTTAAGGTAATTACATCCCTGATCTTTTCCATCATGACTACTTCTATTATTTATATGCTTATTGATAAAAAACAATATAATTTGACGTATTGTAGATAATGTATGACTTTCCAAAGCATAGAAACAAATATTGCAACGTACCAGGTATAGATACATTCATAATTGAATGAATGACTCTATAATTAGGAATGCAACATTATCTATAGGGAAAGATTCCCAAAGAAACTTCTGATCATTGTTTATATATAAATTACATAGATAATGTGTATAAGTGATCTTGAAACTTCTTGACTCCTGAGATAACTACAAAGGCTTCCTTGTCAATATACATGTTGACCTGTTCTGAATGTGACACTGTTCCTGATGCTCATTGGCATTTGGGGATTAAGCATAGCTTTGACAATCGAAGGAGGTACGTCAATGGTAAAAATTAATGAAAAAGTTTTTGCTTCAGTGAAAATTCTTTGGTTGTACGCATAAAAGAAACACAGAAAGGAGTGTTGTAAAGATACTAGGTAGCTTGTGTATTCAAAGGAAAAGTTGAACAACTAAAACTGGGTATTGAAAAGAATTAGAGAAGCAGTTTTGGAAATTTCAGTCAGGAACACATGGATGATTGCTTCTACAAGCTAGTGGTAGAATAAATTTTATCTTTTGTAATTTCATTAGAGATTCAGATTCCTGAGAAAGAGAGTTTGATTGGCTTATCCCTCAACTGAAACTGGGAGAAGACTGAACTTGACAGTCCGCTGCTACCACAAGGATTTGAAGAAAGCTGAACAAGCAAAAGCAGTCGCTGTCAAATTCAATTTTCTTCTTAATGTGATAACAGAAATCCAGAAGTCAATAAATTCTTAAATACCCAGAAAGCATCTTCAAGTTGGCAATCCAGGCCATGAAATGTTTTAATCAGTAGACAGTGGCAATGTATTATCTTCACAAAGACATTGCTTTGATTTGTTGTTGATTTTCAAATGTAGCCTACACAAGAATAGTGTCGCTATAAAGTCTTAGTTCTAAAATGGGATCAGGAAACACAACATCAATAATGGGTTGGCAGTTAATATGAAAGACAAAACTGGTGTTTGGAAAGCCAGGGCATGACCAGAATCCAAATATTGGGAAGCAAAGTTAGAAACATCAAAATCTGTGAGCTACCTGAAAGATTCCAGCGACAGTAATGGAATCATTACTGATTACTAGAAAGTCAAGGTCAAAGGTGGTGAAGAATAGTGTATAGAGCAAAGCAATGAGTGTGCACACGAACAAATTATTTTAGAAAGTAGCTGGCAATAGTAGGGCTTATTTTGAAAGCCCCAAACCCAGTAGGAAACATTACCATGTGCTTTAGCACATCCAAGGAAAGAATTCCAAGGAAAATTATTACAAAAAGTTTAACATTATTTTTTCCTTTTCTTTAAATGCATGGGGCTAGTCCTCAGGGATATCTAGAACTCCTAAACTCAAGTGATCCTCTCTCCTTAGCCTTCCAAAGTGCTGGAATTACAAGTATAAGCAGATGATGTTTTATTATTTTTCTTTCTTTCTTTCTTTATTGAGACGGAGTCTCACTCTGTCACCTAGGCTGGAGTGCAGTGGCGCAATCTCGGCTCACTGCAACCTCCACCTCCTGGGTTCTAGCGATTCTCCTGCTTCAGCCTCCCAAGTAGCTGGGATTACAGGTGGCCACCACCTCACTGAGCTAATTTCTGTATTTTTTTGTAGAGACATGATTTTGCCATTTTGGCCAGGTTGGTCTTGAACTCCTGACCTTAGGGGATCCACCCACCTCAGCCTCACAAGGTGCTGGGATTACAGGCATGAGCCACCGCGCCCAGCTGCAGGCAATGTTTTAAATAATTTTTCTTTGTTATCTTCACAATCCTATGAGGTTGGCACTATTTCTTGTCATCTCCATTTTACAGAAGAGGCACAGTTGAGGTTTAGTAACATTGAACATATGAGAAGAGTGGCAGTGCAGGTTGACACAAGGATTGGACACAGAACCAGGGCACTTCAGGGCAGTGGCCCAAGACCAGGGCAAAAACCACACCTAAATAAAATAAGTGCTGTGTTAGAGAAACCGATCCAGGATGTAAATGAGTTTTCAGGAATAAAAGACAAAGTGAGCTGTGAGAATGTGTTTAGCAATAAGGCTGTAAAACTGGAGACGATGAAAGAAAAGCAGTTGAAAGAATCTGAAACGTCAGCAGATCTGGGTTGCTCACAGCCCACCTTTCTCTGTTGAACGCTAAAGATATGATACAAGCACAGAGTAGGAAGGATGGGAAGCCCAGGGGTGAGGTGAACTAGCCCAGGGTCTTAAATTTGAGAACTCTTATTTTTAGGATGAATGTATTGGACCAACTTGTTTTTAAGGCTGCTTTCAACTATGCTTATAACGTATACTTTGTTGCAGAACATTTTCATGGAAATGATCCAGCTGCAGGTCTTTGGCTACTTGTAAGGCTGGTATATCATATAATTGTTTGTTTTATTGGGCTGTATGAATATTGCATTATTAAGGCTGTGTTGTATTCAGATTTTGAAATAGGTAGACACTGAGGAGGCTTCACACACTGTGAAGGGTACAAGGCCCAAATAAAGGGACTCAGAATTCCTCTTGGGCTAGAAAGAGCAGTACCAGTTGCCGCATTCGGCATAGAAATCTTCCAGCTAATTATTTCTGGCAGAGTTAGGATCTACAGGAGCAGGATCTGGAAAGGAATGGAGACACCCAAAATAGTCGCCTTAGACTTTGGATTTTTGCCTTAGACCAGGGGAAGAAAAGACTCCATTTGTTTGAGAGACTGCTAGATAAGATCGGAGAAGACAAGCTATACTGGTATTTTGGGTTCTATGTTAATAATTGTGGGGATCAAAACCCTATAATTTGGAAAAGTAATTGTGATGATGATGTTTGCACTTTCTGCAATCATTTTCCTTTTGTTCCTATGTAGCATATGGTAAGTTCCTCATAAAATTACAGAGTACCTCAGCAGTACAAAAGAAAACCAAGGGAGATTTCATTTGTTTGCTTTTGCCACCTTGGTCCAACAATTAAAGGCAAGCAGTATAATTCTGGGAACAAAATATATTGGTGTTTATGATAGTAGTATAAAAATTATAAGAAGAAAATAAAAGTGAGTCCCAAAGTCAGGATCTCTTTATTAGAATAGCACATTATTTGTCCATACTCCCTCCTCTCTCTCTCCACCATCACACACAGGGGGGATGTTAGGTTACCCAGTGACTATGAATGGTATTGTGACTGCCGCTGATGTCTTCTGAGAAATGCTTATTCTCTCTTTGTGCCTTTAGTACAGCAATGATAGTGATATAGCTAGAAACGCAAACATTTAACACACATAGATAAAATTGGTAAGATGTGTGGGATGGTGGAGAGGAAAGAGATTCAACAAGACTCGCATGTTTCTGATGTGGGCACCGTGGTGAGTTAGGCAGCTGGATGTGTTGAGCGAGTTACTTGAAATGGGAATATAAGACTGAAGAACAGATTTGGTCGAGGTGGGGTGATGAGCTTAGTTATGGAAACAATGGAAATAAGTGTTCCCTTTTATTAAGCATCTATTTCATTCCAGACAATGTTCTTAATACTTTAAATGGATTAGTTCTAGTTCTCAGAGTAATTCTTAAGGTGAGTGCATGTTTAGTTTGATGTGATTTCTGGGATATCCTAATGACTAGAATCCAACAGATAGTTGAATTTTCAAGGAGGAGATTTGGGAATGGGGTCAGAACTGAAGATGTAGAAATGTATGGTGGTAGTTGAAACCAAGAGAGCTGATGTAATCACCTAAATGTACATGCCAAATAAAGAAAATAGCCAATGGCAACCAATATGATATAATGAAAGGAGCATGGGATTTGGCGCCAGATGGAGCTTTATTGAATCCTGTTGAAGTCTTTGTTTCTGCCTACTTAACCTAAAAGAGACTACTTAAAAAACAGCATTTAAAAACTATTTTCTAGATTTAGCAGTGATCCTGCCTGATTCCTCTCCTATGATGGTTTACTGAACTAAGGATAAAAACCTGGCTTGGGCAACTTTACATAAAGGTTAAGCTTGAGCAAATTGGATCTTCTCTGGAGCACTCAGACTATTATTGCATCCCTGAGACCCCAGATATTGTATCCCTCAACCGACTGTAACCTCTCTTGAGTGAATGGCAATGAGTTACCCGAGACAAGAACTGTAAGATGAAAGAACAAATTCGGTAATGATGAAGTGATGAACTTAGTTTTAGAAACAATAGAAATAGGTATTCCCTTTTATGGAGTACCTTGTTTGTCCCAGATGATGTTCTCAGTGCTGTAAATGAATTGATCTTAATTCATTTACACACCCATTTATAAATTCATGTATAAATATAATTGCTTTTATAAACAGAACACTTTGTAATGATTCCAAACCAGAATTTTTGTAAATATTATTTACACCCATGAATTGTTGTGCGTGAAATAATACAAAGTCATCTGAGTTATCCAGAAATTTTCCTTTGATAAACTACTTCAGATGATGACTGTAAGGACAGCTGATAAAATAGTAAACATAATGGGGCTCAGGTGGTATGCCAAGAGAAGTGATATTTTGTACAAAATGAGAATTGAATGGGAAAAGGCCTACAGCACAGAGGGAACATGAGAAGTCAGCAAGACGTAAAAGGGGGCCAGACTTTCCCAAGGGCAGCGTCCAACAACTGAAGAGGCTGCCCAGGTTTTGACTATCAGTAGCCCCCAACTAACTGGGATAACATCCTTGAGCAGGAATCCCAAAATACATTAACTCTGGACATTACTCTTTCCTTGGCCTTTGCTCTATTTTGTGCTTCATTTATTCAATGACCCCAGAAGCATGCTCTGACAGAGCAAATATGGGGCAGGGGGGATTCGAGGGGGAGGCACCTTCATTGCTTCAGCCAAGAGTCAGAAAAAAGGCTCATATGCCTGCTTTCTCCCTCAATATTCTAAACTCAGGAAATCTGTGTATACAGTTTTCTTAAGCATATGCAGAATAGTGTGGCCTCATGCATTAAAACTTGCTCATTCCATTAGCAGGATGCATTGAAAACATTATTCTTTTGTGATATTCCCAAGCAGTCAATCAACTTTCCAGGTCAATCTGCTTTCCTTCAGTCATCAGCATTTTGAGTTTCATAAATTAAGCATCTTTTAAGAAATAACCAAATGATATTCTTATTTTTCAAAAGATGATCAAAATATTTTTTCTTTACATCCCCCAATTTTTAAAAATTATACAATAGTTTTAGTTCCAGAAAACTTGTTTTTGGCATAGGACAGAAAATTACATTCTGTAATTTTATGTGTGAGTGTATTGTTAATTTGCAGAATTTATGAAGTCTCTTTACCCAGTTAGCAAGAGTTTGTTGCCTGCGTACCACAGGCTATGTTTTTCAAGGCCTACTCCTGCAATTTTCAGCCTTTTCTTGTGTATAATTATAAGTGATAAGTGATATCACCTTTGTTAGGAGGTGCTAAAGGGTTTCAGTATAAACTCTACATGCAAGGCAATCTTAAAATGTGTCATCTAAGAAGTCTTCAAAATTGGAATATTAAGACAGATAGTATATGGCGCTTCAGAATGAGTGTTAATACTTTCCTTCACAAGGTTTTGTTATTCCATTTGTAAGATTGGACAATGACTGATGGAACTGGTGAGAAAGAGCTCTTAATAACCCTGGAAGTTCAGCTCCTTTTAGAATTCTAACTGATATGCATAGAGTGAAAAACCTTATTGTAACATTTAGCATGTGTATGTGTGAGTGTATGTATGACTCATGAAGCTATAAGCAAGCCTTTGTTATTTTGGTTTGCTGTTGTGTTTGTTGCTTTAAAATGGGCTGACAGGCTGGGCGCGGTGGCTCACGCCTATAATCCCAGCACTTTGGGAGGCCGAGGCGGGTGGATCACGAGTTCAAGAGATCGAGGCCATCCTGGTCAACATGGTGAAACCCCGTCTCTACTAAAAACACAAAAATCAGCTGGGCATGGTGGTGCGCACCTGTAGTCCCAGCTACTTGGGAAGCTGAGGCAGAGAATTGCTTGAACCTAAGAGGCAGAGGTTGCGGTGAGCTGAGATCGTGCCATTGCACTCCAGCCTGGGTAACAAGAGCAAAACTCCGTTTCAAAAAAAAAAAAAAAATATGAGCTGGCATCTATTTCGTATATAAATATTGAAGACAGACTGAGTCAACAGATGTTGCCAATGTCCTGCAAAGTAGCATTTGAAATAGAGAAACTCTTTGGTTCAATGACAGAATCTATATTCAGTTATTTACCTTTGTGCTCAAGACTAGATTGGCATTGCTTCTTGCTTTGAGTTTTCATTTAGTCAAAATTACTAGTCTTTTACCAAGAAGATCGTATTCCAGAATTTAAGATATTTTTGCCTGCTTGGTAAAATCTGAAAATTGTTAAATAAAAGATTTATTTGCAAAAGATTGGGATCAGGTGAGGTCATACAATCTACAGAATCTTAAAGAGGTGACAATTTTAGAAACCCAAGGTTATCTCCTTTACCTAAAACAGTATCACCTGTATTTTCTACTGACACACGAAATTCTAAACGAAGACATCTGTTCTTCAACTTAAGCCATTTTTTTGCAGATAAAATGCACATTTCTTAAGAGGTATATTCTTCCCCCCCATACTTTAGATTAAATAAACCTGAGGTATTATCTTCAGCGTACCCTTTAATAGACATTAATCTACCACACCCGTGGATTACTAACGTGTGTAGATGATAACACTAATTGTGGGCACGGGGATGGGTCAGAACAGAGCCAAGACTTAGTATACTAGAGATACGGAAAAGATATCGCTAACCTGCACTCATTCGTTCGTTCATTCTACAAATATTTATTGAAAAAATATATTTATTGAAAGCCTATTATGTGACAGGCATTATGCTAAGCTCTTGGGATACAAAAATGTCTTTCCTGTTGCATTACAGAACACATCGTCAAGATCTACGTTTCCTGAGGCTGCTGTAACAAATCATCACAAACTTAGTGACTTAAAGCTACAGAAATGTATTCTCTCACAGTTTTGGAGGCCAGAAAGCGGAAATCAAAGTATCAGCAGGGCTGTGTTCCCCTCGGAAGATCCCAGGAGGAATACTTCTTGTCTTTCAATGTCTGGTAAGCCCCAGGCATTCCTTGGTTTGTGGTAGCAGAAATTCAATCTCTGCTTCTGTTTATACAAGACCTTCTTTCCTTTGTCTCTTTGCCTTCTCTTCTTTTAAGGGCCCCAGTCGCTGGATATAGGGCCCACCCTAAATCTAGGCTGAGGGCATCTTGAGATTCTTAATTAATTACATCTACAAAGGCCCTCTTTCCAAATACAATCACATTCTGAGAGCCTGTGTGGAGATGAATTCTGGGGGGGGCACAACCTTACCTCACGGTAGCAATACAAAAAGTACACCAGCAGTTTTAATACAGGGTTACGCTAGGAAAAGTGATATGGGACACATGAAAAGGACAAGAGGAGAAGGAAGAATATTTTCAGCAGAGAATATTTTGAAAGATTCAAAGCAAACAATATGTAATCTTTCCTAAGAATGTCAGTGTAGTGGGAACCCCTGCATGTATGGGAGATGTGAGAATTAGAATGGCAGAGAGAGGAGCTGGGGAGGTAAGAGGGGGGCCAGTTCGTGAAGTTGTGAGGACTTTTTTCTTTCTGTAATAAGTAGGCAGCAATTGCAGTGGTTTAGGTGGGATATCGTAGTTCCATTTACATTTGTGTTTCAGGATGGTCACTCTGGCTATGTGCAGAGTAGGAGAAAGGGTAGTTAAGATCAGAAACAATAAGATTTAGGAAGGAAGGTATCACATCTTATAGTGATTCCCCATTCAGCACATAATCTTCCATTGAAATGTTGCACCCAGACCTGGTCAAGGATTGGGCACATGGCTCAAATCAGGCCAATTATATACTCTATTCATGGAGTTTTACCCTTGAGATAGATGACAAAATATGCAAAATTTTGATGTTCACTCCAACGGTGGCATTATTCATTCCTGCAGTCTGAATTCCTGTTCCTAGTCTTTTTGAGCTAAATTATCCACCTGCCCTGTGGTTCTGAGAGCTGCCTTAGATCCTCTCCATAAACTCAGTCTTTGCTTGAGAAAGTTGAAGTCATTTCTCTGGACACGAAGTGAAGCATCCTCATTTAGCCAAAGGATGACAGTGAGATAAACTAGGGTGGGAGACTAAAGAAATTTAGGTTCACTGGAGCAATACTTAGGAAGTAACACTGATATGACTTGGTAATGGATTAGAGGTGGGTAGTTGGGGAGTGAGTCAAGGATGAAGCTCAGGTTTCTAATGCTGCATTCTAGGTGAAAAGAAGAACCATTAAATGAAATAAGACACAGCAAGAGAAACGCAAGGAATGTAATGCATTCAGTAGCAGACAAATGAACTCAAGGTGCCTGCAGGGCATTCAATTAAAGGTGAGTGATATGCATTTGAATATAGTGAAATTTAGAACAGAAGTCTGGATGGGAGAATACACACGTGGAAGTTGTTAATCCACTGCAGCTGATACCTTAAGACCAGGCTACTAGCATCACAATCGCTCACAGCGGACAAAACCTGCTGAATGGCCTGTCAGTTTCCAGTCTTAATAGTTCTCTCTTTTCACCTATTGGTTTTTCTCAATTATTTTTCCTCAGTCATTTCTTTTCATGAATGCTTAAAAAAACTCTCAATATTTTAAGTAAAAACATATTCATATGACAAGTAATATAAATTCCTTTTCTTTCCCTCTCTTCTGGAAAACATTTTTATCTGAGAATATGTTTATTATTTTCAATATTTAGTAAATTTGGACTTTTTTGTTGTTTTTATATTGTTTCTTAATGAAATTTGACGTCCTTGGAAGTTGGAATGCTGTTTTTCTTTTTTTTTTCAGTTCCAAATAGGATCTCTTATATTGTAAAGTGTTCAGTGGACATTTTTATGTTTATTGATGACAATTTTAACATGAAACTTTGTCCAAACTGAAATACACACCATAAGAAACATAATGTAACTTAAATGTTCTGAGATTGTAATTATAATTATGTAACATAGAAAGGAAGTGAAAAGAGACACCAAACACAAATATGATTAGTGGATCACTTTGCCTTCCTTTGTAAATAATTTTTCATGCATGATTACAGTTACACCTGCATGTACTAAATTCATTTTTCCATGTTGATAAGTAAGAAATAATGAAAGCCATCTGAGAAATACTCTTTTATTTCAAGACCAGATTGCTTGTATGCTGTCTAGTTCAGGATCAGGAGGGGCATACAATTGAGTTGCACAAAAAGTTTTCTCTTTATAACTTGGCTAACTCTAATTTTGTGAAATTTGTGCTAGTGTCAGAAATATAAAACTATATGCATCAAGAATAAATGTTTTTTCTTCCTTCAAAGCTAGCTTTAATTTTCCTGGTATTTCTGCCTGGTCTTAGATTGGTGATTATGACACTTAGCACATGAATCATTTTCTTCAACTTCAAAGAGCATTGTGAACATTGAATAATTATTCCTCACAATGCTTCAGCAAGGTAGGTGTTTTGTTCCCATCCCATTGTACAGACCTGAAAACTGAGGGACAGTAGTCAGATAGGTATCTTATTATGCCAAAAGATTAAAAAATCATAACCTTTTGAATCTCAATATCTTTTCTCTTTTTCTTTTGGCTCTTTCTATGGACTTTAAGATATAAGAAAAAGATTAGGGGGAAAAAATTGAACTCTGTGATGTTTTCAAAGAAAGGAAAAAATTTCACACCTTTTTAACTGTCGTTCAGCTGCAGGTAAAGAATTTAACAGCTTGTGGAGTGCTAATTAGAGCCCATTATAACTTGATTGACCTGCCTTGGCAGCAGCACTGGCTGTGTCCTTGTAAGATGGAGAGTTTCTTTCTTTGCACAGTTCTGAGTCAGGTAACTCGCTTTCCTGACTATGGAAGCAGTGCTAATTCAGAGGCAGCAGTCAGAATCAGGCTGTATAAATAAATATTGAAAATGGAATTTTACCTTTGCATGCTTTGGGACAAATACTGTTCAATACTTCCAGTGGCTCAAATGTTATCACATGCACTTGCATGAAGGTACAGAAACCTGAGCTTCATTATCTGTCTTCTTAATTAACAAAGTCAAAGAATATCCAAGAAAGAAAATATCTGGTTTTGGCCCTCTTGGCTTTTGATATTTACTATTTGCAAAAGAAATCAACTATGTCTATTTACAAGGTAAATGTTTTGTACTAAAGTGGCAAAATGAGCTTTCCTGAGTGAGTACATACTTGAGTGAAAAGTGTTTTCTTTTTACTTTGATTATTTTCTTGATGACCTAAAGGGATTTTCTTCTGTGTCCGATAATTAAGTTTAATATTGTTCTATATACCTGTTCTCTAACCTTTTCTGTGGTCCCACATATCTATTTGCTTAATGCATAGAAATCTATTGTGTGGAAAGATATTCCTGTTTTATCCACCCTCTTCCTTCCCACAAATAATTATTTCATTTCCTCAGTTTCCAACATCCTACCTCATGTCTAGGATGTGTGTTTGTAAAAATATCAATCTATCTTCAGGTGAAATATTTAAACAAATATTAGAAGTTAGCACTATAAAATCCTAAAATAATGTTTCCATTTCTATGGTACATGCTAAAATACATGTACCATAGCACATGAAAAGTGCTATCTTAACCATTTTTAAGTGTATGGTTTACTTGCCTTAAGTACATTCACATTGTTGTACAACCATCCCCATTACCGGTCTTCAGAACTTCTCTCATCTTGCAAAACTGAAACTCTGTACCCTTTACACAGTAACTCCCTTTCTCCCTCCTGCCAGCCTGTGGAAATCACCATTCTACTTTCTGTCTCCACAATTTTAACTACTCTAGGTACCTCATATGATTGAAATCATACAGTATTTGTCATTTTGTAACGAGCTTATTTTACTTAGCATAATGTTCTCAAGGTTCATTCATGTTGTAGAATATGTCAAAATTGCCTTCCTTTTTTAAGGCTGAGTAATATTCCACCAATATATATATATATATATATAATACACACCCCATATTTTACTTGTCCATTCTTCTGTTGATAGACATTTGGATTGCTTCCACATCTTAGCTGCTGCAAATAATGCTGCTATGTACATGTGTATACAAATATTTCTTGGTGATCCTCCTTTTAATTCTTTTAGATGTGTAATGACAGGGTTTAAGACACACTAACCCAAAGTATGACACCTTACCATTTGAGAAAACAGGAGAAACAGGATGGTCTGTGTGACCTTTTCCCCACCATTCTCCCCTGAAGTAAGCCATAAAAAATATTCTGACCTTCCTCTAAAATATGTCATAAGACCCTCATTCCAGAAGGGTCCTATCTATAACTGGAAGAAAGGAATGAAGACACAGAGACACAGAGAAGAATCTGAACTAACAGCTTTATGAAGTTTCCCTTAGTTTATTACCATTAATCACACCCCCTTTGTCCCATCAGACTTCTTACATGTCCATCTACTTTTCATCAAAGCTAAGCATAAAAATATAGTTTTTTTTCCCCATATCTTTAGGCCTTCATTTTTGAAGGCTTTCTTGTCATGTAAAACTTTTATTAAATACATTTGTATGCCTTTTGCCTCCTAATCTGTCTTTTGTTTTAAAGATTTCATTTGGTATGGCTGTGTTCCCACCCAAATCTCATCTTGAATTGTAGCTCCCATAATTCCCATGTGTCATAGGAGGGACTCAGTGGGAGGTAATTGAAAAATGAGGGTGGGTCTTTCCTCTGCTGTTCTCATGATAGTTAATAAGTCTCATGAGACCTTATGATTTTCTAAAGGGGATTTTCCTGTGCATGCTGTATTGCCTGCCGCTGCATAAGACGTGACTTTGCTCCTTATCGTTCACCTTCCTCCATGATTGTGAGGCCTCCCCCAGCCATGTGGAACTGTGAGTCAATTAAACTTCTCTCCTTTATAAATTACCCAGTCTTGGGTATATCTTTATTAGCAGGGTGAGAACAGACTAATACAAGGTCTCAGCCATTAACCTTATGTTGGATAAGAAGATACTTTTTCTCCCCTACAATACCCACAGGTAGAATTGCTAGATCATATGGCAATTCTATTTTTAATTTTTTGGAAAATCATCATACTGCTTTCCACAATGTCTACACTATTTTACATTCCTATCAACAGTGCTTAAGAATTCTAATTTCTCCATATGCTCTCTAATACGTATTTTCTGTTTTTTTGGTAATAGCCATCTTAATAGGAGTGAGGCAGTATCTCATTGCGGTTTTGATCTGCGATTATCTAATAGTTATTAATGTTGCCCATCTTTGTCTGTGCTATTTGGCCATTCATATATCTCTCTGGAAAAATGTTTATTTATGGCCTTTGCCGATTTTTGAAATGTTGTTGTTGTTGCTGAGTTTTAGCTGTTCTCTATATACTCTGGATACTAATTCTTTATCAGATACATTATTTGCTAATATTTTCTTTATTCTGTGGGTTCTCTCTTTATTCTGTTGATGTATAGTAGCTTCTGATATACAAACTTTTAAAATTTTAATGAAATCCAATTTGTCTATTTTGTCTTTGCTCTTGTGCCTTTGTTGTCCTATCCAAAAAATCATTGCCAAATGCAATGTTGGGAAGTTTTTGTGCTATGTTTCTTTCTAAGAGTTTTATAGGTTTGGGGATTATATTTAGGTTATGAATGCATTTTGAATCAATTTTTTTATGTGGTGTCAGATTAGGATACAACTTAATTTCTGCATGTGGATACTCAGTTTTCCTGGAAATATTGTTGCAAAGACTGTCTTTCTCCACTGGATGGTCTTGGCAACCTTGTTGGAAATCATTTGACTACGTATGTAAAGGATGATTTCAGGGCTCTCTGGCCTGTTCCATTGCTCTGTGTCTTTATGCCATTACCACACTATTAGATTGTTGTAGATTTGTGTGATGCCTGGGCTTTTTGTGGTTCCTTGAGATTGTATATGAATTTTAAGATGGATATTTTTATTTCTTTAAAAATATGTCATTGGAATTTTTATAGAGATTGCATTAAATCTGTATATAAGTTTGAGTAGTATTGACATCTGAACAATCCTTAAGTCTTTTAATCCATGAACACAGGATATATTGGTTTATCCTGTGATTTATTGGTGACACCTAGATTTACTGATGTCTTCTTTGATTTTTTTTTTCAGAAACGTTCTATAGTTTTTATTGCACAAAATTTTTACCTCCTTGGTTAAGTTTATTCCTAAGTATTCTGTTAGTTTTGAGTTGTTATAAACATAATTGTTTTCTTAATTTCCTTTTCAAATTTTTTTTATTGTTAATCTTTAGAAATGCAACTAATTTATGTATATTGACTTTGTGTCTTGCTACTTTGCTGAATTTATTACTTCTAAGTGTGTGTGTGTGTGTGTGTGTGTGTGTGTGTAATCTTTAGAGTTTTCTACATGTAACATAATATCTTCTGCCAAAGGAAATAATTTTACTTTTTTTCTTTCCCATTTGGACTCCTTTTATTTCTTTTTCTTGCCTAATTCCTTTGACTAGGACTTTTACTACTATGATAAATAGAAGTGGCAAATGTAGCTATCCTTGCTCTGTTCCTGATCTTGAAGGAAATATTTTCAGTGTTTCACCGATGAGTAGATGTTTATTTCAGGTTTTCCATATAGAGCTTTCATTATGTTGATGACGTAATTTCCTTCTAGCCCTAGTTTGTTGACTGGTTTTATCATAAAAAGATGTTCAATTTTGACAGATGCTTTTTCTGCATCAGTAAAGATGATTGTGTGATTTTTTTCCTTCATTCTGTTAATGTGATACATTACATTGATTGATATTTATATGTTGAACCATCTTTTCCTTCCAAGAATAAACCCCTTTTGGTCATTTTCTTAGTCCATTTTCTGTTGCTCTAACAAACTGCCACAGACTCAGTAACTTATAAAGGAAAAATATTTAGTCAGGTCATAGTTCTTGAGGCTGGAAAGTTCAAGAGTGTGGCACTGGCACCTTGCGAGGGCCTTCTTGTTGCATTTTATTGTGGTGGAAGACATCAAATGGCAATAGAGCAACAGTGTGTCAGCTCAGGTCTCTCTTCCAATTCTTGTAAAGCCACCAGTCCCATTACAGGGAGACCACCTGATGATTTTATCTTATCCTACTCCTAATTACTTCTCAAATTCTCCATCTTCAAATATTATCAGCATATGAATTTGAGGATTAGGTTTCCAACACATGGAATTTGAGGGATACATTCAAACCATAGCAGTCATGGCACATAATCATTTAAAAATACTGTTGAATTCAGTTTACTGATAGTTTTGCATCAATGTTAATAAGGGATATTTGTCTGCAGTTTTCTTTTTTTGTTGTGTCTTTATTGGCTTTAGTATCAGGGTAATTGTTGAGGATAACGCCACGTACTGGTTATCAAAGCTGGCAGAGGGATTCAACTATATAGAAGACAGCAAAAATTATTACAAAGCCAGCCATCAGAAATCAATGTCCAAACATCTGCTCACTGCATTTTGGTATCAGAGTAACCAAGAAAAACACAACACAGACAAGCACTGTCTGGAATAACTCTTATAATCACATAGAAAAGAGCCATAATAAAATCAGTTCCCATAGTGGGCATTGTTCCCTCATGGGAAGTGGGTCTGGTGGCAGCTGACAGGAAATTGGCCTATGTACACCCTTCTCCTGTGGCAGTAGAATGAGCTCTCCCCCCTCCCCACTAGAGTCTGACACACTGAAAGGTAGATAAATGCCTGTAGCTATTTATGCACAAGCTTAAGCAGAACAAAAGAGTGTATATTGAGCCTGAAACAAGGAAAGATATTACCCCACAAGGCAATAAGCCCAGCATAGGCTGTATGTGCACTTTATCTCTTGGCAAAGGAGTGTTATAGGCCCAAGACCCTTTCTTATGTGACTAAGCAGGAGTTGAAAGACTGCACAGACAAGACTCCTTTCCCAACAGTAATGCTGGTCTCATAGAATGAGTTCCAGAGTGTTATTCATCTTCAGTTATTTGGGAAAGTTTCAGAAGGATTGGTATTCTTCTTTAAGTGTTTGGTATAATTTACCAGTGAAGCCTGGTTGTCAAAGCTAGGTTTCAGGGATGTTTTATTGTCAGAAAATTTTTTATTACTAATTCAAATGCTTTATGAATTATAGGGCTATTATGATTTTCTATTTCTTCATGCTTTAGTCTTGGCAGGTTTTGTTTTTATTACTTATTTGTTGCCATGAAATTGTTCAAAGTACTCTCTTATAATATTTCTCATTTCTGTAGAAACAATAGTAATATCCTCACTTTCATTTATGGTTTTAGTAATTTGACTCTTCTCTCTTTCTATACAGACTCTATTTAGTTAAAGTTTTATTAGCTTTGTGGAGTTGTTTTGGGAACCAACTTTTGGTTATTTTTAATTTTCTCTATTATTTTTCTATACTTTTATTTCATATGACTCTGCTCTTTATTATTTCATCTTTATGCTAGCTTTATGTTTGTTTTTCTTTTTCTAGTTCCTTAAGTTGTAAAGTTCAATTGTCGATTTGAGATCTTTCTTATGTTTTAGTGCATGTGTTTATAGTTACATGTTTCCCCTTTAGCCCTACTTTCACTGTATATTATAATTTTTTATGTAGTGTTTTTATTTTTATTTATCACTACATATTTTCTAATTTATCTTGTGGTTCCTTATTTTATCCATTGGTTGCGTAAGAGTGTGTTGTTTAATTGCCACAAATTTGTAAATATTTTAGTTTTCCTAATGTTATTAATTTCTATCTTCATCCCATTTTGGTTCGAGAAGATTCTTTGTATAATATCTACCTTTTAAAATCTATTGAGGCTTCAATTGTGGTCTAACATGTGGTTTACCCTAAACACTTACACTTGAGAAGAATGTATATTCTGTTTCATTGGGTAGAGTGTTCAATAAGTGTGTGTTAGATCTAGTTAATTTTTTGTGTTTAAGTCCTCAATTTCCTTGCTAATTGTATGAGTCAGTTCAGGTTGCTATAAAAATAAAAGAATCCCAGGACCTGATGACTTACTTCACTGCTGAATTTTACAAATATTTAAGGAAGAACTATATACTAATTCTACTCAAACTCTTCTGAGAAATAGAGGAGGAAGGAATCCTTCCAAACACATTCTGTGATGCTGATATCACCCTGATATCAAAACCAGAGAAAGACACATCAAAAAATAAAATAAAACTACAAGCTAATATTTCTGATGAACATATGCAAAAATCCTCAACAAAATACTAGCAAGCCAAATTTAACCACCCCTTAAAGAGATCACTCATCATGACTAAGTGGAATTCTCAAGACCCTGAGAGCCAGTCCTTTGAAATGGCATCATCAGGAATAAAGGAATGGAGGAATATTTACCGAGCAAATGGAAAGAAAAAAAAAAGGCAGGGGTTGCAATTCCAGTCACTGATAAAATGAATTTAAACCAACAAAAAATAAAAAAAGACAAAGAAGGGCATTATTGTATAATGGTAAAGGGATCAGTGCAACAAGAAGAGCTAACTATCTTAAACATATATGTACCCAATACAGGAGCACCCAGATTCATAAATCAAGTTCTTAGAAACCTACAAAGAGACTTAGACTCCCACACAATAATAGTGGGAGACTTTAATATCCCACTGTCAATATTAGACACATCAACAAGAAAGAAAATTAACAAGGATGTTCAGGACTTGAACTCAGCTCTGGACCAAGTGGACCTAATAGACATCTATAGAACTCTCCACTCCAAATCAACAAAATATACGTTCTTCTCAGCACCACATTGCATTTATTCTAAAATCAACCACATAATTGGAAGTAAAACACTCCTCAGCAAATGCAAAAGAATAGAGATCATAACAACCAGTCTCTCAGACCACAGTGCTATCAAATTAGAACTCAGAATTCAGAAACTCACTAAAAACTGCACAACTACATAGAAAGTAAACCACCTGTTCCTGAATGACTACAGGGTAAATAACAAAATTAAGGTAGAAATAAATAAATTCTTTAAAACCAATGAGAATAAAGACACAACATGCTAGAATCTTTGGGACACAGCTAAAGCAGTGTTTAGAGGGAAATATATAGCACTAAAATGCCCACAGGAGAAAGTGGGAAAGATGTAAAATCGACACCCTAACATTACAATGAAAAGAACGAAAGAAGCAAGAGCAAACAAATTCAAAAGCTAGCAGAAGACAAGAAATAACTCAGATCGGAGCAGAAGTGAAAAAGATAGGGATGCAAAAAGCACTTCAAAAAAAAAATCAATGAATCTAGGAGCTGGTTTTTTGAAAAGATTAACAAAATAGATAGACTGCTAGCCAGACTAATAAAGAAGACTGAAATAGACACAATAAAAAATGATATGGGAATATCACCACTGACCCTACAGAAATACAAATTACCATTAGTGAATACTATAAACACCTCTAATAAACTAGAAAATCTAGAAGACATGCATAAATTCCCAGACACATACACCCTCCCAAGACTAAACCAGGAAGAAGTCGAATCCCTGAATAGACCAATAACAAGTTCTGAAATTGAGGCAATAATTAGTAGCCTACCAACCACAAAAAGCCCAGGTCCAGATAGGTTCACAGCCAAATTCTACCAGAGGTACAAACAGGAGCTGGTAATATTCCTTCTGAAACTATTCCAAATAACAGAAAAAGACTCCTCCCTAACTCATTTTATGAGGCCAGCATCATCCTGATACCAAAACATGGCAGAGACACAACAAAAAAAGAGAATTTCATGCTAATATCCCTGATGAACATTGATGCGAATATCCTCAATAAAATACTGGCAAACCAAATCCAGCAGCACACCTAAAAGATTATCCAACATGATCAAGTCGGCTTCATCCCTGGAATGCATCAATAATTCAACATATGGAAGTCAGTAAACGTGATCCATCACATAAACAGAACCAATGACAAAAAAACACAATTATCTCAATAGATGCAGAAAACACCTTCCACAAAATTAACAGCCCTTCATGCTAAAAACTCTCAATAAACTAAGCACTGATGGAATGTAACTCAAAATAATAAGAGCTATTTATGACAAACCCACAACCAATATCATACCGAATGGGCTTAAACTGAAAACATTCCCTTTGAAAACCAGCACAAGACAAGGATGCCCTCTCTCACCACCCCTATTCAACATAGTATTGGAAGTTCTGGCCAGGGTGATCAGGCAAAAGAAAGAAATAAAGGGTATTCAATTAGGAAAAGAGGAAGTCGAATTGTTTCTGTTTGCAGATGACATGATTATATATTTAGAAAACCCCATCATCTCAGTTCAAAATCTCCTTACGCTGATAAGTAACTTCAGCAAAGTCTCAGTATACAAAATCAATGTGCAAAAATCACAAGCATTCCTATACAATTGCTACAAAGAGAATAAAATACCTAAGCAATACAACTTACGAGGAATGTGAAGGACTTCTTCAAAAAGAACTACAAACCACTGCTCAAGGAAGTAAGAGAAGACACAAACAAAAGGAAAAACATTTCATGCTCAAGGATAGGAAGAATCAATATCGTGAAAATGGCCATACTGCCCAAAGTAATTTATAGATTTAATGCTACCCCCATTAAGCTACCATTGACTTTCTTTACAGAATTAGAAAAAACTATTTTAAATGTCATATGAAACCAAAAGGAACCCACATAGCCAAGGCAATCCTAAGCAAAAAGAACAAAGCTGGAGGCATCCTGCTACTTGACTTTAAACTCTACTACAAGGCTACAGTAACCAAAACAGCATGGTACTGGTACCAAAACAGAGATATAGACCAATGGAAAAGATCAGAGGTCTCAGAAATAACACCACACCCACAACCATCTGATCTTTGACAAAACTGACAAAAACAAGCAATGGGGAAAGGATTCCCTATTTAATGAATGGTGTTAGGAAAACTGGCTAGCCATATGCAGAAAACTGAAACTTGACCCCTTCCTTACACCTTATATAAAAATTAACTCAAGACTTAAATGCAAGACCTAAAACCATAAAAACTCTAGAAGAAAACCTAGGCAATACCATTCAGGACATTGGCATGGGCAAGACTTCATGACTAAAACACCAAAAGCAATGGCAACAAAAGCCAAAATGACAAATGGGATCTAATTAAGCTAAAGAGCTTCTGCACAGCAAAAGAAACTATCATCAGAGTGAACATGCAACCCACAGAATGGGAGAAAATTTTGCGATCAGACAAAGGGGTAATATCTAGAATCTACAACAAACTTAAACAAATTTACAAGAAAAAAACAAAAAACCCCATCAAAAAGTGGGCAAAGGATATGAACAGATACTTCTCAAAAGAAGATATCAAACAGATGAAAAAAAGTTCATCATCACTGGTCATTAGAGAAATGCTAATCAAAACCACAATGAGATACCATCTCACGCCAGTTAGAATGGTGATCATTAAAAAGTCAGGAAACCAAGATGCTGGAGAGGATGTGGAGAAATAGGAAGGCTTTTACATTGTCAGTGGGAGTGTAAATTAGTTTAACCATTGTGGAAGACAGTGTGATGATTCCTCAAGGATCTAGAACAAGAAATACTATTTGACCCAGCCATCCCATTAGTGGGTATACACCCAAAGGAGTATAAATCACTCTACTGTAAAAACACAGGCACATGTATATTTATTGCACTATTTACAATAGGAAAGACCTGAAACCAACCCAAATGCCCAACAACGTCAGGCTGGATAAAGAAAATGTGGCACATATACACCATGGAATATTATGCACCCATAAAAAAGGATGAGTTCATGTCCTTTGCAGGAACATAGATGAAGCTGGAAACATCATTGTCAGCAAACTAACACAGGAACTGAAAAGCAAACACCAGACTTTCTCACTCATAAGTGGGAGTTGAACAATGAGAACACATGGACACAGGGAGGGGAACATCACACATTGGGGGTCTGTTGGGGGTGGGCTAGGGGAGGGGATAGCATTAGGAGATATAGCCAATGTAGATAATGGGTTGACAGGTGCAGCAAACCACTATGACACGGGTATACCTATATAATAAACCTGCACATTCTGCACATGTATCCCAGAACTTAAAGTATAATAATTTTAAAAAATTATTTTAAAAATTTTAAAGCAATATGGAAAACCTCAATATTAATGCCATTGTTATTTTCTGTCTTCTACATACATCCTAGTATAGGCTAAACCATAGTCTGACAATTCAATTTGTTGACTAACTCAGCAACTGTGCAGTTAAGATTATTTTTAGATTTTTAGGATTAAGCAATGATTTCTTTGGCAAGTTTCTTGTTTCACTTCAAAAGGCAAGAAAAATTTTCATTGTGTTAAATTGAACTCCCAGCTCTCAATCCTCCACTATTCTCTCTAATCTATTGTGCTGCATTTTATTGTATTTTAATGTCAGTATGCCACTTTGTCTACAGGATAAAATTCAAATTTTTAAAAAACTCAGATACATCAGAGTGTAAAGTTGCCTTAGTATTTGAGTTAAATTTGTATTTGTTTTGGTATATAAGGCTAAATGCTTTGATGTTAAGAAAGCTGCCCTAATGACGACAATTATGGATAGCTATCATTTGACATTAAATCTTCCACATAGAATTCTCATATTCTTGGGGCCAAATTCATCCCTAATGACACACACGTTTGTATGAGAGCCAGGCTGCAGCCAGTCAGAGATATAGGGTCTTAGGTCAAGGGAAGTGTTCTATTATCTTTATTTTTTTTAGTTACTAAATAATGTAAAGTGAAGAAAATGTATATAATTTTCTTGCCCACAAATTTAGCATAATATATTAGAAACCTCATCAAACAGAAAGCAAGAAAATGGCAACCTAGGGTCATAGGAGATTATTTTTTCCAAACTTTCTTAATATTATGATACTTTTTTTAAATTAGAAGTTACAATGTAAAGAAGATGTAATTATCTCATCCCTTTTCTCTGTTTAATCAAGCTCTTGTCTTTGCTGTCTTTCAAACCACATCAGCCTAAGATTTTCTATCAAAATTCTCCTTTCTCCTTTCTTTTTCCATATGTTCAGCAATGAACTGTTTGTTCAGGTTGTCTGAGTTGCACTTAAGATTACATCATTCTCCTCTTCCTGAAACGTCAGTCAAGATTTCACGGGAATATCCAGGAAAGGAGAGGTGCGCCTACATATTTTTTCCACTCATTTTACTTACTTTGAAGTTCTTTCTGTGTCTAAAGTCAGAGGGATAAATCTAAGGCTGCAATACGCTAAATTCTTCTAATCTGTACTGACAGATTTAATTCCGCTTCTGAAAATGCTCAACTTGCTTCGAGACAGTAATTTTTATTCTCATAGTAGCTGACTAAATTTTTTAAAAAAGAAAAGACACTTGTAGAAAGAATTAAAAATAAAAAGATGCCTATCTGGATGCACTTTACTTAATTAAACTGCATTTTTTGTTCAACATTTAATACAAGGCTGTAGTATAGTATGAATTCATTAAGTCACTAGGGTTTTTTATATTATATATACTCATCATTTTTATTCTTATTTCTTTTTAATTTAAAAAATATTGCTACTATCTTTTTTTGTTTGCCTTCTTTGATTTTGAATGAATTTCTATTCTGCCTAAACTTGAGTCGTTTTCAAACCTGCATCTCTTCATTCTGCCCAAATTTCAATTAATTTTGGACACAATATTCCATAATTTGTTTTTAAAATTTTTATTTTTCCACACTTAGCTCTCCTGGCTTCCTCAGTGGGTTCCCAGTGTTCCAGTAATGAATCATTTATACCAGTGTATTTTAGCTGACTCATCTCTTTTATGCATTCTTTTAATAAGAGTTTGTAATTGTTGTCTATGCTGTTAATTATGCAGATATCTCAAAGAGTGGTTTTGGATTTTAAGCTGACTCAAATAGGTAGTATTCTTGACCACAAATTTGGCAGGATATTGATCAGGATTCAACTAGAGAAGCAGAACTAGCAAGAGATAGATGAATAGATAAATTTATTACAAGGCATTGTCCTACAAAAATGTGGAGACCGGCTAAGCAAGCCCCAAATTCTGTAGGCAAACAGGCAGGAAGGGAAGAAGAGCATGAGCACCGGCGGAACCTCACAAACTGAAGCTAGGAGTCCACAGGCAGATAGGCAAGAGGGGACGTTTACCAGCAAGGGGATCCCAGGACCATCAGCTGAAGCTTGGAATCCGGATTCAGGAAAGCTCTAGCCCTCTTTTAAAGGGCTTCACTTTATTTGAACATTGGGGACTGGTAATAAGGAGGCCATGACTGGGATAAATGTAGGAAAATAAAAATCAGAAAACAAATTCTAGATACCCAACATTCTAATGAGAGAAGGGAAGAGTGAAGTGATAAGATTCAGACAGGCCCATGCTTTGAATTAATTGAAGGCAACTGATTAGGGGTTTTAAATTACACCTGGAAAATCCCCCTCATAGAATTCTACCTCCCTTCTATCCTCCAGCTCTTTTGAAAGAATCTCTCTCAGTCCATGCTACCTGGAATCACACCAGAAAGATAATTCTGGGGACAATAGCCTGGCCAAGAGGCCATATCACAAAGCCTTCCATCCATTGGAATAAGGTTTGACCAGATATAGTTTTGTAGCTCACTGAGAGTATCTGATGCTCTGTCGTTTATTCCTACCAGCAAGTGCTCTTATAGAGTGATTAAAAAATGGCCAATTGTTGATCGTAACTAATATTTATTAAATATATACCTACTTTGTGCCAGATATTGCTTTATACTTTCGGTATAGTAATGTGATCATCATGACCTTATGAAGTAAGAGACAATTATTATTCCCATGTTCAAAAGGAGACCATGAGGGCCACACAGGTTACGTAACTTGCCCAAGGTCACACAGTTCGTAAGTGACAAAGCTAGTTTTTGAATTGAGGAATCTAGCTCCAGAGTCCATGTTACCACTATGCTATCCTTGAGCATCAAAAAAGCCCCACATTTTTAGATTTTGTCACAAAAAATTATAAATGTCCTAACTCAGCTCTAATTCTTGGCACCGCAATGCTTATTCAGCTTATTTCTTAGCTAATAAGAAGCCCTGTTAGGATAAGAGTTCATCTTCAATTTTCTACTAACCCTTCTACTTTTTTCCCTCTAACTCTGGGCTGTTATATTTTGTCACCTCTTTGGGCACTGTTAGCCCATTTAGTTAGGAAAATGCTTCCTCAAAGAGCAGAAAAAGCCTGTAACATCTCCCGTCTCTAAGGACATGTACAGCTCCTACTCCTCTGAGTTCCCTGCAGGGTGTAGAACACTTTATGTTATACACAGTCCATTCTAACAGAGCCAGATGCAAACATGCATGAAGGATGAAGGAGGCATCAATAAACTGAAGGATTTTAGTGGAAACACTTACTGTAAGTGTGACAGACTTGGATGGGGTGGGTGACAGTGTAAAGTACTCTGAAAAATCACTGCCTTCCACTGTTTTATCTCACTCACATTGAAGTTATTCCTGCAAATGAAAGTACTTGGTGAGGCCAAGGATTTCCTTCCATAGGTCTTGTGGCTATTAAGGAACTGAAAAATGGGGGTGTCATTAGGCAGAGACTTAAACGAGGGGGAAAATCAGTCCAATCACTGTATATCATATTACCAGGGTATACAAAGATTGCTCTAATCCTCAGCACATCAATTAACAACCAACCTGTCTTTTTTTGTATTTTGTTTCATAGAAGCAATATTCACAGTTGATGTCTGAATTCTTAGACAGTGAAAAGCTTGCCATAAAACAGGAGATGTTAGGGGCTTCTTATGGAATAATGGAAAAATGGAAATCAGTGTCAAAATGATGTCATGGCTTCAAAACATTGTTGGTACAAGTGTCTGACAGGCATCCTTGACACAATCTGTAATGACATGGTAAGAAAGCAAAAATAATGTGACAATGACTCTCTATAGGACTCATGAAGAATGACTGGGTGGGTGCTGCACTCCATATGCTGATCCCAAGTCGAAGATGCATTTCCTCTCTGAGACATCAATATTTATGAGATTTATTGATTATCTTGTCATGTTTAAAATATATGCTTAACAGTATATTTAAGGGTCAATTGGAGTCACAGGGACACGTTTGAGAGAGCAGCATCACCTACAAGCAGGACACGAGAGACATTGTAACATTCTTTGTCAATTCTTACTTGCTCAAGCAAAATCTCTCTAAGAAAATAAATCAGTACAAATTTAAAATAATTCTCAGACGGAAGACAAAGACAGCAGGTCAAGAAGGTTTCACAAGTAAAGTTTAGTAAAAATATTCAAAAAGTCAACAATAATATCCATCTTATATAAACTCTTGCAATAACTCTCTTATTTAAGCAAATTATTAGTATATTATTTGAGAATGTCCTGGCTTGTTATTCCCTGTATGAAGCATAAAATCATTTAATTGTAGAACTGGAAGAAACTGTAGCAGTCACTGAACTCAGCACCTTAGATATGAAGGTGATACTGAGTATCACAGAGCTAGGTAGCTGTAGAACTGGTGACTGTGCTTCTGACAACTGGAGAGAGTCAGCCTTTGTATGCCAGGTGAAATCAATTCAAACTGCATTTGGCTGCAAGTACTGTATCATGTGCCAAGAGATCTGGCAATAGGCAAAACACTAGATTGCGTGCTTAGATCATCAATACCATTGAGAATCCAGGTCCCTACTAGCTTTCTCATACTTAGCATGTGGCTTCACATCTTGTGATACAAAGATGGCAGCTGCACTTTGAGATATCATGTCTGTGTCCTGGCAAAAATAAGGAAGAAGGGACATGGGCTGAAATAACAGATGTCCACTCCTTGGCAGGTCTGTCACATGACCGCTTCTAGTTACAAGTGAAAATTTTTAACTTTTACAGCTTCAGAATAGAGACAGCAAAGCAGAGGAGAGGAAAAATGGAGGTTGGGTCAGCCAATATATAATGTCTCCCATTCTGACTGCTATGGATTGAATTGCATCCCTCCCCAAATTCATATGTTAAAGTCCTAGACCCCCCGTGAGACTATATTGGAGATAGGACCTTTAAGGAGGTAAGGTTAAACTAGGTACGGTAAATTAGGGTGGAGCCCTGACTTGATTAAACTAGTGTCCATAAGAGGAAAAGACACCTGAGTTTTCAATCTCTATCTCTCCCTCTTTCTCTCTCTCTCTCCCCCCCCCCCACCTCATGTGAGGACACAGCAAGAAGGTCGACATCTACAAGCTAGGAAAAGAGATCCTCACCAAAAACCAAAGCCCACTGCAACCTTGATCATGGAATTCCTAGCCCTTAAAACTGTGAGAAGATAATTTTCTATTCTTTAATCAATCCAGTCTTTGGTATTTAGTTGTGGCAGCGAATATACTAGCATACACAGAGACAGGCACCACTCATTCATTCAATGGAAATTCAGCAAATACCTACAGTGTTGTAACCACTGAGAATACACACATGGAACTGAAATGAACATGACACAGGCCTGTCTAGCTGGCAGGTAGCAGGACACATCATCAACAATAGCAATAGTGCAATAATTGTCCTCACAGGTAATTAAAGATTGTTATTGGAATACAAAGGGAAGTAAACAGACACTTGACTGAACAACCCAGCAGCACGGCTTCAAGAAATGTTTCTAAGAGTGACCTCTGAACATCATGCTACTTACTTAATTTTTCTAAACTTCGACTGTGAAAATGGGGGTAAAACTCAAATCAACCACATATATCTGTTGTGTCAATTTAATGAAATAAACCATGTAAATGAGCTAGTGAGTACACCACAATGCCTACATTTTGTAAGCAAGCATTAAAAAAATATATATATAATCACATTCAATAAATCAGGGGCCAGCAGGCTGCTTCTGCAAAGCGCCTGGTAGTAAACAGCATAGGCTTTGCAGGTCAGATCATCTCTGTCACAGCTAATCAACTCTTCCATGGTAGTGTGGAATCAGCCATAGACAATGCATACATGAATTAGCATGGGGTGTTCCAACAAAACTTTATTTACAAAAACAGGTGATCAGCAGGAATTGGAGATTATCACAGATAAATAACTGCAAATAATTTTAGGCATTATTTTGGAGAGATGCCTTTGTACCGGCTTTAGACACGTACCCTGATTTTAAAGTTAGAAAAAATGTATAGTCATGTGAATATTTTGGGAAAACACATGGACAACACCTGTGGCCACTTGATCCTTCAAATGTTTTCTCTTCTAGATTTATGTGTAGGACAAGCAAAGACTTAGCAGCCAACATCTAGGTTAAGTGAGTCTGGCTTTCTTCCAATGAAATTTTCATGTTTTTACTCATAAAATAAAGCTTAGTTCCTGCCTCAAAGGCTCAAGAACTAGAAAAGTGAGGGTGGGACAGGAGGTTTTTTTTTTTTTTAAGTGTAATTTTCATTTAAGTTTCTTTTTACTGAATGCCAGGCACCATCTTAGGTGCTAGGAAAACCCAGAGTTCGGACATAACCTTAAGCCCTCAAGGAGCCTCCTGCCTTTTGTGGATTTGGAGGGTTGGAGTGATTGTTCTCTAGTAAGACAGAAAATGTGTTGCCTGGTTTCCTGCGAAATTATTTAAACTTTCCTCAAGAGTACCTGGATTAAAGCAGTAACGATTTCACTACCCTCTTAGATGGCAAAGGTTGAAGGAGGCTTTTAGTGGTGGGCTATAATTTCATCATAATTCATATGTTGCCTGTTCAATTTTCTGTCTCATAATTCCACAGTCCTTTTCCTTCAATTAGCAAAATAAATCATCGGAGAGCCAAAGCTGACAACTAGAAATCTCCAACTTGTATAATCCATCTCTTTTTTCCCGGAGGGGACCTTGACATTCTCTTCTCACAAGTTTTAAGCTTCTTTCCCCTCAACATCTTTCCAAAGTTGTTGTTGTTGTTGTTGTTTGAAAGACTAAATAGCTGTGTATGGACGGAGTAAAATTGTGGGGAGGGACCTTGCTGTAGAGTATCATTATCTTGGGAGACAAGTAGCCTAGGGATTTGCCTTGCTTTCTTTTATATAGAAATAAAACACCAGCCTAAGCTCATGTTCACAAGCAGCCCAGATGCTCCGACGCTTTCTTCTTTTGATGTATATTTGTGTATGAAAGCTTCATTTTCTTTGTTCCAGTGATTGAGGGAGTTTGGTTCTTTCAGTGTAAAAAATCTACTTTCATTTCCTTTATTGAAATGGATATTTATCCCATAGAGAATTGACCATACTTGTCTGTGGATCCTCTTTTCTTTATTCACATATCTCCTGGTTATATCTTTCTTTTTTTTTCTTTTCTTTACCAGACGTCCACATGGCATGCTTCCAGTTGTGTTTATCCACTCTAGCTAATTGACAGTCACATAAGTGCAAGTAATGTGAGGTATTATTGTGAGAGATTTCTGTTTGCCTCTTTAATTAAGCAGTTGTTCACAGGTGCATACAGTTACAACAAAATTAATTGTAGCTTTATATCACACTTCTTGAGCCCACTGCTATTTGATGTTTTCAAACACAACTATTAGATTTGTCTTATCTTGTGTATAGGGAGTATTTCTCATTTTGTTCCAACAGAGGTTAGGACAGGTTACCCTAAATACAAGAAAAATCTATCAAAGCAGCAAAGATAATTTTACTAAGAAGGAAACAAAGTGAAATGTTTATTTATGGAACATTTTATCACCACCGAGAAGTACAATGAGAAGCTCTTTATGTTTCTGTATGCGCTGCAAGTTTCCTGAGTGTCAAAAATCATTGCTGTCCTAACCAAATAGCTTCCTGTGAGGGCTGTGTGTTTATCTTTCAATGATACTGAGGAGCGATACACATTTACAGCAGGCAAGTGGCATTTCCTGGGATTCAGTTTTATTAATAGTAATTTTTCACTTTTTTTTCTTTATTTTGTCTGAGTACCCACAAAGCACCTTTCCTTTCTCAATTCATAGAGGGCTTCCCCCAAGGAGAAAAAGAGAACAGATGCACTGTGATTAGGTCTTCTGCTTGCTAGAAAGAGCAGGAGGGTGGAGATGGAAAGCATCTCAATCTCACAGTCCCTTACCTGGGCATCCTGCTAGAGGGATTACAATGTAACCTCTGAGCGAGACTTCCTGAATTTGAGCCCTGCCTTATTATTTATTACCTGGGTGTACTGGACAAGTTACTTAACTTCTCTGTTCCCTGATTTACTCACACGTGAATGGAGTTATCTGAGTAAGTACCTCATAGAAATGTTGTCACAATTAAATGAGGTAATGCCACAAAGTCTTGGAATGTCAAATGTAGAATAAACGAAAGCTATTCTTAGTAGCAGACCATATGACGTAAGCAGTTTATTTAATCTATTTCAGTTTCAGTTTTTTCACTGTAACTTTTGGATATGATTTGTTAATTGTATAAAATATTCCAGGCATATTAATAATTTAATTATTACTCTAAATGCTCCCCAACTTTCAGACTTAGCTACATGATCTGTTTACAAGAATATAGCACCAACCAGATAATAGCATTCATTCCTAGTCATGTGTCTTATTTTATTATTTCTAACCCCCCATCTGTTTCCCTGCCTGTGGTTACCTCAGAACTCTAATACAGCAGGGGACAAAACAGGTGACACAAAGGACTCACTATGAATGTGGAGTGGGTGGCTCTCTGTCCTGAAAGGTTTCACAGTCGCAAAGGCCCTGTTTACCACCAAATTACTTGTCCTACTGTCACTTAATAGAAATTTGAACACTATCGTGACAAAATCCAGAGAAGATCAAACTTTAAAATATGTTTAACCCTTAGGATACATTAGCACGTGAACCAGTGCCACGTTTGGATAGATTGCATTATCAGATTAGCAGATCACTTAGAGAAGCACAGAGGGTGGAGCAAATATGATGTTGAAAATGAAGAATTAGATTAAGGACAAAGGGGATTTGTTTATTAGGCCCATAAAGAGATGAAGTGTTTAACTCTGACCACTGTGGCTAGGTGAGTGTCCAGTAGCAGTTTTGATCCTGAGGGTAGCTACCTGGTGTGCATATGTCCAGAAGTGAATATAGACAAAGATCAGCATAAAATTGTATTTGAGATAGGCGCACAAAAGATCATACTAGGACACTAAATCTGTCATCACCTCTAAAGAGTAAATTTAGGGTCTGGAGTAGAAGATGAAATCTGAAAGGTCAGGAGCTAGACAAACTCAGGACTGGAGTCAGAGGTAAGGAATGGGGCAAGAAGGCAAAGAACTTTGGCTGAAACCAAGCTAGGATGATGCACAGAGCTTCCTCTTACTTGTCCTGTCTACAGGAGGTGTCTAACTGAGAAAAAGGCAATGGATAGATGCACATACAAGGGACATCATCAATATTTTCCTTTGTAAATTTTTCCATCAGCACAATTTGAACTTTTCCTCCTTGGTTTGGATTTTGGAAGTGTGAATTTCTGGGAGAGAATGAGAAGCTTAAGGGAATTGATGAAGGTAACACATGCCATTACACCTGCAAGCACAGATTCAGTAGGCAATGGAATGTTGGATATGCCAAATTCAATGTGTTTGCAGATGGCCAAGACTCGAGGTGTTGGCTATAGGAACCAGGTCCTGATACCACTTGGACTGGCATCATTTGGAACCAGAGACCAGTTAGTTCTATCCAGACCTTATCTCCTTATCACCTCAAGTCTCCATAAGTGTGGGATGCCCCCGCCACACACAAGCACTAACCTTTCTAACTCCCATTCTCACTCTGACATGCTCTTCCTCACCCATACCTACACCAATATTTTCACTGTTTCCTATGGAAATCTGCTATGTCCTAAATATCTTTTCTCAATGTACTTTTGCCCTTTAACATCAAATTTGCCCATGCCATTAACTATGAGTGTTACAACTCTCTCATTTTTCTTATATGGGCTTCCAGGCACCCAATGATGATCTTCAAAAACTAATGCAGTTAACCAATTGTGCTCCTTTCTACTCTACCTGCTGTTATCATCTTAAGCAGCTTCTAGATTCCAGAAAAATAAAACTAATGCAGCAGCTTGTGTCACTTGACCCTCTAAAGAACATCAGCTCCACTGTTTGTTACTAACCAAATTCTATAATCACCTTTGATAATCTAACCACAGAAAAATGACTCTATATCTGCAATCCTGAACCTTTCTGTTTATTTCATAGTTATGAAAATATTTCACTTTTTATTTTACTTATATATTATCACAGTACTACAACACATAACACAGAATAGGGTGAAAAAAAGAGATGAGGAAATGGAATAAAAAGTAAATGATGCTGGGCGTGGTGACTCACGCCTGTAATCACAGCACTTTGGGAGGCCGAGGCAGGTGGATCACCTGAGGTCGGGAGTTCGAGACCAGCCTGACCAACATGGAGAAACCATGCATCTACTAAAAATACAAAATTGGCCAGGCATGGTGGCATATGCCTGTAATCCCAGCTACTCGGGAGGCTGAGGCAGGAGAATCACTTGAATCTGGGAGGTGGAGGTTGCGGTGAGCAAGAGTTGGTGCTGAGCTGAGATCAGACCATTGCATTCCAGCCTGGGCAACAAGAGCAAAACTCCGCCTCAAAAACCAAAACAAGAAAAGGAAATGAGAAAATAAAGCCAGAAGTAAGGTTAGCACACAAGCATGTATACCAAAAATTCTAGTTACTAGTTGTAAGCCGTTTCCTAAAAATTGGATCACAGTTCCTGTAAGGGAGAGACAGTTTTTGTAAGGGAAACAGAATTATGTGATCTCCTTTATGTGTGATAAAAGTAAAAATGTCCTCGATTATCCCTAGGGATAACCCTGCTAATGATTGCTGTTTCTTATTATGTTTTTTATTATGTCGCCTAAAGATGTCAGTGCCATTCTCCTGAAAAAATGTGGTAAAAGCTATCTTTATTATCACAAAACGATTATGTTATAAATATGCAGCTGGCCTGACCCCAGAATGAAATTAAGAATACCTAGAATAATCTGTGGATCATATCTCTTTCATAAATATTGTTTTTTGAAATGAATCTTTGGGAAGATTTGGACACCAGAGAGTTCAAGGTTAAAATTGTTTGACAAAAAAGTAAAATTTGATGTCTCAGTTTCACAGTGGAGTTATATGCTTGACACTTGATGAACACAGGATAGGCATAAAATAAATTTTTGAAAACTGGCCATGTCACCTTTGCTTGGAAGTGGGCAAAAAGAATGACTGAGAGAAAGGTGGAGATTTTCTCAAAAAATAACTCTGCCTCTGCTTCAAAAATTAGACATATAGCTGAGATTAATTTCAAGGTAGTGGTTACCAATACCCATTCTACGCCACATCATAGACATAAAATATCTCACAAAAATATCTATAAAACATATCTCATTTTAAGCAATGTAACTCCTGGTGAATCTTCAAGATAGATTAATTGGTCAAATGTATTCATAGATGACTGAATGATTTGACCTGTTACATGGAACTATTGGATAGAAGTCAATTACAGCTACAGGACATCTGCCAAAACTTATGATTTGAGTTTTGAATAGTGGATCTTATGCCACTATTTCTGACAATAATTAAAAGACCGGATCAATTACGTGTTGAGGCCATTTTTAGTACATGACAATCAAACCATTTCATCAACAAAAAAAAACTTTATTTCTCCTATTTTCAATATTAGGATGGTATGTAGATATCTCATCCCTAAACAGCTTCAAATGACTAAAATATAAAGAACAGATGTTGGCAAAAATATGAAGTAAGGGAATGATTATACATTGTTAGTGGGAATGTAAATTAGTACAACCTCTATGGAAAACAGTATGGAGATTCCTTAAAGAACTAAAATTAGAACTATCATTCTATCCAGCAATCCCTCTACAGAGTATCTACGCCAAAAGGCTGCTATCAAAAAGACACTTGCATTTGTATGTTGATCACAGCACTATTTACAATAGCAAAGTCATGGAATCAACCTAAGTGTCCATCATATATATACACACACATACACACACACACACACACACACACACACACATATATGTATATGTATCAATAAAATATATATATATATATATATATATATATATATATATATACATATAATGGAATACTACTCAGCTATAAGACAGAACAAAATGATCTTTTGCAGTAACATCATTGTACTGCATGCCATTATCCTAAGTGAAATGAGTCAGAAACAGAAAGTCAAAAACCACATGTTCTCACTTATACATGGGAGCTAAACAACAGGTACACACAGACATACAGAGTGAAATAATAGACATTGGAGGCTCCCAGATGTAGGAGAGTGAGGGGCGGTTAAGGGATGAAATACTAGCTATTGGGTACCATGTACAGTATTCAAGTGATGGTACATGAAAAGCCCAGACTTCACCGCTATGCAGTATATCCATGCAATATAACTGCACTTGTACCCTTAAATCTATTTTTTTTAAAGAATGAGATCTAAAACATTGGTGTGTTTTTCATTTGAAATTATTTTTCTTTTTTTATTTCTTTTCTTTTTTTCTTCTTTTTTTTTTTTTTTTTTTTTTTTTTTTTTTTTGACAGAGTCTTGCTCTGTTGCTCAGGCTGGAATGCAGTGGCATGATCTTGGCTCATTGCAACCTCTGCCTCTTGGGTTCAAGCAATTTTCATGCCTGAGCCACAAAAATAGCTGGAATGCTAAGATCCACAGGCATGCGCCACCATGTCCGGCTAATTTTTGTATTTTTCATAGAGATGGGGTTTCCTCATGTTGGTCAGGCTGGTCTTGAACTCCTGACCTCAAGTGATCCACCCACCTTGGCCTCCCAAAGTGCTGGGATTACAAGCTGAAATCATTTTTCTTATCTTTCAAGGGACTATACCTATAAACATTGTCACTTGAGTGATATTAAGATAGAAATTCTGTATGAACAACAAAAAACAATTCCTATATTATGAGCTTTTGCAGCTTAGTTTGTTCACTGACTTAAAGACAAAGGAAAGGTCCATAAAAGCTGCAAACATTCCTAGGTCATTCTAGATCTTTCCAGTCAAGGCTACAAAAACTCTGTTATCACCACTATATGCCACCAATGTGTGTACTTACGGCATACAGAGCATCTAACACATTTTAGTGCTCAGTCTTTCTATGCTGCATAAAAAAGGGCTCTGTGATAAACTGTGGATTACAGAACCTAAAGTTCATTTATTCTTTGCAGAATATTATCTTGGAAAACAAAATTGTAACTTATCAAAGAGAATACTAGAACAAAATTTAGAAGAAATGTAATGCAAACCTTTTTTAGTTTCATAAAAATAGAATATGATAGTTCTTTATAATATAGGCAAGATTATATATACATTAGGCTCATCTATGTAAGATATTACCCATACAGTAAAAATAAGTAGATAAAGCATTAAGAATGAGAACTCATCAGTATGTGCCTTAAATAATTCTAAAGACAAGACTTTATCAAGAAACTTTTTAAACTTGGATTTTTAAATTAGATATCCTATGTAGACCATGTGCTCAATTAAAAAACAACCTGAGTCTAAAAGATAAACACATGTATTATTATGCCAAGAACAGTAGAGATTTTATTTCTGAGAATTCAATAGATATTTAACTTCTTCAGCCACATTCTCTGGAGTTAGAAGCAACGAAATCCCAGAATCTGTGTCATTCCTCAGCTAAATGGCTAAATCTAATTCTTCTAACAAGGATTTAATGTACTCAAGTTTTTGGGATTAAATCAGAACTTTCTTTGTACAACTTAAATTTTGTTAAGATTTGTATTGCTTTTTTTAATATATAAATCATGGATTTGTTTTTACTTTCCTAACCAACCTTCTGAGGAGCTACATTATACTAGAATCATGCGAAGACTTTCTAAAGGGTATCCAGGTGCACATAGCTTTAAGGGAATCCATTTCCAGATCAACTTTCATACATAATTTTTTCTCCAGTTGATTTGCCTGAAAATAAGCCCGTAAAGAAGGGCAAGTTTCTCTTTTCCATCTCCCTTTCACCATGCCCCTTAGCCAGCTTCACAAAAGCAGGCATGCTGTCACTGGTCTTGTTTCTTACTAAGGTGTAATACCCCCAGGTGCAAAACCCTCCAGGGAGGCAAGCAAATGGACAAATGGAAACACTGAATCTGCATGCGCTTCCAGAAAGAAAATAGCCTTTTAAAGGGGGGGGGGGGGGCGCCCGGGCCCCCAGCCCGGGAGGGCGGGGCGGCGGGGGGACGCCGCGACAGGGGGCGGGGGGAAAAAAATTGCTATAAATTATTTCAGATATTTACGGAGTACATGTGAGTATTTGTTACATGCATAGAAATGGCTTTAATGTTTTGGTAAAGTCTTTCAAAGACAGGTAAATTATTATTCTTGGCTTTGAACAAAATTGAAGGAGAATTTTGCAAAACAGACAGCTGAAAAATCATTCAAAACGTTTATTGATGACGGCCACTGTGTGATTATTTTTTCATATTTCAAAAAAATGGAGTAACATTGTCAAGGCCAGCTTCCAAGATGTAAAATCTGTACAGTTGCACAGGGCCCTGTGTTCAGAAGGACCCCATTTTTTTTAATGCTCTGCTTTAATGTCTTGTGAGTTTTAATAATTTTCTCTCCAAACTTGTGTTTTGTAAGAGAAGTCAGATAGGATAGTGGAGCATGTGAATGAGCAGAGAACAGACGTGTTTGGTATGAAAGTCCACCATTCCTTGTCATTCCATTTTTAGATATTTCACACATTTTCACACAGTACTCCATCAGTGCCAAATTCTTGTGGAGCAAGACTCAAACACTTCCAAGGTAACTGTGTTACATGTACAATTGAATAAATGGGAGTATTGACATCTCCAGGAGACCACAATTTTCCATTTAAATCAGAATGTGCTTCAAAAGTAGAAAGAAGGACAAATGACTTTTTAACAAACAAATGATGAAGAACTCTATATTCTGTCTTATTCTTGTTTTATGTATTGGTTAACTACATATGCTGAAATTGATGACTTTGAAAGAAAGAGTAACATGGAGCAACCCATGGTTCCTTTTCCTTTCAATTCATCCTTACTTATCAGCAAGCTAAAGGTAGAAAATGTGTACATTTCATAACAAAACAGTGAAACAAAAATAGTTGAGTTAGTTCTATGGAACTTCTTCACTATATTGGTATGAATAAAATACATGTGTCTTAATGAGCTACAAAACACAAAATATACAATAGTGGTAACCCAGAGTACACATTAAGTGTTTCTATATTTGTATTTAAAACCGTGATTGCACAAAATAAAGATGAATGGTAAAATGTATGATAATAATTTAGAATGTTAATTTGTCATCATGTAGAATGACATTAAGTAGCAAATAAAAACCATCACGATAAGTCAAGAGAGAGACTGGAATAAACAGAACAGTGTAACATGTTAATATCTGTAACATCACTTTCGTCTGCCTTCTGAGTCAGGTACCCACATTTTCACTTTGTGCTAGGCCTGAAGAATTATTTAGCTGGTCCTGATCATTATCATAACAAAATATCTATTTCCACTTGCTTAGGTATGATGCTTTGAGAAATCAGACTTATTATTCTATTGCTGTAAGTTAAGGAATCTTTAAAGATTTTCAGTTAATGAAATTGTTTTTATTTTAACCTCACAAAATAGGTATTTCCTTTTTAGATTAAAGTATGGTACCCTATAGTTTAGATGTACCTGTATCCATACAGATACAGACAGAGAGGCATAGATGGATATTTGAAAGCTAAATTGTTTCTCTCCCCTTTTTATAGATGCTCCCTTATAAAACTAACAAGTAGGATATCCAATGCTGATTACTTTACTAGGAATGTCATACCATGACCTGTAGCTGAATTCAAGATACCTGTATGTATATGATGTAATATACGAGATATACGTATGTGTGCGTATATATATATATAGAGAGAGAGAAACAGAGAGCTATAGATAGATATTTAAAGGCTGAATTCTTTCTCCCCCTCAATTGCAGATGCTCCATCATAAAACCAAAAAAACAAGGTGTCTAATAATCATGAGATTATTTCACTAGGAGTGTCATGTCATGACCTGTAGTGAATTCCATCCCCATGGCTTCCTCCCTGTCTCTCCAGTTCGCTCTCTGTCCTCCTGGCATTGTCTTGCTTCCCACTCACCACACCTTCATCCCAAAGCCCAGTGCTGTTCTGGGTGGCATCCCAATTCCAAATCCCTGAAATGAACGATGTGGAGATCCACAGGCATGGGGACTCTGCATTTCCAACAAGGTTTCTGTGCCCTTTGGGCTCCCCCGTCCCCCTTTTTAAACTGACTTTGACCATATCTGCCATCAAGTGGTAGGATCCAAAACTACAACATGACATGAGAAGTCACACGGGACATGTGTGTGACACACATATGTAGAGTTCATGTTAGGTGTTGTCAATTATCAATAAGTGATAAATGGAATACAGGCTAGAATGCTGAAAGAATGGTCACAAAATACCAAATTTTGGCTGTTAGAATATAAAACACTATTGCACTATGTGTTAACACTTCTTTTCTAAAAAGGGTGTTTTACATAAAGATTTCTGTGATTTCACTTGCATTTCATGGGTCTAGTGTATCGTCACTGATGATCAGTCTCAGTCAGGATATTAATTTTCCAAAGCTGTAATTGCAATAGAAAACTTTAACAGGAACTTACCTTTGTGAATAGAAGTGCGAGTATAATTCAAATTTCCTGATAACTCTTTTCCTTTAGACACTAGTGAATTTTGTATCCTTAGATAACTTATAAAATGATAAACATATGTTTAAAAAAGAATCCAAAGAAGAGTTAGTACAGAATCATACTGTACTTTAAGCTAAAAAAGAAAGATCTGTCTATTTTGTGAGATTAAAATAGGGACAATTTAATTAACTGAAAGTTTTGAAAGATTACTTTAGGTTATGTGAATTGTATAACACGACCAATTTCTCAAAGCATCCTACCTATGCACTTGGTTGTGAAGATAATACATTATCTAATCCATCTCTCCATGAGCACATAAATTCCTATCTTGCTGGTAGAAGGTCAATCTAATGACATTTCAAGAAGTTTAATTGGGAGTACAGTCATTTAGTATACAGTAGGATACCATAGCAGATCACTTAACCTTATTTCTAAATACAATTTCTTTTTATTTCTAAAATTTTTATTGTATATAAGATATACAATTTGATGCTTTGATATATGTGTACACTGTGAGATGATTACCACAATCAAGCTAATAAATATATCCATCACCTTACAGGGTGTGTGGTGTGTGTGTGTGTGTGTGTGTGTGTTAAGAAGACTTAGGATCTACTCTTTTTGCAAATTTCAGGTATAAAACACAGTATTGTTACCCATAGTTACCTTGCCATACATTAGATCTGCAGAGCTTATCCATCTTGCACAGCTGAGATTCTGTACCCTTTCACCAACAGCTCCCCATGCCGCACCCCCTTGTAACCACCATTCTACTCTCTGCCTCTATGAGTTGACATCTAACTGCAATTTGGAGCTTCAGTTTTATCTGTGAAATGAGAATGATGCTTGTCTGATTCCTACAGTCCTACTCAATATTAGATGAACTTCCATTCTGCATCAGACTGCATGCTGGCAGTGCATTGATGAACATGACAGGTGTGGTCCCTTCTTGCCCAAACACCCTAACTGTTAGGGGTCTGGACAAACTGTTGCCTGCTATGCTGTGGTGAGGAAAAAATGCGATAATGGATGTGAATGCACTTCACAACCTGTAGAGCATTACACAAATGGGAATGCTCAGTATTTGGGGGATTAATTACAGGGGGAAAAAATCGTAGCTGAGTATAAGAAAGAGAGAAAGGGGGCCAATATTACCAGTGGGAAAAATGCAAAAATTTTCTCCCATTCTTAGGTTGCCTGTTCAGTCTGATGATAGTTTCTTTTGCTGTGTGGAAGCTCTTTAGTTTAATTAGATCCCATTTGTCTATTTTGGCTTTTGTTGCCATTGCTTTTGGTGTTTAGTCATGAAGTCTTTGCCCATGCCAATGTCCTGAATGGTATTGCCTAGGTTTTCTTCTAGGGTTTTTATGGTTTTAGATCTTGCATTTAAGTCTTTAATCCATCTTGAGTTAATTTTTGTATAAGGTGTAAGGAAGGGATCCAGTTGCAGCTTTCTGCATATGGCTAGCCAGTTTTCCCAACACCATTTATTAAATAAGGAATCCTTCCCCCATTGCTTGTTTTTGTCAGGTTTGTCAAAGACCAGATAGTTGTAGGTGTGTAGTATTATTTCTGAGGTCTCTGGTCTGTTTCATTGGTCTATATCTCTGTTTTGGTACCAGTACCATGCTGTTCTTGTTACTGTAGCCTTGTAGTAGAGTTTGAAATCAGGTAGCGTGATGCCTCCAGCTTTGTTCTTTTTGCTTAGGATTGACTTGGCTGTGCAGGCACTTTTTTGGTTCCATATGAAATTTAAAGTAGTTTTTTCCAATTCTGTGAAGAAGGTCAATGGTAGCTTGATGGGGATTGCACTGAATCTATAAATTTTTGGGGCAGTGTGGCCATTTTCACAATATTGATTCGTCCTATCCATGAGCATGGAATGTTTTTCCATTTGTTTGTGTCCTGTCTTATTTTCTTGAGCAGTCGTTTGTAGTTCTCCTTGAAGAGGTCCTTCACATCCTTTGTAAGTTGTATTGCTAGGTATTTTATTCTCTTTGTAGCAATTGTGAATGGGAGTTCACTCATGATTTGGCTCTCTGTTTGTCTATTATTGGTGTATAGGAATGCTTGTAATTTTTGCACATTGATTTTGTATCCTGAGACTTTGCTGAAGTTGCTTATCAGTTTCAGGAGATTTTGGGCTAAGACAGTGGGGTCTTCTAAATATACAATCATGTCATCAGAAACAATTTGACTTCCTCTTTTCCTAACTGAATACCCTTTATTTCTTTCTCTTGCTGGATTGCCCTGGCCAGAACTTCCAATACGATGTTGAATAGGGGCGTTGAGAGACAGCATCCATGTCTTGTGCTGGTTTTCAAAGGGAATGCTTTCAGTTTTTGCCCATTCTGTATGATATTGGCTGTGGGTTTGTCATAAATAGTCATAAATATTTTGAGATACTTCCATTGATACCTAGTTAATTGAGAGTTTTTAGCATGAATGGGCTGTTGAATTTTGTCGAAGGACTTTTCTGCATCTGTTAATTGTGTTTTTTGTCATTGGTTCTGTTTATGTGATGGATTATGTTTATTGATTTGCATATGTTGAACCAGCCTTGCATTGCAGGGATGAGGCCGACTTGATGGTGGTGGATAAGCTTATTGATGTGCTGCTGGATTCGGTTTACCAGTATTTTACTGAGGAATTTCACATCCATGTTTATCAGGGATATTAGCCTGCCTGAAATTTTCTTTTTTGTGTGTGTCTCTGACAGGTTTTAGTATCAGGATGATGCTGGCCTCATAAAATGAGTTAGGGCGGAGTCCCTCTTTTTCTGTTATTTGGAATAGTTTCAGAAGGAATGGTACTAGCTCCTCTTTGTACCTCTGGTAGAATTCAACTGTGACTTTTTTTGGCGGGAGGGGAGGGGTCGGTAGGCTATTAATTACTGCCTCAGTTTCAGAACTTGTTATTGGTCTATTCTGGGATTCAACTTCTTCCTGTTTCAGTCTTGGGAGGGTGTATGTGTCCAGGTACTTATCCATTTCTTCTAGATTTTCTAGTTTATTTGTGTAGAGGTGTTTATAGTATTCTCTGATGGTCGTTTGCATTTCTGTGGGATTGGTGGTGATATCCGCTTGATCATTTTTTATTGTGTCTGTATTATTATTCTCTCTTTTCTTTATTAGTCTGGCTAGTGGGCTATCTATTTTGTTGATCTTTTCAAAAAAACCAGCTCCTGGATTCATTGATTTGTGAAGCGTTTTTGTGTCTTTATCTCTTTCAGTTCTGCTCTGATCTTAGTTATTTCTTGTCTTCTGCTGGCTTTTGAATTTGTTTGCTTTTGCTTGTTTAGTTCTTTTAATGTGATGTTAGAGTGTCGATTTTAGATTGTTTTTGCTTTCTCTTGTGGGAATTTAGTGCTATAAGTTTCCCTCTACACACTGCTTTAAATGTGTCCCAGAGATTCTGGTACATCGTGTCTTTGTTCTCATTGGTTTTAAAGAATATCTTTATTTCTGCCTTAATTTCGTTATTTACCCTGTAGTCATTTGGAGCAGGTTGTTTATTTTCTATGTAGTTGTGCAGTTTTGAGTGAGTTCTTAATCTTGGGTTCTAATTTGATTGCACTGTGGTCTGAGAGACTGTTATGATTTCCATTCTTTTGCATTTGCTGAGGAGTGTTTTATTTCCAATTATGTGGTCAATTTTAAAATAAGTGTGATGTGGTGCTGAGAAGAATGTATGTTCAGTTGATTTGGGTGGAGATTTCTGTAGATGTCTATTAGGTCCACTTGGTCCAGAGCTGAGTTCAAGTCCTGAATATCCTTGTTAATTTTCTGTCATGTTGATCTGTCTAATATTGACAGTGGGGTGTTAAAGTCTCCCACTATTATTGTGTGGGAGTCTAAGTCTGTTTGTAGGTTTCTAAGAACTTGATTTATGAATCTGGATGCTCCTATATTGGGTGCATATATATTTAAGATAGGTAGCTCTCCTTGTTGCATTGATCCTTTTACCATTATGTAATGCCCTTCTTTGTCTTTGTTGATCTTTGTTGGTTTAAAGTCTGTTTTATCAGAGACTAGATTGCAACCCCTGCTTTTTTTTTTTTTTTTTGCTTTCCATTTGCTTGGTAAATATTCCTCCATCCCTTTATTTGGAGCCTATGTGTGTCTTTGCACATGAAATGGGTCTCCTGAATATAGCACACCAATGAATCTTCACTCTTTATCCAATTTGCCAGTCTATGTGTTTTCATTGGGTTATTTAGCTAATTTATATTTAAGGTTAATATTGTTGTGTGTGAATTTGATCCTGTCACTATGGTGCTAGCTGGTTATTTTGCTGATTATTTGATGCAGTTTCTTCATAGTGTCAATGGTCTTTACAATTTGGTATGTTTTTGCAGTGGCTGGTACCAGTCTTTCCTTTCCATATTTAGTGCTTCCTCCAGGAGCTCTTGTAAGGCAGGCCTGGTGGTGACAAAATTTCTCAGCATTTCCTTGTCTGTAAAAGATTTTATTTCTCCTTCGCTTATAAAGCTTAGTTTGGCTGGATATGAAATTCTAGGTTGAAAAATTTTTTTTAAAGAATGTTGAATATTGGCCCCCACTCTCTTCTAGCTTGCAGGGTTTCTGCCAAAAGATCCACTGTTAGCCTGATGGACTTCCCTTTGTGAGTAAGCCGACATTTCTCTCTGGTTGCCCTTAACTTTTTTGCCTTCATTTCAGCCTTGGTGGATCTAGATGATTATGTGTCTTAGGTTGCTCTTCTGGAAGAGTATCTTTTTGGTGTTCTCTATATTTCCTGAATTTGAATGTTGGCCTGCCCTGCTAGGTTGGGGAAGTTCTCCTGCGTAAATCCTGAAGAGTGTTTTCCAACTTGGGTCCATTCTCCCCATCACTTTCAGGTACACCAATCAAACGTAGGTTTGGTCTTTTCACATAGTCTCATATTTCTTGGAGGTTTTGTTTGTTTCTTTTCACTCTTTTTTCTCTAAACTTGTCTTCTTGCTTTATTTTCTTGAGTTGATCTTCACTCTCTGATATCCTTTCTTCCACTTGATCGACTTGGCCATTGATGCTTGTGTATGCTTCACGAAGTTCTCGTGGTGGAAACACAGCTGTACTTTCTTGGCCTTTATTTCTTTAGTTTTTCTTGGTTCTTCATTAGCTGCTTCTCAGGTCAGAGCCAAGTAGTTTTGAATTCAACTGCTCAACTTGCATCTCCCGGAGAACCTTCTAAAATGTGTTCTCTTTTTCCTTTTTCCTTTCATGAAAAAGGGATAAAGTAACCTCCCATTTTTATACTATATTTTCTGTTTTGATCATAATGGTGAATTGCCTTCTCTAATAAACAATGTTATATTTGATCTACATCTTAAAAAGTTTAATATTTAAGATATCTTCAAGGAAGAATTCCTTCTAGAAGTTCACATTCCTATTACTTATTTATTGGCAAGTGGCCTTTTCTGAGACTGATAAGATTTGGCTGTGTCCTCACCAAAATCTCATCTTGAATTGTAGCTCCCATAATTCCCACATGCCGTGGGAGGGGACCTGATGGGGAGGTAATTGAATCGTGGGGATAGGTCTTTCTTGTGCTATTCTCATGATGGTGAATAAGTTTCATGAGATCTGATGGTTTTATAAATGGGAGTTGCCCTGCACAAGCTCTCTTGCCTACAGCCATGTAAGACATGACTCTGCTCCTCATTCACCTTCTGTCATGATTGTGAGGCCTCCCCATGTGGAACTGTGAGTCAATTAAACCTCTTTTTTAAATAAATTACCCAGTCTTAGGTATGTCTTTATTAGCAGCATGAGAACAGACTAATACAGAGGCTCACTTTCCTCTTCCATGTAATAGGAGCACTAATACCTTTTTCAAAAGGCTGTTGTGAGGAATGATGATAAAATGTATTTTGTGAATAGTAAAGAGCCATGTAAATCTAAGTTACTATCACTGCCCAGATGCCCTCACCTCTACCTGCTAACACCTCCAACTAGCCTGTCACCTTTTGTTCACTTGACCAACAGCTGTAGACCTTTTCAAACCCTGAGGTCAAGTGCTTTGAAAAGCATCCTTAATTTAGGCTAGTATTTATACCCATTGTTTCCCACTTTGCTTAGAAAATTGAAGGAAAAGAGGAAAACTTTTCTAGGTTTTACCACATTGACCATACACCAGCATCTGCACCCAGGTCCTCTGCCTTCCTACTTGATACCACAAACAAAACTATCTATGTTTCCATGTACAGCCCCATTGCTTCTGCCTACGTCCCATCTCTTCTCACACTGTCTGGAAAAACACTTTATATCCTCTGTCTCTCTTCTTTATCATCAGTGTTTCATTCTCTACTTGGGTTATTCTGATCAGTAAATAAACATCCTGATGTAGTTCCTCTTATTCTAAAATTATACCCTTTTCTTGATTATCCCTACCCCAAGACAGCCCATTATTCTGCTTCCCTTTTAGGCAAAATTCTTTGGAAAATGTTGTCTGTTTTTATTTTATCTGAGCTCTCTCTCCACCCATTCTTTCTTAAACTTACTCCAAGTGAAACTGATCTGGTGAAAATCCTTGTTGCTAAACTCAGTGGTCATTCCTCAGCCCCTCATCACGCTCAACTGTTAGCAGCCTTTGGAACAATTGGTCCCGCTTCCTTGATTTACTTTCTTCTGTTGCCTTTCTATACACTTAGCTGGCTTTCCTCCCACTCTTCTGATCTCTTGCCTTCTCACCCTTTTTTTTTTCTTTTGGTTCATTTCCTTCCCCAGACTTCTTAAATGTGGAGGACAGGTATCTGGACTCATCCCTTTTTCATCTGCGCACACTCTTGCTGTCTCCAATCTCGTGGCTTTAAATACCACCTATATGTCACAGACTTCCACTTCTCTGTTTTTATTCTACCCCTCTTTCCAACTCTTTCCAAACTGATAAGTCCAATTGCCTCCTTCACATTTCCACTACTTCATATGATAGTCTTCTCTCACAGCACACGTCCAGTTGTGAACTCTTGATTGCCTCCTCCCCAAATCTACTCCTTTAACAACCTAATAAATCTTAGGGGATGGCAACTCCATTCTTCTATTTGTTCATGCCAAAACCTTGGCATTATCTTTACCTTAATTTTGTCACTCATGCCTTATTTCTAGTAAATCAGGAAATCCTTTCAAGTCTGTCTTCAAATATTTCTAAGAATGGAATCACTATTCAGCACCTTCACTGTTGCCATCATGATTTGAGTTGGCATCATTTCTCACCTGATTTGCTGTAATAGTCTCATTTCTTTTATTCTTTGTTATAGATTAAGTGTGTCCCCCCCCCAAATTCATGTGTTGAAGCCCTAACTCCCCAAGGTGACTGTCTTTGAGATAGGACCTTTAAGAGGTAATTGAAGTTAAACAAGGTGATAAGGGAAGGGCCATAATCCAGTAGGAGTGGTTATCTTATAAGAAGAGGAAGAGACACCAGGAGTGAGCATATATGAAAAAGGCCATGAGAAGACACATTGAGAATGTGGCCACCTGCAGGCCAAGAAGTGAGGCCTCACCAGACGCTGACCCTGTTGGTGTCTTGTTCTTGGACTTCTAGCCTTAAGAACTGTGAAAAAATAAATTTCTGTTTTTTAAGCCACACAGTCTGTGGTATTCTGTTTTGACAGATCTAGCAGACTAGCACACCTTTGATCTCCTGCAGTGAATTGCCAATACAGAAGGCAGGGTGATCCTGTAAACTAAGTCAGATCATGTCAATTTTGTGCTCACAACCCTGCCTTGGTTCCCCATTTCTTACAAAGTCCAGATTCCTTACAGTGGCCCATCAGGCCTTATATGATCTGGCATCCCAGCTCCTCTCACAGTTCTTCTCTGACCTTGCTACTCTGTTCTAGCCACATTGGCTTCCTTACAGTTCCTCACACATGCCAAGCAGAATCCCAACAGGAACATTATACTTATTGTTCCCTCTGGCTCGTTCATTTCCCTCCCAGGTAAGGCTAACTTCTCACCTGCTTCAATCACTCTTCCAGTATCCCTTTCTCAATGAAGCCTACCCCACCAACCACTTTCACAGCCATCCTCCCCCATCCACTTTACCTTCAGCTACTTTCTTTTCCTTTTTATCATTGACCTGTTCCCCTTATAACATGCAGTGTAACTAATGTATTTATTATGCTTATTGTTTATGGACTGTTCACTTCTGTTAGAATATAAAAATGATGTGGGGCAGAATCTCTTTTGTTCACTGCTGTGTACTAAGGATGGATCTGTTATAATGACATATCTGGTGTATTAAATGGACTTTAACAACTTTTGTCAACCACACAATTGTTAATTCCTTTAAGGACTGAGTTTTCATCTCTATCTGCATGAGTAAATGATGGAATAAAACAAGAAAGAAGGGAAAATGTATGTTGATTGCTAATTACATTTCTACTCTTCATTTTATTCACTATGTAGTTGCTTCTAAAATAGTTTGAGGACTATATTAACACAGTCTCTAAAGAAAGAAATTCAGACATAATAAAATAACACTGTAGGACATGTTTGTTAAGACAAAAGAAACACAACATTGAAAATACTTGGGCATTTTCATGCTTATAAGACACTAGATTTATGTTTAAATTTTTTCCATCAATGTTAATAGTATAATTCACTATGTATAGATGAAATTTTACACAAGATAATCATTAATTTTTACAGATATCATCTCATAATGACCTTGGAAAATTTGGTTTCCATTGTTATTGAAAATAATTTTATAAAGAAAAAACCTTATGCTATATGTCAAGTTAGCTTTCGATTAAGGTTAATATTACTGAAATAACTATATCTGTTTTGCTCTCACTGTGATGTTTATCACCTAATAAAAATGCTAAAGTTACCAAGGAAAGATGTTTAATTTGTTCTCACTGCTCAGTTGTATGTTGCATCCTATTTTGTAGTAAATGGCATAATGTCCCAAGTGGGCTGCCATACTGTCAGATACATTATTTATACATAACATTACTGGTTAATCAATGAACAGAAATGCAGTAGCCTTTTCCTTTACTCTTTATTTTTAAAGTGATAGCAAGATGAAATATGTAGAAAAGTATCATTTTTCTGATATTAAATAATTTTCGATAATAAAAAAGTGAAGTGTGCAAGTATGAACGTAATAATTAAACTGCATGCCCTAATGCATTCTAATGAAGAAGAACAATTAACTAGTCAAATCTAAATATGGTTGCTTTTTCTTTCCCAGTAAAACATGGAGAATACTTCTTTTATGATAGGTTGCAAATTACTAAATAAATAAGATTTTTCCCCAAAGGAATGTATAAAACTCATCTTGAGAAAAAATAAACTAAAAGGGCATTAATAGTCCATTTAGAATCACAATTTCTGTATCAAACTGTGTGACATGACAGCAAACAAAGGAGTAATTGGTATACACAGATAAAACATTTCTTTAAAAATCTTATGATGGTTTGGCAATGAATCAAAATGTGTTCAACTTCATTTCATATACAAACAAAACTTTAACTTTTTCTATAGTGCCTTCCCCCACTTGCATTTTGCAATAAATAAGGCAGCACAATTTGTATAAATTTACCTTTTGTTCAGGTATTCTCCTCTTCTCCAGAAATAGTATTATGAAGTTAAATGTTGTTGGTGGGGAAAGTTATTATATAATAGGTTGTTTTGCTTTTTTTAAAAAAACATTTGTTTGTGGAAGTATGAATATAAAATGAATAGCAAAAATGTAAATAATATTCTAAAAGTGGTAACAAAAGTTTATTCAAGTAGAGAAAATAACATTGTAGTGTTTGAGCTGTATAAAACAAATATGTAAACATATATCCAGCTGCATTCTCATAGAACAGGTAACTTTCTCATCTGATAAGAATCTTGAATTTTTCAGTTCCCAAGGGGAAGCCATAGACCTCAGCAGCACATCTGAAAAAAATAAAGAAGACAAATACATATATTATCATGAATAACTAGCATTTATAGAGCCCCACTATGTGCAGAGCACTGAAGCTGTATATGTACCCACTTAAAAGTAGGGCTTAACGCCTCCTGATTTAATTAGGTATAATTCCCAAATGTATAAACATATTTTCCCTGTGAGAATTATAATAGCATTTAGAAGTCTATATTAAAAAAAGAGAAAGATGGTTTGTTTTTACTTTAGCTCATTCTGTTGTGTTTTATTATTAGAAGTTTTAGATCAATACCAAATATTCTACTCAGTTCCAGTGATTGAATATGAATACATTATGTGCATACAAAAATAGTGATAATCTAAGTTGATACAATAGTTCATTTTGCATTAGTGTCCTAGATGGGACAATGTTAAGAAGCAATTTAAATGAAATTCATTTAAATGTCAGCTCTCATGCTTGCGATTTTTCTATAATTGGTTATTTAATTAAAATAATTCTCATAGTCATTAATTTAGACTAAAACTTGCTGTGCACTGACATGTTTTAATTACATGGTATTAACAAAATTGATATGCTTTAAAAAAGCATGGTTAAATTTTAAACAAGAATAAATTAGAAATCTCATAGATCATCCTACTTAGCGTATCTATGAGAAAGTCAGTCATTTTAAATGTTTATTACAAACAAAGTCACACCATTATTGTGTACACATTGCAATTTATACCCTGTATCTTTTCCAAAGATTTGATGTACATACCGAGCTCCTATTATCGAACATCTTTACAATGTATGAAGTAAACTAAATCTTAACAGAAAATCACAAAGTGATCTTTAGAATAGATGAAGATTTAATGCTTATGTGATGTAGAATCTCATGGAGACTATAAGTAATATAATTTTACAAATAAGGAGATAACATCTAAATATATATTAAAAGATTAAAAAACGATTTTGTTATAACCATTTTGTGATCCTCCTTGCAGGGACAAAAGATATAGGAGTTTGGGTTCAGCTTTTATAAAAATTAGTTTTCACATTACATTTGTGAGGTTACATTTGTGACCAGTCACATTCTCATTTCAATCTTTGTCAAAGGACTAGATAAATATTTTACCCTTTTCAAATCGCAATTACAATCTTTGTCAGGAGTATGAGAAATCAGAATTTTAGTGTTTTGTATGAATTAGAGGACTTCTATATTGCTTTGACCTTTTTAATATTCTGTAATTTAATTGGATGGACAGTCTACTTTTAACCAGGCTTGCCAGTCTTCCTATTTAATAAACTTACTGACACAAAGTACTATTTTAAATGGCTGCTTCTCCTTTGTTCCCTGAGTAGAAGCTTTTGGACTGGTTAAAACATTGCTTTTACCAACTAATATTTCTCCATTTTCTTTTAGTCAGTAGAGATTTAAAAATTCATGTATGGCCAGCTGGGTTTTATTACTTCATTTCTTTTTTGGATGTATGATAGTTTCAGAGTCAGGCTTCTAGTCCTATTTCTTCACCCTTACTGAGCTTTAAATTAGTCCAAGACCATCAACAGAGAAGGCCACTGAATGTTACTCTGAGATGTCTCCAACCTTGTTCTGAGGATTTTCTTTAATGTGAAATACAAAAGCAGAAGCATTTGCTCACACCTTATTTCGGCCTATGTCTATGTGTTTTTAAATGCTGGTCACTACAGAATACATCTGTTATTTTGGATCACATTCTCTGTCCGATTGGACAAGACCTTGGTGGTCTTGAAGACAGAGAAAGAAAACAAAATAGTGATCACTCACTAGTTTTGGTTTTCGTAACAAGATCTCTTTAGAATCAACTAAGTAGGTGAAAACTAGTTTACAGGCTTATTTGCATTCCCCCCTCATTTTTACTTTCTCATTTTCTCCTCTGTTTCTTTCTCATTCTAAAAATCATGAAACTGTGTAAGTGGGTTGGTAGGAATGGAAGAAAAAAGGATCATCTTGGTTTTCATTACATTTTCAAAATTAGAAAGATGGGAATAGGTATATTTTTTCTTCCTCATATTTTCCTACATTAATTGTGAAGTGAATTGATTCAGTCTTCAGTATGATAGGGGAGAAAGTAAATAAACATCCTGAGAAGAAGCTGTTAATCCTTTGATGTATATTTGAATAGTGCCTGGCATACAGTAGTTGCTCAATAAATACCTGTTGAAAGAGTAACTGACTGGATGATAATAAGTACACCGTTTCAGTTAGGTCTTTTTGTATAGATGGGAGAAGATAATTATTTCTGAAAGACAGAAATTAGCAGATGTAGAGAGGAGCTTACAAGAACTTCATCTCTGTAGATTTATTTTCCCAAGAAAGCCTGATTCAGAGAGGAGACACTCTAATCCAGGTGTGCTGACTCACTACTCAAACTTCTTATCCCCAGGTCTTTTCTGGTTCCCTGGCATTGCTATTAACATGTAAAATATATCCTTAATTAATCTGTTTTGTAATTTGACATTTTAGTACATCTGGATCTCTAGAGCTTAGCATACAGATTATTTTAGTGGTTCCTTCCCCTAAAATTTGCAATATGTTCGTTTCAAATGAGGATCAGGAATAAGATGAATTTTTATCTTCCCAAACTCTCTTGAATACCAGAATTCATAAGAGACAGTGATTTGAATCCTGGCTCTGAAACCTCTGAATTCTAAGGCTTTTAGCAAATTATTCTTGGAAGCTTCTTCATCTTAAAAATTGTTATCTCTCTAATAATACCTACCGTGTAGGGTCAATCATTGGTTACTGTTATTATCATGATATTTTTCATTACTTTATTAAAATTCATATTGCAATCACAATCCTAATGTCTTCTCTTCACTCCCTATGAAAAATAAGAAACCTAGTGGACCTGGCTGTCCAATTGACACACAGAGTGTTCCAGAACAAGTCTGTACATGCCTGATGGTACTGTCATAGTTGGTAGGAGACTGACCCATGTGAACCATATTTAAACATGTCATCTGGAAATCTCCCTATGCATAGGAGACAATATACATATTTTCAAACTGAAACATTTCCTTTAAATTGTGAGTCCATGGTTTTGACTGGCTAGTGGTGGTGAGCGAGTCTGGTGATACTGACATAGTGTTGAGAATCATTCAGAAGATCATGACATCATTATAGAATCTGAGCATCAGGGTCAGGCTATGAGGCATTAAAGATATGCATGATAGACATTAGAGTGCACCAAAACTCAACAGAGTATCTGCCTGAGCATTTTAGGGAAACCAATGAAACAAGTTTTTTCTCTCAAGTCTAGGAATTTACACAAAAATAGGCACACACGATTTAGCCAGATGTTTAGAAGTATTGTTGAAAGGAGAAAAAAAAAAGTATCCATTCTCATTCAACTTTCTGGTGGTAAAAATATATCCTAGATTAAAAAAAAAAGTTGATGTTTTAGTTCCATATCTCCTTATACAATACGTGTACACTTACTGATAAAGTGTTTAGTAAATTCAATCAGTGCAACTTGCTGTGCATACTTTGTACAGTTGATACAATATAAATAATTCCTCCCAATTTATCTTTCTAATAAAATATATTAATATGTTTACTTTTCATAAAGTGCATTAGATGACTGTGGTGGGTTCATATGAAACAGAGCTGGGCCGTACTGTGGATCAGCAATGGACTGCCATCTTACCCACATATCAAGGGCCTCCAATTTTTATCTTCTCATTCTTTTTTTTACCTACATTTCCTCTTCCCTTTTTATGAATGTGGACAGCAGAGGAGAGAGGCAATGATAGTGATCAGGATGAGAGACTGCTCGTACTGAGCAATAGTGTTCCCAACTACTAGAATGTTTACTCATTCTGATCGCCATCATCATCTCATGGCCTGATCACCATTAAAGGGGAGCCACAGTCAGCATTGTTAAATCTGTAAGATTCATGGATGCATGTTAAATAGCTTAAATGCAAAGTCTCCTATAACTAATTTTGTAAAAATAACAGTGGATGACCATATTGCTTCTGGAGGTGGACCCAAATGACAACAATCAAATGAAAAAGTGGGTAAAGGATGAAACAGATGATTCACAGGAAATATTTCAATTCATAATAAATACGGAAAAGATACTCAGTGTCACTAGTGGTCTGAAAAATCAAAACTAAAATATTAAAACAACAGGTTTGAATTAATCAGACTAGTATTTTTTTTTTTTTGAAACAGAGTCTTGTTCTGGAGTACAATGGAGTGATCTTGGCTCACTGCAACCTCTGCCTCCCGGGTTCAAGTGATTCTTTTGCCTCAGTCTCCCTGGTAGCTGGGACTACAGGCACATGCCACCATGCTTGACTAATTTTTCTATTTTTAGAGACGGGGTTTCAACATGTTGACCAGGCTGGCCTTGAACTCCTGACATGAAGTGATCCACCCGCCTCGGCCTCCCAAAGTGCTAGATTATAGGTGTAAGCCACCATGCCTGGACTCAGACTAGCAAAAATTTTAAAACATAAATGATACTCAGTTTTGGTGAGGGCATGGGAAAACAGGCCTCCTCATACATTATTGGCACTATAGATCAAAATTTTAAAATGTTTATCGATTTTGATCTAACAATTTAAACTTTAGAGATCTATTCAACAGAAAAATATTGACCCATGTGCATGAACTGCATGTATGATCTGTACATTGAAACACTTTTAGCAATTTCATAGCCTCAAAAATATAGAGAGAAACTCATTTTTGGAAGCCTATTATGTTTCTACAACCATATGAGAAAAAATAGCACACTGAACAGATTAAATAATTAAATTTGGGTTCCCAATTTAATTAATTAATTAATTAATTAATTAATTTTTGAGACAGAGTCTTGTTCTTGTGGCCCAGGCTAGAGTGCAATGTTGCAATCTTGGCTCACTGCAACCTCTGCCTCCTGGGTTCAAATGATTCTCCTGCCTCGGCCTCCCCAGTAGCTGGAATTACAGGCACCTGCCACTCTACCCAGCTAATTTTTGAATTTTTAGTAGAGATGGGGTTTCACCATGTTGGTTAGGCTGGTCTCAAACTCCTAACCTCAGGAGGCCCACCTCAGCCTCCTAAAGTGCTAGGATTAGAGGCATGAGCCACCGATTCCTACTTATAAAATTGAAATATACAAAGACCACAAATTGGCTGTAGTGTATATTGCTCAGGTGACAGGTGCACCAAAATCTCACAGATCACCAGCAAGGAAGTTAGTTATGTAAACAAACACCACCTGTTCCCAATAACCTATGGAAATACAAAAATTTAATTAAATAAATAGAGTGACTTGGGGAAAAATATAATTGAGATATATTAGGGAGTGTCATATGCAGGAATTTTGTTAAAAATGTTATTGTAATTTTATTTTTTGAGACAGAGTCTCATTCTGTCACCCAGGCTGGAGTGCAGTAGTGAGATCACAGCTCACTGCAGCCTTGACCTCCTGGGTTCAAGCGATCCTCCCACCTCAGCCTCCTGAGTAGCTGGTACTATAGGCATGTGCCACCATGCCTGCCAACTAAAATTTTTTTTTCCTTTTTTTGTTGTATAGAAACAAAGTCCCACTATGTTGACCAGGCTGGATTTTTGTTTTAAAATTTCATTTTAAAAATTCTTTGCTCATTAAGCATTCATTTGCTAACTTCCAGGTGGCAAAAATATGGTGTTTAAAATTATTTCTGGGACATCTGGAAATTTTCCTGTAAGTTCTATAAATGTAGTTATATTTCTTTATTCCTCAGTTGTGACTAGTAAAAATATTTGCCAATGTTGTCAATCAAACTTCCATACCAGTGAGATGATGACATGTCCTCCTTCCAGGAAGGATAGGAAGGAATTAGTCAGAAACTAAGCTATTTATTTTAAAAAGACATATTATATACCTATATGGTGTCTGGATGCTCATTTCTATCCCAGGAATATTCGGATGAAAACAGAGTCCCTGTCTTCACAGTATAGGCACACAAATAATCGCCTACCTAAACGGTATCGACAGTGTCACTCCTTAGGTATAAAGAGAGTCTCATCTCCTCTATTCTTTTTTCATGTTAAAACCTGCTTGTTCCCTATTTGCACAAAATAGTCACAATGCTTAGTCTCTCCTGGGGCCTCCAATCCCATCCATCGGTAAACAGGCCAAGAACGAGAAAGAGCTCCTTCAGTCCTGAAGAGCCAGTCCTGTTTCTATACAGTTGTCTCTTGAGAGAGGGTTGGAGGACCTGCTCAGTTCCCAGGCGAATCCCCTATTGTTGCAGTCATCAAGTCTTTCTCTACCCCATGTATCATTGTTGAGCACTGGCCACTCAGCCTGGCTTGGAGCCATACTCATCAACTGTAATGAAGACACAACTGTGGCTATGCCAGCTCTTCTAGCAGGGCAGAGGTTTTCAGGGTAGAGGAAACTAGGGAACGTCTCTGCAGTGTGGCTCCTAGGTTGTAGCTGCACTTGGCCCTGTGGTAAACCATTTAACACCTGCTGCCAGGCTGCACATAGATGGTTCATTGAGGGAACATGCTCCTCCCCCACTAAGTGTTAAGGAGAGCCAAGGGTGTTTCTTATATAATGCCTAAGAACTGTGGTGGCTCCTCATATTTCTTCTTTTCTAGATTCTTTCAATGGACCACCTCCTGCAGGCACCAGTCCATCCTCTTTCTTTTTGACTCAGATCCTCACTGATTTCCTGTCATACAACGATTGGCATTTTCTCCCCTAGGGAACTACACGAGCAGGTTACATATTTAGCAGGTAAAAGGAATAGGAAGTAGAGACCTGCGGCTCAGCCATCATTTCTGGGCTGAACAACCCATCCCCCAGCCCACATGGGAGGAACTGCCTCTGGGTAGAGGCTGCTGCTGAGGGTGTCACACACCCTGTACAAGAGTGTAGGAGTCTGAAGAATTGGGATCTGAAAGCTTTGAGAAGTGTCAGAGACTTGAATTTACATTTGGTGTGCATTTTTCCTTTGTCGAGGGGGAACCACTTGGGTGAATTTTTTATTTACTCAAAAAGCATTTGAAGAATTGATGACTATGAATTTTCTTAGTTCAGTTAAAGACTGATTTTCTAGTTCAAGGACGCTCTTAAACTGAGACCACAGGCATACTTAATTTTTACCAATTAAGCAAATTCAGGTTTTATTGCTATTCCTGCCACCCTTAAGCCTGAGGGGGAAGGACAGAGAGGGCTACATGTGCTTGTGTGTATGTGTGTGTTTGCTGTGAGGCTACAATTAGGCACTGGATCTAGTTATCTGGACTGGGAAGTAAAGAAAGAGCCTCCAGGCCTATCAGTAAAGACAAAGATCAGAGTGTATATTCTAATATGTCAGGCTGTCTCCGGGGAGAGGTCCAGAAGGGATTTTAGATGGTTACCTGTGTGTCACTGACACAAAATTGAAACTAGCGCTCTGTATCTAAATTGCAGTATACCTTTGATAACCTCGGGCTTATACATTTTAGCTAATTTGTCAGACAATTTGATCACGAAAGGGAGAAGACCTCACAATTGCCAGAGTTAGCAGAGAAAATATAGAATACCCAGGCATATTTGAATTGCAGCGAAACCAAAAATGCTTTTTAGTATAATTACGTCTAAAATATCACATGGGTTATAGTTATAGCCTAAAAAACTATTCATTGCTTATCTGAAATTTAAATTGTCCTGGGTGTTCTGAATGTCTGTCTAGCAAATCCAGTCTCATTAGATGGTAATATTTTATTTAAATTCAAGTCCCTCAGCAGAGGAATTTTCATGGTATTGGAAATGCAGGAGTTGGACCCACTCAGCACTCACTTCCAACCAGTTTTTCTTCTGACTTTCTTACTTTTAGTGTCTGGAAGGGTAAGCACTCAATTTTCTTGGACACCTTTTTGCAGGAGTAGCCAAGGGACTCAAAGACTGCCCATTAGTCTTAATAAGAAGTCTTCTAGGCAGGCTCCCTTCTGAAATAAAAAGATAGCCCTTCTCAGGCTAGGCACAGTGCCTCATGGCTGTAATCCCAGCATTTGGGGAGGCCAAGGTGGGCAGATCACCTGGGGTCAGGAGTTTGAGACCTGCCTGGCAAACATGGTGAAACCCCTTCTCTACAAAAATAAAAATAAAAAAACTTAGCCGGGTATGATGGCCGGCACCTGTAATCCCAGCTACTCAGGAGGCTGACTGAGGCAGGAGAATCACTTGAACCCAGGAAGCAAAGGCTGCAGTGAGCCATGATGGTGCCACAGCACTCCAGCCTGGGAGACAGAGCAAGACTCTGTATCAAAAAAAAAAAAAGAAAAAAAAAGATAGCCCTTTTCAGGAAAAAGCATTTTTGTTCTGTCTATTCTTTTCTTGCCTGTTATCCAAAAGCAGTGAGCTGAGATTGCACCACTATACCCAAGCCTGGGCGACAGAGTGAGACTCCGTTTCAAAAATAAATAAATAAATAAATAAATAATTTAATAAAAACAAATGCAATGACTGTAAGTTCAGCGTTCCTCATGGGATCACCAGGTGACAAGCATAAGGACAAAGGTCTACACACTGATGGAGAGAGCCTGAGTTCCAGATGATCACTGAGTCACTCTACCTGCACTAAACTACCGATCTCCAGACTTCTTCTTATTGAACAGAAAATAACTCTTATCATTTATAGCTATTATATTTGAGTTTTTTGTTAATTTGTAGATGACTTATGCCTACTGATACCTTTCAAAATTCCCACCAACATAGAACTATTTAGTTTTACATAACTAAAAAAAAAAATCAAGTTTTGGAAAGACAGAGTGGTCAGAGGTAAAGTAATTCACTCTTATAAAGATGCTTTGGGAATGAGGAGAAAAGACAGTAAAAGAAATATGATGTCCTGATCAGATCTGAAAAAAGGCTTCATTTGTGCTTCTATGGATAGAGGAATAAAAACAGAGGTTTCTGTGAGAAACTTGGTAAAATCATCAGAAAAGACCATCAGAAACAATAACATTGCATGAGAAACTTTGTCAAAACGTGTACATCGGCAGAGCTGCTTCTGGGCCAAGTGACGACAGATTGTGGACTGAGTTAGAGAAGAGGCTGGTCTTGCCACCTCTGTGAAATCATACACTTCTTCCTGGCACTCAAAGTCGGTAGTTTGGGGAGTGGCCAGAGGCAGCCTCTCTGACGTACGCATTGGCCTTCTCACAATGGCACCACCAGGAGGGACAGAATGGGGATCTTGCTTCAAGCAACTAAAAGCATATAAGAATCAGAATAAAAGAGCAGATAATATGAGTGAGGCAGACAGACTGGCTTGTGAGCATGCAGGAAATGTACCTTTGGAGGCTCCCAGCAATAATTGGGGGACATTTTGAAATGCTCTGAAATTCAGTTATTTCACAGGTGAAGGATCTTATCCATAGTGTTTGGTATTATAAATTCGTGGGTATTTTGGCATAGCATTTTGGTGGGGCAATATTCCTGTTGACCTAGGATTTTCAAGGTTTAGCTATGCTCCTCAAACACTGAGATGTATGTGTACTGTGTGTTTGCATTCTTTGAATAATTTTCCAAGTTGTATCATAAGCATTTGATGGAATGTCTCCTTTTCCTATTGCTTTGCTTTAGGTGTTGGTTGTTACACATCTGAGTTTTAAGAAAAGTCTCCTAATTGATCTTTATGCTTCTCTTCTTAACCTTCTCAAACCCAAATTGCCCTCTGCTGCCAGTATGTCAGTTCCATATGTAAAAATGTTCAATTATTTCTTTTTTGTCTGTAAAGTCCAAGTCGAATAATTTTTATAACATGTTGTTAGCTACTTTTACAAGCAGGTCTTCCAACATTTTCTAATGTGTACTTTTGTATTCCATTATGTAAACAACTCCCTGAATACTCCATGTCCTTTGTTCCACAGGTACAGTCTCTACTTACTTAAGGAAATGCCATTTTTCTCTTCACCTGTTTCACTTACTTGTACCAAATCTTCAAGCACATTCCCAAAATGATTATTAAGTTTCCTCTGGGACCCTTGAGGGGGAATTAGTTATTACTCAATGCTGTGCTCCCATAATAATATGTGTGCGTCCCCATACTGAGCTCATCACTTAGTATTATAATTATTTGATTCCATGTCTCTTCCATTTTAGCTTGAGCTTCTTGAAGCCAGCTAATCTGATGTTGACCTGTCTTTAAGACCAAATTCTAAATAGTAGGTGTTTAATAACTTTAATTATGTGTATTAATGACTCAGCTTTTGAAAACGAACTCCTCACCAACTTCTGTTATTTCTACAGGCCAAGTATTTCTCAACACGCTTGTTTTTCACCATCCCAACCACCACTACTGTAGATTAGAACATCACCAGCTAGCTTCAGGTTATTTCATGGTCAGTATTTTTATTTTTCTTCCATCAGAAGTATTTTAAAAAAGGGAAATTGTGTGAACAGATTTGTGGTTTCAGAAAAATAATCCTGGGAGCTATGTAGAAATTGGATGGTGGCTGGTGAAGAATGGAGAAAGCAAACCAGTCCAATTTCCACAAAGCTGCCAGAGTCATTTTTCTAAAACCCACAGTTCTGCTCACATAACTTTCCTTTTTAAAACACTTCCTACAGAACGTAATAAGCTAAACATGTGCTTCTACGTATTTTTTCTGTCCCAGTTGTCAGCTGCGGTTACTAAATTCACACAGAAAGGGAAAAAGTAGTTTTACAACTGGAGCCCAGTGTGGGGTTTTAGCTAACTGCCTTAAGTTTGGCATTTCCATTGAGTCAGTAGAGGTGATCCAGGCAGACCGCAGTGCTCCCTTGCCTGCTGCCCTAGCCCTGCACAAGACAGCAGAGGAGGAAAACAGACTCCTTCATTATCAGGTACATTGAGTAAGATACCTATATACAGGTTATTATTTTTGAGCCAATGGCTAGGACCAGTAATCATTTAGCAGTCAGTCTTGCTCAACGAGGGGCAGCCTACTGAGCTAAACTGATCCAAATCAGGGCAGCTGGTAGAATACCTGACCCCCACATCCGGCATGCCCTGGGAACAGCCTGCAAACCACTGGACTTTCCTCAGTTGAGGGACTCAAACTGCTGAGCTGATTTCATCTCCCACATTGTAACTGGAAGCTCTCCCAGGCCACTTTCCTTAGGAACCATCTACTTCAATGTAGGGAATCCAGCCTTTCAATGTATTCATCTCCAACATCCTTGGAGAAGAAAATTGTCCTTTTTGGTGAGCTACCTGATAGTGAGCAATGGTCAGAAAACCCTACAGCAGATCTATACTACACAGGGAATGAGGCGCCCACTGCTAACAGAACTGTGAGCCATTATTAGAGTTAGCATTCTTTCAGCACTTTCTATGTACCAAGTTAATTATCACAACTATTCCATGACTTTACTGCTATTATTATTTTTATTTCATGGCTGAAGAAACAGAATTACACTATCCAGCTAGTGAGTAAAGAGCTGGAATTAAAACGCAGGCAGACTTACCAAATGGGCTGTACAATTTATTTATTTTTTTTGAACCCGCCTCCAGGGTTAAAGTGATTCTCTTGCCTCAGCCTCTTGAGTAGCTGCAATTACAGGTGCCCTCCACTACGGCTGGCTAATTTTTGGATTTTTAGTAGAGATGGGGTTTCACCATGTTGGCCAGGCTGGTCTCAAACTCCTGACCTCAGGTGATCCACCCACCTTGGCCTCCCAAAGTGCTGGGATGCCAGGCTGTACAATCTTCCTGCTGGCAACTGCTTGCCTATATTTATTACTATGATCATACAATGAAGACTCACTGGATATGTGACAGAAGTCAGAAATTGCAAGAGGGGATTGATTGGCACAGATAGATAAATGTCTCCCACTGACATTGTAATGGAGGAGGTAGAAGAGAACTTGAAATGTCTATTGTTCAGTCTCAGTGGTAATTGAAAGATAATGGCATTAAAAATTGTATTGATTGGATCCAGGCTGACTTACAAAAGAAAACCAAGAAATAGAAATAAAGGACTCTGCAGAATCAAAAACACAAAAATAAATCCCTGAGAGGAATGAGGAAATAATGGAATGGGTATGGCTTCAACCAGAATTACTGATCTTAAATCCAACTTCAGAAATGATACTTGAGTATGGAGTAAAAGAGTATTGAATTGCAAATTACGAGATGAAAGATAAGACACAGACAATAGATACATGAGGCTTAAGGAAGAAGGAAGGTTTGAGCAGAAAATTATTTTCTGCACTGAAAGACCATGTGAGACTTTTGCAATAAAAGTTTCAATAATGCTAGTCAATAAAATTTTTAAATACCATATTTTTATAATTCTTTAAGGAAGTATTCCAGCCAAATGAAAATGGTATAGTGACGAAAATTTTAAGACAGAAGAAAACAAATTAATTAGGAAGCCTACGGGTTAATGAAATATTTATTTTATATATTTATTAATTTTAATTTCTATAAGTTTTGGGGAAACCAGTGGTATTTAGTTAGATGAGTAATTTCTTTAGTGATGATTTTGTGAGAATTTGGTGCATCTATCACCTGAGCAATATGCACTGAACCCAATTTGTACACAGTCTTCGATCCACATCCCTTCTCCCGCCCATCCCCCTGAGTCCCCAAAGTCCATTGTATCATTCTTACATCTTTACATCGTCATAACTTAGCTCCCACTTATAAGTAAGGACATAAAGGATTTAGTGTTCCATTCTTGAGTCACTTCACTTAGAATAACAGTCTCCAGTCCCATTCAGATTGCTGCAAATGCCATTAATTCATTCCTTTTTATGCCTGAGTAGTATTCCATCACATATGTATACTACAATTTCTTTAAAGTCTGGAAAAAATAATTGATACTTTGTGGCAGGTATAATGTATAGTATTGAAAGTAATCTTGAAATAGAAATACATAATGAAGGAAAAATTAGCAAAAATCTGCTTCCAACATTTTTAACATAAGTCAGTATAATGCAAGAGGAATATATGTGCAAAATTCTCTAAAGGGAAGTGAAGACCTGGTTATTTATTTTATAATATTAATAAGTAAATGAGAATTCAGATAAATTACTAAGCCACTCTTCTGCATGTACTGTTTCCTCTGCTTGGAATACTCCTGCTAAGTGTATCCACATGGTCCATCCTCTTACATATCAGTCTGCTCATATTTCTATTAATTAATTAATTAATTTATTTATTTATTGCATTTTAGGTTTTGGGGTACATGTGAAGAACATGCAAGATTGTTGCATAGGTACACACATGGCAGTGTGATTTGCTGCCTTCCTCCCCATCACCTATATCTGGCATTTCTCCCCATGCTATCTCTCCCCCAACTCCCCACCCCACGCTGTCCCTCCCCTATTTCCCCCCAACAGACCCGTGTGTGGTGCTCCCCCTCCCTGGGTCCATGTGTTCTCATTGTTCAACACCCAACTATGAGTGAGATACGGTGTTTGATTTTCTGTTCTTGTGTCAGTTTGCTGAGAATGATGGGTTTCCAGGTTCATCCATGTCCCTACAAAGGACACAAACTCATCGTTTTTAATGGCTGCATAATATTCCATGGTGTATATGTGCCACATTTTCCCTGTCCAGTCTATCATTGATGAGCATTTGGGTTGGTTCCAGGCCTTTGCTATTGTAAACTGTGCTGCAACGAACATTCCTCTGCATGTGTCCTTATAGTAGAACGATTTATAATCCTTTGGATATATACCCAGTAATGGGTTTGCTGGGTCAAATGGAATTTCTATTTCTAGGTCCTTGAGGAATTGCCACAATGTCTTCCACAATGGTTGAACTAATTTACACTCCCACCAACAGTGTAAAAGTGTTCCTATTTCTCCACATCCTCTCCAGCATCTGTTGTCTCGAGAGTTTTTAATGATCACCATTCTAACTGGCGTGAGATGGTATCTCAATGTAGTTTTGATTTGCATTTCTCTAATGACTAGTGATGATGAGCATTTTTTCATATGTTTGTTGGCCTCATGTATGTCTTCTTTTGTCAAGTGTCTGTTCATATCCTTCGCCCACTTTTGAATGGGCTTGTTGGTTTTTTCTTGTAAAGCTGTTTTAGTTCTTTGTAGATTCTGGATATCAGCCCTTTGTCAGATGGGTAGACTGCAAATTTTTTTCCCATTCTGTTGGTTGCCAATTCACTCTAATGATTGTTTCTTTTGCCGTGCAGAAGCTGTGGAGTTTGATTAGGTCCCATTTGTCTATTTTGGCTTTTGTTGCCAATGCTTTTGGTGTTTTGGTCATGAAGTCCTTGCCTATACCTATGTCCTGAACGGTATTGCCTAGATTTTCTTCTAGGGTTTTTATGGTGTTAGGTCTTATGTTTAAGTCTTTAATCCATCTGGAGTTAATTTTAGTGTAAGGTGTCAGGAAGGGGTCCAGTTTCTGCTTTCTGCACATGGCTAGCCAGTTTTCCCAACACCATTTATTAAACAGGGGAATCCTTTCCCCATTGGTTGTTTTTGTCAGATTTGTCAAAGATTGGATGGTTGTAGATATGTTGTGTTGCCTCTGAGGCCTCTTTTCTGTTCCATTGGTCTATATCTCTGTTTTTGGTACCAGTACCATGCTATTTTGATTACTGTAGCCTTGTAGCATAGTTTGAAGTCCGGTAGTATGATGCCTCCCGCTTTGTTCTTTTTGCTTAGAATTGACTTGGCTATGCGGGCTCTCTTTTGGTTCCATATGAAGTTTAAGGTGGTTTTTTCAGTTCTGTGAAGAAGGTCATTGGTAGCTTGGTGGGGGATAGCGTTGAATCTGTAAATTTCTTTGGGCAGTATGACCGTTTTCATAATATTGATTCTTCCTAACCATGAACATGGAATGTTTCTCCATCTGTGTCCTCTCTTATTTTGTTGAGCAGTGGTTTGTAGTTCTCCTTGAAGAGATCCTTTACATTCCTTGTTAGTTGTATTCCTGGGTATTTTATTCTCTTTGTAGCAATTGTGAATGGCAGTTTGTTCTTGATTTGGCTCTCTTTAAGTCTGTTATTGGTGTTTAGAAATGCCTGTGATTATTGCACATTGATTTTGTAACCTGAGACTTTGCTGAAGTTGCTTATCAGTTTCAGGAGATTTTGGGCTGAGACGATGGGGTCTTCTAGATATACAATCATGTCATCTGCAAATAGAGACAATTTGACTTCCTCCTTTCCTATTTGAATATGCTTTATTTCTTTTTCTTGCCTGATTGCTCTGGCTAGAACTTCCAGTACTATAATGAATAGGAGTGGTGAGAGAGGGCATCCTTGTCTAGTGCCAGATTTCAAAGGGAATGCTTCCAGTTTTTGCTCATTCAGTATGATATTGGCTGTGCATTTGCTGTAAATAGCTTTTATTATTTTGAGATGCGTTCCATCAATACCTAGTTTATTGAGGGTTTTTAGCATAAAGGGCTGTTGAATTTTGTCAAAGGCCTTCTCTGCATCAATTGAGCTAATCATGTGGTTTTTGTCTTTGGTTCTGTTTATAAGGTGAATTAGTATATTGAACCAGCCTTGCATCCCCGGGATGAATCCTACTTGATCATGGTGGATAAGCTTTTTGATGTGCTGTTGCAATCGGTTTGCCAGTATTTTCTTGAAGATTTTTGCATCTGTGTTCATCGTAGATATCGGCCTGAAGTTTTCTTTTCTTTCTGAGTCTCTGCTGGGTTTTGGTATCAGGATGATGTTGGTCTCATAAAATGATTTGGGAAGGATTCCCTCTTTTTGGATTGTTTGGAATAGTTTCAGAAGGAATGGTACCAGCTCCTCTTTGTATGTCTGGTAGAATTCAGCTGTCAACCCATCTGGACCTGGGCTTTTTTTGCGTGGTAGGCTCTTAATTGCTTCCCCAACTTCAGACCTTGTTATTGGTCTATTCAGGGTTTCGACTTTTTCCTGGTTTAGGCTTGAGAGGATGCAAGTGTCCAGGAATTTATCCATTTCTTCCAGGTTTACTAGTTTATGTGCATAGAGTTGTTTGTAATAATCTCTGATGATGGTTTGTATTTCTGTGGAATCTGTGGTGATAACCCCTTTATTGTTTTTTATTGCATCTATTTGATTATTCTCTCTTTTCTTTTTTATTAATCTGGCTAGTGGTCTATTTTGTTGCTCTTTCTGAAAATCCAGCTCCTGGATTTATTGATTTTTTGAAGGGTTTTTTATGTCTCTATCTCCTTCAGTTCTGCTCTGATCTTAATTATTTCCTGTCTTCTGCTAGGTTTTGAGTTGCTTTGATCTTGCTCCTCTAGCTCTTTCAATTTTGATGATAGGGTGTCATTTTTAGATCTCTCCTTGCTTCTCTTGTGGGCATTTATTGCTATATATTTTCCTCTAGAGTAACTGCTTTAAATGTGTTCCAGAGATTCTGGTATGTTGTGTCTTCATTCTCATTGGTTTCGAAGAACAACTTTATCTTTTCCTTCATTTCATTGTTTATCCAGTCAGCATTCAAGAGCCAGTTGTTCAGTTTCCATGAAACTGTGCGGTTCTGAGTTAGTTTCTGAATTCTGAGTTCTAACTTGATTGCACTATGGTCTGAGAGACTGTTTGTTATGATTTCTGTTCTTTTGCATTTGCTGAGTAGTGATTTACTTCCAATTATATGGCCAATTTTAGAGTAGGTACCATGTGATGCTGATAAGAATGTATATTCTGTGGATTTGGGGTGTAGAGTTCTGTAAATGTCTATCAGGTTTTCTTGGTCCAGGTCTGAGTTCAAGTCCTGGATATCCTTGTTAATTTTCTGTCTCGTTGATCTGTCTAATATTGACAATGGGGTGTTCAAGTCTCCCACTATTATTGTGTGGGAGTCTAAGTCTCTTTGTAAGTCATTAAGAACCTGCCTTATATATCTGGTTGCTCCTGTATTGGGTGCATATATATTTAGGATTGTTAGCTCTTCTTGTTGCATTGATTCTTTTACCATTATGTAATGTCCTTCTTTGTCTCTTTTGATCTTTGTTGGTTTAAGATCTATTTTATCAGAGATGAGAATTGCAACTTCTGCTTTTTTTTGCTCTCCATTTGCTTGGTAAATCTTCCTCCATCTCTTTATTTTGAGCCTTTGTGTATCCTTGCATGTGAGATGGGTTTCCTGGATACAGCACACCAATGGGTTTTGGCTTTTTATCCAACTTGCCAGTCTCTGTCTTTTGATTGGGGCATTTAGCCCATTTACATTTAGGGTTAATATTGTTATGTGTGAATTTGATTCTGCCATTTTGATGCTAGCTGGCTGTTTTTGCCCGTTAGTTGATGCAGTTTCTTCATTGTGTTGATGCTCTTTACTATTTGGTATGTTTTTGGAGTGCCTGCTACTGGTTGTTCCTTTCTATGTTTAGTGCCTCTTTCAGGAGCTCTTGTAAAGCAGGCCCAGTGGTGATGAAATCACTGAGTACTTACTTGTTCGCAAAGGATTTTATTTGTCCTTCACTTATGAAGTTTAGTTTGGCTGGATATGAAATTCTGGGTTGAAAGTTCTTTTCTTTAAGGATGTTGAATATTGGCCCCCACTCTCTTCTGGCTTGTAGGGTTTCTGCTGAGAGATCTGCTGTGAGTCTGATGGGTTTCCCTTTGTGAGTAACCTGATCTTTCTCTCTGGCTGCCCTTAGCATTTTCTCCTTCATTTCAACCCTGGTGACTCTGACGATTATGTGCCTTGGGGTCCTCTTCTTGAGGAATATCTTTGTGGTGTTCTCTGTATTTCCTGGACTTGAATATTGGCTTTCCTTGCTAGGTTGGGGAAGTTTTCCTGGATAATATCCTTAAGAGTATTTTCCAGCTTGGATTCATTCTCTCTGTCACATTCAGGTACACCTGTCAAACGTAGATGAGGTCTTTTCACATAGTCCCATAGTTCTTGGAGACTTTGTTCATTCCTTTTTACCCTTTTTTCTCTAATCTTCCCTTCTCATTTTATTTCATTGAGTTGATCTTCTACCTCTGGTATCCTTTCTTCTGCTTGGTCAATTTGGCTGTTGAAACTTGCGTATGCTTCGCAAAGTTCTCGTGTTGTGTTTTTCAGCTCCATCAATTCATTTATATTCCTCTCTAAGTTGTTTTTTCTTGTTAGCATTTCATCAAATCTTTTTTCAAGGTTCTTAGTTTCTTTGCATTGGGTTAGAACATGTTCTTTTAGCTCACAGAAGTTTCTTATTAACCACCTTCTGAAGCCTGATTCTGTCAATTCATCACACTCCTTCTCCATCCAGCCTTGTTCCCTTGCTGGTGAGGAGTTGTGATCCCTTGTAGGAGGAGAGGTGTTCTGGTTTCGGGTGTTTACCTCCTTTTTGCGCTGGTTTCTTCCCATCTTTGTGTATTTATCCACCTGTCGTCTTTGTAGTTGTTGACTTTCATATTGGGTCTCTGAGTGGACGTCCAGTTTGCTGATGTGAAGTTATTTCTTTCTGTTTCTTAGTTTTCCTTCTAACAGTCTGGCCCCTCTGCTGTAGGACTGCTGAGGTCCACTCCAGGCCCTGCTTGCCTGGGGACCACCTGCAGTGGCTGCAGAACAGTAAGGGTTGCTGCCAGTTTCTTCTTCTGCTATCTTTGTCCCAGAAGGATACCTGCCAGATGTCAGTCTGAGCTCTCCTTTATGAGGTGACTCTTTGGATATACAGGGGTCAGGGAGCTGCTTGAGGAGACAGTCTGTCCTTTATAGGAGCTCAAGTGCTGAGCTGTGAGCTCTGTTGTTCATTCAGAGCTGCTGGGCAGGTATGTTTAAGTCTGCTGCAGCAGAACTCATAAACCCCCCTTTTTTTTATTTTTATTTTTTCCAGGTGCTCTGTCCTGGGGGAGTTAGGGCTTTATTTGTGAGTTTCTGTTGTGCTGCTGCCTTTTTTCAGGGCTGCTCTGCCCAGCAAGGAGGCAGCCTAGTCACTGTCTGCTTGCAGAGGCTTTGCTGAGCTGCTGTGGGCTCTGCCCAGCTGCCGTATTAACTTCCCTGCAGTCCTGTTTATACAGGTATAGTTAGAACTGCCTTGGCAATGGTAGCCCATCTCTATAATGGCGAACTCTCTCTGTAATGGTGGGCTGTCTCGGCAATGGCGGTGCCTTTGCATGGAGGCTGCCTTGCAATGGCAAACTACCTCCGTAGTGGTAGATTGCCTCAGTAATGGTGGACGCCCCTCCTCCACAGAGCTGGACTGTCCCGGGTTCAGCTGTGCTTGCTGTGAAACTCAATCCAGAGCATTTCCAATTGCTGTTTTTTTGTGGGGGTGGGACCAGCCGAGCCTGATCACCTGGTTCCCTGCCTCAGAGCCTTTTTTTTTTTTAGTTGAATGGTCAACTGTCTCCCAGGTGTTCCAGTCACCTGTTGAAAAGGTGCCGGGATCTGTGTGATTTCTTGTGTGTTGACCCACTGCGCCGGCTGAAACAGTGGCGCTGAGATTCGTGGCGCTTTTTTGCCCGGGGAATCTCCTGGCCTGGCTGCCTGGTTTAGTTCCTTTTTTAATCAGATAAATAGGCGACTCTGCCTTCCCGGAGCTGCAATCGCCAGCTAAAATGGCACCTGGACCCGTGTATTTTGTACGGAGAACCGTGGTGCCGGGGTGCCTGCAAAACAGCCGCACCGGCGAAACCAGCCATGCTGGCGACCTGTGGGGCTCCTCCACCTGGGAATCTCCTGGCCTGTGGGCAATAAAAATCTGTCTGCAAATGCAGCATCCTCTCACCCTCTGCGCTTTCACTGGGAGCTGTAATCCTGAGCTGCTCCTAATCAGCCATCTTGGATCCCTTGCTCCAGTCTGCTCATATTTCTTTTCATCAGAAGGATCTTTCCTGTTCCCACATTTAAAAGTACATTTCTCATCAGCCTTAGTGATTTCTTTACTGTCCCCCTTTGACATACATAATAGAATGTAAGTTCCCTGAAGGCAACACTACCGGTTTTCTTCGCTGTTCTATCCCCAATGCTTAGAAGAGTACCTAACACACATTAGACTCTTTATAAACATGAATGAACAATATATAAAGTGCTCTTATAAATCAGTAAGAAGTAGCAACCTTCCCAGCCCCCACGAAATGAACAACACCATGAAAAGGCCATTCAATAAATATGGTTATCTTAACTAATTTTTCCAAAATGTAGGCTAAGCCAATGAAAGACATTTTTATAGGACCGTGGCAAAGATTTTAAAGATTGGTAACATTCTGTGTTAACAAGATGTGGAGAATGTAAAATATGAATTTGTAAGGTTAATTTTTTATGAGCTACCAATGTTCTTTTGATCTAGAAAAATCTACTTGTAGGAATTTTTCCTATGAAAATATTTGTACAATTCTGTAAATATATAGTTTTTTGAAAGTTTGTCACATATTAAGGTAAAAATCTATGCTTATCTCCTTTTGTATGTGGGGATAAAACATAGGCAATAAAATATAGCTCAAGATAAAAATTTTTTTGGTACATAGGAAGAAAAACCTTGCTTCTGGTTTTCTCTGGAAGGTGAAGTTGCATGATAATTTGTTTCCCATTTTTTAAGTAATTTTGTTATGTTTGAAATCTGACAATAATATTTAACATTCTATAATCAGTAGGAAAATATAAAAGACATAATTATACTATTTAAAACAATTTATGAACCAGTTTTTTCAGCTCTGAAGTCTTCTCTACAGAGGGTCTATTAGTTTTTGTGTTATTTTAAAAATCCTCCTGAGTTCGATGTATTGGTATTTCTTTCAGGTTGCTTCATTTTATGTTCGTAAGTGGGGATTACTCTGCAGATTTTCTTTTTTCTTGTACTGTGCTGGTCCAGTTTGAGTTAATACAGCTACATTTGTCTCACAGAATCAGCTCCTATCCAATCATGCCCCGTGCTGTGCTCGACGTATGATCCAATGGCTTGAAATCCTTTTATGAAAAGCATCATCTTTTTCATGCCTCTGTGACTTTGCTCATGATCTTCTGTCTGCCTGGCAGGCCCTTTGCTGTCTTCTTTCCTTTGGAAGTTTCAAATTATCTTCTGAGACACAGGTTAAATGTCCTCTCTTCTATGAAGTCTTCTCTCCCCTTCCCCCCAGGAGGTTTCTTTTTCCTCTGATCCTCATTATATAAATAATGTTATCACCAATAGCATTCATCACATTGTAGTATAATTATTTTCCTGCATGTTTGTCTCCCTGGTCTAAATGGAGACTCTCATTCATATTTGTGTGTCTAGCCCTGGGTGCAATGTCTGGCTCATCATAGCTTCTCAGTCTCAATAGATAGCACTTGAATAATACAAAGATACCCAGGACCACCTGAGAGTTTATGAGTTAAAAGTAAAAGTTCACTGTTTCCTTGCTCATCCTTTGAATGATTATTTAATTTTCCAGATTGATAAGGTCAGTGGTTATAATAGAGTGGGGTGGGGTTTAATGTCATCTCTCTTCAGCCCTCCTGTGCCAAGAGACCTAAGGAGGTTTTCCTGTTCCTCCTGGGACATGTTAAAATGTCCTTCACCTTTCACTTCTTCCTTGTTCCCTTCACTCTTGCTGTTCCTGGCTATTCATTCCTCTAGTTGCCCTTTTCTGTAGGCAAGGACACTTTATGATTCTTGGTTTCCAGACTCAATCTTATTGTGCATGTCACCACTTTTTCCTCAAAACCAAACCCTACTCATATTCAACCAAGAAGCAATAAATATACAAGCCATAATGTGTATTATGAAAACTGTCATAATTAATATGGGATTTGAGAAGATCCTGGTTTTTCCTGTTGAATGTTTTTGTTTCTTAACACCTTCACTGATTTTTACTGATTGTCTTTTTTTTTTTTGCATTTCTGTATGATTTGTCTCATTCTTGGCTTCAACCTTCCCACATTTCAACCTGAAAAGTAAGATTGTTAGCCTGAACCTGAACTGAAATGTAAATATATCTGGGATCTTCAGAAGTACCTTTGTTGTTTATGTGTCTACTAAATAAGAATGAAGAGTAGTTTTGTTACTCATCTAAGGAATATTACTCATCTAAGGAAAATTTCCAGTAGAGGAAAACATAATGTGGGATTGAATATTTTTTTTGCATACAAATCTAGAGATTAACCTGTAATCTTCTGGAGAGAAAAATCTTTGTCAGAAGAAAATGTTTTTATAGGATCTATGTGAGACACAAGGGCAACGTAAAAGTTGCTTTGCACCTGGGATACCACACAGCGTGGTGTGGGCAGCAGGGGCCTCTGGAAAGGAAGCACCTCTTTGGCACCTCCTGTGTTTGCTGCATTGAGAGTGCCAGGACCCTTGGCATAAACATTACCTCTAAATATCTTTATATTTATTTCTTTGCTAAAAGATGATGCTTAGCACAGTTATTATGGAAAACAGTATGAAGAATCCTCAAAAAATTAAAAATAGAAGTACTATATGATCCCACAATACCACTTCTGGGTTTATATCCAAGGGAAATAAAATCACTGTTTGAAGAGATAGCCACACTCTCATGTTCATTCCAACATTATTCACAATAGCCAAGATATGGAAACAAGCTATCCTTTTTATATACATATATGAACACACATACATTATATATATATATTTATATATATATATATATATATACACACACACACACACACATAAATATATATCTCCTATTTTATATATATATATATATATATACGTAACACATTTTATTCATTCAAATGTCAGTGGAAACGGAAATAGATTTAAATATGTGGTTTGTGTGTGTATATATATTCTTTTGTGTATACATATATACACACGTGTGTGTGTGTATATATATATGTATACACAAAATATTATTTACTCTTACAAAAGAAGGAAATTCTGCCATTTTCAACAACATAGATGAACATGGAGGACATTATGCCAAGTGAAATAAGCCAGAAAGCATGAAAGTCATGTCGCATGCAGAAAGACAGATACTGCATGATCCCACTTACATGTTGAATCTGAAAAACAAGTTGAACTCAGAAACAAGGAGTAGTATGGTGGTTACTAGAGGCGTCGTGTTAGAGGAAAAGGGAAGATTTTGGTGAAAGGGTGCAAATCCTCATTTATAAGATGAATAAGTAAGTACTGGAGGCCTGATGTACAGCATGATGACTGTAGTTAACAATCATGTCTTGTATACTAGAAATTTGCTGAAAGAGTAAATCTCAAATGTTCTCACCACACATACACAAATATGTGAACTATGTAAGGTGATAGATATATTAATCAGCTTGGTTGTGGTAAGGATATTTCACAATGTATCCATATATCACAACATCATATTGTGCACCATAAATATATGCAATTTTTATTTGTCAGTCATTCCTCAGTAAAGCTGGAAACAATGATGCCTATTCATTGTGAAAAAAGCATAAAAAGAAAATAGCAGTTCCTCACAAGTTCATGACACAGATGTAGCTAAATACTTATGTCATTTTAATTTTATATGTAGTTTTTGTCTACCTTTCTGTTGAATATTACAGAACCACTTTTTTAAGATTTACTCCAAGACTTATGCTCTCTATACACTTTTTCTTAGTGTCTCCCCCACCTCCGCCCTGGGTAGCATGACTGTATCTTGTCCCTCAATTGCTCTTAGTACATTCTTCTATCAAAAAATACATAATAATTTAGTTAGCCTACTTGTATATGTATATGTCTTCCTTTTATAGATTGGAAGCACTTTTGATACAAGTACATAGACCAGTGTCTGGTTCATATTAAAATATAATTGAATTAGTTGAATAAATACATGAATAAATAATTATTTAAACCACAAGATAAACATCTCTTTGTAAGTACCATATTAATAGCTTGCTGATATTCTGTCAAATGGATGTAAGATAAGTAATTTATTGTTCCCTGTTGCTGGAATACTGTTATATGAAATTATTATTATAAATACCATTGGCAGGATATATTTTTGTGCAAAAGTTTATATCTCATTACATTTTTCTGATTGTACAGTACATGAGGAATTACTGGATTCTAAAGGCATAAATATTATCCATGACAGAATGGTTTTACAAAAAGTCTGTATAAATTTACATCTCTAGCAATGCATGAGCTTTAGTTTTGCCTCATTCTGGTCAACACTGAGTTTATATATTTAAATCAGTATGCAAGATGTTTTTTTTACACATATGCATGTTAATTTAATTAAAATTTAATATATGTAACATTTATATATTATTTAATCACATATACATATATGGTAAGAAAAACTATTATGTCACTTAAAATTTCATCTGAGAGTACATTTTTGAGCCACCAGATCTTACAAAGTAATATTTTCTTTTTACAAATCATATCAAGTTTGAAGGTGGCATCATTAAGCACAATCAAATCATAGATGTGCATGTGTATTAGTCTGTTCTCATGCTGCTAATAAAGACATACCTGAGACTGAGTAATTCATAAAGGAAAAAGGTTTAATTGACTCACAGTTCTACATGGCTGGGGGCCTCACAATCATGGCAGAGGAAAGGAACAGCAAAGTCACATCTTGTATAATGTTAGGCAAAAGAGCTTGTGCAGGGGAATTTCCATTAATGAAACCATCAGATCTGGTGAGACTTATTCACTACCGTGAGAACATTATCGTAGAAACTACCCCCCACGATTCAATTATCTCCACCTGGCCCCGTCCTTGACACGTGGGGATTATTACAAGTCAAGGTGAGATTTGGGTGGGGGCACAGTGAAACCATATCAGCTTGTGTGTGTGTGTGTGTGTGTTTAGTATATATTATACTATAAAGAATATTATTGAGTTCCTGATATGTGCAAATATGCACATTATAGCTAACAAACTAGATAAAGAGCAAAATACAATTGAGTTATATATTGTAATACAATGTACATGACACCTGTTTCTTTCCTGCTTCTCCCTAGGCTGTATAGCAGACTACACAGTACAATTGCCCTTACTTCTATCTCTATTATATATTTACCTGTGTTTGGTCATTTTGTTTATTTTTCCGGTCTGGTTTGGTAAGTTATTATGATTTGATGGCTCTTTAGAGTTTCTGAAGCATATTTTCTCCCTGCTGTTTAGAGAATATTTATTTTTTCTTCTTGCTTGATTACCGTGGTGGAACTCTTGTATTTGGAAAAGAATGGTTTAAATTTAATTTTGTTTTATTTTAGTTAGCAAAAATGAAACAATTTCACCATAACATTGGGCATTAGTCTTTTTCTTAAAAGTTGTGGATTGTCATTAACTGACAAATATTTTGCTGCCAAGATCTTGCAAGTACTAGGTTTGCTGCCTGATGCCAAACATCCTCTTTAAATGCTAATGAACAAAGTATGGCATGCATTCTGTTCTTGATAGATTATGCCTATACCTTCTGTGGTCAACAGAAGGGGAATTCCCGGCCCATATGATTTCCATTCTGGCACACTCGTCTCCTTAGTACTTACAAGTCAGTTAGCATTTAGATGTATTACTCAGTCTTATTCTTAGATTGAACAGAACAGCCACAGCTTAGCTGCTTCCACTAAACCTGAAGAAACAATTATGTGAGGCAATACATTCCCCCACTCGACCCAAGTGAATACAGGAAACATTCAGTTTTACATCTAAACTTATTTGTGCTAAATCTAAGTAATCGAGCTACAGAAAGCCTTGATCACACTGACTAGTTTGGCCTTTTCTCCACTGGCATTTTGAAGTCATCAAAGAGTTTCTAGATAATAAGGAAATCTGATTTGGTGAAAGATTTGGCAGAAAGGGGAAGAGCATGATGCAAAAGCAATCAGTAGGCTTTTGCAGTAATCCTGCTCTGTACTAAAATAGTATGATATTGATACATGAACTAGGAAAGGGGTGGGGGAAGTTGTAATGCGGCAGCAGAGTGGCCCATAGGCTTCAGGGCTAGCCTATTCTGAGTTTGAGTCAAGGCTTCACCCCATATAGCTGTGTTAATGTTATGTTTAAACGTCCTTAAAACCCTGTTTTATCAAGTTTATCACCTGTCAAATGGTTGTAATGATAGGACTTAAGATTCAAAATTGTTATATGAGATAATGAGCTAAAACTTATAGAACATAGTGCCTAGCTAGCACATGGTATGTGTTCAAAATCTGTATTTGTTTTCTGTTGCTGGATAACAAATTACCACTAATTTAGCAGTTAACCAACAACACACTTAAAAAAAAATTCTTACTGTGTTTTTACATCAGAAGTACAGGCCCAGATGCACAAGACTTCTGTTCAAGCTGTCAGCCAGACTGCATTCCTTCCTGGAGCTCAGGATCCTCCTCCAGCCTTAGTCGGTTGTTGGCAGATTTCAGTTCCTTGCACTGTAAAATTGAAGCCCCTATTTTTTTATGTTTGTCAGTGGGGGGCACTCAGCCACTAGGAGCTACCCGCAGTTCTTTGAAAAGTGGCCCTTTCACAGGTCCTCTCTCGTCACAGCAGCTTACTTCCTCAAGGATGGCAGAGGGTCTCTCTGTTTGATCTGGAAAGAGACAGTCATATATAATGTGAGGTAATCGAGGGAGTGACTCTCTCATCACCTTTGGCACATCCAGTGGATTAGAAACAAGCTCTAGGGCTTGTAATTCCACATTCAAGAGGAATGGATTATACAGAGGCCACTGGGGTCATCTTAGAGTTCTTCGTCTCTCAATATATGTGTTAGCTCTTGTGTTACTCAAATATTGTTTTTGTTACATGACATAGAGACTCAACTTGAACTAAGTTAAGCAAAGTAACATCTAAAAAGGGAAGATTCAGTGGAAGTGTTCTTGGATTGCTCACAGAATTCAAGAATGGGCTGCAGGTATCAGGGTAACATTACTGACTTTGGGAACCATGAACGAGGAGCCACAGTATCTCGGGAGACATGATGTCTTGACGTAACAGGAGATTCAGTTGCCTCATGTGCTGGCTTTGTTGGATTTACCCTCTTAAGCTTCTCCCTGAAACCTGGGAATATCCTGCTTAAAGGTTCATAACCTTTAACCTTCTCTGTGAGGATAGAGATTTCCCCTCAGAACCTCCAAAAGAGACATGTTTCAAAAGGACTACCCTTGGCTTATAGTAGATCATGTGAATACTCAAAGACCAATAACTCTGGCCAGGTAGATGGGGTATCATGACTGACTTAGCCAAGGAGCATATCCTCCCTTGTGTTTGGAGAGAAATATATCAATTCTCAGAAAGTGGTGGGACTGGAAACAAAGCTAGGCAGATGAAAGCTTGATAGAATGATTTTCCCCAAATAAAATATCATGAATATTTTAAATCATAAAGTTGTATTAAGCACTCATATAACTACTTCCTAAATTCAATAAATATATAATATTTTGCCATGTTTGCTTTGCCACACATATGTCAATCCATTTTGGTTTTGATCCATTTCAAATATATTGCAGATATCAGGATACATCACCCTAAACACTTCAGTATGGCTATCATTAATTAGAGTCTGGTAAATTGAATTTGAAGTTAAAGGTCAAAGCATAAGTAGACTATTAGATAAACCTAAAAGTATAAGCTTTACCAGTTAATTATTTCTAATTAACATGATTACCATTTACCTAAATCTAGGTGACAAAGATAATGACTATCTTTGGCATTTTATGAAAATGGAGAATTTGGTGGTACGTGCCTGTAGTTCCAGGTACTCAGGAGGGTGAGGCAGGAGAATTGCTTGAGACTGGAAGGCAGAGGTTGCAGCAAGCTGAGAGTGAGCCACAGCCCAGGTGACAGAGAAAAACCCTATCTCAAAAAAAAAACAAAGCAAAACAAAAAAAGAAATGGAGAATTTGTTTGAATACAGCTATGTTCAAATAATGTTAGGAACAAAGGGATGAACAACACAGTAAACCCTCACTATTCATTGAAGTTATAGTACTGTTCACTCGTTTGTCCAAGTTAGAACGCTTAGAGTCAAATATGTCTCCCTCACCCCTATCATCCAATTGGTTGATGGCCAGCTAACTTCTTTCTATACACATCCTCCTCCTTCCCCACTGTCTTCCTCTTTTCCAACTCACTCTGTTGCTTTCAAATTCTCACCTTGCTCTGACAGTAACTTCAAAAAATTTCTCCCTGATTTGGGTAACTCCTTTTTTTTTTTTTTTTTTTTCTCATTAAACTTTAATGGGTCTCAAAATTCTGTGACAAATTTTTGGTCAAGTTGTTTCCATTAAAAAGTACTGATTTTAAAAACTAATAACTTAAAACTGCCACACGCAAAAAAGAAAACCAAAGTGGTCCACAAAACATTCTCCTTTCCTTCTGAAGCTTTTACGATGCATTGTTATCATTAACCAGTCTTTTACTACTAAACTTAAATGGCCAATTGAAACAAACAGTTCTGAGACCGTCTTCCTCCACCACTGATCAAGACTGAGGTGGCAGGTATTAGGGATAATATTCATTTAGCTTTCTGAGCTTTCTGGGCAGACTTGGTGACCTTGCCAGCTCCAGCAGCCTTCTTGTCCACTGCTTTAATGACGCCCACGGCAACTGTCTGTCTCATATCACGAACAGCAAAGCGACCGAGAGGTGGATAGTCTGAGAAGCTCTCAACACACATGGGCTTGCCAGGAAACATATCAACAATGGCAGCATCACCAGACTTCAAGAATTTAGGGCCATCTTCCAACTTTTTTACCAGAATGGCGATCAATCTTTTCCTTCAGCTCAGCAAACTTGCATGCAATGTGAGCCGTGTGGCAATCCAGTACAGGGGCATAGCCAGCACTGATTTGGCCTGGATGGTTCAGGATAATCACCTGAGCAGTGAAGCCAGCTGCTTCCATTGGTGGGTCGTTCTTGCTGTCACCAGCAACGTTGCCATGACGAACATCCTTGACAGACACATTCTTGACATTGAAGCCCACATTGTCCCCAGGAAGAGCTTCACTCACTCAAAGCTTCATGGTGCATTTCAACAGATTTCACTTCAGTTGTAACGTTGACTGGAGCAAAGGTGACCACCATACCAGGTTTGAGAACACCAGTCTCCACTCGGCCAACAGGAGCAGTACCAATACCACCAATTTTATAGACATCCTGGAGAGGCAGGCGCAAGGGCTTGTGAGTTGGACGAGTTGGTGGTAGGATGCAGTCCAGAGCCTCAAGCAGCGTGGTCCCACTGGCATTGCCATCCTTGCGGGTGATTTGCCAACCCTGGAACCAAGGCACGTTAGCACTTGGCTCCAGCATGTTGTCAGCATTCCAACCAGAAATTGGCACAAATGCTCCTGTGTCGGGGTTGTAGCCAGTTTTCTTAATGTGAGTGCTGACTTCCTTAAGGATTTCCTCATATCTCTTCTGGCTGTAGGGTGGCTCAGTGGAATCCATTTTGTTAACACCAACAATTAGTTGTTTCACACCCAGTGTGTAAGGCAGGAGGGCATGCTCTCGGGTCTGCCCATTCTTGGAGATACCAGCTTCAAATTCACCAACACCAGCAGCGACAATCAGGACAGCACAGTCCGCCTGAGATGTCCCTGTAATCATGTTTTTGATGAAGTCTCTGTGTCCTGGGGCATCAATGATAGTCACGTAGTACTTGCTGGTCTCGAATTTCCACAAGGAGATATCAATGGTGATACCACGTTCACGCTCGGCTTTCAGTTTATCCAAGACGCAGGCATACTTGAAGGAGCCCTTTCCCATCTCAGCAGCCTCCTTTTCAAATTTTTAATGGTTCTTTTGTCGATGCCACCGCATTTGTAGATTAGATGGCCAGTAGTGGTGGACTTGCCCGAATCTACGTGTCCAATGACGACAATGTTGATATGAGTCTCTTCCTTTCCCATTTTGGCTTTTAGGGGTAGTTTTCACGACACCTATGTTCTGGCGGCAAACCCGTTGCGAAAAAGCAATAACTCCTTTCAATAATAAGCTAATCTTTAAAATGCCACTGGAATTGTCCCTCTAAATACAGATCTGGTTTTGTGATTCCTAAAACTCGATACTTGTAGAGGAAAATCCAACATGTGGACATGGCGGACAAGGTTTGCTAAATACTGGGTATTTTGTAATTGGTCTTGCCAATATCCTAAATAACTGTAAAGAATATTTGTGCCATCCACATTTTGACCAGATGGATTGGATGCTTCAAATATCTGTTGATCTATATTGTTTCAAATTAGCAAATGCCCTGAGTTGGCCCTGAGGTGCTCTGGCTCAGGCTGATGTCACCACTTACCTTTGAGTGTTGTTATGGAATGATGCTCATATGAGCAAAGAATAAACATTTATTGTGTTAAGCCATTTCAGTGGGATTTGTTATAGCATCTAACATACTATAAATGGTACATGGTGCTAAAGGGCAATATGACTCTTCTGCCTGCAATAGTTTTATGGAATGTGCCCAAGACTCACATTGGGACTGAAGGTATTTCATAGGGGTTCTATACTATTTGATCCAGAACAGTAAAAAGGCCAATTGATCGATAAATAATAATAGGGAATTTATCCCTATTGGAATTATATCCCCTTCCACATATAGATAGTAAATAAGCCACTATAAAATACTATATAAAAGAAGGAATACTTCTTTTGTTTTATTAACCTTAATTCTGTACTCAAACAACAGAATGCCCTAATTGAGAGAGGGTCTATTAAATTGTCACTATTTAATCGTTTACATTTTATTTAGCTACAAGTAAATGCATTGAGTTTTAACCAAGTAACAGGCCTGCCTCAAAATTTTAAAAGACAAATTCTGAATTTTGCATCAAATGGAAACTTGAATTAGCATAGGTTTGATGATACATTATTTTTGGTTTTGATGAGCCAAATATTTTTAGTTTTCAATGTTTTTGGTTTTCATGAGCATTGCATTTATAAACTCATTTTTAAACAAAGTTAAAATCCATTACATGGTGAAGGTTATTTATAACATATCCTTGCAATTCCTAAATTATTTTAGTAGAATTTTGTTAATTTGTAATATCATTTAGGTGTGGAAAATAAACTATTTTTATGTAGTAGAAAATTTTTATAGGTCTCTAAACAATGTTATTATAAAAGCTTTCCCCAGATGCTAATTATCTATCTTTCCTAATACACTATACAATAAAGTTTAATTTTCATAAATTTCAGCCAAAAAATATAGCACTTCATTAGCAAAATTGAAATGCATTGTAAGTTAACAAATGAGAGAAAAAACTTCTAAAATACATGCATAATTATAAAAAATCAATTGATATAGATTTCTCTGACAATCAAAGGTGTAGTATGAATACTTTATTGCCTAAACCTGAAGATGTTGCAACCACTGTATCCAAGTACACACCACGTTGTCATGGAAACAGCATGGGTTTCAAGTTGGACAGACCCTGGCCTTGCAACCATAGAATTTGTGAACTTGGGCAAGATATTTACCCCTCTAAACCTGTTTCTATATTAAAAACTGAGTCCATCATACCTACTGAATAAGGCCACTAAGAACATTAAAATTTCCACTGTATCTAAAATGCCTCACACATTTGTTAGCTTATAGAACAAAAAGTATTAATTTCCTGCCTTTGGTTTCCTCTAAAGAAATTAAAGGCAGAAGATATTTATCTTGTAAAGGCACTAATGACTGATCATATACCCAGGCAAAATAAATGTACGTTTAGAATGTGGTGTATATGGAAGTCAAACTCAAACTCTAGAATGTAGATTATCCCCAACAAGTGTGAAAATACAGAGAAGCTAGAATGACAGAAACATGGTTTCCAGACCTACATCTCTACCAGTTCGATTTGTGCCTGTGAGAAAATGAGTGCATTTCACAGGCTCTCAGCTTTTTAAACTATAAAATGATAACATGAAGGTGTTGAGAATGAGGATCCTCTTCTAGCACTGAAAGTTTCATTTTCATTTTTTCTTTTGTTAGAAGAAAGTTCTGGAAGATCTGGGTACTGGAAAAGTTTGAATTTTTCTTAGAGAATGATAGCCTTATATTTTTTTTATGCTTTCTCTTTCAATAGGCTTTTTACTCCAATAGGAACTAAATCGTGAACAATGCTCCATCTCACCTCAGAAATGTCCTCCTCTGTTTGCTCTTCAGTCTCTTTAACTGAATTCCCGATATCTCAAATTCTCTAAAGCATTGCTTTTCAAAATAATTCTATAATGATCACTGCAAAGCTACATTTTCAAGACAGTGGTATGCATTCTGTATGTTTCTTCAATCCATTACTCTCTATAGAGTTGTTCCCTACAGTTGGCTTGTTAACATGGACAAAGTATAAACTTTAAGACACAAACCCCTTTATAGGACTCTCTACGTATATTGGAAGAAACAGAGTATTGGATGGTAATAAGTGCATTTATAAGCATTGTTTCTATAGTGAAAAAAAGGTTAATTTGAAAGTCATTTCTCCATTCAAGAAGAACAATTTTCTCTAGTCTTCTGACTATTTATAGAAAGACCTTTACATGTGCAAACTAATTAATAAATGGGATCAATTTCAAGGTATTTTTTTCTGGTTCATCACCACTTAATCATTCAATTTAAAAAACATTTTAAAGGCCAAGTCTAAAATAGATTTGCACCCACGCCCCCAGTGTGAATTTTTCATTCTTTACAACATGCAGTAGGTACTGTATAATGACCTTTTCTCTGTTTGGAACAGGGATTAGAATAATACATTTGACCCTTTAAAGTCACCTGGGAGAGATGTTAGTCTCCATGTTCAATAAACTGAAATATGTCTCAAGTGTCCCAAGGTTAAGGCCATGACTTTAAACTATTTAACACAGAGTATCGTACTGATTCACTTAGACTCTCAGACTTTTAAAAAAATTATTCAACTGAATTATATATACTTTATCAGAACAATTTCTTTTCTTCATACAATTAAAGCAAATAGTTTACATTGCAAATAAGGCAAGTTAACCTAGATGTGTTGTGCATTATAATAAAATTTATAGCTGCATAAATAGCAGTGTAAACTTACAGAAAGACTAGTAATTATAGTGCCATTGATGGTCTTTGTTGCTTTAATTCTGAGGCAGCCAGAATGATTAAACTGAATCTTAATCGACTTCTCCATTAAAAATGCTGGCAGAGGAGCTCCTTTAACCTTTCCCATTGATTGAACACAACAATCACCATTCAATTATAATGCAAAAGGACATTTGTTATAATGTAGAAAAGATGCATGAGCCATTTCCTTTTACTCAAGACAATCAATGAGATGACTCCTACTTCTGCAAAGGTGAGAATGCTCTACCTGGGAGTCTGATAAAGCCAAAGCTAAACAGAAACCTCCTCATCATGCAGAGGAGCAGGACCATACAGAAGAAACTAATCTGGAAGAGATTCATTAAAAAGAAATGTATTTTCTATTACTATTTACCCTAGCCACATTTATCCTTGATATGTGGTTTTTCTTCCTATGATTTCAAAGTACTTACATTACCATGATCAAAAGTTTAATGGTGAATTAATGACGATGGTTACTTGGCCTTTTATGTGTGTTCTCAATGCATGCTTAATCAGACAAATCAAGGCAATAGAAGTAATTGAAGTAACTGAATTTTAGACTAGGAAGTTGTCTTCAAGATTAACTGATTTACCTAAGGTCAGACAGCTAATTGTAACTAACCCTGACTAGGATCTGGGTCCATTAATTCCCCATTCAACATGTGTTGCATTTGTCACCTCTGAGGTGTATTTCATTTTTAGTTATGTTTCTTACCTGATTCTATGCTTGTATGGAATGCTCAGGTTCGGTATTTACATCATATAACCTACAACAAAAACAAGTTATACAAGTATACTCGTTGCTCTGCATACATAGTGTTGGTAGGTTAAATATGGCCATGGATTCTTTGCTATCCCTCCTATTGAGAGGTAGAGTATAATACTCCTCCCTGGAATTTAGACTAACTTACTGCTATAGTATTGTGGCAGGCCAGGTCTCACTAACTCAGGCCTCCATTACAACTGTCCCAGCACTGATTGAGTAGCTAGGTTAAACATTAAAAGCTGATTGAGCCAGTTCCCTATGCAATGGCTGGAATGTAACAAACAGCCCACTGAGAGTTCTGTCTAGGCTTTTCCTGGACATTGAAGCATGACAAGATAATGAAAGAATTCTTAACCGGATCCTTTTAGGATTAAACAAGTCTTACTGGGGGTCTGAGAAAACTCCCCAGGCCTCCAGAAACAAGCTTATTGGTGTGTAAAACTCCCCAAACCTCTATGATTTATCAGAAGACAAGATAAGAGCAATCACCCCAGCACCTAGACCCATTTAGATTAAATAAACTTACTGAGGCTTCAGCAGAAGGTCTTCAGGAGTTAGTTAGACCTCAGTTATAGATTAAAAGAAGTTACTCGCCAATGTCTTTAGATGAATGCACACTGACATGTAGATTTATAGCTTAGAAGATACATAAGCTCTGGAAAACTTTGTAATTTTGAATTGGTCTGGCAATGATTTCCAGACCTTCTCCCTGTAACTGAGTACAGAAATAAAACGTCCTCCCCAGTTCTTCTGCATCTCATTATTGGGCCACAAGAAATAGCAGCGCAATCCTCAGTTTGGTCTGGGAACAGTATGAATATTTGTCCCCCACAAACCTCATGCTGAAATATGATCCCTGGTGTTGGAGATGTGGCCTAATGGAAGGTGTTGGTGTCATGGGGTAGGATCTCTCACAAATGGCTTGGTGCTGGTCCTCATAGAAATAAGTGAGTTCTTGCTCTATTAGCTTTAATGACAGCTGGTTGTTTAAAAGAGCCTGGCACCTCCCTCATCTCTGTCTTGCTGCATCTTCCACCATGTGATTTCTGCACAGGTTTAATAGCCACCCCCCCTTCTTCTGTCATGAGTATATGCAGTCTGAAGCCCACGCTGGTGCCTTGCTGCACAACCGTGAGCCAAATTAATTTCCTTTTCTTATAAATTATCCAGCCTGGGGTATTCCTTTATAGCAACACTAAATGGACTAAGACACTTGAGCAGTAAAATGTGATGGAAGTGACATTTTTGGGATTTCAGATGCTATCATATTGAGCCTTGCAATTTTTGCCCATGATTCTTGGAATGCTTGATTTTTGGAAGGCTAACTTTTTAGATCACCCTGTTATAAGGAAGCTGAAGCTGTCTACAAGGGACAGCTGTGAGGAGACAGAGAAACCCACACATCTCTACTGTTCAGCTATCCCAGGCCAGAAAACAGAAAGGTAAATAAAGAAGGCATCTTGGACATGCCAGGCCAGCAGGCATGATGTGGAGAACCACCAAGGAAAGCAACTGACATCCAGAATGAAGGCCCAAGACATATAATCTAGCCAAACCATGACAACTGACCAGTTGTCCTTTCACATCCCCTCAGCTTGAGCTTTCTTCCTGACTGTAGAGCCACTAGTTCCTTTCTTAGAGCATTTACTTTAGATTGTTTGCAATTGTAGATTACCTGGCCTTTTGAGATGTAAATCTCCCAGCTTCTTGCCAGTTTCTTAACCCAGGAATGCCTTGTCTCAAGGACTTGCAGAAGCCATTTTAAAAAAATTGAATCATTAAGAAAGATAGCTCCCATCTCCTACTTTCTATCACAGGGCAGGAGCCTAACTTAGCAAATACAGACAGCCTAATCACATTGACCAACTCCCCCCTCTAATGTCCTCCAATACTTTTGCACTAGCTTATCCAAACACTTATACTCTCTGGCCTTTTTGTTTGCATGGAATTGAATTTAACCCCTCTCTCCCCTATTGCAATAACCTTGAACAAAGTCTTCCTTGCCATTTTAACTCTGTGTGATGTGATTTTTTCTTTGACACCTCCAACCCAGCTATATGTCTCTCTCCATCTGAGACTCTACTTATCTAGGAGTAGGAATAAATCACTCCTGTGGTGCCTACTCCAGTTCCTGACTCACAAAAATCATTAGCATAATAAGATAGGTGTGGTTTTACGCCACTAAGTTTTGGTATAGTTTGTTACGCAGCAGTAGATAACTGGAAACTCTCTTTCTCAGTCTCTCTCTCTCTCTGTTGTTTTCTCTCTCTCTCTCTCTCTCTCTCTCTCTGTTGTTTTCTCTCTTTCTCTGTCTCTCTCTCTATATATAAATATATACATATATACATGTGTACATATACACACAGTAAGTCTTCATTTAATGTCATTGATTTTAATGTTATTGACAGATTCTTGGAAACAGCAGCTTTAAGCAAAATGATGTATATCAGGTGCTTGAATAATGTTTTCATCAATGTTATTTTGTTATAACATTGATGAGAAAAACTAGCTTTAATCAACATCAACATCATTTTGCTTCAAGTCAGTTTCTAAGAACCTCCTGACAATGTTAAGTGAGAATTTATATAGATTTATCCCATATCTATATAATGTATCGATATGCTCTATATTAATACATCATGTAGATGTAGTTCATAAGCATACATTTCTAAATGCACTCAGCGGGGGGCTAGAAATATAAAGTTCATGTTACTAATTTACTTTGGAGCATGCACTGGAGGTTCAGTGCACTTGGTTATTTAGGAGAACATGTACATCTTCACCTTGACTACATTGAATATGTGTCAAGTCACTAAAACTAAAACCTTATTAGATGCATAATTATTTTGTATGCACCTAAGCAACTGTTTACCTGTAGCCAGCCCCAAATTCCCAGAACCTTCTTTCAAAAGTGAGCTTGAATGTACGACTATTAGAAATAAGTATTTTTAAAAGTAGATAAGACTGTTTGAAACTGTCTATTAATATAATAGAAGAGCAAACTGACACAAGAACAGAAAACCAAACACTGCATGTTCTCACTCATAAGTGGGTGTTGAACAATGAGAATACACGGACGCAGGGAGGGGAACATCACACACCGGGGCCTGGGGTGTGGTGGGCTAGGGGAGGGATAGCATTAAGAGAAATACCTAATGTAGATGATGGGGTGATGGGTGCAGCAAACCACCATGACACGTGTATACCTATGTAACAAACCTGCACATTCTGCACTTGTACCCCAGAACTTAAAGTATAATAACAAAATTAAAAGATCATAAAAAGATAAAACAAAGCAATCTTTTCTCTGTAAATGACCTAAATTTGAAATAACAATCCTTTTAGATTAAGAGCAAACAAGTTCCAAATTTTAGGTTTAAAAGAGAAAATAATTTTCAAAGTTGTAATGACACTTTTAAGAAAGGCATAACTCATTAGATTAAAATCATTTTACTGCATTCTCAAGTTAACGTGTACATTTTTGTGGAATAAACACCATTTCTAACTGAAGGAAAACTTAGAATATCTCTTAGTCTAAAACTGGTTTGATTTGACTACTGTGACAGTTACTTCTGAGAAACTTGTTGTGCATGGAGTCAGTTTTAATATTCATGTTTGTCAACCAAGCCGTTTCAAGGGCATATCCTAATGTCTAGCTCTGCTATACTACTTGTGATGGGAAAGAAACTTTCATAATCTATACTTTTGAGTATAAGGTCAAAGTATTTCTTCTCAGGACATTTTTGCTAAATCTGCTTATTATAAAAAATTATAATATTTATGTATAAATCTCTAAAGTGTGTGTTTTATTGCTTTATTTTCCATATACTACATGGCTATATTATACCTTTTAATAATTTTCCAGGTTATAAAATGAAAGTTGCTGTTTTATGATGTTTTTTGAAAATATGTTGACAATAGGATATACACTTCACATATGTGTTTTGCGAAAGCAAGTCCTAAACGAATACTTCAGTCCTGCTATCATGGTGGACTACCAGTATAGCAGCTCTGAAATGGCTGGGAATATTAAAATGAATGCTTGAAGAAGGAACACAGAGCAGATTAAGTACTTGGGTTGACTCCGGGTAGATTTGGAACTTCTCAAGGCACTCTCTGGGCATAGCGACTTCAAGGCAAACCTCTGGCAAGTGGCAGATGAATTGATAACTTCTTCTCTTGGGCTGAAAGATTTACCCCCCACACTTAGGAAACAGGGCACGCTTTGTCTCATTTAATATATTTTGACTGTATCACTTGTTGAGCAGAAATTTTTAATGGGTGATTGCCCCAAGAATTTAAGTTCTTCCAAAGTCAACCTACTTGCATCCCTTTGCACTGATGATGGCTGTGAAGGAATGGATAGGTTCTTTTGTGATAGCATTGTGCCCCTGACCCTTGTCTGTTACTTAGTTTTATAACATGTCCTAGAATTTATACATTCTGGTTATGGCAACTCACCACATTCCTTTCTTTATACTGACAGAATGACAACAATAATAGTGGAAGGGATTTAGATTAGGGGTTAAACAACTTTTTGATTACCAAGTTACACAATTGTTTTAAAAATGTATTGGAATTCTCTTGCCAAAAGGGTTTGTTTGGGTTAACTCTTTTCTAAGGGAGCTTAAGTGACTCGACTCAAAGAACACATATTTCATCATTTGCCATAGGCACATAAAAATAAATCCCAGCCAGACAAAAGACAAAGTGTACTTTGGATTCTGAGTGGCTCTCTTGGTCACCAGGAAGCTGGCCTTAGAGTTTAAGAATATGATTCCTAGAGCTTGCTAACAACTTGAAAATAGTCATTTTAGAAAGCACTTATATTTCAAATGTATTTGTAAATATACATTTTAAAATAATCACTTTTGCATTTTGTTTGGGTTTGATTAGTTATTGTCACTTTCCCTGAATTCAAACTTCCTTATATGTAGGTTTAATTTCTTGATACATTAGGTATATTTGGAAGTGGTGATGTCTTGTATCTAAGAGAATATCGATAAAGTTACCTTTGTGCATTTACACATTCATTTATTAAACTAACATTTATTATGTCAGGAAGGGCTAGGTCCAAGAATAGCGATGAATCATCAGTTGAAAGAGAGTAGGGTTCAAAAGGAATAAATCATATGGAGAGGAAAATAAAAACTTCTGCTAGAGATCAGAAACTTTCCTTAGGAAAAGTAACTTAGGAAATGAGTGAGTGATTCATGAGAATAAAGTGGAGGAGTTTGCTAAGTGCATTCCTAGATTGGGGATAGTGGGGGTAAATATCTGTTGGGAATAATAAACAAAAAGTCTGATTTTGTAAAATGAATTAAGAAGGTTTACATTTTTTTTTCTATTCTACAAAAAAGTTTTTACACAAAAATTTTTCTTGAAAAGTTTGAATAACTTGCCCATCTGTAAATGTGAGCTGAAATTTTTAAAAGTACAAATCAGAGCAAGTGGCCGGAACTTCTGGAGCAGGGTTTCTTGGAAGAAACTCAGGGAGGCAAAAGAGAAGCAGCATTTAGGCCCCCTTTGCCCAGTGTATTCTAGATCAGCACCAGGAATATATCAGGGTCAGAGCCAACTTTAGGCACTAGGGCCCTTATATTCTTTAATTAAGGAAGTTTTGCCTTGCCCCTAGAATGATCAAGAGCTGGGATATGGAAGCAAGACATGCAGGAACCTTAGCTGGACCCCATCCTGCCAGCTCAGCATTTGGGTTCCGAGGAGAGTCTAGCCCTTCCCCTGGCTTGATCAGATGCCTGTGATTCTAACCATGTGTCAGCTGTGGGAAGAGGCAAGCTATTGACAGGAGTCACATGTTTGTTCATAACTGTAGGCAGCAACCCCTGTCTAGCATGATGGAGACAGACGGCTGGATTCTAAGCATTGTCCTTGGTAGTTGGATTATCACAACTCTGGGACAAATTCTTCTTTCAAAGGCCAGCCCTCAACAGATCAGTCTTGGCCGGCTTAACCTGGGCTTTCAGAAATAATTGGAAAAAATGTTCTGAGGTCAAAAAAGCTGGCCTGCATTAAAGTGGGATTTTATTACAAAATTTTATAAAGCTCTGATTTGTTCATATGAGGACAAATTTAAAAGAGGGAAGTATAATATTGAGGGCTGCCCAAATTATCTTAGGTGTTCACCTACTACGTGCCCTCTTTTGCGGCCATCCCTTGGAATTAGTGTTACTTAAACAAAATTTATGTAATGCCACTCTCTATCTGTCAGATATTCATGGTTATATTTGTATTTAGGACTATACTAAACTCTTCAGCATTTAAGTATGTACCTTCTATGTCCCATTTGATGTTTTATGGCTTGAATTCTACTTTTTCTGATGTTACGTTTATGACTTCTATTTTCTCTTTGTGAATGTTTTCCTCATCTGAGTCCAGCTTTTTTTTTTTTTTTTTTTTTTTAATCTTGGTAACTTAATTGTTGGGTGACTTCTAACAGTGGATTTTAATTTTTCAATATAAGATTCTTTTCTTCTAAAATAAAACACTTTACGTTGAAAACATTGCAAATTTATAAGCAGTTTTAAGAGAGACCTTCTGGGAATAGAACAGCTCTGGTCTGCAGCTCCCAGTGAGATCAATGCAGAAGGTGGGTGATTTCTGCATTTCCAGCAGAGGTACCTGGTTCATCTCATTTGGACTGGTTAGATAGTGGGTACAGCCCACGGAGGAGAGCCAAAGCAGGGTGGGGATGTCACCTTACCTGGGAAGTACAGGGGTCGGGGGAACTCTTTCCCCTAGCCAAGGAGAGCCACAAGGGACTGTGCCCTGAGGAATGGTGCACCACGGCCCATATACTACGCTTTTCCCATGGTCTTCACAACCCAGAGACCAGGAGATTTCCTTCGGTTCCTATGCCAGCAGGACCAGTTTTCAAACACAAAACTGGGCAGCCATTTGGGCAGACACTGAGCTAGCTGCAGGAGTTTTTTTTTTTTTTTCTTCACACCCTAGTGGCTACTGGCTCCTGGAATGCCAGTGAGACAGAAATGTTCACTCCTCTGGAAAGGGGGCTGAAGCCAGGGAGCCCAGTGGTCTAGCTAGGTGGATCCCACCCCCACAAACCCAGCAAGCTAAGATCCACTGGCTTGAAATTCTCGCTGCCAGCACAGCAGTCTGAAGTCATCCTGGGACCCTGGAGCTTGGTGGAGGAAGGGGCCTCTGCAATTACTGAGGCTTGAGTAGGCAGTTTTCCCCTCACAGTGTAAACAAAGCCATGGAGAAGTCCCAACTGGGTGGAGCCCTCCACAGCTCAGCAAAGCCACTGTAGCCATACTGCCTCTCTAGATTCTTTCTCTCTGGGCAGGGCATCTCTGAAAAAAAAGCAGCAGCCCTAGTCAGGGGCTTATAGATAAAACTCCCATCTCCCTGGGGCAGAGTACCTGGTGGAAGGGGTGGGTGTGGGCGCAGCTTCAGCAAACTTAAACATCCCTGCCAGCTAGCTCTGTGCAACGGATCTCCCAGCACAGTGTTCGAGCTCTGCTAAGGGTCAGTCTGCCTCCTCAAGTGGGTCCTTGACCCCTATGTCTCCTGACTGGGAGACACCTCCCAGCAGGGGCCGACAGACACCTCCTATAGGATGGAGAGAAACCAGTGCAAAAAAGCTGAAAATTCCAGAAACTAGAATGTCTCTTCTTCTCCAAAGGATCACAGCTCCTCACCAGCAAGAGAACAAAACTGAATGGAGAATGAGTTTGACGAATTGACAGACGTAGGCTTCAGAAGTGGGTAATAACAAACTCCTCTGAGCTAAAAGAACATGTTATAACCAAATATAAGGAAGCTAAGAACCTTGAAAAAAGGTTAGAGGAATTGCTAACTAGAATAGCCAGTTTAGAGAAGAACATAAATGGCCTGACAGAGCTGAAAAACACGCAGGAGAACTTCGTGAAGCATATACAAGTATCAATAGCAGAATTAATCAAGCAGAAGAAAGGATATCAGAGATTGAAGATCAACTCAATGAAATAAAATATGAAGACAACATTAGAAAAAAAGAATGAAAAGGAATGAATAAAACCTCCAAGAAATATGGGACTATGTGAAAAGACCAAAACTACATTTGACTGGTGTACCTGAAAGTGATGGGGAGAATGGAACCAAGTTGGAAAACATTCTTTAGGATATTATCCAGGAGAACTTCTGCAACCTAGCAAGATAGGCCAACATTCAAATTCAGGAAATACAGAGAACATCAAAAAGAAACTCCTTGAGAGGAGCAACCCCAAGACACATAATCATTAGATTTACCAATGTTGAAATGAAGGGGGAAAATGTTAAGGGAAGCCAGAGAAAAAGGTTGGGTTATCCACAAAGGGAAGCCCATCAGACTGAGAGTGGATCTCTCTGCAGAAACCCTATAAGGCACAAGAGAGTGGGGGCCAATATTCAATAGTCTTAAAGAAAAGAATCTTCAACCCAGAATTTCATATCCAGTCAAACTAAGCTTCATAAGTGAAGGAGAAATGAAATCCTGTACAGACAAGCAAATGCTGAGAGATTTTGTCAACACCAGGCCTGCCTTACAATAGTTCCTGAAGAAAGCACTAAACATGGAAAGGAACAACTGGTACCAGCCACTGCAAAAACATACCAAATTGTAAAGACCATTGACACTATGAAGAAACGACATCAACTTACAGACAAAATAACCAGCTAGCATTATAATGAAAGAATCAAAGTCACACATAACAACATTAACCTTAAATGTAAATGGGCTAAATGCCCCAATTAAAAGACATAGACTGGCAAATTGGATAAAGAGTGAAAACCTGTTGGTGTGCTGTATTTAGGAGACCCATCTCACGTGCAAAGATATAGGCTCAAAATAAAGGAATGGAGGAATATTTACCAACCAAATGAAAAACAAAAAAAAAAAGCAGGGGTTGCAATCCTAGCCTCTAATAAAACAGGCTTTAAACCAACAAAGATCGAAAGAGACAAAGAGGGCATTACATAATGGTAAAGGGGTCACTGCAACAAGAAGAGCTAACAATCCCAAATATACATGCACCCAATACAGGAGCACCTAGATTCATAAGGCAAGTTCTTAGAGACCTACAAAGAGACTTAGGCTCACACACAATAATAGTGGGAGACTTTAACAGCCCACTGTCAATATTAGACAGATCAATGAGACAGAAAATTAACAAGGATATTCAGGACTTGAACTCAGCTCTGGTCCAAGCAGACCTAATAGACATCTATAGAACTCTCCACCCTAAATCAACAGAATACACATTCTTCTCAGAACCACATCACACTTATTCTAAAATTGACCACATAATTGGAAGTAAAACACTCCTCAGCAAATGCAAAAGAATAGAAATCATAACAAACAGTCTCTCAGACCACAGTGCAATCAAATTAGAACTCAGAATTAAGAAACTCACTCAAAACTGCACAACAACATGGAAACTAAAAAACCTGCTCCTGAATGACTACTAGGTAAATAATGAAATTAAGGCAGAAATAAATAAATTTTTTGAAACCAATGAGAACATAGACACAACATACCAGAATCTCTGGGACATGGCTAAAGCAGAGTATAGAGGGAAATTTGTAGCATTAAATGCCCACAAGAGAAAGCAGGAAGAGCTAAAATTGACACCCTAACATCACAATTAAAAGAACTAGAGAAGCAAGAGCAAACAAATTTAAAAGCCAGCAGGACACAAGAAATAACTATGATCAGAGCAGAACTGAAGGAGATTGAAACACAAAAAACCCTTCAAAAAATCAATGAATCTAGGAGCTGGTTTTCTGAAAAGATCAACAAAATAGATAGCGTGCTAGCCAGACTAATAAAGAAGAAAAGAGAGAAGGATAAAATAGACCCAATAAAAAATGATAAAGAGGTATTACCACTGATCCCACAGTAATCCATGTTATCATCAGAGAATACTATAAATACCTCTATGCCAATAAACTAGAAAATCTAGAAGAAATTGATAAATTCATAAAATACTAGTAGTTTCCCCAATAGTAACATCTTTCAAAATTATAATACAATATCACAACCTGGATATTGACATCAATAGAGTTAAGATACAGAACATTTTCATTACCACAATGATCTCTTATGTTGCATCACATAGACACACGCACTTCCCACGTTTTGCCCCAGCTTAACGTCTGGCAACCACTGTCTGTCCTCCATGTCTATAATTTTTTCATTTCAATGACATCATACCAAAGGAATCAGACATTATATAGCATTTAGAGATTGGTCTTTTTTCCCTCAGCATTATTCACTGGAAGCTCATTCAGGTTGTTGCATATGTCAATAATTTGTTACTTTGTATTGTTGAGTAGTATTCCATGGTATGGACATATCACAGTTTGTTTAAACATTCACACATTGAAGGATATGTGACTTGTTTAAGCCTGTAACTTTTATGTTCCATTTAACGTTTTATGACTCTCAAGTATTCCTCTCTTTCTTCGAGTGGTTGTAAATGGCATTATATTCTTAATTTCAGTGTCCATGTATTTGTTGCTAGTATATATAAATACAACGGAGTTTTGTATGTTTACCTTATAAGTTTGTTAACTCACTTATTAGTTTTAAAAGATTTTTAGAGATTTCTTGGGAATTTCTACATGTCATATGCAAGTAAAAACAGTTTTATCTCTTCCTTTTTGATCTGAATGCATTTTCTCCCCCTTATCTTGTCTTATTGCAGTGGCTAAATCATCTAGCAACATTGAATAAGAGCTGTGAGAGTGGACATCCCTGCCTTGTAATAATTTTTGTTTAAGCCATTAAACATAATTTAGAAACTCAAGAGAAGGAAGCCTATTGCATTTACTCATATTTTTCTTTTACTTCCTAAAGCTGCAAGATTCCATCCTTTATTGTTTTCTTTTGCTTAGAAAATTTCCTTTGCCATTTTTTTAGGGTATGTTTTGGGATGTCAACTTATTTTACTGTCATTCATTTATGAGTGTCTTCATTTCCCCTTCATTCCCAAAGGATATATTTTACTAGATATAGGAGTCTAGGTCAGTTTTTTTTTTCTTTTTCATAGTTAAAAAATGTTGTGTCACTTTCTTCTGGCCTCCATGGGTTTGAATGAGAAATTTGCTGTCATTCCAATTGTTTTTCTTCTTTAGATAAAGTATGTCTTTTCTCCTGGTACTTTCAAGATGTTTTTCTTTATTTTTGGTTTTTCAAAAGTTTCACTAAGCTGTTTCTTGAGGTGAATTTCTATTAAGTTTATCTTGTTTTGGGTTCACTGAGTATCTTAAATAAGCAGGTTTATGGCTTTTGTCAAACTTAGGAAGGTTTTAGCCACTATTTTTTTTTTTTTTATTTTGAGTACTTTTTCAGCCCTGCACTTTTTTCTCTCCTATGAAATTCTAAAGACATAAATGTCCTATCTTTTGTTATAGTCCCACAGATTTCTGAGTCGCTGTTCATTTTTTCAGTCTATTTTTTTTCCTCTCTTGTTAAGATTGGGTGATATCTACTGTTTAATCTTCCAATTCACTGATTCTTTCCCATTACATTCATTCCTTTCTTAAGCTCATCTATTAAACCATTTGGATCCCTTTCTTTGGTTAGACTTTCTTTTTTTAGGCATTCTATTTTTTTCATTTAAGAATGCTCACAGTTGATTGTTGATGCATACTTATCTTAGCTGTTTGAAAACTTTTTGTAATATAACTCTAAATTTCTATCATTTTGCCATTGGCATCTATTGTCTTTTTACTCAGTTTGAGACTTTCTTGTTTCTTTGTATGATGCATAATTGTCTCCTGAAACCTGAGCATTTTCATACTATATTATTAGTCTCTGGATCTGATTTTGACTTTCTGTTTTGGCTGGTTTTTCCCTTTACTTCTCTGGCAAGGAAAGGGTGAGATGCTGCATCTTTATAGCCAGGTGGAAGTAGAGGTATAGGCTTGTCACTCTCCATTGACATCCAAGTGGGAAGTCCCCCTCATTATTGTTTTATGTGTGAGTTACAGCTTTCATGTGATCTTTACTGACGTCAATGGATAGGCCTCATACTACTGGACGACAATGAAAGTTCTTGCTCTCCAGTAGGCCTCCTCCCCTGTGACCCCCAGGGAGGAGAAGGCTATCTGGTTATTGTCACATGGAGGTGGATCTTTAAGATCCAAATGTAGTTCTACTGACACCATCATGGGGGCCTCATTACCAGTTAGCAGAAATGAAGTTCCCAAATGCTGACTTGGTATTCTTTTTTACCACCTTGGCTCAAGTATCAGGGTGTCTCATTATTACCTCCTGAGTGTGAAAGTCTAGACTTTCCACTTGGCCTTTGCTGGTGTGGGTGCCAGTTGGCCACAGTTTTCTCTATGGTATTTAGCTGGCAGAGAAGTTATGGATAAAATGTTCTTTCTAGGCTACTCTTTCTCTTGTATGTTAGCTAGGAAGAGCAGACATTAACTGGGTTTTTCTTGATTTTGTTTTGTTTTGTTTTGTTTTCAAAAAAATCTACACCTACCTTTTTTTCTGGATTGGTGGCTTTTTAGCTCCTAGCCTGGATTATATGAGCAGAAAGAACATCCAGAAAACTGATCACTATGCTATTCTTAGCCAATCCGTCTTCTTAACTATATTTCAGAGTCTCTTTAAATTTGTTCTACAGACTAGGTTCAGTGGCTTACGCCTATAATCCCAGCACTTTGGGAGGTCGAGGTGAGTGACTCACTTGAGTTCAGGAGTTCGAGACAAGCCTGACCAACATGGTGAAACCCCATCTCTACTAAAAATACAAAAATTAGCCAGACGTGGTGGTGTGTGCCTGTAGTCCCAGGTACCTGGGAGACTAAGGCAGGAGAATCACTTGAACCTGGAAGGCAAAGTCTTCAGTGAGCTGAAATCATGCCACTGCACTCCAGCCTGGGTGACAGAATGAGACTCTATCTCAAATAAATACATAATAAAAAATTCAAAAATTGTTCTACATATGATTTCCAGAGTTTTTAGTTGTGCTTAGTAAAGAAATAGGGAAAAGCACATTGACTCCATCTTCCCAGAAGCAGAAGTCCAGTGACTCCTTTTAATTAAAACATTTTATAAGTTTTTACTTATTATAATTAATATATCATTTTACACTTCTGGTAATATTTTATGCTTTATGCTGTGTTTCTATACTATTTTAATATTTCTTAGACAATATGTACTATCTTTTCTTTAAATAATGAAAGGTATACTTTTCTAACACTTGTATTAATGTTTAACAGTGTGTTTTTATAAAAATATAAATAGAACTAAGTAGGGGAAACTCTAGAAGAGGTATACTAAAGAAGAATTGGTATGACATCACTGTAAGTTCTTAAGGAGGAAATGAGTCGGTAGATGTCTCAAACCTCCTCAGTGATTTTGGCTATATTGCTCTCCCTAGATAATGCCTTTCATGATCCTTGTTTAATATTTCTATTTCTTAATCTATGTTTAGAGTCACACAATAAAATAATAAATCAATAAATTATTAAATGATCTCTATATTAATTAATATAGAGATTAATGCTGTGAAAAAAATGGAGTAGGTTTGAAGGAGAAAGAAAATACCAGGGAAAGATGATGGAAGGTGGTTAAAATAAACCTGAGGGTTAGAATAAGCATAATAAGAAAGGTGACATTCAAGCAAAGACTTGAAGGAGGCAAGGGAATAAGTCAAAGGATATCTTGGAGAAGACCATTCTAAGACTAGGGAATAGCTAGAGCAAAAGCCCTAAGCAGGGAGGATATTTGGCATATTCGAGAACATCAGATAGGCCAGCATAACTGGAATGTAGTGACTGAAGAAGTCATAGAGATGACATAAGAGAAGAAATAAGGGGGTCACCGAGACATGTGGGACCCTATATGTTATGGTAGACTAAAGCCATTTCAAGGTTTTGACCAGAAATGTGACATGATTTGACTTATGTTTTAACAGGCTCACTCTGTTTGCTCTGTTAGGATTATACTAGAGGGAATCTATGAGAGAAATAGGAAAACTTATCTGGAGGCAGACAGTGATGAAATTTTCATTTTGTAACAGCTAGAAATTTCATGCAATTGTGAGGGAAGGGCCCTTAAAGTAATTGGTAAAACATACATGTATTTATTTTTTCACATTTAGAGAATTCTGTATCATTCTATCTAAAGCTGGTCTGGTGGATGCATGTTCATCCAGGAATCAGGGTCTTTCTCACCTTTTGCTTTACCATCATGATCCAAGATACCTACTGGTGCTCACCTATTCATTCCAGGTAGAATAAATTCAGACCTAGAATTGCAAGGCTAAAATAAGGAAAGAAGAACAAAGGGCTCATACCCACTCCCTAGGAAGTCTTCCTAATGTTCCTTTAAGAGGTTCAATGACATTTCATCGATTCTACCTACCTGAAAGGGAGACTAGGTAACATGATACTTTAGCTGAACAAAAGCCTATGGTTTTGTTTCTAAGGAAGAAAGGGAAGAATGGATATTAGGAGGCAACTGCTGGTTTCTGCCACATGGTCTGATTTATAGCCATGTTAGCACTATCTTTTAGAAATTCTCTATTTACGTGGCTTCAAGTTTGTAGTTCTGCTACAGATGAAATCCCTAAAGAATATCCTATCTGGAATGCTCTCAGGAACTCCTTGAAAGTTCTTTCATATTTTGGTAGATTGAAAAATAAGGTTGCGTGTGAAGGCTCATACCTATAATACCAGCACTTTGGGAGGCAGAAGTGGGAGGATTGCTTGAGTCCACAATTTCAGCAGCTTGGACAACAGAGTGAGGCCTTATGTCTACTTAAAAAAAAAAGAGAGCCAGGTATGATGGCGTTTGTCTGTGGTGCCAGCTACTCATGAGTGAGAAGCAGGAGGTTTGCTTGAGTCCAAGAGGTCAAAGCTTCATTGAGCTGTGATCACACCACGGCATTCCAGCCTGGGCACCTGAGCAAAGCTGTTTCTAAAAACAACAACTCTAAAAAGAAAGAAAGAAAAGAAGGAAGGAAAAATGGTATCAGTTCCTCAACACTTCCTGTACTAATGCCCTTTGCCAAATAACTCTAAAATGTAATTTTTTAGTGACCATCTCCTTGGACTCTGAGCAAGACCATGCCAGTTGCCTAGGTTCAAAAACTCTTCTCTTTGGCGCCTCTGTTATGAGAACGTGCTCTAGCTAGCCTGCTGAAGGATAATAGAAACATAGAGCAAAGTCCAGTTACCCCAGTCCCCTGAAAGAAGGCCAGACTCCATAGGCCAAAAGTCACTGGACCCCCAAAGAATTGAATAAGCCCAGCCAAAATCAAGAGACCTAATAGCCTAGTAGACTCCCATTTGATCCCAGACACCTGAACAACAGCACTTACTTATGCCTATCACTGAGCTTTTGCCGTTGTTTGTTAGGCATTATTGTGGCAAGTGATACCTGATATATATAGGATGGTATTACTCTATATTTCCAGTAATTAAACAAATTTATCATTTGTGAAGTATGTATTTGGTTATACCAATTGGGGAACTTTGATACATTTGTTCAAGTTTTTATCTAGAAAATAATAATGTACATTTATAGGGATTCTCACACTATAAATACAATACACATCTGTGTATCCATACTGCATCCTACATATAATGACACGGAATTGTATTATTCTTTATATAGTTGGGTATCTGTCACATTGTCTGTGTAAATATCCACAGGTTATCAGTTAAGCTTCATAGAGCCTTTCTTGTGGTCCATGAAATGGTTTTTCTTTTCTGCATCTACAGAAATAAAGGTCATCAGAAAAATCCCATGTTACTAAAATGAGAAATATATATATATATATATATATATATATATATTTGATACATGTTCCATATTGAGAACTTCAAAATATATAACTTAAGAGTAAATGCAAATGAGATTTTTAAAAATTCAATATAGCAACATTACCACAAAAAATCTAATTGCATATATTTGCAGAGAAACAATACAAATTCCTTAGAGATTTTATTTAGAAAAATGTTGTGACGGGAGCTGTTTAGGAAAAACCTGCCTATAATATGTAAAGTGCTGGGCTGCTTTCTTCTTTAGAGTTTGAAAACTTCTGACACTCTTCCTTTTTGCTTTTGGGTTCAATAGATTAAAAGGCACTTGGTCATTAAATACCTTTGAAGATAGTTATCTGCAAATTTGACTTTGGGGTACAAATATACGGGAACAATTTGTAACCTAGGAAAGCGGTAGTATTGAAGAGTAATAGTTGAACAAGAATTGCTTGAGGAAGGATTTCCTGCTTTAGACAGGCTTCAATAGCAGATGGTGGGACCTACTGGGAAATAAGTGCAAGTATTGAGAGAGGGAACACTGTATAGTTCAAATATAAGACCTGATGCAGCAGAAATCTCTCTCTGGAAACTGAAGTTAAATTGCCCATTAATGTTTTATAAACACTTTTTCTAATGGAAGAGCTAAAAATTAATCAGAAAAGAAGAGGTATTTTGCGTAGCAAGATTTGTGCAGAAATTTCTTAGGGTCTTTTGGAAGCAATAGGCTATCTCTTTAGAATGTGTAAAATTGCAAATTTATAACACAGCTTTTCAATTATTTTTTTGGAGTTGTTTGAATGTAGCATTGAGTAAAATGTTTAAATGTTACATTAGAGAAAAAAGATGGCAAATTTTTAGAGAACAGTATTGAAGTTTACTTTTTCTGTATTATTATATATTGTTTAAAAAGTTTTCTATCACATGTCATAATTTCATTCTTAATATACGAAAAATAAACTTGTTCAAAAATCAATATTGTTAAATTACACATAAAATTAATTTTAAAATAACATAGAGGCTAATTAACTTTTTGCTGAGAATCTAACAATCCAAACACCTTCCCATAGTCACACCGATACACATACACAGACGCATAAACACACACATGCCAAATATATAACCATTTTACTTAAATTTTTAATATATTAAAGTTGTTTTTACAATTGGAAGGTGTTTGCTATGATTTTATTTAAACAGCTCAGTATTTTAGGACACAAAATCTAGCTACTACCAATATCCTGAAATACATGTGACTGGCCAGCCTTATTGAGTAGAACATTTGGTTTAAACACATAAAAAGGTTAAATGTTTAAAATAAATCAGGGACAATATGTTTGATAGCCAATATATAACTGAGGTTATAATCTAACCATTATTTCTCCTTATGATCAAGCACCTGTTATGTACAAAATGAATCTTCTGTGAAACAGAAGAATTCAACATGTCATGTTTACTGAAACTTGAGATTTACAAGAGAAAGGAGGAATACAGAGAAGCTCTGCATATAAAAACTGATATACAAAATTAATATAAACATCTAAATATGGGCTGAATCATGATCCCCAAAATTTATATGATGAAATTGTAACTCCAGTATTTCCAAATGTGACTGTATTTGAAGATAAGGTCTTTAAAGAAGTAATTCAGGTTAAATAGGGGTAATTAGGGTGGCCCCTAATCTGATATGGCTGGTGTCCCTGTAAGAAAAGGAGATCAGGACACAGAGGGAAGCTTAAGCCAAAGACGGCCTTCTCCAGCCTAGAAGAGAGGTCTCAGAAGGAACCAGCCCTGCGAACCCTTTACCTATCTCAGACTTCTAGCCTCCAGAATTGTAAGACAATTAATTTCTGTTGTTGAAACCACATAGTCTTTGATACTTTTATATGAGAGCCTGAGAAAACTATACAAATATACAGTATAGAAAAAATAAAATGATTTAAATATAAGAAAGCCAGTTCTTTGTTACTGCCATAATAGATGTCTTAGAAAAAGCTATGCTTCCTTTTATATAATTTTCCAAATGGTGTTATGCTTGGGACACAACCACTTTTGCTATGAAATTTCTCTACATTTTATATGTAAATTATTTCTCTTCCATCCTCTTCTCCCCACCCAGCCTCACTCTTTTCTTTCTATGTTGCAGCAAGGATGTCTGATTATCAAAAATGTATGGTCCAGTAAGTCTAAACTAAGGCAAGAAGATGAATATGTTAGACTTAAAAATCTTTCCATGTTTCCTAAAACTCTTTCTGAGGGACTTTCTCTTTTCTTAATGAGTCAGTTGTTTTTATTTAACCACTAGTCACTCTTTCTAAGCATAAGGGTATATGCAACACAGATGATGACATTATGGGAAAATATTTTACTGATAATTGAGAAATATTATATCAGCCAAAAAGAGCAAATATCCAGGAAAGTATTACTTTACATTTGTAGAAAAATTAAAGCACTCATCTTGAAGTGTCATTATTAAACCATAAAGACTAAAGATAATTTTCAATTACATTATTTTGAAGATAAGTCACCAAATGTATTATACCTCTATTAAAACATAATTTACCAGGGAGCAGGTGGCTCATGCCTGTAATCCCAGCACTTTAGAAGGCTGAGATGGGTGGATCATGAGGTTAGGAGTTCGAGACCAGCCTAACATGGTGAAACCCTGTCTCTACTAAAAATACAAAAATTAGCTGGGCATGCTGGCATGTACCTGTAATCCCAGCTACTCGGGAGGCTGAGGAAGGAGAATTGCTTGAACCCGGGAGGCAGAGGTTGCGGTGAGCTTAGATTGCGCCAGTGCATTCCAGCCTGGGTGACAGAGGGAGACTCCTTCTTAAAAAACAAAACAAAAAAACCACCAATTTAGTTTTTAGTGACTATAAGGGCTTACCCTCCGCCCCCCACCCCCCCCACCGGCACACACATATATATTTGCATCAGGGTCTTCCTTTATTAATTTATTTAGCCAGTACATACTGGCCTATTGACAATTATCCCCTGATAGGTACAAGGTAGATTTTGTGCTGGGTATCTAAGCCTTAGTTCACAGTATAAGATAAACTGCTATTCAAACCACTTCCAAAGAAAGACAAGATTCCGATAAATGGGAAACCTGGAAGCTAAATTTGGCTGAATTTTTTATCTTTCCAAAAACTTTTCACCTGAGAGGTTGTAGGAGTCATAAAATTTCTGGCGACAGGCATTTAGGAAGTTCAGGATGCTGATGACTGTACTCTCGAAGCATTCACATAAACACAAAAGACATGTAAATTGTAGACCATTTTGAAAAGTCAGCACAAAGGTAAAGACTTAAAATTAACCTGAAGATAGATCTATCTGCGCTAGGGGAATCCGATAGCAATCAAAGATCTTCATTGATGATTCAGAGCTGAGTTTCTCTCAGATTCTGCTCTCTTGCAGTACACTGTCAAATCAGTAGACTAATAAAAGCAGGTCAAAAAAACAATTGTTTTATTTGCAGAGCTAAGAGATTCAAAACTGCATTTCTACATCTTCATGTTCCAGCCCAAGTGAGATGTTGGTTTAACCTTTAGACTTTTACATCGGTTTTTGTTTTTTTTGTTTTTTTAGAACTCAAAGCATGTCAAATAAGTCTGGAAAGAACATAAAAATTAAGTTGGTGATTGTTCTAAAGTAGCATTTTGAAAAAGAAAAACAAAAGGGAGATTTAGAAAGATAGAAACTGTTGCAGATATAGGATCCTATTGGTAAAAAAAAAAAAGGCTATCAATTCAATTGGGGTAAAATATTAGTTAAATCAGTTGTTGGGTCTCATGTAGACAAAGCTGAGAATTTGTTACTGAATCGAAGTTCATCGTTTTGATTCTCTGACTGACCGCACGCATGGAGCATGTTGCCACTGAGAGGATGGATCCAAAGATAGACTACATTGGTTCAAATCTCAGCATTTGCTGGCTACGTACTTTTGGAAATGTAGCCTGAGGCTCAGTTTCTTCATCTGCTAAAGGAGGAGCTAATTACACTTCCTCAAAATCTTGGGGAATTAGATGATCAATGCATGTAATATACTTCACAGAGAGGCTGGTATAAGTAAATACTTATCAGTGATTATTATTTAACAATCCAACAAATGTTCAATTCATATATAAGGTAGATAATAACAAAATCCTCCAATGTAAAAAAAAATCTTAAAAACATGTTTAGGCTTAGGGTATATATTTGGCATTATCAAATGGCTTAAACAGACTTAGAATTTTTCATGCTTGGCCTCATAATGACAAAATAGCCTTCTGAAATGCCTAGATTAGGAATTAAGAAAGTAGTTCTATACCAGGCAAGGCACTTAAAGAAGACTTCAGAAACATTTTCTATCTAACTACTCTTAGAAGTAATAATTATTGTGGCCAATAAAATTAGGTATATTTTCCCCAGTTTACAAAATGTCTCATAATTTATATGCTGTTGAAATTCCATGAGTTTTTACTTTTAGCGATTATATACTTTTCTAGAAGTAATAATTGGTTCTTTCTCAAATTTTCTCTTCTTTTCCCATTGGCCCTGTTCTGTTACTATGGACATTATATAATAATTTTTACTCCCCCCTTTTCAAAATATTTGAAATATAAAAAAAGAAAAAAAAGAAAAACCAGTGTTTTGTTTCCTCATCAGCATACCAACTCTCAGCATTCTCAGCCTGGAGTGTGTGGGTGTGTGTGTGTGTGTGTGTGTGTATGAAGAAAGAAACAGAGAGAGGAGTATTTAGTGATTTTTAAAAAGCACTGGAAGAACTATCCAGTGTTTTTTACTTTAAGAAAAATTTAGGACAGCTGTGGAGGCTGGGATCCCAGGGAGAATGAGGTAAGATTCCAGGTGCTGTCTTTGGCTGCCAGTTCTATAAAACAGTATTGTATTAAGATAAATAAATAGATAAATAAACACTGCTCTTTTAATTACCAAGGAGGTGGGTTTTGGAAAAGATGTGCCAAGTCACACATGAGTGCCCCAGGCAACCCAGATTTTAATTTCCTAATCTGTGTTTGTGTGGTGGGTTCCTGCCAGAGGAGGTTCAAACTGTCCCGAGCGTAATTGCAACAGGAGAATCTGAGGAACTATAATGTAGGATTACCTTGCCCTTTCTTTCTTTTCCTTATTTTCCCTCAAGACTTTTAAGAGCAATTTGGGGGTAAAAATGATGTTTAAAATTAATTTCTTAGCACTATTCACTGAGTCATCTTTATTTCAGCACCATCATTTCTGGGTTTATCAAAACAATACTGGGATCCATACTTTTGCAGAGCCCATTTTACTCTGTGAGCAAATCATCACGTATTTATGGCACAGGTATATAATTGAAAACAATCCTTTACCATTAAAAAATATGGATATTGAGGATGCTGAAGTCCAATCATCAGGTATACAAGGCCATACAGTGGGGCACAGTGTACTTGTCTTTTGTGGCTTCAAGCAAAATTCTAGAAATTTTTTTAGGTTACCATAGGAAGCATGATTGGGAATCAGGTCATGATATAAAGGAATGCTGTGTGTGAAGTTTCAGTTGAATAATCATAAGTTTATGTAGAAAATAATAGATTGAATTTCTCCAGAAGCAATCAATTGCCTGAACACTGGGGCAGAAAAACAGTGCCGTGGTCAAACAGGCAGGGGCCAGTATAAAGTTAAGGGAGCAAGGGCCCCACAAGGGCCCCATGGATAAAGATGGAGGTTCCCTGGGAGGACTGGCCATGCGTCAGTAAAGGGAAGGAAAGCAAGGCTGCAGAGGAGGGTGATGATCTCCAAGATTCTAGGACACAGGTGGAAGATGAGCAATCTGGAAAGCATAGCATTTAAAATAAATAAATTAAAGTATTTGGAGAATTCAGAGGAGGGGCTATTTTGAAATTTAATACCTGGGAAATGGTTGTGAATTATGATGAAGTCAAGACTATGGCTCTGCCCAGCAACACCTACTGTGGACGGGAAGTGAGGTGCCTAAAGTTAAGGAGATGAAGGAAGAGTGGGCCCAGGTGTTGACTATTTTGTCTATAGAGAAGATGGTGTTGGAGGAAGAAGTACCAAGACTGTGACCCAGGCCCTGCAACTATGTAAGACATTGCAAACTCATACCAAGATCTTTGTACTTAACCACAGTGAGGGCCAGGAATGAACACTGTGAATGGATCGTGGGAACTTTCAGGAATAACGCTAGAGGAATCATGTCAAGAACTAGCAGCAACCCCGTCAGCTTTCAGACACTTCCTTCCCTGCTTCCCTCTGCCGCTACCCTCTCTCCTAACAGCCAGAAGTTCTGGACAACAGAGTTGATTCATTAAATGAGGCGACACATGAATAAACCTTCTCACCAAAAGGAATTGTTCAAAAGAAGCTACATTACCTGCCAAGATAGCAAATATCATAGTTAGATTGCCTTTTATCCTTCTCATGTTCCCTCTCAAATTAGCTGATTTTCAGTTTGGGAAATTCTGAGATCCCAGATTCAAAGTAATGAGATATTGGGGTTTGGCGTGGGGAGGGGATACAAAGCTGAGAGCATCAAAAGCTTGGTGGGCATTTATATTAATTTCCTTGGGCTGTCCTAACAAAGTACCACACACTGGGTGGCCTCGAACAACACTCATGTATTCTCTCACAGTTCTGAAGACTAAAGTCCAAAATCAAGTTGTTAGCAGGGAACAGTCCCTCAGAGACTCTGAGCAGAATCCTTCCTTGCCCATTCCTAGCTATTGGTAGTGGCTGCCAATCCGTGGCATTTTTGGCTTACAGTTGCTTCACTCCAATCTCTGCCTCTACTATGACATAGCATTCTTCCTGCGTGTTTCTGTCTGCATTCAAGTTCCCCTCTTCTTATAAAGACACAAGTCATATTAGCCTAGGGCTCCAGTCTTCTCCATTATGACCTCGTCTTAACTAGTTACATCTCCAACAACCCTATTTTCACATAAAGTCACATTCTGAGGTGCTGGGGCTAGGACTTCAGCATGTCTTTTTGGGGGACACAGTTCAACTCACAACATCGTAGAAGGCAACTCAAAAGCTGGCTGGGGAGCCAGGGTAGGGTGTTAGGAAGTGAGAGAGTCTCAACCCATGCTGTAGTTCCTGAATAATGGAGCATCACAAATTAGCACCCCAAGTTTGGAACTGTGAAATGCTACTCAAGCAATAGGATGCTGAAAATAGGATTGCTGCTGGGGGAGGGGGGGTGGGCGGCTACTATAACCAAAATTCAAGTCGGATAAAGATGGGGAAGGGGCATGAATGCTTCACATGCGTTAACTAGGAATAGGCATATTTTATTTAATTTTAGCAAATAAATCAACCTTAAATCATTGAGTGTCAGGAAATACATATTTGGGGTTTAGTCAGTTGTGACACTGATTGATTGATCCATAAGTATTTTTGCTTGTTAGTCTTTAGGTGTTAGTCAAGTGACACAGCCTGGTGGTTAAGGACATGCTCCAGGGCCAGGTTGCTTGACTTGTAAAACTATCCCATCTCTTATTAGCTGTGAGAACTTAGGTAGATTATATAACTTTCTTGTGCCTGAGTTTCCTGATCTGTAACATGAGTACCTATCTCATAGGGTCATTGTGAAGACTAAGTGAGCCAACCTGCTATGTGTCTGGCACATAGAAAGTGTTCAAAATATAACAATTATATTTTTGTGTTAATTTATGGCATATCTCATTTTTGTAAATAAAATTCTGAGTTAAATTAAATATAAACACAAAGAATATAAATTATTGAGTTTTATTTTGGCTTAAAGTCTCATGTTTAATTTTTAATGCAGTATTTCTGTGTGTTTTTCTTTATGGGAAAATATTTTTTGCATAGCTTTGAAAGAAATGACTGAATTATTTTATTATACAGCTTCTTCATCAGAAACAAAAATATAACACTTATTAAAATATAATTATTAACTCCTTTGCATACTTAAAAAGCTGTGTCTTTTTATGTCATTTAAGTATTGTGAGTGATCAAAATAGTAGTAATTAGATAATATTGGTCACTTAGTAAGCGCTGCTTTACCAAGCACATTCTATACACTTTCTCATTTCATCTATAAAATAGCCCCAGTAAGTAAGCATATTATTTCTTTCTCTCTCTGTCTTTTAAATGAGATCAGTGAAGCACAGAGTGGTTAGGCAATTTGTCCAAGGTAACACAGCTAGAAAATAGTTCAGTGAAAATGCAAACCGGATTTATCTGATAATACAGTCTGAGCTCTTAATCTATTTGCTTTCCTGTAAGGCCAGATTCTGGGCTCCAATTTAATATATGTAGATTTGTAAAAGATAAAATACATAGCAATAAAATTATTTTAAAAATACATCCTTTTTTGTAATTTAATAATCAGATAACCAGAGGGCTAAAATATGTTTTGTAAGAATAATTTATTTGTAGTATTTCTAGAAATGGCATTAAATGAAATTACTAGTTAGTTCCTCAGTCATGTTTGCTCATTTTCTAGAAAGTTCTTTTCTTTCAGAAACATTAAAGTAAATGACATTGCAAAACTCTATTTCTATCTTACAAAGTAAAGCCTTTAGAAAAAATTCCAAACGTTTCTTTGCAAAGTGTTCACTTTTGCAGTGTTTTTCATCTCAATAACAATGAAACAACATCCTCGAGCCCCTCTGCCACCTCTTCACAGCTATGGATTTGTTCAGAATTGCTCTCTCCCTCTGTCTCTAAGCACACACTGATTAAAATGTTTTAATTAAAAGGATGACTACTACAGAAAAATTATTGAGCAATTCTTCAGGATGAAAATGCTTAGTGTTGGAAGCCTAATTCTACAGTTCATGTTCATACTGAGCAATATTTTCTAAAAGGTTCACCTCTGTGTTGTGTAATATTGGATACAGTCCCAACAGCTAGAAGGTATTGTTTTTAAAACAAGGCCAAGCAAGCATAAAAGTTTGTATGATGATACAGATTTGATTAGCTCTTAAGCAAAACAAGTTCAGCCAGGCTGGTTTAAGCAGCATTCTATACTGAATCCTATAACTTTCTACCACTGCCGTCCTTCTAAGAAAGAGTGGGCTTTTGTTACATTCTAAAACCATTTTTAAAAGGAAGAGGCGATGTGGTTCTGCAGGTCATAGTGTCTCAGAAAAACTGTAGAGACACGGGGATGGGAGCCAAGTGACTTAGAACTGTAATACAGCTCATAAGAGATGAAAAGGCACCAATATTACCATTTCTGAGGAAGAATGGGGTCCTGTTTCCTAACTGATGAAACTCTCCACCAACGAGAAAATGTCACTTCTTCCTTTTGAAAGTCACTCCTCATTGCCTGGTGTAACATTCCCTCTAGCAGCTGTTGGCAGTGCAAAAACTTGGAAAAGCCATCTTGGGCCAACCTGGAGAATGAATTAATGTTACGCCCCTAATCAAGGAGCAGGCTTTCAACAAGCCAGGCATCCATACAACTTACAGAAGTGGCCCATGTAAAACCTGCTCCGGTTATTCACAAAAGCAGAAGTACATGAAATTAGCTTAGTCCAGTGCATCTCAACTTTAATGGATATAGGAAGTACCTGGGTGTCTTTTTAAAATGCAGATTCTGATTCAGTGATTCTGCAGTTGAGGCCTGGATTTTGAGCTTCTATTAATCGTCTAAGTGATGTAAGGTTGATGCCATCGGTCAATGGACTTAGCCCAGCGTTAGTCTCTTTTCTTATCATTTTTTTAGGCAAGATTACAATTTTGCCACACTGGCCAGATGGAAGTCCACCTTGATTTAAAGGAAATCATTTCTAGATTGAACCTCTTTCACTAACAATTCAATTCAAATTCAACAAACATTTACTGAGAACTAACTTCTTTCTTACAGTTCAACTGAATCTTCCCCAAAACAACTTACAGCCATTTTCCCTAGCTTTCACACAACAGCTTTCTGTTCTTTAATATAACTGCTTTGTATTCTACGATAACCTTTGTTTAATTTGTAGTCCTTTCGAGTTTTAGAGTTCTAGAATGTGTGGAAAAATGGACAAGCTCCTTTCACGTTAGACGTTTTTGCTATGTGTAAGAATTACCTTAAAAACTTGGGAAAGTGGGCTCTACTTCCAGGATCCCTCAGAAGCAAGTATAGTTTGTAACAAATTGTACAAATGAATAAAAATAAGAGATTTTGGGGGCTCATTATACAAGGCAAAGATTCTCATTCTGGAGGAAGTAAGACAGAATTACTTCAGGAGCTTAATCCAAATACACGCGCACTCACTTCTTCCTTTCTCACATCCATCCTTCACAGATTCTGATGGACAACAGGCTTTTCCAATCTTTATTCCCTCTCAAGGCGTCCTCCATTGAGAACTATGGGTTTGGAATCTAATCACTCAGGCAACATCCTCTTGACTTGTGTGGCGAGTTGAAGGATGGCCCCCAAAAGACATGTCTACCCACAACCAGCAAATGTGACTCTTTACCTTATTTAGAAAAAAAGTCTTTGTAGCTATTATTAAGTTAAGGATTTCAAGATGGAATCATCCTGGATTATCTGGGTAGGACATAAATCCAACAAGTAACGTTTTAAGAGATAGAAAAGGAGAAGACGCAGACACAGAGGAGAAGGTCATGAGAAGATGGCAGCAGAGACTGGAGTGATGCAGACACAGCGATGCCACAGCCACCAGAAGCTGGAATCACAAGGATGTGTTTCCCCCCCCGGAGCCTCCAAAGGGAGTGTGCCCCTGCTGGCACACTGATGGCAGAAGCCCGGCCTTCAGAGCTGTGCCAGAATGACTTTCTGTTGTTTTAAGTTGGCCAGTTAATGATATTTTGTTATAATAGTTTCTATTAATGTTTAAATTAAGTTTATTTACTTTTTTATTATTATGGATACATAGCACATATATTAATGGCTTACATGTGATGTTTTCATACAGATATACAATGTGTAATGATCAAATTAGGGTAACTGCGGTATCCTTTGTCTCAAGCATTTATCATTTCCTTAAGACAGAGATTTAATTATTATTTTTCTTTTTTTTAAAAAATGAGATGGGGTCTTACTATGTTGCCTAGGCTAGTCTTGAACTCCTGGGCTCAAGTGATGCTCCCATCTTGACCTTCCAAAGTGCTGGAATTACAGGTGTGAGCCACTGCACCTGGCCTAATTGTTATTCTCTTTTAGCCAAGGGATTGCATTTATATAATTCTAGCTTGAGGAGACTGAAAGTCACCTGGGAACATAATTTCTTTGTACAACACCAGAAAGGCCATTGAACCACTTTTACTCATTGCTCTCAAGAATTCCAAAGGACAGTGGAGTAAACCAAATGTAGATATTCTTGAACGTGATGGTAAGTATTCTTTGAGTGTAGGCACACAAATGAAAGTAAGAAGACAATTTAGTCAGCTGATACCATCGTCAGTGAGAAAGATGATCAGGAGTGGGTGATGCAGATGGAAAGAATAGACACTGTGAGAGAGATTTGGGTGGAAAAGCAGCAGGTATTAGTGACAGATGCAGCACGGGAGGCAGCTTTAGGAAGAGGGAGGTGCTAACAATGACTCCCAGTTTTCCCTGCCGTAAGCAATCATGTACACAGTGTACCATGTGATTTCTTCAGATAGAAAGCAATTGAAGACTAAGAAAAGGAAAAGTGTTATGACCCAGGTTTAGAAAATGCAGAAATTCAAGTACATCTGCAGTATCTATGGAGTGAGATCAACTTGAGCGTTACATGGATGCTCAGAGGAAAGAACTGATGTAAACATTTAGAAATGATCAGTGAGTAGTAGTACTTGAACAAAAGGGACAGTATAATGTTGACTGGGAAGAATGTAAAGAAAGCAAAAAGAAGGTCCAAAATGGATCCTGCAGGAGCTGCAAGTAAAGAAGAATGATATGCTTTTAAGGATGACTGAAAATGAGCTGCCAGAAAAAAAAAGAAAAACTGGGAAAGACTGCTGTCCTGGAAACAAAACAAAGAGAATATTTCAGGAAAGAAAATATGGAAAACAGTGTCCAGTGCTGTTGAGAAAAACCAACAGCAAACACACAAAATTCTTTGTACCATGAAATATCAAAAGACTCATGGATTAGATATGTCTGATAGCTCTATAACTGCCAGTAAAGGAGTACTTTGAGGGTAGAAGAAAGGCATTTTCAGACATGCATGTTCCCAAAATATCGACCTTCTTTGTAGCTTTTATGCAGGAAGCTGTGATATATTTGTCAAAATGGGAGAGTAAAACAAGGAGAGGAAGACCTGCAGGATGCAAGAACTTCAACACTGGACAGAGATAAACAGACAAGCAGGGGGTGGGGATCCCAGGATGACAATGGCCTGGCAACGTAGTGGCCAGCCCACCAGAGCGGAGCAGATCATAGATGCCCTGCAGAGACGTCTCCAACAAGATGAAGTAGTTAACGTACCAGATGCATCGGAAGAGACACAAAAATTCAGGCAGCAGGTAAAGAGTTTGGTGAAATTAATGTTGAATACATAGAGAATGAAGCAAACGAAAAATAAGTAGTTATTAGCTCCAGAGAAAGACTATGCAAGAATATTTATCTAATCTAAATCATGATACTGCTATATTGGGAGAAAGGAAGGGGAGACGGTTGGAAAGTTGTACATGTGAAGAGAAAGTGGAAGATGAAAGAAAGTCAGCAAATGACTAAAACTGAAAGCTAACAGAAATTTTTAAAAATATATTATTTAGTGACACTGTTGTGGATGCAAAAAAACAGCTCAAAATAATGAAAACGGTTGCCTCTGAGGTGAGGAAAATGGAGATGGGGGAATGGGTGTTTTCTCTCTCTCTCTCTCTCTCTCTCTCCCTCTCCCCTCTTCCTCCCCCTCGCTCCCTCCCTCCCTCCCCTCCCTTCCCCCCACCCAATAAAAATTGTAGAATTCTTTGGCTCCTTAAGTCCCTTGATTAAAATTGTTTTTAAAAACCATAGAGAATTTTTTTTAAATGTCCGTTGAGAAGTTAGTTAATAGGTATAAAAATATAGCGAGTTATATGTAGTTAATAGGTATGTATAGTTAGTTAATAAGTATAAAAATATACCTAGGAAGGAATAAATTCTGGTTTTCAAAAGTACAGTAAGGAAATTATAGTTTACAATAACTTATTGTATATTTCAAAATAGGTAGAATTGGAATGTTCCCAACACAAAGAAAAGATAAATGTTTGAGGTGATGAATATCACAATTACTCTGATCATTACACGTCACATACATGTATTGAAATATTACATGTACCCCCCCCCCCAAAACAAGTATAACTATATCAATAAAAAATTTTTAAAAAGACCTGTCCATTGAATTGAAAACAAGTAACTTTTTGATACAATCACTAGATTGCAGTTAAGGCACAGAAGTCTTTTAAGGTAGTGGGTAACATGCTCACAGGATGCCATTTTAAATCACTCCCCCAGAGAGAGACAAATCCTTGTTCCTCTTAAGTGTGGCCTCAGAACACTTATCTTAGAATCCACTCAAGTGTGTATTAATATTTAGTTTCTTGAACACAACACCATTTTTATGAATCAGAATATAGTTTTGGTTGACTATTCCTCATCCCAAATTTTTGGGACCAGTAGTGTTTTGGATTGTAGATTTTTTTTTTTTTTCAGATTTGGGGATAGTTGCTAATATTAAGCATCCCTAATCTGAATATCTGAAATTAAATTATGTAGGTGCTCAATAAGTTTCAGATTCTGGAGAATTTCAGATTTTGGATTTTCGGATTAGGGATGCTCAATGTGAATTTAGAGGAGACAAACTTCAAAGAAACTTTCTGGATAATTCTTTGCCTATTAAATTTGGAGAAGCAGGGCCCTAGGCAATGATTCTTAACCAAGTGGTCTCATCCAAATGACTAAAGAGCATTCTAAAGATAGCCATCACCTCTCCTGCCACACATAGCAGTCCCAATTCAGTAGGTCAGAATTGGTTCCCAGTGTAAATACATTGCCTTGAAAAAGTTCACTGACAGTTCTAATGCTTCTTCCTGGATAAGGTCTTCTGCTGGGGAATTCCAGGGCTCAGTCTCTGTTTCTCACCACACCCTTTTTTGGAGACTATACTGCAAAGACCTGTGGCCATACATTTAAAAGTCTGCAGTACACAATTCTCTTCTCTGTAGTGAAAAGACAATCAGCCTCATTGTCTCTGATCCTTCACTTATGTAGGCAAACTTGTATCAACTATTTGAACTTATGTTGCTTCATTCAATTACTGTCACTTCATCAAGAACCCTAATGTCCACAGATACCTTTTAAATTGGAGCTGGATAGTATATTTCAGTAAGTGTTGGGACTATGGAAAGAATCATTTTGTAGCTCTCATATGAAAAAACTTAAGATATATGTTTACTCGCAACATGGAATTTAGAATATATTATTATTCTGTAAAAGTCAACGTCTTGTCATTTTAAAAAATGCCACTTAAATGAAAAAATTATTATTCTTTCTCATTTCGAGTACTGTAAATACATGTTTGGGCTTCCATAATGAAGCGTGTATTACAATGATAATGTTATAATATTGTTATAATAAAAAATTCATCATGATATTCATAGATTTCAAATTATCTTACCAAAAATGTAATTTATAGTAGAAATCCTAAGTAATTGACATTCCCAGATAATTCATATAATAATATATTATCTCTAAGACCCATGCGTCGATTCTAAAGCAATATTGTTCACAAAAACACTCAGTCAACAAACACACTGATGAGTGATTAAGAGATCCTCTATTAAACTAAGAGCGCCATTTTAGTAGAGGAGAAGAGGCTGACTAGCTGGAGAATACTCACACTCCACCGAGGCATCAGCCCGCAAGGGAGATGGCCCCAGGAAGCCACTTTCATCCACTGGGGCTTATCCCAGAGGATCATTGGTAGTTCTGATATGTTGTGAGAGGGAGACAGGAGACAAATCCCCTCAGCTAGGATCCGCTGACATTATTCAAAGCTTAATGTTTATAATAAATTCGTAGGGCCCTGAGATTATTGACTTTTCAGGAATAAGATTTTCATAATTTAAGGAGTCATGCAGGTTTTCTGCATTAAATGTAGCCTTACAAGTGGTTTTACATGAGAAGTTAAAAAGTACCAATTAACAGAAGCAGTAAAAGACTGACACATCCATATTCTCATAATATATGCCTGGAAGGAATCATCATATATTAACATTTTAAGGTTAAAAGTAACACTTCTAGTTCTAAGCCAAAACAAAGTTTTCATATTCAGTTTGGATGACAACACACAATCTTTATATATTATTTTGTTACATAGTTGTTAGGAAATTTGTGAAAAACATACTTTCAATTTATTCTTCTGCCACAATGTTAGGGCCTCTGGGTCCATTAGCTATGTAGCCAGAGCTTCTCTGGAACTTTCCAAACTGGGCATTGGTAGTGCTCCAGAGAGAAACATTATGGAAATGGAACTGTTTCTCCTATACATACAGATCAGCCCTTGAGAACTTAGAGAAGGCTCCAGATTGTCAAGCATTGCTTTTCTTCTACCAGACCTTGTGGACTATGTTTTTGTTCTGTCCTGTTCCATCAGAGTGTCAGAGAGATGCAGAATAGGAGAGAACACAGGTATCTTTCTTGTGTGACTCTCCATCACACATGGTCACTTGGGAAACCTGCATAACATGGCCTGACTATTGCCAAGTGACATGAAAATAACTCCTTAACCTACACCTGGTAGGCAGAAACCAGCACCTTGGGTCCTGCTCTGTCTATCACTGAGCCTATCAATCCTTGTCCCAACTCTCCCTCAAGGCTGAGCTCCCACAAACGCCTCTGGAATCCTCTACTTCCTTCATCCCAAGGGAATAAAAAACTTATATACCACCAAGTACAAAATAAACCCTTAAACTACCTACAGAATAATCAATGTAGACTATTTGCTCAATGAAGAATAAGTGCTCCATATAAATTCAGCCTGATCAAAGGAAATTTATAAATAGTTTATTACATGTAGAATATAATCCTGAATATCAATAATAGAACATTTTACTTACTTAGATCCTTTTCAAAATGTCTCTGCATATAAGCATTTGTCATAAAATATTTTATAAATAAGTTAAATGGCTGAATATATGTACTTTTTGTATTCTCATAGCTTTGTAATGTTTGATTACAATGCTGGATATAAAAGAAATGCATATGAAATGCAATCAGAATCCAGAAGACTGAGTAGTTAAATCTGGAACTGAAAGAAATGCCATTTATTGTAGAGCTTAAATAATGAATAGAGCATCGAAGAGGAGGGCTTGGGGTGGGCTGGGTAAGAATTCCAGGCAGACGGAACAATCAGTGTAAAGGTACACATGTAAAGGCATATTAAAATTGTTTAACTCTGGGTTTTCCCCAAACTAGTTAAGGATTTGCCTGTAGATAGTTTATTTATAAGGTCGTCACGTGGAACAGGAGGGGAAGACAATGAAGTGCAACAGGAGGAAGAGGAAACACCAATCCAAAGTCGTATTCCTTGGATGATGAGAAATAATGCGTATGATGTACATTCTTCGGGTGATGGATACCCTAAAAGCCTCGACTTGACCACTATGCAATCTATGCATGTAACAAAATTGTGCTTGTAACCCGTACATTTATATAACTTCAAAAATGAAACAAAGACGTCTTCCTGAGATAGTTGCCCCTGTGAACTGGGCTCAAGCTCCTGGGAAACCCTCAGAGGAGCATGTCTATCGTATTTTAGAATCATCTGCTCAGGAGATGGGATAAGAGCCTACTTGCTGGCTCTGCTTCCAGGGGGTAAAAGATTTCCCCAGATGTGTTAACTCATGTGCACTGGAACATTCCAGCAGGTGTAGAATGGCCGAGCAGATTCCTGCCAGTATTTTAGGTGCTGTTGGTAGAGAAGCCGAGGGGGTGAGATAAGAAACACATTGTGCAGGGGAGGCGAGATAGCAGAGTACATCTTAGCACAAATGCTTGCCTCAATAAAGGCTGGAGTAAAATATTAGATTAAAAGGATGTGAGGCTGAGTAGAATACGTGTTGATGCATAAGGTAAGAACCAAGTTGTCTGATGTAACTGAAGTGCATATTGTAGTACAGAGAGAACACTGGGGTACAAAACTTACAGAGAAAATCTTAAAAGTTAGGTTGTGGATATATCATGAAGGACAAAAGAATGCTTTGTAAAAATGTCATGCTTCATCCTGTCATCAGTGAAGAATAATCAAAGTTTTTAGGATAGATAAAAGAGTAACCCAATTATATTTGTAGTTTAATGAGAGAATGCTAGTGCCAGTAGTTATTTATTTAACAAAAGTATTGAACTTTCTTTTGTACCAAGCACTATGCTAAACCGTGGGCATATGGCAAAAAACAAAATCAAAAAGGTGATCTTGGCTTCACAAGTCTCTTACAACCTATTGAGGAATAGCTCCACAAGCTACTGTAATAAACCAAGGTATGTTTTTGGATGAAGGTGTAGGTGATATTGGAGCACATAGCAGGAGTCCTTGGACAAAGGTAGGAGGTTCGGAGAAGGTATTTAGGAGAACTGACGCTAACCTAATACTGAAAGGTGAGTGGAAGCTAAATGAGGAAGAAAGGAGAAGAACAGCCCAAACAGAGGGACTGGCATTCCAGATGGAAGAGGGAAATTCACATGTTGCCTCCAAGGAACCAAAGGGATTCAGTACGGCTGGCAATAATGGATATGAGCACGGGTGCTGAGAGATGCCCAGGGAGGTGGAGAAGAACCTGCCTCTGCAGCAATGTAGAAAATGCAGATTAGAATAGTCAAGAATTACTGAACCAAATGAGCAAAAATGTTATGAAGCACCCTTGTCCTTTAGTGCAAATAAGTTAACTTGTATTTAGATCCAGCCCATACTTCCCAAGCCACAGTTTCAACGAATTTACTTTTGGCAGACAGAATGGAGTCTGTCAGCTTTCCCAGTTCAGAACCCACCACAGCACTCCATGTGGACACTTATGTCTCCACGTCACAATCCACTGCGATGGACATTCCCCCCCCAAGGCTGGAATCTCACAGCAGGCAGTGGATCATTGTATCAGACCCTTGAAAATAATGCTGGCATTATTACTATAATAGTAATAATTAAAACCACTTTGATCCGTCATGCTTTTGTTCCACCCTTCTTTCATTTTCTACAATAAGCAGGCTTTACCTGGCTTGTTTCATGTTTGTTTTACGTTTGACCATCTTTGCCATGTATCTATGAATAGACTACAGCTGCTCCTCTCTTGGTGACTGTGGGTGTTTTGCTGTCTACTCCCACATTTTTGGAGGGAAGATTAAATATGACACATAGCTCTGAGACGGGGAATGTCTGTCTGCTACATTTTGGGAAAATTAAGGATGAACGAAAGGTCACGTGGAATAACAGATGATTTGCTTTGCATCACTTGTACTTTACAAGGGCAAACACAATGCTCCAGGAATGTGTAAAATGTATATCATGCTAAACTTGAAGTCATCCTCTCACTTGTCAGAACATGGCTTATAGTCCTAACTTCCAAAACTTTAGAGCCCTGTGAAATACTTGGACAGGTTCCAAAGGAGAGCAATGAAAGTGATAAAAGATTTGAAGGCTAATACCTTTGAGGGAAAGCTAAAAGAACAAGAATTATTTCTCTTATAAATGAGAAGTCAGAAATAATTTAACAATCTTCAAGTATATGGAATGTTTCATGTGTAGAGCAATGGTGTCCGAATCCAGGTAAGTCTGAGTAATGAGACCTGGGTACAAAAAAGGAACCCCAGCAGGGAAGGTTGTTGTATGTTGACACTGGGAATTTGCCTGTAGAAACCTCTCCTTCAGAGGCCGGAAGATTAGACATTATCTAGCAGTGAGGTGTCATGTACTGTCTGCATGAACACTAGGGTAAAATAAATGACTTCTAAGAATTTTAATTCAGTGGTTTTCAGGTTTTTAAAAGGTCTTCCATTTGAGGGGACACCGAGGGCAAATAAATTATTGGCCAAGACTTTATTCTTACATCTTACACTTTCTTGAAATAGTAGCACATCCACAACGAGAATTCCAGAAGCTTCTATCATACTACCAGTTTAGAATTCTTTCTCATATGTAATACTTTTAAAAATATTTCTATTCCTATATTCCTCAGTTCATCTCTATTCCACTTATCTCTCTACAATCTAATAAGGTACTGTTGTACTGAGCCATCTCAGTCTCTAGTCCTCAAAACTGAGGATGATAAATATATAGTCTAATACTTGAGTTGAAATAAACATCATTCCAGTACAGGAGCGAAATCTATGCATAGACACCTGCATATTTTTGGAAGTATGGGAAGTTATAATTTTATGACAGCAGCATAGCATTCCATTTACAATCTTTTTAGAAAGGTGGATGATAACAGAAGCTAGGACAATACAATAAAAGACTATGTCTGCAATAAAAAGTCAGACTTCGCTCTCCTGAAATGGGCTCATGCAGATCACTATATCTCTGTTTACGGGGAATTTTAAGATAGTCACAAAAGAAAACTGCCAAACATGAAGGAATAATTCATTTAACAGCTGTTCAGTAAGGTCAAAAACACAGAAACCGCTGAAGGTTACAGAAGTATAACTAGAACTCCTGGGAGTTTAGCTTCGTTACAACAGAGACTTTAAAATCATCTTCTGGTTTTACCTCACCTGATATTAGAAGGCTTATCATTGGTTATCAGATTTTTGGAGCTCAAGATCAATTCTGTGATTTGACTTATACCCCATGCCATCATGACTGACGAGACAGAGTTAATAAATAAAAGCACAGATGTCTCTGATGCTTAGTTCAAAAAGAAACAAACATGGATCAATAGGGACAATCTGACACGAATGTCCCAATTTCTGCCCAGATATCAGCAATAGGAAGGCTATTGCGTACAATCCTGAAAATCTGCTCTCCAAATGCACTATTGACAAAAAAGCTGGACATAATAAGAAATTAAATGAAGCTGAATAAATACCCATACTGAGGGCTAAACATCAAAACTATATTTGGTGAAAAGTAACCAAAAGAAAAAAAAGCACACATCAAAAGGCCATCATATGAAACGTTGCTATTTTCTGTGGTTTCATAGCTTCAAATTGAAATATAAACTCAGCCCAAAGCCAGATTTGTTTCTTCTCTATTTAATTTGAATAGATTTCTTTCTACTTTTGTATTTAAGGGGCTTTGCCTGTTTTCCATTTTTTTCTAATATTTTAAATTATACTTTAAAAATTCTCAATGAAATCCACATTTTATGAAATAGTAGAAAATAGGTATAATTTTGCAATTAAAGTCATCTCAGGGAAACTGCAAAGTAGGATTTTTTTTGGCACTTCTGTTTAAGAGCATAGACTGATTAAAATAGTGATTACCATAAATCAACATACTACAGCCATAAACATGTTTATCAAAGTGACTTTTCAAGTTCCTGATTTGTTAACCTCATCTTATCTTAAATTTTATAGATTCTGTGTTTTCTCTAGCAGTTCAGCATTATCTCAATATTCCAAAAGCCTCAGTAACTTGATACTGCTAGTACCACATTTGATTACATTTGCTTTTAAAAAAATAAAGTTGTGCTCAGACTGTGAAAACTCCTTCTCATTTGTACAATGCAGCAAAGCACAGCCCTTTGCATGTCCTGCTTACAATTTGGAACTCTCCTCTATTACAGCCCCACTAACTTATGGTGAAACAAAAGCAAGAATTGAATGAAATTAATCAAGCTTTGACAGGAGAATTTTAAAAAATTCCTCAAACAATTCAGAACATTTCAAATAATTATAAAATGCCCTCTCAGAATTAAAAAATTCTTACTATAAGTGTGCAGAAACCCTTTTATGTTTAACAAATTTCTTAATCCTAAGAAATTCATAATTCATTTATCATCCCCATTTTAGGAATAGGATAATCAAGATTATGAAAAATAATACAACTTGTTTAAAGTCAATGGCAGTACCAGACCTTAAACCTTGGTCTCTGGTGTTGAGCTCACAAAACTTGACTACTGAACTGCAAACATATACAGATATAGAGAGAACTCTCCACTCACGTGCAAGTTCTGTCACAGAGATGCATTGGCAAGGAATTGCATTTTTTTTTTCCTTTCAAAACATTGTGGTGAAGAGAATTTTGTTTTCTAGGAAAATCCCCAATGGCCCTGTATTAGTCCCATTTTTGCACTTCCGTGAAGAACTTCCCAAGACTGGGGAATTTATAAAGGAAAGAGGTTTAATTGACTCACATATCTGCATGGCTAGGAAGGCTTCAGGAAACTTAAACAATCATGGCAGAAGGCAAAGGGGAAGTAAGCACATTCTTCACAAGGTGGCAAGAGAGAAAAGAAAACAAAGAGGGAAGAGCCCCTTATAAAACCATCAGACCTTGTGAGAACTCACTATCATGAGAACAGCATGAGGGAACTGCCCCCATGAGCCAGTCACCTCCCACTGGGTCCACCCCTTGATACCTGGGGATTACAATTTGAGATGAGATTTGGTTGGGGACACAGAGCCAAACCATATCAAGCCCATTTATCCAAAAGAATATTTGTGGAAGTTATCTTTCCAATCATTTCTATAATGATGTTTCTGAAAGAGATCACATGTAGGGGTCTAGTTGGGGCACAGGAATGTATCTCCCTTAGCACAGAGGATGAGATTCTTTCCCACTCATGGGCTATAAGAGACAGCCCCGTTAACTGCCCCCTAACTCCAGCAGAGAGATGGTTAATGGGTGGGGACACCAAGGAATCACTGTGAGGGGTTCTCAGTTTCTTCAGTCTCCCTTAGATAATTCAACTTAAATGGACTATTAATTCCATTCTTCTTTTTTTTCTTTGAGACAGTCTCACTCAGGCTGGAGTGCAGTGGTGTGATCAAAGCCCACTGAAGCCTTGAACTCCTGCGCTACAGACACATACCACCACTCCTGGCTAATTTTTAAAAAAAATATATGTGAGATGGGGATCTCAGCTATGTTGCCCTGGCTGGTTTCAAACTCCTGGTCTCAAGTGATCCTTCTGCCTCAGCCTCCCAGTAGCTAGGACTACAGGCATGCACACCACCATGCTGGGATCCATGGTTTTCTTTTCAAGTATGAAGAAATGCCTTCCTTCTTTCTTTTCTGTGGAAGAAAGGTACTCCTTATTTTCAGCTAGAATTTGTCACAATTTCTATCTTACCATGATCTCTGAAACAGTTTTTGGGACATTTTCTTAAGGTATGAACGAGCGTTTCTTAGCCTTCTAGCCTTTGAATAGGTTGTTTCTTATTGAGAATTCAATCAAACTCCTCATATGTCCATCAACTCTACAGAAGGAGACCTGAGGTCTGCCTCACAATATGTCTGAGTATTCTCAGTTGTGCTATATTCCCCTGGTCTCCTCCCACTCCCATTTCAACACTCTAAGGAATACTCGATGCTCCCGCCATGTGAAGATCTGCCCTCTAACTACAAACCTTGTTAGCTCCTATTTTCCCATCCTCTTTCACTCACAATGCACTGTGGCATGTGACAACAAAATTCCTAAAAGTTTGAGGATTACCAACTTCTGGGACAGTACATTGAAAATCTCTTATCTTAAAGTCTCATGTTTATCTCTGTATTCATTTTAGGGTAATGAAGCTCAATGAACTGGGTGGCTTAAACTGTAGAAATTTATTGGCTCACAGTTCCGGAGGACAGAAGGCCAAAACTAAAGTGTTGGCAGGACCATTGTCCTGAGACTTGTAGGGTAGGATCCTTCCTTGTGTCACCCTCGCATCTGCTGTTGGCCATCAATCCTTGGCACTCCTTGGCTGGTAGATAACACTCAATCTCTGCCTCTGTTGTCACATGGCACTTTCCCTGTGGGTCTCTCTCTTTAGCCTGCTGTTCTCTTTTTTGTGTGTTTCCCTAAATTTTCCTCTTATGACAAGTATTTCTGAAGAGCATCCTTTAACTGCCTTTCCCCCCATTCCTTTTCATCTTTTCCCCCCCATCATTGATTAGATTTCGTATTATTTTCTTACATCATCATTCAGCCTTGAGTGAGATGAGTTTTTTTTTCAACCCATTATGTCAAATGAAGTTTGTATTGGAGATTGAGGGTAGTCAGGGCCATGCTCCAAATACTATAGCACTTCTCCTAATGACATAGGATTGTGCATATGAAGAAGTTCCATTTACTTTTTCTTCTCCTGACCAATCAAGTTTGAGAGCTATAGTGTTAACTACAATATCAAGCCTCTTGACTCTGGCCTGTCTCAGACAGCTTCCTGCAAACGAAGGACAAGTCTGTGTGGTTCTTCTACTAAATCTGCCACTTTGTTTCTCCTTAATACCAGACTGAGTCTTAGGAAGCAAGTAGGACCAGCTCAAGACCCAGTTCTTATTTTTCCAAATAACATAATGCCACTTTTCCGTCTCGAGTAGGCTACTGTTTTGAAAAACTGTGTCTGTTGTATTTGCCCAAGATATGCAGCCATAGGCATCATTTCTTAGCAAGTGGCTGCACTTCTGTTTGACCCCTTTTTTTTACTGGGCAGCCACTGCATATACATGGTGGCTTAGGTTACAAAGGTCTAATTGTGTCAGATATTGAGGGTAGTTCTTTTCTTTTCTGTTTCTCGTCATCCTTACTGTTTTGGAGTTATTACCAAGAGGCAATGGGAGCAGTACTGTTTTTATGCCACTATTATTTAAAACCAATAATGAAGACTGGTCTCTCATTTTTGTTTGGCTTCAAAGTTTACTTAACCTTTATATTTTATGTTTATGTTTTCGGGAAAAGCCACAGAGATAAGAAAGCTGAGAAACTACAGTCAAAGAAATTATTCATGGTCATGAGGTAGCACATACAGGACAAGAATTTTCTTGTTCTACTTCTTACATTCAAAGAGCTTGCCACTGTATCTTGCTTTGACATAGTTTTAATGGTGGATTTGACCTTATTTCCCAGAAAATAAACATAAAATCTGGACTTTCAATGTACTAAGAACCTCACATTTAATTTCATGCTTGAAAATACAGTTTCTATGAGATTTCCAAGTCTGAAATAATAAATTTTTCTCCAGTGATTCTTCCACACATATTCTACTTACCCTCAGAAGTAGATTCAGATAAAGGATAATTCATATGAAAAAAATTGAACTGTTACTACATTTTAAAAAATCTATTTTACTGAAAGAGAATTTATTTCTAGATCATCTATACAGTGGCATTTGTGAACACCTGACTTGTTAAAAGTATTAAATTAGAGTGGTATGTCACTTTCATAGTACTCTATATGCTGCTATCTTTTTACCTTTTTGCTGACTACAAGAAGGTAGATGTCTGATGCCCACAGTTAGATAGACTCAGGTATGTAACAACTTCTGATACCAATCCAAAATCTAAAAATGTATTGCCTCAAGATTAACTGAACTTGAAAAAAAAACTAATAAATTCATGAAAAAGGTTTCTGTTCACTAATTTGCATTTTCAGACAAAAAGCTACTGAAGGATGAATATGCCTATACCGTTGTATTTAGTAAGACATAGACCTTCCTGTAGGAATTTACTCACACATGTGTCACTAAAGTCAGTACACATAAAGACTGTGTGGTAAAAATTAACCTAGCTCAACCTTGCAGACACTTGGAGAGTTAGGGCAAAAGCATTGTAAATAGATTCCTTCTTTTAACATGTTCTAACTTTTCCCTTCCTGTTACCTAGGCTGCCAGGGGTGGGTGGGCAAATATCTTTCAGCTTCTGAAAACTCCTTTGTTTGGAAGCAGAGAGAATAGTGGTTTGGCCTGGTATAATTGTTTTGTTGGTTGGCACAGAGTTGTAATTATTCTGTGATACATCACAAGATATATTGATCACACAGTAAATACATTGTTCTTCCTCTGGGGTCCTTTCTTGTCAAACCTAGTTTTTGCTTAGAACGGGATGTTTCCGCTTCTCTATGAATATTTTATCTGCCCTTCTTGTGTCTTCTTCTTGTTAATGTATTTTCTTAATACATTCTAACAGTGACTACAAATAATATAAGGGTAGTAAGACACCCTTATATTTATTTTTATTTTAAAAATAAAAATAAAGAATAAATTTCTTTGAAGAGGGTCAGTTCTGACATAAAGAGAAAACAAATGTTGATTGTCCACATTACATTATTTCAACTCTCTCTGCATCTTAGTGGTGGCATGAAATGTTTTCTATTGAAGATCTTTCTGACCTACCCTTTGATGTTAGATGTAACATTAGACACGATGTTAGCTATGTAGATTACAAATGAAAATAAATATAATTTAAATAGTAGAATGTAAATTGAATAGCTAAAGCTTAAATCCATAGCGCAGTAACAATCGCGACATCTTTCTTAAGTATTTACTATGTGCAAAACACGTTGCTACTGTTGTGAGCAGCAGGAATGTAAGAAAATGGACATTCAGCTCTCAGGAATTTTTTAATGCATTTCGTGAGATGACATGGAAATGAAAAGAAATATAGACTAAGCAAGAAATAAATGATTTTTATAAACACTAAATGATTATTCTAAGGCTAATAAATTCAGAAGAATAACATCAAGTCAAGGTCTAAAAGATCTCATGTGAGAGGGTTGGGGTTAACTAAGCCTTGAGAGGTAGATAGAAATTGGATAAGTAGAAATAAAGAGAAGAGATTTTAGAGTGAAAGAAGGTATGAAAGATTTGGAGGTAGAGAAGCTCTGAGAAGTTATTTGATTGATTAGAGAAGGTGGTTCATATGGGTGAGTTGCAGAAAGGAAAATTAGAGCCATTCTCAGAATCTTAGCGCAAAAGAAGATCTCAAGGAGTATCTATTCTAATACTTAACTCTAGCCCAAGATCATACTTGAGCATATTAAAAACTGAATTGATATAAAGACATGTTTCATTCTTGTGGTTTTTATATAATTGGTGACTTTATTAGTTCTTTCACTTTAGATTTTATCTTACTTCAATTTGTACTTATTTTCTCCTCAGTGCTGGATAGAACTCTGCACAATACTTCATATTAGTCAAAAGGAGCTAATAATGCTGTGGTAAAAAGACAATGTCCCAAGTGTCAGAGGCTAAACACACCAAAAATAGATGTCCCATTCAAAACAGAGTAAGTGTACAGTGTGGGCTAACTGGAGACTCTGCTCCACATGATTACTCAGAGATCCAGGATAACTGAGGCAACCTTATCATTCACTACACTCTCTGGAACATTTGATTTCTAGGTTGCTTAAGCAAGGGAAGACCTAGCTGTGGGGTTACAGGCTGGCTTTTTATGCTTTGGTCCATCACTTCCCCACATCCGACTGGTCAGAACACATGGCCCTCCAAGCTGCAGAGGAGTAACACATAGGGGAATAGATGGAAGGTTTGGTGAGTTCCATTGTCTCTGCCACACAGAGAGCTATGCGGGGAGATACATCAATGGAAAACACATCCCAAAATTTTCCATACCTTTTGTTTGTTAAGATACCCCCTTTCCTCAAAACATAAACTTGCAGACTTTATTTTCTAGCTTTTTAATCATTGTGTGGGTATCTTCCCTGAGACCGTCTCCAATTGCTCCCTACTCTATCCATAAATAGAAACTAAAATTTAAGTTGGTTCTTTTATTAAAAGAAAAAGCCAGATATAATTATATGTATTATCTGTGTGTACATTTTTCATTTCATGGCTTATCCATAACCAAAGGTAATTTCAGACTAACTCTCTCCATTACATGTCTGGCTGCTCACTGAACTCATCCTACTTTACTGTTCTTCTGAGATTTTGCTCCAGCTCCTTTACCATCTAGGCCTACTTCTTCCACCATGTCAGAAAATGTATTCTTTCTTAGGTCTTCAGCCAAATTCCCCCTCTCCAAAAGGCTTCCTTGGGTTCTCCCAACAAAAATTAATCCCTCTCCTTCCAAACTACTGGAGTGTGATTTTTTGAACATCTTATGTTTTCCCTGGAGTACTTTGTATTCACGGCTCTATAAAGCATGCAACAACAACTTTGCCCTTCAGACATTCGTGGTGTCTGAAGAAAATGTTCATTGTCAAAATTTGCAGGGGGAAATCAGGACTGCTGCTGGGATCTACTGAGTAGAACCAGGGATGCTACAAAATATCCTTCAATGGGCTAGGTGCAGTGGCTCAGGCCTATAATCCCAGCACCTTTGGGAGGCTGAGGCAGGCAGATCACGTGGTCAGGACATGGAGACCATCCTGGCCAACATGGTGAAACACTGTCTCCACTAAAATTTCAAAAATTAGCCAGGCATGGTGGTGCGTGCCTGTAGTCCTAGCTACTTGGGAGGCTGAGGCAGGAGAATCGCTTTAATCCGGGAGGTGGAGGTTGCAGTGAGTTGAGATCATGTGACTGCACTGTAGCCTGGAGACTGAGGGAGACTCCATCTCAAAAAAAAAGAAATCCTTCAATGGTTGGAACAGACCCCACAAACAAGATTTATCCAGCCCAAAATGTCAGTGATGTCAAGGTTGAGAAGCCCTGCTATAGAGCATGAAAGCTAGAGCGAGAATCATTTTTCCCATCTTCCCTTCCCTCAGAGTGACAACCATAATGCTCTGTAGACAGTAACATATTCAATATTTGGTAATGATCAGCCCCCATAAATGTCTGAGAGTCAACAGGCAGTATTATTAGAAGGGATAAGTTGCATTTTAATAATGTCCATAGTTGAGTCTTCTAATGCTTGCCCATGGTTTCCTCCTTTTCAGGCTTGTGGGGGCATTATAATTTCCCATTCCCTTTGTGGTTGAGTAGGACTTGTTAGTTTCAGCCCTTATGTTATAGGTAGAGGTGACTTGAGTCATTTTTGAGTGAGAGCATTTAATTACTAGTGGGAGACTCTCTGGCTCCTTCTTTTTCCCACTGCTGATATAAGCCTGCATCCATAGTAGGTGCCCCACAAGCATGGGAGGATATGTAACATAAGCAACAGCTTGTTGCTTCACCAAAATTCTACATGCGCACTGGCTCTTCAGCATCATAGGCATATGAATATTTTAAAAACTCTCATAGTAGACTTTGCTCACTGCTAAAACGTTAGCTTATCCCAGCATGATTTCTCTAAGAACTTAAATGTTATCATTGCAGCTTGTATACTTCTTTGTGTTGACCTAGTATTCCTTGACATGAAACTGTTCCTTGGATTTCTTTTGCTGATAAATTAACACTTTTTTAAAAAGTCAACAATTCATGAAAGCTTTCTTAATCAGTCTTCATTCTGCTTTTGAATTTTTAGTTTATGACTTTGACACATAGGGGTGTAATGTTATTGACTTTACCCATCCACATGTAGTTTATATATGTTTTTGTTTGTTTATTTGAGACACAGTCTTGCTCTGTCGCCTAGGCTGGAGTGCAGTGGTGCGATCTCAGCTCACTGCAGCCTTCGCCTCCCAGGTTCAAGTGACTCTCCTGCCTCTCAGCCTCCTGAGTAGCTGGGACTACAGGCATGTGCCACCACGCCCAGCAATTTTTTTGTATTTTTAGTAGAGATGGGGTTTCACCAGGGTTGGCCATGATGGTCTCGATCTCCTGACCTCGTGATCCGCCTGCCTTAGCCTCCCAAAGTGCTGGAATTACAGGTGCAAGCCACCATGCCTGGTCTATATATGTTTTTAATTGTGCCACCTTGTATTTCAATTTGCAACATGAAATTAATTCTCTTTGCTTCTATTGGTTCATAAAATACATTCTGTTAACATGAAAATATTCATGGGACATGGAAATACCATAAAATAATAGAAAGAACACCAAATTGGGGGAGTGAGACAGCACATAGAGCTTTGGACCTAAAAGTAGAAAAACTGGGTCTCCATGGAACTCTCCCCACTTATTGCTATAAGGTAAATGAAGTCTACACATGCACTCAGTAAACTCTTATGCACTATGCAAAGGGGAGTTATTATTAATGTGCTGACAAGGCTCTTGCTCTATTTCAGTTACCACTGAACTTCACAACAATCAATAAGTAAGTTGAGTTCTCAGTTTACAGTTTCCTTATTCACATACTGCATCATGCAATAGTCGGTTCTGGTTCCCTTTTCCAGGTATTAAAAGTCCAGGTTGCTATACACGTTTATGCTTAAATTTAAATGCTTTACAAATATCCCACCCTCTTGGAAAAAATATAAATTATTATCTCATTTTTCAAATTATTTAAGCATCCTGGAGATATACAATTTCTATAAATACTCCCCATTTTCACTACTTTGTATAACGAACAATATGTGACTCACTGCATGTTTTCAATAAATGTTGAGATGAATAACTATTTACCATAATATTAAATCATTAATCAAAAATTATGATTTTAATATAGATTTAATAGGTTTAAATACTAGTAGTAATGATAATAATGGTTTTTGGCTAGGCAGTGTTGCATAGGGATTATATTTATTATTTTATTTAATTTCACAACAATGATACGAGGTCGCTAAAAATACTGATAAAGTGAAAATGAAGAAAATGTTATTTTTTAGATTGGGATATATGATCTCTTCTTCATTTTAAATTTCCCAATGCATTTGTGATCACTCTGTGGAATCAGTGTACAAACTATAATCTGAAAGAAATTGGTGGTATTTTTACAGTACGTGAACACAACCATCTGATTTATAGTTCAATCTGTTAATGCACTCTGTTATTAGGCCACCTGGCAGTTTTATGCATTGTGAATTTAAAGAGGAGCTCAATGTAACATAAGCTTTACAAGCTGGGGAAATATTATTGAAATGAAACATGAATGAGGACCATTTAAACAATAAAATAATGTGTATAGACTACATATTTTTCAGTTTTAGCAAACACGTGCCTTAGATATAAATTCCAAAATAACTTGAGGTTCTGATGAGCTATAAAAAAGAAATTAAAAATAAACTTATTATTTACTATTGTTAATCACATAGTATTCATGTGCTTATTGAGAAACAAAAATACAGCCACACCACCTCTGAAAAATTAAGATCGTATATAAATTACATTTTCTTTTCGTACTCACGGAAGTGTACTTGGGGGAAATGCTGTCAGAATGAAAAACCAGAATTGGGAGATGAAAGAAAAAACTGTAACTTATTGACCATCTCTTTTATGACTCTCACTTTTATTATCATTTAAAGAATTTGATCCACCACTGTGGAAGTACCAAATAAGGCCTTTACAAAGATAATCCTAGAAAATATGTCACTGAGATTAAGCAGTGGCATAACAGTGAATCTGTATGATGCTTGAAGAAAGCGTGTCTTCTGTAATGTGATGATATTCATCCTGTATTGTTGTAAATGATCTAGTCGTAGCTCATGTCATTTATGAAAAGTGTTATGTTTTAAGTAAGCTACATTCTTCACAGTGATCCACAAAATTTGGGCTATGCTAGTCAATTTTATGACAGGGTTGTAGTCCTCCTTAATTAAATTGATGAATTTGGAGAGTTAAGATGGTTTTTATTTTTATTCAGACTTGAAATTACAATCAAACTTTATTATCTGCATCAGGCTTTCAAAGGGAGCTTATGTGATTCATAACTAGATAATTTCAAAACATATTTTTCAATGTATATTTGCTTTAAGATACATGGAAACAGTTTAAGGGAAACTATTTTTGTTTATATAAATATATCCATTTTCTCTCACTTTTAGAACTAGAAAATGTGAAAGATTAATAAAGATGTTATGACCTATATATTTTGAATAATAAGACATTCCTCAAATGGAAAATCCTACTATATGCCCATAAACACTGAAAAAAAAAATTTTTTTAAGAGTTAAAACAATGGCTTTTTAAATAGCTATTTCTTTAGACTTCATGAGGAAGTATCAAAACTGCTCTCATTGTCTCAGTATTATTCAAATACTTAACTGTCAAGTGAAAAAAATGAATTACACTTTCTTATGCATTGGAAAACAAAAACAAATGTCTGAAATATATCCAGCAACTGATAGTTTATTATGCTTTTAACCTTAACATTTACTTAATATTTAGATATTTGGATTCCATACCTTGATTCTGATGTTTCTGTTTAATCTGCTGGTTTTAATCCTTCCATTTAGAAATTTTGATGTTACAATGTCCAAACTTATGAAAAAAGAAAATTATGAAAATAAATGATAAATTAACAAATTAAATTCTCCTAAGCACAAATCACAGTATATTATTTGGGTTAATTTTTTGAGAATTGGTATTTGGGTACTTATTTTGCCACTTATGGAGGTGACTGTGTGTTTTTTTGCCAGTCTGATGTGCCCTGAAGACTTTTGGTTTGGGAACTTGAGGAGGTCACAGGATAGGATAAAATTCATTTTACTGAAGTATACTGGTTATGAAAATTGCTTGTTCCAGTGGACGATTTCACTACTTCATTTACAGCGTAAGTGCTCATTGTGTTCCCACTGGCTGGGATCTGACCCCTATATTTCTCATTTTCCTTCTGAAATGTGGGTCAGCTGTGTTGTCAGATTCCTATTCTCCTGTAAAACATTTTATTTTTAAATATTTGACACTGGAGCCTTCTAAAAGAACAGGTTAAAAAAAATGTCCTGCTGGATGGCATTTATGACTCAGAGAAGTATCATTGCCACTGACCTCACAACTCTCCTTAAATAGTCAGAGAAGGGCAACAAAATTGTCAATTAGGCTTCCAGGGAACAGCATTCAGCCCAACTCAACTCGTGCTTGGCAGCATAATCATGCAGATCTTGCTTCTGCACGAGAAGCCTTTCAAGCCTATAATAACGAGGGTTCAACAAATTTGAACTTCCTCTCTCAACAGCAGATTTAGAAGCTGTTGATTTGTTATACATTGACAAAAGGGTTTTGTAGCATTGACATGCAGCATTTAAATTTATCTCAGATATTCAACCTAATTCTTAAATTCACAAATCAGAGGTCAGACTTCTAGAAACCTTAAAGAAGAATATTGCTGCATACACACACACACACACACACAACTTCTCTCTGTATATTTATATGTATGTAAAATTACTCTTCATCCTTCTTTTTTATTTCTCCCTGATGTTGCATTTTATGCCCTTATGTTTTGGAGAGAGTATTGAGCGAGGGAAGATTTGTCAGTATTCAATAACTTGTTCCTAAGAGAAACTGAAACTCTTATTCACAAACCACAAATTATGGAATTTGCTATACAGTATACACACCAATAAGAATAAGAATAAAAGGAATTTCAATTATAACTTGCTTTTTATATTTTGCTAACCACCACAAGATTTTTATGATTTAAATAAATATAAATTACTCTAAGGCTAGGGAAGAATATAATAAAAGGAAAATACGATTAATGTAAGATTCAAAGTTGAAATAAATACTATGGTAGAAAGAAATGGTCAATAAGATATGCTCCTTTTATCTGCCAAGTCACCATCCTAAAACTGGACTGTAACACTTCAACTAGTAAGATGATAGTCATCTAAAATATTTCCCTTTATGGAGAAATGATATCTGGTCTTACCTAATAAACCTGACATGTTTGTTTCATTTGTAAGTGAACTTTAAAAAAAAAAACCAGGCCTAGACTTGTTTCTCAAAGGGAGAGACAGAAAGAGAGATGGGACCAAGGCCAGTGGTTCTTGCTGGGTCTATGAGAGAAGAATTATTTCTCCTTCATGGAAAGAAAGCCAGTTATAATAATCCTACCTACATGCAAACAATAGAGGCTCACTGGAGTATCTGCCAGCAGCTGAATTAAGAAATCAAAAGAATAACAACAGCTGGGCTGGGTCCTGTATTGGTCACCCATTGCTTTATTAAGTTCCCAGCCAGAATGGATCTCTTCTGTCTTTCAGTGTGATATATATACACAAAATCCCAACCACGCTTTTACATTAGAGTCTAAATTCCTTAGCCAATTAGTGTTATGATTTTATCACAGCAGTTGTTTGAAGCTAAATTGCAGCAGTTATTATCCATGATGGGTCCTGCTCCCTGAGGTTAGTTGCTCAGGTTGAACAAACCGGGAAAAATACCTCGGAGAAAATTCGTACTAGAAAATAAATACAATGTTGATGTTTTATCAAATAGAGTGCTAGGGCCAGATTTAGCCCAAAATGTCCCTATTGCCCAACTTGGTAATAGTTAAATAAATTCACAAGAATGGCATACATTAAGAAAAGAAGACAAAGGGCTTGACCATCTGTTGAAAAGATCTCATGAAATTCTTCACAGAGATTGTGCAACAAATCTGCTATCAGGTTCAGGCACAGAGAACATACATTGGAATCAATGCCTCAGTTTTTATACAGACTAAAAATCTACTGAGGTGATATGTTTATGTATTTCTGAACACTTAAGCTCCCCATTTTTTTTAACTTTTAAGTTCCGAGGTACATGTGGAGGTTTGTTACATAGGTAAACTTGTGTCATGGGGGTTTGTTGTATAGATTATTTCATCACCCAGGTATTAAGCCTAGTACCCCTTAGTTATTTTTCCTGGTCCTCTTCCTCCTCCCACCCTTCACCCTCCCATAGGCCCCAGTGTCTGTTGCTCCTTTCTATGTGTCCATAAGTTCTCTCATTAAACTCCGCTTATAACTGAGAACATGTAGTATTTGGTTTTCTGTTCCTTGTTAGTTTGCTAAGTACCATGGCCTCCAGCTCCATCCTGTCCCTGCAAAGCACATGATCTCATTCTTTTTTATGGCTGCATAGTAACCCATGGTGTATTTGTACCACATTTTCTTTATCCTTTTTGAAAAGGTTAAAACTATATTTATTGGTGTGATTAGCGACCTGATAGAAATTGTTCAATTCTCCCACATTTACATGTGATGTCCAGATATGTATGGTCATACATAAATTGATTGGTTTTGCCACATTGTATATTGACCATTACAATGAAAGAAGATAAAGGATGACAGACAGATTTCCTGTCAGCTGATTCTAAACTGTCTGCAAATATTTTTAAAATTCAGTTTATGAGTAGCGCCCCCCACAGGCAGACAAGCGACCTCATCAAGCAGCTCTCTGACACCACAGCCATGTAAATCCACAAAGATGGGAAAAAAACAGCACAAAAAAGATGAAACCATCAAAGACCAGAACACCTCTTCTCCTGCAAGGGATCACAACTCCTCAACAACACAGGATCACAACTTAACTGAGAAGGAGTGCGAAGAATTGATGGAAACAGGATTCAGAAGGTGGATAATAACAAACTTTTCAGAGCTAAAGGAACACGTTCTAACTCAATGCAAAGAAACCAAAAACCTTGAAAAACGGTTAGACAAAATGCTAACTAGAATAACCAGCTTAAAGAAGAACATAAATGACTTGATGGAGTTGAAAAACACAGCACGAGAACTATGTGAAGCAAACACAAGTTTTAATAGCTGAATCGATCAAGCAGAAGAAAGGATATCAGAGATTGAAGATCAACTCAAATAAAAAAAGAAGTCAATACAAGAGAAAAAAGAGTGAAAAGAAACGAACAAAGCCTCCAAGAAATATGGGAATATGTGAAAAAACCTAATCTATGCTTGATTGGTGTACCTGAATATGATGGGGGAGAATGAATCTAAGCTGGAAAACACACTCCAGGATATTATCCAGGAGAACTTCCCAAGCCTAGCAAGGCAGTCCAAATTTCAAATTCAAGAAATACAGAGAACACCACAAAGATATTCCTCAAGAAGAGCAACCCCAAGGCACATAATCGTCAGATTCACTAGGGTCGAAATGAAGGAAAAAGTGCTAAGGGCAGCCAGAGAGAAAGGTCAGGTCACCCACAGAGGGAAGCCAATCAGACTCACAGCAGATCTCTCAGCAGAAACCACACAAGCCAGAAGAGAGTGGGGGCCAATATTCAACATCCTTAAAGAAAAGAACTTTCAACCCAGAATCTCACATCCAGCCAAACTAAGCTTCATAAGTGAAGGATAAATAAAATCCTTTACACACAAGCAATTATTGAGAGATTTTGTCACCACCAGACCTGCCCTACAAGAGCTCCTGAAAGAAACACTAAGCAGGGAAAGGAACAAGTACTAGTCACTGCAAAAGCAAACCAGTCGGCAAAGGCCAAAAATGCAATGAAGAAAATGAGTCAACTAATGAGAAAGAAAACCAGCCAGTAACAAAATGGCAGGATCAAATTCACACATAACAATATTAACATTGAATGTAAATGGCCTAAACACCCCAGTCAAAAGACACAGACTGGCAAACTGGATAAAAAGTCAGAACCCATCGGTGTGCTGTATTCAAGAAACCCATCTCACATACAAAGACACACATAGACTCAAAATAAAGGGATGGAAGAAGATTTACTAAGCAAATGGAGTACAAAAAAAAGCAGGGGTTGTAATCCTAGTCTCTGATAAAATGGACTTCAAACCAACAAAGATCAAAAGAGACAAAGAAGGACATACATAATGGTAAAAGGATCAATCCAACAGGAAGAGCTAACTATCCTAAATATATACACCCCCAACACAGGAGCACCCAGATACATAAAGCAAGTTCTTAATGACTTAAAACGAGATTTAGACTCCCACACAATAATAGTGGGAGACTTCAATACTCCACTGTCAATATTAGACAGATCAATGAGACAGAAAATTAACAAGGATATCCAGGACTTAAATGCAGAGCTGGACCAAGCGGATCTAATAGACATATACAGAACGCTCCATCCCAAATCCACAGAATATACATTTTTCTCAGCACCACATTGCACTTACTCTAAAATTGACCACATCATTGGAAACAAATCACTCCTCAGCAAATGCAAAAGAACAGAAATCATAACAAACACTCTATCAGACCACAGCGCAATCACACTAGAACTCAGGATCAAGAAACACACTCAAACCCACACAACCATTTGGAAACTGAACAACTTGCTTCTGAATGTTGACTGGATAAACAATGAAATGAAGGCAGAAATAAAGATGTTCTTGGAAACCAACCAGAATGAAGACACAACTTACCAGAATCTCTGGGACACCTTTAAAGCAGTACTGAGAGGGAAATTTATAGCAATAAATGCCCTCCAGATTGGCCAGGCATGGTGGCTCACACCTGAAATCCAAGCACTTTGGAGGCCAAGGTGGGTGGATCACCTGAGGTCGGGAGTTCAAGACCAGCCCGACCAACACGGTGAAACCCTGTCTTAAAAAAAAAAAAAAAAATGCCCACCAGAGAAGAGAGGAAAGATCTAAAATCGACACCCTATCATCAAAATTGAAAGAACCAGAGGAGCAAGATCAAAAAAACTCAAAAGCTAGCAGAAGACAAGCAATAACTAAGATCAGAGCAGAACTGAAGAAGTGAAGAAGATAGAGACACAAAAAAACCTTCAAAAAAATCAATAAATCCAGGAGCTGGTTTTTTGAAAAGATCAACAAAATAGACCGCTAGCCAGATTAATAAAAAAGAAAAGGGAGAAGAATCAAATAGATGCAATAAAAAACAATAAAGGGGGATATCACCACTGATCCCACAGAAATACAAACTGCCATCAGAGATTACTACAAACAGCTCTACTCACATAAACCAGTAAACCAGGAAGAAATGGATAAATTCCTAGACACTTGTACTCTACCAAAACTAAACCAGGAGGAAGCTGAAACCCTGAAAAGACCATTAACAAGGGCTGAAGTAGAGGCAGCAATCAATAGCCTACCAACCAAAAAAAGTCCAGGTCCAGACGGGTTCACAGCCAAATTCTACCAGACATACAAAGAGGAGCTGGTTCCATTCCTTCTGAAACTGTATCAAACAATACAAAAGGAGGGGAATCCTCCCTAACTCATTTTATGAGACCAACATCATCCTGATACCAAAACCAGGCAGGGACTCAACTAAAAAAGAAAACTTCAGGCCAATATCCATGATGAACATCAATGCAAAAATCTTCAGTAAAATACTGGCAAACAGATTGCAACAGCACATCAAGAAGCTTATCCATCACGACCAAGTAGGCTTCATCCCAGGGATGCAAGGCTGGTTCAACATACGCAAATCCATAAATGTAATCCATCACATAAATGGAACCAAAGACAAAAACCACATGATTATCTCAATAGATGCAGAGAAGGCCTTTGATAAAATTCAACAGCCCTTCGTGCTAAAAACTCTCAATAAATTAGGTATTGATGGAACGTATCATAAAATGATAAAAGCTATATATGACAAACCTACAGCCAATATCATACTGAATGGGCAAAAGCTGGAAGAATTCCCTTTGAAATCAGGCACTAGACAAGGATGCCCTCTCTCACCACTCCTATTCAACATAATATTGGAAGTTCTAGCCAGAGCAATCAGGCAAGAAAAAGAAATAAAGCATATTCGATTAGGAAAGGAGGAAGTCAAACCGTCTCTATTTGCAGATGACATGATTGTATATCTAGAAGACCCCATCGTCTCAGCCCAAAATCTTCTCAAACTGATAAGCAACTTCAGCAAAGTCTCAGGTTACAAAATCAATGTGCAAAAATCACAAGCATTCCTATATACCAATAACAGACAAACAGAGAGCCAAATCAAGAGCTAACTGCCATTCATAATTGCTACAAAGAGAATAAAATACCTAGGAATACAACTAACAAAGGATATAAAGGACCTCTTTAAGGAGAACTACAAACCACTGCTCAAGTAAATAGGAGAGGACACAAACAGAGGGAGAAACATTCCATGCTCATGGTTAGGAAGAATCAATATTGTGAAAATGGCCATACTGCCCAAAGTAATCTATAGATTCAATGCTATCCCCATCAAGCTACCAATGACCTTCTTCACAGAACTGGAAAAAACCACTTTAAACTTCATATGGAATCACAAAAGACCCCGCATAGCCAAGACAATCCTAAGCAAAAAGAACAAAGCCAGAGGCATCACACTGCCAGACTTCAAACTGTACTACAAGGCTACAGTAATCAAAACAGCATGGTACTGGTACCAAAACAGAGACACAGACCAATGGAACAGAACAGAGACCCCAGAAGAAGCACCACACATCTACAACCATCTGATCTTTGACAAACCCAGCAAAAACAAGCAATGGGGAAAGGACTCCATGTTTAATAAATGGTGTTGGGAAAACTGGCTAGCAAAGTGCAGAAAGCAGAACCTGGACCCCTACCTGTCACCTTATACTAAAATTAACTCCAGATGGATCAAAGATTTAAACATAAAACCTAACACCATAAAAACTCTAGAAGAAAACCTAGGCAAAACCATCCAGGACATAGGCATAGGCAAGGACTTCATGACTAAAACACCAAAAGAAATGGGCAATAAAAGCCAGGATAGACAAATGGGATATAATTAAACTCCAGAGCTTCTGTACAGCAAAAGAAACCATCATTAGAGTGAATAGGCAACCAACAGAATGGGAAAAATTTTTGCAATCTACCCATCTGACAAAGGGCTAATATCCAGAATCTGCAAAGAACTAAAACAGATTTACAAGAAAAAAACAACCCCATTCAAAAGTGGGTGAAGGATATGAACAGACACTTTTCAAAAGAGGACATATATGAGGCCAACAAACATATGAAAAAATGCTCATCATCACTGGTCATTAGAGAAATGCAAATCAAAACCACACTGAGATATCATCTCATGCCAGTTAGAATGGCGATCATTAAAAAATCTGGAGACAACAGATGCTGGAGAGGATGTGGAGAAATAGGAACACTCTTACACTGTTGGTGGGAGTGTAAATTAGTTCAACCATTGTGGAAGACAGTGTGGTGATTTCTCAAGGATCTAGAAATAGAAATTCCATTTGACCCAGCATTCCCACTATTGGGTATATACCCAAAGAACTATAAATCATTCTACTATAAAGACACATGCACACGTATGTTCACTGTAGCCCTGTGTATAATAGCAAAGACCTGGAACCAACCCAAATGCCCATCAATGATAGACTGGACAAAGAAAATGTGGTACATATACACCATGGAATACTACGCAGCCATAAAAATGATGAGTTCATGTCCTTTGTAGGGACTTGGATGAATCTGGAAACCATCATTCTCAGCAAAATGACCCAAGAAGAGAAAGCCAAGCACCATATGTTCTCACTCATAGGTGGGTGTTGAACAACAAGAACACGTGGACTCAAGGAGAGGAGCATCACACACAGGGGACAGTTGGAGGGGGTAGGGGAGAGACAACGGGGGTGGGGAGGGAGGGTGGGGGGGGAGGGATAACATGGGGAGAAATGCCAGATATAGTATGCACCAAAAGTAAAATAAATTAAAAAAAAATTCAGTTTATAAGAATTACCATGATCAAAATATTGTCAGTTGTTTTTCATTGTCTCTTTCATTCCCTGAGGTCTGTGACTTAGCACAAAGTACCCATACGCCTACCCACCATAAACATATTGACTTGAGTAATTGTTTGTACACATCTCTCACATTTACTCCTTGATCAAGAAGTTTCCTTGGGATTTAGGGATTCCCTGAGCAGTATCTAGCTATATGAGGTAGAAATGTTGTCACCAATAGTTCTGAGTCAGTGTATTTTTAACATGTGTGAGACTTTTAGCTGAGTCACTTGCCCTGGAGAAGAGACAGGAAAATGAAAAGCAAAGAGAAGGATAATAATAGTGGGAATTCTTACACGCATTGGAAAAAAAAAAGAATTTTGGATTATTTAGAGGAGATGTAATGAAACTAGCCCTTCACTCTTTCATGCTTTGGTATAATGTGTGTACAGATGTGGTGTCCATCTTTCAGGTTTGTAAACATTTTAGCACATGCTCTTTGCATAACATATCGGCACTGTGAGAAAAATGTGAACTTCTGCCTTTTAGAAGCTGGCAGACTAAAGAAGCAACGTTCAGATGAGTTCTAATTTTTACCGTCACTGTGTGCCCAGCATTACATTGGCTGTCGTCATGTATGTTATTTCATGTATCCCTCACAATGACCTTTTGATACCTGATTATCATGCTCCCACTTTTCAAAAGAGGAAACAGTACTATTCTAATTTGGATTTGATTTTTCCCAGGCAGTGGTGCCCTTCATTGAAGCTCAAAATGTTACAGTGTCAAGACTACAAAAATATAAAACACTTTATCTGAAAATTAGGAAAACTATAAAAAAATAAAAAAACTTCACTTTTAATAAAGGAGCCAAAGAACATGTAGAATTCACCTCTTCATTCACAACAAAGTCTGCCGACTTGCAAATGAAGAAATTCATAAATAGAAAAGCAATATTCATTCTTCATCCCCCTCTTCCTCCACTTTAAGATACTATATTCATTCTCCTATGCATGCAGCAGTCCCTCAATTAAGGATGACTAAGAGAGGAATCTAATTGGGAGATTCTACAAATGCTAATGTTTGAACTGAAGATAAACCTGCCTATCAGACTGGGGGTGCAGCAATGGGAGGGAGGGAGGTTATGCTGTAAAGCTCCTTTCCTTCTTGCTCTATCTTGTCCACACTTGTGCTGGAAACTGCTTGTGCTGGGAAAGCTTGGCTCAGACCTCTAAAGCACAGGTGTCTTTATCTTTCTTGACACAAAAATGGCAACCAAAAGCAACTTTTATTTTCTTCAGAACTCATTTCTTACCACCACCATGTGTTTCCTGTTACCTAGATAGGGAAAGGCAGGATCCTTAGTAGGCTTAGCTTGGCACATTTACCTTGGAAGAGGCTGAAATGTCGTCAGCTGTTCTAGAGTCTTGATTTGCCTAGGTACTTACAGCTCTATAGGAGGACAAATTAAGCAATATTTGTAGCAGTTGCCAAGCAGCCTGAACACCTGTGATTGGAAATGGCTAGAACTAAGTAATATGAGATGGCAGTAGCTCTGCAGAAGACACACCTAAGGACTGAAAATGAAACCTAAATAAAAGGAGAGGTACAGGAGACCCCAGACCTGCCCCAGGACAGGCAAAGGGGACAGGCTAAGAAGGTGATGTATGTGCTCTTACAGCGTTTGCTTCCCTAACACAGCTCTAGGGGATCCAAATACATTCCTTGAAAGAGTCATTCCTTGAAAGAACAGAGTAACATTGCATCATCAAGAGCTTTCAGTGCACAGATTTTATGAACCACCTTGCACCATTCTGGATGAGTTATGATGTCCAGCTGCAAAGGGTGTGACCAGATATGGCAGAACAGAAAGTTATCAGAAATGATGCAAATACCACTTCCTGAGATGGTTAACCAGAAAAACAGAGTGCAGCCAGTGCTGAGAGCTACTAGCGAGAGCCCTAGTGGATGCCGTCAACTCCAAGACACGTGGCTAACAGAGACCCATGAGGGGGAGAGCCCAGCCCAGAATGCTGCACTGCTCAGATCTCCCTGTGAGATCCTCAGCCCCACCCCTCAAGCATGAAAATAAAGGAAAATCTTGACTCTTTCAAGGGAAATTTCAGGCACCTAGCTAGCCCTGAAAAGTAAATGAGTGATTTGACAAGCAAGAAGGAAATGGTAGCATGAAACAACAGAGCCAAGGAAGTTAGAATCACAGGAAGTTTAGTTTCCCTTTAGAAACTAAAGATAATATCTTAGCTTATGTCCCTGAGTTGTTTTTCAGAAACCCATACCCTCACCTAACAGATCTGCTGGCATGTAGACCTCAAATAAGGGCGATAAAAAAAAAAAACAAAAAAAAAAAACAAAAAAAAAAACTTCAGCTGAATTAAATTTAAAGGAGTTTAATTGAGCAATGAATGATTCGTGAATTGGGCAGCCCCCAGAATCACAGCAGATTTACAGAGACTCCAGTGCAGCCTCGTGGTGGAAGAAGATTTATAGACAAAAAAAGGAAAATGACCTACAGAAATCAGAAGACAGGTACAGGACAGCAGGATTGGTTATAGCTCATCCTTTGCCTTATTCAAACACAGTTTGAACCTCAGCAGTGTATGAATGGTTGAAGTGTGGCCACTTCAACAATTGGGATTGGCCAAGTCTCAGCTATTGTTACAGAGGCACACTACTTAGTTAGGTTTTCAATCTTGTCTGCCTATTAAGCTAGGTTGTAGTTGGTTCACAAGGACTCAATTATAGAAGGAAGAAGTCCTTCTTCGTACTTATAGATGTACTGAGTTCTTCTCAGGGAAAATGAAGGACTGAACTCTGACCACTGTTCTTTGTTCTAAATTTCTTCCTGGGGGGCCTGGAGGAGGTCACACCCATGAGCCAGAGCTAACGTTCTTTCCATCTGACCCTAACTTTTTAGACAAAACTTTGCATCCTTAACCAACTGCAAATAGGAAAATCTTTGAACCCACCTATCACCTGTGGGCCACTGCTCTGAGATGTCTTTTTAGGTCAAACCAGTGGATAGCCTGTAGGAACTGATTTATGACTTTGCCTGCAACCTCTGCCTCCCAACCTTTCAAAACCCGTACCTGTAAGTCGTGAGGGAGTTCAGGTCCTACGTATTAGCTGTCCAGAGTTTCCTTGCTTCGTGTCCTGCAATAAAAGCCTCACATTCTTTTGCTACAATCCTGGTGTATTTGGTTTTTCTGTGCCAGGTGGGTGGACCCAAGTTCCGTTAAGTAACACCTATCATTCCACTGTGTGTGACCTGCAGAGCAAGTGATTTGGCCACTACTATCCACTTGATATCTTTGGGAGGGTAGAGATAGCTTACTGTTTGCCATGTTCTTTCTCAGGAGAGAGAATAATAATGATTGTTCAGATTCTGGAATAAACTTCAGCCAATTAAGGCTAGTTCTAGCATTGGATCCAACCTGGAGGATTGGCCCAGGGGAAAAATGCTATTACTAACGATTCTAACTAAATATTTGTTTTAGTGTAATTTTAAAATCTTTTTTCTTCAAATCTTGACTCGTCGGATCATCTCTATTAATTAGCAACAGCAACTACTATATGAAATTGAATGATACTGTCTTATTTTCTCAGCCAGTTTGGTGTTTGAATCATAATCTGAATGTTACGTAAGAGGTAGGTATATTATAAAATTGTCTGACTTCAAGTCTAATGAGCCATTCACTCAATTAACATTTGCAATTGAAAAGGAAAAGAACTACTGTGGAAAAAAATGAAAAAAAAAAATAGGGGAAGCTAAATAATAACACCAATACATTTGTTGGTTTTCTTTTTTTCATTTTTCTGATAAATTCAGTGGCCTCCAAGACTTTCATATAAAAGAAAGAAAGTGAATATTGAATCAGGGGAATTTTTAAATTATGTAAAATTTCTGCCTTATAATAGTCATGTGTGGGGAAAAGTATACTATTATAAAACTTTTTAAAAAGGTTATTATGATTATTATTCTTGGAAACCTTGTGCTATAGAAAAGTTAAATTTGTCATTCTCAGAAGCCAGTTCCACCAGCAAGAGGATTTGCATTGCAATTTTTAAAATTTTTTTAGAAAAAGATACTGTGCTAGGACTCTGGCTGCTCTGGACGTGCTCCTAGAATTTGAGGTTCGACGTTGGAAGAGATGGAGGAAGCCGTTTGCAAACAGCCATGACACTGAACCACCAACGGCAAATCCGAGCAAACAGAAATAAATAAATGCTGGATGCCAGAAGGATTGTTGATTTGTTCTTGCCTGATACAGTCCTGGGGACATTTAAGGAGATGTTACCAGTCTATAAAGGAGACTTCAATGAAATTCAAAGACACCAACTAGTTTGAGAACAGCAGGAAGTTTAGTTCCAGCATAGGACTAGTAGGAAGTAGCTAAGTTATAAAGCTTTAGAAGTTCATGAATATACACTATGAGAGCCTTCAGTAGCTATGAGGACAAGTTTGGTAGACCCGAATAATAACCCTGAAAGCCCAAATGACCTTGACTTGACATTTCCATAGCTGCAATGGTGAGCCAGCATAAGTGTCTGATCATTCCTTGTGACTCATTAACTAATACTGTCTTCCTTCATTCACATACAGAAAGTCCTGCTTCCTGTGTCAGGTGCAGGAGCCACTGCCTAACACCCAGGGTTGTTTCTGAAAACTCTTGGGGTAGAATCATGTGTGGTTCAAATCCGTCTGGGATCAAAAAAAATGTTATTGCACTGTGGCTGGGAGTGACTCTATGAAAGTCTTTGTAGATGTTTGCACAAACACTAAAATGTTTATACAAATAAAGGAACATTAGAGACTACTGTATATTTCATCTCTTGCTCCTGAGAAATAGTTTAGCTTCTGCCTTCCTGGCAGTTTAAATAAAATGCTTATAAATTATTTTGTTTTATTTCATGAAGTTGCATTCTCACAGACATTTTTTTTCTAGTCTGGTCTCCAAGTCAAACATTAATGCCTTCCCAGTTTTAAGAATCCAAACTGTTTACTGCTGCCTCCAAATCCCAGAAATGCACAGTAACTGGGATGCCTGAGATCTAACAAAGCTTTGGGTAACCTCTGTTTAACTTTCCTGACATGCTGAAAGATATTATTTCTCAAATTCTGTCTCTAAAGCGACTCCCCTAACAGTTCCAGCCCCTTTTGCAAACAGTTTAGCTTCAGGAATATATTAAAAGTCCCAGTTGTTTAGCTTCCTTTAGTTTTCTTTATATGTCCTAAGGCAAAATCTTTAACCATCTCCTTTGAGGTGGGGCTTACGGTTCTTCTTTTATTCTTCCTAAGACTCACTTCTATGTCTCTCCATTTATCATGAATAGAAGAAATTCAGAAGTTAAAATGCTCATTGTTGAGCAAATGATTTGCTGGGTTCAATAGAATTTGCTTCAGAGAAACTCAGAGCTTTGAAGAGTTTGCTCTATTAGCAGAGTCACATCTTACTCCAAGGCTGAGATCCAAAATCACTACACCACAATAAATATTGCCTGTAATCTAAATTAACTTCGAAATCTCTTAATTTCTCCAAAAAAGAGAATAGTGCACATTTCATGGTATGTCTAATGATATATCTAGCTCTGGAACAGTGCTGAACACCAAGTGAGGCAGCTGGCTAACATTTGGGCCCCACGTAGAAATGAAAGCACACAGAATTGAAATTGTTCAAGATCAATGTTCTTACAATGTGGGTTCTGTCCTGATTCAAGAGAATAAGTTAGCGCTGGGCACTCCTGCTTGGAGGTTTAGATTCCTTTGTGGACTACAGCAGGATACAGTGGCAACTATTGCAAACCTGAGAACTTTCTCTGGAAGGTTAAATGAAGCTCTAGGCTCAGAAGTTGCACTAGAGCAATTCAAACTCACTGTTTACTGACTCAACATCACTTCAGTGACATTCTGATCAAATTTTCCCTATGGTGAAGAAAACTCACCATAGTATTTCAGTAATATTTACAAAGTTAACTTAAAATCTCCATAATTCAGGTAAAAATAATTTATTAGATGTTTTAAGTGGTTTATTTTTTAAATGACAATTTAAAAAAAAATCGCTTTCCAGTAAAAAGTAAAAGATTCTTATTGTACTCAACGAGCTATAAATATCCTGTCTTTTTCTTTGTCCAAATTATAATTTCCATTTGTTTAACATCTAATTTAGTTCTATAAATATCCAAGACCATTTTGATATTTGCTCAAATGTGCCAAGTACTGACCTCTTTACCAAATTAGGTCTGTGATCAAATCAGGAAAAAAATAATACACTTAAATTCTGAATATTATTTGTCTAGCAAGGCAAAGCAGTTAATCTTTAAATGATTTAAACCTTTCTAGAATCTGTGGCTATTGGTGGACTTAACAATTAATACACTTCAGATCATTTATTTCAAAAATATCTTTAAAACAGTTACTTATAATATTAGTTAAACCAAAAGATTTATTCTGCAGTTTCAAATTATAATTTTATTAGTTGTTTATAGAACTATTGATAGTAATCAAGATAAGAATGTTTACATTAACAATTTGTTTTCAGAAGACTATTTAGAAAGTTTATCAGAGAAATACTTCTAAAACTACAAAAGTCTTTTAAAAATTATTAATCTAGGACAAGTTATTGTAAAAGTTTTAGGTAACATAAATAGTAGGAAAAACTCATCTCTCATAAATAACCTCTATTAATATATTGATGTATATCCTTTCTTGTTTTTTCAACACATAAACACACATGTACTTATTAATAGACCCTCTCAAAGCTGAGTTCAGTGAATACATACAATTTTGTAACCTGCTTTTGGTCCATTTAGACATTTATCACATATTCATTAAGTTTTTAGTATTTGTTATTTTAATTAAATGGACCATAAGTTACATACAGATGCTTCTCTAATGTATATTGAGTTTGTTTTTCTTAAAAGTTTTCTTTTTCTGTTTTCATTTCAATAGAATCTCAAAAGATATTTGCCAATGAACAATAACTTGGATGCTCAAAGGGTGAGCTGCATTTAGAAATGATATATGTTTTTATTAACTATTCAGTAAATTTTATAGTCAGTTAGGGTCAATTACATTTCAGAGAATCTAAGTTCAGAGACTTTCCTAGATGTTTGCATGTATAATTTCATCTAATGTATAACTCCATTATCCCCAGCTTTACACTGTAACACTGAAATTCAGTGTAGTTTTCTAATTTTTCTGTAGAATTAACATTTACTAGTAGCAACTCAGAATGTGTTACAAGGCATGTTTCAGCTTTCAAAGTGTTTTTTTCCACTTATTTTATGTTATTTAACCAATTTTCTTAAAAATGTATATAAAAACTAATAATAGTGTTATTTATATTGACTATTACAAACTTAGAGGTAAATATTAGTTTTATTTGCTTTAATTTGCAGATAATAACCCAGAGGTTGATGGATACCAAGTACCTTGTCCACAGTTCAGCAACAATGGGATAGGTGTGACACAGACCTCTGGTTCCATCTTGTTCTCTTTCTGTTCAACTACTGCACCACTGGGAGAAGTGAAACGGGCTGAGTGTACAAGAGGCACCCGAAATAACCATGGTGTGTTTATGTTCATTTAAAATCATAAAATTTGTGTAGGAAATAGAGTCTTCCAGAATGATTGTTTACATGGATTAAATAAATCAGATAAATGTTATATCTCTCATTCATTTTCTGCTATGAAACATGAATTATATGATGTACTCACGGAAATGGGTCCTTTACAGAAAGAATTCTATAGTGATGATCATCTTTCTGATTTTTCTCACAATTGGCACATAAATCTGGCCCCCAATACAATGTGGAGGTCAACTAATTTCCAGGTGTCTTGGATTTCATGGTTTATGTTCTTTAATATCCACCTATATTCTGATATTATCATATACTTGTTCTACATTATTATATTCATCAGACTAAGAAGGGTACACGTTGAGCCCTGATAATCACCTTTGATTCCCTCCCATGAAGGGAAATGATAGCCCTTTTTGGTACGTCTGAGGGGGATTGTTCAGTGTAGAGACTGGATTGTCTTCTCAGGCTCCACCTGAATCTCCTCCCTCCCAGGTTTGTCTGTGCTGAGGCGACCACTTCTAGCCTTACAGCCTAACTTACAGTCACAGAGTTCTCAATCTTCGCCTTTTCATTCTGCTAATGATTATGTAATATGTTGCTTTCTATGCCTTTCTGTACGCAGCATTTGCCATCTCCTATCAGTGGTTGAATTCTTTCTGCTCCATCAGCATGCTCCCAGGCCTAGGGAATACTGGAGTGGGTGATTCAAAGCCTATTTGCAAGGAAGACTCTTTCCCCTTTGCACTTCAAATCTCAAACCTATCTCCATGCAAGCAGCCCTATGATACTTTCTGAGTAACACAATTTAACATTCTTAAGGCCATAAGAGCGCTAATGTTATAATAGATTACTTCATACTAATTATCTTTTATTTATTTCCAAGATGTAGAAATAAAGTTAGCGACAATTTTTCCTAGTGTCTTACCATGACTTGTTTTGATGATGTATTATGGGCACACACAGCAAGCTTCTCTATTATAATACCCAACACCTAATATGTATCTGTCTCCCTGGCAAGGCTGGGCTTCTTGTGGCTCATTCACATTAGTGCCCCCAGAAGCAAGCCCGATGCCTGACACACAGTCGTCAGGAAAAGTCTGATGAACGTAAAAGTGAATGAATGAATCAATGATGTTCCCTTGTGCTACTGAAAAGTCAATTTCATTAAAATGGTGGCTTTACATTGCTATTAAAGAAAATTAAATTTTAGTTACCCTAGCTTTTTAGAATTGATTTTCACACATTCTAGAAAATTTGTTCTTATATTTTACAATATTCTACAATATAGTTTAATGTAAAATTATAAATATGAAGCAGAAGAAAAGCCAAATTCATAAAAGAATTTAGCAATATCTAGTTAAAAACAGACATGGTTCCCTTCAGCAAGCTTTCCTGTTCAAACCATGTCAGTAAATAAATATTTAACAAGCAATAAAGCTGATATTTATATTTACATGGCAGTCAATTTATATTGTACAAAAGCTAAATTCCCCATCCCCAATAATACTTTTTATTCTTTGACGTTAGTCTACAATAAATGGCACAATTGTGCTAAAAAGAAAGAGAAAGAAAGAAAAACCCCGTAATGAAAACCATTCACTATGCCAAATATGTCATTACATTTGTTTTCCTGTTCAGCTGCCAGATGTATTGCATTATATTATCAAATTGATAGATCTAGTGTTATTTCTACATTTACCATTTTACAACAACAAATAGAAATATAAGGAAGCTTTGGTAACAAATCTTGCTTAATATGTATGTGAAGTAGACAGTTTGTCTAAAAGAAAAATATAACTGATGACAGACTTCATTTCAGTCTGCTAGTGCTTATTAAGATGTCTACAAACAAAAAGCCATATCTGGGTACATCTCTTTCTGCAAACAAAGGAAAGTTTTAATTGCTTTAATCAGCATTTGCATTGTCTTTGTGGTGACATACAAAAACAATTCAGGTCTAATCAGGAAATGTCTTCCAGAGGAGAATTCTTCAGCTTAGACTTTAAGTGAACCTAATAACATATTTCCTATAATTCTTGAATAAAGCTTAACAATGTAATACTGTGCTGACTTCTATTTAAATTATTCCTAAGCCATTAATAGAAAGCCTGGTGCTGTTTTTTGCTATGTCCTTATTAGGAATATCATTTTCAGACATAAAAATGGTTCCCATAAAATGAAAAAGTAGACTCAGCAATCAAGCTCAAGTGTCAGTATTACAATTTTTTTCATCAACAATATCTTAAACATAAAGAAATCTTTGCTTCGAAGGTAGTCTTTTCAATTTAGTTTCTCAAATAGGCATTACATCCCTACGAGGTGAAAGACACTGTTATAAACTGAAAATATATATTAAAAAGAATAAGAGAACTCTACCACATTTAAATAAATGCGGCCTGAGGAATTTGACTAGGAACATTTTCAGAACTCCTGGAATTGCAATGTGGTGTTTAAAAAAAAAAAGCCATTTACTAAATACAAATGTTTCTACAACCTTCAATGAGGCAAAAGATCCTTCAATTTATGTCCTAGTATCTTATATATATCACTTGCATTCTGTAAATACTGCAATGATTCCATTCAGGAAATAAATGTTCTCATTAATGGAAGTATAGTGTAAAATGTGGTATGGAATGGAAAATGGGCTTCAAAATTGGGAAAAGCAAGATGCAAAGCCTTCTTTAGTCTCTCTCGTTGGAGTTGTCTAAGCTTAAGCAAGTTATTTTTCACATCTGTGGGCCTCAGTTCACTCATTTTTAAAACGAGGATTCATTTATTTTTGTTTAACAAAAAAATCATGGAGCCTTTCCTGTGGCCCAGGCACTGTGGTGGCATGAGTAACACACAGGTTTTGTCTTCATGATGTTTGCCACCCAGCATGCTAATGTATATTAATTGAAAAATCACATGGACAAACAGGGTTATTGCAGTGTGTCAGAGGCTACACAGGGGAAACTTAACAGTTCTTTGGACGCCTATGTCTTCAGAAAGTGCAGTTGACACTGAAAGTGGAATCGAGTCAGTGATTCAAGTGTGTATTCCTAGAAGAAAGACCTGGAGGGATGGTTTGCAGGAAGACGTTTGCATGCACTGAAATTGACTTTGCTTTACTTTTCTTTTTCTCTTTCTTGGCTGTAATAAATTTACTGCCAGAGCATGAAGTCCCAAGTCATTACGATAGTCTTCCTCCAAAGACTGTGTGACTTTGGACAAATTACTTAATCTCTAGGTGTCTCCGTTCATTCAGTTCCTAAGTAAGGACTTATGTCATAGGCCTATTTGGATTAAACAAGTTATTATTTGCAGGGTTCTTAGAAGAATACCCAGCATATAAGTACTGTTGTTGTTGTTGCCGTCACCTGGTACTCACGGCATGTCCAGGAGACAAACTGATGCAAAAACAAAAACAGAAATAGAAAACTTTAAACACCCATGCCTTATATTTTAACAAAAAAGATAAAAAGTTAATTCAAGGAACCCTTTGCGGCATGTTAGGAAAGACAATGTTTTTTTTTTTTTTCTTTCAATGCTCTTTCTTCCTTCTTCCTCCTTTCCCTGAACTGGGATGACCTGATTTCCTATCAATAGGTAGGCATGGGGGAGAGATTCTGGTCATGAGGGAAAGCAAACTTGCTTGCAGCAAACTAGTCCTGGAGTCATGCTATTACTTCCTCCCTAGAAACGCCACAAGTATTGAGCACAAGGATAATTAAGAAAAGACCTTCTCTTTCAAGGAGCCTATACCCTAGTTGGTGAGAAAACAAGACAAAACTACAAAAGCACACATTTCAACAGAATAGCATTTATAAAATAATCCACGATTATCTCCTCCGTGAATATAAAAATCAAGGCTTATTTATCTTTATGACCCCCAGAGCCTGATAATAATGCTCAATAAATGTTTGCTGGATTGAGTTGAATACATTAACAAGCACAAACAAATAAGAGTTTGAGCAAGTGATTGTCCAAAGAATTTCACATCAAGCAGTGATCACGGTGGAACTCCGGGGTCCCCCATCAGAACCCTGGCAAATGTGGGGGAACCCCTAGCTTCCTTTTGTGAGCTCCTAATGAGCCAATCACCATGGAGTCACTGAAGAGCAATAAAGCCAAATGGTTCAGACTAGGTACCCTTAGGCAGTCCAGAGAGTCTACCTAATATTTAAGACATTTAGTGGAGAAATTTTCTTCCTTCTAATAACATGCCCTAGTTTGAAAGACTTGTTTTCTGTGAATGATTTTATAAGTAATTATATTTATAATTAAATCAATGCCAACTAGTCACAACTTCATGCCTTCATCTATTGCAAAATTATACGTTTTCCTAAATGTAAATATTAGTATGCCAGTCTTTGTGGCATCTGGGCATGGGATAGAGCTGTAACATGGCACTTACCATTTGGAGCAGAGAGTTTCCTTATCCATCAAAGGGAAGTACAATTCTGGTGCTGGTGCACTGGACACGGGCTTTAAGTTAGACAAGAAAATTCTCTCTTTGGATCCTGCTGTTCCTTGCTTGGCCCTTTTTGTCTAAAAATAATAAAAATAAACATTTTTTTCAGTTTATCCCATCTGCCAAAAGCAAAGGTGACCACTTCACTCTCCTTTTCTAAGATTAAAAATATATACTATATTGAGGATATAGGTTATAAAGGTAATAAAGCAAAGGAAATGCTGGTAGATTTCAGGCAGGTGTCCTCTCGAGTTATCTTCAGTTGTTCTGACTCTCTTACAGACTTGTTCCTCAAAGTGCGGTCCTTGGACCTGCTGCATCAGCATCACATAGGAACTTCATGGAAATACAGAATCTCAGGTCTCATCTCAGACCTAGTGGATCTGAGTCTGCATTTCAGCAAGAACCCAGATGATGTGCATGCACATTACAGTTTGAGAAGCACTGTCCTAGGACATAGTATTGGAGGCTCGATTGGGTAAAATACCCCTGGAACCTAGCTAGACTGAAATGTGGTTGGATCACTTGTTGGTCATGTGACATCAGATGGCTACCCCTGACCAGAAGTGCTCCAAGGAATCTTTTAGGTGCTTAGTGACAAGAAGTTTAATTCATTCAATGGATTCTTAAAATAATTACCGGATGACACTCCCTGATGAAAGAGAGGGAAAAATGAAGTCCATTACTGATTTGGAGTTACTACAGAAAATCACGCACAAGCAAGGGAAGGCAGAGATGCCTGGAATGCTTCTCTATTGAGCGGGCACTATCAGAGGAATAAAGGCATAGAATTTACATAAATATGGAAACGCAAGTTTTTACTTTTGTAAATATTTGCCAACTAGGAAGTCAGAGAAGCCTGGAGGAGGCATGTGTTGGATAACTATTATCATCGGTCAGGAGAGTTTTGCTGTGTTTGTTTTGTGATGTTTTCAAGCTAATCTGAGTATTATGGTAATGGAATTCTATGTGCATTAAGCTGTTGAGAAACTTTATATAAAATATTTATATTTTATCTGCTCTTGAATAAAACTTTATTCTCTCCAGTAGGGCTACTGTCTGTTGCACACCTTTTGCCTATTATCAGTCACAGAGTATCAGTACTGAATTATTCTGTCAAGTGTGAATCTAGGAACTTTACACCTGCCAGTTCAGACTGATTTTCAATATTGTGTGAAAATACCAAAGATTGGCTTGTCAGTCTGTGTTTGTGACAAGAGTCCTGTTCATGTTGCTCAATGGTTTGTACAGGTTTTCTATGAAGAGTTATTTTTATATGGTCCAGTACATCACAATATCTCAGACAATAATTATCTTACATGCTAGGTAAAAATAGAGTAAATAGATTGAAAGAGCTTCTTTAGTTGGTAATTACATGTGAATATGTTGGGGAAAAAAGTTATCTCACTTTTATCTGATTTATTCAAGCCCCAGTTGTAAATAAATGCAATTTTTGTACCTATGTAGAACTGCAGCATTTGTGACTGGGTAATGTAACTACACTTTAATAATGGAACGGCCCTTCTTGTTATGGCAACGGAACAAATAATAATGTCATGCTAACAGGTGAACAAAGATCTGTGGCAGAAGTAGTCAAACTTCTTTCCCAAGCTCAGAAAAGCTCTCTTAAAATTAAAATAATGCTTTTGGAGGTTTGTGGTAAATTGCTGCCTCGTTCTTTGGGTCCTTTCTTCCTTCTTATTTTGAACAGGGGTCAACACACCAGGAGGTAATAAGTAATCTGTCTGGTGGATGACCTCTGCTGGCCGCCTTGAGCCGAAAACCTGGTTTCCTGATAGGTCTGGGACCAGCCTCAAGGTTCATTGTTCACGTCTTGCTCAAGCAATGCCCGAAGCATTAGGCTCCAGTTCCAGGCAATAATAACAGTAGCTAACACATTGTGAGTGCTAGCTGTGTTCACCGACTCGTGTAATCGGCCCATAACAAACCTATGTGTCAGGTACCGTTCTCAGCACTGTACAAATATTAGCTCATTCAAACTTTATAATAAAATGATATCCATTTTACTGATGAGGAGACAGGTACAGAGAGTTAAGAAACTTGCCCCCAGGTCACACAACAGTAACAACAAAACCAGGAGACAACCCCAGGCAACCCGGCCTCCTAACTGTATTAGGCACTACACAGAGTAATGCTAAAGCTTCAGTTCCTGCCCGCACCACACATTGTGTCTCATTTCATCTTCACAGCAACCAAATGAAATAGGTTGTGTTCATCGTAACCCCCTCCTATGGTTTGCATATTTGTTTCCTCCAAAACTCAAGTTGAAGTTTAATTGCCAATGTGATAGCATTGAAAGGTGGGGCCTTTAAGAGATGATTAGGCTCCGAGAGCTCTGCCCACATGGGTGGTTTAATGCCAAGCTATCTGAGTTCATTTCTTAGTTTCTCTACTTACTTGCTGTGTAACCTTGAGTAAGTTTTATAAACCTCTCTGGACCTTGATATTTAAAATGGAAATCAGCCGGGCACGGTGGCTCACGACTGTAATCCTGAGGGAACGTGTTCTCTTTCTGGGTCCACAAGGGGGCGTAGTTTTAAGGGCAAGAACTTCCCAGCACCATGCCCACCTCCCATGCCTCTCCATCCCGGAGATTTAACGGTTTAAATGGTTTATGTTTACATTTCACAGGCTAGGGAAGAAACTAAGAGTCAATCACCCCAGTGGAAGTTTAAAGGAACTCCTTTCACTGGCCAGAGGAACTTGGGAAGGTGGGAATTTCTCCCAGGGTAAATTCCCCTGCTCCTTCACCCACACCGGATTTCCAGCTCTCTGGAATCCCCTCCCACATAGTGGGAGCTCTCTTCCCCCTCCTGGATTTTCCCCTCTGGGGTCCCCTTCCACCCAGTGTGGAAGCTGCTTTTCCTCTTCTAAACTCCATCTCTCTCTCTCTCTCAATTCCCTTCCACTCACTGTGGAAGCTGCTTTCCTTTCCTGGATTCCACCTTTCTGGATTCTCTCAGTGTGAGAGGAGCTTTCCTTCTCTGGTTTTGCCCCTCTGGGAACCCTTCTCACTCAGTGTGAGGGCAGCTTTTCTTTCTCTCACTCAGTGTGAGAGCTAGCTGTTTCTTCCTCTCTTCTTCTCCTTTTTCTCTTCTTTACCTAAATAAATCACTTTCTACAAACACTTTTAAGTCCAGCATTTACTTTTACGAGCACTGTGCCGTGATCTCCTCTCCCATTCTTGGGGAGTGATAGGCCAAGAACCTGGAGAACGCCCTCTCAGGGGAACTAAGGGCCGCCCTGAACCCCTGAACCCCAACAATCCCAGCACTTTTGGAGGCCAAGGTGGGCGGATCATGAGGTCAAGAGATCGAGACCATCCTGGCCAGCATGATAAAACCCCGTCTCTACTAAAAATACAAAAAAATTAGCCGGGCGTGGTGGTGCGTGCCTGTAGCCCCAGCTACTCTGGAGGCTGAGGCAGGAGAATTGCTTGAAACTGGAAAACGGAAGTTGCGGTGACCCAGGATTGCGCCACTGCACTCCAGCCTGGCAACAGAGCAAGACTACGTCTCAAAAAAAAAAAAAAAAAAAAGAAAGGAAAAGAAAATCATGTCACTTACTATGTCATAGGGTTGCAGTCAATGTGAAATAAGTACTTGGTGCATTGTAAGCACTCGATTGCAGCAGTCGGTTGTCAATATTTTATTATGAAGACCAAAATAGTTTTCACAGCTGTTCCAAAATAGGACTTAACTAAGAAAACAAATCTGAAGTAGAAAATTACAACACGCATGGAATCTTTTTAGTTTATAATTGCTTTAACCTGCGATAGGAGTAATGATGAACAACAAAAATAATTTGTATATCAGGCTACAGAGTTCACAAAATTCTTTACATATATCTTCCCATTAGAGAGTTATAATAACAGATTGGTATACATGGAATTATTGAGGTTAAGTGCTGGGATTGAAAGCGCACAGTTTGGAGGTGGAAAATGCACTGAGAGTTTGGTCTGAATACCAGACCTAGCCCTTTCCACTTCATTACTCTGGTGATAAGCAAATATTTTAAAGCTTAACATGTACAGGATTTGAGCAATCTTTGAAAGATATAATCTGTATCCATAAGTATCCTCAACAATTCTGCTGTGACTCACAGGTGGTGGTCTTTCTTGTGTTATTGAATAAAAGATTGTTACTGATGCCTGTCATAGGGAGCTCATGATGCTAGATTTCTGGGGGGACATTGTTACAAAGTCACTTAGGGTGGGCCAAAGAGCTGATTGGTTCACAAAACCTGGGAGTGAGGCAAGGACTGACTTTGTCAGGACTCACCATAGTTCAGAAAAATATAACAAAGATTATAATCTAATATTGTTCTTTTGCTGGAATGTTATCGAACCTCAAGTCAAACTTAGAGGATTACAACACAACTTCAGGGTTATCGACAAGAAAAGTCTAAGAAACTGCACAGTTAAGAGGAAGCTAAGTAGACACAGTGGCTAAATGTAAGTGGTATTCTGCATGGGACCTTGGAACAGAAAAAAAAGGAGATTAGGAAAGAACTAGTGAAACTCTAAGAAAAAGTCAGGTTAATAGTAACACAACACTGTTGGCTCCTTGGTTTAGACAAGTGCACTATGGTCATGAAAGATGTTAACTGAGGGAAACTGGGTGAGGGTTATATGGGAATGCTCTGTACTATTTTTGCAACTGTTCTCATAAATATAAAATTATTCTAAAATAATAATGTTATTAAAAAAAAAAAAAGATCAGCTCAGTGCTCAGTGGTACATGCCTGAAGTCCCAGGTACTCAAGAGACTGAGGCAGAGAATCATTTTATGTGATTTTTCATGTCTTGATATGTATTAAATGTAGAAGACTCCAAAATGATAACAAATTTAAAGAAATAAACATTAGGCACAAACTATCGTTCTCAAGATGTAGGGGGAAGGATGCAGTATTGTAACCATTTCTTTTAAATGTGGACCCTGAAGCTTAGGAGACTGACTCAGAAATAATTCATCTTCTCTCTGAGATTCTGTGTGGCTGACTCAGGGGCCTCGAATCTATTCCAGGATAGCTGCATTCTGAAGAATTTTCTAGCATGGAGCCAGCCCAGGGTGCCTGTTTATGATGGAATTATCTACAATCCTGGTGGTAGCTATTGAATAGCCTCTTGAATGACACAGAATTAACCTCATTGCAAGGACCGAATGTTATCCAATTGATGCAGTGATGTAAGAAATAAGCTTCTTTGCAACTTAGCTAACAATTGCCTCATTTTTTATTCTTCATCTTTGTTTCTAAGTTCCAAGGTACATGTACAGGATGTGCAGGTTTGTTACATAGGTAAAATATGTGCCATGGTGGTTTGCTGCACAGATCAACCAATCACCAGGTATTAAGCTCAGCACCCATTAAACTGTTCTTCCTGATGCTCTCCCACCCTCACCACACTCCACAGGCCCCAGTGTGTGTTGCTACCTACCAGGTGTCCATGTGTTCTCATCACTTAGCTCCCACTTATAAGTGAGAACATGTGACATTTGGTTCTTGCTCCTGCCTTAGTTTGCTGAGGATAACAGCTTCCAGCTGCATCCATGTCCTCACAAATGACACGATCTTGTTCCTTTTTTATGGCTGCATTATACTCCACAGTGTATATTTACCATATTTTCCATATCCAGCCTATCATTGATGGGCGTTTGGGTTGATTCCATGTCTTGGCTATTGTGAACAGTGCTGCAATGAATGTATGCATGCATACATGTATCTTTATAATAGAATGATTTATATTCCTTTGGGTATATACCTACTAATGGCATTGCTGGGTCAAATGATATTTCTATTTCTACATCTTTGAGAAATCTCCACATTGTCTTCCACAATGGTTGAACTAATTTACTCTCCGCAACCTTGCCAGCATCTGTTGTTTCTTGACATTTTAATAATTGCCATTCTGACTGGCATGAGATGGTATCTCATTGTAGTTTTGATTTGCATTTCTCTAATGATCAGTAATGTTGAGCTTTTTTTCATGTTTGCTGGCCACATGAATGTCTTCTTTTGAGATGTGTCTGTTCATGTCCTTTGTCCACTTTTTAATAGGGTTGTTTATTTCTGAAAATCTGTTTAAGTTCCTTGTAGACTCTGGATATTAGACCGCTGTCAGATAAATAGGTTGCAAAAATTTACTCCCACTCTGTAAGTTTCTTTTGCTGTGGAGAAGCTCTTTAGTTTAGTTAGATCCCATTTGTCAGTTTTTGCTTTTGTTGCTATTGCTTTTAGCATTTTCATCATGAAATCTTTGCTTGTGCCTATTGCTATGTTCCTAACATTGTATACTACCTTTTCCTTTTCATATTGTCTCAATGTTGTCTCTCAATGCTAATTCAAAATAAACAATGGAAAAATGAACTTTAGATATGTGTTAATCTGCCTTGCACCCATTAAAGAAAATGTACAACTATGAATTGTATCTCGTGGCACGATTCATTAGCTTATTTAAGTAGGAAGAAATTCAGTATGTAACTTGTGATACCCATTTGGGGTAAAGCTGAAGTCGTCATGATGATTTCTTTCTCTATCACATCAGTTCCTTAGGAACTTCAATCCCCTCAACCTCTTCTCAAATACTTCTGAGTCCTCAGGGAATGTTTTATGTGATTTTTACTTCCCCTCAATTAGATAGTGGTGGTCGTTTTCTCTTCTGCTTTCTAGTGGGTGACATCTCCCTTCTCAGTTCAATGCTTTCTAAAGGACCCCTATGTTGCTCATGCTGGTAGCAAGACTATCAGTCACATCTGGATCAAGATGGCCTTAGATGTTGCTGCTTACTTTCACTTTTAACCTCTCAGAGAGATTTGACTCAAACTCTTCTTTAGGTGTTTTCTTGCTCTTAGGTTATAGATGAAGCTTCCTAGTCCTTCACGAAGTATGCAGTGCTGTAATCAGACTCTCTCTTTTCCTAACACCCGACTCCACTGTCCCATTTCTTCCTTTAGTCTAAGTCAGAGGGGTCCAAACTTTGGCTTCCCTGGGCCACATTGGAAGAAAATGAATTGTCATTGGCCGCACATAAAATACACTAACGATAGCTTATGAGCTAAAAACAAAATGCAAAAGAATCTCCTAGTGTTTTATGAAAGTTTACACTTTCAAAAAAAGCACATTCAAAGCCGTCCTGGGCCACATGCAGCCCGCAAGCTGTGGGTTGGACAACCTTGGTCTAAGTATTTTCCAGGTAGTCCCCTCATTTACATGGACTCTCTTTAAGCATTTATTTACTTATCTGAAAATGAGGATAATAAACTTATTCCCCAAAGGTGGGAGAATGGGAGGAGATGAGGCATGAGAAATTACCCATTGGGGCCCCGTACACTATTTGGGTGATGAGTACACTAAAAGTCCAAACTTTACCACTATACAATTATAAAATATATCCATGTGACAGAACTGCACCTGTATCACCAAATCTATAAAAACAATTTTTCAAAACCCCATTCCCCAAAGACTTTTGAAAGAATTAAATGACGTAATGTATATGTCATCTGTCCCTATTCCTTGTTTAAACAAGTGAGATAATATTAACTTCACTAATATTTCAGATATGCCAGATTGGCTTGAATCTTAAGGTGAACACCATTTATGCCCCAGTTTTCTGTATTACTATCTAAAGAGGCCAATTTTCCATAACACTGGTAATGCAATAGTCATAATGAAAATGCATTTCCTATTATATAAGGGCTGCTTATGAAATCCCAGTACATTTCTCACAGGCAGATTAAACATTTTATTGCCCTTTTCATCAAGTATGCAAATTCTTTTTAGCAGGTTTCATTTTTGATTTAAAACCATTTTTCATGAAAAACTAAATCATTTACGGCCATATGGTCTCATGACAATTCATAGTTAAGAAAAACCTTAGTAAATTTTATACGGAATGCCTCTTTGATGTTCTTTCAAGTGAAAGAAACACACTTTCTAGGCATAGAGTGAGATGCTTTAAGAAAGAACTCTTAAATGTCGATAAACATGTAATGTGGGTGCTTGCCAAAGATAAAAGATATATGTCAATACCATCCCTTTCCTTTCACAGAAAGAAGATATGGTTTGTCTCCTAGCAGTAGGAGTCAAAACAATTCCCATATGTTCTTTTCTATATGGAAGCAAAAGAAAAAAGACATGTTAGGGAAGATGCATGATGATGTGAGAATTGATAGAACTAAACATGTGTCTGTTGCTATTCTGTACTGACATATTCCACATGCTTTTTCTTCTGGATGCAAGGAGTTCAGGCAAAACTGTAGGAACTGCCAATAATAAAAACAGTTGTCATTTAGTGAGAACCTACTATGTCCCAGGCTTTGTAATACGAGATGTGCATTTGTTAACTCATTTAAATCTTACAGCGATATCCAAAAACATGTTAACATTCCTTTGTACAGAAAAGGAAACCCAGGGTCAGGAAGGAAAGCAACCTTTCCAGGGACTGATAGTTCATAAATGACAATGTTGGGATCTGAGCTCAGGTGTGCCTGACTTCAAAGCCCATTCAATGTTGGGATCTGAGTTCAGGTATGCCTGACTTCCCACAATTCCATGATGCCTTTCAGCAAATAAATAAATAGATGAATAACCTGAGTTGTTAGAAATGTTTTATTCTGCTTAACTCCCACCTGGAACACACAACCAATCATAAAGCTAGCACCAAGCAGCCAGGAAGTGATGTGGGGTGGTCATAAGGAACAACTGTATGGAGAGCTAGCAAGGCTGAGTTCAAATCCCAGGACCACCATTAGTTAATTAAATAAGTGTTTAATCTGCCTAAACACTTACTTTCTTCTCTGAAAATGAGGATAATAACCCTATTTTTAAAAGTCTTTTTAAAGAATTGAATGATGTAATGCATATGTCCCCTGCTCCTATTCCTTGTTGAAATAAAAGAGATAATATGAATGTGTTTGGCCACTGGAGCCCACCTGCGTGGCCTGGTCTCCCCTCACTTTCCTTTCAGCTTATTTCTGAGGCCCAACCACACATCTGTCTCATGTCATGTTTTTGGCATGGAGCCATGTCATCACTTCTCTTCCTTCTCTCCATGAGAGGCCTCTACTCCCAGACCCAGCCCTCCTCAGCTAAAGGCTTCCTTGGTCTTTCAAGTTACACTATGGTTTGTAATAGACTCTGGAAGTACATTTTTTCTTCCCAGTTTGAGCCCATACTTTTGTTATGTGTGCCTCTGAAGCAGGCTTTTGTTGCTTGCCAAGAACGAAACGTGTTCCATAAACATTACTTCTTCACTTATTGGTTCTACATCATCTCTTCTTTGACCCACAAAACCAGTTTCTCCAGCTAGCAGAGGACAGATGCCAGGCCTTCCTCATACATTGTCCATTTCCTCCTTCTCGCTTGCCATCTTTCTACTAACTCTGTCCATCCGTCTTCAGCCAAAATTTAAAAGTCCCCTTGTCCTTGTGTACTTAGTTACATAAAGAGATACATAGGAGGGTCTCCAGCTTGTGCATTTTGCCAAAGTCTATACTCTGACATCCAGTTTGTTTCAACTCAGTCTCATGAGAAAATTTCATAGCACAGTGTCTGTTATATGGTAACTATTCAGCAAGTGCTATCTGCCTTCTGTAATCCTAGTATTACATGATATTTAAAATAATACAGCCTTGGACTTCAAGGGGTAGCAGTTGAAGACAGTGTCAAGAACACAAGACCAAAAAAAATGGAAAAGAAATACTATAAATGCCTTGTTGTTAAATATACAAATATCATGATCTAGCAATATGGCAAATGTTTACAGAAAATAAAGATTAGATAAGAAAATTCTACATCGTAAGACAAAGTTTTCCGCTATCTTTTTATTTGGGGAAGATATTTATGGGACAGTTTAGATTCCAAGGTCTTATTTAATGAAGGTGTTGGGGGTTTTATTTATCCCTGGAAAAGGTCTAAGGACTAGCAGAGCCTAAAAAAATCTGTAATGAGGTATAATCAATCAAAAAATGGGAACAGACAGAAAAACCTGAGGATTAGAGAAGCTGGGTTACCTCTGCTTGAAATTTATGCTGAAGACAACCTAGAAGCAGAGTGTCCTGGCCTGGAGGCTTCACGGAAGTGATGGAAGACATATGAGGGGGAGAAGTTGTCATCAAGATGAGGGTAAAAAGCAATCTGATTGGAGAGTAGCCTTATATCCTAAATTGAGAGAAGGCATGTATGAGAAGTAGAGACTCTTATTACTAAATTAAAATGTTTTAAAAATGCATTTTCTCAAAATACCAATGTAATGTCGCCATTCTTCTTTGTACATCTAAAGTCTCTCATTACTCTCTAAGTCTCTACCATGGCCTTTAAGTCCCCGCATGGTCTGGCACCTGCCTAACTCTATCGCCTAGAAACAACAATTCTTCTAGCTTCCTGGAGAGTCTCATCTCCTAAGTCAGAGCCTTTGCTTCTTTACACCAAAACATCGCTCCTGGTCTTGACAGTATTGTTAACTTGCTGGGCAACTTTGGGCAAGGCACTTCCAGTCTCTGAGCCACGGCGTCTTCATCGTCATTAGAGAGAATTGGGTGAGAGCATCTCTAACTTCCTCTCCTGATCAAACATTTTTGAGTCTATGAATATTCAGGAGAATGTTATTAGCATAATACGAGGCTCAGGGAAAAGGGAAAGTAATTGACATTTATTAAGAGGCTAGTGTAACACTTCATTTTGACCTAGTAAGAAAAAGCATGCTTTGTTTATAGACTTTTCCCAATCGCAGATATTGTAAGGGAGGAAAAGTAGTATCATAGGATGTAAAAGTAGATTCTAAAAATGTTACCTTTAAAATATTGCTTATTAAAAATATGTAGGTCAATAAAGAAATCATTTCTAATATAACTGCTAACACTACAGTCATTACCCCTGCCTGTAGTTTGACAAATTGACCCTTTTTCTTAAATATTTCCGTAACCCTATGTGTTTACTCTGCATGCTTTCTGAAGATCACTCTAAACTTCTCAGATTCTTTGGTACTCTTTTCTCCACTGAGTAAAAGATCCTAATTATTTTCAGCTGATATTCACATATCTGTCTTAAATCTATTTTTTACTATTGTTCTCTTGTTCAGAGATTCCCCGACTTCCTCATGTCAATTCTCAGAAATAAATGCGGCTTGTGGATGTGAGAAAGGACAGATGCTTGGAAAGAAGGAAGAGAGAAGAGAGCTTACAGAGTCAGCCACTGGGAAAGCCATCCCCAGAAAGGGGCCAGTCATCACACCTCTAGGTTCACAGAGGCTATGGAAGCATAGTGAAATGTGAGACAGTAGTCAAGATTGAGGGACTTGGCCCAACACAGTGGCTCATGCTTATAATCCCAGCCCACTTGGGAGGCCAAGTGGGTGCATAGCTTGAACACAGAATTTCGAGACCAGCCTGACAAACATGCTGAAACCTCATCTCTCCAAAAAAAAAAAAAAATTAGCTGGGCATGGAGGCATATACCTATAGTTCTTGCTACTCTGGGGGCTGAGATGGGAGGATCACTTGAGCCCAGGAGGTTGAGGCTGCAGTGAGCCATCATTATGCCATTGCACTCCAGCCTGGGCAACAGAATGAGACCCTGTCTCAAAAAAAAAAAAAAAAAAAAAAAAGGAAGGATTCACGTATCTGGGAGGAACAGGCGAAGTTTAATTCATTCAGATGCATAGGCAGATGAGACACCGTGTTTGAAGTCAGGAGCAGAATGGGTGGTGGAAAACCAGGGGCTTCCCCTCAAATTAGGGAAAGGGACACCAGAAATGGAGTGGAGGAGAAAATGTAGGAACATAGCTAAATGGAGCCAAAACAGGGAACTGAGATCAGCACAGACGACATGGACCCTCTCCCAAAACAAACTCAAGTCACAAGTTCTTCTTCCCTATTCCCGTCCCCACAGAGATTTTTGTCAGTCTTTCCTTTCCAGCTTTTATTCACATTGTAAAAAATGTAAACTAAGGGAGTTGGGGGAGGAATAGCATGGGGAGAAGTGCCAGATATAGGTGATGGGGAGGAAGGCAGCAAATCACACTGCCATGTGTGTACCTATGCAACAATCTTTCATGTTCTTCACATGTACCCCAAAACCTAAAATGCAATAAAAATATATATTAAAAAAAATAAAAAATTAAAATTACAAAAAAAAGTAAACTAAGGATACAAGCTATGAATATTAAATGAATTATTTAATTCCTTTATTTTTGCCAAATATTTTCTTTAAAAATATGAGTAGCATACATTAATATATGGGATTATTTGATGTAACCATAATATAGAAATGATAATACCTCTATTAAAATGGTTTATTTTAAACTCAGCATTATTTCTGACTTTGAAGTACTGAGTGCAAATTGAGAGACCCTAAAAACAATATGGGGGTCTTCAATTACGTACGCAAACATAAATGCATGTATAAGGTTGTTGGGGAAATGAGGCTCTCATTAAGGTGACAAGAATCATAAAACCTGTCTATCTTCTCATAGCATTTACTCTAGGGCAGCTTACTTTTTCTGATTGGATAATCCTGGCTTATTCAGTGTAGGGAAAAAGAAATAACAATAAATGGGAACACACTGTATTCTTATCAAAAAAAGGATTCTAACGAGGTTCATGCATTTTAAAATCCTAGGTTCTGGACACCTACAGTAGGTCCCAGTTCACTACGCAAAAGTGAATGTGGCAACTGGGTCATGTTGGCAAATCAATTAGAATGAAGTCTTGCTCAGAGTCACTTCTGACTGTTGTTTTTTTGTGTGACTGGGGTGTCTAAAATGTATCTATGCTTTAACGGCATAGAATTTTGGGTTATTAGTTCATTGCGGGTATCTACTTCAGAATAAAGACATTCTTAGAGAAAAATTATGAGCCCTTTCCAGACATACACTGCTCCACCACCTTCCTGTTACCTGAGCCAGAATACCACTGAAATTCCTTCATTTTCAAAGCATTATCTGATTCACCACTTGTGCAGTTGGTAAGAGATGTGCACCTTTATTTAATCGATAGCTCTGAAGATGGGCACTTCAGGCCGTGATGAGCAAATTCAGTTTTAATTTAACTATGACAAACATCTACCGAAAGCTCAGTGGAAGTACTAATTTTTGAGCGGAAAGCAGTATCTATAAAGTGGCTAGGGAGGGTGGACACATAGTAAAGCATTGGAGAATCACCTTGAGTGCTTTTGCAAATTCTACATTGATGGCTAGAAATTGGATATTCAGGATACTCCATTCCTCTCAGCCTCACCCCCTCATTCTATCACCCCGGACCACACCAGCCCTAATTCCCAGGTTGAGAATCATATCTTCAATACATCTATTACCGATAGAAGAAAATCCTATTCTTCAGGTTTATTGAGGCCAATAAAGCCTCAAAAATTAGAAATATCGCAGTCTCCATTGACATTAGTTCAAAATTAAAATACTTTTAATAGTCTAAATAAAAGTGAAACTGTTCAGAATAACAGAATGTATACGTATGCAGAAGGTAAAACAGTATCTTTCCAGGTTGTTCTAGTCTATTCATCTCTTTCTCCCATGTTTTGCCTAATTCAGCACTGCTTGGGACAGAAAAGATCTGAGGACCATTGATCTAAGGGATGTTAACTTTCTATCCCTCCAAAGTTCTCTAAATGCTATTACTGACCTAGGTGAGGGCATCTGAAAGTAATATACCTGGATTATATTATCTTATTTTCTAGAAAAATGCCTTCACTGAATTATGATTTAATTTTATGCCCTCAGCTTTTACAAAAGGTCATTTTTGAAGAATAGTCATTCATCTATTTGGAGAGCCATTCTATACCTCTTGAAAAAGCTAGTGGAAAAGTTTGAACATCATGTAACCCTAAGTCTCTTATTGGAGCATTCATGTAACAAATTTTTCCTATAGTTTAGTGACAGGGAAATATTTTTTTTTCTTTCCAGTTAATGTTTGTATTCTGCTTTTGGGAAAATATTTAAAACTACATAATTTAAAGTGTTTTCCCTTTTACTTGGTTGTTTAAAAGTGTTACATTAGTTTAGTTCTTTGTTGTTATAACTAGTTCACCATCTTTTTCCCAAAGGAAAAATGTTTCACTGATCTCAGGATAAAACATAATTCTGCCTGTCCTAAACAATGGTGTGGTTTTCCATCTAAAAGACAGTGAATCTTACCCATAACGGTTTCCTCTTCATATTACCTACAAGAAAGCTTGAAGCAATTTTGGCCTTCATCTCCAATAAGTGTGTAAGTTTATTGGGGTGCATTTTGTTGCTAATCTCTGTTAGATCTACCTTACTGCCTCCTTATTTGCCATTAAATTGTCCCTATTTTAGGGCTAATGTATTTTATCTGACCATATTGTGAATGTCTGCATATGCCAGTTTTAACATCTCTCCTTATTTTTTTCTGGTTAAAGGAGAATAATAAATAAATGAATAAATAATTTTGAATGACTATTCAAGATTTCTGTCACATTTCTTCTTATAATTATTCCTGAAATTGCCATTTTAAAATTTATTTTATTATTTCAAAATATATAATTTCTTTCTGTAGGCACAGTATAATGATAATTTAAAATATTATAGTAAAAATAATCATATCAACGATGATAAGACTAAAAATTATAAAGGAATAAGTAAAGCAAAGCTTTTGGTTTGGTAGGTAGGCTAAATGATGAAAGCATCTGGCTCAAGCTACAGAGAAACTGTGAAAAAAACAAGGAGGACACACAAAGCATGACTAATTTTTATTGATGAGACATTCTCCAATTCTCCCTTCCTCCTGATTTTTCTCTGTCTTAATTGTTTTCCCCAGATAAAATTCCTTTGTTGAAATCTCCATATTTACGGTTCCATTTCCTCTTTCTTTAACACTCTACTTAGTACTAAAAATACTGTCAAATATGAACCTACTCAGGTCTAAATCACCAACATGTAGATAATGCAAACAAAACTCCATGGAGGCTACACAGATAAATTCTGATTCCTCATTGAAATACGTACCTTGGTACAACAGTGATGATAGAACACCAAGCCTAGCCAAACTCATCTCACTCTTAAGACAGTAATCTCAGAATCACACATGGGGAAGTGAGTGCAGGCATAAAGCGCACAGCACCCGAATATAACGAGGATGTATTTTAGCTTAGACCTGAGCAAATTAATAAAAAGTGTTAATGAGAACCTATGAAGATGGTGTGGGGGAAGAGAAAGATGCAGCTATGAGGATGTGAGTATAACCAATGAGATGATTTGATAGGGCTGAACGTTTCATAGATTGTGTTGATAATTTATAGCTTCCTTGAGAAACATTATACTGGCCTTTCCTTCTGTATTTTGGAGGGGGGTGTGTGTGTGTGTGTGCATGTGTTTGTGTGTCAGTGGCTCTCAATGTGGGAAGGAGGAAATAATGATTTTTTTTCCCTCCAGAGGATATTTGGCAATGTCTAGAGACTTTTTTTTGTTGATACAACTTGGAGTAGGAGTCCTACTGGCATCTAGTGGGCAGAGGCCAGGGATCCTGCTCAAATCTTGTAATGCACAGACAGCCACCATAGCAAAGAATTACCTGACCTCCAGTGTCAATAGTGCTAAGGCTGAGAAACCCTGCTGCACACGAGCCCTGTATTCCTATTTCTGCATTCACTTAGTACTTGATTGTGCAGCACTCACTCTGTACACAACACCTGGTGCGATGAAAAGCATGTGTGCTTTTATATGAAATATATTCTGACCCCTTCAAAAAGCTCAACATGGAATATGGCATATTATACAAAACAGTTATAATTTAAGGCTGAAAATAATAAGTACAATTAGGGTGATTTGTTAAAAGCGCTATGTGAATACAGATAGGAGGAGAGATCATTCATTCTCACTTGGCAGAGATAAGGGAAATCTTCGGTCATGGAATGAGTGGCATTTTAAAGGTTCTGGAGCTATGACCACCTTATATATGCGACTACACACACACACACACAAAAAAATCCTTTCAAACACATAAACACGCTTAAAACACCAGTTTTCTTTCATTTACATCACATTGAGAAGATAGTACATCTGTACAGAATTTCTTTCCCTGTTATTTTTGTTTAAGAGAAAATGTGCATGGAGATGTCCTATATTATCGGTTACACTGTTACGGAATTCGCTACTACTCATTGGCCCAAGAGACTTTTACTGACGATCTTGAACTACATTCAGAAGCATCTGAAATCCACCTGACCAAAATGTGATTTTGCACTTCCTTATTAAACCAGATCAGCCGGAGAACGCATCCCTACTTTTCAATCAGCTGCAACAGTTCCAATGAGAGAACAAAGTCTACACACAAGTGGCTTGATTTATGTACCATTTTCCTGCAAATTGGATCTTCATGAGCTACAAGAGTATATTTTAACTTTTATTTGGGGGAACTGAATAACCTAAATGTTTACTTGCAATGGCATGCTCAAGAAAACATAATCAAGAAATCTTGGGATCCTTACTAGACAAAAACAGATTCTGTGTACTTTGAAATCAGCAAGATTCAAATGGAATAACAAGCCACAGGGCTTCCACACCGAGATCCATCCATGCAACTACAGTAAATTAAAATTCATGGGGAAGCAAATCAAGAAGTCTTAATTTTGTTGGAGACTTTTAATCATTCTAGAATACAAGCCATCTCTCTAAAAGTATATATTTGAATAGTCTCAGAAGCTATTGAAAACATAATAAAGAACATTTTTTCACTGATGCTGAAGTACTAAAAATCTCCTCCAATCATAGCATTTATCCATTTTATAAATATGGACAGACATTACGACCTATAACTCAAATATACATTGGTAAAAAAAAAAAAAAGGTTAAACTGCACATATTTAATAATGTCTTATAAGATTGCATGTGTTCCTTGTTTTATGAACCACATTGTTCAATATCATACAAGCTGCACTTTAATCCCAATAAAAATTTTTTTAAGTGGAAATGACATTAGGACTTTAAGTGAAACAGCAGACCTGGCTCCCCCACGCTGCCACGTCAGCTGTTTCTCACTTGCCGATACCGATCTGCACTGCCTGTCGCAACTCAGGTCAGAACCAATGTTTGGTTTGCTACCTCAGAAAAGTAATAACTCTTACAACTGCCTGGCTAGATAAATATCTGATTAACGAAAAGTTTAAATGAATCTGAAGATGGTTTGTCCACCCACAGATGTAAAACTCTTTATGACTCCAGGCTTCCTGCAATGCTTGAGGAAGACAGGGAAATTAATGTAGGCCATGCAGAAAGGCAGAAGGCCCCAGCAAACTGAGTTTCAAACTGTCTAACTTTTCAGCTGTGTGTTTTTTATATGTTAAATATGGTTCAGAAGATTAAAGTCTTCATTTTAGGCAAAGAAAGGAAATAATGTTTCCTGTCCCATTTGCCAGGCTAAGTGAACAACTGTTCCTGCACAATTAGAATTGTTAATTGATTTGAAAACATCGGGCTTTGAAGGTGGAAAACTGCTGACATTATTTCAATGGGGAAATGCACTCCTGAGAGAGAGTACTGCAGTACAATTTCTCTCCTTGTTTTGTTGAATATACATCTATAAAAACACTGTGAATCATGCAGTAAAAACTGCTGTGCTGATATCATAAATCTCTGATAATAAAAATTTCATTGTTGAAACAATAAAATAGACTTTTATTATAACACAGAGTATCCACCTAAACATTGTCCTTTTAGCTTCTTCGAGTTAAATGTATGCACAGTTTTACAGTCTATAAACAGATCTGGAATAAAAGTTAATAAATGTCAAAATTTGCATTTCAAAAAATTCTTGCTGCATTTTAGGGAAGATCAATCTATGAACCTTTCAACATTATGTCAAATGAAATGCTAATTGTACCTTTAGGAATTTCAGAGACAGTGACAAGAAACTAAATGCTCTGTTCCTTTGCATCAGCAAGTCGAGGATAATTGTATATCTACTCTTGTGAACTTCGAAGAAAAAAAAACTCAGAAAAAAGGGTTTTCTATTCTTTAACTTAGGAGGGTAAACTCCTTCAGCCACCCTCCATCAATCTACCTTCAAATAAAGTGTGTTAACATGTTGACAGTGGACAAATCACACAGTGCTGCATTTATTCATTTTATAATAGGTTTGTCAAATGAGCTTCAGTTAAAGAGATTTAAGAGTAAGAAAAATTTTCAGCCAGAAATAACTGACTTCTTCCATTCAAATTGATGTAAGTTTTAAAGGTGTACTTCTTAAAAGCCTAATCTTTATTAAAACGCACAATTTTTGAAGGCTAAGTCACAAAAATAAATATCAGAAGCCCCCAAAGTGCTTTTATTTTCCCTACCCTTAAGATAAAACCCTAATAGATCCCTTCTCTTTCTGTAATAAATCTTAGCCCTGTATCTCTAAGAGATACAAATTATCCTCTATACTGTCTTGCAAGTGTGAGTATGGATTGAACCAATGAGCAATGTTATCTAGAAAATAGCACTTAGTGTAAGGTTTGTACCATTTTTTTGAACATTATCCTATTTGTGGCACTGCCTTCATTTCAGAGGCAGGCTGCTGAAATATTTGGCACACCTACCCAGCAGTGAAAAACGAAGGTCCGTGCAACTGAAAGGCAGTTCATGTTGTTAACCTGCAGCATTTGGTCACCTATCACCACTTTAAAAGTAAAATAGGCGTTTTCACCTTCTTCAAATACCATTATAGATGGTGTTGAGTCAAAAGCAAAGATTGCTCCCCTCCACATTTCTGGATCTTCCTATTGATATGTATTAGGAATATAAGGCAAAACCACCTCAAGCGTTTAAAAGACCTCATTTACAAAGTATATTACACAGGGCCATTTTCAGGCTCTTATCGGACAGCCGATTTGTAATCCTGCTGCTCCTATGAAAGCAAAACACCCAAGCATTCTTAAAGAACAGGCACAATCTGATTTAATACATCCTGCGTTTTGGAAAGTTCAGATGGAAATAATTCATATTTCTCGCTTGCCTGGATGACACTATTTTGTACAAACTCTAAGTTGCCTAAAATATATATATATATTTCAGGTCCTAATTTTACTCTCCAGATTTTTTCCTTTAATTGATGAAGATATTTTATTTTTTAATCCTGTTAATTCTTAACAACAATAGGTATTCTCTACAAATCATAAAAATGAAGATTTAACAAAACGTGTAAATAAATTAGCCGAAGCATTTACAAGCGTTATTACAAAAGCTTCAATTTACTTCCGAAGTCGACATTTACTATATAACGAGCAACTCTTTGTGATGCTTTATTATTAGCATTCTTTTGCACATGTGACTTTTACAATTGGCTATGGATTCTATTTAATTTCTAGGTATAAAACAGTACACTTTTAGGGATAATTAGACAATAAGGGATAAAATAGCATATACTTGCTTTTAAAAAGCTTACTACATAAGAGTGGTTCCTAGGTGTATATATTATGAACAATTGGTCCAGTATAAGAAATCAGTAACACAACATTTTACATATGTGATGTTTTCCAGAAATTTCCCAACTCTCTCGAATATGTACAATTCCCAAAATAAATGTAGAGCTAGTAGCTGTTCTGAGGAATTTTCAAGCAAATTTTTCAATACAAGCTTTGTTATTAATCATCCCAATTTTGTTCATGTTGTATTACCTTGGGGAAAAATCGTTGTACAACGAACAAGTATACTACTAAACAAAATGCTCATCTTTTTCTTAAGAGTCAAAACGGAAGGCTAATAAAGACCATTTAAAATAAAAGGGCCCATTACTCCTCAGTTTTATATGAGCTTACATGCTTTCATTGTGCAGAGTGTGTTATTAATTTAACATGCCAGATTCATAGGTTTCTGCAATATCAGGTTTGATGTATTCATTATCGGCACTCAGTACATTAATTCACGCTGAAGTCCGGTAAATCAAAATTATACCATCTGGCTTCCTGTTCTTAATGATGAATTTGATGTAGGTGTGATTAAGATTGTTAGGCTTTTGAATTTTAATGTAAAAATTAGGGGATTAAAAAGGCATTTAGAAATGACCAATAGTTAGAATAAACTTACTGACAGGATCTAATTTGTGTACTTGCTAGTAAAGCTCTATTTTAATTAGCAGCCACAGTCTTTCAGCACAAGCTCAAAGAGACAGAAGTTTAGTGATTAAGAAGATGAAGCTGTGAAATTGATAAATTGACCTTGAAATACTTGTAACTGTGGGGGACGGCCCCGTAACTCAAATTGTTAGTGTGTTGCATTGTCACATGGGGAACTGAGTCCAAGAGTGACCCCAGACACCGAATTTCGCTTTTTCATTCTCTTGTTCTTCCTCCTCCTCCTTCTTCATCCCACCCCCGCCTCCCTTTTGGTTGGCATGCACCATCTTCATCTTGCAGGTAGGGGCTAGAAAGCAGAGATAAACAAAGACAAAACTCTGCAGACCTATCAGTTGGCACAACAGTAGCAAGGTGAAGATTCCATCACTGTTTCAGAACTCCCTGACAGGTGAATTTGAATAGTATGTCTAAACTTGCAAACACTGTATTGGTCCCCTTGGTTTCCTGCTACAATGATGCTATACACACGCAGTGAGGTGTCTGGGAGGAAGATACTTAAGCAGCAATTAACTCAGGAAATCTAGGGCACAGCCACCAAGAGTCTCTCTCTTGCACCAATTTCAAAAGAAAACCTGAAATGGAAGATTCTAAATATCTGCAACATAGAGATGTATATAACACACAGTCATTGCACTCAAACTTGACATGAGACTTCTTTTAATTGAAAGACCAATCTTTCATGGATGTTCCTTTGACAGTTAAAATTACTTCTGATTTTAACAAAAGCACTTGAAATATTACACCGAACTCATTACACCTTTTCTGCATAAAGAAGTTTAATAGTTAAAACAAGTTAAGACAGAATAGAATCTTAATGCACAATATTATTAGAATAATATAAAGAAACATCCTCATTTTTTTCTAAGACATAAAGATAAAAGTGCAAAAAGCCATACAATAGAAAAGTAAGGTTCAAAATAGAATTATTTCCTGAGAAGGAAAAAAAATTCACTACCTTGTGCAGTCTCATAAAATGAGATGCTTTAGTTCCTGAGAAATTAATAAAGGTAGTCACTAATGCACTAAAATAAAATACAGTCAGAATGACTTACATCAGAAAACAAGTACATCTGTATATATCAACAATTTGAAGGATTCTGATTGCTGGCAAGTCAAGGAATATTTTAAATCTTATATTTTAGAGGAAATCGAATCTTGACTAACCACTGCAATTTATGTCATTTTAAATAAGATATATTTGAATAAGTATATTTTTCATGCCCTAAAAAGACTGATGTCTTCTTTTATAAGCTCATCCTGTGACACAGTTGAGTAGGTAGGTATATTGATTTTTTTTTCTTTTTCTGATGGCAATGAAGTGTAAATGGAAAATATCAGAGTTGGCAATCACTTAAACCATGTGAAAATTTCAGAGTGAAGGCTATTAGAGTCACTTTGTGATCTCCCCAGATGACCAGAGGGAGGGGGGAGGAAAAAAAAAAACATTTCTACATTTCTTCAGATCCTTTGTGTGACAGCTAAGGAGAATAACATTCTTTCTAATACGCGAGTTTTCGTCTCTAGTTGAGAATAACCTCAGTGCTTTCTTATGTCACTGGCTGAGAGAAGATGAAAGACCCAGCCTTGTGTAAATGGCTTTGTCTAACCATCAGTCTTTAGCTCTGCATGGCAGCTGTACTATTGACATTAGCTTGTGCACTGGGTGAAATTGAAGTGAGTTAAATGTGACCTTGGCTTAGTTGTTGAAGTAGAAATGAACTCTACTGGGAGTGAAAAAAAATAAGACCAGTTTCTCTAACTTCATTTTTTCTTTAATGAGTTTAACAGCACTCTTAGGATTTGATACATTTTATAAAAACGCTTTATTTCCTTTTCTGTTATATACTGGGTAATCGGCATTTAGTAAGGTTAGCTTGCCCTTTTGTTATGAAATCCTTGTCTTAGGTATTTATATGCTATATTCTTTTTCAAATGGCACACTTATTTTTCCTATTCCCCCCTTTATTAGTCATAACCATAAATACGAACTGAAAGTTTTCAGGTATATATGTCCGGTGACTTCTATAATCAACACTAGAGCACTGAAACATTTTTAAATGCTCCGTGTTTCTGATGACATTGCATTGTCTTGTCCAGTAGGTTACATGTGCACTCACTAAACAACCTGCTGGTAAATCATGTGCAGTGAATATGTGAGACCTGCAGGTAGATGGGCTAGGCTGGAACACTTCTAACACTGCAGGTCCTTTGTTTTTTGAAAACAGTAGGAGATAGTGTTTGCCTCACAGGGAAAATAGCATCGATTATATTTTCTGATGGATACAATTTAGGAAGTCTTTGTATGTATGAGTTAGGGATACTCAAAAAAGAAAGTTTTGTTGCTTTTTTTGAGTATTCCTAACTCATACATACATGCATATGTATAAATGCATCAACTATATGTTTATATGCATATATATTTATGTATATGTATTTGTGTGTATAGGTGAATGTGATATATGTATGTACATATTATTTTCGCTTATAATAATGATACAGGAGCCACCTCTCAGACATTTCAAGTTCAGTTACTGTCACCAAATTTATCAAAGATGCTCATGATGGGAGTTTTAATTAGCCTATCTAATCAATCTTGAGCAAACACAATCTAATCTTACATTTTCCAATTCATATTTCACTAGTAATGCATATCTACCACTGCCCTATAGTGATATCACTGTTGGGTGTTCATGGAGCCTGCACATTCAGCTTCTGTCTTGGATCATCTCTATACTAATTTAACACTCCAGACTGGTTTTTTCCTTCACTCTGTTTCTGGTGGAATAATGTCTTCTCAAAGATATCTGCATTCAAATCCTGCCAATATGTTACCTTATGTGGCAAACAGGCTTTGCAGTTGTAATTAAGGTAAGGATCTTGAAATGAGGAAGTTATACCTGATGACCTGGCCATGTCTATTGTAATCACAAGGGTCCTTATAAGAGGGAGACAGGGAGGCCAAAGTCAGAGAGGGAGATGTGACAACAGAAGCAAGGTTGAATGGTGCAGGGCCATGAGCCAAGGAATGCTGGCAACCCCCGGAAGCTGGAAAAGGCCAGGAAGGAAACAAATTGTCCCCTAGAGCCTCCAGCCAACCTAATTTTAGACTTGTGATGTCTAGAATTGTAAGATAATAAATTTGTGTTGTTTCAAACCACTACTAGTATTTGTGGTAATTTGTTACAACAACAAAAAAACTAACACATTGATGCACATGTATTTCAGTTATTTGTGCACAGCAATACACACTGGCATAGCTGCCAATCATTTAAGTCGTTTGTTTAGTAATTACCATTTTCTTACCTTTCACATTCATGCTCAAGTAACTACAGAATTCATAGTTATCCTGTTTAGGAACGGTTCAATGGTAAATTTCAAAAAATTTCGAAAAAGAAATTAGGAGTCTTTAGAAATAGATAACAAATTGGAAAGCCTGTCAGCAACTCTGCATGTATCTAGCTGGAAAAGAAAATGTTGTGACCTTCTGCAGAAGAAGGTCAACACAGTGTGAAGAGAGAAGTGGGAAAGAACTTTACTTAGATTAAGTGTTGTAGGATAGCGCCACTGTGGATAGCTGGCCAGATACCATTCCTTCCAGAGCACGGGGTCAGAACTGTTTATGGTGAGGCCATTGTTTAGGCAAACTGAAGAAAAGATGGGGCCAGGAGGTTTGTGATAGACCAAACCTGATGCTGCTGACTCACACAGGGGTTTCTCAGGGGGTGGGCAACAGAAAAGATTACCAAGGCTTATAAGGCTAGGACTAGAGACAGTTGCTATATTTATGCTTGTGCATGTATTTGCTTACAGAGTATATCATGAATGTGGAGAAAAAGCTAACTAGGTTGGGGGTGAAGCACTCTGCCTTCAGGTTGTGCCATGTATCTGGTCAGAGACATGGGCTAAATGGCCTGTGCTCTTACCTCCCCATCTCTGCTGGAGCAGTGCATCCTCAGTGAGGTGCATTAGAGCCCCGGGTCCCCCAGGGGGAGGATCATTTCTGGTCCAAGGCCTGTTAGGAACTGGGTCACACAGCAGGAGGTGAGCAGGGAGAGGCTAGCCTGACCGCCTGAGCTCCATCCTCCTGTCACATCAGTGCGAACCCTATTGTGAACTAGGCTTGAGTGAGATCTAGGTTGCCGCTCCTTATGGGACTCTAATGACTGATGATCCCAGGTGGAACAGTTTCATCTAGAAACCATTCCTTGCCAAGAGCTCCCCACCAATGCCCCACCCCGCATTAGCACAGTAGACCAAGCAAGGACTTAGGACTTTTAAAGCAGACACACCACATAGGAAACCACAACACTGTGCTTGAATACGTTTCCCAATCTCCCTGAACTTCACTTTTCTGCCTAACAGGGCTGATAACGCCATCTTCATAGAATTCTTACGGAGGTTAAAAGAAATAAGCTAAGAAAAGTATCTAACAAAGGCTGGCATGTAGGAGGTGCTCAGTAAATACAAGTTTCTTTCATTTCTCCTAGGTTTCCATGAAAGGAGAGGGCTATGATCATTCTGAATTGTCAATGTGGCCTGAAGTTAACTATTCTTCCATGCCCACATTATTGTGGGTTCTCCTTGACTTTTCACAGACTTAAATCATCTTGCTTCCTCCTCCATCATCATCATCATCTCTATGTACCTAGCTTTTCTGAAGACCTAATAAAGATATTCATACCCCTCAATTCTGTTCTTGAATTAGAACAGAACCACATGTATAATACTCTCAATTATCCTTCTGCAATTCCCTTTACAGAGAAAAGCAAAGAGAAAATATTTGAGATTTGCTTCATGCCAAGCACAGTGCCCTGTATTTTCAAATGCACTGAAATATAATTTGTGTATGTGTTACATATGTAATCCAGTTTTAATACATACATATGTCTAAAATCTGAATATCTCTATGGCATTTAAAATGGCAGATAAATATGTTACTCCATTCTGTGACAAGATCATATAGTTCTCTGTATCTTCGTATAATCTTATTGGTTGCTCTACAGGTAGTAAAGTAAAAAATATGTAAAATCATGAAATCTTTTTGGAGAATTAATTATAAGTTGATTGTAAAATGGTTTTAGGAAAGAGAATACATTATTAGAGTGCCAAGATATCAAAGACATGAATTTAAAAGGAACCACATATAACTCCTGTAATCTTTTCAACATTAGGCTGACATAATTTGGATGCTCATTTATCATGTAGATGGTAGGAGTGAAAAAAATTTTAACTGCTGTTCCATATACATATAATGTGCAATGATTTTTCAGCTGGCCAGGGTGAACTCTACCCCTAAAGCGTGTGCAAGGATGTATGGGGGGGGGCATCAGAATAACTCAAGGGCTTTTCAAATTGCACCCACTCTCATCCGGATTTTGACAAATTCCCTCAAGGGCAGAAAGAGCTGCTTGCACTTAGTTGAGGAGTACACTGGGATATCCGGAGGAATCACATTGCACCCTACCCCAACAGAAATGGATGAATGCCCTCTTGGAAAGGTGTGTATCCTTCTGGTGTTGAGAATAATTTCCCTGAAGTGAGTCACTCCTGGGGCAATTTGTTAGCATCCTGCTGGTGTGTTGGTAGAGAAAGCTGGCTTGGGAGCAACTTCGGTTCTTAAGCCATCTTAAATTTTTTAAATTGCCAACAAAATCATTATGAGTGTTAGGGAAAATGTGTCCTCTTAAGATCCATAGAGTAATGAGTAACGTCATTCCATTACAGACATATGTATTACAAATACATAAATGCAATTTTCTAAGCACCAAGTAGTGATTAAAAAAAAACTCACACACAATGGAACAGAGATTAAACTTCAACAACATCCAGGAGCCACGTGAATGCTTTCATGCATACTATCTTACATTAGATTTAGTAGTTTTACTCCACCTTGATGAGCGAGTATCACCTCCACTTTTGAAATAAAAAAGACTAACTAACTTGCCTACTTCATACAGCTTTAGATAAGGCGGCAGAGAGTAGACACTGGCTCTAAGAAGATGTACTTTATTATACTGTCTTTCAGAAGTTAAATCGAAGACATCCAGGAGAACCTGGGGTGTACAGAGTGCTAGCCAACAGCCTCCAGGAGAAAGCTCCACCATCAAATAGCAGTTTCCAAAGAGAATGAAGAGCAATCTTAGGTGGACATCTTTGCAAATCTAGCAAGGGGTGAGTGAAGCAGCAAATAGGCACAGAAGGCACAGAAAAAGACAGACAGGAAGGAGCATCACATGGAAACCCAGGGACCCTGAAGTCAGCACAAAGGAGAGGCTCCACTTCTGGAGCAGACTGTGGATTTCAACCCCAACGCGACAGCAGCTTGGCCAACTTGCCCTCTCTAGGACTCTCTTCCTTGTGTTCTTTGCACACAAAACAATGATAACCAAGTACCTACATCAGAGAAGAAATAATACATGTCTGCCACATACTAAACATGTAGTAAATAGCATTTCTTGCTGCTATTAAGTCAATCTGCCTTTCAGGAGAAGAAATATCTGCTCTGAGTTGAGTACCAGGCACAGAGAGGCCTCCACTGCCTTGAGTAAGGCTGGGTGGGCAGAACTCTGGTACAAGGTCTAAGAAGAAGAGGGCAAACACTCTAAACTAAAACTGGGGTGTGGCTTTAGAGTATAACAGGCAACAAGTTTGACTTGAAGCTGGATCAGCTGAACAACCAAATTGGGGCTTCCATCCTGGGAAGGTGAGAGGTCTCGAGACCCAGAGGTGAACTTTTCCTGTTGAGAAGGTCAAGTTGTCCCAAATGTAAGACAGGCTGGCTGCAAGAGTGGAAGGTTTGAGAATGGGACGGTGAAGTGATTGAAAGTATAAAACTCTGGGATAGTTCTCTCAAAAGATCTTGAAAATAACTGGAAATTTTGCTCACCTGTATAACTTTTACCAAATCTTACTTGCTAGTGTTAGAGAAACGGTGCTATGTTTCTTGCTATGGGTCATATTTTCCACAAAAGTAATAATTGGTTTTTGTGGAAAGGGAACAAGCCCCCTGCCAAACCTAAGTGAATCATCCTGCAGTCTGGGTGGCTGTGGTTATAGTATGGCAAAGGTACTGTCACAGGGTGCGTCTCAACTGAATAGAGCCTCTCATTGAAATGTGGAGGGTTTACCTGAGGAACAGGTCAAAGGGTTCCCCAGACGGACAGTCATTACAATGATAACCACAGCCTTCTTCCTGTCCACTTGAGCTCACTTGATTTAATCTATTTTTCTTTATATTTATTTTCCAGTTCAAATACACTATAAAATTTTGTTTTTGTTTTTGCCTATCTTCTCCCACTGGAATAATATACATAACACGAGAGCTCGGATCTTTAATGTTTCGTTCACACGTGTATATGTCTAGCATATGGAAGAATGCCTGGCTCAGAACAGACACTCTAAGTATGGGTAGCCTGGCTGACAGAGAAAGTGGTTTAAGAGTATAAATGATTTTTTGCATATTTTTTTTCTTCGGCTTCAGAGTTTTGCTCTAACTCTAGAGCCCCTTCTGACTCTAACCTTGTTTATTTAAAATAGAAATTTTGAATTAATCTCAGACTAAAAAAAAGTTACAAAAGTAGTACAAAGAATAACTGCACAGCCCTCACCCGTAAATATCAGCATATTGACATGTTGGCCTTATTCCCTCTCTCACTCTCTCTTTCTCACTCAGCACCCCTACGACACATTAGCGTTAATAGCACTTTAGAGCAAGTTGCAGACACTCTTCAACCCTAAATATGTCTGTACCTAGTTCCTAAAATTAAGACTGATTTAGAAAATTTAGGAAATTTGATCACCACAGCACAATTACCAAAATGATGAAGTTAATATAGATACAATATGATTTCTAATATACCAATCTCATTCCAATTTTACCAGTTGCCCTGCTAATGAACTACATAGCATTTATTTTCTCATTTTTCAGATTAGGATCTAGCCTAAGATTGTCTACTTCATGTAATGGTCATAGCTGTTTAGTCTCTTTGGGTCTGGAGCAGTCTACAGAAATTATTTATTCTTCATGTCTTCAACGTTTTAGCATTCTGAAGTACACAGTTATCTTGTAGAGTGTCCCCACTTTGGATCTGCCTGATGTACACTCTTGATGAGATTCAAGTTATGCATTTCTGACAAGAATAGCTTAAAAGTGATATTGTGTCCTGCTCCTTGCATCACAGTAAAAGACATATGAAGTCTTTTTATCCCCCTACTAGTGATGTTAACATTGATTAGTTAGTTAAAGGGTTAGCTACCACATCCCACCACTAAAAGGTTCTTATTTTTCACCGTGTAATCTGTAAGCACTTTAAGAGGAGATGCTGGGACACTCTGTAAATATCCTTTTCCTCATAATACTTTCGGTCTCATTCTTTGGCGAGTTTTCATTCTATGTATGTCCATTCTGTGTGAACATTTGAACAGAGAGCTGGTTCTGGATATATGGACTTAGTGAGCAAAGAATAAATTGTCAGTTGACTCACCATTTATATAAATCTACTCAAACTCACCTTCTCCCCTTGCCCACCCCTCTCAAGGTTATGGCTGGAAAACTGGATTATATCTCAGAATAAAGTGACACGTACAAGGGTGGGAATTTTCAAGAATACTATTCATGATACAAAATAATTAGTTCCAGCAGATGTAAATAATTTTGTCTGGAAAAAAATATTGCTTTTATTCCTGGATAAATACTAAATAAAATTCTTAATTTAAATAATGAACATAGAAAGAGATAATGGAGACAATGGTGTAGAAAAGAGATGAATTAACCCAAAGAGTTTAAATTACATTTCCAGGCTTTCCTTTCTCTTATTATTGCCCCAATAGGGCAATCGAAGAAGGAAATTATCATTTTGTACAAGAGAAAAACCATAGGTATATGGGCTGTGTAACAGAAAACCATTTACCAATCAAATATTGAAAGATATAAAGAAATCACTGTTAAGAGTAACAACTTGGGAGTCTCATAATAGCAACTGCATAGATAAATCTAACCACATTATTTATTTGTTCACTTTTAATCAAAAAAATAAAATTTATATTCAAGTTGCCCATCATTAGCTAGACACAGAGCTAAATTAGGTAAAAATTAGTCTGTGGCTTACTGATTTGAGCTCTCTCCCTGAAGATTTTTGCATAGTTGCTGATTTATTATCTTGGATCAGTAACTTACCATAGATAGGCAAGGTATTTCTCTGTGCCTTGGTTTCGTCATCATTAAAATGGGCATATTAACAACACTATCTACGTCATAAGGTTGGAGTGAGAAATTAATGAGTTCATGAATATAATGTTCTCAGAACAGTGCCTAAAACAGAGTAAATGTGATAGAGTTAGCCAGTATAATTATTAATTGTTAGTGCATGAGGGTCACCACAGCCACCTATAAGATTTAATCTTACTAGGAGGACTAATAGGACTCAACATATAATCGGATTCATAGCTGCGATTTATTACACTGAAAGGACAAAGCAAAATCAGTAATGGGAAAGGCACTTTGGTTAGAGGCCAGAGGAAACCAGACGCAAGCTTCTAAGAGTCCTCTTCCAGCAGAGTGACATGGGATATATTTAACTCCCCCAGGGATGAATTGTGACAACACTTGTGAAGCACTGCCCACCAGGGAAGCTACTAGAGACTTGGGCCCAGGGTTTTTTATGGGGAGTGATCAGATGGGCACCTTCTGCCTAGCATGTACCAAAATCGCAGACTTCCAGAAGGAAAGCAGGTATTGAACATAAGCCATATTGGTTTGTGTTTTGTTTTGTTTTTGAAATGGAGTCTTGCTGTATCACCCAGGCTGGAGTGCAGTGGCGCAATCTTGGCTCACTGCAACCTCTGCCTCCCAGGTTCAAATGATTCCCATGCCTCAACCTTCTAAGTAGTTGGGACTATAGGTGCATGCCACCACTCCTAGCTAATTTTTTTTCTTTTGTATTTTCAGTAGAGACGAGGGTTTTATCATGTTGGCCAGGCTGGTCTCAAACTCCTGACCTCAAACAATTTGACTGCCTTAGCCTCCCAAAGTGCTGGAATTACAGGCATGAGCCATGGTGCCTGGCCTGAGCATAAGCCATATTGTTTGCACAAATCATTTAGGTACAGTGAGCCACTAGTATCAGTTAGGGCATTAAACTTCTCCTGAAACCCAAGTTTCCAGCTGCTAGCAATGGCCAACCTTGTAAACAGGCCTTTCTAAGGATAACAGGCCTGTGATGTTAGTTTTTTTCAGCATAGTTATATTTTACTATCATACTGCTCTCCTTAAGTATTCTTGCTGAACACTTACCTGGTCACTTCCCAGTAGAAAAGTAATGTGCCTTAGAAGCACAGATAAAATTGGTTAATATGTATTACCAAAATCAGTTGCATGGTACCGGGTGTTACTTCTAGAAAAGACCTTCATGCAAAATATTTTTCAAGTGGACTAGAACCAAGGCAATGCAATGATTACCTTCTGCAACAAAAACATAAGGCACATTTAGGGAAAAAATAAGCTAGACTTACGAGCGGCCTGAATTTAACTTCTCAGTCTCTTGCTTTTACCTATTCAATTTTCCAGTTATCCTTTCCACACCCAATATAAAAGCAGGTTCAAATTAGAACTCTGAACAGCTAATTGTCAAGTGTGTTCAGACTAGAAAGATAAGCCCTCTATTATCAAGCCAGTGGAAGTATAAGCATCACCTGGGATATGCAGAGGCAGAAGACTCAAGCATCCATATTTAGTAATACATATGATATTTATCAACAAGCATGTACTAATAATCGTCAAGCAGATAACTGTTGCTTATGTGGTGGTATGATGAAGGGAGTACATTAATCCTTAATTCTAAGAGAAGCATGTGATCAGATCAGCTCATCAAACATTAATATAATGCCAGATTTGAGCTAAGCAATGAAGTCCTGACTTCAAGGAATTTACAATCTCTAGGGAAACGTAAACATGTGATGTGAATACAATCCTGTAAAGGCTAAGAAGAATGCACGATAAAGGTGCTATTGAAGAGGCTCAGCAGAGAGGTTCCAGCTTAAGGTATTTTGATTTGTGAGGCTCAGCAAGTCATTTAAGTTTAAGTTTAAGTTTCTCCATTTGTGAAGCATTACAGAATTGTGCTAATATTGTAAAATTTCAACTAAGAAAATTTTTCTTTCTCTTAGAATTTACAAATGTGGTAAAAGTTGATGAGGTGGCTATGATGTTTCATATCTTTTTTACGTATTGTTTATTATTTTTTTTATAGATGGAGTCTTGGTATGTTGTCCTCGCTAGTCTTGGATTCCTTGCCTTAAGGAATCCTCCCACCTCAGCCTCCCAGCTGGGATTACAGGTGTGAGCCATAATGCTCATTTTCATAGCTTTTTGAACAATAATCTAGGATACTTGAAATATTAAGAATAAAAAGGACCCTAGAACACTTGAAATATCAATGATTTTTTAATTCTAAATATTTATTAATTTCAATAAAGAATGTTTTCATTCTTTTGTATTTTTATTTTTTTGTAGAGACAGGAGTCTCACTGTGTTTACAGGCTGGTCTTGAACTCCTGGGCTCAAGCAATCCTTGGACCTTGGCCTCTCAGAGTACTGGGATTACAGGTATGAGCCACCATGCCTGACCCTTCATTCTTAATATTGAAATTAATAAATATTAAGAATTACGGGTATTAATTTCAATACATTTTGCTCTGGGAAATAGAGATATTAAAAATCATTTCTTTAACCTTAGAATTAGGCTAAAATTAGTATGGTCAGTATATATTTGTGGTGGATGTCAAAGGCAAGGCTTACAAAGATAGTGATTTTTTTTCCATTAAAATATATTTTTGAAGTAAAAATTTTTCCATTACCAGTTCTTTCTCCTTATTTTCTTCAAAAGTACTGGAACAGTCAGTTGGTTTCTGACCTGTAACAGACCTGGATAGTGCCACCAAGATAAAATAAGAGCCCTTAAATCACTGACTTCCAATTTTATTGGAAAAGTCATTTAATAATTACTAAATCATTAATATAGTATTTAAAACAGAAGCTCCAAAACATCTCACACAGCATTAAAGGTGTAACAAAGTATCCTGGCTGGACAGAATTTTTGCCATGTAGGTTAAGAAATCACAAGATGCCTTGAAAGCCCAGGGTAAGGCTGAGAGAATTGATGTATGGATAGTAATTAGTTCTGAAGAAAGTGGAGAGCCTAGTGAAAGAAGCTATTGCTTCTATTCTGGTACAGGAATGAACAGCTGGTTATTATACAACAAAAGATTATGCTTACTATAAAGTAATGCTTAATAGACTATATTTCTTGAATTTATCAACCTAGGAGCTAGATTTGAATAAAATAATGCTTTAAAAAATATGTAGTAGCATATAGTAAGGGATTGAACCATTGGGCATTCCAACTTGAATTCCTTTCTAATTATGATAGCAAAGCTTTCAAGGAGATGAAAAAACTACATCTGAAGTTAATTGGCATCATTGCCAGGAAAAAGATGAATACAAACGATGATTTTGCACTCTGAACAATATTATCTCTAAGGTCCATTTTATCTCTAAATTTTCATGAAATGCTGATTTTAAAAGTCTAGAATAATTAAACTTATCACATTAGGACATTATGATGGGAAATCTCTTGAGGAAGTATGTAAGAGCCGACTGCAGAAGTCATGGAATTCAAGGGATGTGTTTTTAAGAGAAAATAATCAAGATCACCTCTTTCTGTGATTTTCCATTGTTATTTTTATCAGTAAAGATTTTGCTATTTGCTTGTCCCTTCTTTAGTCCTCACATCCCTTGTTAAAGGGTTATTTTGGATTTGAAGTATTTTTTAGATAATCAAAAAGCACTCTTTTTTGGTGGCTACTATTCAAAAATAAAGTCAAAAAACATGCACTTCTTTATATTATCTTTTAAAAAATCTCATTTCCTAATCTATCAGCTGAGGAGAAACACCATGGAAGCTACTCCTCAACTATGAAGTTCCACCAACATTTTTCATGACTCTTTGCATGTTTCATGATGTTCAATCTTCGACGATGTCCTCAAGACCAGTTTCAATAAATGAAATTAACTGTAGCATATTCCAGACCGACTAAATGTCACTGTTGTTTTAAAATATCTCTACTGATGAAAAGGGAATGAATGGGAAAAGATTCACAATGTTGAAATCCAATGTCAATAATAACAAAAAAGGAAATTTAGCTAAGATAGCTCCCTGTCTGTTAAATTAATAAACTTCTTACATCTGCTACCCAGGATATATCCTAGTCAGTCATACAGTCATACCCAGCTAAGTCTCATCAGGTATTTATGACCACATAGATAATACATTCATGGAACACATTATCTTCGACATCATGAGGAATTACCCAATAATACATTTAAGCTGTCTTTCCAGATTGGTTATGGAATTTTATATGCTCCACGTCTTTATTCCTCTGATAGTTAGCTCAGTATCATGTATCTGGAAAATAATACTGATATGAATAATTTTCTCAGATAAGGCAAGAAATCTTTGTTGTTGCTATGTCCCTGAGTCATAAGGCAAGGGACAAAGTAATACGAAGTTTGCAAATAACACATATATCTCTGTCTTTCTTATATAACACTGCCATCAAGACTGACTCAGTAACCTCAAATGTTATCATTAATACTACTTCACTGACTTCAGGATAAAGTTTGAAACTTTGTAGCACCTCATTCACAGGTTAGTTGTGAATGACCAGAAAGCCTGTTTTTCTGGTGATACCTTTCTTTCCCCTTCTCATATGTCTACTTGCAGCTGTTCAATCACAAATCACAAACAATGTGATTTGAAATTTTTACAGAAAGGAACAAGTGTCATTTTTGTGGGTTGAAACAAGTTTAGAATATATCTGTAAAAGTATATAATTTGTTTAAAATAGGTTTTAAATGAAGGGACAAAGGGAAATTACTCTGTAAAAAATTGTATATGCACAAAGTGAGAGATAAATGGACATATATGACGGTTCCCTCTGAAAATCACCCCATAGTAAATATAAGGTGGGCCCTGGACAGGAAGAAGGAAGACTTCCTCACTCCCTGGTATTTGATCACTAACATAAAATTACTTACAGCCCCACCACAAAGAGAAAAAAATCTGAGATCTAAGTTATTTGCATTAGACTTTTAAATCTTTTTTAGAAAATAGGTGCTATTTTCACTTTCCACCTAGTACTTATTTTATAGTACAGTGACTGTTTTCAAAGCTAGAAACTTCCGAAGGGCTTTTTAATTTTATCATGTATTTTGTTTTCGATAGCTTGAAAAAAGAGTTGAATAACTGTACATACACTTACACTGAGCTTTCTAGCCCTACAAACCAACAATCTTAGAAACATTCTTAATCCATTTACTTCCCTGCATTACCGAAGGAAAAAGTTCATCTCTTCTTTCACAAGGGGGATGCCTCCTTCTATACTATGTTCTTCATGCTTCCCCCACTTGCTTGAGTATTTTTCACCATCAATTATCCTCCCTCTGTCTTTTATTTTTCAACTGTTTATTTCCACTGAGTCGTAATCCTTAGTACATAAACATATTTTTTTCGCAAAGGAAAAGAAAAGCAACTAAACCTACTCAACATCTCTGGAACACAGCTCCCAACAACCGAGGAATACACATTCATCTCAACGCACGTGAAATATTCTCCAGGACAGACCATATGGTGGGCCACAAAACAAGTTTCAATAAATAAAAAAACACTGAAATCATACAAGTTATCATCTCCTACCAGAATGGGATGAAACTAGAAAGCAATAACAGAAGGAAACCAAATACGTGGAAATTAGCCAACATTCCTAAAGAATACACGGATCAAAGAAGAAACTACATGGATAATTAGAGAATATTTTGAGATCACTGAAAATAAAAACATGACATACAAACTTTCCCCTTGAGATCAGGAATAACACAAGGATATCCACTCTGGCCACTTCTATTCAACACTGCACCAGAGGTTCAAACAGGGCGAGCAGGCAATAAAAACCAACAAAGGCACCATTTTGGAAAAAAGATTGGTAGTCGTGAGTTACTCATTAGTGATTCTTTGTTTATGTTTATTTGGTTTTGTTTTCACTCACCATGTTTGACTTGTATGGTGATATTTGTAGATGTCATGATTTACTTTCACTGCAATACAATGAAAATAAATATTTATTTATCCATTTTAGTGTTGGCCAGCATTACTGATTGTTTCTAATTATTTGCTATTACATACAATAATGCCGTGAGTATTCCTATATACATATCACCTATGTAAAGGATTTGTTAGGGTTTTTAGGTAAGGGTCAGATCGCTGAGTCATGGGGTACATATATAACCAACCTTAGCAGGCAATAGAAAACTAGTTTACAAAGTCGGTTAAAGTAATTTACATTTCTATTAGCAGCGTGTTATGAGAAGTTGGTGTTGTCATGATTTATACCAATTTGAAGGATATAAAATGGCATCACTTAGTGATTTTAATTTGCACTTTCCCTTTTTCCTAATAAGCCTGGGGTGTCTTTTTTTCATATTTGAGGTCCACTCATGTTTCTTCTGTGGAGAGTCTGTTTGTGTATTTTGACAATAATACCACTTACTTATTTGTGTTTTCCTTAATGCATAGGTATTTCTACATATTCATTATACTAATATTTTGCCAATTATATATGTCATAAATATTGTTTTCTAACATTTGACTTATGACTTATGTCTAAAAGAATTACTCATTTTCAGGTGTCTTTAGTTTACAATTTTAAACATTTTAATATATTCAAATACATCTCTATTTGATTTTTTTCTCACTTAAGGAATCATTCATTACAGTTCATGAAGATATTTTCTTATAAAAGTTTTAAAGTTTTTGCATTTCCCACTGAGTACCAGTCCATCTGGAACTTATTGCTATTTATGATATCAAATAGGGATTTATTTCATTTTTCCACACAAATAAACTATTATTATCTAAACATTATTGAATAGTGCATTGTTTCACAACTGATTGATGAGAGTTCTTACATACTTTTTGGGGACTTTTAATCTTGTTCCATTCATCTCTTTGTATATCCCTTCACCATTACTACACTTTTAAATTTGCGATAGATTTAAAATATGTCTTATTTCTACCAGTACATGGTTCTTCTTTAAGAGAATTTTGTTTTTTGACCTTCTATAAATGATTTATATATAAGTTGAAATTTTCTAGTAGACTATCCTATCATCAGTGGACAATGTCTGTTTCTTCTTTTGCTATTATTTCCCCCCTTCTAACTGGTTGTGTTTGTGCCCTAGGGCTGCCATAAAAAAATTACTGTAAACTTAACAGTTTAAAACAATAGAAATGTATTCGCTCACAGGCTGGGGAGGCCAGAAGTCCAAAATTGAGATACTGGAAAATAGATGCTCTCTCTAAAGGCTCTAGGAGAGAATCCTTCCTTTCATTTTCCAGCTGTGGTGGCTCCTGGCATTCATTGGCTTGGGACAGTCTAACTCCAAATCTCTGTCTTTTTCTCCTGGGTCCAAATCTCCTTCTTTTTTCTCTAATAAAAACATCAGTCATTAGATTTAAGGTCTATCCCAAATCCTGGGTAATTTCATCCACTATCCTTGACTATATTTTCATATATAGTCAAATAATGTCATATATTTTCAAATAATGTCATATTCTAAGGATCCAGTTGGAGGACACTCTTCCTCCTATTACATTGGTGTTGCTAGGACCACCATGATAACGCTGAGCAGACATCCTTATTACTGATTTCAGGATGAAAAATTTTAACATTTGACATCAAACATGATATTTTGCTATAGCTGTTGCAGCTGTTCTTTATCAAGGCAAGGACGTTTTCTTTTCCTCCTACCTTGCTTAAGTGTTTTTTTAAATCAATACGCTTATTAAATTATATCAGATGGTTTTTTGAATCTATTGAGAAGATAATATGTTTTTCTCCTTTAATCTATTGCTTAGTAAATTATAATAATCAGTTGTCTAATATTGAACATAAAATGCATTCCTGTAATAAATCCAATTTAATTATGGTATACTAAAAATGAAATTGGCACTGAAACTTATTTTCCAAAAAAGTGTTATTTTTTTCTGACATTTTTGATAAAGTTGAATGGCCTCGATTCTTTTTTGAAAATATGTTAAAATGCTGATTCAAAATTTTAATAATGATCATTGGATCATGTAAATAATGTTATTTAGATCCTTTCTAAAATTAATCTTTTTACTAGGAAGTTGATCGAACATTTGGCTTAGTTGATCCTCTCTGTTGCAGGCTTCCTTTTTAATTCAGTAGTAGCTATGTATATTTTTGTATTTACTTTTTCTAATTCCTTTGAATTTATTTTGTTCTTTTGTCAATTTATATAGTTCTTGTGTAATGTTAGCTCTTAAGCTTGTCAGTTTCCCTCTAAATACACATAGCTATGTTCCACAGTTTGATAAGTAGTTATTTATGGCTCAGTTTTAGGAACCTTCTTATTTCCACTAAAATAACTTTTTAACTTGTGCGTTACTTAGAATTTTTTTAAAGATATGCTCATACATTTGTTATTCTTTTGTAATAACTGTATTTATATTGGAGAATATGAGATTCTAGTATTTTTTTTATTTTTAAGTTTTGCCCTAATGGCTAATTTGTCCAATAATAATATAATTACACCAGCTCTCTTATGGTTAATTTTTGCCTGATGATTTGCCGATAAGCCTTTTCCTTTCAAATTCTCTGGGGTTTTTTGTTTTGTTTTAGTTGTGTCTTTTACAAACAGTGTATACTTAAACTGTGTATTATTAATACGATACAGATAATCCTACCTTTTTAGAGAGCAGAGTTATTGACATAGATACTGATTAACCTATTCTGTGCCTTCCCTGTAACCCACATTGTCTATGTATGTTTTTCTTCCTCTTTCTTGCTTTCTTTTGGACTGATTGATATTACTATCCTTGCCTCCCCTTCCCAATTTTCCCAATTTCTCCCTGCCCTGTTTTGGAAATTATGTACTCTTTATTTTCTATTCTTTTAATATTTATTCCAGAAAAAAATTTAACATATACATATGTAACTTACACTTTAATGCTAAATAATATGATTATATTCAACACAAAGTAACGCTTTATTTTTTCATGAATACCATCACAGCATAATGATAATTTTGTCCAGGATTTCAATGCTGTCTTGATTTATTTTTAGAGGTAGAGTCTTACTATGTTGTCCAGGCTAGAGTGCAGTGGTTATTCACAGGCATGACCATAGTGCACTATACCCTCAAACTTTTGGGCTGAAGGGATCCCAAGTAGTTGGGACTACAGGTTTCTAACTTGATTTTTTTAACCACACAAATTAGGCATGATCATTATTATTTTACGAAGTGCCATATTTAGGTACTATTTTCTACCACACACGAGTATTATCTCCCAGTCTTCTCTATTAGGTTTATTTTCTTTTTTCTTGATGTGCAACCTGTAGAAATATTATCAGTGAGAAATTGTTGATATTAAGCTCTTACAGTTTGTCTTATAATATTTTTATTTTGTTCATATCTTAAAAGAGAGTTCATTGAATGTATAATTCCAGTTTCTAATTTCTCTGAGTGCATTGAAGTTAATATTGCCCTGTTGGCCGGGCGCGGTGGTTCACACTTGTAATCCCAGCACTTTGGGAGGCTGAGGCAGGTGGATCGCGAGGTCAGGAGATAGAGACCATCCTGGCTAACATGGTGAAACCCCGTCTTTACTAAAAATACAAAAATTAGCCAGGTGTGCTGGCATGCGCCTGTAGTCCCACTACTCAGGAGACTAAGGCAAGAGAATCACTTGAACCCAGGATGCCGAGGTTGCAGTGAGCCAAGACCACACCATTGCACTCCAGCCTGAGTGACAGAGCAAGACTCTATCTCATAAATAAATAAATAAATAATAAACAAAATTGCTCAGTCTTCTACCTTCCACTGGTGCTGCTGAAAAGTTAGCTAATAGTTATTATCTGTAAGTTGCCTTTTTTTCTCTGATAGTGTGAAGGTCTTTATTTTGATGGTCTTCAATTTTTCTATGAGTCTAGGTTTGAATTTCTTTTTATGTACACCATTTGGGGTTCTTTGGGAATCCTGTATCTGAGGATTGTTGTCTTTCATCAGTTCTGGATAATTGTTAGACATCATCTTTTAAAATATTGCCTCTGTGCCATTTTCCACATTACCTTCTCATGCAACATATAAAATATGTTGCATATACTATATATATGCAATTAATATACTCTTGTACCCTGGACATCTTTTAATTGATACAAGATATTTTACATATTTATTCTTCTTTGATACAAAATATTTTACATATTTATCAAGTACATGTTAGTATTTGTTACATGCCTAGAATGTGTAATAATCAATGGTCAAGTCAGGGTATTTGGGAGTGTCTATCACCTTGAGTTATTTATATATGTTATTGACATTTCATGTCCTTTCATCTAGCCACTTTAAAATATACAATACAATTTTGCTAACTATAGCCATTCTATTCTGCTATTGCATATTAGGGCTTACTTTTTCTATTCAACTCTATGTTCGTACCACTAATCCACCTCTTTTTGTCACTCCCTTCCAACCACACACCCTTACGAGCCTCTGGTATCTGTCACTCTAGTCTCTATCTTCATGAGATTAATTCTTTTTAGCTCTCACATATGGGTGAGAATATCTGGCATCTGTCTTTCTGTACCTGGCTTATTTCACTTAACATAATGACCTCCAGTTCCATCCATGTTACTGCAAAAGACATGGGTGTGTGTGTGTGTGTGTGTGTGTGTGTGTGTGTGTGTGTGTATCATTTTGTTTAAACATTCATCTGTCGATGGACACTTAGTTTGATTCCATATATTTACTATTTGCTGCAATAAATATGCCAGTGAGATATCTCATATACAGATTTCTTTTCCTTTGAATAAATACTCAGTAGAGGAATTACTGGGTCATGTGGTAGTTGTATTTTTAGTTTTTTTGAGAAACCTCCAAAATGTTTTTCAGCATGGTTGTACTAATTTACATACCCACCAACAGTGTATAAGAATTCCCTTTTCTCTGCACCTTCACCAGTATCTGTTATTTTTTTATTTTTAATAATAGCCATCTACTAGGATAATGTGGTATCTTATTTTAGTTTTATTTGCACTTCCTTGATCTGCAATGCTGTTGAGCATATTTTCACCTCCTGACCATTTGTGTGCCTTCTTTTGAGAAATACCTATTCATGTCTTTAGGTACTTTTTAATGGGATTATTATTTGTTGTTTTGTTTTGTTTTGTTTTGTTTTTAACTGTTGAGTTATTGGAGATCCTGGTATATATTCCAGATGTTGTCCCCTGTTAGATGAATGGTTTGCAAATATATTCTCTCATTCAAAAAGTTGTTTCATTCACTCTGTCGATTACTTCCTTTAAGGTGCAGAAGCTTTTTAGTTTAATATAGTCCCACTTGTCTCTTTTATTACAGTTGTCTGTATTTTTGAGGTCTTAGCCATGAAATCTTGACCTAGACTGATGTTTTTAAATGTTTTCTTTCTGTTTTATTCTAGTAGTTTTGTACTTTCAGGTCTTACATTTAAGTTTTCAATCCATTTTGCATTTAACTTTTGAATGTGGAAAGAGATGGGGTCCAGTTTCATTCTTTTGCATACTGGTTTCCAGTTTTCCCAGCACCATTTATTAAAAGGGGTATCCTTTCTCCGGTGTATGTTCTTGGCCCCTTTATCAAAAATCAGTTTGCTGTAAATACATGGATTTATTTCTAAGTTCTCTATTCTGTTCCATTATTCTTTGTGTCTGTTTTTACACCAAGACCATGATGTTGTGGTTACCATGGCCTTATAATATATTTTGAAGTCAGGTAGTGTGATGCTCCCGGCATGATGCATTTCTTCTTTGGCTCAGGATTGCTTTGGCTATTGGCTCTTTTTTTATTGCTGTTCCATATTGACTTTAGGAATTTTTTTCTATTTTCTGTGAAGAATGTCACTGATATTTTGATAGAGATTACACTGAATGCATAGATTGCTTTGGGAAGTATAGTCACTTTAACAATATTATGCTAATTATAATTATTCCAATCCATGAATATGGGATATCTTCCCATTTGTTTCTGTCCTCTTCAGTTTCTTTCATCAGTGTTTTGTAATTTTTCTTGTATAGAACTTTCACCTTTTTGGTTAATTTTATCCTCAGGTATTTTTTGTAACCATTGTAAATGAGATTGCTTCTTGAATTCTATCTTGGCTAGCTCATTATTAATTTATAAAAATACTAATGATTTTTGTATGGTGATTTTGTATTCTGCAACTTTACTGTATTTATCAAATATAGGAGGTTTCTGGTGGAGAATTTAAGTTTTTCTAGATATAAAATCACATCTTCAACAAAGAGGAACAAATTTGACTTCCTTTTTTTTCCAATATGGATACCTTTCATTTCTTTCTTTTGGCTGATTGCTCTGTCTGAAACTTTCAGTACTGTGTTAAGTAAGAGTAGTTAAAGTGGGCATCCCTTGTCTTATTCCAGATCTCAGAGAAAAAGCTTTCAGTTTTTCCTCATTCAATATAATGTAAGCTATGGGTTTGTTATAAATGCCTTTATTATTTTAGGATAAATTCCTTCTATCCCTAGTTCATTGAGAGTTTTTTTTAATGAAGGAATATTAAATTTTATTAAATGCCTTTTCTGTTTCTATTGAGATGATCATACAGTTTTTGCACTTCATTCTGGTGATGAGATGTGTCATGTTGATTGACTTGCATTTATTAAACATCCTTGCATCACTGGCATCAGCCTTACTTGGTTATGATGTATTATCTTTCTGATGTGCTGTTGGATTTAGTTTGCTAACATTTTGTTGAGGATTTCAGATCTAGGTTTATCAGGGATATTAGCCTGCAGTTTTCTTTTTATGTTGACTCCTTGTCTGGTTTTGGTATCAGGCTAATTATGGCCTCACAAAATGAGTTAGGAAGAGGTCACTCCTCTCTAATTTTTAGAACAGTTTCAGGAGAATTGGCATTTGTTCTTACTTATATGCTTGGTATAATTAGGCTGTGAATCCATCCAGTCCTTGTTTTTTCTTTGTTGAGAGAATTTTTGTTGCTGATTCAATCTTGCTCCTTTTTTTTGGTCTATTCAAATGTTGTATTTTTCCTTGTTCAACCTTGGTAGGTGGTATGTTTCCAACATTTTATCAATTTCCTCTAGGCTTTCCAGTTTGTAAGCATATAGTTGCTCATAATAGTTTCATTCTTTTTTATTCTTTTTTCTTTATTTTTATCTGACTAGATTATTTTAAAAGGCTTGTCTTCAAGTTCTGGGATTATTGCTTCTGCTTGATCTAGTTTATTGCTGAAGCCTTTGGATGTATTTTGAATTTCATTCAATGAATTCTTTAGCACCAGATTTCTGTTTGGCTCTTTTTAAAAATAGCTATCTCTGCGGTGAATTTTTCATTGATATACTGAACTGTTTTTTTCTAGTTTCTCTGTATTTTTTTTCCAGAATGCGTTTGTATCTCACTGAGTTTCTTTAAAATCAGTATTTCGACTTTTTCATCCAGGTCTTCAGGAATTTCTTTTTGATTCAGATCTGTTGCTGGAGAATTATTGTGTCCCTTTGGAGGTATCCTATTTCCTTGCTTTTCATGTTTCCTGTATCCTTATGTTGATATCTGTTCATCTGCTATAAAAATAACTTCTTCCAATTTTTTGAAATTGCTTCCATGGGAAGGACATTCTCCTGAAATTGCATAGATATTTTTGGTTAGATAGGGCACTTTGGCTTTAACTTGGGGTGCATGCAGTAGTATAATCTCTGTGTGATTTCTTCAGCTGTAAACAGTGTCAGTGGTGTCTGTGATTTCCTCAGTCACTTAGGGTGAGTTATTAACAAAGGCTATGGTGAAGTTTTGTTGAGGACTAGGATGCCACATGAGCCAACTTTGGGACCCCAGTGCTGGCAAAAGTGTTAAGCATGCCTGTTCTGGGGACTCAGAGAAGAATACACTGGCACAAGTTGGACGGCCAATTCTTGGGCCTCCAGGTGGCTTTCTCAGAGCAGGTAGTGACAATGGTGGGCCAGGCATGTGAACAGGTTCTCCCATCTCTGGGAAGTGGGTGTGATTGTGAGTGAAGGTAGTAGCAGCCATGGATCAACCCACTGGGTCAGACAACCCACCCAATCAGCAACCCACTCAATCAGATAATGCTGATGTTGATGGTGGCTGCAACAGTTTGGTCAGACAGGCCCCTTGCCTGCTCATAGCATGTGTGGGTGGGTACCAGCTGTGTTCATATCCATAGGCCCCACCAGCTGAACCTCACCCTCTAGGAGAAGTGTACAGGTGCCAACAGTGCTGGGGTAAGTAGGGTGATCCTCCAGCACTTGGAGGATGGACCCTAGCAGGTGACTTCTCAGGCTCCTCAGCAGTGCATTTAGGCGCTGGCTGTGGTAGGCAGGAGTGGGGTGATCCCCCAGGCTTCCAGCAGAATGCTCAGGTGTCACAGTAATAGCTGTGCTGCGGGCCTGCTACTGAGGAGGACGGGGCCACTCTCAGTGGGAACAGAGTAAGCAGATAGCTATGGGATGCACAGTTTCCTCATGCCTTATTTCCACAGCAGCTACCCGCAGCAGTGGCAGTGGAATTTTTCCTAGAAGTGCATGAAAGTGCTGGCTTCCCCTCTCCCTCTTTGGCCTGGCAGGCAGTGGCAACATCGACCCTGGCCCCAGGGTAAGATGCAGACCTTCAGAGACTGGGCTCTCAGAATGGTGCTGTCCGTGCACCTGCCACTGGGAAGGTAGGGTCACTTTCAGTGGGAGCAGGACAGGTAGGTGGCTGAGGGAATGTGGCTTGCTTGCTCCTCAGCACCCCCAGTGGCCCACAGCAGAAACAGTGGGATTTGTCCTGGAATGCCTGAAGGTGCCCATCCTTTCTCTCCCTCCTTGGCAGGAGAGGCAGCATTGGCTTCAAGGCAGCATGCAGTCCTTTGAGGTCTTCACTCTCAGAATGGCACCATGCTGCAGCTGCTCAGGGCTTAGAGGCCTGTGGGGCACAGTGTGAGTTCTCTGTAGCAATGCCTCTGTGTAATCTCTAGGCAGCTTTCTGTGTTAGTCTCACAGCCCTTGTAGTTTAAGGGACTCTCACAGTAGCTAGGTTTGCTAAAATCTGTGGCAGGAATGTGGAGCTCTAAGGGTCTCCACTTACCCTTCTCCACATCCGGGAGCTTCTCCAGGCTGCCAGTCATTCCCAGAAGAGCAGGCTGCCTCGTTTCTGTCTCCTTTGCTTTCGGTTCTTTCCGTCACTTCTCTATGAAATCCCAGTGCTCCCTCTTAGGCAATCTATTCCAGGGTTGCTTATCTACTTGTAACTTTGGTTCCTCTCTCTGGAGGAAAAGCCTACTAGCTGTATGTAGTCAGCCATCTTGATCAGCTCTCCTAAATTACCCTGTTATTTCATGTCTCAGTCTGGGTGTTCCCAAAAGACTGAGGTTGAGACAAAGGGTTGCTTGCAGGTAAAGTGACTTGGTAAAGTGATTCCAAGAAATAGAAGTAGGTTACCAGAAAAAGAGAAAAAAGTCAGTGTCAAGTTGTTCTTTCAAGCTGGTCAGTATTATGCAAAATTGGAGTATGATTCCACCAGGACTATATTAGGAGGTGTGTAGAATAAACTTTAGGGTCATTTATTTGAGGAATTACAAAAGGAAATATTAATCCACTTGTTCCTGTATCTCCTTTTTTTTAGCGATGTTAATTCCCTATATTTTCAGATTGAGTATGAAAGATTGAGTGTTAGGTGAGTGGAAGTTATTAAAAGGAGTAGCCTATGCTGTTATATCCAGAGTCTCCAAACCTGATAATATTACTATTCTGTCAATAGGCTTATTTCAGACAAGACTGGAATGGCCAGCGAAGAGACTGACCAGCATTCACTGACAAGTCACCTGGTCAGCTGGCTGGTTGAGAATTTTCTCTGCAGTGGATGCTTTCTGGTGGGCACTAACATGAAGCCGAGAGATCTGCACTCTTTGTACCCACTCATGTGGGCTCAACCTCTTACCTCTTTCTCAAACTCCCATGTCTCCAATCTTCTAGTGTTGTTCCTTCCAAACTTCTGCTAATCAGTCAAGGCATCAGCCACTGTCCAGGAGTCCACGTTTAGCCGTAACTCAGGCTATTTTTTCTTTATGTAAAGCGAATTTCCAAATGCACTATTTACTGTTTTTTTTTGTTTTTTGTTTTGTTTTGTTTTGTTTTTACTGGGGGGGATTTATTTTCACCACTGTCCTTCAGGCATCATGGAATAGGGACACAGTAGTACTGCATGCACTGATGGACTGATGGGTCACTGCCACTGGTGTCAACATATCAGACCAATTCACCTTTAAACCAAGATTGAGTTTTCACTCTCTGTCAGTTGGTCATGTGGAATGCCTGCCCTACTCACATGAAGATATAGGTGTGAAATGAAGTAGAGTCACTGATACAGCAGAAGTGGGTAACAGAGGAGTCTGGTCAACACTAAGTGCATCTTATTTGTGCTCTTTGGAACTTCTTGAAGGTACAAATCATTTCATTGCACTATGGGTAGTTAGTGCACTCAGCTGACTTTAGGGCTCAATGGAACTTATAAAACCCAGTTCATGTCAGGTCACTGGTGACATAATCAGTTGGTATCTGTATTAGTCCCCTTTTTACACTGCTGATAAAGACATACCAAGACGGGGTAATTTATAAAGGAAAGAGGTTTAATTGACTCACAGTTCCACATGGGTGGGGAGGCCTCACAATCACAGTGGAAAGTGAATGAGGAGCAAAGTCATGTCTTACCTGGGTGGCGGCAGTTAAGAGAGCTTATGTAGGGGAACTCCCCTTTATAAAACGATCAGATCTCATGAGACTTATTCACTATCACAAGAACTGCATGGGAAAGACCCACCCCCCATGATTCAGTTGTCTCCCACTGGGTCCCTCCCACAACACGTGGGAATTGTGGGAGCTACAATTCAAGATGAGATTAGGGTGGGGGCACAGCCAATACCCACCCAATTCTATAAGCAGTTTCTCAGAGTATGGACATGGTATTCGAGAAGCTGCTTTCAAATAGTGAGTAGTTCTCTGCTATAGAGAGCTTTTTCTTCAGAAACCTAAGGGTCTGTATTGTGACTCTTCTGTTGGAAACTTCTAAAGATTCCAAACACAACATTTTCCACCACAGATATTCCTAGCGCTGCTACATCTGCTCGATTATGTGACCTAAGCAGCAGGACAGCCTGCAGTCCAACCTAGTTCTGCTGCAGTTCTCTCTTGCTCTTGGCCTCATTCAAAATCAACAGCCTTTCAATTCACTCAATGAATAGGTCAGCACAATACTCCCAAAGACAAAGCCTCTCAAATCCAAATAGGATTTTATATCCTGTCTCTAAAATCCAGACAGATTCACCAAGGACTGTATGGGTAAATATTTCAACAACACGTTCTTTACTTGGAAGGAATTTCCTGAAAAATTCCTGAAGACTTCACTGATGTGGCAGACCCTGAATCCAGGTGGCACATATCTGTTTTTATTAGGCCATTCAGAGTATATGTCCATTCCTGAATACCAGGTGTGATTGGTGTGGTGTTATTAATATAGTGAATAAGTACTGTGTTCTGATATCCATCAGTATGAACAAGGTGTTTTAAACCTACATTTTGAGAGAGAATAGGAGAGTTAACAACCTTGAAGGTGGACAGTGAATATGTTTCTATTGCTCTCATTTAAAAGCAATGTGCCTTTAAGCTTCGTTATGAATACGGATTAAAATGAACACATTTGCTATATCTAACCTATGGACCAACTGCCAGAAAATTGGTAATGTTATATTTTCCTTGTGATATTGTTTCAAATATATCAGGGATCAGAGGAGGTTGTAATTTAGGATTTTCACTTAGCCCTTCTTAGCATAATGGCTCTTAATGCAGAGGACAGGGAACAAATGTCAGTTTCTCCAAACTACAAAGTGTATCCTTTCCAAGTATCCAGTAGGGGCCAGAGAAATAGTTACCAGGTGGCTTCACAGGTCCATTGGCCCAGTGTAAAATCAGCTTGACCCAATCCCCATTTATCATTTGGCCTCCACTTTTTTTTTCACTCTGGACAGAGGAGCAGGATGATCTTTGGAGTCTCCTAGTATACATATCAGCTGAACACCTTTTTCTCCAGTGTTCAGTTAATTTGGCACATGGCCACAGGTCTATCCAGGGAAGATTGGGAGACTATTTGTCATATATAGTTGTAGCAATATGCTGTTTTCCACTCAAAGGGACCCAATCTCCACTTCAATCAAGACTGAGTTGAAAACTAGCTCAGATCTAAAACTGATGAAGGGCCCTGATTTTCCATTGTAGCAGCTGATGTCACCCTTCACTTTGCCAGCCTTCAATTTTGCTGGTTAAGCCAATCACATAACACCCTACTTGACTGCCCATCTATGTAACCCCTAAGAATACAACAGGCTATTATCTATCACCACAGGTTCCTGCTGTTCAAGTCATCCATCTGCCACTCTGGGCTTGCTAGCATTAATAATATTATATTCACTTTGCCTCTGTTGGTTAACTGTCACAGCCTGGCCTCTGAATTTTCAATCATTATTCCCATAATTATCAAGGAACCCAACATGTGACACCACATTACTCTTAACTCTAGCATGTAGAGGATAGCTACCACCTAGTTTCTCAAAGAAACATTCCCTTAACATTGCCTTACTTATTAACTTACTGAATTAGTGAAGGAAATATTTTGTAACTTCTCAAAGAACTCAAGTGATGGGAACGCTGATCTCATGTAATAAATCCTTTTTATAATTAACGTGTCCCTGAGACTTCTGACTCCTCCTCAACACTTTGCCAAGGCATCTCCTCTATTTTTATTTAATTTTCTTTTTTATTATTTGTATTTATTTTTTTTTATTTTGTAGAGATGAAGGTCTCAGTATGCTGCCCAGGCTGCTCTCAAACTCCTGGCCTCAAGTGATCTTCCTGCTTCGACCTCCCAAAGTGCTAGGATTACAAGCTCTACTTAATTTTCTACAAGATAGAAGCATGTCCATGCATCAAGGACCCACTGAGCAGCATGAAGATCACTTGCCAGGACTTTAAAACCTGGCAAAGTCATGGGAAAATACTCCCCTTACAATATCCATCCAATCCACCACCTTCAAGTTCCACTCAACCATGTGCTTTTGAAGCTCCTGCTGGTATGCGCTTGTAGTATGGGGATGTATATTCTACTTCCTCCCAGAACAGGGTCAATATTTCTCCATTTAGGCTATGCTGAGATCTGACTCTGGTTATAGATCTGGAGGCAATGAGGAAAGCCACTGCTAGAGCTTGAGGAAACCATATCAGTCTGTGAGGCACCTGCCCCAGTTGAGGTCTCTCCAGGTTCTCCAATTGAAGGAAGCCTGATTTAATTCAAGGTTCAGAAGAGTCTACGGCTTAAGATTTTCCAGCATGTTCAACTCATCAAATGTCCTCATGCCAGTTCTGAAGATCCCACTCTTTATCTATTAGGGTTCTGCGTTTAACACTACTGTGAAGGCTGTGCATTGTCTTCTTTATCATTCTGTTAACCTTACAATTAAATTCTGGGTCTGGCTTTTATCAGTGTTTGTTCTACGGCTATATGAGATAACAAGCCTTTCAAACAGGAACATACAGAACCCCTTACTTTCACAGCACACGTTGAAATGATAGTTGGTTAGCTAGTCTGTCATTTTTTTTTCTTTCTTTTTTTCTAAGCTCCTAAAGCAGATAACACAAGGCAGCATCCTCCACAATCTTTACAATTATCACAGCCCTTATATTTTTCAAGGGCCATTGCTACTGCATAAGCCTTCACTTCCATTTTATTTTTATCTGCCAGTGAGAGTCTTAGTACTTGTAATGCTCTTGCATGCCACGGGTTATCGCACTCCACCTTTCTCTCATCCATGATAGTTCCAGAATTTCATCCTGATGTCCGTTTTTAGGACCACTTGCAGTCTTAACTCTCTAGCCTAGGTTCCTCTTTCATCCACAGAAAGCAGTGTCTGGGTCCCTTCATTTCTTCAGTAAGCAGAGCCCGAGACACAGCCTTGTATGCAAGTAGCTGCATACAGGTAGGGAGATGGGAAGGAGATGGGAAGTTTGAAGAAGAAGCCAATAAAAAGCCCTGCCATCAATAGGGTCACTGTTGTGGGTGACTGGGATTTGCTCCTGTTAAGACCTTCTGAACAGCTATGTAGAAAGTTCTTCAGGATTCCTCCCTCCCACCTCCCTACCATGAAGAGATGAAACAGGGGAGCATGTACTTACTAGCTCCCACCCCTAATGGGTCAAACCTGCTCTCATACATAGGTACATGTGAAAACATGCCAAGTGAGTATGTGCTGCATCCTACATTCGGCATCAGAGATGCCTGCAGATGAAAGCAAAAGATACACAGTTCAGCTAAGGCAAGACATATTCGAGTAATACCAATTGAAAGCTGGTTAGCGCAGTGATGGCTGGAGAAAAGGTGGAAGAAGCCAATGTCGGGCAGGATGCAGAGCAGGGGTAATACCTTTAATATAAACTTTTAAAACATATTTATTTTGTACTTTGTATCAGATAATCCCAACATCCACAGTTCTTGCTGGTCAAATCCAGCATTTTGCTTTGTGAACTTGCATCCATGGTACCTTGTTACATTCTGTGTTTAGTAATTTTAAATTGTGAGTTCATGTTTCTTAAAACTATCTGTGAGATAAATTTAAGACCTGTGTTTAAAATGTGTCCCTCCTGAGAACTTGTCAATCCTCCTTCTACCAACTTTCTGTGGACGTTATCAATCAGAGTCTACAATAAACTTAATTTTTTGCTTGGGTTTTGTTGGACATGTAAACTGTGTGACTTTCAGTTTCAATCCTGTTGTAAGCTTGACATTTTTTTTTCTTTGCTGAGAGGCAAGTTAAGATAGATAAGCATTATTACCGTCTCCTATCAAGGGCAGATTTTTTTCTAGTTGCCCACTATAAGTGTCACTTTGGGAATGCTAACTGTTAGGAACTCTTCATTTTATTCTCCCTCCCTCTTCACCAATATTTTGTCTCCTGACCCTACAACAGGTTGGCCCCTTAGCCCAGCCCCTAAGATGCTGAAGAATGGCTGATTCCTTTAAGGTCAAAACAGGCTGTACTACTCAGTTATCTCTCCAGATTCATGATTTTTTTTTTTTTTTACAATATCTGTACCAATTATTTCTTTGACTTTGCTAATACCTCAGTTATATCTAAGTATATGTTTCTAAAATATTTTCAGTGACTTTTCTCTGAATATTTAATGTACCATACTGTCAAAGTGCAAGTTTCTAGAACTTGAGCTCCTTCATATGAATATCTCATAGAGTTCTTTGTTTGTGTGTGTGTGTGCGTGGTGCGTGCGTGCGTGTGTGTGTGTGTGTGTGTGTGTGTGTGTTGTTTGAGACAGTCTCACTTTGTCGCCAGGCTGGAGTGCAGTGGTGCCACCTCAGCTCACTGCGACCTCTGCCTCCCGGGTTCAAGTGATTCTCCTGCCTTAGCCTCCCAAATAGCTGGGACTACAGGCGCACTCTACCATGCGCAGCTAATTTTTGTATTTTTAGTAGAGACGGGGTTTCACCATGTTGGCCAGGATGGTCTCAATCACTTGACCTCTTGATCTGCCCACCTCGGCCTCACAAAGTGCTGGGATTAAAAGGCGTGAGCCACTGTGCTTGAACTCTCATACAGAATTTTAAAACTTCATGTTCAAAACTATACTCATCCCTTTGCCCAACAAATCTGCTCCACTTCCTGTATTATCTTCATCAATGTTAACCCCACCTACTTAGTCACACATGAATTTTAGAAGCTATTACATTGCTACCTTTCCCTCATACCACCACGTTAATTTTTACCACTTACATATCTTGAGCTTCCCACATTCTACTTTACACTAGCATGCCTCTGCTCTTTTAATTCAACTTCCTTAATATTTATCTCCTGGACTGTTAGCATAATCTAATAAATAGCCACCATATTTTCATTTACTTTCTAAACTGTTCTCCAGGTTGTTGTCATAGTGATATTTCTAACACTCGATCCAGCCATGACACACACTTGTAATATCTTTGTCCATATTCTTCCTACAGAATAGCACCCACACAACTTAAAATTATCTATGAGGTCATTTATCCCGTACCATTCTTGAGTACCATTACTTTTTGGTCTCTGCTCTTCACCGTGCCTGCAATGCCCTTCTCACACCTTGATATACCTTGAGCACTGTTCATCAGCCTTTCAGTCCTCCCTCTATGGTTTTGATAAGCACCCCTTTCTCCGAGCTCTCATGACAGCTTTGGCATAGCTCTATTTTAGTGCCTTCCACCATGTGGTGAAAATTTACACATTTGTCTGCCTCCATCACTAGCCTACAAGTGCCTTAATATTTTGTACCCCTAGCAAGTAGCAGAAGCCATGGATTATGGTATATTCAATTAGTATTTGTTAAATAAATACATAAATGAGTGAATGAATGGGCTTTATACTTCCTCTGAGATCTAATGCTAAACAAGGTTGGAGGTGGTTACTGTTGAAAAGGAAGAGATAAACAATACACGTTTATCTAAAACAAAAGATAAATGAAAAACACTAAAAGTATACCTTTATATCCTGTACATTTCATTTTTATTCAATTCTGTTTCCTACATATGTTCAAGTCTTTCATTAAATTTAATTGTGTTAGATTTTCATTTTAAAAGACTATCAGATGATAGCATTTGTTTCTTGAAAATTATTATCTAGTGTATTTTTCCAGAAATTACAATTTATACTACCTAATAGAAACACTCTTTGAGTAGAATATTTTCACATTAATGTAAGTTTAAATTGTCTTACATGAAACAGTGGTAAGCAATAATGTTCTAGTGTTACTTTAATGTATCACAACATTAAATTATTCTCTCTGATTTCACAATGCAACTTAAAATTATATAAAAAGGAATATTTAAAATGATTTTTGCATTACAATAATGTCAAATGTTTTTATTTTATAATAAGGATAATGAGATTAAGCAATAATAAAAATATATGAGATACTAAACCTGGTGTATAGGTTCAGAAGAATAAAGAAGATAAAGGGAGGTGGAATTCACACAGTATAGTACATAGCATTATTATAGAAATAAACAGAAGATAAAAATATCAGCAGAAATAAAGTAAATGATGTGAATAAGCTCACCATATGACCTTAAAGGATATAATTAAAACTCTCACAAAGGTTGTTGCTTTATATGTAAAATCTATTGTAAATATAGGTAACATATAATGTATACACACGTATATACACATATATATTTAATATGCCAGTCAACATTATGAAACACATTCTTTCACAGTATAGTAATGAATGCATGTAGGATAAGACCCCACTCACTTTAACAGGTCCTATCTTCCTTTTCTTGCTTTATGCTTTCCAAAACATTTTTACTCTTCCAATGTACTATACAATATACTCATGTACTTTCATTATTACGTTCTCCTCCACCTAGAATTTATGTGGCAAGAACTTACAAAGTAAATGTTCAATTAGTATTTCTTGAGTAAAGGTATATTGTCATTTCACTCAGTCAGTCTTTGATCTATTCTTACTATGTGCTTATATTACTCTCAAGGCTATAGCATTGCCTATTATTCTATTAAACTGAGAACGACTCAACAAATTTTGTATTTAAAATTAAAATATAAAATATATTGTACATATATATATATATACACACACACACAATTACTTATGTATAAAATTAGTATATGTAATTTTATAAATATATTAGGTATTACCAAATATTTAATTATCTAATTACCTAGAGTGAAATGAACAAAATTCATCCCTAATATTTTTAGACAAAAAGAAGTAATGACTATAGTAAAAGCAGATGACTTGGCCAGGTATTTGTAGGGTTCTAATGAAATCACCACTTACTTCGTATGTACTTAATTGTCAGTTTTAAAAGAGCAGGATGAAAGGCCTCACACAGCACCCTCCATTTAGGAAACTTATTGAAATTGATATCCATTTACTTGAAGGAATTACATTAACTATATTATAAAAGGGATCACAGAATTATGTTAAGAATTATTTCCAACTGCTTACTCTTAATTGATTCTATATTAGAAATGGAAAATAAAGAGGACAGAAACACCATCCAACATTTTACCAATTAGACTCTACTACCCAAGAGAAAATTAAAAACACTCATTTCTTTTATGTTTCTTATCCATTATAAGTAGTATTACCATTCAGACATTCAAAACCAGCAGTCAAATAATTCTTTATATTTAAAATGAGAAATAGAGCTTTTTGAAAGCTCTTACATCAAATCAAAAATACCAACTAAATTCTTGCCAACAAAATACTAATTTTTAAATGTTTGGGAAAATATTCCCCATCTGCTTTTCTGAAAATGGAATATTAGTGTTTTGTAAGCTGTTAGTCAGCCTTTAAACATACATATTTTGATCAAATAATTCAGAAAATTTCAGATGAAGCATATTTAAATTAATTACAGAACTTTTCACATCTTATCACAAATTTACTTGCTGTAATTGCCCTAACTACATGCACTCACACACACACACACACACACACACACACACGTATGCACACACCAGGATCACTTAAGGTACACTTGTGTTTCAAGAACGCAGCATCAGAATAAATATTATCAAAATCATACATTGTTTCATTGTTATTATTTCTATGGAATTCTGGTTTAAGCCAAGGAGAAATTTTTAGGATGACATATGTTAAAGTACAGTAGTTTGCACAGGGTACTATTATTATTTTATTTGAGAACAAGACTAAGATGCTGGAATTTGACTTACAGTAGAAGGAATTTTAAGTGATTATAATGAAAAATTACTGAAAGTCATTATTTGCAATTGTTATCAACAGTGCTTATATAGATTTTTAAATAGGCCTTTTTAAACTTTTGTTTAAGGGGTACATGTGCAGTTTGATTCTATAGATAAACTGCATGCTGCAGGGGTTTAACATACAGGCTACTTTGTCACTCAGGCAATTAACATAGTACCCAATTGGTAGTTTTTTGAGTCTCACCCTCCTCCCACCCTCCTCCTTCAAGTAGGATCTGGTGTCTACTGTTCCCTTCTTTGTGTCCCTGTGTACTCAGTGTTTAGTTCCCACATATGAGTGAGAACATGAAGTGTCTGATCTTCCGTTCTTGCATTAATTCACTTAGGATAATGGTCTCCAGCTTCATCCATGTTGCAGCAAAGGATATGATTTCATTCTTCTCATGTCTGCGTAGTATTCCATGGTGTATATGTACCACATTTTCTTTATCTGTTCTACAATTGTTGGGCATCTAGGTTGATTCCATGTCTTTGCTCTTGTGAATAGTGCTGTGATGATCATACTCATGCATGTGTGTTTATGATAAAGTGATTTATATTCCTTTGAATATATACCCAATAGTGGAATTGCTGGGTTGAATGAGTTGTTTTAAGTTCTTTGGGAAATTTCCAAACTGCTTTCTATTCTATTCTATGTTGGCTTAACTAATTTACATTTCCACCAGAAGTGTGTAAGTATTCCTTTTTTCTCCACAGCTTCATCAACACCTATTTTTTGACTTTTTTATACCAGCTATTCTGACTGGTATGAGATGATATATCACCGTAGTTTTGACTTGCAATTCTCTAATGATTGGCGACATTGAACATTGTTTCATATGCTTCTTGGCCACATTTATGTCTTCTTTCAAGAAATGTCTGTTCATGCCCTTTGCCCACTTTTTAATGGGATTATTTATTTTTTGCTTGTTAATTTGTTCCTTATAGATTCTGGATGTTAGTTCTTTGTCAGTTGCATAGTTTGCAAAGATTTTTTTCCCATTCTGTGGGCTATATATTTACTCTGTTGATAGTTTCTTTTGCTGAGCAAGAAGCTCTTTAGTTTAATTAGGTCCAATTTGTCAATTTGCATTTTTGTTGCAATTGTTTTTGGTGTCTTCATTACAAAATCTTTTCCAGGTATCGATGGTACGTATCACAAAATAATAAAAGCTATTTATGACAAACTCACAGCCAGTATCATACTGAACAGGCAAAAACTGGAAGCATTCCCTTTGAAATCTGGCACAAGACAAGGATACTCTCTCTCACCACTTCTATTCAATATAGTATTGGAAGTCCTAGCCAGAGAAATCAGGCAAGGGAAAGAAATAAAGGCTATTCAATTAGGAAAAGAGGAAGGCAAATTGTCTCTATTTGCAGATGACATGATTGTATATTTAGAAGGCCCCATTGTCTCAGCCCAAAATCTCCTTAAACTGATAAGCAACTTCAGCAAAGTCTCAAGATACAAAATTAATGTGCAGAAATCACAAGCATTTCTATACACCAATAATAGACAAACAGAGAGCGAAATCAAAAATGAACTCTCATTCACAATTGCTACAAAGAGAATAAAATATCTAGGAATACAACTAACAAAGGATGTAAAGGACCTCTTCAAGGACAACTACAAACCACTGCTCAATGAAATAAGAGAGGACACAAACAGATGGAAAAACATTCCATGCTCATGGTTGGTAAGAATCAACATCGTGAAAATGGCCATAGTGCCCAAAGTAATTTATAGATTCAATGCCATCCCCATCAAGCTACCAATGACCTTCTTCACAGAACTGGAAAAAAACCACTTCGAACTTCATATGGAACCAAAAGAGAGCCCACATAGCCAAAACAATCCTAAGCAAAAAGAACAAAGCTGGAGGCATCATGCTGCCTGACTTCAAACTCTACTACAAGGCCACAGTAATAAAAACAGCATGGTACTGGTACCTGGTACCAAAACAGAGACATAGACCAGTGAACCATAACAGAGGCCTCGGAGGCAACACCACACATCTACAATCATCTGATCTTTGACAAACCTGAGAAAAACGAGCAATAGGGAAAGGATTCCCTGTTTAATAAATGGTGTTGGGAAAATGGCCAGCCATGTACAGAAAGCAGAAACTGGACCCCTTCCTGACACCTTACACTAAAATTAACTCCAGATGGATTAAAGATCTAAACATAAGACCTAACACCATAAAAACCCTAGAAGAAAACCTAAGCAAAACCATTCAGGACATAGGCATAGGCAAGGACTGCATGACTAAAACACCAAAAGCAATGGCAACAAAAGCCAAAACAGACAAATGGGATCTAATTAAACTCCAAAGCTTCTGCACAGCAAAGGAAACAATCATTAGAGCAAACTGGCAACCAACAGAATAGGAAAAAATGTTTGCAATCTACCCATCTGACAAAGGGCTAATATCCAGAATCTACAAAGAACTAAAACAGATTTATAAGAAAAAAACAAACAAACCCATTCAAAAGTGGACAAAGGATATGAACAGACACTTTACAAAAGAAGATATCTATGAGGCCAACAAACATATGAAAAAATGCTCATCATCACTGGTGATTAGAGAAATGCAAATCAAAACCACATTGAGATACCACCTCACGCCAGTTAGAATGGCCATCATTAAATCTGGAGACAACAGATGCTGGAGAGAATGTGGAGAAATAGGAACACTTTTACACTGTTGGTGGGAGTGTAAATTAGCTGAACCATTGTGGAAACAGTGTGTTGATTCCTCAAGGACTTAGAAATAGAAATTCCATTTGACTCAGCAATCCCATTACTGGGTGTATATCGAAAGAATTATAAATTGTTCTATTATAAAGACATATGCACATGTATGTTCATTATGGCACTGTTTACAATAGCAAAGACCTGGAACCAATGTGGCACATATACACCATGGAATACTATGCAGCCATAAGAAATGATGAGTTCGTGTCCTTCACAGGGACATGGATGAATCTGGAAACCATCATTCTCAGCAAACTGACACAAGAACAGAGAACCAAACATTGCGTGTTATCACTCATAGGCAGGTGTTGAACAATTAGAACATGTGGACACAGGGAGGGGAGCATCACACACTGCAGACATTCGGGGGTGGCTAAGGGAGGAACAGTGGGGGGGTGGGGAGGGTGGAGAGGGATAAGGAGGGGAGAGATACCAGATGTGGATGATGGGCGGGGGTGAAGGCAGCAAACCACCTTGCCATGTGTGTACCTATGCAAAAATCCTGTATGATCTGCACATGTACCCCAGAACCTAAAGTACAATAAAAAAAAAAAAAAGAATGAACCATATTAAATTTAAACAATTTCCTAAAAAAAATAAAATTTGCCAGGGCCTATGGCTAGAATGGTATTTTTTAGGTTTTCTTCAGAGGTTTGTTTTAGGATTTACATTTAAGTAAACATAGTTTTAGGTTTTACATTTAGGTCTTTAATCTTCACTCTTGAGTTGACTTTTGTATATGATGTAAGGAAGGGATCTAGTTTAAATCTTCTGCATATGGCTAGTCAGTTATCCCAGCACCATTTACTCAATAGGGAGTCCTTTCCCTGTTGCTTATTTTCATCAACTTTGTTGAAGACCAAATAGTTGCAATGTGTGACTTTATTTCTGAGTTCTCTATTCTCTTCCCCTCGTCTATGTGTTTGTTTATATTTGTATCAGTACCATGTTGTTTTGGTTACTGAAGCCTTGTAGTATATTAATAGTTTGAAGTCAGGCAATATGATGCCTCCAGCTTTGTTCTTTTTGCTTAGGTTTGCTTTGTCTATTCAGGATCTAAAATAGGACTTTGAAGGTGTGATGATAATACTGACTTTTGACTTTTTCTTAGAGAAAAGGGAAATTTTCTACATGGATGGGTGACACACTCATATATGTGCATAAGGGGCTTATACAAGAAAGCTCTTTTCAGCAGTGTGTATAACAGTAGAAAGCTGTAAACTTTATGTTTTAATCACTATAAAAATGGAGATATATATGGTCAAATTTTAACATAATGGAATACTACACACAGCACAGCTAAATGTTTCGCTATTAAGAAAGCTCACATATAAAATGAGCAAAAAAATGTATATGAATATATGTAATATAATGATTTTATTATAGTTTTAAAGCATGCAAAATAATGCCATATATATTTTACATGCTTTAAATTTATATAAATGTTACATATATATAATGGATATATAATTACATAATTAATTGTAAAAACATATAAACACCAAATTCGGGATGATGGATACCTGTTGGAAGACAGGGAAATGCAATCAGGGAAGAATACACCAAGGGCCTCAACTGTATTTCTAATATTTTATTTCTTATGCTGTGTGGTGGTTAATGAACTCAGAGGTTAATTAAATAAATATACAATCATCTTTTATTTGGTCTGAAATATCTAAAAATTTAATAAAATATAAAGGAGGCTTGGTGATGCTTGTCTTAGGGAGGAGGGATACAGGGAAAAATCTTTCAATGATATGTTATGTCCAATATTTTCTTGAAATTAAGAACAATTGATTTTCATTAATCTAGCAATTGCTTTTTTAACAAAGAAAAAAAGAATATTTTATTCTTCACTTATGTCTCCTCAGTTCTCTCTCCTTGGGCTTTCATTTCCACTACTATATTGAAACTATCTCTATCAAGGCCATTAACTTGTGTAAATTTATGATCAATATTCTGCTTTTACATGAGTTAACATTCAAACCACATTTAAGACACTCATGTCTTTGAAACATTTTGAACCCCGTCTTCTCTGTAATTCAACTAGTGTTCATCTTGTCACAATGGCCAATCCTTCCTCTTTACTGGTTCCCAATGTTCTAAACTGCTCTGGAGTTCACACATGACCTCCATTTTGCCAAATTCAATAGTTAATTCAGTTCTAATCTGTGATAGTTAATTTTATTTGTCAACTTGATTGGGCAATGATGTGATGTCCGGATATATGATTAAGGGTTAATTTGGGGTGTTTCTGCTGGAAGAGATTAGCATTTGAATCTTTTAACCACGTAAAACAGTTTGCTCTCTCCCAATGTGGATAGGTATCAATGAATTCATTGAGGGCCTGAATATCTTTTTAAAGGGCAGAGAAAGGAAGAATTCTTCCTCTCTGCTTAACTGCTTGAGTTGAGACACTGATCTGCCTGTGGACTGGGACGTACACTAGTGGCCTGCAGAGTCAGCCTGGAACTACATCTCCAGTTTTTCTAGGTCTCCAGCTTGCATATGACACAGTATGATACTTCTCGGCCTCCATAATCTCATGTGCCAATTTCTTATAAGTCTCTTTATATATGTCTATGTCTAGTTATATGTATATCTATGTATTTTTTGTTCCATTTCTCTGGAGAAATCTTACTAATAACTTTATTTGATTGATCAGTAACACTTACCATACTGAATCACTGCCTTTTCCACAAAGTGAATTTTCACTTGGCTTTTGAGATAACATACATTCATGGTTTTTCCTCCTGCCTTACTGCCTCGTTCTTCTTCTTATCCCACACTGGCTCCTCTTCATCTCTCAATATCCCAGACTATGTGCTCATTTATCTATAGTCCCTCTTGATGTGACCCAACCAATCTTGTGGTTTTATATGCCATCTGTAAGCTGATGACTCTATACTCTATGCTGATGATTCTCAAATCTACATCTCCAATTCTGACTTCCAAAAGACCAATATATGCTATTGCCTATATGACATTTCCACTTTGACATCTAGCAACCCTGTTCAATTAATGGGACCTACACTGAATGCTTCACTTTAATGACTGAATGGATCGTTCTCCTCTGACCTCTGTACAGCTTTTCCCAGATATCATCCCTATCTCCACATATGGTGCCACCATCTGCCCATACCTCAGGCCACTTGTAGACATCCTTGATTTCCCTTTTTTCTTTCAAACTTTACTTCTAATTTAATGACAAGTCTTTTCAGTTCTGCTTTCAAAAAACATTCTGAATCTGACGACTTTTTACAAACTCTATTGCCTCAACTCCAATTCAAGTCACCAAAATTATCCCTTGAATAACTGAGACAGCATTGTAAAAGTCTCTCACTTTTCACTCTTCAATTTTACACAGAGATGCCAATGTTAACTTTCTAAATCATGAACCAGATCACATCTCTCCATATTTAATATCATCCAATAAATCCTATTACATTTAGAATAAAATCAGAATCCTTTACCATGACCTAAGGCACTACATGATCTGGCTCCTAACTCATCATACAGTTCTACACTTGAATTAGTCCATTCTCATGCTGCTGTAAGGACATACCCAAGACTGAGTAATTTATAATGGAAAGAGGTTTCATTGACTCACAGTTCCACAGGGCTGGGGGCGCCTTGGGAAACTTCAAATCATGGCAGAAATGGAAGCAAACATGTCCTTACTCACAAGGTGGCAGGAGAGAGAATAATGAGGGTCAACAAAGGGGGAGGCCCCTTATAAAACCATCAGATCTCGGGAGAACTTATTGACTGTCACAAGAATAGCATGGAGGAAACCACCCCCATGATTCAATTGCCTCCCACCAGATCCCTCCCACAACACGTGGGGATTATGGGAACTACAATTCAGGATGAGATTTGGGTGGGGACATGCCAAACAATATCAACACGCTACCCACAATAGCTTTTTTTCTGTCCTTTTAAACCTCTAAGCTTGTTTCCTTCTCAGTCCCTTTGCCCTACTCCTCCTTATGTCCGTCCTATTCTCTCATTCAGATCTTTCCATGGCTGTCTTCTTTCACCATTCAGATTTCATTTTCAAGGTTTCCTCCTCTGAATAGTCTACGATGAGCCCCAACTACAGAATCTCCCCCACTGGTTTACATCACATCAACACCTTCTATTTTCAGATGAAATAGATTTTCATCTGAAATTATCTTTTTTGTACATTCTTTACTTACTTCTTACACTAGAATATAATCTCTTTGAGGAGAAGGACTTTTCAGTTTCATATCTAGAAAAGTGATGGCACAAAACAGATGCTCAACACATAATTGTTTCTTCTTTTCCAATTTTTATTTTAAGATTCAGGGGGTACATGTGCAGGTTTGTTGTGTGGGTATGTTGTGTGATGCTGAGATTGCTCAACAAATATTTGTTGACTGACTGAACAGTCCCACAAGTTACCAGGTAATCTCACTTACTTTTGGAGTATTTTCTTTACTTTTAGTAGTCATGTATGGGTCCTAGGAGCTTAACAGACATTAACAGTCTTTCAGCCTTCACTGTATACTGGTGTGGTAGCCAGACTACAAAATGGTCTCTAATGATTCTCATCTTCTGCAATCCATACCTTTATAGAGCCCTCTCCCGCATTGTATCAGAGATGGTCTATGTGACCAACAGAACATGGCAGAAGTGACATCGTGTGACCTCTAAGGCAAGTCACAAACGATATTGCCACTTTCACCTGGATCACTCTGTGGAAAGCCAGCCATCATGTCATGAAAATCCTTAAGCAGCTTCTATGGAGAGGTCCATGTGTTAAGGAACTGAAGAGCCTCTGGCCAACAGCCAGCAACAATTTATATCCATATGAATAAGCCATCTCAAAAACAGATCATCCAGCTCCCATCAAGTCTTCATATGACTGCAACTCTGTACAACATCTTGGCTGCAGACTACGTAAGAGACCCAGAGCCAGGACCTCCCAATGAAGGTCTTCCTAAATTCTTAATTAACAGATATTATACGAGACAAGTGTTTATGGCTGTTTTATGCAGGTAAGCTTGGAAGTTATTATAACACAGCAATAGGTAACTAACAGGATTTGGTCTCCACCGATATTTTCATTTCCAAGTCCCCCAAATGTATTTGAAGGTGAGAAATAATATGTGAAATAACCACCTTATACTGCTTCCATGCCTTTTCCCCCTATTTGGCTTACTGCTCTGTCTTAAAATGTTAAGTCACTCTTTCCTGCAATCCCTGTGCCTCAGTGAACCTAGGATATTATAATCAAAAGACAAGAAAAGAGCATCTTCTGGGTGTCTAATAACTTTGCTTTTAGCTCTGTAGCACAATGCTACTCAGCCATAATTAAAAAGATTGGCTAGTTTCTTGGGAAGGAAAAAAGGCAAAAGTCACATATTCAACAAAACTAGCGTATATAAAATGGAAATAAGAATAGTACTCACTTTATAGAAGCTTACAAAGGAACAAATTAGAGAATGCCCATAAAGCTGTTAGCATAATGACTGATCCATGGTTAGTGCTAAACAAATATTGGCTATTATTATTGACTTTTGTTTTACCTGGCTTCTTTTTTTTATTTGAATAGGCTTTTAATTCACTAAAATAGATTAGTGAAAATAGTATATTATAAACTCCTAACACTACACAATAGCTGATGATTTATATGAGAGAAATGTTTTCTAAAACCTGTTATCATAAATTGAGAATAGGCTTTTCAATACATACATATTCAGAGAAAAAAAATTAGACTGAAAATTAACCAAAGGCTACGTTATCTAAATTATAATAAGAGATTGTCATCTTAACATATTGAAAACTAGAGAGGGATGAGCAAGAGACTAAAAACGCAGTAGGAAAGTAAAAGCAGCAAGAGATTGACTTGAATGTCATTATCTTATTGCCTTTTGGAACTAAAAATGTATTGTTTCTCATATAAAGCAAAGCACTGAAAACTATTTGGCAGCAAGGTTATTACTTCACATATAATTACATCTCATACGGCGGTACGTTGGCAGACATGTGGTGGCTAAATTGTCCATTTTCAACTGGAAAAAAAGAAATGCAGTTCTCTTTTCACTTACATTAGTCAAGAAGATAGCTGCCCACAGGAAGAGATAAAGACTTATTTGACACTAGATCTATAACCAATGATTTTAGTTATCACTTGAAATTAGTGAGAATTTTGAAATAGGCTTAAGAATTTTTGAAGAGCAATTTGGCACCACGGTGTAACAGCAGATGAAATACAAAAGTTAAAAAAAATTAAATAAATAAATAAGAAAGAAAGAAAAGAGAAGAGAAATGTAATTTTCATTTCTTGACTGTGTTTGGATTTAGGAGTTTCTAAAATAGGGTTTCTCACAGACAACCTCTGAAAACACAGATGAGTTAATTTACCATTTTTGAAAATAAATTAAGCATTTGATTCAATTATCTTCTATATAAACATATTAGATAAGTCTTGAGTCAATGAATATAATAAAACATTATCCAGCATGCCAGCAACTAAGAGTATTATTTATAAAAGCCAGACACCTCAATTCTGACCCTCTCAGCTGCCTATTCTGAATATTTACTAAATCATCAGAAGAGTTCTGGTAATTACAATTTTAGATAAGTATGGTCTGCAGATATGTGCAATATAGATATAATAGGAGATATTTATATACTTGAAAAATTGGAGAAAATGTTACCATCTGAATTCCTCTTAGGGATAACTCATAGCCATGTGAAATAAATTCTTACATTAACCAAGGTATGAAGTGTAATGTTCTTAGGAAAAGAACATACTTAGGTATGTTCAAGTTATAAAAATGTGCCAGATAGGGTGGCTATGGCGAATAAGTGTACATTTTAAAATAATTTAGAGTGTAACTGGACTGTTTGTAACTCAAAGGATAAATGCTTGAGGAGATGGGTATCCCATTCTCCATGATGTGCTTATTTCACATTGCCTGTTTGTTTCAAAACGTCTCATGTACCCTATAAATATACACACCTACTTCATGGCCACAAAAATTTTATAAAAAATAATAATAAAATACAAATGTGCCTATAAGTTGCTATGTATGCAATATGGAGAAGAGATGAATTTTTCCACTTTTGAAGCTGAGAGGAAAGAAAAGAAACAGAGATGATGAGAACAGAGACTAGAACTAAGGACAGACAAAGATGGCTCAGGAAAGTCAAACATACTTACAAAATGTTGAATGTGTGTGTGTGTGTGAATGTATATGAATTGTTAACATATTTGATTTTCAAAGATAAGAGAGCATGCAGCAGAAAGGATTTCAAGGACATAAGCCCTCAAGAAGTCTCAGGAATCATGGAGAAGGATCAATTTGGATTGATCCTAGAACTGAGAGTTCAGCATAAATTCACTTTGCTCTTCAACAAACCGAGAGACACTAGTCACTACACTGTGGCTGTTACTTGGTCAATTGTTCCTTCCTTTACACCTATGATCTTCCATCATTAAGTAAACAATTTTTGTATTACTTGGGCTTCTGGAACTCACCTTTTTTGAATTCTACGAGTTTTCACAGTATAACTGATGATATAATTATATAGTAAACCACTGAAATAAACTTTTAAAATATGGAAGACTTTGGGGAAGAAAGTCAAAATGTAGACAATAAGCAAATAAACATAAGAAGGATAAGAGAACACAGAGTGAGCATGTTGAATTGATTCACTCTAATTTTGTGCTTGTTCTCCTATGAGATTACATTTTCCTCCAAAAATCTTCAAATTCCCCACTGTTCACATTTTCATGAACACTTTTATTCAGAGTTGATTTCTGCTGACCTGTCTCGCCTTTCACAGGTTGCATACAGTATTGAAAAACCTGGCTGTGAAACAATCCCTTTTCAGGATTCTGGGACAGTGAGAATATATGTGTAGAGCATGTAAGTATAGAAAATTTTACTGAAGGCTTGGGGTAATATGAGAATAAAATTTCAGAACCACACAGCAAATGCCTTATAATATAACATTAATACAACATCTTGATCATCAAGAATTTTCACCACCTGTGCTTTCAGTAGTCATCCAGACTCCTGATCAGAGGGCCTTTCTCTTCATCCTCTGTTCCGTATCATCTATTCTTTGCTCTTTCTACCTTAATCTCCATTTCTTCCATGGAGAAGCCTAACTATGTTTTTGTTTTAGAATCTCCCTGTATTAATCCATTCTCACACTGCTATAAAGAACTGCTCATGGCTGGGTACAGTGGCTCATGCCTATAATCCCAGCACTTTGAAAGGCCAAGGTGGGTGGATCACCTGAGATCAGGAGTTCGAGACCAGCCTGGCTGACATGGTGAAATCCTGTCTCCACTAAAAATACAAAAATTAACTGGGTGTGGTGGCACATACCTGTAATCCCAGCTACTCAGGAGCTGAGGCAGGAGAATTTCTTGAACCCAGGGAGTGGAGGTTGCACTAAGCTGAGATGGCACCACCGCACTCTAGCCTGGACAACAGAGTGGGACTCCATCTCAAAACAAAAAATATAAAACAAAACAAAGAAGAACTGCCCAAGATTGAATAATTTATAAAGAAAAGAGGTTTAATTGATTCACAGTTCAGCATGGCTGGGAGGCCTCAGAAAACTTAACAATCATGGTGGAAGGGGAAGCAGACACTTTATTCACAAGATGACAGAAGAAAGAATGTGTGTAGAGGAAATGTCAAACACTTATAAAAACCATCAGATCTCATGAGAACTAACTATCAGGAGAACAGCATGGGGGAAATTATCCCCATGATCCAATCACCTCCCACCAGGTCCCACTCTTGACACATGGAGAATATGGGGATTACAATTCGGGATGAGATTTGTGTGGGGACATAGAGCCAAACCGTATCACTCCCTCAGTGCTATACCCTAGAAACCTCACTTTCTGACCAAGACCATTTGCTCTTGAAACAAGTTATACCACTTACTTAGGATTTGAATTGTGTTTCACAGTAGCAGTTTTCCTCTACTGTACATGTAACTTTTTTCAAGGGCAATAACAAAGACATACATTTTAAGTATACTTCTTTTAGCTCTGTACATTATAGGGTTTCAAGCTCAAAGTCTTGTTAAAAATTCAACAGATTTGGAGGCCAAATTCAGACAGAAAGAAACATGAATTATAGCTATTTTTACTTCGAATACACTTTGGCTTTACTACTTATGATAGACTAATCATTCAAAGTTTAAAATATATAATATAGCATTTTATGACTGATAGCATTTTTTCACTTAGAAGAAAAATATGGTTTATTGCATTATAAAAAGCAAACAGAAACATACACAAATTGCCAGATTTTATCCTTACTCTTTCTAATTTATTTTTAATTATTATGTGTAAATAATAGTTGTGCATAATTATTAAAGTTTTAATGCCTTTTTTCCTCATCTGAGAAATGAAATTAAATGGCAATATGCAATATATCTCTTAGAGGGTTGCTTTATATATTTCAAAAGAAATATATATACACATATGAAATTATTTTGAAAAGTAAGAAGTTTTCTACAAACATTTGGCAGTATTACCAATCATTTCCTCACTGTAAATAAGGCTGGTATATAGAGTACTTAAGCATTTTGTGAGAAGCTCTGCATATACATACACACACAGAGAGAAAGAAAAGCAGAAAGAGAGAGAGAGGGAGAGATTAGTTGAATCCTGTACAGAAATTAAGAAATCTGTAAATTATAATGGCATGCATATTAGGGTAATTCTCATGCCAATCGAATAATCTACTTCTTTATTCCTCACCCTGCAAAAGCATCTCTTTAGTATCAGTAGCATTTTATTTCTGAGATGAAATTTTATCAGCTTCACATTATCTTTTCTTTAATTCTCCCTTGTTATGTCTTGCTAGATGCCCGAAAGGACAAAGCGGGAACACTAAAGGCCCATCCTGACATTTATCTAGGTCTCTGGGATAAAACGAAAGTTGGGGGTGGAACCCATCCACAATTAATCATGGACGGTGATGTCTTTATTGGCTACTGACCTTGCAATGAGTTGCATGAGTTATAAGAAGGTTCTCTGTTACCCCAATCCCTATTTTCTTGAAGGAGGATATAAATCACTTGAGCCTCATGAATTTCTCATATTTACAAAGTATACGTCCAAATTTTCCACAGAGGATGCAGTGTAACCACTTATTTTTCCAATTTAAAAAAAATAATTTTTCAGCTTGTTCAGATGTCATATAAGGAGGCTGATGATTGAGATGATCTGGCTGAGAGTGACCCGAGGATCCAAGGTGGATGTCAGCACGAAGCCTACACAGAAGCAGATAGTTTCCATCATCCTCATTTTGAGGTTGTTTGCATTACTTCTTCTCTAACCTTATGCTCGAAGCAACAATCATGGTAGATTGCCTTATTCTGTTCCATTAAGAACTGAAGCATGTAATAAATCAAATTCCATAGTGACATATCTTGCTTCAGTGGCATGATAAGTTGCTTCTTGGCTGAAATTCAGATGAAGAATATCTGGACTTTGTAAATATACTTCTCCACATCCCCTTGAAACTTAAACTTAAAATTTAAGTATTATATGGTACCTGGAAAAATTAATGAAAAAAAGAAGAGATGGGGAGTGGATCCTTCAGAAATATCTGAAGACTTCAGTGGGCAAAAACCATAGTATAAATTTTAAATTTACATTTTTCTCTTTATATATTTTTATACATATATTTAGCCTTGCTTTTAAAGACTCTACTTATTAAATGTAGATATCCAAGACCACTCCACAGTAACACACTACACTCTACCATGTAGAAAAATATAATTTTACCAAGATAGGATTTTTCTTAAAAGAAATTCTAGTTTTGTTTCATTAAGTCTAGGAAAAATCTGTGCTGACAAAGATGACCTATTAGAGAACTGTTAACCAAATTTCAAGCTGTAAAAAAGACTTTAGTCACAGACTAACATAAGAGCCAAATATTGAAATATATAGTACTAAAATATTTAGACATTAAGGAGATATTTCTCAATATTTATCCTCAATGCTTGCTATTTTGACATATCCAGGGGCACAAGAGTGTATAGAATGTCATTTCTGCTCCTAAAGGTTCATTCACCCATGGGCAAGATAAAGACACTTATAAATGCAGCTAGGATACAAGGCAGGCTAAGAAGAGTGCATTATGATTGGAATAAACCATGATTTAGTAATTGAGAGCATAGCCTTTCATTTTAATAATAATACATTTTCATAATATATAAAACATCTGACCCTGGCTTTAAAGAGGAGTAGTAATTGGATATGCAGAGACTGCAAGACTTCTCAGGTAGTGATGACAGCGGGAACAAACCAAAGAGAAAGCAGAAGTAATAGTAATATCTGACGTCTAAGCTATGCTTACTGTACACTAGGCACCCCCTCTAGGCATTTACATGTGTTCATTCATTTTATTTTCACAAAAGTCCTAGGAGCTGAGACTATTATTTTCATCTCCATTCAACAGATGAGCAACTGGAGCACAGAGTCTATAAGTAATTTGGTGAGTGAGTGTTGAGTTTGGTATCCAAATTCAGTCTGGTTCACATCCAGGCTATTTTCAGCATTCAGCAGACCAATCAGATTTTGAGAAACTAGAGGGATAAAACTAAAAAACACATATTGTAGGGGATCTCAGACAAGGAGGAGTCTACGGATTGTTTCTGAGCCGAGAAATGACTCAAGTCTTCAGAAAGACATCTGATATCAACATGTATATTAGACTTGGACAATAAGCTTTGTAATCAAAAGGCCTGCTTAAGAAGCTATTGCAGTAATCTAAGACATAGAAATGCGAAGGAGAAATTGTGAAGAAAAATGCTAGAATGCATTCCAATCTTTTTTCTCAATTGAAAATGATACTTATTCCCTTTACCACTCCTGGATTATGTTGACTATTTAGTCTTACTTTCTTAGTGAATTAAGTTGCTTTTTCAGAGCAAATTACAAGCCTATGGAAATTATTACTGAATTCTATAAAGGGAATAATATAACAGCCATGCATGCCTAATGGCCTGAAGGAATTAACACATCTTTGAAGAATTAACTGACCTGTATGCAATAGAATCAAAACTTATTAATACACAAACATTCTGGGGTAAATACTTTTTCCAATATTTTTAGAATGCCCACCTTTTTAAAATTTTACAAGAACAATTTATTATTGATTGATACCCATTAAATATGACATTTTAATGGCAATGGATATTATATTTTTTCTTTACTATAAAAATCAAAGTCCTAAGGATTTCTGTGAAATTCTTATTCTAACATTATGTTTAAAAGGGATTCTTCTCTAACTTGAAAGTTTTTATGTAAACTTTCATTTTTTTTCCTGCACTTTAAATAAAGAAAGCAGGATTTCACTCGGTTTGTTCCAGTGCCATCTGTGTTATTAACAAAGAAAAGCTAGCATAAGCTTAAAACAATGCAAGGGGAACAACTACATAAAATTAAGCTAAAACTGTCACAATGAGGCTGCTAAATTTCTCAGAGATCAAATTCCAGTACACTGAAAATGTTTCTTGGGCTTGCCTAGAATTTCTCACCTCATTAGGTGTGAAAAAACATGAATTGAGCCCCGGTTTGATTTTTTTTAAAATTTTGTCTATGATGAGAACAGTTGGGGAAACAAAGCTCTCCATTGTTTTAGGTCTCGTATTTGGAGGAGTGAGGAAAATGATTGAAGGCTGCACCCTTTATGAATTCTGGGCACTTTCTCAGTGATTGTTTTTGAATCTTCAAGTCGTTTATGAACTAATTAATTCAGTCTCACTTTTCCATTTCTTTCTAGAACATAAAATTAGCACTCTCTTTATAAAAGAAAATAGGGGGAGACTGAGAGTCAAAATATCTGGTCAAGTATTAATATGCCAAGACCAATCCCAAGGTCCAAAACTCACGTTTTCTGAGTCAAACTATTCAGCTCTAGATGCTGCATTTCTTAAGAGTCCCCATCTCTAAATTTCAGGAATACCTGTCTGCTTCCCAGACTTCTACATGGGATTTAGCTCTATGTGCATATTAATACATTCAATTTATAAAGGTTGAAAACTCTGACTCATTGCCCATCAAGTTAAATCACAAATTCAAGATTTTTAAGTACTTAATCTGTGCCACGTAATGAGATTTATATTGCAAGTTGAAAAAGGAAGTGCACTTAGGATGCAGTCCAAAACAAAACTACCTAGCATAAGTGTGAATGTGTGCTTCCAAACTGTTTCTTTATTTTCCACACATTCCCCCCCCAGTGTCTGTAAATGGAACAGCTTTTATTATCCCTCAATCCTGTACCACCAAATCTGACTGTCCTGCAAGGTATGTAAAATTCTACAACATGCCACTAAAATTGGGCATCTTTTTATAACAATGTTTAAAAGCATTCTGTATTCTCTATAATGCAACTCCAACATTTCTCTTTCCTTATCAGAACAGTGGAGACCAATGAGCACACACCCACATTTGATACATAAAACCAACATACATTTCCATGGCAACTTGTACTTTTTGCAGCTAAAAGTGAAACACAGTTCAAAAGTGAGTAATAGAAAAGGTCATTTCATCTTCCAATATCCAAAATATTTTTACACTCTACTTCCTACACACTCCCACCCTCAAAAGCAAAGGACTAGGAAGATTGGAATAATAAAGAGTAATTATAATAGAGTTTAATGAAGTTGGAAACTAAGGTATTTTATATTAGTGAGTGTGTTATAATTAACTCTGGTAAATGATACCAAAATGAATATTTTAGCCTTCATGATTCCAGGCGAAAACCTGGGAGGGAGAAATCATTGTAATCATGCTGTCTTTATAAAATAAAGGAAGGAATAAATCTCTGTTATTACTCTAAAGCACAGTTTCTAATGTATTTTGTTGAGGTGGGGGAAACCTGCCAAGAAGGGGCTATCTCAGTAACAGTATTTATAGAAAAATGGTAACTTCCAGCCAATAAGGTTAATGCTGATAGATAATGTCCTATGGATATTTTAGAAGACAGTATTGATCCATTGTCTGCTTACTTAACTAGAGGATAATGGGCTGGCTTCACTGGGAGGTTGAAATACTTAGAATTTATATCTTTTTTCCTAAATAAAAGGAATCTATATTAACTGGAGAACAGAATGGAAGGAAAAAGGATGGAGGATGACGCGCATTTACCACCCTAGCAACAAACAATGAGAATTGAAAACTTATTACATTATTGGTAACATACTAGAAGTTGCAGAAGAGTATAAAAGACATCTTGAACTCTCTGAGCTTATACTGTACATAAAGAATTTCAGAACCCAAGACTACAGAATATTTGTAATGCATCTCATCCACATGAATGGGGAGCCTTTTCCCAATGTGAGTTAAGCAAGCATTCCTACCTCCATTGGGATTTTCAGATGGAAGGGGTTTTCAAAACCTGGGATGTTAGTGAACAGGGCAAGTTCAGAACTACAACATTTAATTTTCATTTCACAGGTCTAATAGAAAAATGCAACATTGAGACCAGAAACTAGAAACACATCATGTCTTTTTTCTTTTACTTGCTCTAAAACTACATGTATACATTAAATATATATATTTAGCATGCCCTTTATTGGAAACATTCATCTTCTTCTTGCTATTTTGAAGGTCTTCCTCCACAAGGTATTTTTATGCAAGGGAAATTGTCACTGAAACTTACAATGTATTAGGTTTCTGTTTAGGCAGGTAGAGTTTAAGTACATTTTCTTAATGCATCTCAGTAAATGTTGACTGACAGAATACCACAAGTAAGGACACCTTGCCTCAATTTTTTTCGTTTGGACCTACACACACATCCTATTGAGATGTGTTTGATTTTCCTTCTTATCATCTGATTGATAGCTTCTTAGGATTCTCCACTCAATTCTATCTACAGATTTAAGAAGGCCTCACTGTGCTTGGAGAAAAAGTGAATAAGACATGGTAAGTGTTGTAGCAAAAGGCATAAGACTCCTCCTGGGTTTATATGTGTTTGGGTTTGATGGGCAGCCAGTTGTGAGGACACCTCCTATAAATCCAGTCACCAATTTCCCATTTTACGCAAACACTTTCATGGTAAATTGTCAAGTACACTCTATGACACTTACTTTATCTCCCAATCTAGCAAAACTATCATGAAGGAAATGCGATTAGCACAATTTTTAAATTCACACTAACTGCTACAGTCACTTCCTTTGTTCACTAACTATTCTAAAATACTAGGAACTATAGATCTACAAATTTAAAATGATATCTTTTTTTCTAAAATTATGACAATTTTTTGTCTATAATCTTCTTTTCATTCTCTGAAAGATTGTTGACAGTAACATTGAGAATACTTCTAAAATTTCTTTAGAACTCAGAAAATAATGGTGCTTACCTGAAACCAGATCAGATGATGCAAGAATGCAGAAACATTTCACCCTCAAAGTGCTACCCCCCAGAAGCTCTGTCATGTTATATGGCAAGGCTTTCTCTTAAGCCCATCTAATAAGTTTATGACTTAAAACCTACTGCAGGAAAAATATGTGATCTCTGCCCTCCTGGAGCTCTCCTCTCTGCTCGATTCAACTTCTTCCCCTCTCTCCCTTCCATGTCTGTGGAGGATGGTCCTAATAAGTCACGTTGGCATGCCTCATAACCCTAAGGTTAATTTTCAGACACAGAAACAGAATTGCTTCCAGGCGTACGAGCCTGGACAATTCCTGGTTGAACAAAGTGGGAGTAAGTTGGCAGCCTCAGATCTTGAGGAAAACGAGTGACAAAGATGAGCATTAGTACCACCCACCTAGGAGCTGCCCAGAACACAGAAAAATTTCACCACTTGGCCTTAATCACCATGGTTCCTTTGGGATTATCATCCATACAGGTGTCTCAGCTAAAAAAACTCAAGACCAACTTATCATTGGTTTTTATTTCATACCCATCAGAAAAAAAATTGATATTGCTTCCTAGCTAGTTTCTCTATTGAGAGAAGTGCATTTTGGTAATATCTATCTATCTATCAATCTATCTATCTATTTATTTATTTCCAGTCTGAGCTACTTCACCAAATCAAGTTCTCACTATTGAGTACTTAACCTATACCATGCACAGATCTAAATGTTAGGTCTGAACTAGTTTAATCCTCACAGCAATCCTATGAAGTAGTTACAGCCACATCTTTTTGTTTCTTCCTGTTAATATTTTGAAAACCCAAACATCACTCTTTTAAGCAGGAAGTTCAGTCTCTTCTGTGTGGCCTCCTCGGTCTCTGACTATCCAATCATCCTGAGCCACACTGGGCCTAAGGCAGCCAACCCACTTGCTAAACCCCTCACTACTGTTGCTACTTCCACATATACCATTGTTGAAAACTGATCTTGGACAATCTACCAGATACTCTTCCATTACTGCTCTGGACCTCAAGCTATGCCAAGTTTCCATTCATATATGCAGTCATTTTCCTGTAAGCACAATATAATGCTAGGCGTTCTTAGTCCTAAAGAACCCCAGCCCCAGCCACACAGGTATCAGGGTCCCCCTCCTTCTCAGTACTTAGCTCTCTGGCTTATGCCCAGGTCATTAGATTAAAGGTCTCTTTTGAAGCTCTGGATGTTTTCTACTATCTAGAGCTTGAATCTTAGCCACCTAAGTCCACCTTAGTGGATTTCCCTAACTTTTACCCCAGACATCAGTAATTTGAGGTCTCGATCTCTTATTCGCCAAAAGGTTCCTATACACCACTTGCAATTTTTTCCCTTCCCCGTATTTAGCATATAAAGTGGCATTTTGTATGGCTTCCCTTAGGGTACAGAAGATACTGCTACACTTTCCTCCTAAGGGATTAAATGAGATCTTTACATAAACAGGAGGCCACATAGTGTCACTTCTTTGAAAAAGATAGATGATGTAGTCTTTCTTAACCAAAAATATCTGAGGTTATTTATTTTTATGTAAACTTGCAATACCTACATATAATTCATCATGTTTAAGTAATTAATGTACTTATTTCAATTTCCCCCTAAAAAACTGATCTGCTTTTTGTGTACTAGTATGAACAACATATACCAAGATGAGAGAACAAAACTAGAATCATGATGAATTTAGGAGAAGGCACACTATCTATCCTCCTGCCATACTACACTAACCCCTTAAAATATGCTGGACTTTCCCTGCCCTCAAGCTTTTATATATACTACTCATCTTGTCTCGAATGCTGTTCCTCTCTCTCTCTCTTGGCCAATTCACTCTCCTTTACCCCAAAGATCTTAGTTGGATATCACCTCCTTCCCTGAAGGCAGGGAATATCTATTTGCTTTTCACTGTTGGGTTTATACTGCTTAGCATGTTACCTAGCACACGGTAGTGCTCAATAAACAACGTTGAGTTAATTAATGTTATGCAAGGATGGCAAGCAGATTTGCCCAAGTGACCCCAGTTGTGTCTGCCCAAAAATCAAATTCTGTCCTCTTCCTCAAAACTAGTTTTCCCTCTACACTTCTCTAACAATCAATACCACATTCTCCCAATCACTCTGAATCGAAACCTTCTAATCAGCTTTGACATATCTCTTTCCTTCATCTACTCCAGTTACTTAAAAGTGTCTGATTCTTTATAACGTCTTTTGGAGTCTCTTTCTCCATTCTGACTATGGTATTATGCCCCTATGATCTAATATATGAATTACTGCTATTATCTCTCTTTAAATAATCACTCAGATTTCAGAGTCCACCAACATTCCAAATGATCCTAAATATCACTGCTACATTCATTTTCCTAAAATACCATCTTCATTATGTCACTCTTGTGTCTACTAAATCATAAACAAATGTCCCTACCTCTTTCAAGGACCTTTGTAATGGTACCCATGCTAATCTCCAAATTATTTTCCATTTACACCATTTACTCTAGTCAAAGTAAACTCCTTACTGTCCCAAAAGGTAGAACATCTAGTATCACTTCTTAGTTCATGGTTACCCCATATTGTTATATATATATATATATATGTATAATATATATAACATGTCATCAAGATTATGTTCAAGTCCCAGTGCCTACATGAAGACATCTGTCTCTAAACCATGTGCATCTCTTGGTTACTCAATACCCTTACTAAAAAAGAAAAAATCATTTTGTACAATTATTCTGTATTTCACTACAAATTGCTTTTTATGCCTTGCTAATTATTATAAGTAACCAGTGGTCACTTATTTAAGTGAGTACCTTTATGATTTCTTTTGAGTCCACCAAGTCACTAAAACAATATTGCACACAGTAAGTATTCCACAGATTCTTTGAGAATGACTGTATTAATTCACTCAGTAAATACTCATTGAGTAACTAGACATTTGAGATAAAGCAGAAAAAAAAAAAAACAGAGCTCAAAGTCTAGTGGTGAATATTGAAAACACAAAAGGAAACAAATAAAAAAATACAATTTCAGGTAGTGGTTTGTGGGCTGCATATCAATAATGTCCTATTTACATTAAATCACACTATGCTGCAAGTACGAATAAGAGCCTCTTGGAGTCATATGTTGTACTTGACAATTCTCCCTTCCTCTTACCACTACCTCAAAATAAGCTGTCACTTTTACTGCTTTTTAGGCATGAACTAGGTCCTTATTTGTGCAAATAAATATTGGTGGGACTTAATGTCTTTGAGCCAGAATGGAACTGAAATATTATTTTTAAGAATTAATTATAATTGAACATATGCCAAAAGTACATAAAGAAAAAAAAAAACCTCTGGCATGCTACACTGCCAGAATAGAAATAGATTTTGGACTCAATTCAGTTTCTAGTAAATTAATGCTCAAAAGCACACAGGAGCAAATGTGCACACATTTGTAATCTCAGCAAAGAGGCCAGGGTACACATGGATCCTAGAATTTCATCTTTCCCTCATGTCCAGAGAGTAATCTCATCCATGGTCTCTAGACAATGTTAGCCAACCTCGCTGCGATGCTTGCTGAAGTCCATCTTTTATAGGACTCTCATACATGAATTAGGAATGCGGTTTTATTGCTATCCCTAGTAAGGGACACATTTTACCCCTTCTATATCGTAAAAATGAGTCACAATGTGTTTAGCTGATTGGCTTCCATAAGGATGTGCAATGTGATACTCATAGAACTATTTACATTTATTAGAAGAATCATAGTTGTGTATACACATTCATCACATCTTATTAGGTCATGCCTATGTGCCAGGCATGGTGCTCAGCTCCGAGTCTGCTGAAATGAAATGTTACAATTCCTGCTTGGGAAAAGGTCACAGACTAGTGGAGATGACAAACCCAGAAATGATTGACAATGATGTTGACTGCTATGTGCAGTACTAGAAATAGTAATAGTTTCACTTTCAAGGAATTTTAGAGCTGAAAAAAAAACTTTAATTTTATTGACTCTAACCCAAGTGAAAGAAAGGAGGTTCCCGTATCATGTTTGCTCCTAAAGGGCTACTGGAACCCAGGTCCCTTAAGGTCAGAAGGATGATCACTTCACTTCTATTTTCTAGTTCTGCCATTTGCTAAAAGGTTGATTTTGTTTTCTAAGAATGGGTGGTCTGCACAACGAATCAATGAATTAGTTTAAATACATAAAACAAGATTTAAAGTGTTTTCATATAGTAACATAAATTATTTGGGGTAAAGATATCACACACTGATGATAGATATTGTTACACCTGACATCTATCACACTGTTAGTCCTGTCTAATTTCCTGGTTCCTTCCATTATTGTGGGTTAAGCAATTTACTAAATTAACTTCAGGGTTTAGTTCATACTGAGCCATTGCCAAATTCTGTGACAAAGGGATACATACAGGAGTGGCTGTATACAAGACTGCTGTTGGGTTAAATGTATTCTTGTTCTTTGGTCTTAAAACTGGCATGCTCATCTGGTGAATTTTCTCACCCAAATATGCAAGATTCTTATTATATGAGTTTTATATTCTTAGTCCTTCTGCATATGTAGAACACATTTGGCTTTTTTTCCTTTGTGATTGCTTGTATTATCCAAAACTTCATGAGTATATGAGTAGTTCTGATATACGAGTATCAGAGTGTTTTCAGAATCTAACTTTACAAACTCAGTAGGACTTTCTGTTATGTTTTATGAGAGAGCCAAGGCTAAATTGAGCCATTTTCAAATAACTACTGTAATATCACATTAGATTTATTAAAGTGATTTTGCTAATGCTTCTTTTGGAAAACAAGCTTTCTGATCCCTCCTATGCTTTTTTAAAATGAAGACGATTTTAATATGATTGTTTCAGATTTTAGCCACTTACACAGTTTTAAACTACATGCAATGCTCAAAAGAGCCACACAAAAATAAAGCAGATGTATAAGTAGTAATTACATCAGAAAGAACAGAAAACCATTTTAAAGCAAAGGAAGAATGTTATTCATTCAAAAATATAAAATATTTCTTAACCAGTGCTAGAGATTTTTAAATTTCCAAAGAAATAAGACTTCAAAAAACAATGATATGTTCCAAAGCATGTTTTAAGAAATAAACTAAACTACAGAAATTAGTTTAATACCCTATTAATTCCAATCAAACATCTTTTCTTCTTGTGAAATATCCAGATAATTGGGGTAATTTAAAAGAACTTTTTTAATTACCTGAGAAATTGCCTCAATCTTTCATCACAATCTTCTATTTCATTTCGCAGATTAAATAGCCTTTCATAAAAATAGAACTATTTCCCCTTATCTGTACTTTTGGGTCATTGTAAGCTCCCTGTGGAGTTGTAAGATTAAAGGTGTCTAGGATGTGTAAGGAGATCCCAACTTTTAAATAAATCTGATTTCCAGATGATTTCCTGTTTTAATCAGGTAATTACCATATCAAACCTTCACAATTTCCGTTTCCCCCAAGCCATGAAAAAATGGAGGCCCGAATAGTTTCCATGGTAACTTCTACATGCCATCTTTATATTGTTTCAGTAAAGTTTTCTTAAACACAATTAGCAAGAATATTAGTAAAATATATTTCTTACTCTCTTGAATTCTAAGTTAAAATGTCTCAATTTATGAAAATTTTAAAACACTTGCTTTCAACATCTACTTTCTGTTCATTGAGACAGAACAGCAGTCATTTTTAAGCCCCAGGCACAACTGTAACTATATAAGCCTTACAATTATAAGCCTATTCTTTGGAAGGTAATATTTGAAGAGTAACAAAAATCATAGTTTATCTGACCTGCATATAAAACCATTCAAGTACACTACATTTATCATATTAAAAATGCATCATTAAAATTTTAAAGCAGGTGCAGTTGCTCAATAAGCTAATGGTATAGTCTGAAGACTCCACTCAAGATCGTATTGTTGAATTCCCAGTTGGATAAAGGAGAAAGAGAAAAACCAACCGAGGGAGGGAATTTGAATGACCTTGCACCAAGGTGGGAGGGTCCTAAGATCCTCTGCTGTAGGCTGTGGTTGAGCTCCACACTGAGGCTCTTTACTGCACTGCATTCTGACAGCTAAGAATGAAAGTGTCCTTCTAAACAGATGAACTTGAAATCGCCTCACCTCAGAGCCGAAACCTCTGTGAGTCTCTACACGCACGTGAACGTGAGCGCGTATCTGTGTTTATGGGGTGAATTTATGGGCTGTTTGCCTGCGTGCACCAATGACTCAATGCTTGCCAGAGAACACATTGTAGAAAATGGCATAAAGAAATTTAATGAGAAAAAAAACTAGTGGAGGAAAATTTAACCTTTCTAAGAGTCGTGTCAATCTATAAACTATTAAATGATCACCTTTATTACTGGTTGGTTTATTCACCTCACATCATCTTAGGAAGAGCTAGACAAGATTTCTGAAATCTATTAATTAGTTTCCCCTAGCAAATATTAACTCAGTAAAATCCTATTCTTTCATTAAATATGTTTAGAATTTTAAATGGAAATATCTAAATCTGTATACCTATCTCTTGATTAGATAAATCTAACTTGTGTAACCTTTTCTTTAAAAATATAACTTCATGGAAAACTTACTTGATTGTTTTCCATAATTCTTTTCAAACAAAATGTGCACATCTTAAGTTACCGTAGTTAACACATCTACTCATTGGTAACAAGAACGATACAAAATAATGATAAATACAATTTTCACCTAAAATCTTTCACAGGGAGATACCCACAGAGTAAAAATTAAAGAGAGAGAGGAAGAGAGAGAGAGAGAAGAAAAATAGTCAGCAATTGCCTTCTCACTCTGGGAATTTTTTTCTAAAGTGGTAGTTGTGACATAAAATAGCTTGTATATCTGTACGGGGTCTTGTGGAATAGCATTTTCTGTGATGGAAATCTTAAATATTTTATAGGAAAAATGCATTGTTCTCCTCGCTCTAATATAAACACCAGGGTGTAGAAATCCAGTCTGTAAACTAAAAAGAAATAGATCTACTTACATATTTTTTGCAGTAATAGAATCTCCTTGGCTTTCAACAACTATCCTCAATTACCAAAAATAAGAAAACTACATCAAGGTATCTATTAAATTACTGTATTAGCCAAATCATCAGAAACATTATTTCTCAATTTGGATAATCAGGAAGTCTTTCAGGGCAAAGGCATTAAAACATCTCAACATTTAACGTAATCCTTATTACTTTAAATACTAAATAAATAGTAATAAAGTAATATTTATTACTTAAATAAATTACTCATTATTCAAAGTAATTTTCCATTTTTCCTAGATTCCAATTTTTACTAACATTGTTTCTGAGATTTGTGTTTTAGGTCTCAGTGATTTTAGGAACTGTCTCTTCCTTCTTATCCAGCATATTTTCTTGATCTTTTCACAATTACCTTTCTCTGGTTTTCTCCGTAAGCATCTATTTGCTTGCATATATAAGCTGATCTACTATCCTACTGTGAGATAATTTATAGTTCTTGTGAAATATCTATCAATGTGCATTTTTTAATGTAATCAATTTAAGAGATATACAGCTTGAAATATAATCTTCAGTAGATGCACTTTCTATTAAATATTAGCATCTCTTGCCTTCTAACACTGAATACCTCAGCACTGCCCGTAACACCATTTTCTCTTCACCCAACTTTGTCTCCACCTATACATGCATCTCAGATAATGAGATATTCCCATTTACTCTCTAAAAAAAAATATAGATTTCATAAAACGTGCATTGTTTTATAAAAGAAGGAAATGTACCACAGAATATGAAAAGTTAGATTAAATGTTTTGTTGCAATGAGATATATCTGTCAGTTATTGTACTTGGTTAGTGGGGATTAAGTTCTCAAAGATTCACAATAATTGATTACTACTAATCTTACTTGGGCAGATTATTTAACCAAGATAATGACAAAATTTTCACCGGAAAAGGATGGGCCAAGTGAACTAAGCATCCATTCATTTACTTACTTACTTTGTTTGTTTGTTTCATAAACTATATTTCAGCATTTTTTCTGTGCCTGGCACTATAAGGTGCTTATTTTCACACATGATCTCTTTGGGTAACGAAGACTGGAAATTCTCAGCTGGGATTTTGAAGAGATTATTTAGTCTAAATTTTTAGAGACTATTTACGGAGGTATGAGCAAAGTTAAGAAAAACCAACGACTTTTCAAGCCTCCAAGATCAAAAACAATAAGAATTCAGAAAGTCATGAGTCTCATTATTAGGCTTAGAGGGGCAAAAAAAAAAGATGTATAACCAGAGTCTGGTTAGATGTATAGCTATGGTGAACTGGGGAAGGGATGCTTCTAAACAGGAGCTGTAGTCCTTCAGGCCTGAGCTGCAACAGCGGGAAGTTAGGAAGCAGCAAGAGACAAAATACCTAACGTTCCTCTCCATACCTGAACCTTCCTCTCCCACTCACCACCTCCTGTCCATGCTTTCCATTGGCTGAACTCAATGGCAAGCCAGGGAGAAGGGAGCCCAAGTGATGTAATTCAGAGTCAGCCTTCAAGGGCACAGGGCAGGGCATAGAAAGGCAGAGAACTGAGGGGAAGGAGTTAGCAACTGAGAATAGCCACCATGGTGCTCAAGATAGAACACGAGTAATAAAAGAGGCTCACAGATTGACCAGGCAATTAGATATATGACTAAATACAGGCAAATAATTCCAATACTGTGAAAGAGTGCTATATTAGGAGAAATTTATTAGTAATACCCAAGGCAGACAGAAATTCATTTCCATTGATTGGGTCCATATGCACTTGTGCACTTTACAGAAAATCAGCGCAGAACTAGAAATACACTGAGCTGAGTTCTCTTCATGGGTACAGCAAATGAATGAGCCGCAGTGATATATCTTGAGGGTGAAATTACAGATAGTCAAATTTAAAAATTTAAAAAGTAATAAAAGCCTACATTTTGTGCCCTTTAAAAATACATCTTTATTTCTTTAATCAGAAATATTCAAAGCATTTCTACATGTATCTGCTATCTAGCTAAGTGCTATGCTAGATTCCCATAATGTCTAATGTCTAGTTAAAGATATCAGCAGATTGGAGACGTGAAGGATGTTTTGGGGAGCATGGAGTATTGACACCGAATCTACTATTCAGGTATCAGAGGTATTGCTTCTCAGGATGGGATGATAAATTGAGACCCAAAGGATGACTAGAAATTATTCAGTTGAAGAAGAGGGAAAGCTTTACAGAAAAAAGTATCTGCAAAGGTGTGGAGATGAGAGGGAGCACAGGAAATGGAAAGGATTTCAGTTTGAGGGAACATAGGGCATCCACAGGAAGTGCACATTTTGGAGGCACTTACTGTGCACCGAGCACTTCTCCTGATGTATCCCACTTAATTTTGAAAACAATAGTATGAGGGAGTAAACTGTTGTCTGCATTTTGCAGCGGAGGCAACTGAAGAACCGAGAGGTTAAATCATAGCAGTAGTAAGTCTTAGAAGTGACACGATCCATTTCGAATATTAGAAAGATCCCTCCAACAGCAAGAGAGGGAGTGGATCAGAGGGGTGTAGGACCAGACACTGGGAGGCAAATTCGGAGATAATTGCATTAGAGCAGATGATGTTTGATGATGACTTAAACTAAAAGCTTATGTAACATAGCACAAAAAAGATGTGGCTGACATCACAAAAACAGAAACAAAGAATAGAGTCATGTAAGAAGAACAGGACGCAGAAAATGAGAACTCAAGGGAGAGACGAAGTCTCTGGTTTGCTTAACTGAGAGGAAAGCAGTACCGTTGACCAACATATGAAATAAAGAAGGATCAAGTTTGTCAGAAAAGAAAACTGCATCCCTTATTAATATAAGGGGCACTTGTAAGACATGAAGTGGAAAGTGTTTTGGAATGTGGGATAAATGTAGAAATAAATAGTAGGAAAGCTGGGCTGAAGTGACCAATGGGGGAGCTATCAGCGCAGGTGAAGCACCTGTTTGACGAAAGGGGATGAAATCCCTGAGGGACAGCATATTTCATAACAAGTCAAGAGAGTCAAGGGTAGAGGCCTGGAGAATACCAGCATGGAAGGAAAAGAAAGGACGCCAGACAAAAAGCAAGACAAAAAAGTTACAATCAGAGACAGGAGGAGAGGCGGGGGCAATTATTCTTACTGCTGCTAATCAACAACATGATTTCAAATAAGGACAGAGAGACATCATCAAATACCAGGGATGAGTTAAGAAAAGTGTCTATGATGTTGGGAGTTTGGAGATCATTGATAAGCTTTCCTAAAGTGTGAACATGTTAGTAGCATAAGACATCGTGCCGTAAGCCAAGAAAATGAACAGAGAACAATTTCCCCATTCCCTCTTGCACCAGGTAAAACCAAAAATGAATAAAACACACAAAAAAACCCGTGTCTTTAGTAAATGTAAGAAACAGCCACAACTCCTGCCCATGGATTCTGTGAAACAGCTCCAAATGGCAGAGAAATGTGGGTGAAATCAATGGAGGTGACCCCTATTTGTATAGATCCCATGTAGCACCAGACTTCTCCCAGGTGCCTCCCCGTTACTTACCTGAAAAGGAAGCTCCAAGTCACAGGCAAGCTTCAAGGGGTTCCCTGAATCTGATTCTACACCTCAGAGCAGCAGAGACACCCAGACTGAAGGAAATTTATGGATACATAAGAATATAGGGTGTGATTATGGCAAAGTGGTTAAGTGGGGGGCAGTGGCAAAGGGGTTTGCAGCTGCTGACCACAATCAACTGAAAGTGATGATTGACCTTCAAATATCCAAGGGCTGTGCATACCAAGGTTAAAGTAGATGTGGGGGAGAAAAGAGTTCAGAGACACGGTACCTAAGCTGAAGGTGCCTGCTCATTTCTTCAATTCCTCAAGCTCATTCCTGTACTCTATCATTCAAAATTCTGTAAAATACCCAGCTTTAAAAAGTTTCCTTCACTCAAACATGAGTAATCATTATAAGAGAAACATCAAAGTGACTCACGCCTGTAATCCTAGCACTTTGGGAGGCTGAGGCAAGAGGATTGCTTGAGTCCAAGAGTTCAAGACCAGCTTTGGCAACATAGGGAGACCACATCTCTATAACAAATATAAAAATTAGCTGGGTGTGGTGGTACATGCCTATAGTCCCAGCTACTCTGGAGGGTGATGTGGGAGGGTCACTTGAGCCCAGGAGATTGAGGCTGCAGTAAGCCTTGATTGCACCACTGCATTCCAGCCAGGGCAACAGAGTGAGAGCCCAACAGGAAAGACAGACAGAGAGAGGGAGGGAGGGAGGAAAAGAAAGAAAAAAGAAAGGAAGGAAGGAAAGAAGGAAGGAGGGAAGGAAGGAAGGAAGGAAGGGAGAAAGGGAGGGAGGGAGGGAGGGAGGGGAAGGAAAGAAAGAAAGAACAAGCATCCAGCATGGAAAACTAATTCACTGAAAAGCAAAACTAATTCACTGAAACACACACACATGCACGCAGAGGGGAGAGAGAGCGGCAGAGACAGAGAAAGAAAGATTACATGCCAGATGATAAAATAAGCCAAAAAGCAAAAGGACGATTCAAACAGACCCTACATTATTTCCCAAAAGTTAAACAAGCAGCAATATGCAGTGGTCTGACGCTCATCCAGACTGCATAGATTCCATTTTAGTTTTGCAGTTTATTGGCTGAATAACCTGGAAGATTGCTTTCATTTCTATGTTTCAATTTTCTCATTGGTGAAATGAGGAAGATAATAATAGGTTCTTAACAAGAAGTAAATGATTTGATAAAAGTAAAGTGATTGGGGCAGTAGCCAGTAAATATTACATCCGATGTAAATGTAAGCACATACTATTATTATTATCCTCTTTAAAATAAAAGCTCAAAATAAAAATAAGGATTAAAAAGCCACGATATGAAAATAAAAGGTTGAAATTAGGGTAACTGAATTTAGAAAGAAATACTAAAACCCAAAGTAAATAAATCACTGCAGAAATTACAAGCTGGGATGGCAAATACATAAATATTGGAAATATGTAAGGTTGACACTTTCTGGCATTAGAAAGCATTTTTAAAAGTCAAATAATTAAATTTTTTAATTTGTTAAATGCAAAGGCATTTAAAGTTTTTTCATGTTATATATATGTATTTATGAAAAAATCATACGTTTTAGACACTTTTACATTTCTTCAAATTATTACATTAAATGCACACTTTGAGGCTTTTCTTTTCAATGTTAATAAGCTCTTTTTCTCAACCTGCCTCAAGTAAATGAAGGAAGAGAAGATCCAAGTCATAATCAATCAGTGAAGACACTAAATCATCATATTTTTAGGTCAAAGATTTCTCTTTTTCATTCATGGCAGCTTATTAATATATTTAATTTTTACTTTACCTTTTTAGTATAGATTTAAGACACAAACAAAAGCTGTAGCTCCCATCTTAACACCAATGCTTTAATTAGGAAAAAAAGGCACTTCTAAGATTAAAAAAAAAAAAGATACCTTTTGTCTGGAGAAACATCATTAGTCCTGGCGGTTAACTCCCTTGAATAAAATTTATTTATTATTCTTAAACCGTCTTGCAAAGGAATATCATGTATTTTATTGATAATATCTTATTTGGAGTTTTGTTTGAAAGAATTATCTGTTAATTAGTAAAATGATACAATAAAAGATAAATGGTTATTTTTGCCTAGTCTTTATCTCATGTAAACGCCTATATTTCACATGTACATTTTAATTCTTAGTACATTATTTTATTTATACTTCTTCATAATGTTGTATAGTCTTAGACTCTTATCTGAGTTTAAACAACAATTTTAAAAGACTGTTAGGCTGATTTCAATTCATTATAAAAATGTGATGTTCTTGCTTTTAAGCAGCCTTATTTTAAAAATGTGATTAATGGAAAAAATATATATCAAAAATACCTGATTTCTGGAAATAGATCATGGCTGTTATTTTCAAATAATGTGACATACTCTGCTTTTAATGTCTCTTTGTGTGTGTGAGTGTGAGTGTGTATGTGCTTTCACTATGAAAAGAACTGGGACTCTGAAAATGTGGCTATTGACAAAAATATCTTTGTAAAACCTTGGACATTTTTTAGTACCCAAAAGAGATTTCACTGTTTATGAATTATCCTAGGCAGCACATAAGTTAAACATGTTTCCTGATTTTCAATGTAACTAAGAAAAAGTAAGGAGACAGAGCACATAAAACTCTTGAATATCAAATGAACCAGTGGGCAACACTGAGGAGAAATACCGGCTATGAGGTAACTACACTTGGGCTCAACTAGTAGTTATATAAGTAAACCGCATCAGTCATCAAAGAAAACTTTCTGGAGGAAGTGGAACTATGTGAATGTAAGAAAGGGCAAACATTCCTAGATCCCTTTCTCTTTCTAGCTAGTATTTAAAATCAATGCGCGTGGGTGAGATCACCCAGAGTGTGAACTGAGAAGAGTGAACTGGAAAGCAAAAAGAACCAATGAAACAACCCAGGTGAGACACATTTTTAAAACAATGAACAAAGACAGTAAGGAAACTAAGAGGAGTCATCAACAAAACAGGGCACGGATTAGAAAAAGCAGCACCTTGTCGGAAAAGTACCGAAGCGAAAAAGCACTTGGAGCAAAGTGAAAACAGGTATTTGAAAAGGAGAAGGTGTTCAACTCATCAATGCAGGGAGGGGAACATCACACACTGGGGCCTGTCAGGGTGTGGGGGAGCTGAGGAGCTAGGGAGCTAGGGGAGCGATAGCATTAGGAGAAATACCTAATGTAGACGACAGTATTGTGGTTTGATGGGTGCAGCAAACCACCATGGCACATGTATACCCATGTAATAAACCTGCACATTCTGCACATGTATCCCAAAACTTAAAGTATAATAAAAAGAAAGAAAGGAAAAAGAAAAGAAAGAAAAGAAAAGAAAAAGAGCCAGTGTTCAATTCATCAATGCTACAAAGTTCAAGAAGAGAAGTGTGCCTGCTATTGGATAATTAGGAATTCATAGGTGATCTTTTCCAAAGGAAAGAGGAATTGGAGGTATTCACAGCCATATTTTAGTGTGATTAGCATTGATGAGTGTTGGTGCTTAAAACTAGAGAGAGACAGTTATTATAGACTATTTTTTCTAAAAATTTGGCTGTGAGTGAAAGGGAACCTCTGAGTATGAGGACAGGTCACATGACCTTGGAGTAAACACAGGGTCATAATAATGGTAAGAAATAACTGTTCTGATCATCCTTCAACTCTCTTCAATATATCAGGAAGTGCCTGACTTTGCCTCATCTGCAACCGAAACTCTAGTCCTTGAGTATCATGGAGTTCACTCTTGCCTCCAGCATGTGTGCTAGTATAGCTCTGGTTTTGATGGCGCATGATTGCTCTCCTGCTTTGGCTGCTTTTGCTTTTGCTGCCGCGTGCTGTTAACAATTTTTTTCATTTCAAATACATGTTAATTTCATCATAACTTAGGTCACTGAATCCCCCCCTTTCCTCCTTCCAGTGTGTGTTGTCTTCTTCCACTTTTTAAAATTTCTGCTTTAACTGTGTCTCTCTGAAGTGGGAAAAAACTTTTCTATGCATTGCTCTGTCTCTGTTGCATGGACAGAATAGTTGAGATGCTTTTTCCTCTGACACTTGTGTTATGTTATTTTAACATGACACTTCTCCTCAGGCCTTGAGGAGAAGATGTTGAAGTAAATAATAGAACTACAAGATAGTCAGAAATACACAATTTGCTACTATGGGTGGAGCAGATTAACTTAGACAAGCAAGTTAGAAGTCATCTATGGCCTTTGGAGTGCAGAATGAGAAGCAGATTGGAAATGACTGGATATGGATGGATTGAGAACATTAATGCATTTCCTGGGTTTTGTTAAACAAGTATATGTTATATGTCTATTGCTTTGGGAAGAAATTTAGGAAGCATAGATTTTCTCAGTAAAATCCCCTACAGCACCTAACACACTGTAGTAGATAGGCACTCAATACATGTTTGAGACTCATTTACTCTAAAGATCCTAATATGATAATGACTGAATGCTCAAATCAAATATATAATTAAATATCCAGCCAATATGAAGTTACACTAAGTAAATAATGGTGTACAAGTCCTAAAAACTTTAAGAATTAAAGAATTATGATAAATACATACCATTTTATCTATCAATTAAAAAATTTGTTTTTAAGAATTTCAGATCAACATTTGATAGGCTAAGACATTCTTAGTTTATTTTCATTAAAATACGGAAAGAAAATCTAGTTATATTTTTAAATAAACATGAAATTAAATGTTTACTTTTCAAAACTTGTCATTATTCACTAAAGAAAATTAACTGTGTCATTATTTCTTATTAGTGGTCCATTTATGTAATGTGACTGGTTAACTTTTAATTTTTAATCTTTGAAAATAATAATGAGCTAAAATTCTTTCCATCATTAGATGCTTATAGTTATATGGAAATCATTTACAGAATCTGTTTTATGTTATTCTTTTTGAATAAAACATTAAATAAATATTATTCAGTAGTTTCTTCCTAAAACTTTTATATTATTATAAAACTCTTGTCCAGATGATTTATTCTTTGCTGATTAAAAATGAAGAAGACCATAAGTTTATTAATTGTTAGATTTATATCTGCAACATGAAAGTGAATAAGTCAAATGTAAATTCCATGTTATATGCAAATGTATTTGATTTATATAATCTAGCAAATTTACCAAGGAAATGTAATGGTGTGCAGCACACAGGAAATAAAATTTGCATTATAAACCAAGGTCCTATCTGAAACTCGCACACACACAAAAAGATGTTTGCAGTCTCCAAATCATTTCGTCCTACAAGTATACATAAATAGCTTTATAGTATAGAGAAAGCATTGAAATTTCTTGAATGGAAGTTATTAATTTCGATCCACAAAACCAAACTAAATCTCATCCCCTATAAAACCTTCAAACCTAGAATCTTGAATGTTCTTTAAAGCTAATATGTTGCATGAAATTCAGATCCTACATGGATGCACATATCCTCTGGTTGGACTGTGTCCTCTTCTTCCTGGCATGACATGAAGTCCAGTGCTCTCAACATTTTATCTTTTCATACTTTCTGCTCTCTGTGCATTAATTTTGTTCATATTAACTTTAGAAGTAGAGGTGATAATTCATTTATTTTAGATGACTTTTAGTTTATTGATAGCAAGCATTTTCATATTCTACAAAAGTTAAAATATGATTATAAGACTTTCAGTCAAGAGCAAGATTTATTGTTATAAGACACTGAAATTATATTACATAACTTTATAGTCCTCCAGCCAAAGGGTAGATTGGTTTCATAGATAACTATGTTAATAATATTTTTAAATTTTCCTATTATTAGTATAGCTTTATATTTAGAAGAATTAGTGAACAAAATAATTATCCATCTTGAGAACAAAGATTTTCTAACTGTCCTACATAAAATCTTTAGAAAAACAATCAAAGCTTTGTAGAACAAATTAATTTAATAAGAAATTAATTGGGCCATGTTTCTACTTTTAAAAATCAAGTTACATTTTAGTGAGTCTATGAAAACTTTCACCAAAAAAATCCACAATTATGATGAATATACTAGTAAAACTGGCTCCCTATATTTTTTAGAAATATTTTCTGTTCTTATCAAGGATGCTTAATAGATATTATAGAGAAATAACAAGAAAAATTAGTAACAAAATAATGGAAAAATATTTAATATGATCTTCTATAGATAAGAAGTATTACTTATTTGTTAGTGACATGAATTCTTTCTGCAGTAGCTTTGTCTTGGAATGTTCAGTTTCCAAAGATTTTACATTAAGAAATCTTTCAGAAGATGGCTGAATAGAAACAGCTCTGGAGTGCACTTCCCAGCAAGAATACAGAGGGTAAGTGATCTGCATTTCCAAACAAGTTTTTACTGCCCACAGACCAGGAGATTCCCGGGCTGAAAAGCACCACCAGTTTCCAGCACGGCTGTTTCAACCAGCGCTGCGGGGCTCCGCACAAAAACTCGCACAAATCCGGGTGGCCATTTCAGCAGGTGCCTGGAATGCCTGGGATACAGAGCCACCCATTCAACTGAAAAAAGGGGGGTTGAAACAGGGAGCCAGGTGATCTGGCTTAGCAGGTCCCACCCCCAACAAAGACCAGCAATCTGAAACACTCTGGATTGAGAGTTTCACAGCAAGCACAGCTGGGCCTGGGAGCGTCCAGCTCGGTGGGGGAAAGGGCATCAGCCATTACCAAGGCAGTCCGCCATTACCAAGGCAGTCCGCCATTATTGAGGTAGTCCACCATTACCGAGGTAGTCCACCATTACCGAGGTAGTCCGCCATTACCAAGCCAATTTGCCTTTACTGAGGCAGTCTGCCATTACCGAGGCAGACCACCATTACTGAGGCAGACCACCATTACCCAGGCAGTTCTAACTGTGCCTCTGTAAACAAACCGCAAGGAAGTTCACACAGCAGCTGGGCAGAGCCCACAGCAGCTCAGAAACGCCTCTGCTGGCAGACTGTGACTAGACTACCACTTTGCTGGGCAGGGCATCTCTGAAAAAAGGCAGCAGCACATCAGGAACTTATAAATAAAGCCCCAACTTCCCAGGACAGGGTACCTGGGAAAAAGGAGTTTATGAGTTCTGCTGCAGCAGACTTAAACATACCTGCCCAGAAGCTCTGAACAGAACAATGGAGCTCCCAGCTCAGCACTTTAGCTCCTATAAGGGACAGACTGTCTCCTTAAGCAGCTCCCTGACCCCTGTATATCCAAAGAGACACCCTGTAAAGGAGAGCTCAGGCTGACATCTGGTGGGTACCCTTACAGGATGAAGATAACAGAAGAAGAAACCGGCAGCAACCCTTACTGTTCTGCAGCTCCCACAGGTGATGCCCAGGAAAGCAGGGTCTGCAGTGGACCTCCAGCAGTCCTACAGCAGAGGACCTGATGGTTAGAAGGAAAACTAAGAAACAGAAAGAAATAACTTCAACATCAACAAAAAGGATGTCCACTCAGAGACACCATGTGAAAGTCACCAACTACAAAGACCACAGGTAGATAAATCCACAATGATGGGAAAAAAAAACCGTGCAAAAAGTATGAAAACACCAAAAATCAAAACGTCTCTCCTCCTACAAGGGATCACAACTCCTCACCAGCAAAGGAACAAAGCTGGATGGAGAATGAGTCTGATGAATTGACAGAAACAGGCTTCAAAAGGTGGATAATAACAAACTTCTCTGAGTTATAAGAATGTGTTCTAATCCAATGCAAAGAAACGAAAAACCTTGAAAAAAGATTAGATGAAATGCCAATGAGAATAAACAGCTCAGAGAAGAAGATAAATGACTGATGGAGCTGACAAACACAGCACAAGAACTTCACGAAGCATACACAAGTTTCAATAGCTGAATTGACCAAGCAGAAGAAAGGATATCAGAGAATTGAAGATCAACTCAATGAAATAGAATGAGAAGGCAAGAATAGAGAAAAAAGAGTGAAAAGAAATGAACAAAGCCTTCAAGAAATACGAGATTATGTGAAAAGACCTAATCTACATTTGATAGGTGTACCTGAATGTGATGGAGAGAATGAATCCAAGCTGGAAAACACTCTTTAGGATATTAAGGAGAACTTCCCCAACCTAGCAAGGCAGGCCAACATTCAAGTCCAGTAAATACAGAGAATGCCACAAAGATATTCCTCAAGAAGAGCAACCCCAAGGCACATAATCGTAAGATTCACCAGGGTTGAAATGAAGGAAAAAATGCTAAGGGCAGCCAGAGAGAAAGACCAGGTTACCCACAAAGGGACATCCATCAGACTCACAGTGGATCTCTCTGCAGAAACCCTACAAGCCAGAAGAGAGTGGGGGCCAATATTCAACATCCCTAAGAAAAGAACTTTCAACCCAGAATTTCATACCCAGCCAAACTAAGCTTCATAAGCGAAGGACAAATAAATCCTTTACGAACAGGCAATTGCTGAGAGATTTTGTCACCACCAGGCCTGCCTTATAAGAGCACCTGAAAGAAGCACTGAACATAGAAAAAAACAACCAGTACCAGCCACTCCAAAAACGTACCAAACAGTAAAGACCATTGACACAATGAAGAAACTGCGTCAACTAATGGGCAAAACAACCAGCTAGCATCAAAATGGCAGGATCAAATTCACACACAACAACATTAACCTTAAATGTAAATAGGCTAAATGCTCCAATCAAAAGACACAGACTGGCAAATTGGATAAAACATCAAAACCCATAGGTGTGCTGTATCCAGGAAACCCATCTCACATGCAAGGAGATACATAGGCTCAAAATAAAGGAATGGAGCAAGATTTACCAAGCAAATGGAGAGCAAAAAAAAGTAAGAGTTGCAATCCTAGTCTCTGATAAAATAGACTTTAAACCAACAAAGATCAAAAGAGACAAAGAAGGGCATTACATAATGGTAAAAGGATCAATGCAACAAGCAGAGCTAACTATCCTAAACATATATGCACCTAAAACAGGAGCACCCAGTTACATAAAGCAAGTTCTTAACAACCTACAAATAAACTTAGACTCCCACACAATAATAGTGGGAGACTTTAACACTCCACAGTTAATATTAGACAGATCAACGAGACAGAAAATTAACAAGGATATCCAGAACTTGAACCCAGATCTGGACCAAGCAAACCTAATAGACATCTATAGAACTCTCTACCCCAAATCCACAGAATATACATTCTTCTCAGGACCACATCGTACCTACTCTAAAATTGACCACATAATTGGAAGTAAATCACTCCTCAGCAAATGCAAAACAACTGAAATCCTAACAAACAGTCTCTCAGACCACAGTGCAATCAAATTAGAACTAAGGATTAAGATACTAACTCAGAACCACACAACTTCATGGAAACTGAACAACTGGTTCTTGAATGTTGACTGGATAAACAATGAAATTAAGGCAGAAATAAAGATGTTCTTCAAAACCAATGAGAATGAAGACACAACATACCAGAACCTCTGGGACACATTTAAAGCAGTATCTAGAGGGAAATGTATGACAATAAATGCCCACATGAGAAGCAAGGAAAGATCTAAAATCAATACCCTATCATCAAAATTGAAAGAGCTAGAGGAGCAAGACCAAAAAAACTCAAAAGCTAGCCGAAGACAAGAAATAACTAAGATCAGAGAAGAAATGAAGGAGATAGAGACACAAAAATCCCTTCAAAAAAATCAATGAATCCAGGAGCTGGTTTTTTGAAGAGATCAACAAAATAGGCCACTAGCCAGATTAATATAAAAGAAAAGAGAGAAGAATCAAAGAGATGGGCAATAAAAAAATGATAAAGGGGATATCACCACAGAGTCCACAGAAGTACAAACTACCATCAGAGATTACTACAAATAACTCTATGCACATAAACCAGTAAACCTGGAAGAAATTGATAAATTCCTGGACACTTGCACCCTCCAAGCCCAAACCAGGAAGAAGCTGAAACCCTGAACAGACCAATAACAAGGGCTGAAGTTGAGAGAGCAATTAATAGCCTATCAACCAAAAAAACCCCAGGTCCAGATGGGTTCACAGCCGAATTCTACCAGAAGTACAAAGAGCATATGGTTCCACTCCTTGTGAAACTATTCCAAACAATCCAAAAAGAAGAAATCCTTCCCAAATCATTTTATGAGACCAGCATCATCCTGATACCAAAACCCGGCAGAGACTCAGCAAAAAAAGAACACTTCAGGCCAATATCCATGATGAACATAGATGCAAAAATCTTCAATAAAATACTGGCAAATCAACTGCAACAGCATATCAAAGAGCTTATCCATCACGATCAAGTAGGCTTCATCCTGGGGATGCGAGGCTGGTTCAACTTACACAAGTCTATAAACGTAATCCACCACAAAAATAGAACCAAAGACAAAAACCACATGATTATTTCAATTGATGCAGAGAAGGCCTTTGACAAAATTCCACAGCACTTTATGCTAAAAACTCTCAATAATCTAGGTATTGATGGAACGTATCTCAAAATAATAAAAGCTATTTACGACAAACCCACAGCCAATACCATACTGAATGGGCAAAAACTGGAAGCATTCCCTTCGAAATCTGGCACTAGACAAGGATGCCCTCTCTCACCTCTCCTATTCAATATAGTATTGGAAGTTCTAGCTAGAGCAATCAGGCAAGGAAAAGAAATAAAGGTATTCAATTAGGAAAGGAGGAAGCCAAATTGTCTCTATTTGCAGACAACATGATTGTATATTTAGAAGGCCCCATTGTCTCAGCCCAAAAGCTCCTGAAACTGATAAGCAACTTCAGCAGTCTCAGGATACAAAATCAATGTGCAGAAATCACAAGCATTCCTATACACCAATAACAGACTTAAAGAGAGCCAAATCAAGAGCAAACTCCGATTCACAATTCTACAAAGAGAATAAAATACCTAGGAATACAACTAACAAAGGATGTAAAGAAACTCTTCAAGGAGAACTACCAACCACTGCTCAACGAAATAAGAGAGGACACAAACAGATGGAAAAACATTCCATGCTCATGGTTAGGAAGAATCAATATTGTGAAAATGGCCATATTGCCCAAAGTAATTTACAGAGTCAATGCTATCCCCATCAAACTACCTATGACCCTCTTCACAGAACTGGAAAAAACCACCTTAAACTTCATATGGAACCAAAGAGAGCCCCGCGCAGCCAACACAATCCTAAGCAAAAAGAACAAATCTGGAAGCATCACACTACCTGACTTCAAACTATACTACAAGGCTACAGTAATCAAAACAGCATGGTATTGGTACCAAAACAGAGATATAGACCAATGGAACAGAACAGAGGCCTCGGAGGCAATGCCACACATCTACAACCATCTGATCTTTGACAAACCTGACAAAAACAAGCAATGGGGAAAGGATTCCTTGTTTAATAAATGGTGTTGGGGGAAAACTGGCTAGCCATGCTTAGAAAACAGAAACTGGACCTCTTCCTGATGCCTTACACTAAAATTAACTCCAGATGGATTAAAGACTTAAACATAAGACCTAACACCATAAAAACTCTAGAAGAAAACCTAGGCAAAACCATTCAGGACATAGGCATAGGCAAGGACTTTGTGACTAAAACACCAAAAGCACTGGCAACAAAAGCTTAAATAGACAAATGGAATCTAATTAAACTCCAGAGCTTCTGTACAGCAAAAGAAACAATCATTAGAGTGAACTGGCAACCAAGAGAATGGGAAAAAATTTTTGCAATCTACCCATCTGATAAAGGGCTAATATTCAGAATCTACAAAGAACTAAAACAGATTTACAAGAAAAAAACAAACAAACAACCCCATTCAAAAATGGGCAAAGGACATGAACAGACACTTTTCAAAAGAAGACATCTATGAGGCCAGCAAACATATGAAAAAATGCTCATCATCATTGTCATTAGAGAAATGCAAATCAAAACCACATTGAGATACCATCTCACACCAGTTAGAAGGGCAATCATTAAAAATCTGGAGACAACAGATGCTGGAGAGAATGTGGAGAAATAGGAACACTTTTACACTGTTGGTGGGACTATAAATTAGTTCAACTATTGTGGAAGACAGTGTGGCGATACCTCAAGGACCTAGAAATAGAAATTCCATTTGACCCAGCAATCCTGTTATTGGGTATATACCCAAAGAATTATAAATTGTTCTATTATAAAGACACATGCACACGTATGTTCATTGTGATACTGTTTACAATAGCAAAGACCTGGAACCAACCCAAATGCCCATTGATGATAGACTGGACAAGGAAAATGTGGCACATGTACACCATGGAATACTATGCAGCCATAAAAAACGATGAGTTCATGTCCTTTGTAGGGACATGGATGAACCTGAAAACCATCATTCTCAGCAAACTGTTACAAGAACAGAAAATCAAACACTGCATGTTCTCACTCATAGGCATGTGTTCAACAATGAGAACACATGGACACAGGGAGGGGAGCATCACACACTGGGGTCTGTTGTGGGTGACTAGGGGAGGGACAGTGGGGGGGTAGGGAGGTTGGGGAGGGATAACATAGGGAGAAATGCCAGATATAGGTAGCAGGGGGAAGGTGACAGCAAGCCACATTGCCACGTGCGTGCCTATGCAGCAATCCTGCGTGATCTGCACATGTACCCCAGAATCTAAAGTGCACTGACTTTTATATATATATATATATATATATATATATATATATATAATAGCAAAAAGAAATGTTTCAGTTTCTAAAAATACCAAATTAATTAATTATATATATATATATATACACACACACACATACATACATATATGAAGGTATGCTTTGTATCCCAAATGGATAATATTTTTATCTGATTTTTAAAATTTTGCTTTAATACCTGCATCATAGAAGTAGAGGTAAATTAATTGAGATGTTGCAGGAGAATTTTGCAACACCGTAAAACACTTTTACACTTTGTTCTGTATATTTCAAATGGAATCAGAGTGTCATGCTTGTGCCCTTTAATTAAGTAAATACATCATTCTTGTTTATTAGTGAGTTTCTTGAGGCTGAGACTTAGAATGCTTATTTAACATCTAAAGATCAAAGTTATGTCTTACAGAAAACAGAGCTGTCGAAAAGAAGGAAAGGAAGGGGAGAGAGAGGAAGATGTTCTTATTTCTTGCCAAAATATCTGCCTTTTTTCTTACATGGCTACATATGGTGTTTTAATTTTCCTTCCCCTAATTTATACTCTCATGTGATTTCTATGTGAAAAGTCCTCAGAGTATCATCTTTCTAACAATCTCCTCCACTACCACATGCCCTGAAAATGTGACGTCTGAATACTTTAACACTCCCACATACGCAAATATAGAAAATAAATAACTCACTATATTCACATAGAGTATAACAATTCATAAATATTTATTCAGATAGCGAGTACAACTTTCAAAGAATACGGGCTTTGAAATTCAGGTCAATCTGAGTTGTACCCTGGAGTCCCTCCTTAATTCCTGAACGACTATGACCAAGTTTATCATTTCCACCACTCTGGTGTGGCAGCATCTATGTCCTCTTGGTATAATTCTTTTCTAAGTACAGTATAAAGCCTGGTTCTAAGCAAATATTTGATGAGTATATTAATGTATAAAGACACCCCAAGGATATAATCCAAGTAAGAAAACAACAGGGGTTCTCACAGATACAACTAAAATTCTATGATCTATGTTTCTAAATGAAAGAATCAGATTTCTGAGAAGGAATAGCATTCCACAGCTGGTAAGACTGTGGATCAAAAAGGACCCTGAGTGATAGATAAGGAGTTTGGCTGCTTTCTTAGGCAATTTAGTGTACTTTTTGGGTTACTGCCTTCATTTGTACTTTATCTGTGATTTTATGGGGTGCACAAAACCAGCTGGCTGGAATACTGAACAACGAAAGTGAGGCAGAGAAGGAGAGAAATGCAATATGAAGATGTATTTCAGGCCAGCTGAAACTGAAGGATTGTTTGCAGGAACTTCTCCAAGGACGACAGAACAACATGTCAGGCCAGTTGTGTCTAGAAGAAGGAGTGAAGCAAGGTTAATCTACTTGCTCCCAGGAACCAAAGAGATGTCTGAGGCTCACTGATTGTCTTGAAGATCCTCTGAAGTTTGGCTTGCAACCCTGAACAAGATGAGCAACATTCTTCACCTCCATATCAACAGGGAAGCCAGAGCAGTAAGAAAAGGAGTGCTTTCCTGGCTTTGAAATTGCGCATGAGATGATTTGCTGAGATGGTGTAACCACAAGGTCGGCTGCAGGGAGTGACTAGGCAGTTGTCTTGCTCCTCGTTTGAGCTCTTTATGAAGCAGAAATCCGATTTATGGAATTAAGTTTCTAATATTTAGAGGTTGCTTGCCATCGTAGCATAGCCCAGTTTAATCCTAATACAGAATTTACGCAGGGGATGGAGTGTTATAATAACAAAAAATCAAAATATATGGCATTGTCTTAGCAATTGGGTTGGGGCAGTAAGGGAATAGATATTGGAACGTAGAAAGATGGCAATCCATTCTTCACAGAAGCAGAGACGTCAGAGAACAGAGCGTTAACTGTGTTCTTTTTGTGCAAATGGCTGTATTTGGCATGATATTAAAAGAAGTTGTGCATTCAGGAAAAAAAAACTAGATTGAAAACAGATATGAAAAATAATGAAGCAATTCTAAAAATGTAGAGACTTACAGTTTTAGAATTGATGGCATTTGTACAATAAAACCGGATTAAAACGTGGTTTTGGCTGGATGCGGTGGCTCACGCCTGTAATCCCAGCACTTTGGGAGGCTGAGATGGGCGGATCACAAGGTCAGGCATTGGAGACCAGCCTGGCCAACATGGTGAAATCCCATCTCTACTAAAAAAAAAGAAATACAAACAAATTAGTTGGGCATGGTGAAGGGCACCTGTAGTCCCAGCTATACAGGAGGCTGAGGCAGGAGAATCGCTTGAACCCAGGAGGTGGAGGTTGCAGTGAGCCAAGATGGCGTCACTGCACTCCAGCCTGGGTGACAGAGCAAGATTCTGACTCAAAAAGAAAAAGAAAACAACCTGGTTTTGTGACAAAGATCAGACCAAGGAGATGACCTTTACACCTACTGTTAAGACCCCTGAACAGTTTGAAGTGACTCAGAAAAAGGGCAGGTTGAGGCATATGTTTCCCTCAGAAGCTCAATAACCTCAAAGGGGGCTTTTTTAAATTGAGAGAGAAATTAGGAGATGTGAAAGCAGAGTACAGACCTATGAACTATTTGCAAAAGAAATGTCTGTAGGTGTGCTTACTGCCATATGGAACTAATTGAAATCGGGTTTTTGAGAGAGTTGGCCTTCCCAAGAAACTCTGAACCTGGATTACAAAATCTGTGACTGTTAAGAGACTTAGATGCCTCTTTGTCTCCAGCCTCTCTTGAGCAGAAGGTTGGCTGAGAAATCTCTGAAGCTGTCAGGTACAGCGTATTGCCAAAACCATTTCTAACATGATCTTAGAGGATAATAGGAAAGAAAGAAACCTCTGCGGGGTGGAGGCAGGAGCCAGGGAGAAAACTGGAGAAAGCCTGTCATCTCAATAGGGCAGAATTATTTCTTAATCAAGAAACCATCCCCCAACTAGGGGTCCTCACAAAATCTTGCCCAGATGGATTTGAAATTTGCTGGAGACTAGAGACTGCTGTTTGTCTCTCACTCTTTTCTTTCCAAATAGAAGTGCTAAAGGCAGGTCTCCTGCCCTGTGTGGTCACTGTATATTGTGTAAATGTGTGTGGTGGAGGGTGGGGAAGGGGACAGATAATTTGTCATATCGTTCTCATTAGAAGTATGTCAGCCAGAGAGGCCAAACTTCAATCTCAACAATGTGACAAGAGCGAGTTTAAGAATGGAAAGTTAGGTAAGAAATTAAATGCTACAGCGTAGCTCAATAGCACTTACATAAAAGTATCGTCTTGGCTACAATATCTTCAAAATTCTCTAAAGTCATCAGTGCCCTTCTAACTTCTAAATATAATAATCTATACAACTCCATTCAACTAAAATGTCTTCACTTTCCTTTATGTACTAAGTATTCTCCTAGACAGTGTAGATGCCAAAAATAAAAATAACCCAAGTCCTTGGACTCCTAAAACTAACATTCTTATGGTACGGAGAGAGACCACAAGCAAATTTTAACAACCTTATTATATTAATAATACAGTTTGTAAAAATAATACACCCAAATACATGCATATATGGATTGATTCAGCTATATGAAAGAATCTATTAGCACTATGAAGATGAATTAAGTTGAATAAGAGAGCCGGAGACAAGGGGGTTAGGAAATATTTCTTTGAGGCTATGACTTACCACATTTAACACACAGTTCCTATCTTAACTGTAACTTTGAAGTTTATGACATGACACTTAACTCTTTTATTTTTTTAATGGAGATTACTTCTCAGGAATTTCCATAAAATGAAGATAGTCTCCAACTCTTGTTTTTCGTTACCATGCTCTACTTACAAAATATTCATGGGCCTCTATTTATCTCCTTTTCTCTCTCCACCTACTCTTTCTTGGCAATTAAAACATTCATTCATTCATATATTCCACAAATATTTTTGAACAGCTACTATATGCCAGGCACTGTGCTTGGCTCTGGGGAAAGAATATTTGCTGTTAAGGTATTTATAATTGAGCAGAAGATATGGCTGTCAAATAAATGATTGCATGAATAATTGTGTAATTATGACTGAGAAATGTAAAAGAAAAAGCAGAGGCTGCTCTAAGAGTATGTTAAGGCCACATAAAGAGGATGGGGTAGTTGAGAAGCTTTCTAGATGGAATCATCTTTGCAAAAACTCTGTAGCAGAAGGGAGCCACTCCCGCGCCAGGCACTCTTTAAAGGCAAGAACTGAGAATGCCCCTAATTTCTACTTGCATCTGTAGCACTTACAAAAAAAATTTGGAACAGAATCAATACTCAACACATTTTTCTTAAGCAAAAACTTTAAATAATTAGTGAGGGGGAAAAATAAAGCCAGTGAGAAATCTATTGGAACAATTGTGAAATTAGCAAAGAGTACATACAGTAAAATTTATATAACATGACTTGCTAATGAGAATCTGTTAATTCTTTGTTAGGGGGAAAAATATTATTTAAAGACAAGTGTTAACTTTATGAGTAACCCATGTGCTATACAGAACTAAACTAATTCTCAAATTCAAATTAAATTCTCAGGGCTTATAAAACAAATTATTTTTTCTGGCTATCTGAAATGAATATATGTTAAAAAGAAATATGGGCTGGGTTTACTTATGTAGTACTTCTAATACAAAGTTGGGATTTATAGCCTACATTAATTATATAAGCTATAAAACAATGGTTCTGTGCTCTGGCTTTAAAATTCACTTCTACTCCATAGTAGCAAGATAGTTTCTTGGTGGTGGTGGTTCTATTTTTTGTTAAATATATAAAGAGAAAGAATGAATTTGAGATTCCCGTATTTTCCCAGTCTGAGACTTACCACTTTACACTACATAGTGCAATTTAATTTCAAAAATTTTTAAATATATTCTTTGGTTAATCCGAATCTGGGAGAGACATAGTATAGTTATTTATATCCTGTGTTAAAGCTGAGTGTTTTATAGATTCCAGCTGAGTTTTAAGGGTGCCAGGGTAAATCACGATTGCAATCCTATCTTCCAAATATCACTTTGAATTCTCCAACTCCTGCCATTCCAATTACCCAATTTTTCCAGGCTCCTAGATCTCTGGCAAAGTGTCCTAGTGGATCCTGCAAGTTTTGTTGTCTCCATAACTAGAGTGAATATTTTTTGACACATACAGCTATTCTCCCTCTTAGAAATGTTTGATGGAAGCTGGGAATAATTCATTCTGTATTAAAGAGAAATCGAAAAAGGAACAAGATTGAAGTGAATTCAGAAATGAAAAATAAAGGAAATAAAGATAATGAGTGTAGACTGAATTTTCAACAAATGTGGCCAGGAAGGAAAGAAAATGAGAGATTAAGGGAACTGAGGACCCAAGAGGAAAATGTGCTAATTATGTCTCAGAAGAGGATCTTAGAAGAATCTAAAGGAAAGGAGAGAAAGCAAAGATGAAGGTCTTAGTCAAGGAGAATGGATAGTTAGGTTGAATATTTATCTTACTGTTAGATGAGGGAGGAAAGAGAAGTGTTAGATGTTACACAGAGAGTAGAAATTTGGAAAATGACAACATAAGGAAAAACATTGGATGACTTTTTACTTTCTCATTTATCTCCTAGTTAGGAGATAAGATTATCTACAAAAAAAAAAAACCCCAAATTAAAATATATGACCTCTGTGATCATGCAGGTATTAAAATCTCACCTTTATTTATAAACTGAAGAAAATACATTATTTTGCTGTAAGGCCAATATCAAACAACTTCTTCAGATGCCTATCCAGTAAACCTAAACCAAAATGAGCAAAATCCATGAATATAATTCAATGAAAAATGAATTATATGCCTATGCCAATACCTTACAAAAATAATCATTATAGAAGCCAAGGTCGTGGTCAACGACCCTTGAGTTTAAACTGGAACTTTGCTTAGATCAAATGTGGGACACTCATAAGGTCACTTAAGATAATTCTTAATGATTATGATAATAGTTAATATATTTTAAAATTTCATTTGGGGATAAGATTTTTCTTTTGAAAATATAAAATTATTAATATTTTTTTGATCCCAAAAAATCAAACAACAAATTCTGTACAATGATGATCATAATAGATGGTAATGATATTGTTTAAATTTGCACAAATCATTAGAAAAATCTGATTATAGAAAGGCCAAGCAGTTTCGCATATGGTCATATTTCACATCATAACTGAAATACTATAATTCTATTGTTTATTTCTTTCTGTGAAAGGTACCTACCTCAGGATTGTCTTAATGAATAATAAAACTGACTTGATTTTACCCACTACAGTCAACTTTTCTGTCATACTATTAATGATTAATAATAACTGTATATACAATCGTTTTTTTCTTACCCAGACAAAAGTAGCATTCTAACATGACTGTATTTTCAGTTTTATAGAGGTAAAAAGGTAGGGGAGGGACAGCAGGGAGTTGGGGAGGGATAACATGGGGAGAAATGCCAGATATAGGTAATCGGGGGATGGAGGCAGCTAACCACATTGCCATGTATGTACCTATGCAACAATCCTGCATGTTCTGCACATGTACCCCAGAACCTAAACCTAAAGTGCAATTATATATATATATAGTACTTTCAACATACAGAAAAGCTATAATAGAAAGAAAAAAAGTCAACTATTTAAAAAAACTTTTTAAATATGTAGATCTCAGTAAATCATGTTTTAGAAAAGACAGTATCTTTTTTGAAGTTATTATATTGTCGCCATTGGCATTTTGTATTATAGTACAGTGGATTTGAACTTAGAACTAGACTCTTTTTTAAATAAAAAAGTACAGTACCAATACAAAAATATCTTAGCTAGATAAAAAATGGCAATCCATTTTTTTTTAACTGTAGGAGTTCAGGCTTGTATAAATGTTTCTCAACACATTTACAGGAATACTGTCCTTTGACAAAGGTCTAAAAATGCCTATGAAAGCCAAACATAATAACATTGTTAGCCTGCTACTTATTAACAGAACAACACATCCTAAAACAATTAGACATGAATATTGCAAGCTGAATTTAATATTAAGCTGTCTTTGAAATGCCACTTTACAGCAGGTTTTCAAATGCTTCAAGCACAGCAGGAGGTTAACTCTGTCTTCAAATATTAAACCAAAATCTTTTTTTAACCTGATAAATCTTACTGAACGCAAGGGCTCCTTTTCAAGAGAGAATTATTCAACTCAAATAAGAGAAAACTAAACCTCCCAAGTATTGTTGGCACATAGTCTGTACAATGAAATGAAAAAATAGAAAGATTAGAGAGACGGGATAACCAGATAGAAGATAGATAGATACATAGATAGATAGATAGATAGATACAATAGTTATCATTCTTCTGAATTGGTCTCAATAAACATATTTGCACCCACTCTTATGACTAAAGCCCAATTTTTGTCTGAAAATGATAAGTACTTCATCATTTAACTTTCGCACTTTTAAATATTATCTCTCATCTAATATGCCCATTGAAGGTCTTATATTTCTTGTATTCATTAAACCCAACATTGATTGGCATCATGGTCCTTCATAAGATGTTACAAATACATTTAAGCTTAGTATAAAGATCCCCAGAAAGTAATTTTCTATCGACATATTTATTTACCTCCTATCCATCCAACTTGTTTCTACCTATCTACGTATCCATCAGTTATAAACTTTCTTATATTTGCAAAGCAATGTTATTTCAGCCAACAATACCACATTCAATCCTCAGGCTCATCACACGCACTCAAGGAGTCTGCCTTCAATCACAGTGCACCTGTGTCAAAGGCGAACTGCCCTGATGCTGACTGGCAGCCTAATGTGGGAAGTGCAATGCTCCACATTCATTAATTACTTGTGGAGTTGGGATTGCCTTAATATCTACAGATCCAAACTCCAAGAAGCTTGAAATAACTATGCCATTTGCATGGTAGAAAAATGCAATAAAAAGCCAGAATAAACATATTGTGAAATATTACTAGGTGTCTTCTATTAGAAGAGTCATACTTAACTCATTTGAGTTTACAGAGAAATGCTAATATAATGACACTATTTTTCTTCCCCCTGGTTTTGCTGATTCTCAACTTTATTTTTTTCTGGCAGAGAAATGCCAAGTATTAGGCCAATAGAAGAAATTACTTTTAAGTAGATGCTTATTTCCAAGAATTTATAATAAGATGATCAGTTTTATTTTTTAAAGCCAAAGAGCTCAGTGATAGATAGTTACAACTCATCCCTAACTTATCAAATATAGACAGGCAGATTCACTCTCTACCCACAGTTATTTGCTTTCTCTATTTTATAGGCAGTGCCACTCTCTTTAAAATTGAGTCTATAAATAATATATAAGTGGGAATCTATCAGGTGGTGCTTGTTTACTTGTATAATACTAATAATTCAAGATTTATGTCTTGTGTTTTAACTGGATCTGATTAAATCATAAGCCTACTGAGTATAATTCTTCAATTCTATACATCTGTGCTAAAAAAATTAAATCTATAGGAACTTAACAGATTTACTTGTTGAACTAAAATGCCATAGTATAAATGTAAAAGTGGTTTCAGAGAATGACAGGCGTAATTCCCAATCTTAGCAAGACTAACAATCAACTGCGTAACACCAGTCAGGTTTCTGTATCTTTAAGAGATCCCAATTTCCTTGTCTCTGAAACTCGAATTCTATTCATACCTACACCTCATGGGATAGAGCTAAATAATAAATTTGATAATATTTTAATAGAAAATTGAGAGGAATTTTTCATATGTCCTGGGATTGGCCATTCCTCCTCAAAGCTCACATAGATAAGGCACTCCAAGTGCTGATTTCTTTAACAAATCCAGCAAGGCTGAGAAAAAAGCAGTACAGATTTTACCACTACCATCAGCCATCCAACCCAACTTCATTGGCTATGTAAGACGAGACTGAAGAGGAGACTTGAGTCATCTTCTGCATTGTAAAAAAGTGTAGTGTTTGAGATGAAGAGCTTTTTCAACCCCATTCCTCTGGGTGAGAAAGAGAGGGTAAACCCACCAAGTCACACTGGAGAGGACTTCAAGAAAATCACTCATAGAGGCAAGGTTTCCAACCACAATGGGAGCTCTTAGGCTGACATGCGCTGACTGGACAATCTGCTGCCTCCTTCTAGTGCTCTAATTACTATGGACCTTAGGAGAGTGTGATGATGTCCCTTCAAGCTTGGAGGATGTAATAATTGCAGACACTAGTGTCTGCTTACTATCTGAATTTAAAGATGGTGTCAGGCTATGAAGTGAAAAGTGACTGTGATGGGTCATGTGTAGGAAAAATATCAGGTCCATCTCTGGACCTGATTCAGTACTTCCCAATTCCGTACTTTGAGAAGGCATAGAAAGAGTGCACCATGCTTTTTCTTTCTCTACTCCAAACCACACAGAGGTTGGAGGAAGAGGAAGGGCTTGTGGGGCTGCTCGGAGGGGATCCTAGTTCATGCTAGAGCATGGGCTGGGGGCTTAATCTTCCAGCAGGACAAAAAGGAAGATCAGTTAATTGTCTTTTCTGAATAGATCTGCAAATGTGGGGTGGAGATGGTAAGTGAATACCACCCCAACAAACAATGGACCACATCAGCAGAACCCACTGGAAGAAATGAGAAGAAGCCTTGGTATAAAACCAGAGGATTTAGCAACAAATATTCAAAACTTTCACTTGATAACAATAATGCCCTGCAAAAGTTTAAGTGATAAAGGCAGGAAATTGAGAGAAGAAAAAGCACAGGGAAATTAATACTAGGGTTAGTTTAGTAACTTCCTGGCGGACAATCTCAGACCAACCTATATGACAACCATGTGTCACACAAATCTTTCTTAAATGTGAATGTGTTGTGTGTGTGTGTCTGATTTGACGACTCAGAAAACTAGAGATTACTAATGCCTCAATTCTTAAGAAGAAATATATTCTATTATTATTATTACTACTATTGCTATTTGATGCTTACTATAGACCAGGCATTTGGATAAGTGTTTTATGTATATTATACTATTTATTTTTTATTATTCCTTTTTTTTTTTTTTTTTTTTGAGACAACGTTTCACTCTCTTGTCCAGGCTGGAGTGCAATGGTGCAATCTCGGCTCACCACAACCTTCACCTCCCAGGTTCAAGTGATTCTCCTGCCTCAGCCTCCCAGAGAGTTGTGACTACAGGCATGCGCCACCATGCCCAGTTAATTTTGTATTTTTAGTAGAGACAGGGTTTCTCCATGGTGTCAGGCTGTTCTCGAACTCCCGACCTCAGGTAATCCACCTGCCTCGGCCACCCAAAGTGCTGGGATTACAGGCGTGAGCCACCACGCCTGGCCTATTATCCCCATTTTTACACATAAGAAAACAAACACTTGGAGAAGATATGAAAGTTGTCTAAGATTGCACAGTTATTAAGTGTAGACACAAAAATCAAACTTTCCTAACTCTAAAAATCTATGCCTTTAACCACTATGTGTCCTAATTCCGAATTTTTTTCCTTAATGTTCCAGGGTAAATGTTTCTCAATATCAGACTAGCTTTATTACGTGTCGACCTTCTCATCTTTCTTCATGCCCTTTCCTCTACCTGAAATGTCCTTCCTATTTCTTTATTTCTATACAAATCTTCAGCAAGATTCAGAGCTCATCTTAAGACCTATTGGTCTTTTAAGAGTAGATACAAAGCACAAAAATTGTATGTAGAGGGTGGGGTGGTGTCTACCCACATATAAATATATTTGGAAAAATATATTTGACTGATTCTACAAAAATAAAGCATTTTCAATTGTTTACTTTCGCATTGAATTGCATTTTCCATCATCCTAAGTTCTTTTTCTGCTTTGCTATTTTCTTCTACATAATTTTGAAATTTCTGACAATCTCTGATATTCACTAACAACTTTCTGATTAACTGATTTGAGGGATGCATTCTTCCATTTACAGATCTCTCTCCTAGGTTCCCCCACTATTCAGAAAATTTTATAGACAGTGCTATAATTTATGGAAAACGAGATCATTCTGTAACAAGAGACTAAATAGATTTTTAACTACTTAATTAAGACAATCTATAAATAAAACAAAACACAATGCCAAGATAACCTTTGTAGTTAAGTTTGCAACAATTACTTTTTCCCATTAGTGGCAGTGACATAATACATAAGAAATAGTCCCTTTGTTTCACTTTTTAAGTATTCTTTTCTCCTGAATTCACTCACTGTCCAAGGTACCCAAATATGATTAAGTATATTGTCAGCCAATTTTCATTCTTAATCTGTCTTGTTGTTTTCCCCATTCTTGAAATGAACAGAACAATTTCTGGTGGAGAATTCAGGAGTTAAAATACCTGTATTCGAAGTCCTCCTTCCTTCATGTTCCAACATTGTCCAGCTGTGTGATATTTGGCCAATTTTCCCTCCACTTGTTTTCCTTATCTCAAAAACAAGAGTACTCTTGTTTAACCCATTTAAACTGTTAGGAGGTTTACGAAAGTAACATGAATTATTTAGTAAGTCGTTCAGCTAGTGTGTAAGAGCTAACCCTTTACTGAATTCAAAATGTCAAAATGCCTCTAGTTCTCAGATATTTTCATCAATTTACTCATTAAATATATTCCTTCGTTGTTATTGTTTTTGAGACAGGGTCTCATTCTGTCACTCAGGCTGGATTGCAATGGCACAATCATGGCTCACTGCAGCCTTGACTTCCCTGGGCTCAGGTGATCCTCCCACCTCTGCCTCCTGAGTAGCTGGGAATACAGGCACATGCTACTGCACCTGGCTAATTTTTGTGGGGTTTTTTTGTAGAGATGAAGTTTTACCATGTTGCCCAGGCTGTTTAAATGTATTCTCATTGGTAACCACTAACTTTATCCTTTGATTCCTTAATCCTTACATCATAGGACATTGGAATCACACAACAGAAATGTAGCCCAACTAACGCTTTTCAGTGGTCACAAGGTGCAAAGCTATAGATAATCCCATTTAATCTTCACAATTATCCTGTGAAAGAAGAAATGACAGAGGCTGATAGGAAACACAAAAATTCATATCCTCTTTTTCCAATCAAATGTCCTCTCAGCTAGACTATATTTCCTAGACTCTCTTGCAGTTAGACACTGCCATGTGATGAAGTTCTTGCAAAGGGGCTTTGAGCAGAAGTAATATATACAACCTCACACTTGGGTCTGAGGCTATAGAATTTGCAACCTTCACAATATATTTTTCTTTTATTCTTACAGGAACTCAGACATTGAAGCTACCTAACTTTTACCATGCATGTAACAATATCACCCTAGGAAGTGGCAGAGTAACCTGAGAGAAGAAGCCTGGATACCTGAATGACTACATGGAGTATTGTTGCCTTAATACTCTCGATCACTCGCTACAGAACTGTATAATAAATGATATATTTAAGCCATTATATTTTGGTAGCTTTTTAATTCCAGTAACTTAGCTTTATCCTAATAATGAAAGCAGTACTATCCCCATTTTACAGATGTAAAAACCAAGGTTCAGTGACTTTATGGAAATTACCTAAGGTTCCAAAGATAGCAATTGTTTGAATTCAGACTGAAAACTTAGCTAAACTACACTATTCTCCTCTGGTAGCTCTATTCTCTGAGAACTCAAAATTTGATTGTGTCAAGTCCTGCACATTTGGAGGGTAGAGGGTACACTTGGTTTTTCTAAATGTTATGCCTCAACTTTATCTTTGATGTTTAGATATTTGAAAGAGGGAGAAGGAAATCTTCAAGCAAAGTATATAAAGTAAAAATTTAAAGCAGAAAAATTATAATATAAAAATTAAAATTTACCAAGTGCCACGATGAATCATGTACCTTATCTGCACGTTATAAATATCCATTAATAGTACCCATTTTATGGTAAAAGAAAAAACCTGAGTCTCAAAGAAGTTCCACACATCTCCACAGGTACAGCAAGAGGCTGAGAATTCTCTCAGTGCATGGACTGCTATGCATTATATCTTGAAAGCAGAAACTGTAAGGGAGATCTAATTCTACAATCGTACATCTAATTTGTGAGGTTATATATGTTAACCCTTGTGCCTAATTACACAATAAAGGATTAGCAGATTGACAGTAAACAATAAAAATGCATTTTTGCCACTTCTTGAGTAGCTAAAATATGTAAATTATACAGTATAAAAGTAGAAGAAACCAAACATCAAAAAACAGAGTTCTAGATAAATATCTGTGATAATAAGTATGTTTCTTTTTTCACAGTCCGAGATGCATTCATACAGCCCCCTTTTCTGGACTCTGGGAAATGAAAAGCAAACCTCTCCACCTGAATGGATTGGATTTACCCTACAGTTAACAAAAGGCAACAAAACTCAGACACGAAATTCACAGGCAACATCTATAGAAGCAAAACAAAAACAGTACAGCTCTTAATTACCTATATAGGTAAGTCTTCCTTTCCAGTGCAGGTTGTTAAAGACAATTTTGCTAAGCGTTTAAGAGGACATGTCGGAATCATCCTTTCTGACTGCATTCCGGCTCTGGCATTCACTCACCAGAGAACCACAGGCAAATAATTTAACCTTTCTGAACTTCTTCATTTTTATAATGAGGTTGTTCTGCAAATCTAATAAGAAAATATTGATACAGAACCTAGAACAGTACCTGGTAAAAACTAAATAAATATTAGTTATTTTTCATACCACCTATTGTGCTCCATATAAACTTTCCTTGTATATGGCCTCTCTATTTCTTCTAAGTCAGCTTGGGCACAGATGAAGTCTTAACTAAGAAACATCCTATATTTAGATTTTCCTTTATTATTTAAATTAAGAAATATTTAAATTACCCCTCGTCACCTCCCATTTAAGCAAAGTTATGAGCTCTTTAAAAAGTGAAATTTTGTCTCTTAAAGTAGTATTTCCATTATTCTGGAGGAAATATTTTCTATTCTATTCATAAATGACATCAGAAGAGACTTTGGGATGGGGATACCACAGTATAAAAAAATTTCTTAGACCACATTTTATACTCTGATTAAATTTTAAATGAGCCAGGCTGCTCATTTAAAAGCAACAGTGAAAAATAAAATGCATTCTGACAGCGTGGCAGTCAGACGATCTCTTGATGCTGAAATACCAGGCCTGTGTATCTAATTGTCAATATACAAAAGTGCAGAGGACAGAAGAACATCTCAAACTATACCATGGAGATGCAATCTGCAAAATCCACAGAGAGGAAGATGCTACAGGATATACAGCCTGATGTCTTCAGCAAATAAATTATAAGACAAAGAATGAGATGGGGAGAGGTATAGATTAAAAGATACTTAAGGCATGTCTGTCATTCAAAATGTGTACACTTTATTTGAATTCTAGTTAAAATAAACACATTGCCAAAAATATGAAATTATGAGAGAAATACAAATTTGAATACTTTCTGGATATTTGACAGTATTAAGATATTTTCAAAGATATGATAATGATAGATGTTTATATTAAAACAAAGAATCCTTTTAATTTAGTGTGATATACTGCAATATATATGAATGAATTTATAGGAATGTGAAATTTGTTTAAACATAGCAGGGATGAGAAGGAAAATAAGTGAGGTGTAGATAAAACAAAATTGGTAATGAGTTAATCATTATTAAAGATGACTGATAAGTACAGAAGGGCTCATCACACAATCTTGTTTATTTTGTATATGTTTAAAAGTTTCCATACTAAAAGTTTAAAAAATTAGTAATAACTTCTGATCTCATAAAAATGCAACAAATGAATATGTAAAAAATATTATTTTAAATTTGGAAGATTCTCTAGTTTCATCAATTACAGTTTCAAAGCATATTTGAGGGTGGACATTCTAAAACATTTTATGGTGATTTTTTGAAGGCTACAATTCTAGTGTGTCATATTTTTCTGATTTTCCTCCAATAATCCTGGGTGGCAATTTTGGAGCAGTATTGGGAGAGAGAATTTTTCTATAGCTCTCTAGATGTTATTGATACGTATTTAGTAATAGAAACTATCCATGTATAACATAATTAGGTGTCTACCAAAGTACACTTTGTATATTACTTTTCTATTTTGTTTCAACAATATACTCAGTGCATATGTTGCAAATGCATTCCAAAACAAAAAATTTTTGATAATTTTCAATAATTTTTAATTGTCAATTACTAAAACTTTTGCTGGAAAAAAAGACTAGAGGTGAGATTTGATGGAACTCATCCAAACTGTTTTCTGTAAAAAAAAAAAAAAAAAAAATCTTGTAGCATAATTTTAAATATCTGAGACTAAATTCGTAAAAAGGAAAAGTGTTAGAATGCTATACCTTATTTAATTTATTGCTCAAAATGAAGAGTTTTGTAGAAAGCTAAGAGTAAACACTGTTATTAAGGAAAATTTTAACTTTGATTCTAATCAATTAAAATGAGAAAAATTTGTTTCCTTATTATTTAGACACATATAAATCTTATTTTAAAAATAGTATTAACTAGTTTCTTATTGCTGCTCTAACAAATTATCACAGGCCTAGTGGATTAAAACAACACATATTGATTATCTTACTTTTCAGGTCAGAAGTCTGAAATGGGTTTCATTGGGTTAAAACGTAGGTATCAGCGAGCCTGTGCTCTTTGCTGGGGCTCCGAGGGAGAAGCTGATTTCCTGCCTTTTCCAGCTTCTGTTGCTGCCTGTTTTCTTTGGCTCGTGGCCCCCTTATTTCAAAGCCAACAATGGCCAACTGAATCTTCTTCACATTGCATCACTCTGACATTAACTCTGTTACCTTTCTCTCCCATGTTTACGGCTTTTAAAATTAAATTGAACCCACGAGATAATACAGGATAATCTTACTATTTTAAAATCAGCTGATTAGCAGACTTAATTTCATTATACCTAATTCCCCTTTGCCATATAACCTAACATGTTCACAAGTTACAGGAATAAAGATTTGGACGCAGTCATCTTTGTGAGGGGTATTATTCTGCCTATAACAAAGCCCAACTAAACTCTATAATTAGGAAGGCTTTGTTTCATAAATACTTATTATTTCACGTATTTTTTTACATTTCTATTTTACTGGTAGGAAAATATGGCTGCTTGGAATTAGTAGTGATGCTTAGTTCTTTCAAGCAACTCAAATACAAGAGCTATAAAAGCTACTTTGAATGCATATTCAAACCCTAAAGAAATGTTTACTGATGTATTTAAGTGACATCTATATTTTCAAAACATTGAACAAAGTACAGTGGACTAAGGAATACCCTTACCTCAGCAGCATTTGTTTATGACTTAGGCATAATGTATGATGCAGTTTCTGGGCTGTGTAATTTACCCAAACATCTGAAAGAGAGACATAACATTGCCAGAAGCCTATTCTGCAGTGTCAAAGCAGATTCAGGTCTTTGCATCAACGACTGACAATCTTGGATCTTTTGCTGAAGAGGCTGTCAGAGCTTTTCAGAACCTGCTCTTTTAACAAAATTCACGACACACAATAAAATGTCTTAAAAGAAGCCATGGAGAAATTCCCATTAGTCCTGAAGATGAAACGACAAAAATTCTACATAACAGAATCCTTTTAAAATATTATTTTTTCTAAGATCACTGTATGCAAAGTCATAAACTATGCCAGAGATGAACGTGCCTTCTGAAAACCATTTTGATACTGAAACCAAGAAGGGTACAGTTGCACTCTAGCCCACTTTCTCATTTGGACAATTACAGCATCCTATATCCTTTGGATTTTTAGATTTAACAGTCCTAATGATTGCTTTCTGAAAGACACTTCTTACGTGAACCTAATGATCAGCCCCTCAGGTACCTGCATTTCAATGGTAGCCTCTGCAGATCGTTTGGTGAAGTATACTATAGAAACACATTAGTTTAGCTAAACTCATATTAAACATTCGATATATGAGTAAGATACAAAGTAGTCTAATGGATTTTAAACTAAATTTAGAACCTTCATTTAACATCAGAAGTCCTCTTCACAGCAGAGTCTAAATCATCTGCTTGAGTGTTCCAGGGTCTGTTTGTTTTTTTTTCCTGTTTTCTTTTGGAGAAATCTATTTCACACTAAGAAAATGCACTTCTTTGCATATAGCCGTGCTAGCTATTGATAAAAGATAATTTAAGAAAAGTGTCATTCAACGTAATGGATACATTTGAACTAATTGAATCTTTTGGCTCCCTAGTTCTTTGAATGGTACCACAATTCTTTCAGTTTCTGAGGTGCAAAACATCACCTGTCTCCTATTTCCCCATCTCATCTTCCCATCTTATTTCCATACATAACAATAATAAAAATAATGATGATCACTGTCATCTATATTCAATACTTAAAGTTATATATCCTCTCCGTGGCTTACAATATTTCAAGATGAATATGAAATATTTCAATAAGCGACTTGGCCAACGCCATATACCTAGTATGTACTGTACTTAAAATTCAAATGCACAAGGTCTGTTTTGTTCAAAGTATAAGCCAGTTCCACTGAGCAATGACGCCTCTAATCCAAGTCATATTAGTCATTTTTCGGAAGCTGCCTGTATTGGTTCCTTCCTTTCCAGTTTTGTTGCTTTGTTCCCTCGCCCCGGACTTTATCACCTCTTATTTAGACTCCTGCAATTGCTTCTCAACTAGTTTCCACATTTCTAATATTTCATCCCTTAAAAGTCAAATTAAACAACTTTGATCATGTCCATTCCCTTTTCAAAACCTTCAATGGTGCCACAAAGCCTAGAGGTGGGTTTTCTAACAGGCTGATCACAGACTCTCACCAGATGGATCATGAAACCACATTGCCACATTCTTTGCCACTTCCTCCTCTTCAGTGTTGTAATTCACACATTTGAAATGCACAGGGAAGGCTGCCACACCAGTCACTTTCTTGCATTTCAAATGCCCCAGATTAAAGAGAATATGAATGACTAGAAGCTTTCAGCATGTCCCTCTTCACTGCCACATCCCATTCATTAGGGGGAGCTGGCTAGAAACCACACAAATTGAAACACCAAAGCCTGCCTGCAAATTCCTAATTCTTCCCTTGATCCTTGTGGTTTTCTGACAGAATGTTCCTTTTATCAAAATATCTGTTACCTTCTCAATTTCTTTCCTGAACAAATACTCAAAATACCAGACTGCCCAATTTGAAATGCACGCTCACAAAATTCCAGAGATGTCAGTCTATTAGATGCAATGCAAACTCCTACTCTGCATTCAAAGTTCTTCATAATTTGACCCATCTCCCATTTAGTCTTATTTCCACTACATTTCAACGTTCACCATGACTTCAGCCATCTCTGGCTACTCTTTCATGATTCCACAATCATCCATATACATTCATACCATTATGCATGCATTCAAAGTATTTCTCCTACCTAACTAGTTACCGGTATTGTTATTTATTTACCTGAATATCAAACAACTTTCTCTACTCAACCAATACTATACAATAGAGAACTAGGACTTCCATGGAACAGTGAGGTATTGGCCCAAATAATCTGTTTTTGGTCTAATGCTGAGAACATTGCCCAGAATGATCATTCCCTACTAAGAACTTCTTGTCCATAAGCTTGATGACACAGTTTCAGGATTACAGAGCTTGAAAACCTTTAGAGATACCTTCATCCAATCCTCTCACTTTTCATTCAGCTAACACATATAATCCCTTGTGTTGATATTTATGTGTGTTTTGCTTTTTGCATTTTGTGTGTTTTGTGTCTTAAAATAGATCCCTCTAAGATGGGGAGAAATGCCAGATATAGGTGGTGATGGGGAGGAAGGCAGCAAACCACCATGTGTGTACCTATGCAACAATCTTACATGTTCTTCACATGTACCCCAAAACCTAAAATGCAATATATATAAATATATATATATATATATATATATATAAAATAGATCCCTCAAGGGAGAAAACATGTCTTATGAGTCTTTGTACTTCCTAAGGGCAGATATTCATTTGATACATAATATATTGACTGGATGACAAATTCAACATGATGTAAACGACTAAACATTACCAGAATTTATATAAAGTATAATCTCATTTAAGAGGATATTGTATTCACAATTAAATGTGGAAATGACCAAGGGGGAAAACGATGCATAAAAATAAATTCCACATTTTCTCAAAAAAAAAAAAAAAAAAAATCTGGGCACAGGAAATACACTAATGAATAAAGGGTAAAAAATCAAAATTTTCTCATTTGGTTATTTTTTTTTCATTAAAAATGACTTTCAGTAAGACACCTAATTATATTATACATGGATAGTTTCTGTTGCTATTACATACAAATAAAACAGTAAGAACATGGCTTCAGAAACAGTCCAATTATAGTACAGGATCTGCAAACACATTTTTAAATATGCCGTCTCTTTACGTTAGCTAAAATTTTAACAAAGCCACACACTAAAAATTCTACAAATAGTCATCTATAATTTTCACTAAACAGCTTATTTTAAACAAATAGTTGCTATTCTAAGGTGAATTAATTAGGAACTATATTTGTTTTCTTTGGATGTACAACTGCAATCAAGTCATGTGTAAAGTTTATTAAAGCTTGATGATTTTTTTCAACAGTGCTTTGGGCTCTACATTCAATCCAAATACACATGTACCAAAAATATCTATTTCAAGTTTTGAGTCTCAAAGGATATAAATGTACTTTAATTACTCAAAGGTTTGTTAAATAAACACTAAAAAGTTTGATTGCCAAATGTATTATCTTAGAAAGAAAAAGAGACTGATATTTTAAAGACAGAGAGTTCCTAATATTAAAATTCAACATATAATTATTCTTCTACCATCACTGGATTCTAAGTATGGTCTTCGGGGTAAGCCAGGCTGTGGGGGAATTCAGAAAAGTGAATTGTGTTTGGAACAGAGGGGCAAAGAAAAGAGCTGGCCAGCACTCCTGAGGCCAGGGGGACAAATGGTATTTGAGCCACCAGATGAATAGGCTGTGATTTTTTTGCCGGGTAATCTTTTGAGTCATTCCCACTTCCTCTATCTGAACAACAGTTAGACTCATGCTCAGTGTTCCTTTTTGTTCAAACATTCTACATGCCAAAAAACAAGGTCAGGTACAGCGATATTGCCTGACCTGAGGAGTTTTAACAGAGTGACTCTATTACATAATATTCCAAAGACACTTTTCGAAAGTTTTTTTAAAAAATCAAATGTGGCACATAAACATCATGAAATTCTGTGCAGCCACAAAAAAGGATGAGTTCATGTCCTTTGCAGGGACATGGATGAAGCTGGAAACCATCATTTGCAACAAACTAACCCAAGAACAGAAAACCAAACACGGCATGTTCTCACTCATAGGTGGGAGTTGAACAATGAGAACTCATGGACACAGGCAGGGGAGCATCACACACCAGTTCCTGTCAGTGGGTGGAGGGCTGGGGGAGGGATAGCATTAGGAGAAATACCTATTGTAGCTATTCGGTTGATGGGTGCAGCAAACCACCATGGCTCATGTATACCTATGTAACAAACCTGCACGTTCTGCCCATTTATCTCAGAACTTAAAGTATAATAATAATTTAAAAAGCTAGAAATCTTTATTTGTGACATTGCATTTTCAAAATAAAATGTTAATCTACCTAAAAAAAAGGAAGAAAATCAAATGTGATCATTCTTATGGCAAAAAGGAGATGTGTGTGAAATTTTTATTTTTAACAGACTGCCATATTTGAAAATTCCAATCTTTCATCTGTATTTGCTGTACTTGGTATTGTGCGAGTGAGTAGCGATATATGGATCAACAAAACATGCTTTCTTCCATTAGACTCATCGCCTAGTGGGAGAAAACAGATAAGAACATAAATTTCAGTAAAACATAATGGTAGAGTAACACTCTTTGTCTTCAAAATATCCGTCTCTTTTCCTTTCTAAGATAATACATTTGGCAATCAAACTCTGGATTCTGTGGGAACTGAAATCAGGTATGCTTCCTAACTGAGATTTTGGAAGGCTTGCAAAGGCAAAGGATCACTTGGGGCAAATCTCAACAGATGAACAAAAAAAGGGAACAGGGGAGATGGAGATAAAGGGAAAGGGCAGGCTTCTAAGAAGCAGATATCAATATATGCAAAGCATAGTAAACATCATAGAGTATATTGCAAAAGACAGGAATTTATTCACAACTATAGAACACGCAAAAAATGTACGTTTAGATTTTTTAAATGAATTTTCTTTTGCACTGGCCACCTCCTTTCTCCTCTGCTATTTTCACTGGGAAGTAGAAATACTGAGGTTCTAAATAAGCCCCCTGCCTTGACATAAATTAGACTCCTTTGGAGAAGCTTGTTATATTTCCAGGTTTCTTCACCCTTCTTCGTCTTTGTTACGTCTCTGGAAGCCTCCAGATGGCACAAGGAAAGCTCATGTAATTTCATCGTAGAAGGAAGGGGTGTCTTGCCTCTGTGTGGTCCTTCTCTACAGGCTTTTACTGATCTCCACTTGAGATGTCATTTTATTGACTGATATCTGGATGTCATCCAGCTGCAATAACTTGTGGGAATTCTTTTTGTATGAACAAGTGTGTGTGAGTGTGGCTCCTGGAGAAAGCAGCTGTTCCTCCCCCTAGCCCCCCGACGTGGCTTAGCCCCCTGAAACTCAATTCCTGTCTTCATTTGGCCAATGATTTTAGAGAATCTGCCTTCGCACCACCACATGGTGGCTTTCTCTTAGCTGACACACTCAGATACTCTCTGAGACTCCCATAGCATCCCATGACAACCTCTGAATCTCTGTCATGACATTTGGAGGCCATGAAAAATAAGGGATGTCAGGCTCTCTCACACTCTCTACCTCACCCTGCCACAATTTCTGCTCGGATTCAGGTCCACATATTGCTACAGGGACTGAATCAGAGAACTTGAAATTTTCTCAGTGTATGATCTTGAGGTCCAGGGGGAACTAGCCCTGCAGTTACTTCAAACCATTCTCATTGTTTAACAGACTTCACTGGAGTGGGTGGAGGGGTCAGGAAACAAGACATTCCTGGCAAATTGATTACCCTGCTCTCTCTCTCTCCTAGATAAAAGGAAGGCTCTCTATACCCTTCCTGTTAAAGAAGGATTTCCTCTGTATTATTTTTATTTATTTTTTTATATCCTCTCATCTTTGCCTTAGGGGGAAAAAAACTGCAGGAAGACAAAAAGATGTTTGATTGCTGAGAAGGGAAAATGTATTAGGAAATATTTCAAAAAATATTTTTCTAATTTAACATATTTGGGGAATTACATGTGGTTTGGCATAGTGGCCACTAAATTCCTAAAGGCACAGATCCCTGATTTGGGAAATGATGTACCCGAGCTCTTTTAGCTGATACTGCAAACGGGAAAACAGCTTTACAGCCATATATTTTCTTGACTTAGGAAGGTGGGTTGGCGACTGGGGGGCAAGAGCTCTGAAGCCACATTATCTGGGTTCAAAGCTCATATCCACCACCTGTTTAGTCGGTACACTTGGGAAATTTACATACTTCTTTTTGTGCTTTAGTTTCCTCATCTATAAAAGAGCAAAGGCAAGAGATCCTACTTTGAATAACTGTTGTGAAAATGCATTAATGGTGTATAAAAATTTAAAAGAGTGGCTGGCATGAAGAAAGAACTCAAAAATGCTGGCTTTATTAACATTCATGACAATTAAACTTAGTGTTTTTTAATCTGGTGAGAACAATCCATCATGACCCATGGTGAATATGCAATATATATGATTAATCCTTCGCCTCTAAAGTTAATCTTTGAAATTTTAACCATTTTTCTTTTAGCAGAATATAAATAAATAAACATCATGTTAAATCTCATCACTATTTAGACATGCAACCTAGAATAACATGGCTTAGTTAAGTCAGTGTTAGATTTTAGATAATCATCATATATGCTTATTTACCTAAAAGGCAGTAGCCACACAATTTTCTCTTTATTCCATTTGAAAATAAATTATTTCCTTGATGTGTATTCATGACTTTTGTTAGAGTTCATGGAAATCTTGGGGTCAAGCCAGAAGGCAAAGTTTGGCCCTAAGGGAGACTAAGGAAGATACCATGACAATTTGTTCTTTCTTAATCATATAGGACAACTTGAACAAGTATTATTATTGAAGAGCTTGCTCCCTAGATGCTACTGTAACTGTTGAGGCACCTTGAGGTTATCCTGCCAATTATGTTTTAATAAAGATCTGAGTATGACTTGATTCATCCATGATTATACTTTAATTTCTCTTTACTACTCCATTTGCTGCATGGATTTGATTCTTAAATTAGCCAACATTTTCTTCATCAGGAAAGTACAAGAAATTGTGACAATGTTTTCAGGCATGGTAATCTCTGAAAAATCTAGAAATTTGTTTAATGAAATGTCAATTTGGAAGGAAGTGAAAAAAACTTAAGAGCCATTCAGAAATGAACAAGGAAAAATGTGGTAATAAACCCGTATGATGTTTACAATTTTAAAGGAAGACAAAAAAATGACATAATTTACTTTAAATGTTTAATGTAAATAGTGATTGATAAATTAAATGCCAATAAAAAAGGTTAAAGTAAGTATTGCATACCAAAGATATTCTGAAGAAAAATAGACAAGATACCTGCATCATCTTTAACAGAATTCAGCAAACTAGAGCACTCCAACTATAAACAATAAAAGGCATTAAAATATGTGAAGCCTAACTTTAAACTTGTAATTGCTGTAAAAATCTACATTATTTCTGAAGAATGGATGATTTGCTGAATAAAAGATGTACTACTGGAAAGAAGTAGCCTCATGCACACTTAAAGATGTTTAAGCATGATAAAGTTCTTTTATTCTGCCAAAGAGTAAGGAAATTCTCAGATTTGACACAGCAGGTTTAGAGTAGATTGTGAATAAAATGAACTTTCTTGTCTCTGAATCTTTTTCTTTTATATTTGTAAGTGCCATCATAAGCCTTTGGGAAAGCTTTGTTTTTGTTAACATGAATACTGGAAATTGCTGTGTATATAAATGGCATAAAGATAATAGTTTCAATTCTTGAGCAACAGATCACTCTTCCTTACTAATAAAATTGATAAATGCATTAGAAGTTACAATATATAGCTCTACATTCAGTAAAAATAATCACACATGAGTGTTTTGGAATGACTGAAGAAAAGAACAATTACAAGTTGTAAAATGTAGCACCAAGATACAGATTTTTGTATTTGACTCAGAAAAAAAGGTAATTAAAAGAAATGAAGCAACTCATTTAAAAGATTTACAAGCAACTTTCAAAAATTGGGACTCTAGAAATCAAAAATACTCTTGGATACTTCCATTTCACCATAGAAAGGCTATCACTAACATCCTATTTAATGAAACAGAATGGGCCAATGGAATATTTGTTTTAACAATGACAAGACAAAATTTTGATGAATTTCTTAGTGTCTGTAATATACTGAGAATTTGCCTATAACTTCCAAGTGGCCTGGGCACTCATTAAAACACGAGATCATCAGTTTACTGAACAGGAATTTTATCTTCCCTTTTCTCCATCTACGGCTCTACCACTTTTGTAGTCCTACTCACCAAAAATAGTTAGAATACATTGTATGAATTAATGCTGAAATAAGACATCTTACATTAGTTACAATTTTCACTTCCAACTGCCCATGTATTTGCCTTGTTTATTCCTCTGTAACTTTATGAATTGTTTTCAAACCCCCAACAATTTACCTGTCAGTCATATACTTTCTTCTAAAAGCAGCCACTCATATATCAAGTATTTCCCATGCTATTTACATCTATTTCCAAACAAGTTTAGGACAAGTGAAGATAGAAATACAAATGTGACAATGTTAATAAGAAACAATCTTATAAAAGAAGCTTAGGAGCAAAAAAAAAAAAAAATCTGAATTTTACTTATCTCAAAATCATTCTCTTAAAAATATTAGTTTATTAGAAATTGTACAGAAATACTTTATAACCTTAGGAAACGTAAGACAAGATTTTAAATTTACAACATATAACAATAATAGAGAATCTCACGGAGCAAAAATATTTAGCATCAGTACAACTTTTCAAATGACTAGCAGACAGAAAGGTATAAGTAAAGGTGTAGACAAAACAATAAAATCATTTTGTTGTGCACACTTATGTGTATTCAAACCAGAAAAAGAGTAAATAAAAGAGCAATGAAATCTGCAGGAATACACATTTTTAACTTTTTCTTATAATCTGAATCTATATTACATTGAATTTATGTGGAAAAGTCACTATATGATTTCTAAACAGAAATGTACTTGCCTGTTATCCCAAGGTTATCGTTTTTTACACATGTAAAAATTAAGGTTTTAAAAATGTTTCTTGAACTCATTTTATTAAAAGAGTCCAAAACAATAAGAATAATTTCATTGGCCAATCACTCTAACCTTACCCTGTATATTACAGCTTGGGCTAACCAATCAAAATGCAAAATATTAGCAAGGTCATAGTAGTATAACAAAACATACTACTATATTTCACAGATTACAAAAGACATTAAAATTCTGATACCCCATTCATAAGGAAAAGATTGTAATGAGAATAGAAAATGGCACAACATTAATTCATTGTGTGACAAAGAATATAATGAGAATGGGAAATAGTACAAACATAACTCATTCTTGTAACAGTTTTAAGATTGTAATGTCATGGTTCATATCACATACTTAGCAAGAAGGTGGTAGCCAACGTGTTGCAATATTCGATGGCTATTCTGAATTTAGTGAGAGCATTATTATATATATATGTAGATATATACTATTTTAAAATTTTCAGTTTTGGGAATTAGTGTATTTAAAAATTAAATAATGTTGCTAAAAAGTTTCATTTGAAAAGATAGCATGTGTATGATTAAAATGTGAAGAGTGTCATAAATCCAGTAGACAAGTGAAAATATGAAACTAAAATGTGCTATTGGATACATTCAAATTAATATTTTAAAATAGAATAAAATATATTGGTAAGCAGTTGCCTTAAATCATTTTATAAAGCAATGCATGATTTTATAAAATATGCAACTATTACATTGCAAAGTCAGGGAATGTCTGCAGAGTGGTTGCAAGTCTTCACTTGATAATCAGTTCTGCTCTCTGGCTATTCTGAAGAGAACAAATATGCTTCCCATAAGAACTGGAGGCAATATTCTAGTAACTATAGAATATTGGGAAAGTAAAGTTGGTATTTTGTAATAAAAATATCATTTTTAATTGCAATATAAATAGTCTAATGAGCATGCATGGTCAGGAAAATGTTTTTTAAAGGTCTAAAAAGTTGCTTTTAAGCAATTATAAAAATAACCAATGACAATGCCATGTCACCAGCTTTAAATTATCCACACATGTAGGAGGGCATATTATGGATTATCACAGACATTTCATGTATGTGTGTGTACACTTAAAAATGTATTCCTTTCTTCTCCCTTGTCGATTCTACTTTTTAATTACATAAGCAGTGGTTAATATTAAGATTAGATTTAAACTTATTTGCATTCCTTAAATATATATCCAATAACATGCTGGGATGTGGGGTCAAATTTAATTAACCCAGGATTTTAAAATTGACATAAATTATCCCAAAAATAGATAACCCACACATTTTTAATTGAGTGGTTGGCATGGGAATATTCCACATTTAAACATCTTTGGTTTATGGGGAAAGTTGAATACAAAAATAATTTTTGTAAAATGAATAATTACTTCTATTATAAATGGGTTCAATGGAGAAAAAAATGTTACTTCCATTATTACATCAAAATTTGCACCTAAAAGCCATATTTACTATCTTTTACTAGATATAATTAATGCTTTTAAAAAAATATTTTACAAAATGTACTTATAACTTTCAAGATTTCGCTGATTACTTAGCATCCTAAAATAATATTTCCAATATCAGTCTGTTTTATAAAATAAGTTTTTGCATGATACCTGATAATACCTTGGAAATATAGACAGAGATAGTTTTGTTATATGTAAGTAAGGCCATCATTCATTAATTGGATTGGTTGTAAAACTGTGACTTAGTGAAACTAACTAGTTTGGGAGAATAGTATATCTTAATGGATTTTAAAAAGAGACTTTAGAACTTAGGAATTACATTGTCTAAAACTAATTGTGTATCTAATGGATGAGTAGGATCTCTTTCTTAGCAACTCACTCTATGGCACAAAAAACTCATATCCATATTAATTGCCCCCTAATGACTTCAGTTTTAAAGAAAGTGAAGGAAATCTGAAGAATTCTATGTTGTAAAGTCTTGTTATAACGATCTCAAAGTCCATACAGATCCCAAAAAGTGAAATGATTCCAATATTTAACATGTCCATTTGAAAAAATAAATTACTTGGTCCAAAAATGTTAAATAAAAAAGAAAGCATATTGAGCTTAATTACACTGAATGTAAACAACTGTAGATTCTCAGGTCAGGGACTCTAAAGGACAATTTTGATGTATAATTACAATGCCTAAAAACAGACAAGTTTTTTCTTTACTAATTTTGAGTGTTTTGAATTTGCTGTGGACAATTGAACAATTGCTTTGTATTGTAAAATTTCCTAAGATTGCAATTATAATTTTCCTACTTCTTCCAAATGAAAGTCTCCAGATAAGTTAATTCAATGCCGAAAACAATGTGATGCTTTCTTAACCATGGACTACTGTGCTATAGTTTAGGCACATAAGCAGTTTCATGTATCTAACATGACTTTGGCTCTTTAACTTTTAACGCACCAATTAAGATGTTCAAACTTCAAATTTAAATAGCTGTCTATGACTGCTGACGGTTGATTTATTTCCTGATAACCATTGGAGCTGCTAAGTGAAAAACCAGAGAAAGCATGTCTTTAAGAACACTGATATTATGCCTAGCACTTGCTAAATTCAAATTCTGTGATTATGATGAAGCGAAGAGCTAATGTTTCATTTTAAAAATCTGAACACATTGTTCTCTTCTTGAGAATTGTTTTTCATCATCTAACAAACACTTTCGACCATTATAAATATGTCCACCATCGGATAGGATCTGGAATTCAATACTGAACTTATGATACTGAGATAGAACATATACTTTAAGTTTTTAAAATTTCTGATAGGATATAAAGGTGATAGTGCTGAAAAATTAATTTTTCATAAGAAAGTAAAATGTATTTATTCTCTGAGGTAGACAGAACAATGGCTTTTCAAAGGGGTCCACATCCTAATCTCCAGAACCTGCAAATGTCTACCTTACATGGCAAAGGAGACTTTGCAAGTATGATTAAGTTAAAGATCTTGAGATGGGGAGATTATCCTGGATGATCAAGGTGGGCTCAATGCAATCACGAGGGTCCTTAACAGTAAAAGTGAGAGGCAGCAAAGTCAGAAAGAAATTTGAAGACACCGTGCTGCAGGCTTTGAAAATGGAAAAAGGAGCTGGGGGACAAGAAATACAGGTGGCTGTTGGAAGCTGGAAAAGGGAAGAGAACAGATTATCCTCTAGAAGACAGCCCTGCTGACACCTTAACTTTAACCAAGTGGAACCCATTTCAACAGCTCACCTCTGTAAGATAATACATTTGTGTTTACTTTAAGCCACTAAGTTTGTGGCTGTTTTAGAAAGAATGGGAACTAATACCACCCCCAATATTTATTTTAAAAGACTTTTTAGAGCAAGTTTCAACATACATCACTTTAAAATCATGCAAACAGGTAAAATTACATTTTTAACTAAAATTGTGGACTAACACTACTTACCCCTGCAAAAAACTTTTTGCAATTTATGGTTGAAAAATTCTTACAGTTCAAAAAGTGGTTTCAAGTTAAATGTATATTTAAATGCCTTTCCTCTGAAAATGGACTGCAATTCCTTCCTTTTCTTCTGCAGTGCAGTTAATGAAAGATAATGCAGTAACAGACAAAACCAAAGTACCAATCCTAAGTAACAAAAATTGTACTTTTACTTATTCTGTAGATGGCTCCTATGACGTAGAGGCCTTACTATCTTACCTATTCATTTGCTGTAATAATCCTTGGCAAATACATCTCATCACCTGATTATACCCTTGGTAAATTTCATTATTTTGCAGTCTTTATAGAGGAAAGATACCCATCATCATAAATCTTAAATATCTTTGCAAGTACAAGTGAAAATACAAGCCCATATATGTTAACAGCTGTACAACTGCCTCTTGGGATGAATGTATTATAGATGTAGAACAGTCATAACGGCACTCGTGATCTCATTTTTCCCATTTCATAGGTTTTATACCTGTGCCATCTGGGCAATACACCTGGATGTATGACAGGATCCTTACAAGGCCTGGCTTTCTAAATGGCCTCTGATTTTTGTGGAGTTATTTTAATTTTTGTTTCACACTAAACCTAAGTGTCTTATATACATTGTGATGCATATAAACATTAGTATTAGAAGGAAGCATATTTTGCTGTGATTTAAAAATACATGGGATTTGTTTTATGGGATACAAATCAATGAGATCATGCATTTTCTTTCATTCTCTTCACTAACAAGGAGACTTTGGCCAAGTCATTAACTAATCTCTGCTCATTTTCTCATCTTTCTGAAAACTAAAACAGTTGAGCTTATTGTCAGGTTTAAATGAGATAAATATACCTGGAAGGGATTTGTAGTATTTACACAATTTGTTGTATTGTTTAATTATTGATATTTATTCAAGTGAAATACAATGTAGTTGAATACAAAAAAATACTTTTATTTTACCGCTTTTCAATTTTTCCTTCATTTTTATTCCTCATTGACTGTTTTTTTCCCCTCATCCAGTAACTGCATTACCACCACGTCATAATTATACATATTTGGGGTAGAAAAATTAGAGTAGGTAGAAAACAGGTTGATGTTACTCAAGACAGCATAATCATAAAATAGTTCTTCAGTTATTTTTGTTCACTTCTTTTGAGAGAAGCAACTCTCTGGCTTTCAAAGGTAATCTTGTCTGATGAAATGTCTAGTGTATACAAATACGATTATTGTAATTGCATCATCACGTCAATGACAGTATTCCTGGTAATGACAAAGTCATTCATTTTAACACAGTTGGTCTGTCATGTTCTTGCCCTCTTTTATTTGGGTGCTCCTACTCTTCTGCAGAGTCTTTGCATCATCTGGTCCCAGTGTCTTCGAACCCCCTAACATGCAGGGACACCACTTGATTCTCTGCCCAAGCAATCTTCCGCAAAATAGCTGCATTAACACATTCTGCTGGAGGAGATTCACTCTTCGAAGTTCTAATTAACGTAAAAAATATGGCTCATGAGTTATGTCAAATCTCATTTTGAGTCTTGGTCCTGGCATGACATATGACCTAGATTTTCACTACTGGAAATGATTTTAATAAAAATGAATGTTCTTTACGTTCTAGAGATAAGACACAATAGTGAGTGGTGAAAAGTAACACTATTCTTTTTACAAGTTATGGTTATGTTAAGTATATGGCGGGAAAGTTGGCAAATGAAAAACTGAATCACCATCCCTTGTATTGAAGTATAGGTACATATACATACATTTTAAATTCAGGTTTCTAAAAATGTATTCACAGAAACACCATTATATAGCATTTCAAATATGCATCTTCCAGGTATGATGCTTTCGTGAGGGTCAGTACTGACACCATGGTTTTATCTCTCTGCCTCACTGGTTGAGTGTGCAATTGCTGGTCATCCTTTAAGCCATTTGGCAACTGTAATGCCACAAAGGAACTAAAGGAACTTTTCTCCTCATTATGTGCAGTTAAGTTCCTCTTTGCAAATGTTATTTATAAGAAAGGCAGCAGGACTGGGAAACAAACCAAAGAAAATAATGTTAGCATAAATGCTTCAAAGGAGACATGTGTTGCTAATGGCTTTTCAGAAACCATAGGGAGTGAGGGAGTAACACTTCCACTCCATTGAGCTGGTTTAATTTTTTTTAATCCACGTGAACTATTTGAAGAGCTTTATAGAATTTCACTTCTGAATCAGGACTTTGCTACTTTAAAAGTGGCTGTTACTATTCTAATAGCGTGAATGGCAATAAGAAAATACAAAGAAAAAAAAATTCAAGACGTAACTTCTGGAAATGCATCTGCCATTTTCATGGTGGTCAGGCACACATCCAGGGCAGCAACCATTCTTCCATGGTGATAAATATAAAAGATGACTTTGGGGAAAACTATGCATGTAGATGAGGATCACACTAGGACAAAGTCATAATTTTACATACAGCTTAGGAATAAGGTAGTAGTTCAAATTTTCCTCTTTTTAAATGGATACCCATCATCCAAGTAAGTTCTACAAATCATTTCTAAGCAAGTGGGAGAGGAAAAATTACTTTTATTCAACTTTAGTGTTATTACAGTATCTTTAATTTAGGTGAAGTCAGTTAATGGGACCAATAAATGTGAATCTTTTATGTGTGGTGTGTATACTTCATGTAAATTACATGAAAATTTCCTGTTTATCAGCAAGAGTATTTGCACCCATTTTACAAAATATGTATAAGGACATCAGATGCAATGAAATGAAGGAGTCAGAAGACTTGGGTTCTAAAGATTGCTGAATGAACATACCTGCCATGAACGGATGGTGTTACTATGAGTGAGTTATTAAATTCCCTTGGCCTGGATATTTTCATCTGTGAGACAGACGTTTTAAATTCAGTTACTTATAGCCACTCTTCTGCCTCCAGTGTTCTATGGCATCTGTAATAAAGTTACCCTTTCTAATTAATATTGAAGTTGAATTCAGAGCTTTAAGAAATAAGTTTAAGGGAAAAGATTTTTCAAGCCCTTCAGCAAGAACAAACAAGCTAAAACCCTTTGCATGAGTGGGTCCTAGCCCTCTTCTGGTTCTATAACTCAGGAATCCGTCCTGACACCTCAGCTACCATGCCCAGCTCTGCTACTATTGTCTGTGTTAAGCACAATTAGTCAGGTAGTTTTTAATAACAGTTAATATTATTGCTGTTTTTTTTTTTTCTGTAACTCTCAGCAAGGACTTTGAGACATTTATTATTTGGGAAAAAATTGCCATGTATTCCCACATAGATGGTTAACTTTAAGAATTCTCAGCTGCTAGCCAGTCTACCACCACTAAACAACTTTACTTAAAAGAAGAAAAGTAAAAGGAAAGAATTACGGAATGGTCAGGTTACTTTGTTTGTAAGTAAACCATTGTCTTATTAAATTTATATATAATCGAAGATTCTCAATTCATTTAAAAGCAAACAGTTGAGCTGAAAGCAATCTAATTGTTATAGGCCCAGCTGTTATGGATACAGGGTCTATTAATGGGATTTGCTACTAGGAGAGATCGGCAGCAAAAAGATACAGGTTTTAATGTCACGAGTTGGTGAAGGAATGTTTAAAACTTTGACGGTAATTCTTTGAATAATCTCATCACTAGTAAGTCTTCACCGAATATCTATTTTGACTTCTAGGTCATTAATTCTCAGCATTCTGTTCTAAGACAAAGAGTTAAATCTGGTAATGGTTATTTTATTTTATATTTTCTTTTAAAAAATGGTTTATCTGAAGTTCAACTGAATATGAACTTTTATGGAGTGTTTGGAATTTCCTTCCAGTGCTATGCAATAACAGTAATGGCATCCTGAGCTCTGTTAAATGAAAGACAACTGAGGAAATTAGCAAGGAATTTGTTTCTCTGAGTTGTGAAAGTTCAGTTTTCTAACCTAGGAAATGCCTTCATAGTGGTGTGGTGGTGTGGAACATTAAGAGCATTTATTTTGTGATTTTAATTGAGCTTCCCCGGTCATGCCTACTGAATTTTGGAACTTCCCCCAGCCATTCATCTTTTGATCTTATGGTTTATATTGTTTCCAGAAACATTCAATGAAGTCAATGCTGAATTTTTCACTTAGATAAGCTTATTTTTTCCTTTTAAGAAAGCAAAGGAATTTCTCCAAAATCAAAGAGTTAAAAAATGTTATGAACATTTAAAAAGTGAATTTGGTCTAAGAGGTCATGTGTATACTAATAGTGACTAACAAAATTAAACACACAATAGAATATCTAGTTTAGGAGTAGGTATTTAGTTTTACATTATATAAAGGGGCATTTTAGAGCTGAAGTTCTATTTTAAAGCAGATATTAGAGGACAGTGATGTTTAAATAGAAAGAGCGGGGGAAATTTCATCCTTCCCAGGGAAGTAGATCAAAAGTGGAGAGAGATTTTTCAGGCTTCACTCACCCTCCCTTTACCTGCCTACAATGCTAATGTATTTCTTCTTGGGCACATCCCACTACCCATCTCAAAGTACCATCACTGTTACTAATGGAAGTCTGTGCTGACCTCAAGTATGACGACACAGAGGGAAGAGTTGAAACCATTGCACTTCGGCACGCATTGTACACTTAAAGGACCCAATTCCAAGCACTAGACACAAAATCTAAATGAATTACTGCGAGATGTGAAGAAACATTTTTTTTCCCTGAAATTTGCTTTTGTTTTTCTAATTTTAAAAGACCGGTAAGTATAATAAATATTTCCAGTTCCTATTAACTCATCAAAAAAAAAAAAAGAAGAAGAGTGAAGGAGTGAGGAACGAAGAGAACTGGCCCTTAGTCTCAGCCTCGCGGACTCAGTGGATCCAAGGTGAACTGGAAGGCAAATGCTGTAAGGACGGGCAGCTGTTGCCTGTTTTCTACTGATGGTTACCATGAAGTTATGTGGGCTCTCGATTGCCAGATCTAAGTTTTTATTTCAGAACATGGTTTTAATGTGTATTTTTATGTGAAATCTCACACGTTTCAAATACTGACTACTAATATGAAAAATATTTTAACAGTGTGCAATAAGCAAAGCTCAATTGCAGGTTACTCATTTGGAACTTCTGATCTGTAACTTTATTTTATCTTGTTTTATTGGGAACATATACATATATATGCAGGGAGGAGAGAAGAAAATTATTTCAACCCTTAATATTATAGTATCTTCAACTTGGGTGAAGTTAGTTAATGGGACAGTAAGTTGAATCTTATGTTTGCTGTACTTATAATTTATGTAAATTACAAGCAAGTTCCTTGTTTATCAGCAAGAGCATTTGCACCCATTTTATACAACACTGATAAAATCATATGTGGTAAAATGAAGAAGGAACAACTACCCAGCAATCCCACTGAAATCACATTTCCAGCTAACACTTGGTTCTGTTTTCTCTTTCAGGGCAGAAAAGCAGAGAAGTAGAATTGTTATACTTCCAGAGAGATACAGGAGATTACATGTGAATTTCCATTGTTTTAGTTAAAAAAATAAATACACATAATTTGGTATGAGTATAGTTAGGTATCACTGTTTTGTCTAATCTAATGACTCCCAAGGCTACATGTACATCCAAATCACCAGGGTGCTGTTAAAAATATGGACCTCAACCCTAGAGATTCTGATTTCTGGCTCAAGATAGGGGAGGTGCTATTATAATCTAATGATTTTATTTACAGATAAAGAATTGGTTACACAGGTAAGTTCAATGGTTTCAAGACAGAAATGTATCTTTCATTTTTAACTTGAATAGGTTGTAACTGGACAAACTGAAAGCAATATTTTTGGACCTATACTAGGTGCAAATGCAAATCTTGATCCAGAATTCTTTCTAGTTGCATCCACTTTTAAATGCAAAAAAAAATCAATTATTTCTAATGGCATTTTAAAATATTAAATCTGACCTAATCAAAATTGAGAAATAAATATGAACAATATGTTAAGTATTTGTTATAGCCACAATATGTCCTCCCAAGGTATAATTGTTACAACCCTAAACCCCCAGTATCTCAGAATGGGACTGTGTTTGGAGATAGGGCCTTAAAGAAGTAATAAAGTTGAAATGATGCTGTTATAATGACTCCTAATGTAATCTGACTGGTGCCTTTATAAGAAGGGGACATTTGAGCCGGGTGCACTAGGTATTACATCACCTGTAATACCAACACTCTGGGAGGCTGAGGCAAGAGGATCACTTGAACCCAGGAGTTCAAGACCAATCTGGGTATCATAGTGGAAACCTGTCTCAACAAAAAAATTAAAAATTAGCTGGGTGCAGTGGCCTGTGCCTATAGATCCAGCTACTTGGGAGGCTAAAGCAGGAAGAGTCTTTGAGCTGGGGAGTTCAAGGTTGCGGTGAGCCATGACGGCACCACTTTGCTCCAGCATGGGCGACAGAGCAAGATCTTGTCTGGAAAAAAAAAAAAGAAGGGGAAACTTGATCACAGAAGAAACACCAGAGATGTAACCATATAAGGACACAGTGGCCATCTGCAAGCCATGCAGAGGCCTCAGGAAAAAACAATACAGCTGACACCTTGATCTTAGACTTCCAGCCCCCAAATAAACCTGTGAGAAAATAAGTTTCTGTTATTGAAGCCACCCAGTCTGCGATCTGTTGTTATGGCAGCCCTAGCAATCAAATAGTATTCTTAGGTAAAATAAACAATAGATAGCTATATAATTTGTCTTCTCTGTTTATCACAGTTTTCCTAGACCTCTGTAAGTATATTTTCCAAAGAAATGACGTTGAAATGGAAGTTGTATCATTAACTAAGGACTTGATAGTGAATGAAACATAACACTGACAAATTGTGTATAACACAGGAAAAAAATATTATAAACAGGGCTGGGCTGGGGTAGGTGGATGATGTGAATAAGATTTTGGGACTCAGGATCCAGGTGAGGCCAGAAGCAATTCATGTGAAGATGTTCAGTCAATTTGTTTTTACTGAAGGGCATGAGTTTGCTTCTCCATATACTTATCTTCTGAAACACTGAATTTAACTTTTATAGTAATTTGAAATAGTGGCATCATTATAAAAGCAATAGAACTCTGGAGGTGAAAGAGAGGCTACAGGTAACTGAATTTAAAATGTTTGTCTCACAGATGAAAATATCTAGGACAATGAAATCAAATGACTCAGAGTAATATCATCAGTTCATGGCAGATGCATTTATTCAGCAAATCTTCAGAATCCATGTCTCCTGACTCCTCCTTCATTTCAAAACATACGGCTTCACATATATGTTTTTGTAAAATGGGTGCAAATGCTCTTGATGGTAAAAGGAAACTTCTGTGTGATTTACATAAAGTATAAGAAGCACCACACATAAGGGATTCAAACTTACTGTCCCATTAACTGATCTCACTTATGTTAACAATACTAACTGTAATAACACTAATAATTGAATAAGAATAATTTTCTCCCTCCCTGAAAAATTTAAGTTCCATTGCACCTGAGGCCATCTTGCTGAGAAGTAACCTGAATGAACGATATCCCTGCCGGCTATCTCCCTTGGCCAACCTGACCACCAATTGCACCCACTTGAGTGAGTATGGACAAGACCAGCAAAAAACCCAGTCGATCAACCCATAGAATAATGAGGAATAATCAATTGTTGTCATTTTAACCCTTTAAGTTTTGAAAGAGTTTGTTATAGTAAGGGCTAAATGAAACAACACTTTTTAAGGAAATCATTTAATTAATACCCTTATAGAGATGGTACAGGTTATTATGATCATTAAATAATACAAATGTGCTGTGAAAAAAGAATGATCAGAAGAAAAAGTTCCTAGAACTTATGAATAACCAAAATGCAATATTCAAAAGGAGTCTTGGAGAATAAAATTATCCACTCATAAACTAAAACACATTTATATGGAAAATTGGAAAGAAAAGATAGTAACATTAGTAACATGAGACAATTAATCTGGAGGCCCAACAATTGATTTTTTTAAGTGTTCTAGAAAATGAAGTCAGAAGAGAAGCTACCAAGGAGAATCACAGAAAATTTTTCTAACATGGAAGGACACATTTTTCTGGATTGAAAAGGGCCACACAATTAAAAAAAAAAATGTTTTTAAAGCCCCCATGCCAAAGGCTACTGCCACGTTTCCTAAAAGCCTCCAGAAAGAAGAAAAGCGTCATATATGCAGGATCATTAATCATAATCATTTCAGACTTCTCAATAGTTATTCTGGATGCTGAAGACTTTGGAGCAATACCTTCAAAATTTGGAGAAAAAATTATTTTCAGCAAAAATACTATATCTATCAAAGCTATCAATCAAATGTGAAAGTAGAATAAACATAATTTTAATATACAATGGCAAAAAAATAGTCCTTTGCTGCTTCTGTTAGGTAGTTGCTGGAGGGTATTCATTAGCAAAATAAATAAGAAACCTACCAAGGGGGGAAACCATGGGATTGAGGATACAGGAGCTCCTATGCAGGAGAGCAGCACAGAGAAATCTCAGGGCACCAGCCATGCACAGCTTGGAGTTGGAGGGCAGAGAGTTGCAGAAGTAAGATGTCCAAGGAAAAACAAAAATGAAACGATAGAAATCATTTGAATTGTCTGAGCATATGGAATGAATAAGTATGAATAAGTCTTTAACAGGTTTGTTGGAGCATTTAGAAAAAATAGCAAATGATCCATGAAAATCCAAGCAAATTTTTTAAAATGATACTCTGCAAGAAAAAATAATAAGCAGTAAAAAGAAAATTAATCATAGACTTTAGTTCCAAAAAGATTTTCCCAGTATGAGCTTCAAATGATTATATAGTAACAGTTTGATTTTTTCAGAGTCTTTGGGGGAAGGAGTCACTTAGTAGAGAATATAAATTCCATGAGGGAAGGATTCTTCCGTTTCATGGATGATCCCCAGTGCATAGACCTGAAACTTAGTGGTGCTTCATAAAAATCCAATAAATGAAAGACTATCTGGGTCTCCAAATACAGGCGGCTTACCTCTTCAGAAGAACACACTTTCTAACTGCTTTCAAAATGGGCTACACCATTATCTGCCTTATTTAGCAGAACTTTCCTAGATTACTTGGAAATATCTGTGTAGTTATGGTCCTCTCTACAAACAGGGAAGTTATTTTTATTAAGCAGATCCGGCTCGCTATGCTTTTGGAGTGATCTGTTTGCCTTTTTTTGTTACTCTGTTTGCTTAGCAGGTATTCAGTGTAGCAAATATTTATGTATTTACCGAACACCCACTATATGCCAGGCACTATGCTATGGCCTGAAGATGTAGTGTGGGGGAAACAAAAAGCCCAAAAGATGCTCTTCCTATCATCATGGGGTGAAATGTTTACAATGGGGAAATAGCCATTAAACAAATGAATAAAGCTGGAATGAGTGTTACGGAAGAAACTACAGAAGACAACGAGAGATGTAATAGTGGGACTGGGTGGAAGCAGACATATCTTTCATCTGAAACCTAAACTATAATAACCTTATCCAGGAATATTATTAAACATTTACTCTGTAATGATCTACAGATGAGAAGAAAGAAAACTAGAAGGTGCTCACAAGTTTACAGCGTCAGTAAGTAGCACAGTTGTAACACAAACCTAGTTAATCTGTTTTGAAAATCCATAATCAACTACTACGATATGTTGCATTTCTAGAATAATCTCCATTAAGACAGCTAGAATTTACGGTGCCCTTATTATATTCAGGTATTATATGAAGTGTTTTATAGAGATCATCTTATTTAGTTATCACAAAACCCTAATAGGTAAGTCTACTGTCACAAATTGAAAAGCATGGACACAATATTTTGTAGCATTTCCTGTCAAGAAGCAGAGTCTATTTCTCCTCTTCTTAATCTGGGGTGGCCTTGTGACTTGTTGACCACGGATGTGTGAGTGAAGCTGCTGCTGGCCTCAGCCAGTCCACCAACTGACTGCAACTGCCTGAGTGAGCCCAGGAAAAAACAGCCGAAGAATCACCCAACCAACCCACAGAATCACGAGAAATTAGAAGTCGTTGTGTAAGCCCCTATGTTCGGAAGCATATTGTGATGCAGCAATAGATAGCTGTTACAACTATTTGTAACCCCAGTTAGAGGACTTAAAGTATCTTATTTAGAGTGACAAAGCTGGTAGCTGATTTCACATTCAAGCCCACGTTGCATTGCTGGAGTTCAGGCGAGGAAGTAGAGGAGTGGGGAAGAAGAAATCATGGAGAGTTTCAGATAGCAAAGAAAACACCACTTGCAAATTCTCAAACATAAGAACTAAAACAAGCAAGCAAGGAGGCGTCAACTTAGTAAAGGAAACCAGGGTGAGGCTGGCAGGGGTCCGACACCACCTTTGGAGTCTTGCTGAGGATGCAGGCATCTGGCACTCACCTCTCCATTCTGATAATGGTGGTTTAAAAACATAGCTGCAAATTTGTTAACACTTCTTCTATCTCCCCCAAAGAAAGGAGAGTCTAATTCGTCTCCCCTGGAAGAGGGCTGGTCTCAGAGACTTGCTTCTAGGGAGCAGGATGTAGCAAAAGTGAATGTTATGGACCATATGTTTGTGTGCCCCCAACCCCAGTTCATGTTGAAGCCCTAACTCCCCAGTGTCATGGTAGTAAGAGATGAAGCATTTAGTGAATAATTAGGTTTAGGTAAGACCATGAGAACCCCCAAGATAGAATGATTGCCCTTATAAGGAGAAGAGGAGGCACCAGTGATTTATCTCTCTGCCATCTGAGCATATAGTAAGAATGCAACCATTTGCAAACCAGGCTAAGGGCTCCACTCCCACCAGCACCCAACCATGCAGGCACCCTGATCTTAGACTTCTAGCCTCCAGAATTGTAAGGGATAAATAGATGTGGTTTAAGTCACTCAGTCAGTGGTAGAGCAGCCTGAGCTGTTTAAGACAGCAAACTCATGAGATGCCCAAGGATTGGCCATAAAGGCCATTTAGCTTCCTCCTGGCTCCCTCTTTACTCTCAAAGTACATTCCCTAGGATCCTGAAGCTAATGTGAAAGAAGTCACGCTACCCTGAAGCCACCATGCTGGCAGGACCATGTGGAGAAAACACAAAAAGACAGAGAAAAAGGCTTGAGGGGCCCCAGCTATTCCAGCCCCCAGCTGTTTGAGTCTTCCCAGCTCACATGTTAAACATAAAATGGAGTAAGCCATCACATCGTTCTGAAGAACCATAGTGGTCTCTAGGTGGCCTTGGAATGATCCACTTCTTCCCCCTGTTCTTAATTGTAGTTCTCAATAATAACTGTAGAGGATGCTGGAAAAGCAACATCCTGAGATAAGGAGGAAATGGCTGGAACAGCCCAGGCTCTATTCCAGTGCCTCCTAGAGAGAGAACGTCCGGCCGTGCGTCAGCCCAGCATGTGTTATTGCTCTAGAGTATAAAACCCAGGCCGGGCTGCTTTCCTGGTTCCCTCAGCTCCAGTGCAAGTGGGACATTTCACAGACAAGATTCCATCCACCCTGGGCAGCTTTCCTGAGCCTCAGGGAACTGGATCACTCTGAGTTCTAGGCTGCTGTCCCTTGCTGCTTATCTGTAAGTCATAAACCCATGTGACAGTGCTCTGTCTCACTAAACAATCAGAAAAAGGGAGCCCAAGATGCACTAGGCTAAAGTTATAACCTGTGCATGGTAAACCTGCAAAGCATTCCAACCCTGAGCCTTGGGGTTGCCCACTTCACGCCTTACCCAAAGTTCATACCCATGAACAAAATAAATGTGACTCGGGGTGGTTTGCTCTGCAGCCATCGACAACCAGCTCTGTGATTGCATTTGATCTCTGCAGCCCTCCTCTCCCTTCTAATTTGCTACCTCAAGAAAACCAGTAAAAATTTTGTGTAAAGAGAGTGAGAATACACTGAGAATCGACTGGGAATGTTCTTCTGTGAAGGAAGCATGTGACATCTGTTTCTAGAATTTTCAGCGTGAATGTATTTTTCTAGACATGGTTGTGCTTGCTTCCCTGTGTGATTTTGTGTCTGTTTCTCTTTTCAGAAGCATGTCACTGAGTTCTAGATAATAAGAGGGCAATATTTCGTGGTATTTTCTTTTCTACAACACCATTTTTCACAGGCTACACTTCTGTTTTTTAACTAAAAAGGGGAAATAATTGCTAATATCAATTCTCCTCTAAAAACAATCTGATAATAGGAACAATTTCCTAAATGTAAAGCCCACACAGAAGATAATTTTAGCCACTTTTGATTTTTGGAACAAAGATTTCACGGTGAGGCTACAAATGCTGAGAGCACTGAAATCCTCGCTTTTATTCAATTAAGCAAGCTTTACGGACCCAGTTAAAGCATGAAAACAGACTAGGAAAAAATAACTTTCCTGTGAGACTCAAGCTCTCCACAGCAGAGTCATTCACTTTTTATGTTCGTTATAATTATTAGTAGTGATGGTGATAACAATATATCATTTATATAGCACTTTAGAATTGCACAGAGCTTTCCTACCATCATTTATTAGCTAATCTTCAGCATACTCTTCAGTAATAAGTCAATGTTTCTGCCTCCATTTAACAGGTAGGAAATTGAGGCACAATGTGCTTGAATCACTTGTCTAAAATCAGTTCCTGGCCTGAGTGAAACACTCAGTAATGTTCCTGAAGGCAGTATCCTGCAAGACCAGCCTGTGTTTCACTCAACAACTCTCTGTAACTGCTGCTAACAGAAGTGACTAAGAGCTTGAGTTTTGAAACAGATTCTCTGATGTTTTAGGAAACAGTTTAAGAATATTCCCCCAAAATGAAAATTCTTTTCAATTAAAAATATAATTTGAAGATAAAAATAAATGTGCAAGTTAAACTTTTAACTGTATCAGGAACATTTCTTAATAACTAAGCCTTTCAAGGTTAATGCCAGAACTCTTGAAAATAATGGGTGAACTGAATTATGTACCTGAAATGTTTCAAATGTAACCTGGAGAGGACACGATATTACCCTTCTTAGTGAATTTTTGGGATGGATTACCTCTCACAGTGTCTCATGTACGGCTAAATAATACATAACATTTAATAACTGGATTAAATAGGAATTGCCAAATTCAATAGAAAATGTTACTACAATTTTCAGGTTCTTACCAGAGGCAAATTTTATCATCTCTATTGTTAGAGATAATAGTGACACCTAAGTCTTACTAACCTGGTACGGTGGCTATTATCCTAACTGTTCATTTCTCTATAGATCTTGTAGTTCTTTATACTGAAGACTCCACCTCTACTTTCTCTACTTCTCTCCCCTGCCTTACCCCTGTATCAAAGTAATGCAACATAATCAGTGTCTAGCTGGAGTAAACCACCTCGATTTTACCCAATGCAAACTGACATTTTGTTCTCAAACAGAAGAACAAACTAGGATATCTTAATACACCCTTGCAAAACTCATTGAAACTTGGCATTTGTGTTTTAGCACAAATATGACAATCAAGAACCCATTCTTCTGGCCTCCACTTAGAGATGCCCATCACCCAGCACCCATTTCATGTCAGGTCCTGCCAACTGTGCCCTGTGGCTGACACATTAGCCCACACACACACAACCATGGCACAGTCTCTATGAAATCAGAAGACTTCTTTTTTTTTTTTCTGGCTCCCTCATCCTCCAAGCAAGAATTCAAACGTCAATCACCTTTAGTTAGATTTTATAAAGTAGCATCATAAAAATGGTAACCAATCCAACTGCAAATCACTTGATGAATCTTCTTTGAAGAGCTGCCAATAATGCTAATCGTCAAATGGTTGAATCCCGCTTTGTAAAGATGCGTTTGTGAAGAACAGCAATCTCTGTGACTTTGACAAAGGAACTGCTGACTTGCATCACTGTTTGTCTTTTGATGTGAAAGAGCAAATCGATTTATAGCGCCTTTGCTTGCAGATGTAGGATATGATTAGCATGCAGAAAGACCTTTCCACAGTGTCATTTGTTTATTTAGCTGCCTCTGCACTCCGCTCTGATTGTGTATACCTAATTAATGTATACAAAGCTAAAAGAAATAAAACCATGGGTCCACAATCACAGGATACTGTACAGCCTGCCGCTTGTCACCACGGGGTGGGGGAACACTACAATCATATTGCCTGTACACCAAATAAAGCATGTTGATATGTGAAACAACAGTGAAAATGTTGGAATTTTTTTCATCAAAGTTCTTCTTGGCTATTTATAAACTCAGATAAGTGAGAATGAACCTGTTTAAATAGGAAAGGGATGTACTTTGTTTTCTGTCTTGACATTTGAATTTTTATTCAAAGCAGTTGTTGAGTCCTTATGAAAAGTACTTGTGATTTCTTGCAGAGGTCAAAGTACTGTGTAAAACATCCTGTGAGACCTGAATCATCCCGTTCTTCAAGGCCTCACTGTTCAGATGCTTGGAAATTTTAGCTGAGAACGAGTTTAAAGTGAAAAGCAAAGACGCTAGAGACCTTCACGTCAATAATGAATGATCAATAGAAGTCACACACTTGAAAATTGACATTCAGTCAGCAGTTCCCTGTTATTCATGCACATTTCACATTGTCTGTTCAGGTTCTGCAAGAAGCATTGGTAGCAAAAATGGCAAAGCTGCTAAATCTCTAGACTACCAAATAATGAAATCCAGAGTGACATCTAGTGACATCCCGTATTAGAAGCACTCATTTTGCATCTGGTAAACCCCAGCCACACTATCCGGCATCACCAACAAGCTAGTCTTTGCAAATAGGGACCAGTACTTTCTACATAGTCACCAATGAAACGCTACAATTATTTGCTTAAATATCGGTTGCCTCCAATGTTTAACTGACACAAATATCTCTTATTTCCCATCACGAAACTATGAAAATGTAGATCACTGACTACAAGTTTAAGTGGCTTTTTGACTTTCTTCTGAGCTCTTCTGTCAATGGCAGGCAAGCTTTTCACTAGCTCCTGCACTGCTCTGTCTCTGCTTTAATATGAACAGCATGCCAGACCCATTGCCTTAAATCATGCCAGAGAGCTGCCAGAATAGTTCAAACCTCTCCGAGAGCAGAAGCCAAGGGAGCTGTTATCTTATTGCTGAAACCCAGAACATGCTATTCCACTTAAATCACTGGTGTCATGGTCTCATTTGCAATGAAATTTCTTTAATTTTTTTTCTGGTGTATGGGGGAATTTTTCTTTTTCTGGCCGGGGGAGCGGGCAGGGGAAAGGGTATTGTGGCCATTTTAGAAAAAAAGAAAACATTTCATTGAAGGGATAAAATTAATATAGTGTTAAACATGAAACATTCAGTAAATCTGATTTTCATGGTCTTTGCGTATTTAACAATGACTTTTTTTTTGTATTATTATACTTTAAGTTCTGGAATACATGTGCAGAACATAGGTATACACTGTGCCATGGTGGTTTGCTGCACCCATCAATCTGTCCTCTACATTAGGTATTTCTCCTAATGCTATCCCCTCCCCTCACCTCTCACACTCTGACAGGCCCCAGTGTGTGATGGTCCCCTCCCTGTGTCCATGTGTTCTCAAACAATGACTTTTTAACCAGATGTAAATTTACTATGACTTTTTAACCTGATGCAAACCTCAGTTGGAGTATAACAAAGGGATGTTCCATAAATTCGCAATAGAATGAATATGTCTGTTTTTTAAGTAGTTCTCTTTTTAATATAACTGTTTTCTATTTCCAAGACTCCTCCTCAAATAAGAGATGAAGAGTGTGTTACACATGAAATAAAATAAATAAATTCCTAGAAGGAAGGTGCAACGGTCTGCAGGCAAGAAACATGTTTCCTGCTAAAGCTGTAATTAAAAATAAAATGATATAGATCCATCTTGTGTTTCCATAACAAAAAAAAAAGAATTAAGCAGTATTCCCTCCTAAATATTATGAAAACTGGTAGACAGGAAGACTACAATGGCATTGAAATCAAATTTCTCTACTATTTCAGGTATAAGTCTTATGCATTAATTCGTACATGCCACAGTGGTAGGCAGGTGCTGACGGTAAAAGTTGGAAAGAGAGAGTCAAGGTCCTGTCTTTAAGCTACAACAAAGATATCAATTCCTGCCAATACGTAGGTTCACATAGAGAAAAACTATCTAGACTGATTACTGAGCCTTAATTTACCTTTCTGTCAGCTCTTTATTTTGGCAGTTGTCCCCACTTTGAATTTCACAAGATTGTTCTTTACCTCACCGAGTCAGATTCATTTCATTCAGTGCCTGTACCCTCACCTTTATAACAGATGAATAAACAAGAGCCCTGAGAATTTAAACACTTTCCCCATGGTGGCAGTTTTAACATATATCAGATCTGAATGAGAATTAAGGCTTTCTGATTTGCTATCATTTTTTCCCCACTATATTATTTGGTTTCATGTTAACACATGTTAAGGCCAGGCAGAAAGCACAATAATTAATGTCAGGAATAAAACAGTAAACAATTTCACAATTTTGTTAATCTGTTAATTTTTCACTTTTCTCTATATTCTATTTGGAGGTAATTACAGATAAAGCATATATTTTAAGCAATTTATAACTCCTCTAATTTGAGGGAGGCAATGTTTGTAGGTGAAAAACACTGATATAAGAAAAAAGAATATTTGGAGTTTTATTCTTCTTTAGTAAATATTTGAGAGATTCTGAATCACTCTTTTTATCTGTGAAAAAATTTTATACCATGATTTCTAAACTGTCTCTTAGTTCTAAAAATTTTACCCTAGATATGTACATTTACCATTTAATACCTAATCTACATATGTTAGAATATAATTCTATCATTATCCAGTACAAAACATTGCTTTCTCACATAATTTGATAACGAGTTCAAGTTATATACATCTGTGAATACATGTTATGGTTTGGCTGTGTCCCCGCCCAAAATCTCATCTTGAATTGCAATCCCCATAATCCTCATATGTCAAGGGAGAGACCAGGTGGAAGTAATTGAATCATGGGGGCAGTTTCCCCCCATGCCGTTCTCATGACACTGAATGAGTTCTCATGAGATCTGATGCTTTGATAAGTGTTTGGTAGTTCCTCCTTCATTCATTCTCTTTCCTGCCGCCTTGTAAAGAAGGTGCCTCACTCCCCACATTGCCTTCTGCCATGATTATAACTTTCCTGAGGCCTCCCTAGCCATGTTGAACTGTGGGTCAATTAAATCTCTTTCCTTTATAAATTACCCAGCCTCGGGCAGTTCTTTTTTTTTTAATATATATATTTTTTATTGCATATTAGGTTTGGGGGTACATGTGAAGAACATGCAAGATTGTTGCATAGGTACACACATGGCAGTGTGATTTGCTGCCTTCCTCCCCATCACCTATATCTGGCATTTCTCCCCCATGCTATCCCTCCCCAACTCCCCCCACCCCCCCGCTGTCCCTCCCCTTTTCCCCCGACAGACCCCAGTCTGTGATGCTCCCCCTCCCCTGTGTCCATGTGTTCCCATTGTTCAACACCCGCCTATGAGTGAGAATATGCGGTGTTTGATTTTCTGTTCTTGTGTCAGTTTGTTGAGAATGATGGTTTCCAGGTTCATCCATGTCCCTACAAAGGACACGAACTCATCATTTTTGATGGCTGCATAGTATTCCATGGTGTATACGTGCCACATTTTCCCTGTCCAGTCTATCATCGATGGGCATTTGGGTTGGTTCCAGGTCTTTGCTATTGTAAACTGTGCTGCAATGAACATTCGTGTGCATGTGTCCTTATAGTAGAATGATTTATAGTCCTTTGGATATATACCCAGTAATGGGATTACTGGATCAAATGGAATTTCTATTTCTAGGTCCTTGAGGAATCGCCACACTGTCTTCCACAATGGTTGAACTGATTTACACTCCCACCAACAGTGTAAAAGTGTTCCTATTTCTCCACATCCTCTCCAGCATCTGTTGTCTCCAGAGTTTTTAATGGTCGCCATTCTAACTGGCGTGAGATGGTATCTCAATGTAGTTTTGATTTGCATTTCTCTAATGACCAGTGACGATGAGCATTTTTTCACGTTTGTTGGCTTCATGTATGTCTTCTTTTGTAAAGTGTCTGTTCATATCCTTCGCCCATTTTTGAATGGGCTTGTTTGCTTTCTTCTTGTAAATCTGTTTCAGTTCTTTGTAGATTCTGGATATCAGCCCTTTGTCAGATGGGTAGACTGCAAAAATTTTTTCCCATTCTGTTGGTTGCCGATTCACTCTAATGACTGTTTCTTTTGCTGTGCAGAAGCTGTGGAGTTTGATTAGGTCCCATTTGTCTATTTTGGCTTTTGTTGCCAATGCTTTTGGTGTTTTGGTCATGAAGTCCCTGCCTACGCCTATGTCCTGAATGGTTTTGCCTAGATTTTCTTCTAGGGTTTTTATGGTGTTAGGTCTTATGTTTAAGTCTTTAATCCATCTGGAGTTAATTTTAGTGTAAGGTGTCAAGAAGGGGTCCAGTTTCTGCTTTCTGCACATGGCTAGCCAGTTTTCCCAACACCATTTATTAAACAGGGACTCATTTCCACATTGCTTGTTTTTGTCAGGTTTGTCAAAGATCGGATGGTTGCAGATGTGTTGTGTTGCCTCAGAGGCCTCTGTTCTGTTCCATTGGTCTATATCTCTGTTTTGGTACCAGTACCATGCTGTTTTGATTACTGTAGCTTTGTAGTATAGTTTGAAGTCTGGTTGTGTGATGCCTCCAGCTTTGTTCTTTTTGCTTAGAATTGACTTGGCTATGTAGGCTCTCTTTTGGTTCCATATGAAGTTTAAGGTGGTTTTTTCCAGTTCTGTGAAGAAGGTCATTGGTAGCTTGATAGGGATAGCATTGAATCTGTAAATTACTTTGGGCAGTATGGCCATTTTCACGATATTGATTCTTCCTAGCCATGAACATGGAATGTTTCTCCATCTGTTTGTGTCCTCTCTTATTTCGTTGAGCAGTGGTTTGTAATTCTCCTTGAAGAGGTCCTTTACGTTCCTTGCTAGTTGTATTCCTAGGTATTTTATTCTCTTTGTAGCAATTGTGAATGGCAGTTGGTTCTTGATTTGGCTGTCTTTAAGTCTGTTATTGGTGTATAGGAATGCTTGTGATTTTTGCACATTGATTTTGTAACCTGAGACTTTGCTGAAGTTGCTTATCAGTTTCAGGAGATTTTGGGCTGAGATGATGGGGTCTTCTAGATATACAATCATGTCGTCTGCAAATAGAGACAATTTGACTTCCTCCTTTCCTATTTGAATACCCTTTATTTCTTTTTCTTGCCTGATTGCTCTGGCTAGAACTTCCAGTACTATAATGAATAGGAGTGGTGAGAGAGGGGCATCCTTGTCTAGTGCCAGATTTCAAAGGGAATGCTTCCAGTTTTTGCCCATTCAGTATGATATTGGCTGTTGGTTTGTTGTAAATAGCTTTTATCATTTTATTCATTCCATCAATACCTAGTTTATTGAGGGTTTTTAGCATAAAGGGCTGTTGAATTTTGTCAAAGGCCTTCTCTGCATCAATTGAGATAATCATGTGGTTTTTGTCTTTGGTTCTGTTTATGTGGTGGATTATGTTTATAGATTTACGTATGTCGAACCAGCCTTGCATCCCTGGGATGAATCCTACTTGATCATGGTGGATAAGCTTTTTGATGTGTTGTTGCAATCGGTTTGCCAGTATTTTATTGAAGATTTTTGCATCTATGTTCATCGTAGATATTGGCCTGAAGTTTTCTTTTCTTTCTGAGTCTCTGCTGGGTTTTGGTATCAGGATGATGTTGGTCTCATAAAATGATCTGGGAAGGATTCCAACTCTTTTTGGATTGTTTGGAATAGTTTCAGAAGGAATGGTACCAGCTCCTCTTTGTATGTCTGGTAGAATTCGGCTGTGAACCCATCTGGACCTGGGCTTTTTCTGGGTGGTAGACTCTTACTTGCTGCCTCAACTTCAGACCTTGTTATTGGTCTATTCAGGGTTTCGACTTCTTCCTGGTTTAGGCTTGGGAGGATGCAAGTGTCCAGGAATTTATCCATTTCTTCCAGGTTTACTAGTTTATGTGCATAGAGTTGTTTGTAATAATCTCTGATGATGGTTTGAATTTCTGTGGAATATGTGGTGATATCCCCCTTTATCATTTTTTATTGCATCTATTTCATTATTTTCTCTTTTCTTTTTTATTAATCTGGCTAGTGGTCTGTCTATTTTGTTGACCTTTTCGAAAAACCAGCTCCTGGATTTATTGATTTTTTTGAAGGGTTTTTCGTGTCTCTATCTCCTTCAGTTCTGCTCTGATCTTAGTTATTTCTTGTCTTCTGCTAGGTTTTGAGTTCGTCTGATCTTGCTCCTCTAGCTCTTTCAATTTTGACAATAGGGTGTCAATTTTAGATCTCTCCTTGCTTCTCATGTGGGCATTTATTGCTATATATTTTCCTCTAGAGTAACTGCTTTAAATGTGTCCCAGAGATTCTGGTATGCTGTGTCTTCCTTCTCGTTGGTTCCAAAGAACATCTTTATTTCTGCCTTCATTTCATTGTTTATCCAGTCAACATTCAAAAGCCCATTGTTCAGTTACCATGAAGCTGTGCGGTTCTGAGTTAGTTTCTGAATTCTGAGTTCTAACTTGATTGCACTGTGGTCTGAGAGACTGTTTGTTATGATTTCCGTTCTTTTGCATTTGCTGAGGAGTGATTTACTTCCAGTTATGTGGTCAATTTTAGAGTAGGTGCGATGTGGTGCTGAGAACAATGTATATTCTGTGGATTTGGGGTGGAGAGTTCTGTAAATGTCTATTAGGTTTGCTTGATCCAGGTCTGAGTTCAAGTCCTGGATATCCTTGTTAATTTTCTGTCTCGTTGATCTGTCTAATATTGACAATGGGGTGTTCAAGTCTCCCACTATTATTGTGTGGGAGTCTAAGTCTCTTTGTAAGTCATTAAGAACTTGCCTTATGTATCTGGGTGCTCCTGTATTGGGTGCGTATATATTTAGGATCGTTAGCTCTTCTTGTTGCATTGATCCTTTTACCATTATGTAATGTCCTTCTTTGTCTCTTTTGATCTTTGCTGGTTTAAAGTCTATTTTATCAGAGATGAGAATTGCAACTCCTACTTTTTTTTGCTCTCCATTTGCTTGGTAAATCTTCCTCCATCCCTTTATTTTGAGCCTTTGTGTATCTTTGCATGGGAGATGGGTTTCCTGGATACAACACACGGATGGGTTTTGGCTTTTTATCCAATTTGCCAGTCTATGTCTTTTGATTGGGGCATTTAGCCCATTTACATTTAGTGTTAATATTGTTATGTGTGAATTTGATCCTGCCATTTTGATGCTAGCTGGCTGTTTTGCCCGTTAGTTGATGCAGTTTCTTCATTGTGGTGCTGCTCTTTGCCATTTGGTATGTTTTTGGAGTGGCTGGTACTGGTTGTTCCTTTCTATGTTTAGTGCCTCTTTCAGGAGCTCTTGAAAGCAGGCCTGGTGGTGATGAAATCTCCGAGTACTTGCTTGTTCGCAAAGGATTTTATTTTTCCTTCACTTATGAAGCTTAGTTTGGCTGGATATGAAATTCTGGGTTGAAAGTTCTTTTCTTTAAGGATGTTGAATATTGGCCCCAACTCTCTTCTGGCCTGTAGGGTTTCTGCTGAGAGATCTGCTGTGAGGTGAGTCTGATGGGCTTCCCTTTGTGGTTAACCCGACCTTTCTCTCTGGCTGCCCTTAGCATTTTCTCCTTCATTTCAACCCTGGTGAATCTGACGATTATGTGCCTTGGGGTTGGTCCTCTTAAGGAATATCTTTGTGGTATTCTCTGTATTTCCTGGACTTGAATATTGGCCTGCCTTGCTAGGTTGGGGAAGTTCTCCTGGATAATATCCTGAAGAGTATTTTCCAGCTTGGATTCATTCTCTCCGCCACATTCAGGTACACCTATCAAACGTAGATTAGGTCTTTTCACGTAGTCCCATATTTCTTGGAGACTTTGTTCATTCCTTTTTACCCTTTTTTCTCTACTCTTGTCTTCTCGTTTTATTTCATTGAGTTGATCTTCGACTTCTGATATCCTTTCTTCTGCTTGGTTGATTCGGCTGTTGAAACTTGTGTCTGCTTCGCAAAGTTCTTGTGTTGTGTTTTTCAGCTCCATCAATTCACTTACATTCCTCTCTAAGTTGGTTATTCTCATTAGCATTTCGTCAAATCTTTTTTCAAGGTTCTTAATTTCTTTGCATTGGGTTAGAACATGTTCTTTTAGTTCACAGAAGTTTCTTATTACCCACCTTCTGAAGCCTGATTCTGTCATTTCATCACACTCATTGTCCATCCAGCCTTGTTCCCTTGCTGGTGAGGAGTTGTGATCCCTTGTAGGAGGAGAGGCGTTCTGGTTTCGGGTGTTTTCCCCCTTTTTGCGCTGGTTTCTTCCCATCTTTGTGGATTTATCTATGTGTGGTCTTTGTGGTTGGTGATTTTCAGATGGGGTCTCTCACTGGACGTCCAGTTTGTTGATGATGAAGTTATTTCTTTCTGTTTCTTAGTTTTCCTTCTAACAGTCTGGCCCCTCTGCTGTAGGACTGCTGAGGTCCACTCCCGGCCCTGCTTGCCTGGGGATCACCTGCAGCGGCTGCAGAACAGTAAGGGTTGCTGCCAGTTTGTTCTGCTGCTATCTTTGTCCCAGAAGAATACCAGCCAGATGTCAGTCTGAGCTCTCCCTTATGAGGTGACTCGTTGGATATACGGGGGTCAGGGAGCTGCTTGAGGAGACAGAGTGTCCTTTATAGGAGCTCAAGTTGCTGAACTGTGAGCTCCGTTGTTCATTCAGAGTTGCTGGGCAGGTACGTTTAAGTCTGCTGCAGCAGAACTCATAAGCCCCCTTTTTCCCCCAGGTGCTCTGTCCCAGGGAGTTAGGGCTTTATTTATGAGTTTCCCTTGTGCTGCTGCCTTTTTCTCAGGGCTGCCTTGCCTAGTGATGAGGCAGCCTAGTCACTGCCTGCAGAGGCTTTGCTGAGCTGCTGTCAGGCAGTTCTTTATAGCAGTGTGAAAACAAACTAATACAATACAGTAGCACAAATATTTTATTAGTTAATTGCAATATTTAAATAGAAACTACTCATCAATTATCAAAAACCTTCCTATATTTAAAAAGGAGCAGCAAATCCCCTTTTCCTAAACATAAATACCCAGAGCATATCCTGGATAGTTTAAGGGATTAACAGTGTCTTTCCTTCTCATGTTAGGTTCTTAGCTGAGGTCCCTATAACAAAAGACAGATTAACAAGAGAAAAGCATATGAATACATTTAATGTAAGTTTTGTAAGGAAATGAAGACCTGAAGAAATGTATAAACTATTGTATTTTTTATGCTAGATTTAATGAAGATATGGATAGCTGTGGAGAAGTATGATTGGACAAGGGGGATATGATCTAATGGTTAAAAAACTAGGGAAAACTTAGCAAGCTGTGTTTGTTCAGATTTTTCCCTGTCTTCAGAGATAAGGATGTTCCTTTATAGGCATAGATTGGTGCCTCTCAAATGAGGGTCTTAAGACTAGTTTCAGGGAAAGACCAGAAAAAAATCTTTCCTAGGTTTTAAAACCTGCTTCAGGAGAAAGGGGGGAAGTGGAGAGTGGCCTTCCTGCTTCTGCTGGTTTCTCTCATGGAACAGTGCCATATTTTGTAGTAACATGTCTCAAACACTATCAGTAGAAAAGGTATTTCTCCTTCATTTGTATCTTGCCAGTTTATTTTACCTCCTTCTTGGCAAAATAATCAACACAGATTATTCTCTAATTTTTATGCTCTTTAACATTTGGATATTTTATGCTATTGCTGTTTTTCAGTATTTTTAAAGGTAAACTTAGAGAATAGTAGTATCACTAAACTGTCTTTTTCACCTTTACATCCCCCACAATTTATAAGACTGCCTGTTCTCATACACGGTATTGCTTAATAATGTGGTGTTTCTTTGTTTTATTGTTTTTGTTTTTGTTTTTGAGACAGAGTCTCACTCTGTCACCCAGGCTGCAGTGCATTGGCATTATCTAGGCTCACTGCAACCTCTGTCTCCTGGGTTGAAGCAATTCTGCCTCGGCCTTCTGAGTAGCTGGGATTACAGGCATGCACCACCATACTTGGCTAATTTTTGTATATTTACTAGAGAGGGGTTTTGCCACTTTGGCCAGGCTGGTCTTGAATTACTGACCTCAGGTAATCCACCCACCTCAGCCTCCCAAAGTTCTGGGATTACAGGTGTGAGCTACTGTGCCCAGCCCAATAATGTGTTTTAATGATAACTGCATGCACAAAAACTAGGGCCGGAAGGAAACTTAAGAGATTACTAATTCAGCTGTCTCATTTTAAGGCCAAATAGTCACTGAGTCCCACAGAGATTCTATGACTTGCCCAATGTTACCTAACCAGTCAATAAAAGGGACTTGATGCCTCCTGACTGATAATTCCATATTCTTTTTTTTCTTCTTCGAAGATATGTTGGAAATATTCTGTGCAGGTGGTGTTTACTTTTCCTTACAATTAGTTCCTGTATACATCTCCCATATAATCAAAACACCAAAACCATATGTTCTGCCATATATGATTAATAGGTGTGTCCATGCTACTTGATCAAACTGGGAACACTTCATGTGTGGTAGGCTGAATAACAGACGCAAAATATATGCCAGTTCTAAAACTCAGAACCTGTGAATGTTACATATGTGGCAAAAGAAACTTTGGATACAGAATTAAGTATCTTGAGATGAGGAAGTTACCATGGGTTATCTGGATGTGTCCTAAATGGAACCACAAGGCAAAAGGAGATATGATACCAAAAAGAAACTAATGTGAAGACTGAAGACAGGTGCTACACTGCTAGCACTGGAGATTACGGAAGGGGCCAGGAGCCAAAGAATGCAAGCAATGAAGCTCTAGAAGCTGGAAAAGACAAAGAAATGGATTGTCCTACAGCCTCTAGGAGGAGTACAGCCCTACAGACACCTTGGTTTCGGTCCAGTGAAACTGATTTCAGACTTCTGACTTTCAGAAATAAGAGAATAAATGTGTGCTGTTTTAAGTCACTGTTTGTGGTAATATTACAACAGAAACTAGAAACAAACACACTAGACATGGTATTGGTTGGGATTTAAGAGTCCTGGCTTGAACTCACTGACTTGCATCATCTCCCTAGATGTTAGTTCTACAAATGCCTGTGACTCTCAGATGTGCAATGAAATATCTCAGTACCTTCACTCAAGCTCGGTGAGCCTTCTCAATATGAGATAACACTGCTCCGCTGGATACCCAGATGAGTCATAGGCACAGTTCATGTTACTCTGTAAAAACCTTGGCATAAAATTTTAAAAGTTGCCCTCTCTAGGAAAATAAATTAGAAAAAAAAAAAAATGTAGCCTTTACAGAAAAAATAAAGTCCCTTCCTTCTTCAGACAGCACAGTGCTGAAAGAAGCCCAAGCTTAACTAGCGGAACATCGACCAAATGTCATTCCTTCTTGATGCCCAGACCTTTGTGCAGTGCACACCCTATGCCAGGAGCCTCCCTAGTGCCCAGCATTTAGGAAAGAGGGAGGGGGAGAGAGGGGGAGAAGAGACAGACGGAGAGAGAGAAGCTCAGCTCAACACGGCCTCCCATGGAAATAGACAGTCTCACCGTCCCACTCCCTCTTCTACCAGGTACAAATCCTCTTAAGAATTGTCAGCTTTTTTACACTAAATCACTACAAGCCTTGAAGGAACAGAAAATATTGTGCATCAGGACAATGTTGTAATTGCAATGTCATCAAAATGACATTTTTAGATAATTCTTGGTTAAATGTAAATATGCTACATTTTCACTGAGATGTCTGCTCTCATATTTGAAGACCATAATTACAAAACCTCTAAACTGGTTAGTAAAGACCATTTAGATTTTAAAGTACAGAAAAAATGCGTATGACCATTAAGATAGAAATCACATCTATTCACTGTATAATTAAGCTATTATGCTGGTTAGGTTTGTTTTTCTAGGTTGATTATGAAGTTTCCTCCAACTTTTCTGAATATTTTTTTTTTTTTTTTTTTTTTTTTTTTTTTTATTGAAGTTTTATAAGAAAGTTTTCTGAATCTGTCTTCATCATCAAATTAATACTGATGAGAAATTACTATAATCACCATTAGCCACTGTACTGTATTGTATGTACAGGACAATCCTTACCCCAGAGTTAACACTACTGTAAAAATCTTGGGGATTTTTAAAGTGACACCTCTTCATTAGAGAAAATTTAGAATTTATAGACAAGAAAAGAAGGAAACTAGGATAACCTATAATTCTACTACCACGGATATCCTCTGAAAATAATTTTTTAAATTTCAGTATAAAATATGTCATATAATGTGCATAAAACCAATATTTATAGTTTAATAAATAGATGCAAATACTCATATAACCACTCTCATGTAAAAAAAATCATACATTGTTTTCACATCAGAAGTCCTCTGTTTCTCTTTCTAATCATAACCTTCATTCCCTTTCTCCAAGGTAACTGTTATCTTGATTTCAGTCATCCTTACTTCTGACTTTCTTTTACTTTTATCATCCATATATCATCTCTAACTGCCATAGTTTAGTTTTGCCTGTTTTTGAAGTCCTTATAAACGGATTACACTGTTTATTCTTGTGTTACTTTCTTGTTTTATTCAGTATTATATATTTGCAATATTCTTTCAAATTGCTGTGTACAACTACAATTTATTTATTTAAGTTGTATTATAGTATCCCATTGTGGAACATAACACAACTTATTTGCCCATTCTACTGATAACAAACATTGGTGCATATGCCTTCAGGCTTACTTATAAAAAAGAGTATCATGCTATTTTTATCCTGCTTGTTGTGACTAATGTTAGTAAATATCATTCCATTCCTATGAATATTCTTTCTCCCTATAAATACATCCCATTTAGACCACATTACAAAATTAAATTGTATATTTAGTTACTTCCAATGTTTTATAATTACGAACAGTATTTTAAGTGCCATCTTTGTACAAAAAAGCTATGTACATCCATGATTACTTTGTTATAACACTTCTTTATAATTGGAATATTTTCCTTAGGATATATTCCTAGAATGAAAGGATAACAACATTTTTAAGAATATTCACTTTTGCCAAACTTCTACCTAGAAAATTTGTGTTTTCATTTTCTCAGTAGAAGACTACAAATGACCTATTTACCTGCATTCTTGCCAGCAATATGTATTATCTATTTTTACCACCTTCACAAAATTAATAAAGGAAACTGACCTGTATTATTTGCATTTGTATTCTGTTGACTGCTGAAAGATTAAATAATTCTTCAATTTTAACACCCATTTGTTATCAAACACTGTCTTTTAACTTACAGATGGGTCATCTTTTTGCAAGACCATCACTCATACATTAATTAATGAATAACAGCTCTTTAAAAGTTGTCTTTTCCAGGTCATATTTGTCATTTACATCGCTCCAAGCATTAATGAAACTTCATCAAATACTGAGGGGAAAAAAAGCTGTATTAGTTTGTTCTCATGCTGCTAATAAAGACATACCCAAGACAGGGTAATTTATAAAGGAAAGAGGTTTAATTGACTCACAGTTTCACATGGCTGGGGAGGCCTCACAATCATGGCAGAGGCGAGGAGGAGCAAAGTCATATATTACATAGCAGCGGACAGAGAGTGTGTGCAGGGGGAACTCCCCCTTATAAAACCATCAGATCTTCATGAGATTAATTCACTATCACAAGAACAGCATGGAAAAGACCTGCTCCATGATTCAATTACCTCCCAGTGGGCCTCTCTCATGCTATGTGGGAATTGTGAGAACTACAATTCAAGATGAGATTTGGGTGGGGACACAGCCAAACCATATCAAAAGCTAAGGCAGCCCTCTGTAGGAAACAAAAATGCCTCTAGAAATACTGTTATCTATTAAACTGGGAAGAAAACCTTCCCACTTAGTCAAAATGATGCCATATTGATCATCATGATAGCCCTGTTAGATTAGCTTGTGTGACCTCTATTGTGGCAGTAATCCCTGATGGCCTGCTTCTTTAGTTCATGGCAAAGTCTGCTCTCATATTTAAAGAGAAAACAATAGGTATAGACATAACACTATTCAAACTGTACCTTGTTTGGGGAGTCTTGCCTAGTCCTCCAGGGATGGAAAAAATTGAATTATGAGAAGCCTGGCAGACTTTAATGGCTAATCTCCCATATATTTGTTTTAAAATATCCCTCTACCATGTAGCATTCTTTCAGAGTGACCTTATGCTCAAGATAATCAGATAAGTTTGGGGCAATTTCATGAATTAATGTCCACAAATTCCATAAATGAAAGTAAAGCAAGTGCAGATAATGCCAAGAAAAATAGCATCTGGCTATTCATGGGTTATTAAAAATAGGCACAGACCTGCGAATTGAAAAAAACTTGTCATAGAACTAAGAACACTCCAAGAAATTTTAATTTCTTCAAAATATTTCTTTATTATCAAAAAAGTTGTTTTCTTATACTAGTTTACATGGGATTTTGTACAGGGCTTCCTGGCCACATTTCCTCGAAAAGTTGATCCTTTCAATAGTGTAGACGATGTGATCTGCCAACTACTATCCTATTGTACATTCTTTTCAATATTATAAATAACTTTAGGCCAAGAGGTGATGTTTCCAAGAAAACAATGCTCATGCAACGATCACACTGTGAAAGAAAAATATTGTCTTCCATAAAAGACATCATTAATTGGCCATTAATTTCTTCCAATATTTGGAACACCGTGTGGAAATTATTTTTAAATTCGTTTGAACAACACAGGAGTATGGTTTCAATTCCACTTGTAATTTACAAGGACCCCTCCTCTACACCTAATTTAAAAAACAAAATTTCTTGTAGCTACATTTCAGTTTTGTTCAATTTTAACTGCCCAATGTGGAAGCTAAAGGGGTCTTCTAAAATCAAAACTGGCAGAAGAGATGAAAAACGTTTTCTGACTACCAGAGATTGTCCCTACTGGGGGAGGGAGCATACAATTTATCATCCAAACGAGAACAATTTTTAGAATAAAAGAGAGGACTACTATTATTAATTTACCTGGACAACAGGTATAAATCTGAACTGTCCCAGATAAGCATGGGCATATAATCTCCCTATCCATACTTGACCTTCCATGAAGTCAAAATTTACAGGATTAATGCAGAAGCTTTAGAAAATGACACAGCAAGTTTTGACCTAATACTACCTTCCTTTGGAAAATTCTAGCAAAATAACATAGATTTTTGTGGAGGAAGACTGGTCCTTTATCTCAGTCAGGACATCACCTACAGGACACTGGAAATTACATAAGAGAGAAAACTGTGAAGATGTTATAGTTGGAGATATCACGGGTTGGTCACTTGAATGAGACTTGTCATTGTGTCTGATCAATAGAGAAATTATTTTCTTACTTATCATGTGAACTTAAAACTCTTCTCCTAGCTGCAGCAAAAACAGATAGCACAAAGAAGAAAAAGTGAAGTTGCATTAAAGATAAAGAAAGCTGCCTTCCCTAATTTACAAGAAAATCAGACAGGCATCATACTTTAGCATTACTATGGCACATCAACATATGAAAATCAATCTGTGTAATATACCACATTAATGCAATAAAGGATTAAAAAATGATATAAAGGATAAAATCATAATTATTCCAAAAGATGCAGAAAATGCATTTAACAAAAGCTAATACCCTTTTATAATAAAGAATAGTTAATAAACTAGAAATACAAGTGATCATTCTCAACCCGAAAAAGGACATTAATGAAAAACCCACAGCTAACATTACAAGTGAAAGCTTTCCCTCTAAGATCACAAACTAAACAAAGATGCTCACTTTCACCACTTCTGCTCATTATTGTTCTGTGTGCTTTAGCTGTACCCACTGGGCAAGAAAAAAAGCATCTCAAGTGGAACCAAAGGGGTAAAACTATCTTAATAATTCTAGGAAGCACACAGAAACACACACACACACACACACACACACACACACACACACACACACACTATCAGAACTAATAAATGAGTTCAGTAATGTTACAGGATAAAAGACTAATATCCAAAAATCAATTGTATTTCTATACACTGGAAATAAAAAATTCAAAAATGATGATGCCAGGTGCAACTGTGATAAAGGACTACACCTGTAATCCCAGCACTTTAGAAGGCCAAGGCAGGTGTATGACGAGGTCAGGAGTTTGAGACCAGCCTGATCAATATGATGAAACCCTGTCTCTACTAAAAAATACAAAAATTTGCCAGGCATGGTGGCATGTGCCTGTAGTCCTAGCTACTTGGGATGCTGAGGCAGAAGAATAGCTTGAACCCAGGGGGCAGAGGTTGTAGTCAGCCGAGATCACGAGATCATGCCACTGAACTCCAGTCTGGATGACAGAGTGAAACTATGTCCCTTAAACAAAAAAAATTTAAAAATTTAAGAAATTTAAAAATGAAGTGAAGACAAAGATTCCACTTATAATGACATCAAAAAGAATAAAATACTTAGAAATAAACAAAAGCACAAGATATACACGCTGAAAACTACAAAACATCAGTGAAAGAAATCAAAGACCTAAGTAAATTAAAACATCATTTGTTCATGAATTGGAAAACTTAATGTTATTAAGATTCCATAAATTGATCTATCCTATTTAATTCAATCTCTATCAAAATCCTAGCTTCCTTATTTTGCATAAGTTGAAAATTTGCTCCCAAAATAAATTTGGAACTTTAAAGAACCAGAATAGCCAACACAATCTTAAAAAAATTAAACAAAGTTAGAGGACTCACATTTCCTGATTTCGAAATTTGCAACAAATCTACAGTAATTGAGACAGTGTAGTACTGGTATAGAATAGACATGTAAATCAATAGAATTGAATTGAAAATTAAGACATAGACTCATGGCTTTATGATGTAGAAATGTCAACAAAAGTACCACAACAATTCAATAGAGAAAGAATAGTCTTTTCAACAAATTATGCTAAGACAGCTGGATATTCGTGTGCAAAAGAAAAAATTGAACTCTTACCTCACAGCATATACAAAATTTATCTCAAAATGGATCAAAGACCTTAATGTAAGAGTTAAAACTATGAACGTCTCAGAAGAAATCACAAGCATAAATCTTAATGAACTTGGATTTGGCAATGGTTTCTTAGATATGACACCAAAAGCACCAGCAACCAAAAAAATAATAAATAAGCTGGACATAAGAAAATTGTAAACCTTTGTACTTCAGATGACACTAGCAAAAATGAAAAGAGAACTCACAAAATAGAATAAAATATTTGTATATCATATATCTGAAAAAGGACAGGTATCCAGAACATATAAAGAGCTCTCACATCTTGTCTTAATTAATTCATGCTGCTATACTGAAATATCACAGACTGGATCATTTATTAGGTTAGTGCAAAAGTCATCACAGTTTTTGCCATTAAAAGTAATAGCAAAAACTGCAATTACTTTTGCACCAACCTTTTTTTATCAGGAGCAGAAACTTATATTTTACAGTAATGTAGGCTGAAAGTCCAAGATCAAGGCACTGGTAGGTTTGTTGTCTGCTGAGGGTCCAGTCTCTGCTTCCAAGACTGTGCATCAAATGCTGCAGCCTGCAGAGGGGGATGAACACTGTCTCCTCACATGGCAAAAGGCAAAAGGGCAAAAAGGGATGAACTTCTCCAAAAAGCCCTTTTATAAGGGAAACTATTCTCATTCACAAGGGAGGAGTTCTCCTGGCCTAATCACCTCTTAAAGGCTCCAACTCTTAATACTATCACATTGCCAACACCTGAGTTTTGGAGGGGACACATTCAAACCATAACATCTCAACTTTTAAAAAAAAAAAAAAAGAAAAAAAAAACAACATATGATCTAATTTTTAAAATGGGCAAAAAACAAAAAATATGAATACATCTTTCTCCAAAGAAGGTTGCAAAAGAGCAATAAGCACACAGCGATCATTAGTCAGTGAAATGCAATCCATGAGATACCACTTCATACTGGCTAGGATGTCTAAATAAAAGTTAGTCAAGAACCAATGGAAAAATGGGAGCCTTCATGCTTCATCAATGGTGAGAATGTAAAATGGCACACACTTTAGAAATCAGTTTGTCAGCTTCTCAAATCATTAAGCATCAAGTTACCATATGACCCCAAAATTCCACTCCTTAGTATATACCTAAGAGAAATGAAAATATATGCCCACACAAAAACATGTCCACAAACGTTCATAGCAGTGTTATCCGTAACAGCCAAAAGTGAAAACAACCCAAAGGTGTGTCAACAGACAAATTGATTTTTTTTTTTACTTGTACTTTAAGTTCTGGGGTACATGTACAGAACATGCTGGCTTGTTACATAGGTATACACTTGCCATGGTGGTTGGCTGCATCCATCATCCCGTCATCTACATTAGTATTTATTCTAATGCCATCCCTCCTCTAGCCCCCACCCCTCAACAGGCCCCAGTGTGTGATGTTCCCCTCCCTGTGTCCATGTGTTCTCATTGCTCAACTTCTACTTATGAGTGAGAACATGTGGTGTTTGGTTTTCTGTTCTTGTGTTAGTTTGCTGAGGATGATGGTTTCCAGCTTCATCTATGTCCCTGCAAAGGACATGAACTCATCCTTTTTATGGCTACATAGTATTCCATGGTGTACATGTGCCACATTTTCTTAGATAAATGGATTTTTATCCTGTGGTATGTCCATGAAATTGATTATTATTTAGCCACACAAAAGCAGGAAGTATGGATACATGCTGCAACATGGTGGAATCAGGAAAACATGCTCAGTAAAGGAAGCCAGACACAAAAGGCTACATACTGTATGATTCCATTTACATGAAATGTCCAGAATAGGCAAATCCATAGATCCCAAAAGTATATTGGTTTCTGGGGCTTAAGGCAAGAGGAGATTTGGGGGAGATCTCCCTGCTAATAGCTATGAGATTTCTTTTTGGAATGATGAAATGTTCTGAAAATAGTAGTGATTGGTGTTCAGCTTTGTGAGTACTAAAAACAACTTAAATATATATTTTTAAATGCTGACTTTCATGGGATTTGAATTATATCTTAATTTTTAAAATTTGCTTTCAAAGTCTTCATGAAAATAATTCCTGTGTTTCTGTGTAATGATCAGGACAGGTAAAGAAATAAAACATATTTGGCTGTTACCTATGCTTGATAGAAATCTGTACAAAGTAATGGGGATAAAGGAGTTTGTCACAGAGAAAGGATTGGAAAATTCTTCCTTGTTGTGGGAGGACAGCAATTCAGGTGTTCATAGAGAAGGTGGAACATAAACTGAACCTTGGCAGGCGAGTGGATGAAGTAGAAAAACAGTATCTTCTAGCAAGAAAGAGTAGCTTAAATAGTCTGGGCATAAATTTAAGGCAGGTAGTGCAATGAGACAAGGAAGGAGTAGTTGTCAGACTTATAAGTAAGTCATGCCAAGAATTTTAGATTTTATTCTGAAGGCAGTTGGGCACCATTGTGGTTCCTACCCACAAAATAAAAATGATTACCTGAATATTAGAAAGCTAATTCTGCTGTAAATGGAAGTGATATCAACAGAAAGCCAACTGAAGATAGGAGCACCTGTTAGAATTGTACAGTAATAACTTCTGCAGGAGGTGATATGGCTTCATACTAAAGCAATGGCTTTAGAGGAGAGAGATTCCAGACAGTACGGTTATAGAACTCATGGACACAGTTGTCAACTGAACATACATGTGTAGGGTATAGAAGTTTCTGATGGTTTTAGGTGACTGTAATCTTCACAGAACCAAGGAAAGAGAGTAGATCCTAAGAAACCTAATATGATCAAAAGAAAAACTAACACTGGCATACCATAATAGTCCTTCACGGTTGAAAGACACTGTGTAGTGAGAACCAAATGGAGTCAACAGAACTAAGACATCCAGAGAGCATGGCATTTCTAGAAACTTAATTTCTAATAGTAAATGCTATTCTGAAAACACAAGAAAGTGAAACAGGAATAAAGTGGATAGTTACAAATAAATATATATATATATATATATATATATATATATATTTCTGTATAATTATGTATTTATAGATATTAAACATATATGTTTAATTTTGGCACTTCCATTCTTTTCCTACTATCTAGCCTCATTCAGCCTGACTTTCAGAACAAGCAATAACAAAATGGTAAGCATTACACCACTGAGAATCCTGAAGTCTCATGAAAGTGAAGTTTACAATTTCAACATTAGGCATTTCTAAGATACATACACCATTTAAAGAGCAGCAGTGTAGTTAAATACTTAATCTCACTCTGAGTTCTTCTCACTGCAGTGTTCTGTTTTTGATTATGCCTTGAAAAAGAGGCACAAATAACTGAGATCAGATAATGTGTATAAAAGTCAAAGTGTGAACCTTTGTATTATGTGTACTTTGTCTTTCTTCCTTGAATGCTCTTCTAGTTTCTCCAGCACATAATTGTCAGAGTCTATATGCTGCTCCATATTCTGTTCAGTTTTTCTTATATTCATGAGACTCCCTGCAAGACTTTAAGTGATAATTTAATACCTAAAATATTGCATTAAGCATAAAGTATTCACTGATGATGTTTTAAATGAACACCTGTGAATAGATTAAAATAACCACCATGAAAATAAACCCTGTCCATGGGGGAGGCATTTAAATTGGTTGCTCTCGTACTGAAAACCGTATAGAAGACAGCAGTAAAAAAATTTTAATTTAGGAAATAATATCAAAATTACATTTTAACTGATCAGATGATCTGATTAAAACACTTTACAGGCCGGGCGTCGTGGCTCACACCTGTAATCCCAGCACTTTGGGAGGCCGAGGTGAGTGGATCATGAGGTCAAGCATTCGAGACCAGCCTGGCCAACATGTTTAAAACCCATCTCTACTAAAAATGCAAAAGTTAGCTGGATGTGATGGCAGAAACCTGTAGTCTCAGCTCCTCAGGAGGCTGAGGCAGGAGAATTGCTTGAACTCAGGAGGCAGAGGTTGCAGTGAGCCGAGGTCGTACCACTGCACTCCAGGCTAGGTGACAGAGCGAGACTCCATCTCAAAACACAACAAAACACAACAAAACAAAACCAAAAAACAGCAAAAATGCTTTACAGAATACATTCACTTTAATAAAAGTATGGTGAAAGATAGAGTCAAGGAACACTTATTAGTATGTGATAAACTAAGACCTCATTACCATTTTCTGCTCACAGCTTATGTTTCAAAAGGCAAGAAAGACAAGGGGGAGAGAAAATGAGGGGGAAAACCTGGGAACATGTCTTAACTTGGGTGTAATTTATCCCTCTTTATATCCTTCCACCTTCATCTGTCTTTTTTTTTCTTCCGTGTACTTTGCAGAAAGGTGGCAAGATAGAGTCCTAAGACAGGGCTCCAGTAAAAATTAAAATGATCCTGAAAAATGGTGAAATTAAAACAGGATAATTGCACTCCTTGACTTATGTAAAGTTTATTCAAACCTGACTTGCTCTCCTTTGAACCTGGTAGTGCATGGATTTCTTAATGGTGTGCAAATTAAAAGGACTTTATCAAAGACTCGATAAGCCTGTGGTCAATGCAAAAAGAACTGAAGGAAATTCTATGATAATTTCAGAAATAATGCAACATACTGCTCCATATACAACCAGAACAAACAAAAAACCCCAGCTGAATAGTTAAAATGATTCCATTTCATCTGTATAATAATCCTGGCATAATATAAAAATTAGATATCTTCATTTAGCCTCCTCAATATGTAAGCTCCCTTCTTAGATTAATAATTGGGAAAAAGATCTTTCGTTTCTATAAAATTAGATACGGAAGCATTATGTTTTGGGGAACATGCCAGTGGATATCTCTCACTGAGGTTATAGGCAATAATGTAAATAAATTAGGCTTATTTGAATTGTGATACTATAAGAGTGATTTCTCATTTCAGTCACATTACCCAGAAATATTCTCTCCCTAAGTCTGGGAGAGAAAGATAAGTAAGTTGATTTCAGAGTCATTTAAGGTCATCAGCAATGTAGATAAAAGTGTTTACCTGGAAATGCATGTAAGTAAGAAGCAAAAATAAGGTGGAATAGTCAAGGGCAACACCACGAAAATAACTAGAAGAGAATATAGAGAAGAACACAAAGGAAGATGTTTAGGAATCTTGAAAACTTGGAAGTCAGGTGAGATGAGCACGTGCCACTTTTCTTCCTTGTATTTCGGCAATCCAGAATGTTAACTGTTTGGGGAATGTGTCATTGTGTGAGTCCTACTCACCCAACTTGGCAGATCTCAGCACAGAAAATTGCAGAGTGTATTTATTTCTTCTCCCAGTCCTGGAAGCCAGGCTAGAAACAATGACCTATGCTCGGGAAACTAGAGGTTCCCAAGCAGGAATTTGGATTGGGAGCAAGTAACACAAATAAGCAGGCAGGGTTTAGGCTTCCTCCCTCAGGACAGTGGCTTGGGCACCCTGTGCTCTGCACTGGGGACAGCAGCACTGCCTGACCCACTTTCCCAGTGGCAAGATCTGCACTAAGGATTGAAAAACCCAGTCTCAGTAATTCCTAGCATTTTCTGACTGTTTCTCAAGGCCTGCCATTGACCCTCTGAGCCACTCATATCCTTCCAAAGAATGCCTTCTCTGCTCCTCTGTTAAATCTAGTTTAGAGTTTTACAACAGTGATAGAGCTCAAACATGAGACACTTCTAAGTGTGGGACCCTGTGTAATTGTGCAGGTTGCATGCCTGTGAGGCTGATAATGATTACATTGGGCGTGAGGGGTGCGGGGAAATCCCTGAAAATGTGAATCTTCCGTGCTTTATCATGTGTTTGAGTGGTTGGTAGCCAATGAATGTTACCATCAGAATCAAGCTATCTAATAAAACTCATTTAAACCCTAATTGAATTGCCAAGGCACTAGTAAGCTTTGGCTGAATTTACTGTATCTTCAGAAAATAACGATTTTTCTTCTGTGCACACATCTAATTTGGAAAGCTCTTGGGTGTGATTTATGAACTTTGAGACAGAAAAATAAAAAGTGAGTCAAAGGCATTTTAAAAGATCCAAGCCTAACTCTACCCCTGAGAGAGCCACATGCAGTTGTGCCATTTATTCTGCCACTGAGAGATGGCCATGCATCCACGGCATCGCCAAGAGCTGCTATTGACACTTCGTTCATAGGTGCTCTCCTGGGATAAATCTGTTAGTGCCTAACACACTCAGCCAAAGTACAAGCTACGTTCAACCAGCCCACCTACTTTTTTAGGGAAAGCTCTCCATTTAAATTCCTATCCCAATAAAACTGTCCAGCCCTGATACGGTCACCATAAATTTTGTGTATGAGTTTAAAATTCCTGAGATTTTGTATACAGTAGAAAAAAAAAATCTCATAAAAGGGATAACAAAGTGAGAAAATTCTGGTACCAATGCCCCAAATCATCTGGCCTGGCAGCATGTCAGTCATGCCCAGGTGCCACTCACTGACTTGGTGCTACACCAGCTGGCCTGTGCAGTCTCAGGAAATGAATGAATGCCTAACAACATGCAAATAGTCAAAGTAGCTATTGTTACTCATTCTGTTGTCAAACAAAAGCTTTATGTTTAGCTCCCAGAAAGTTTTAGACCAGGTTTCACAATTTTTATGTTAATGAAAAGGACGGGGAAGGAAATCTGCAGAGAAGTCAGTGGCATGTCAAAGGCAGTGGCAGGTCAGAAGATCCTTGCAGTGACATGGACAAAGCTTTCTGCCATGCACACAGTCTTTCAACACAGCAACATCTTAGCAGACATATCCAAAGAAACAAGATCTGCTGTGCAATCAGAAACAAAAAAAAAAATTACTGCTCCCTGGCCCACTGGCAGAGCGACTGAGATTTTCAGTTCAGAATAGAAAGACTGTTGAGGTGCCTACTTGGCCTCTTCCTCGGTCTCCTACAACCTCGTTGAGTAGATGTTGGTTTATTCAAATTAGTACATAATTGAAAGCAGCTGCTACTTCATAGGTGACTGAAAGTCTTAATAGTCTCTGGGAAACATGCAAAATTAACTGAGTTCACATAATTCAATATTCATTTTTTATTATTCATCCTATTCAATTAATTTTAATTACATAAATAACTATCTTCATGGAATACCTAGTACACATTAGGCATCATAGTACCAAATACCAAATTATTTCCCTGTATTCATTTAATCCTCCCAATATTCTGTGAGCTAAATATTATGACAATCAACAATGTAGAAACTCGAATGTGGAGAAGATATATAATTGATCTAAAATCACACTAATGAATGGAAGCGGGAGAGTTCGAACCTAGTTCTTGATGTTCTTAAATCTGTCTTTTGCTACCTCCAACACATATGGAGTATTTCCTATCTATCTACAAAGCATCATGATAGGAACTGAAAAAAAATAATAATTTGAAGAAAGATCCTAAGCTTCCAGGAGATTTTAATACAGTGAGAAGCAGAGAAAAACATCATACACATATTCAACTGACTCCTGACAAAGGTCTAAAGACAATTCAATAGAAAAAAGATAGCCTTTTCAACAAATAGTTCTGGAATAACTAGATATCTGTTTGCAAAAAATTTAAAGTGAACCTCAATCCATATATCACACTGCATACAAAAGTTAATTTGAAATGGATCATGGACATGAATGTAAAATCTAAAAGTATAAAACCTCTAGAAGAAAACATCGGAAAAACCCTGGTAGCTTGGTTAAACAAAGGTTTCTTAGCTGCAACACCAAAATTTCCATGTGTAAAAATAAAAAAATTGATACATTCATCAAAAATTAAACCGCATCAAAATTTGAAAACTTCAGCTGTTATAAAAAATAAAAGCATTAAGGCAATGAAATGATTAGTCACAAACCAGGAGACAATACTTGCAAAATACATATCTGACAAATGGCTTGTATTCCAAGTATATTTATAAATATATACTCAAAATAAGAAAACAACTCAATAAAAATAAATGGGCAAAATACAAGATGGACACTTCACAAAAAATGTTATACAGATTATCAGGCTGGGTATGGTGGCTCATGCCTGTAATCTCAGTACTTTGGGAAGCTGAGGTGGGCAAATCACAAGGTCAGGAGTTCAAGACCAGCCTGGCCAATATGGTGAAACCCTGTTTCTACTAAAAGTGCTAAAATTAGCCAGGTGTAGTGGTGGCACCTGTAGTCACAGCTACTTGGGAGGCTCAGACCGGAGAATTGCTTGAATCCGGGAGGCAGAAGTTGCAGTGAGTCAAGATCACACATCGCTCCACTGCACTCCAGCCTGGGTGACAGAGCAAGACTCCATCTCAAAAAAAAAAAAAAAAAAAAAAAAAGTTATACCGATATCAAAGAAATACATGAAAATACGACATTAATCATTAGGTCAAATCAAATTAAAACCACAATGATATGTCAGTACATACTTTTTATAATGGCTAGTTTTATTTTGCTAATGACATACTAAAGTACTGAAAAGCAGTTAGGCAGTTTCTTACGAAGTTAAATACGTACTTAAGATATGACTAAAGAATCCCACTCCTAGGTATTTAATCTAGAGAAATAAAAACTTGTGTTTACACAACAACTGTATGTAAATGTTTTCTATGGATTTATTCATAATCTCCAAAAATGGGAAAGAATATTAATCTCCATTAAACTTATGAATGGATAAATTTTGCTATGCCCACAGAGTAGAATACAGTTTATCAATAAAAGTTAGCAAATCGTGAATGCACACAATAACCATATGAATATCAAAAACATTATATTAAATAAAATAAGCCAGATTTTTAACACTGTGCAATGTATGATTCCACTTATATGACACTGTAGAACATGAAAAACTATAAAGACAAAAAGCAGATTAGTGGTTTCCAGGGCTTAGGAAGGGGGAAATATGCTCACTACACATTTTGGGGTGATGGATATATATTTTCTACGTCAGTTTTGATGGTAGTTCACAATCCACAGAACTGTATACCAAAAAAGTGAATTTTGCTGCATACTAATTACATTTGTGAAAACCTGCCATTAGATGTTCAGCATGTCTAAAACTGAGGCCACTCTGTTTCTCACTGAGCTTTGCTCCTCACTGAAATGCACCACTTCCTATTTGCCTGTCTTCAAAGGATGGCTCTTCCTATTGAAATAAAAGAAAATGAATACGCAACATACAAAAATCTATGAGATACAGCAAAAGCAGTACTAACAAGGAAGTTTGTAAAATAAACACTTCTTGTATTACGAAACTAGAAAGACTTTAAATAAACAACCTAAAAATGTACTGCAAGGCCTAGAAAAGCAAGGACAAACCAAACGCAAAATTAATATAAGAAAAGAACTAATACAGATTAGAGCAGAAATAAATAAAATTGAGACTTAAAAGATCAATGAAATGAAAAGTTGGTTTTTTGAAAAGATGAACCAAATTGGTAAACCTTTAGCTACACTAAGAACAAAAGAGAGAAGACCCAAATAAATAAAATCAGAGATGAAAAAGGAGTCATAACAACTGAGACCATAGAAATATAAAGAATCGCTAGAGAATATTATTACCAACTATTCATCAACAAATTGGAAAACCAGGAAATGAATAAATTCCTGGACACATAACACCTACAAAATTGAACCATAAAGAAACAGAAAATGTCAATAAATTTATAACAAGTAATGCAATTAAAGCCATAATAAAAGTTTCCCATCAAAGAAAAGCCTAGGACGTAACGGTTTTACTGCAGAATTCTACCAAACTTTTAAAGAGGAAGTAATACTGATTCTGTTCAAACTATTCCAAAAAATAAAGAGGAGGGGAGTACTTTCAAATTCATTCTATGAGGCCAGCATTACCCTGATACCAAAACCAGACAAGGACACAACTAAGGAAAGAAAACTACAAGCCAATATTATTGATGAGTATAAATGCAAAATTCTCTGTTCTTATGTCAGTTTGTTGAGAATGATGACAATAAAAATAAATAAATAAAAATCAAAATAAAATTTTAAAAAATGCAAAATTCTCAACAAAATACTAGTAAACCGAATTCAGGAACACATTAGAAGGTCATTCAACATGATCAAGCGGGATTCATCTCAGGAATGCAAGGATGGTCCAACAAATGGAAATCAACAAATATGATACATCAGATTTACAGAACCAACCAAAAAAGCCATACAATTTCTTCAATAGAAGCTGAAAAAGCATTTGATAAAATTCAACATCTGTTTATGATAAAAAACCTTCATCCAACTGGGTATAGAAGGAACATGCCTCATAATAATAAAGATCATATATGGGAAACCCACAACTAACATCATACTGAATGGGGGAAAAATTGAAGGCCTTTTTTCTGAGAGCTGGAACAAGATAATGGTCCCCACTTTTACCACTTTTTATTCAACATAGTACTGGAAGTTCTGGACAGAGCAATTAGGCAAGAGAAAGAAAGATCATCTTAATTGGGGGGAAAAAAAAAGGTCAAATTAGCCTTGCTTGCAGATAACATGATCTTAGAAAGAAAAACAAAGACTTCACCAAAAACTCTTAGAACTGATCAACAAATTTAGGAAAATTTTAAGACACAAAATCAATATATAAAAATCAGTAGCACTTATATATATCAGCAAGATAGAAAATCAGTATATAAAAATCAGTAGCATCTATATATACCAACAGCAATCTCAAAAATAAATCAAGGAAACAATGCAATTTACAAGAGCCACAAAGAATATACAATACCTAGGAATGTATTTAACCCAGAAAGTGAGAGATCTTTACCAGAAAGCTATAAAACACTAATGAAAGAAACTGAACAGGACACAGACAATAAAAAGAACATGAATTGAAATAATCAATATTGCTAAAATGTTCATACTATCTATCCAAAGCAATCTATAGATTCAATGCAATCTCTATCAAAAAACCAACGACATTTTTCACATAAATAGAAGAAACAATCCTAAAATTGTTTTGTGGAACCACAAAAGACCCCAAATAACCAAAACAATCCTGTGCAAAAGGAACAAAGCTGGAGACACCAAACTGCTTAGATTTCAAAATTTACCCCAAAACTAGAATATTTAAAGCAGCATTGTACTGGCATAAAAAACAGACACATAGATCAATGGAACAGAACAAAGAATCCAGGGATAAATCCATGCATTTACAGCTAAATCATTTTTGACAAAGGTACCAAGAATGCACAATGAGGAAAGGACAGCATCTTTAATTAGCAGTGCTGCTCCCATGGTGCTGGATAACTTATATGCAGAAGAATGAAACCGGACCCATATCTCTGAACATATCCAAAATACAGTCAAAATAGATTAATGTCTTAAATCTAAGACCCAACACTCTGAAAGTAGAAGAAAACACTAGGAAAGTGCTCTAGAACATTGGTCTGGGAAAGATTTTTTTGTGTGTAAGACCTTAAAAGCACAAGCAACCAAATCAAAAATAGACAAATGGGATTATGTCAGCTAAAATGTTTTCGTACAGCACATGAAACAATCAACAAAGTGAAGAAACAACCCATAAAATGGGGGAAAATATTTGCAAACTACCCATCTTACAAGGGACTAATAACCAGAATATATAAGGAACTCAAACAACTCATTTACAAAAAAAAAAAAAAACAAAACCCACAACAAATAATCGAATTTAATAATGAGCAAAAGATATAAATAGACATTTCTCCACAGAAGACATACGAATGGTCAACAGGTGTATGAACAGATGCTCAACATCACTAATCATCACAGATATGCAAATTAAAACAACGAGAGGACTGCTCTGCCTATGGGGTAGCCATTCTCTATTCATTTAATTTTCTGGAAAAAAAACAACTATGAGAGATATTATCTCATCCCAGTTAAAATATTATCCCAGTTAAACTATGAGAGATATTATCTCACCCCCTGTTTATCCAAACAACGGGCAATAATGGATGCTGGCAAAAATGTGGAAAGGGGGAACCATCATATGCTATTGGTGGGAGTGTAAATTAGTACAATCACTATGAAGATCAGCATGGAGGTTCCTTACAAAACTAAAAATAGAGCTACCATATAAACCAACAATTCCACTACTGGGTATATATCCAAAAGAAAAAAAATTAATATATTGAAAAGGTATTTTCACTCCTGTGTTTATTAAAGCACTATTCACAATAGCCAAAATATGCAATCAACCCAAGTGTGCAACAAATGGATAAAGAAAATGTGGTTTATATACAAAATGAAGTATTATTCAGCCATAAAAAGAATGAGATTTTGTCATTTGTGGGCAACATGGATGAACCTGGAGTTAAGTGAATCATGTTAAGTGAAATAAGCCAAGAAGAAAAGACAATTATACCATGTTCTCACTCATATGCTGGAGCTAAAACAATGGATCTCATGAAGATACAGAGTAGATCTGTGGTTACCAGAGGCTGGGAAGGGTAAGGAGTAGGGGAATATGAAAAGACATTGATTAATGAGTGTAAATATATGATTTTAGTTAGTTTGTTTTAGCCTTTTTTTTTTTTTTAATCTGAGACAGAGTCTTACTCTGCTGCTCAGGCTGGAGTGCAGTAGTGCTATCATGGCTCACTGCAGTCTCAACCTCCAGGGCTCAAACAACCTCCCACCTTAGTCTCAACACCAGCCCATAAAAGCAGCCAGGAGGGATGCCGTACCCTGCAGAGCCACAGAGACAGAGCTGCCCAAAACCATGGGAACCCACCTCTTGCATCAGCATGACCTGGAAACGAGACATGGAGTCAAAGGAGATCATTCTGAAGCTTTAAGATTTGACTGCCCTGCTGGATTTTGGACTTGCATGGGCCTTTGGCTTTTAGCCCCTTTGTTTGGCCAATGTCTCCCATTTGAAGTGGCTGTATTTACCCAATGCCTGTACCCACATTGTACCTAGGAAGTAACTAACTTTCCTTGGTTTTACAGGCTCGTAGGTGGAAGGGACTTGCCTTGTCTCAGACGAGATGTTGCACATTTCAATTAATGCTGAAATGAGTTAAGACTGGGGGACTGTTGGAAAGGCATGATTGGTTTTGAAATTGTGAGAACATGAGATTAGGGAGGGGCCAGGGGGTGGAATGATATGGTTTCGCTGTGTCCCCACCCAAATCTCATCTCTAATTGTAACTCCCACAATTCCCACATGTGAGATGAACCCGGTAAGAGGTGATTGAATTATCGGGGCATGTTTTTCCTGTGCTGTTCTCATGATAGTGAATGAGTCTCACAAGATTTGATGCTTTTAAAAATGGGGTTTCCCTGCATAAGTTCGCTCTCGGCCTGCCACCATTTATGAAAGATGTGACTTGCTCCTCCTTGCCTTCTGCCATGATAGTGAGGCCTCCCCAGTCATGTGGAACTGTTAAGTCCATTAAACCTCTTTTTCCTCTCAGTCTTGGGTATGTCTTTATCAGCAGTGTGAAACAGACTAACACAGTTGTTCTGTCATGAGTTGCTGCAATGGCTTGAGTTGGTTGGCCTCCAGCCAGGAGGTGGCGCTTTCAAGACAGCACCAGCTGCAGTAGTAGAAGGGGGATATAAGCTTGCCCTGTGTTGGCCAGGATAAGTATTCAGGTTTCTCAGACAGTAGACAGGGCCATAGAGCTCCCGAGAGTTTTTTTTTTCTTTTGTATTTGGCTACCCGGGAAGGTAGAGAAAGAGTAGCAGTTGGGGGCAGGGTTATGCAGGTCTCAGCTCAGACTCCTTGGGGCTTGCTGCAGCCACTGTGGGGTTTCTGGTAGTGGTTCACAGGCCAGTGGAATTATGTTCCAAGGCGGGGATTATGGCTACCTCTGCTGTATATACATTGCCAGGAAAGTGGGAGAAAGCCGGCAGTGACAGACCTCACTCAGCTCCCAGGCACTAGCAAGGCCAGTCTCACTCCCCACCCCCTCCATGCGTACCCCGCTAACAGCACCACGTTTATATCCAGGCAGCCAGCACTCAGGGCTGAGATCTTGCCTTAGACTACAAGCCTCCCTGTTGAGAGACCAAGCAGGGCTTTCCCGCCTTGCCCCTTCCCCACCTGCCCACACCACAGGCTGTGGCTTCCGTGCTCATATCCGCACTTTTCATTTGCCCCTCTGGATTCCGCTCAGGAAAATTCGTGTTCAGTTGAAATTATTACAAAGTTCAGCTAGAAGCTTTCTTTACCCTGTGGCCCCTCCCCAGTTCTACTTACTGGCTGCCTTCCTCGCGAACCCCTGTGAGGTAAAGCCAGAGATCGCTTCCTGGGCTTGAGCTGGGGACTGGGAGGGCTCTACGAGACACTTCCCGCTGCTTCCTCTATGGCTAAATCCATTTCAGCTCTAGGTAAGGTTAAATCCGCTCATAATCTGGATTTTCAGGTTCCCAGTGGGAATGCGTGCTCGGAGGCAGACTTTTCCTTTGTCTCACACTTTGGGAACTCACAGTTTTTCAGCTGTCTCACAGAGTCTGCAGCAGCAAGCCACTTCTTTCAAAGGGTTTGTGAATTCTATCAGTTTTCCTGGTATGTTCTTGAAGTGATTCTTGGAGCAAAAGTTCACGATGTGGGTCTCTACATGCTGTCCATTCATCCAAGTGGGAACTGCATGTTAGTCTGGTCTCCTATCAGCTATTCTGGCTCCTAATTTTTATTTTTTTTTCTCTTAGAGATGAGGTCTCACTCTATTGCCCAGGTTGGTCTCAAATTCCTAAGCTCCAGCAATCTACCTGCCTCAGCCTCCTGAAGTGCTAGGATTGTAGGCATGAGCCACCCACTCACAAATATATGGTTTTATACAACAAATAATACATAGTGTTAGGCAGATCAATAGGGTGACTGTAGTTTACAACATTCTATCGTACATTTCAGAATAGAAGAGAATGATTTGAATTTCTTGCATAAAGACAAATATTTAAGGTGATGGATATCTCAAGCACACCAATTTGATCTTTACAAATTATATGAATGTATTATCACAATACCCCAAAACTATGTACATCTATTATGCATCAATAGCAATGTTTTAAAATTTTTAAATGATGGCTCTTTCATCTCTCACTCCCAGAATTGTCAGTTTTGATGTCCAGTAAATTCTATCTCTTTGTGTTTCTCAGAAATATTACTTCCTCCCTATTCCTGTTGTCCCTGCTTGGTTTGTTAATTCAACATTTTTAGTCTAATTCCTGCCCTGGCCTCATGACAGGTTTTTGTTTTTGTTTTCCTGGACTCTCACTCTACTTCAATCAATTCTACCCTATCCCTTAGCCTGAATTATCTCTATAAAAATTACCCTCATCATGAATATCCTGTGTTCAAAATCTTGAGAGGTTTTCTGTAGAATAAGGTCCAAACAATTTCATATTGAATAGAAGTTTGGTCCAGTGTACCTTCTGTCACTCCTGAAGGCATATTTGATGCTCCAGCCATACTGTGACTCACAACATAGTCCCTGAATGTGCCTCATTGTTTTTTCCTGCTCTGGAACTTTGCAAAAGTTCTGTTCTTGTGCCTGAAATGCCTTTTGAAAATCCTGCCTCTAGTCATTCTTTGAGACTTTCCTGACATGTTATTTATTCAGTGGAAACTTCTTTTCTACTGTCCACATGAGGCAGAGAGCTAGATGTTCCCAGCTCTATGCTCCAACAGTAACATGCTTGAACCTTAACAAGGGCACTGATCTCCCTGTGTTGCAATTGTGCGTAGAGCTGGCTATCCCAGTAAATTAAGTGCTGGTTAAATAAAGCAGCTGTGTATTATACACTTTTGAATCCACAGCAACAAGAGGCATTTGGTAAATATGATTCAGCAAATAAACATTAAACATATTACATTTACAGTATCAGAAAAAAAAATTGCTGGAGCATTTTGCCCTCCCACACAACTCTTATTATTTTTGCTCTCTCTCTTTTGAGAAAACATTACCTAACTCTTAGTTAAAAGAAAACCTTTAGAAAAATTAAATTTAACAAAGTTTATGTGAGCAAAGAATGATTCATGAATCGGGCAGCACTCAGAACCAGAAGAGGCTCAGAGAGCTCTGCTCTGTAACAGGGAGGAATGATTATTTACAAACAGAACAGGGGGACTAAAGGGCACAAATAGCTTGACTGGGATACAGCTAGACATTGCCTTGTTTGGACATGGTCTAATCAATTGGCTGCCTATAGTTGGCTGAAACTCAGCTGCTTAGGATTGGCTAGATTCACTGGTCTGTCAGAATCCTAAGTTAGGTTTTCAGTTTGTTTATATATGAAGTTAGGTTCCAGTTCATTAATAAAGGAACTCAAGGAAAGGAGATAGACTTGGACCTAATTTAATTTAACAACACACATCAGCAATGGCACAACACAGCCAAGACAAATCCCTGAGGCTACAGAAGAGCAAATATTCTAAGACAGGCATTATATATAAGGCAGGTTAGTTGTAGGAAAAAAATACAAGGAAGATTAGTAAGGTCACTGCTTTATATTTAAGTCTCCTATAAAGATTTTCTAGGAGGTATCATTCATCACTCTTACTCCTATATGAGAGCAAACTCTAGTCTCTCAGCTTGCTATTTATGGAACTGGTGGACTCCGTGGAGAGAGTCTTGCAGCATGCATCTTTATCCACTGTGCCCTCATAACCATGGGGATTTGCTTCTTTTTGGCCCAAAAGTGGAAGATTATTTCTTGGGTACGTGCTTATATGGCTGTGTATTGAATAGGGGGAGCAGAGGAGGAACACTGGTGCTTGGCATGCCATGTGAATCTCTGAATCTGCTGTTTCCAGCACTGGTTTTCCCCTAATGGAGAAGAGTCAGTGGCAGACACTGAAGGAAGCAGAGGCAATAAAGCTGCAGTGTTCCTGTGCACACAGAGCTACTTCCGTGCCCAGGAGGCAGCATTCACCACTAGGAGAGAAGAGGCTGTTTGCCCCCCAATTCTACTGCAGACCACAGGGACCAGACAGAAAAATAGGCACAAAGTCATGAAACTAAGAGTAAAATAAGTGTTCCACAGTCACAACATGTGTGTTTGTTTATGGGAAGGAGGACGAAATTAATTAGTAAACATTAATGTACAATAGAATGGTTTTGCCATACTTTATCCATCTTCATCATTTTTTTTTCTTCCCAGGATTAGGGGAATATCTTCTCTATTTCTTTATTGCTATTTCTAATTGATTTTCAGTTCGTCTACTCTCACGGTTCCTTCACTGAAAATGAATTAGAAATTACAAAATCTATAGATGATTTATTTTCAACCAAACCATGGTTTGAAACAAACTGTTGTCCTGAGCAGCTTCCTAAATTTTAATCAAAATACATTTGGTCAAGTTGGAGTCAATGAAATTCTGTTGCACAACTGGTTTGAGGACTAACAGTGACTCACTGGAAGCCCTCCTCGTGGTCCCTGGTGAAGCATGGTGATGCCCAGTGGATACATGAGCTAAGCAGCATTGGCACCGGCAGAGGGCAGTGGCAGTAATCAACACGCACTCGCAGAGAGAATAACAAAACTAAGGAACAGAAGCAGGCTTGTTCTTGTCCACTTCCAGAAAACCCTCAGGGGATGCCCAAAAATATCTGAGGTAGTCTATACTGAAAAGGGTGATATTCTTATTTTCTTTTTCTCATACCATATGGTTTGTATTTGAGGGCAAGTTTGGTAGATAGTCTGCAGGGCCCTTTTTCAGAAAGCAAGAAAAACATGTCATTAAAGGTACTAAAACCTGAAGTATTTTTCCTTTCTTCCACAATCTTTCAGTTTGTCATGATGCTTTTTATTTGCTATTTAACATCATTTTTGGTTTGCTATTTAATATCATTTAATTAAAAAATAAAACATTTACATTGTTTGTATGAATTTTATCATTCTTCCTCATACAATGCCAGTTTTAAAGGCAAATGTAAGAATTTATAGAATCAGCAATATTATACAATATTTATTTTATAGTTTATACATATATATGTAGCTTGTTCTTGCCAGAAAAGCTGTATAAAATTAATCAATGTTTCAAATTTTACTTCCGAATGAATGTACATTATTTTAAGACTCTCTTCAATTTATTAATGAATAAGAAAATACTTCAAAGGAAAAGGAATTATGAGTTGCCCTATCTTCCTCTTCCTTCTATGTCGTCATTTTTATCATAAGTGGTTGTCTAATGAAGGAGAACAACAAATATATAAAAGAAATACGATGCAGTTGCTTAGTTATTTGTGTTCATTAAATTATCATTGCCTTCATTTTATACTTGAAGCAAGTTTGTTTTGCAAGAGAAAGCATGGTCCCTCAGAGCTTTTAGCACACCCAGCCTATTTAGTAAGAGTAACAAAAGATCAAAGGAACACGTTAGAATGATTCCAGAGAAACAGCCAAAAATCAGAACAACCTAAACGTCCTTCAACTGAAGAAGAGACAAATTGTGGTAGTTTCATGCAATGGAATATTACTTGCCAATAAAAAGGAACAAACTCCTGATATGGACATCACAAATGTGAATCTCAAAAACATTATGTTGAGCAAATAAAGCCAGATACACAAAAAGAAGATACTGTATGAGTCCATTTTTTATGAGTTTCTAGAACAGGAAAACTCAAGCTGTGATGATTGATGTTATCACAGATACTGGCTTCTTTGGAGTAGAAGGATGCCTAGACAACCATCTGAGGAAACATTCTAGGATGCTGAGAGTGATCGATCTAGTCTTGACTGGGCTGAAACCTATGTGGGTGTATCCTTTTATCAAAACTGATCAAACAGTACATTTAGGATCTCTCAGTTTCACTCTATATAAATAATACCTAGGTTAAAAGTAAGTTACTTTGTATTTCTCTTTCCAAAAATAATCAGTTATCTTGTACCTTTTCTCTCCTAAGTAAATTTTAAAATCAGATTATCAAATGCCACAAGAATTATGTTGGGATTGGCACAAAAAAGCATTCAATTTGTGCATTTATTTAGGAGAAAAGACATTGTTACTATATTAAGTAATCCCCCATTATTTTATTTCTTGCTATTAAGAATTTCTTACATGAGTTTCATTAAAGTTATCGCTATAGAAAATTCTCACATTGTTCTTAGATTTGCTTCTAAATTATTTACTGATTGGCTTATTTTCTTATGTAAACTGATTTCCCCCATTTGATCTTCTTATTAATTCTTAATGGCAAATAAGTTACTGATTTTTTTAAATCTGGCCACCTTATTAAATTATAGTTATTAGTTCTCATAGTTTTCCAGTTGATCTCCGAATTTTCTGCATAGCCAGTTTTAATATCTTCCAACAGTGACAATTTTTTCCTAATATTATACATTACTTTATTTTCTTGCACGAGCTAAAATGATTAAAATATTAAATAGTGCAGTATTAAATAGCAATGGTATCCTTGTATTTAAGGGAATATTTTTATTATTTCACTATTCAGATATTTGCTCTGTATATCAAACAAACATATATCAGGTTAGAAAATTTCCTTTTATTTCTGGAAAAAATTGTTTTTCTTTTTTCATATTGATTTAATTAAATAGACTAACAAATTGTTTTGGTGACTATCTGGATGCTCCTATTTTTCTTATCCCTTCAAAGGTTACTGTTAATTATCTATATTAGCAAACATGTTAATGTTGAAACGTATTAATTAAATATATCAATTGCAAAAATAATCGCTACTGTTGATAATACATTAGTCTTTTAACATGTGGATGGCTTCTATTTGTTAATTATTTTTAGAAATTGTAAATGAATCTTTATACTTTAGGTTGCTATTTAATTTCCCATTTTTTTTCCTAAATTTATGTCTGGCTTTGATGTCAGGGCTATGCATTGGCTCTGGAAAGCTGCCAATTCTTCTCTGGTTTTGAGAAGTTGGAATAATGGAAGATTTGGCACAACTTGTCTATAGGATTACCTAGGCGTTGGAACTTTGTTAAAGCTTACCTCGTTTTCAATTTCCCTTATGATTATTGGCCTATATGAGGTTTTAATATTTACTCCTCTTCTTCTATATATCAGGAAATCTTCCATCTCCATTTTCGAATCTATTGGAATGTAGCTGTAAGGAGTATGATTATGTCTTTTTCTCATTTATAATAATATTCTTTTTGGTTTTTCGAATTTTTTTTCCAGAAAGTTTTGCTAATGTTAGTCTAATTTATTTGTCTTTTTGAAGAACAACTTTTTGGTTTTATTCTTCAACTTTATGTTTATTTTTTAATCTCACAAAATTCTGCTTTTACCTCTATGTTTCCTTCTACTTTTATTTATTTTTTTACTTATTGAACTGAAAGTCTAGTCACATATTGTCAGTCGATTTTAATCTAAGGAATGCATTCTAAGATTACAAATTTTCCCTTAAATACTATTTTGGCTGCATCCCATGAGTTTTGATAAGGGTTATTCATTTTTAGAATACATATTTTGATTTCTTCTTCACCTCAAAATGTTTAGGAAGATTGCATTTACATTTTCAAGTGATAGGATGGGGGAGCGTTATCACTTTATAATTAATGTATACTTTCATTACTTTGTGGTCACACACAAAATGAATTTTATTATTCACAATTGCAAGTTTTATATTGCCTTGTGATGCGGTACTTCTGGAGAGTTTCTGTAACTGTCTCCATGTTTGAATAAATGTGTATTATTCATTTTTATAAACACATCTTCTATATGTAAATTAATTATTTACGTTTTTTATATTTTCTATCATTTCCTTTTTTGTTTTTTTGATCTGTAAAATATGTGAAGTAAAATCTTTCACAATTACTTTTAATTTGTGAAATTCTCCTTGGGTTTCAAGCAGTTTTTACTTTAATATTTCAAAGTTATGTAATGAAGTTAATAAATATTTATGGCTACTTATATATTCTTGGTAGATTTTTAACTCTCATCAACAGAAAATATAATTTTCATTTGTACTTGTTTTCTTCATTTTGTTTGTCCGACATTACCTTTTATTCCCTTTCAAATATTCCGCATATTTTAGAAGCAACTCCTGTAAATAAAATTACATATTTATTGTTTTTTATTTACCCTCTCACATTTATTATAAGTACCTCTGACTTATTTTATTCTTTAGAAATTTGGTGTTTTTTTCTTCTGAAGTTTCTCTCTGGAATGGGTTTTCTCTGTTCCATTTTTTAAACTCATCTGTAGATTTTGTTGATAAATAATTTTCTATGGACCTCACACGTTTATGCACATTTTATGAACAAGGACAATCCCTTTATTCCATCCTTTAAAGTATATTTATATGGTGAACATCCTAAAATGATAGAGACAGTATCTCTTTCCAGAGCCAAGGGCAGCTTTGATTGCCACCTTAGAGGGTAGAGATAGTGTTTCCCTCTTGAGCAAACTGTAGGCACATTTACTTCCCATTATTAAAGAACCGGGTATCCTAAGCTCATGATTTCTCTTCTGTAATGCAATCCATTGTATGTACCTCTGCAATGTGTCATCTGGTCCCCATCTTCATGTCACCATCCAGGAACTGGAGCTCAGGTATCCCAGAGCAAATATGAAGATGTTTATTTTACTTGCTTTGAATAATGAGGTCCTTTGTCTCTGAGCAATGAGTTTTGTGCCTCCTTCCAGCATCTATGAAACTGTGGCAGGCCAATTTGTTAGCTTGCAAATAAGGTAACATCTCAGATGCTTCACAGTTCATGACAGCTTGTACCTGCCATCCTCTTGTAGTACTAATCCCCTATTGGAACATTCTTCAACATGAGATGTGGCCCTTGTCAATAGGGCCACTCTTGTGACTAATGGGGACATCTTGAGTATATTCTCTCGAGGTTGAATGCCCATTGGCACCACCAGATCCTCTTAAACTAGCATCAAATGGACTGCAAGAGTATGTGTGAACTTGAAAGTGTGAATTGGCAGAAATAGGAAAGTTCAGAAACATTAAGAGGGAGACAGCACTGGAGAGGGTAAGGCAGGAGGTGACGATTCCACACGAGAAGCTGAATGTACCATCAGAGCAGCAGTGGCATTGTGGTACACTAAGAGCCCTGGAGCCTGGACACCTTGAAGTCTCTATATTTTCCAAGCTAACCAAGAGTCAGAGGGCCCCAGAAGAGGGCAGGGGCCCAAAGTCCAGCCCTGGTTTGGTTTCTCATCTTAGGCATGGGCATAATAACTGATTTGGACCTGAATGAAAATCCATGCTGAAATCCAGGCCTCCTGTATGGCTTGAAAGACCCATGGTTTATGGTTATATTAGTGGGCTAATAATAACTTTAAATCTAATTAGAGAGCCTCTGGTGTGAGAAGGGCAGCCTGGGTTCTGCTTAGTGTAGAAAATGAAGCAGATAATAGCTGAAGAACAGAAATGTAAGCTGAGTATGAGTAAGAAAAAAAAGCAATGCCCTAAATTATTGGCTAAAAGAAAAGCCAGCCCTATATCTGTCCATGTGGCACAGACCAAGATTTTCTCATGAGAGAAAATCACCTGGACCAGCAAATCCTGACTCATTGCTTTTCCTCAGAGGTAAACAGCCCACCAAGGTGCTAGTGCCAAACCCAGGGGTCCACACCAGAGCCAAAGTATTAAGAGGTAATGCCTGGCACCCCAGCTCTTCCTGATGCTAAGGGAAGCTATCTTGCTTGAAGCTCATGAAAAGCAGTGATTAGCAAAGACTGGTACCATTAACCAGCCCTGGACTGGCTGAGCATTCCATGGCTCAGTGGCACTATAGGTTTCCATGTTGATGTGTTCTAAGGCTCTGAAACACTCATCCCGCCAAGTGTAGGCTCTCCTTCTGTGCTTTTCTGTTCCCTGTGCTTACACTGCTACTTGTGTGGGTACTAAATGGCCCTGCTGGTTTCTAAGCCTACTAGATTGCTGGATAAAAGCTGAAAGACAGCAAGGATTAGAGCAACTGATCAAATCATTGGTCCAAATTATGAGGAATGAAATGAACCTCTCTCTTGCCTCTGGAAGTAAATATTGGAAGCCCTCTTCAATGTAGCAGCTGCTTACTCTGAGATGTATGAACACAAGTGTCTGTAACCTTTGCCTTTAGAATGGCTGACCTAAACTTGGCTTTGGCCACTTTGGGCTAAAGAATAGGGGCTGAGAAGGCTGGATGTAGTGGTGCCTGCCTGTAATCCCAGTATTTTTGGAGTCAGAGGCAGGAGGATTGCTTGAAGCCAGGAGTTCGAGACCAGTCTGAACAACATAGAAAGACTCTGTCTCTAAAAAAAAGAATTAGAATAATTGTTTAAAATAAATAAAAAATAAAAGAAGAACAGGGGCCAGGGAATTGTGCTAAATTGTTAATGGTGATCATTAGAAAATGCATCCATAAAAATGAAGAGGTAGATTGAGACAGTACATAAGCTCTAATTACTTCCTTTTTTCATTATTGTAGCCATCACTATTGGATCCGTGGGGCTGGACCTCATTGCCCATCTGAGAAAATGGTAAGCTCTGGGCAGGATACAATAACTACTCCAAAGTTTGAGCTTACTTTTCCTCCAACATGGCTCAAAAAAATCCTCTCTCATTTCAGACTTGCCACTGCAGGGGTGAAAGCAGAGACAATGAGGGTGCTTGGTGATTGCTCCATACTCTTAGGAGACAAAAGAAGACACCTGTAATGTAAACTTTATTAATGCTATTGAAGCAGGATATTTCCCTCCTTCACAGGACTTGTGACAGGGGTGCCTGGTTTACTCAGTCCACCACTCTCAAATCCTCAAGGGAGGGAGTGCGGGCAGTAAACAAGGCAAGAACTGGAGTGCCTGAGCACTGGAACTGGCCAGCCACTTCGATGCTGGTGAGACCAAACTTCACTAGCTCAGACCCTCTGCACTCCACCCCTCATAGGAGGGAGCACACAGGTGAGTGAGTGCAGGAGCCAGAGCGAGTGCTTTTGGGCACTGGCAGAAGCAAACTCCAGGTAGGCCATGCAGCAGTGTCTAGGTGGGGGTGCCTGTGACCCTCAAAGCCCCTAAGGGCATGTTATAGTGATCTTTTAGTTCTGCCATCCATGGGTGGCTTGAGTGTTAAGAGCTCAGTGGGCCCTCTGCCCTTTAGCATGAGGCAGCTGCCCTCCACCGGCAAGGGCAAAGGGCCAGTGTGACAGCCTTCTGTATCTGCACTCATGGCTCCTGAGCTCTTGTTGGCATCCAGGAAAAATAAGGTCGCATGAATAATTGAAAGATGGTAAATGCGGGTCATTTTATTGTGATGAAAGTGGCTCTCGGCAGGAAGGGGAGCTCAAAAAGTGATGGTGGGTAGGTAATCTTCCCCCTGAAGTCCAGCCATCTCTAGCTGGATTATTCTCTAAAGTTAGGTCATTATGCTGTCCCTCTGAATTCAAGACACTTCTCTCCAATGTCCAGCTGTAGTCCTGTTTACCAGCTGAGTCTTGCATTTTTACAGGCACAGGAGCGGGTGGGCAGAGCCATGCGTGGTTTGGGAAAAGGCAACATTTGAATGGGAAAACAGAAACATGAGTTCTCACTTTGTGCCATGGTTTCAGGCTTTTTGGCTTAAGGATGGAGTTTTGCCAGGGACCTACCCTTTTTTGCCTAGAACTTATCTGCCCCTGTCCTGATTATTATATCAAAATCTCCCTACAGTATTCAAAATCTCCAATATTTGGATTCACGTATCTACTAAGTATTTGTAAGTTTGAATTTATTTCAGAACAGAAAAGGGACATTTTTCAAAGGGAGTGTATAACTGTGATCAGAAATGAGCTGAAAAAAATTGTAAAGAAATCACAAATCAGAGGCACAAATTTCTTCTTTTTTTTTCCAGTTGTGTTTAATTGTTTGGGTTTGATTTGCAGGAGAAAAAGATTGCCTCTGCTTCAAATGTACTCGTTTTCCATATTTTTCTCATTTGATATGATCTTGGGAAAAAACTATAGTTATCCCTTAAGAGAGACAAACAATTTACGTCATGAAAATGGGCTGTATAAAACTGTAATAAATACATATTCAAAGGCAAAAATATATGGTAACACATTGCAGCTGAAAATCAAATATGTGGTAGGATTTCCCTAGGGATAGAAACAGACTGCATCAAAAGCAATTTACCCTTTCCCTAAAGGCCTCAAATGCCCCGCATTCTCAATTCACACATCTTGCCTTCTGGACCACTTTTGACATTAAGAATTGGTAATATTTTCATGTGTTCTTGTTTTCAAATCACGGTGTCACTTCTAGGCAGGTGGGTAGAAATCCATATCTCTTAGAGTAACAGCTATTGCCTCACTTTCTCTAAATGCCCAAGACAGTAATTTACATCTTTTTTCTGAGGGTGTACAGAATAGATTTCATCTCCCACTCCAAATGAAGTTTTATCTTTCTGTCCACAGTGACACTCAGAGGAAAGCTAAGATCACTTTGCTTTTCATGTTTTTCTCAAACATAAATCTTATCAATACCTTTTAAAATACAACTCACATAACAAAACAATTCTTTTGGAATAACTCTGTGTTACAGGCTCTATAATCTTTCAATCAGACACCAAATTCTAAGAAATTGCAGTTTAGATGAGGGCTAGAGATGAAGAAAGCAAAGAAGAACAAAGACCTTTGTACCAATAAGGCAAAGGACTTCAGTCTGCAGCTTAGTAGGATCTTGTTGAGGATTTATCCTTTCGGTGGCTCCTGCATCAGTTCCTCTGCCATCCCGTTTTTTTGCCTGAACACTAAGCTACCCAGACTTCAATTAAGTAAGATAATTATGTGTTTGCCTTTCCTGCTGTATTAGTCTATTCTCACACTACTATAAAGAACTACCTGAGACTGGATAATTTATGGAAAAAAAAAGGTTTAATTGGCTCAGAGTTTCACATGCTATATAGGAAGCATGGCTGGGGAGGCCTCAGCAAACTTACAATCATGGCAGAAGGTGAAGGGGAAGGAAGCATGTCTTCATGGCGGAGCAGGAGAAAGAGGGAGAGTATGGAGGGGAAGTGCTACACATTTTCCAACAACCAGATCTCATGAGAACTCTATCATAAGAACAGCAAGGGGGAAGTCTACCTCCATGATTCAATCACCTCCAACCAAGGCCCCTCTTTAACACATAGGGATTACAATTCAACATGAGATTTGGGTGGGGACCCAGAAACAAACCATATCACACACTAAGAAACAAAGTCCAAGTTTATGCCTGGCTCAAAAATGTCACCTCCTTGGCTGGATCATAAGGTTGTACTGAACACTGAATGAAGTCATTTAAGTGAGACTCTTAACACAGCGCCACATAGGGGTTAGCCACTGTCATTGGCATAATTATTGCTATTGCTATTATTATTATCCTATTACTCTCTTGGTTTATAGTGTTTGTTTTCTTAGCTCTTTGTTTCTTTCTATTAGGTAATAACCTTTAAGAACTGACCTAATTTTTCTTTTTCTTTGAAATTTTCAGGCGGAAGAAGGAATTCTTCTAAAAGATAATCTGATGTTTTGTTGCATGTGGTCTAAATAATCACCCCATAGTTTCCGTTTCTCAATATCTCATCATTCCATGAGAAATCAGCCTTATCTCTTCACGTGGGAAATATTCATCAGTGTATTCAAATAATGACAGATGGATGAATGCTGCAAACAGCTTAAATTTGAGATTAAATGTTTTCTCAAAGAAATGGAGCAGAGAAAAAGTAGTAAAAGTAATCAGTGAGTAGAATAATTAATTATGCCTAAAAACTTCCTGCTGTTTAAGTAACAAAGAAACATAATTCTACACTTTGTTGAGAAGAATTTCTGTTGAATAAAACTTAATAAGCTAATGGGAAACTGATCTGAAAGTCAGAAAAAAGTTCACTCCAAAAAGATAGAATGCATTATACTTTACCTATTTGAAGAAAATATCTACGGAATGAATTGAAATACAGTCCACTTAGTCTTCATGCTGCTATTTAGGAAAGAATCTGAAACAGATGTGGGGTGCCAGGTGACAATCTTATGTATCGGTGAATTGCACTGCATCATCCTTAATTCAGAGAGTCACTGATTCTACTAGTTTCTACTTATTGTCTCCATCTTTTAATAACTAAAGTTGGACAAGTTACTTAACTTCTCTGTGCCTATGCAACCTCATCCATAAGAAAGAGAATAATAGAATTTACCTTACAAAGCCAATTTGAAAATAAAATGTAATAATGCGTATGAGTTGATGAGAGCAGTGTCTGTCCTATCATAAATAATAAATATTATCTATTATTATTCCAGGGCTCCTTTTCAGTTTTGTGAAAATAATTGGATGTTTTAGGAGCATGAAATTACTAGCTTTCCAGCTAAAATATTCTCAAATCTACAAAATACAGAGCTACATAAACATAAAACCAGTTTTTAAAAAGTCAGTCATAGAGACTTAGACTCAGATTTCCCTTTGTTTTTTCTTTCTTCAATTAGATCTTGGGTTCAGAGTTGAATTAATCATTCTCCTCAGATCATGGCCCACTAAGACCTTACCAGGTCCCTCTCTTCTCTCATTTAATTTTTATTTTCCCCCTTTGTTCTTCAACTCTATTCTCCTTCCTTCCCTGGCTATCCAACACACACTGTCACACACACACACGCACACACACACACACACACGCGTGCACACACACACACAATGTAGGTTTATATATGTATATATATGTACATATGTGTATATTTATATATATAAATATAGGTTTGAAAAGATACATGTTGAGTTTTTATGCATGTATGGTTTTTAGTTTACATAGATAATATTATATTACAGATCTTAATCACCCACATATTTTATTCAACATAATACTTATAAAATCTACTTGTTTCTGTGTATACATCCAGTTCATAGTCTTCAACTGCTGCACAGTGTTCCATGCATCCATATATATATATATATATATATATATATCTGGAGGATTTACAGGCTTTGCTTGTATATTTGAAATACTTATTGCAAAATAGATTTAAATTTTGCAAATAGCTTTTTTATGGTCTCTTATCCACATGTTGACCATGTTGTTATCATTGAGCAGAAGATCTTATTTTTATCTAGCCCAGTCATCTATTATTTTTCTTTATGGTTTATGTTTTGGAGTTATTATATAAGCAGCACTCTCTGCATCTCCAGCCAAAGTCACAAAAATATGTTACATTTTCTTTCAATAGCTTTTCAAAATGAGCAAAGACAGGCACTAGTTACAGTAGCAAGGACAGATTTTAGTCAGTGAGACTATTGCAATACGGAAAAGGATCCAGTGTGAACTCAACTCAACTTTGTCAAAACAGCAGCCTGAAGATTTTTGAAGGGCTAGGGTGTACCAAGGGAAAGGCACGGAGGGGTGTGCTGGAGAGTTAGTCCATGGAAGTAGGACAGCTGGATTTGTTAGCTTGTGCTTCTCGGGAGGAAAACACACTTCTCCCATATTTATGATAGGTCGCAGTGGTGCTCCTTGAAGCAAGGCATCTGACTTAGCCTATTTTGTGCTACTATAACAGAATACCTGAGACTGGGCAATTTATAAATAATAGAAATTTATACTCTCATAGTTCTAGAGACTGGGAAGCCCAAGATCAAGGCACCAGCATCTGGTGTGGGTCTTGTTACTATGTCCTCACATGGCAGAAGGCAGAAAGAAGGTTAAGAGAGGAACTCTGTATCTGCATAGGAAGAAGAGAAAGAAAGCAAATCCATTCCCACAAGCCCTTTTACAGAGTCATTAATCCTTCCACAACGGTGGAGCCCTATCAACCGAACACTGGCCAGAAGGCCCCACCTCCCAACGCTGCTGCACTGGGGATTGATATGGTTTGAATGTTTGTCCTCTCCAAATCTCACGTTGAAATGTAATCCCCAAAGCTGAAGGGAGACGTGTGGATCATGGGAAGGATCCATCATGAATGTTTTGTTGCCATCCTCATGGTAATGAGGGAGTTACTGTTCTATGATTTCAAGCAAGAGCTGGTTGTTTAGAAGAGTCTAGCATCTTCTTCCACTGCCTCTCTCACCATGTGACATGTCTGTTCTCCCTTTGCCTTCTGCCATGAGTCAAACCTTTCTGAGATCTCACCAGAAGCCAAGCAGATGCCTGTGCCATGCTTATACAGACTGCAGAACCATAAGCCAAATAAACCTCTTTTCTTTATAAATTACCCAGTCTCAGGTATTCCTTTATAGCAACTCAAAATGGACTAATCCAGGCATTAAGTTTCCAGCACACGAATTCTGGAGGAGATTAAAACATTCAAACTATAGCAGCACCCATGAAAGTTAGGCCCTTATCCTCCTACAGGACTGAGAGAGCTACAATTGTCTCCTTAATTGCTTGCCTTTTAAAGAGAGATGGCTCTCAGGTCCATGAGAAAACAGTGTGCATTGATAATTTTACATCTCAAACAGCATAAAAAGAACTTATCATTATAAGCCTTGTAAAGTAACTGCTTTAGGAGTGGGTTCAGGGCTATTTTTATCATCCAGGAAAACAAAACCATTAGGATAAGCCGGGGAAAAAAAATAATGTTTCAGATCAAGTAGGCAGAAGTTTCCTCATATATGTTGGAGGGTCAGTCTTTTTGTTTCATTCAGGTCTTCAACTGATTGAACGAGGGCCAACCACATTAGAGAAGGCAATCTGCTTTACTTCAACAACCGATTCAAATGTTAATGGGTCTAAAAACCATCCTCACAGATATGCTCACAATCATTCTGAAAAACACCCTCACAGATATGCTCACAATCATGTTCAATCAAATATCTGAGTACTCCATGGCCTAATTAAGTTCACGCGTAAAATTAAGTATCCCAGGAGCCTATCTGCCTGTCGCTAGGTTTTGGCTGTTAATAAACTAAATGCTCAGTGGCATTGCGCTTTCTCAGGAAGGCATTCTAAGAAGGGACTGGAGTCATCCTAGAGACACAGTCTTATACCACTTGAAGCCATGTTAGAGTTTGATAATCTTTTAGTGTAGTGGTTTGGATAGAGTTGTTATATTTAAAGAGTTCTGGAGTTCTCAAGTTTTAGAGTTCATTTTTTACATTAATCCATCTGGAGCTTATTTTTATACATTCTAAAATGTAACCATACAACAGAGAGGAAGTCCCACCTTACCTGGTTCTGATATGCATGATATTCCATTAATGTGGTTTAGTTAAAGAACACATCTCCCCCACAACACAGTCGCAATGTCCGTTACCATGGTATATTAAGTATAAGTAACTCCACTAAGTACGAAACTTCACTGCCACCTTTTCAGTCCATAGATCACTGAGTAAATAACAGCTATGTAGGTCACTGACCAATCACATCGCTTCTTTAAAGGTTGGTCCGTGATTAGGCACTACACATCTATTGCTTCGTTCACACACAGACACAAAGGATGCAGTTTTGATGTCTTCTTGTTTCCCAATGATAAACCCGTGTTATAATGTGCAAAAATGGGCAATCAAAAGAGGAATTGGACAACAAAGGTAACGGTGCAGCAAAGAAATGGAAAATGATCATGCTAGAAGTGAAATTCAAATTGAACATAAATGGAATTACAGAAGAAATAACTTACCATGAGAACGTTGACACTGCCACTCTTCAAGAGAGTAGATATCCTGCCAGAGGAACTTGGTGAAGGCGAGCCTATGGGCATAAACGAGAAAAGCGTTTGTGACAAAAAGGATGCAGATATCCCAGAAGTGATGCCAGCAAAAACTTTACATTGAAAGAATTCTCAAACATTATTTCACAGCATTGAAAGTGCCAAAGATAAACTATTGAAAGCTGATTTAAACTTAGAAAAGAGTATAACAATTCCCTAAGTCATGAAAGATGCTTGCTTTGATATTATGAATAAAGATGATATATATTTTATATATATGCGTATATATGAATGGTGTGTGTGTGTGTGTGTGTGTGTGTGTGTGTGTATTGTGTGTGTGGGGTTGTGTGTGCATGTATAGTATACAATGAGAAGACAAACCCGCCAAAATTATTCTTGGTAAGTTATTTTTTTGAAAAAAAAAGTTTTAATTCTCAATTTTCTAATGTTTTAAATTAGTATACTAAGTAAATATTAATGTTACTTAAAATTTCACATACATTTCTGACACTGTCTACAATGTTTTGAGAACAATTTTTAAAGGTTACAGAACAATCTTAATTTTTCTTGATATAGGTGATGGGGGAGGAAGGCAGCACATCACACTGCCATGTGTGTACCTATGCAACAATCTTGCATGTTCTTCACATGTACCCCAAAACCTAAAATGCAATAAAAAATAAAATAAAAATAAAAAAATATTTAAAAAGATGAAAATAATTAAATATATATATAAATACTTTATATAGTTTCATTTTTCTAATCCCACACTACTATACAAAGCAAAAGCTGACTCTGTGTGTGTGTGTGTCTGTTTGTATAACATATATAATACACATTTTTTTGAGATTCTAAATTATATTATTCAAGTCTTTGCTGATATTTGTTTGCTTTATCTGTCAATCTCTAAGAGAGGCATATTAAAAGTTTGAACTGAAATGTTTGTTTCCCATTATTTTGTCATCTATCACTCTACTTTAAGACTATGTTGTTGGTTATTACTTTATGTTATTTTTCTCTTTCAGGTTTTTTATGCAGGTTTTTACTTTTCTTGTTTCCTTCAAATCTCATTTGTTCTTTTATATTTCCATCTCTTTGTTTCATCTTCACGCCTTATTTAAGAGTTCTTCAATCTGATTTTCTAACTCTTTAGTTTGTGCTTTTTTTTTTTTCCTAGACAGGATCTTGTTCTGTCACCCAGGCTGGAGTGCAGTGGCATGATCATGGCCCACTGCAGACTCAACCTGGGCTCAAGCGATCCTCCCACCTCAGCCTCCCGAGTAGCTGGGACCACAGGCAGGCACCACCACATCCGGCTCATTTTTGTATTTGCTGTAGAGACAAAGTCTCACTATGTTGCCCAGGCTGGTCTTGAACTCCTGGGCTCAAGCAATCCATTCACCATGACCTCCCAAAGTGCCGAAATAACAGGCATGAGCCACTGCACCCAGCCCAGTTTGTTCTTCAGCTGTGCCATACTGCTATTTAATACCTCTGCTGAATTGTTTATTTCAACTAAAATATTCATGTATCCAATATCTCCAATTGGTTTTTCTCTACAGCTGCTTATTCCTGTTTCATATTTCTAATATTGCTCTATTTGGAGGAATATTTACTAGACTAGTTTTAAAATCTTCTTCTGTCTTGTCCTATTCTAATTCAACTTGTTTCATTTGCTGTCTTTCTTTCTGTTGCAATGCTTGTAACTATCCACTGTCTATTTTTCTTGGGAAAGTCGTCTGACTATATCAGCTATTGAAAACCTAGAGAAGGGTCTGTGCTTGTCCTGGTCAGGAAAGGGAGTAGGTACAGCAACATAGACTGTTCTTCACTACCGCTGGGTGAATCTGAATCTCAAACCTCAGTGAACCTCTCTGTATCCACACGCTCCTTTCCAAGGGTTGCCTTCCTAAATACAGTCTCTTGCCCACAGACAGATGTTTGGAAGGCAATGGGGACAGGAAAGCTGCTCAGGGTCTGGACTACCCCACTGGACCTGTCTTTCCCCCAGCTCCAGCATCACCTTGCTGTTATGCCACACCAACACCTCACACTCCTTTCTGATGTGCTTCTGTTGTTTTCCACATTACATTAAGGAAACAGCACACCACGCTCAACCCAGAGCAATATGTGGTATTGCCAATGGATTTCTACACATTTCCATGAATTTCCTGAATGTATCTGTGGTAATAAGAGGGGTTTTTTAATTTTTTAATCTCCATAATCAATAGGATGGCTAATTTTCTATTTTCTTCGGGCTAAATTTAACCTAGTAATATATGAACACCTTTCCATAAGTGTCAGTGTAAGAGATAAAAAGAAAGCTGTGTGCACAGAATTGTCTTCAGAGCAAGTGCAGGGCAATTATAACATGAATACTGCAACAGGGGAAAGGCAAGTAGTCCCTTCACATCTCTGGCTATTTTTTTTTTGGCGGGGGCGGGGGAGCTTTTTTTTTTGGTGGCTTCTCCTTCATTTCAAGAGTTTGCTCTTCTCACTCTATATTTTCTCTTCAGATATATGTAATCATTACTTTTTTATTGTTACTTAGTTAATGGATCCAAAAAAGAAATTTTAATACAATGTCACATTGAGAAGGTCTTAAGATAATTGGGATAAGGTAAGGAGCCAACAATTTTGGAAGCAGCTTGAGACTTCCAGAGATATGCAAAGGGATAATCAGAAAGAAGACCTGCAAATCAGAAAGAAAAACTTCCCAAGGGTGCCAGAGAATTATAACCATTACTTATCTTTTACCTGCTTTCTGTACTATTTTGACTAACGGGTTTCTTCAGCCCAACACAGTGATCTAAACTCGAGTTCATATATACATCTGCCTGTTTAAGACATCTTTGCTGAAAATCTTAATCAGGACCAGCTTCATGGGCATGCAACCATCACAAGGGACTCAGGCTGGCTTCATCTTGAAATTTAAACAATAGCCCTGTAAATGATACAGCCAGTCCTCATCTCAAACTGATGTTAACTATGGCATGCCTACATCAACTTTCTCCCCCAGAACTTCTCCTTTTCCAATGTCCCCAGGTCAGCAAAGGACAGCTTTTCATCTAAAGGGAATGTAAAAGACAAGTAACACTGTAAGATGAAATAGTCTGGAATCCATACTAGATAGATGAATAAATAATATGCTGTAGCACCTGAAAGGAAGACATCTCTAATTGTGACTAATGAGAGGGAGGGTTCAGTTAAGGGAGGATTTTGTTGTTGTTTTATCCTTTTAAAATTTATTCTTATAAGTACATACATTTGTAATGTAGTATATAGATTGTGGAAAACAGTTTTCACCTATATGCATCAGTTTATGAATTATTTGACACCTAACCCAAAAATTCATATAGACCCAAGAAAGAAATAACTGTGGTCAGACTAGAAAACCAAAAGCATCAAAATAATAAAGAAAAACTATCTGAGAAGACACCATGAAGAGGGGGCTACTGTCAAAAAGGGATGCTGATAAAAAGCTTCATTAAAAGCCGACAAAGGCATCGCAATCACAGTGTAAACATGATTATTTTCATGCCAAGGTTGTGTAAAGATTTAAAAGTTGAGAGAATTGGCTTTGGAATCATTGGAGGTAGCCCAGCATGAGGAAGAAAACCTACTCAAGAATTATGAGACTTTTCCAGTCTAAAGTTAGGGCTAAATAGGAGTTTAAGCTAAGCTACTCATTTACTGTAGTTTGGCCCACAATCCACACCCATCATACAGCGAGTTGCATTTGGCATCAGACAAGCAAGTTGCATCTGTCCTGAGCTAAAGGAGAGGCCTCAGAGGTAGATAAAGGTTCATATGGGAAAGGACCCACTGCTTTTATCAGATTTTAAGGCGTCTGTGATTCTTAAATGCTTAAGAATGACTTTATTAATTTTTTCATTCCTGATATTAGAGATATTAATCCTATGTGAAAGGTTCATAATAATTAAACAATATTCAATCTTTTAGCCATATTATACAGTAAACTCATTGGTGATAAATAAACTGCATCATAAAGAAAAAGCAAGAATGTCTGAAACTCATTGAAAACCTGTGTGAGTAATGTAAAAGAAGGCAACGTGCCATTTCAGAATCAATTGGATTTTGCTGCTCTATAAAACAGTCTAGTTCAGTAAATTTGATCTTTTCTTTTTTTTCTTGAAGCTATAATACATATTTTTTCTTTTTTAAAAATTCATTTATTATACTTTAAGTTCTGGGGCACGTGTGCAGATCATGCAGGTGTGTTACACAGGTATACACGTGCCATGGTGGTGGTTTGCTGCATCCACTGCCCCATCATCTATATTAGGTATTTCTTCTAATGCTATCCCTCCCTAATCCCACACCCCCTGCTATTCCTCCCCTTGCCCCCCCCCACCTCCCAGGCCCCAGTGTGTGAGTTCCCCTCCCTGTGTCCATGTATTCTCACTGTTTAATACCCACTTATGAGTGAGAACATGCAGTGTTTGGTTTTCTGTTCTTGTGTCAGTTTGCTGAGAATGATGGTTTCCAGTTTCATCTATGTCCCTGCAAAGGATATAAACTCATCCTTTTTTATGGCTGCATAGTATTCCATGGTATACATGTGCCACATTTTCTTTATCCAGTCTATCACTGATGGGCATTTGGGTTGGTTCAAGTCTTTGCTATTGTGAACAGTGCTGTAATAAACATACGTGTGCATGTGTTTTTATAATAGAATGATTTATAACATTATAATGTTGTAATATATTCATTTAAAAGATATTTTAAGTATTTTATTTAAATGCCTTTTCTTAAGAAAAAAACATAACGTCAGACCTAGATTTCTACTGGTGATGAATTTTATATACCTGATACCAACCACTCTTTCCACCAGTCTTTCCCCCTACAATTCATTCTTACATTGTTGCAAGATTTTCCTTTCCAAAACAGATTATGCCACTTTCCTGCTTAAATACTCCCACAATGAATACGCAATGAAGTCCACCCTCGCTAGAGTAGCATGTATGGCTTTCCACCAACAGATTCCAGCCTTCTTTCCAGCCTCTTCCCAGCTTCCTGTTGGTGCCTCCATACATTAACCACCATAGTAACATTCTGCATTAGCCACTGCATATTCAAGAACAATGCCCTGCTCATTTTCATGGCTCACTCTTTATGGGCTGTTCCCTATCCTAGAGTACCTTTCTTACATTTATCTATCTAGCAAGCTCCTACTGTCTTTTAAATTTTTTCTCTTGTGCCACGTTTCTCTCTGCCTTTCCCAGCCATCAACCTCCTGAGGAAACAAATTGCTCCTTCAGTGATGTTCTATAATATTATACTAATATCTCTATTATTTACTATATTGCATATTGTCAATTTTAAAATGTGCTTTTTAAAATTTTACCTTTTAACATCTTTAAAATCAAGATGTCTCATAATGGCAAAAGTGTTACTATTTGGTATAATTTTTCAGTGTCAAATAAAATAATGATGCACTTACAATTGGGAGTGTTTCGGATTAGATGAAATATGGTAATTCTTTATTATGAGTCTTCCTCTCCCTGTAGACTCTCCCTGTGAATGCCCATGTACTGCAATACTCTTATTCACATAATATATAATATATAGGTATCCTTATATATTAAAATTGCCTAATCGAGAAGGTGGTACACTAAAACATAGAAGGTAGAAGAAATCCTAAAAGAGAGTATAACTTTGGTGAATTCTGCATAATGTCTGTGGATTGTAACATGAATTTACTAGCTTTGATATTGTATTATAACTGTGTAAGATGCTGTCATTGACAGTAATACAGTTAAGGCTGTATTTCTCTTATATATATATATAAAATAATTTATCAAATATATAAAATCTTATATATATGATAAACTTTTATGCCAAACAGGGGTTTAATATAAATACAACCAGCATAGAAAAACCCAGAACTATATAGAAACCAAAACCAGAACGCTATGTGGTAGAGGCAAAAGGCAGAATTCTGACCCTTTGGCTCAGCTGCCCCTCCCCCACAAATAAAAACCCACAAAGAGGACAAATCAGGACAATAAAGAAGACTCATGCTAAACCACGGGAGTGGGGAAAGATATGATGTGGTGGATATGGGACAAAGAATGGCCATGGAAGACCACAGGCTCAGGTTGGACCCTGGGCTGGGAGGGGGAAGGGCAAGGTCCCTCACCATAACTGAAGCCAAACCTAAGCTGCCCCCAGGTGCCCTGTCCCATCAGGGAGGCTGATGGGCCTGAGACCATGCCCCTCCTCACCTTTGGGGTCAGATAGTGGACACCCAGGCCTGCTGGGTTGGGGCCTGACACAGGCTCTGCCTGCCAATTCAGTCTGCCTTTGGAGAGAGAACGGAGTCACCGTTTAACCATGGTACTGGTAATATTAAATATATAAGTATTTAATAAATAAATCATATTAAAGATATAAATATGATTTTTATATATGATATATAAATATATCATATATATGAAATCTAAAGCCCTTTTAGCAATAAATTCACAGAAATCCATTTTAAAAGACAATAGAGTTTTGACATCATTGTAGACTGAAATCAGTGTCATGTAAGTGCTCAATAACTAGTAATGGTTACAGTTTTGCTTGTTATTGACATGACCTTGACCTATCAAAGTTACCTTGTCCATATAATTGGCTAACAGAATTCGGGTGCCTGTTCAGAGCTTCTCAGCATTACCAGATAGTCTCTATTCCTTGATCCTATGACTTTTCTGTGCCTCTCAAAAAATAAGTAAGTAACGTCACTTTTAATAAATTAAAAAAAAAAAAAGTAGTCCCGTCTCATCTCAGTAGTGAAAATGTACAGTCTGTGTCATAGTTAAGAGTCCAAATCTCATTTAAAGTTAAAGCTTTGTGTACTGGTTGGAACTGCTAGAATAAATAAAGAGGGTGAGTGACCTCTTTTGTTTATTAACCTTTAATTTACATCCTGCTTCTTTTCCCTGCAAGATGCTTCTGGATTTCTAGGTTAGTGTAAGAGGCAGAGCAGATAATAGGTAGGAACAGGTTTTACTGGACTAACAACATGGCAAATGGCGATAGAGTCTTCTGAGGCTGAACAGTTTTTACAGTCAAGACTCTCTGGATGTTGCACGTGGAAAAAGCTGACTCTTCCTCACTGGCACCTTAGTGTATTTCTCAGGTGTAGGGGGCTTTCTGGCAGCTCTCTTGGCCAGGACAATGTCTTCTGTTAAATGCCAAAAGTAGCTATCCCTCAGTACAGCCCAGTTTCTCTCTCTCTCTTCCCTTTGAGCACTCACATGGGTCAACACCAGCCCCTCAAATTCACGATCATTGTCAACGTCCTCAAATAATCTCAAAACCCTGCCTTCACAAGGCTATGGTAAGAGAGAGGAGGCCCTCCCTTGGGGGCGAGGGGAAACCTGAAAATGCCACACTACTTTAACATTTTCCAAAGTAGTAGCCTCTTTACTCTCCCACTTTGACACTTTCATATTTTTGAAGTTAGTGTTGGCTGAGACTCATAAAATTGGTGGTCTGCCAGCTCCCTTACAAGTCCTGCGCTGTTCTAATTTCTCTGTCATCTGAGGTATTAGGGCCTTGACCAAAATGGAGGTAGAAATAGTCCCATGTTTATAGCCACCTCATCAATGTATTCATATGAAAAAAGAGCATGACATTTTAGATATCAAGAAATTCCTTTTCTAATAGCAAATGATTTTTCCAGACAAATGATTGTTAAAATAATAAGCAGGAACTTTAGAAGATCAAAATCTTTAAGTTTCTTTCCAAACCATGTCATGTATTAGTTTAGGATACTTAATCATTTTAAAATGTGTTCAAGAACATGTATATTTCTGTCAAATATGGAGAAAACTTCAATGGAAAATTAAATACAATTACATCGAATAGTATTAACCAATACGTGCATGACAATACACTTTAGCTAGTATTCTACTTCAAGCACTGTTATTAAAGAGAATATGTCCTCAACAATGGTACCCCACTGATATTATAAAATTTGAGATGTAAACATTAAACATGTTTTAAAACATGCAAAATAAAATCTACATACTCATATATTTGTGGATGAGTTCACTTCTATTTCTGCAAAGGCTCATGTGTGTGTAAGTTTGTGTGTATAAGTGTGTTTGTGTGTGTACTTTACTCCTAAGGTATACTGAATTTTTAAGATATCTCTCTGAAGTGGCTGTGTATAATTTTGATGATCTTGTTTAATAACGCATTTAAAAATAAAACAACAAATCTAAATAAAATATCCACTCTTTAAAGTCTAAGTCAAAGGCTATACACATGGAAGGCTGAAAAATAACCAGCTTTTAAATTCTGTCCTTTCAACAATACAACTGCACTTTCAAATGTGCTTTGTTGTTTTCTTTTAATTCACTAAAATTAATCTTATAGATGTAGATGCCAGATTTGCATTAATTAAAACTCTACTGTAGAAGCCAGGCTTAATTGCAATCAAATTTGCTTAATTATGCATGGCGAGAGATTCCCAAACGAGAAAGGTTTTAGTAAGGATTTTTGTTTTTTGCATTGACAAAATAAATTGAAATTGTCATTTTTTGTGTTTTATGTAACACTTGTAAATAATTTGTGGAGCACCTTAAGTCTTCTATGTAAAGCAATGTTATTGCTTAAGTAATTACAACAATCTGCATTTTTCATTGTTAATTGTGGGTGTCAGACTCATTAATTTTAATTTACAGACTGTAATGAAATTAAGAAAATTTTGTGCTGATCTGCTGAAACTTGTCTTACAGGAAGTTGTTTAATACAACTAAAGTTTGAAAAAGTCAAGCCTCATTTTTGTAATTTGTACTTTAACCAATACAATCATTTTACAACGGTTTTTCAGGAAAATTTAGCTTCTCTACAAAAAGACAAACTACATGAACAATTTTGGTTTAAAACAATTATTTATGTTTCAGGTACAGCAATAATTAAACTAAAATTTATATTTAATTTAAAGTTATATTTTCTGGTTAAAGATAATCTACAAACGTTAGGAATATAGTTTCAATTTTATTTAGTCTGTTTTCTATAGGAGATTATGTTGTTGGAGGTAAAAAAAGGTTCCAAAAAGACAGACATAACCAAAAATCTATTTAATCATTCTTAGATCAATAGATTATCAGTGCATTATTTAACACAGTTCAATGAAGATTATCCATGGTTATTCTTTCTCAGATATCTGTTATATGTCTATAGCTTTAAATACTACATCTCATTTAGTTCTTCAAATGCGAATTGAAAACAAAGTAATTCATTTAAAAAATAGTAAAGTATACAGTTTAAATAAAGTAAATGACAAGGAACAATGTAAATCTATTTTATTTTCATCTTAAGACACTGAATTTTGTCCCTGAAGCCTGTTTAAACTCTAACTGGTATAATTATTAATATAATAATATAATGGAAACAGAAAGTTTCTTTCATGCTTATTTAGTAGCAAGCCAACTTTTAGGGAAATTAGCTAAAGAGCCTTCACCTCAATTATTATTCATCCAATTAAAAATTCTAAAACAATTACTATAATTCTGCTTAAAACCAAGTATGAAACTTTGGCAGTGAAAAACACAATTGTTGAATGTCTTAAGAAGAAAATGACAAAGTGAAGATTATTCCATAATTAAAGCTAACCTTTAATTACTGGTATTTTAAAATCAAGTTATTCTGAAGAGGTAAAATAAATCATCAAAAGGGTCTTGGCAGTGCATCTCTGCATGTAATACTCTTCTACAAGGTATTGGTGGTGGTTCAATTTTTTTTTTCTCTTTATTAACTCAAGAGACATAATAGAAACAGGGCATGCTTAGGCAGAATAGCAAATACACCAATAAATAGGTACCACGCACCTAAAGGAGTTTCACTATAATTTACAAACAAGAAGAAGACAACGTAGTCCAGTGTTTAACAATTTAACAGAGAAAATTTAGAAGAGTAATTTTTCCTCCAAGACTCTCATTTGAGGACTACTTTTGTATTTTATTACTCTTATATAAGCCTCAAACTTTGTTCATTTTTTTATTTCTTCACAAGAACATTTGATTACTATTTTTTTTTTCATTCTTAATCGTAACCAATTTTCACCAGTCCCTTCGGACCAAGACATTCTATTGCCCCCAATCTTTGTATAATTTTTTGTGCCAGTCTTTAGAATATCATCAAAGACTTCCTTTATTTAGATGTATTCATAATACACTGTGAATAAGTAAGATTTCATGTTCTCTCATTTTATTAAATCCCAGGTAAGTTATATAAAAACTCACTTACAATTTGTCCTCAAATGCTCCTCGATCTGAAGAAAAACTTTCTCTCTTAATTATGCTTTTGTCCTTATTCATGCTTACATTTTCATGGTTTACTCTCTCATTTTAAAATTCATTTTTCACCCACTCCACGATCACTCTTTGTTCCCAATTCCTAATACTTTTTCCAGCCACATTTTCACTCCTGTCTGTCACATTTTGTTGCCCATATCCTCTATTCCATTCTCTGTCCCCATTTCATCTTGTCCTCTCTGCCCCTGGTTTCACCCAGAGATGCTATTACAGTGATTGATTTACACAGTGCAGAACATTCCATAGGTATCATATTGCTATACAACGTACACATCACATACAACTATAAATCTAAAAATAACTAGCAAAAGAGATGTTTAAGTGGAAAGTTAAAAGTGCTAACAGGGTCAACTGGTACAGTCATTGTGTGGATGGTGGTTTCACTACCTTGGAGACAAATGGGCAACAGCCAGTGGAGCTGGGCACTCATGATGAAATCAGTAATAAATCAGACACAGAGTATAAGCATGAATCAAATTACTATACTCAAAATAAGAGCTAGGCACAGACTTGAAAGGAAAATATGTCATTTCCTTCCCTTTCCCACCATCTCGCTCCCATCCATCTTTTGTCTCTTACTTGATACCTGTCTTTCTCATTCCCATTTCTAAGCTCTCCTTGTTTTAGAATTTTCTAAACAAGGAAGATTTATATCCTAATCCTGAAATGCTTATTCTTATTAAATACAGTATGATATGTTAAGACCAGATCTCAGGTCTCAACGAATCAGTCTTGTAATGATGAATAACATCTGTATCTCTTAAGACGTAAAAGCCCGTTCACAGTTCAGAAATGAAAAGACACAACATCCCAAAGGTAATTTGCAGTCTTCATACAGACTATAAAGACCACTGTCACTTGCAGGAAGCTGTCCCTCTTTTGCTCTCTTCTCCTCTGTTCCTAGACTCACGTGATTTCAGTTGTTCTTTCAGTGATTCAGTAACCACCCTCCATTCAGGTGTAGCCACAAGTGCCTCCACGTTAAAGAACTGGTAAAACATATGCAGCACAACCTCCAACAATGCAGTAGAAATATTGATTTGTGGGAAACAACAGCACCAGGCAGAATGAACTAGCTGTTCTCTTAAATGGGTTGCTCATTTAAGGTCAATACTCAGATTAATTCCAGAGAAGAAGAGGTAAAGCAATAAATAGACTTTGCCAACTTTGGAACTTTCCTTTAAGCACTTAAAATTTTTCTTTTTAATATGAAAAAAATAAAGAAAATAGTGAAACGAATCCAAGGCACCTGTCACTCAGCTTTACCAGTTACGCTTTCTCTTTCTCCCAGTGTCCGCCACCATTATATCATAGACACCTCCTGTAATATGTCTGTGCATAGACTCCACTGCACCTTTAATCAAGTGTTACTTACCTTCTCTTGGGTTTTAAAAACAGCCTTTATTTGTCAAATGTCAGTGAAAATTTACTGCAAAGCCATGCAATTTCAATTAATAAAAATCGTCAACTACTGTGTACAAAAACATTTAGCCAACAACAAGAATCTGCGGAGTTTCACTACTCCTTAAAGACTGCTAACCAGCACTCTCTTCTCGTTGCTGCCTATGCCCTCCCCCTGTGCAATGATCTGGTGCCTCTCCTTTGGGGCCTACTCCAGGTTTTTTAGTGGAAATTAATCTGCAATTCTTGGTTTTCTCTGATTTTAATAATAGTTATTGCTCATCGACAATCTTTCCTGTCTGCAGAATTTAGTTGACATCTCTTCTACTGTTACATTCTTTGTACTTTCTTTGTTCTATGTCTCTTCTGTTCCTTTATTTTCGTTTTACCAAACTGCAATAAACAGGTATGTTCATAAGCTAATCTTTTATGTCCACACTTTAATGTTTAAGGTATTTTACTTGAAATTGATACTTAAAGTCAACAGCATGTTCTGTGTGATAATGATAGGCTTCTTATTGGCAAAGAGGAGAGGGATAGAAAAATTAAAGAACAGGAATAAGGAAAGCAGTGCTTATACATCTATTAGATCCCCCTGTTCTGTCTCTGATTTTTTCCTGTATGTTAACAAAGCCCTATTCTCCATATTATCTCTGCATTTCGGTTAATACATTTCCAATTGGTGAAAAGATGGAGAGAAGAGGAACTGTAACTACTACATATCCCTATGTACTTGTGGCCTTTTCTGAGAAAATGTCGTCTACAAAATATATTGTTCTTTTACACTATTTATAATGAGCATTTTTTTTTACAATAGAATGATGTAAGGTAGGAATTGTGTGTGGATGATAGAAACTATCCACTGCTTAATGCCACAGGAGGATCATCTCTTGACAGAGGAGCTGAGAGGGGCCTGTGACTGTATTCAAAGCAGTTGAGACTGCTGAGTAATCTACAGAGATTATCTTTTCCCATATTTTGATCTTTCTATATCCCAGTTCATCTGTTTACAAGCCATAGAAACCAACAGTAGTAATCTAAGATTATTTTTTTGGCAAGTAAAAATTGTACATATTTATGGCATACAACATATGATGTCTTGTTATAGTCATACATTGTAGAATGGCTGAAACAAGGTATTTAACATCTGTATTACCTCACATCATTTTTTTTTTTGTGGTGAGAACACTTGAATTCTACATTCAGCAGTTTTCAAGTATACAATCTATTGTTATTAACCATAGTCACCATAATGTATAATAGATCTCTTGAATTATTTCTTCAGTCCATCTAAGATTTTATGTCCTTTGACCAATATCTCCCCAGTTTGCCCATTTCCCAGGCTCTGGTGACCACCATTTTTCTCTAATTCTATGAATCAGACTTTTCTGGTTTCCATATAGCATTTGTCTTACTGTGCCTGACTTATTTAATACAATGTCCTCCAGGTTAAGCCACACTGCCACAAATGACAGGATTTTCTTTGAGGAGGCTAATAGTATTCCTTTGTATATACACTACATTTTCTTTATCCATTCATTGGTGAACACTTAGATTGATTTCATATCTCAGCTATTGTGAATAATGCTGCAAGGAACATGGGAATGAAAATATCTCTTTAATTTACTCATTTCATCTCCTTTGGATATATGCCATGTAACAGTATTACTAGACCATATAGCAGTTCCATCTTTAACATTTTGAGGAAGCTTCATACTGTTTTCAAAAATGGCTGTACTATTACATTCCCACCAACAGTGTACTAGGGTTTCCTCTTCTCCACATCCTTACTGATACTTATCTTTTGTGTTTTTAATAACAACCATTCTAACAGCTGTGAAGTGCTATCTCATTGTGGTTTTAAATTGCATTTTCCTGATGATTAGTCATTTTGAGCATTGTTTCATATGCCTTTTGGTCACTTGTATGTCTTCTTTTGAGAAAAATCTATTCAGATTCTTCACCCATATTAAAATCTAATTTTTGTCTTCTTACTATTAAGTTTCTTATGTATTTTGGATGTTAACATCTTATTAGATAGATGGTTTGCAAACAAGTTTTCCCATTCTATGAGTTATCTCTCTACTTGGTTGATTGTTTCCTTTGCTGTGAAGATTTTTAGTTTGATATAATTCCTTTTTGCTGTTGTTGTTCATATTGGCTGTGCTTTTAGGATCATATCCAAAGAAATTGCCCAGACCAATGTCATGGAGCTTTTCTCTTTATTTTATTCAGTAATTTCATAGATTCTGGTCTTATGTTTAAGTCTTTAATCCATTTTGATTTGATTTTTACATATGATATGAGTTGAGGATGTAATTTCATCCTTCTGCATTTGGATATCCAGTTTTCTGATTAGTTTTTATTGAAGAGACTGTCCTTTCCCCATCATGTGTTCTTGGCATCTTTGGGGACAATTATTTGACCATAAATGTTTGGATTTAGTTCTGTACTTTCTATTCTGTCCCATTGTTTTAGGTGACTATTTTTATGCCAGTACCATGGCTGTTTTAATTACTATAGTTTTGTAGTACATATTGAAATCAGATAATGTGATGATCCCAGTTTTAACCTTTTTTCTCAGGATTGCTTTGACTATTCTGTGTCTTTTGCAGTTTCGCACAAATTTTAGGACTGGTTAAGCAACTTGCTCAAGAATGTGCTAAAAGTAGCAAACAGTAGGAGTCAACGCTACTGTTTCCAAAAGTGAATTTGATGTTTTTTCATCACAAGATTGAAGAGGCAATGGATGGGGGCAGTGAGCATACCAGGGCTACCACTGGAGGTCTTTATTTCAAACTATACACTGTATTCATCCAGTCAGTATTTATTGAGTCCCTACTATGTGCCAGTCACTATTCCAAGTACTAATGGCATAACAGTTAAAAAACAAATTTCTTCCCTCATAGACCTAACATTTCAAGGAGAGAAGATGAATGGATATATAAATCAAATATGTATTATGTATGTAAGAAATTGGCACTTTTGACCCCCAAATACATACTTTTAAAAAAATTTAATATATTATGTTAACTGGTGATTATGTGCTATTTAAAAAAAAATAGGAAGGAGGCCGGGAATGTTTAATTGGTGGGTTGGGAGGGGTGTGCAATTTTAAATAAAGTGGTCCAAGAAGGCTGCACTGAGAAAGTAGTATTTGAATAATGGCCTGGGAAAGGTGACTTGATGAGCCACACAGTTGTCTGGGGAAGAGCATTCTAGGTAATGGGAACAGCAGGTGCAAAGGCCCTGAGCAGGCACTTGCTAAAGTGTTTGAGTAACAGCAGAGAGGCAGAATCAAAGTGAACAAGTGGAGAGTATAAGATGAGGTCACAAATATCATCAGGGTCCACATGATAATAGGCCCAAAGACACCATTTTACAAATTTTGGCTTTTACCCCGTATGAGATGGGAATATTGGAGGGACTTCAGTAGTAAATGATATGATCTGACATTTTTAAGGTTCACTCTGGTTGTTGCTGTACAAATAACCGACTGCAGTGGGGAAATAATTGAATCAGGGAGAAATTTAGGAGGCTGCTGCAGTCATCCAGAAGAAAGAATGCGGTGTCAAATCAGGACAGAAGCAGAGAAGATGTTGAAAGTGGTCAGATTTTAAATAAAAGTTAAAGGTAATGCATATAGGATTTGCTGTTGGATCAAATGTGGTGTGTGAGAGAAAGATGTGAAGCATAACTCCATTAAGATCTAGGTAGAACAGGCTGCAGGGAAAAATCAAGAGTTTACATTCTGAAAAGTTAAATTTGAGACTCTTAGTAGATATTTCAGTACAGATGTTGCAATGGTAGTTGGACTTCAGTGGACAGATTAGGTTTCTAACAAAACATTTGAAAGTTGTCTGCATGTCAGTGACATTTAAAGCCATGAGCTTGGTAAGGGGGCATGGTGGGTCATGCCTACAATCTCAGCACACTGGGAAGCTTTGGTGGAAGGATCACTTAGCCCAGATACCACATGGCAAGATCCCATCTCTACAAAAAAAGTTAAAAAATTAGGCCGTCATGGTGGCACACACCTGTACTTCTAGTTAGTCCATAGGCTGAAGTGGGAGGATTGCTTGAGCCCAGGAGTTCAAGGTCCCTTCAGTGAGCTATAATTGCACCATTGCACTCCAGCTTGGGCAACAGAACAAGACTCTGTATCTAAAAAATAAAAAAAAGAAAGCCATGAACTTGAATTAAATATCAAGGCGAAAAATGTAGAGAAAAATGAAGTCCAAAATCTACTTCCTGAGTAAGATACTAGAGCCAGAGAGAAAGAGAAAACCAAGAGCATGTAGAATTCTGGAAACAAAATAAAGTGTTTCAATGAAGAAAAATGATCATCTTTATTAAATGCTGCTGATAAGTCAAGATGAAAACTAAAACTAAAAACTAATAACATTCCAAAGCAATCCGCATGTTCAATGCAATCCCTAAAAAAATTCCAAAGTCATTCTTCACAAAAACATTAATAGAAAAAATAATCCTGAAATTTACATGGAACTACAAAACACCCAGAATGCCCAAAGCAATCTGACCAAAAAGAACAAAGAGAGAGGTATCAATGCTATGTGACTTCAAAATATATTACAAAGCTACAGTAATTAAAACAACATGGTACTGGCATGAAAACAAACATACTAGCCAATGAAGTAGGATAGATGGCGTAGAAATAAACTCACATATCTATGGTCAAATGATTTTTGATAAAGATGCCAAGAACACCCAATAGAGAAAGAACACTCTCTTCACTACCTGGTGTTAGGAAAACTAGATATTCATACACAGAAAACTGAAAATGGACCCTTGTCTCACCCTTATACAAGAATCAACTCAAAATGGATAAAGATTTGAGTAGAAGGCCTCAAACTATAAAACTACTAGAAGAAAACAGAGAAAAAGCTTTATGACATTGGTCTGGGTAGTGATTTCTTGTATATGACCCCCAAATCACAGGTAACATAAGCAAAAATATACAAATGGAATTACATCAAACTAAACAGCTTCTGGACAGCAAAGAAAACAATAGAGTGAACGCACAACTCATAGATTAAGGAAAACATCTGCAAATCATGCATCAGCTAAGGAGCTAATATCCAAAACATACAAGGAACTCAAACTATTTCATAAGAAAAACAAATAACTCTATTTAAAAATGGGCAAAAGACTGAAAGAGACATTTCTCAAAAGAAGACATCCAAATTTCTAACAGACATTTCTAACAGACACCTGATAAAATTTCTCTAATCATCAGAGAAATGCAAATTAAAACCACAATGAGCTATCACCACATACCTGTTAGACTGTCCATTATAAAAAAGATGACAGATAACAAGTATTGGAGAAAATCTGGAGGAAAGGGAACCCTGATACACTGTTGGTGATATTGTAAATGAGTATAGCCATTTCAACAAAACAGTATGAAGATTTCTCAAAAAATTAAAAATAGCTCCAGAATGACTGTGGATGAGGACCTCACTTCAAAAGAGGGGGCTATGAGGTGTCAGTTGCCAGCACTCAGCAACTGGTGAATAAATGCTTCAGTCCTAAAGAACAGGATGTAGTAGCTCATCACAGGAGCCACTGCAATGCATCTGAGAGGAGGCTTCATATACTTTCCTCCTATCTATCTACACACACACAAACTCCTAGCTTTGCTTTTGCAATTTTGATGTCCTTGAGATTGGGAGCTGGAAAAATTATGTTCATGTACTGACTCGAAGACTAAGCTATTTAATTGGGAACAAGTCTCATAACATCTCTAGGTCTCAGGTTTCTTTTTACATGTAAAATTAGGAGACTGCAGATTTTAGATGTGGAAATTCTTATTCTTGCTCTCAGATTTTGGGATGGTTTGAAATTATATGAACTCAGTTTATAAATCATAAGACTTCTGAGATTTATAAAGTCTTATAAGAAAACTTAAAAATGTTCTACCTAACCTCTCCCTGGTTGTTCTCATTTGGACAAAACCTTGTTGAGACTGAACATAGGCACTTGGTTGCCTGTCATCACTTTATCTCGGTGCTTGTATTAGTTTTTTATGGCTGCTACAACAAATTACCACAAATGCGGTTGCTTAAAAGAATGGAAACTTGGCCAGGCACTGTGGATCATGCCTTTAATCCCAGCACTTTGGCAGGCTGAGGTGGGTGGATCAAGAGGTCAGGAGTTCGAGACCAGCCTGGCCAACATGGTGAAACCTCATCTCTACTAAAAATATAAAAATTAGCTGAACATGGTGGCATGCACCTGTAAGCCTAGCTACTCGGGAGGCTGAGGCAGGAGAACTGCTTAAACTTGGGTGGCAGAGGTTGCAGTGAGTCAAGATCATGTGCCATCGCACTCCAGCCTGGGCAACAGAGCAAGACTCCTTCTCAAAAAAAAAAAAAAAAAAAAAAAAACAGAAACTTACTTTCTCAAAGTTCTAGAGGCCAGAAGTCTTAAATCACTGTCACTGAGCTGAAACCAAAATCTCCTCTTCTGGTCTGTGTTCAGATCTCCCTCCGACTACTTTTTACAAGGATACATGTGATTACATTTAGGGTCCACCCTCATAATCCAGGACAATCTCCCCCATCACAACATCTTTAATCACATCTGCAAAGACCCTGCTTTAATATAAAGTAACATTTATAGATTCCAGAGATTAGGATGAATACATTTTTGTGGGGGTAATTTTTCAATCCACAGTGTTCAAAGGGGTTGATACCACACCTACTATGTACAACTTTAGGAGCAACCTGTATTTGTCAACGCAAACTAGGTTATTGTGATGGTTAATACTCACTGTCAATTTGATTGGACTGAAGGATTCAAAGTATTGCTCCCAGGGGGTATCTGCGAGGGTGTTGCCAAAGGAGATTAACATTTGAGTAAGTAGACTGGGAAAGGCAGACCCACCCTCAATCTGGGTGGACACAATCTAATCAATTGCTATCAAGCGGCCAGAATGAACTCAGGCAGAAGCACGTGGAAAGTCTAGACTGGTTAGTCTTCTGGCCTACATCTTCTCCCATGCTGGATGTCTCTGCCCTCAAACATTAGACTCTAAGTTCAGCTTTGGGACTCAGACTGGCTTCCTTGTCCTCAGCTTGCAGACAGTCTGTATGTGGGACCTCACCTTGTGATCTTGTGAGCCAACACTCCTTAATAAGATCCCTTATACATCTACATCTATCCTATTAGTTCTGCCCGTCTAGAGAACCCTGACTAACACAGTTACATTGTGGCAACAAAAACAAAACAGCCTGAAATCCCAGTGGCTTCACATATGAGAGCGTCTCTCCCACTCATGTCATCATCCAATGTGGCAGGACGGTTCTGTGTCCCCTCATCCTTCAAGGACTTGGGTGCTTTCCATCTTGGGACTCTGCTCTCCACTTGTTTCTTGGCATCTGTTCCAGTCAGTGGGCAGATGGGGGAAGGAGACAGAGAACTGTGAGGTCATAAGGAGAACACCAGTAGTCCCGGCCACAACACCTTTTGGCACCTTTTGCATCCTTCATGTGGTAGACTGTATCAATGTTCAAAATATTTGTTGCCTCACCGTGGGATGCCCTACCTGTTGACAGCCCTGTCTGGAGGAAGACTGTACATCTTCACCTGTGGAACTCAAGCTTGGCCATATAACTTGATTTGGCCAAGGAAAGGTAAGCAGAAGTGGCAACTCTGGCCAAAAGACTCTGGCCTTGACCAGAACTCACTTACGCGTCCACTCTTGTCTTTAAAGGAGCCTAAACAATGTCTGATCAAGAAGAAGAGGAGAATACAGATGTTGGGGGAACTCCAGCATCCTCTGCTACAATAATTGCCATGTTTTTTATACCTTTTCCTTTCTCCATGTGGGAGATCATATTATATTCAAAATATTTGCTGTCCCTCCTGGCAGCTCCCTCCCTCTCTTTGACATTCCTCCTTGAGAGAGGAGTAGACATCCTGACTATATCAAGCATAGCCGTGTAGATTGCTTTGGCCAGTGAAATAGGAGCACGTACCACAAGCGTTCTTTTAGAAACTAGCACATGGTTCAGCCATCTCTCGTTTCTCTCTGCTATGAGACAGATAAAGTATGCTCTATCTACCTAGGTCCTGGAATACAGACAGCATGGGGCAGAACTACAGTCAACCTGCCATGGACATGTTGTGTTAGTTAGAAATTAATCATTGATGCTGTAAAACACTCAGATTTGGAAGTCTCTTGTTAACAGAACATAAACTGAGAAAGACATTTCATCATGGCTCAGGGTTTATCAGTGATAAATTCATGAACTAGAGATGAGCTAAACTCAAAAAATATAGATTCTCCCACAATTTTCTCAACTCATTCAGCCACCTTCGGTTCCTAAATGTGTCACTTTTTCCAGATGTCTGTTTTTTTCCTTTAAAAAATTGTATTGTTCTCTTTGTTTCCTTTAGCTATTTCTTCCCTTTCTTTGTCCAAATCACTAAAAGTGGTCTCTGAACATTTAGGTGGAACTAGAAACTCAGATTTACACATTTGAAATTTCTTTATCTGGAATCACTTAAGCATTTCAATACTGTAATTCAACGGTATGCCAAAGTTAGCTCATACGAGTTTACAGAGTTTATTGTTAATTTTTTAGGAATGTTGTGAGTAGTTGTCAAACAGCCATTATTACATATTTGTAAAATTAGATTTAAAACAAAAGCAATAAATGCTCAAAACTCATCACTTGTTAATAATTTCACTAGATTTTACTATTGTCAATGTTCTTGAGGTTATTTTTCTGTATAGTGATGACAGTAGGTAATAATAGGCTAGTGGGCATCTTTGAAAGTTTGCATCTAGTGATTTCAGGTTAGTGGCTTAAAATCAGATATGATGGGAATACACCACAGAAATTAGTGTACTTCACAAATCAGGGCTTTTTGTTGAACTTTTACCAACACCCCATTATATGTAGTTGGCCCTCCGTATCCACAGGGTGAGGGTTGGCTCCAGGACCCCTAATCGTACCAAAATCCATGTATGCCCAAGTCTCTTATATAAAATGGCATAGTGCAGTCACTTTCCATATACAGGGTTCTGCATCTTCAGATTAAACCAAACATGGAAGGAAAACACATACAGTGGATCCTCCTGGATTCACCCGGTTGGTTGAGTCCATGAATACAAAACCTGTGGCTATGGAGGGCTGGCTGTATACTCTTAAAAAGCTATCTAAATCTTAAGTCTCAAACTGAGCAGAGCTACTTTTAGAGAACTACAACCTCTCAGCTTTCAGAAGATACTTTCTACATCTCCAGTAAAAATATTTATGGAATTGTCATTTTCTTATTTTTGTGATCTTTTGGGAACACTCTGATAAAAGAACTGAACAATGGTGAATTACATCTAAGTCTGTTAGAACTAATTCACTGCTCAAAAAAGAGATCAACAGAAAATAAAGGGAGATAAAATTCAGTAGGCTAATAAGATGATTGAATTTTCTAGCAGGGTTAATTCATTTATAATAATGAAGAGGATCTGTACTACTGGGGAAGAAAAAAGCTTTCATTATATAGGAAAGTGTTTACATTATGTATATCTATTGCTGTGATTTCAATCTTTGAGAAAAACCAAGGCTTTCATGAGCTAATCATCTTCCTTATCTTCATATTCTGGCTAATTGGTAATTATAAGTTGCCTATTTTAAAACAGGATCTAGGACACAATGAGAATTTTTCGAAAGTTAAATCAATTTGGGCTGAATGCCCAGAAAAATTAAAAATTTAGTGTAACACTCCTGGGATCTCTATGTGTATGTGTATGTGTCTATGATTAGGTTTATTAGACAAAACTAATTGAAAAGAAGGTATCTGGAAATTAAATCTCAAATAATATTAGTCAGAGATAAGGAAGCATATTTATAATCAAAGTTCATTGGACAAAAAAGTCTACAAGTAACATAATCTAAGGTTTAAAAAAAAAATTAAGGTGTTAAAGTTGCCTGCATTTAAAATTAATACCTAGAGACAGAAAACCTACTCCTTAAACCTGATACTAAGAAATATGCTTATTAATGGAGTCAGGGGTAGAAAAAGTTTTAAGGGGGAGAAAATAAAGACACAAGCAAAGGGTATAGCAGATGGAGATAGACATTCAAAGCAGGAGAGAGAAAGAGTAGGAAAGATAAAGCATTTAGGACATATTCCAAGGAATATTCTTAGGCTATGGTCATCACAGTGGGTTGTCTACCTGCCCTTTGGGTAATTGACTACCACGACTCTCAGCTGCTTAAGTGTATAAGCTTCTTAAAGGCCATTTTTTTGTTTTATTCACAGTGCCTACTGTAGTGCCCTGCATGTCAGAGACATCCTATAATTTATTACCTAATTAGTTAAGATCTATTCTGGGAACTTCAGAGGCTCAGCTTTGAATGGATCAAACCAGAAGAACAAAGCCAATACATACCCTGCCACTGATTATCTGTGACCACAGAAGTATATTCATGTTAGATACTTGCCAAAAGATCTGTATCATATATATATATATATAAAACCATTCTCATTCTCATATCACTGACTCATTCTCATGACCAAGGTCTTAAATCCAGTCTCTTAAAATCCAATCCTCCAAATCCTTAGGGGGAGCTTTTCCAGACCACCTGAGCAACAGTGGTCCCGATAGAAAAGATAAAGATAGAATTCTGTTACTAATGTAAAATAACTCAAGCTTTGACAACCAAAGTAATGAAGAAAAGTCTCTGCTGGGCACGGTAGCTCACACTTCTCATCCCAGCACTTTGGGAAGACGACGCAGGCAGATCACGAGGTCAAGAAATTGAGATCATGCTGGCCAACAGTGAAACCCCGTCTCTACTAAAAAATACAAAAATCAGCTGGGCGTGGTGGCGCGCGCCTGTAGTCCCAGCTACTTGCGAGGCTGAGGCAGGTGACTTGCTTGAACCCGGGAGGCAGAGGTTGCAGTGAACTGAGATCGTGCCACTGCACTCCAGCCTGGCGACAAAAAGAAAAGAAAAGTCTCCACAAGCCTCATCCATTGACATTGCCTCTCAGCGCTGTTTGCTCCTTGTGGCCACCAGTCAGGAGAGAGAAGCTCCAGAATGAAGAACTGATAAATCAGAAGAGGGAGCAGGTTGTGAAATTGCCCAGCCCTCCTGTGGTTGTTGCTGTGACTTCTGCAACCTATTTTAATCTCTCCAAACTGATATTAATCTTCTAAGATTTTCAGAGCTAAAGAAGCATCTTGGTTTATTCTAGGAGGTGTGGCTATCCATTAGCAATGGTGAAGAGAGCCATCTATTATTTTTTAAAAATCCCTTAATCTCTGCAAGCTTTAGTTCCTCGTCTCTAAAACCTGAATAATGGTCCCTAGGTCATTAGATTAATAGAGATGACAAATGTGCAACAGTTAGTCTAGTTCTTGAAATAATAATCCTTAATTCAGGGTAGCTATACAGTCAAAATAAAAGTTCTGCCACTAAGTGTTGCTTAATCCCTTCAAATTTTCTTTCATATGTACTCCTTCCATTTTAGACCAATGGCTCTTATCCTACCAAATTCTTTCCTTCCAAGGTCTCCTTCCTTCCAATTGTTCAGCATAGCCTTCCTGGCATGCTGTTTAAGGAAATACTGACACCTGCTGCTTCAAGTTCAGGCTCTTCTTCCTCCCTTTCAAGGCTCTGTTTTTCTTGGCTCTTTTCCCCCTCAATTTCCTTAGTTACACATTTTGCCAATTTTTCCCAGACACTGAAACATGCTTCCATTACTCAGAACAACCTAGCTCCTGTTACCCACATTCCCCTTAATACGCCATTCTTAATCTTACTACTGTTTTTTCCTGTTTTTACACTCCCTCCTAGAGGGCCCTTTAAAGAAAAGGTCTTCCTCAACGTTCAAGGCCAGTTAAATTACACATCCCCCAGATGACTCTCTTTATCTCCTCAAGGTTATTTCCACTTCACTTTTCCCTGCCTTCTGTGTACTTTTTTATTTCGTTGCTACTGTACAATCTAGAAGCTTATTTTATAACCTCAAGAAAATTATAAATGTTAGGAAGGCAAAAATTACATGATTCATTTATTTTGCTGGCTGAGGCACTAAAGTGTTCATTAAAGATTTGGTTGCCTGAAAATAGCAAGCCTAAAATGAAAGCTTGCATTGATTGAGGATTTACTTTGTGTCGGTCACATGCCCTTTATACTTTATCATTGTCCAAAAAAGCTGTTGTGATAGTTATGAATTCTTGCCATTTGTAAATGAGGAATCTGTGATTCAGCAACATTAAGTCACATGCCCAGGGCTATTGCGTCAGTCAGCCACTCAACAACTATTTGCAGAGAGTTTGCATTTTTCTCTCTTGATTTCCTCAAGTGCACAACAGTTGATTAGACACATTGATCTTTCTTCTCTCCTTCAAAGGCCACAGTTCATTCCCATCTAAAAGCCCTTGCACGTTCTATTCCTTCTCCTTAAAAGGATCTTTCCCCCAGTCTTCATATCATTGCCTCATTCTTGTGACTGAGGGATTAAATCCAGTCTCTTAAAATTAATCCCTCAAATCCTCAGGGAGACCTTTCCAGACCACCTGAGCAACAGTGGTCCCTAATCACTCCCCCACCGTATCATCCGATTTAGTCTCCTTCATAACAAGAGTGGAGGTCTGAAATTATCTATGATTATTTACTAACTGTGAATAAATGTAAACCCCTGCCATCGTGAAATTTTGTATATTACATTTAGACTGTTCCAAGGCAAAAGCTCATTCTCTGTCATTAAGATGTGCTCCTTAAAATGAGGAACCTGAGTCGCAGGAGTAGTATTATCTATATTTTCACTAAAAAAAAAAACCCTGTTACTCTTTATTTGTTCCATTCACCTTTAAGTAACTTTTTTTTTCCTATTTTCAGTCAAAATGTAACATATAATTATTCAAATTATAAAATTAATATGAAACACTGTATTAGTTTGTTCTCATGCTACTAATAAAGACATACCCTGAGATTGGGTAATTCATAAAGGAAAGACGTTTAAAGGACTCACAGTTCCACATGGCTGGGGAGGCCTCACAATCACCGCAGGAGGCAAAGGAAGAGCAAAGGCACATCTTAAGATGGCAGCAGGCAAGAGAGTATGTGTAGGGAAACTCCCTTTTATAAAGCCATCATGTCTCATGAGACTTACTATCATGAGAACAGCATGGGAAAAACCCACCCCCATGATTCAGTTACCTCCCAGCGGGTCCCTCTCTTGACATGTGGGGATTATTACAATTCCAGGTGGGATTTGTGTGAGGACACAGACCCAAACCATATCACATATGAAATAGGTAAAGAATGATACAGTATTAGCAGTTTTATATGGGTCAACCAAAGAGTCTAGCTTTAGATACTGGTAATCTCTAGACATCAGTTACAATTTCCTAGACCCCAGATTGCTTTCCCTTGAGTTATCAGACTTGAGGGAAAAAAAATCCTCTATAATAATTTACTTTTCTGAACAGATGGGAGACACTTTCTACGTCATTCAAAATAAAATTAATGTGCTAAAGAAAATTCTGCTTTACCTTTGCTATGCTTTAGAGAAATGCAAGTTGTGAAATAGTTAAACATCAGCTTGATAGTGTAGATAAAAAAGGGAAAACACTTTGAAATAGGCATGGTTAATGGTTCCTTTTTAAAAGCAAAATCTAACTATAGGCACATACACACTGAGACACAGTGCATCCATCAACCTTAGAAAAAGGTTTCTGGTCTGAGTATTGACATGCAGGGTACTGGCAGAGCTTGAGATAATGGAGCAGCTTTATTCCTAGAGTGCTGTTTTTAACTGAAACTTCATTGATGTATGCGAGGTTTCTTGAGAGAAAATAACAGATCAAAAATGATTGGATTTCTATATATTGCAGGAGATTTTCTTTCCTATACAAATTATGTGAAATATTCCTATAGGTTACAAGATTTCACAAATTCTAACCTCAGACAATTTTAGATTATTCATGCAGATGATCCAGTGTGTGGATTATTTGTCACATTCTTTTTAATTCTTGCTTAGCATCTACCTAACAACTGACCCACTTCTGAACTAACCCTCTTTTCCTGGATAGCCACCAACATTACTTCAAGGAATAGTAGCTTAAGTAACTCCAGGTTGAAAAATAAAATCTTTTTAAGTTAAAAGTTATTCCACACACTTTAAAATATTTTGAAATTTTATATTATGTTAGGTCATTTATGACTCTATATTCCTTCACTAAGGTGTCTTTTACCATTTTTATTTGGAATGTTAAGATTCAATGTTCTCAATGTTTATTTACTCCCTTCAAAGAAGCATGAATAGACTTGAGATCCACTTAGGAGAGGTATCACTGTGTAAGCTGAAAACCTTCAGGTTTAAATTGCAGTCATAGTGTGCTGAAATAGAACAGTACATTTCTTCATTCATCAGCTTCATAAAAATAAGAACTAATATCTTTAATAAAAGCAGCTGAACATTAGTAACATTGCCAACAACTAGGATTAAAAAGTACAACAAAATCTAAAGAAATATAAAAAATATATGTATAACACTAATTAAACCACAGTTAATTGAATGTTGGGTTTGTCCTCATAAAACATGGGAATGATTCTTTCCAGCTCACAAAATTTGGGTTTAGGGACTAGTTGAGCTTGTCCTCAATCGAGATTTTCATATATTTGAATTTAAAAAGCCTGGAACTGGCCATTCGTTTTTGCCTAGCTTGACACTAGTATAAAAATCTTCCTGAGGAGAATTCTTTGTAGGTTGAATGCTTTGAAAACCCCCTTGGAAACAGGGCCCTGGAACCTGGCACAAAGAGAAATATATGGAGCTGCTTCCAGGAAACAAGAAGAGAAATGCATTTGTAATAAAGCTTGCTGTTTCCTTAGGAAGAGTACTGGCAAGGGTAGAAAGACCTGGAAGAAATACACAAGTTTTGTGAGGCCATGTGCTGCAATATGTGTTACATGTTATGATGGGTTGTATTGCATCCCTCCCAAAATTCATACGCTGAAGTCCTAATCCCAGCATATAAGAATATAACATTATTTGGAGATAGGGTCTTTACAGGAATAATCAAGTTAAAATGAGGTCATTGTGGGGGGGCGGGGTTCCTAATCCAATATAACTAATGACCTTATATAAGGAGAATTTGGGACCTGAAGACACGTACAGGCCAATATGTACATCACAAAACAGATCCTTCCCTCATAGCCCTCAGAAGGCATCAACCCTACCAACACCGTAATTTTAGACTCCTATCCTCCAGAACTGTGAGACGATACATTTCTGTTCTGTTCTCTAAGATACCCAGTTTGTGGCACTTTGTTACACGACCCTTGCGAATAATACACATGGCATGGGGATGTTACACACAGACCCGGCTGCACAAGATCTTCAGTAAAATCTTTAGCTGGCACCTTGATCTTGGACTTTGTGGGCTCCATAATTATGAGAAATAAATTTCTGTTGTTTATAAGTCACCCAGACTACATTGCATATTCATTCTTTCAGTGCAACAGAATCATTTATTGGGAATGTAAAAAGTCTCTGAATTCCAGATATTGTAAGTATGTGATAAAAAGAAAGAGAATACAAACTGATAGCCAACAACTGAGTTATTCTAGTTTCTCCTTACTTTATATTGTACCATGAAAAAACTCTACAATGGAAAGAAAATTCTGCAGCTTTTTCCCATCTCTCTTCTTCCTTTCCACCTCCTCATTCCTTTTTAAGTCTCTATATTTTTATGAAGCAAGGTATTGTAGAGAGAGTCTGGGTCTTAAAATCAGGCAGATAAGTATTTAAATTCCAGCTCTGTTACTTAAATTCTCTGAGGCACAGTTTCATGATGTGTAAAACAGTGACAAAACTTTCTTTAAAAATCATTGTCATTAAATAAAAGGAACAGCAAAAGGCTAAAAACATTACAAGGAAGCAACCAGCCAAATCTAAAATATAGAATATGCTTCATGGGAAGTGGCCATGTTTCCTTAACAAAAATAAATGGCACAAAAAGGGCAGAAGGGCACTTAAAGATTAAAAAGAGAGAGACATACTAGCCAGATGCTGGGTGCTATGGTCTCAATGCATTTCCCCAAAATCTGTATGTTGAAATCCCAACCCCAAGCTGATGGTATTAGGAGGTGGTAAGGAGGCAGGTAGAAGTGATTAGATTATCTCCTAAAAAATGGGATTAGTGTTCTTATAAAAGAGGCCCAGAGGACTGCCTTGCCCGTTCTACCACATGAAGACACAGCTAGAAGGCACAGTCTATGAGGAATTTTACCTTCCTCAGACACCGAATATGCTGGCACCTTGATCTTGGACTTTGCAGGCTCCATGACCATAAGAAATAAATTTATGTTGTTTGTAAGTTACCCAGACTAAGGTAGTTTGTTATTGCAGCCTGAGGACTAAGATATTGTGTATATAACTTGTCTGGATCCTGATTTAAGCAAACTGTATTAGGCCATTCTTGCATTGCTATAAATAAGTACCTGAGACTGGGTAATTTATAAAGAAAATAGATTTCATTGGCTCATCATCCTGCAGACTTTACAGGAAGCATGGTGCTGGCATCTGCTCGACTTCTAGGGAGGCCTCAGGAAATTTACAATCATGGCAGAAGGAAAAGGAGGAGCAGGTACATCACATGGAAAAAGCAGGTGCAACAGAGAAGAGAGAGAAATGGATGGGAGGTTCCACACACTTTTAAACAATCAGATCTCATGAGAATTCACTATCATGAGGGCAGGACCAAGGGGATGGTGTTAAACCACATATGAAAAATCTGCCCCCCATGATCCATTCATCTCCCACCAGGCCCCACCTCCAACACTGGGAATTACATTTCAACATGAGATTTGGGTGGGGACAAATATCCAAACTATATCACAAAGAAACTATAAAAGGATTTTTTAAAAATTAATTGGGGAGATTTGAATATAAATAAATGGTAGGTAATATTAGTAAACTGTTTCTTTGATTTCATATGCAATAATGGCATTGTGGCTAATTTTTTTTCTAAATGCCCTTATATGTTACAAACATATTAAGTATTTATATGAAATGTCTGATTTGCTTAAAATGCTATACGAAAAAAAGTGAAAGTAAAGTTGAATCAGAAATGGGATAATAATTATTGAAGTTAGGTGATATCTAGAAGTTTTATTATTCTCTTTATCTTTGCATGTATTTCAAATTTTCCATAACAAAATTTTAAAAATATTTTAAACATATAGAGTAGAAATGTGTTAAATGTAACTTTTCTTCCCCTTTGATAAATTTGTATATATTTTGGGACCAGTAAATAGCCTTTCATTTCTATTACATAAAGAGAAAAATTCCCCCCCCCCCCCAAAAAAATAAGTTTTTGCTTAACATGTATTACTATCACCCATTGAGTAACCAGTGAGCTCATCAAAGTTTTTCAAATGCTTTAACAAAAAAGTTTCTCAAAACAAACTTATATGGGAAAATGCAGCCTGAAAATAAGAAAGGCTGTCACCCACATATTAGAAATTTCAAACATTTTCTGTTCTTCATAAGGCAAAAGGGAATGTCTGAGGCATGTGCACATGGAAGGCTCCTAGCTTCTTCTCTTATGGGAGAGAAATGTGCTCAGGAAGAAAATGGAAGGGACTCTAACTAAGCCCTGTGAGCTCCCCACCACTCAGGGGAAGAAAGGATTGTAGTAAGCCACACAGAAACAGCAACAAAGACAAACCACTTTCCAACCTAGGACCTGGCAAAAAATATACTGTGTTAGGAAAGGAATGAAAAGTCCCTGTGGCTGGTGCATGGAGTACAGGACATTTGAAATTGACAGTACATTTTATAACTTTAAAAGCTTTACATATTTAGTATAGAAAATTTAGAGAGGTATACCTGGTTACAAAGAAGAAAGTAAAAGTCACCTATAATTTTATACCCTAGAAATAACCATGAGTAATGTTTTATGGATATTACCTTTAGACCTTTTGTTTATATACATAGAGCTAAAACATATGGAAATGTTGTCAGTGAAATTCAGATTATACAGAAAACATTTATATATTGCAGTTAGCAAGTAATTTTAGTGGCTGCATAATATTCTATTGCTACAAATCATGCAGAACAGAGAGTAGAGAATGATGTGAACTTGAGCACATGTACGATTACTCCTGAATCACCGACCCCTTCCCCAATTCTAAAACCAATAATGTTAATTACATAAAATGAGAGGACAGCATCAAGGCTGGGAACTAGAAAGAGAGTCATGAAAATGCCAGAAGCATCAAAGAACTTCTGCTAGGTAGATTAAGGAAGACGGACTAAAGATGACTCATCACAGAAAGTTCAAGGTGGAGCTCCAAGGCCTCTCAAACACTCAGGGGCTAAGAGGCCACAGAAAATTTCCAGATGAAAATCCGATGAATAAGCAAAACTCCAGGAAAAATGCCAAGGTAGTGGAGGCAGTGGGTAACGAACAGATATCATGTGGCAATACTGAATGTAGTTATCTCCAGAGGACACTTCTCAATATCACCATTGTTCTTGGTAAGTGAATACTTCGCTTTTTCTCCTGCTTCTCTCAAGTAATTGACCACGAATTAGCTTTGAGATTTCTGTTTAAAGGCAGGTGTCCATCTGTATCCAAACAAATCAGGAAACCCAACAACAATTCTCCCTGTTTCCAGAGATAATTTCATGCTTGGTCTCAATGCTCACTATTTAAGAGAAGAAATAAATGGAAAATAGATATAGATAATAGGGCCTGTAAAAGAAATCTCTAACTGAAGTGGAGTCAACAAGGTCAGAAGCAGAAAATATTTTTATAATATTTAATGCAGGAAAAGTATTTCAGATGTAAGCTGGAAAAAACATTGTTTCTACAAAAATAAAGATGCAAATTGAGACAATAAGTCAAAGGACAGAGATAAAAGAGAACCGACTAATTGGTGAGCAGCAGTGCAAAGGAAGGCATGTGAGATCAGGAATGATTTGAAATGAAACAGGTAATAATGGAATGTCAATACTTAATTCATTAAAATTTCTAGTGTTTAATAAGCTCCAGAGAACAAAATGAACTGTGTGAAAGTCAAATACAGAGTTTGGCCTTGAAAAAACCTCCCAGAATACAGTGGAAAAGAAAAACCAGTGGCAATGATTAGAGAGAAGATTGAGAACAGACAATCAAAACTCTACATACAGGAAAATTTGTATTTCTCACGACTGGTACAAATGAAAAATTGTCCATATCCAAAGAGATAACAGACAAAAAACACATCTAAACTCAAGAAAATTCTGAATCAAGAATAAAAATAATTTGTCCTGTGCTAGAAAAATCGTCATTAGAAAGAACTAATAATTATAAATAGCCTGGTAGAATTCTTGAACTTCACAGTGACCATAAGCACCTGTGTAATAGTCTGTGCATGTAGAGGATAACTCAGTTTTGGGAAGTTGTGATCTAGGATTTAGACATTTACCAGTTCATTCACACGTAACGCAGCAAGACTGTCTCAGATATCAATGACTCTCACCCCATGAGAAATAACTACAACATCTCTCCAGCAACTAGGAAATGATTCAAAATAAAAACCCAGGTAAGAAAATCACTTATGGAAGGAACACCACTCAGCAATGAATCTTCAGAAATCCTTACAATGTCCTCCTTGCTCAGCCTCACAACTTCACCGCTTTCCAGTTTTCCTGACACTCTCTTTTGCTGCCTCTTCCTCCACCCCAACTTTCAGTGTTGGAATTCCTTGGGATTCTTGGTCCTTTTGTCCTATACAGTGGCACCCATTCTGATAGCTTGAAAGACCATGTATACACTTACGACTGTCAGTTTATAGCTCCAGGACACTCTAGACTCATCAGTCCAGCTGCTATTTGACATCTCAGCTCAGGTATCTCATACACATCTCAAACTTAACATGTCCCAACAAAATTTTCTTCAATGTCATTCCACTTCATGTAGTCTTCCCTAACTCAGCAAAAAGCACCACAAAGTTGTTAAACCAGAAGCCTAGGAGACATCCTTTAGTCCTCTCTCTCCTCTCTTCAACCTCCATATTCAATCTGCCAACCAAATTTTTCCATTCTATATGCAAAATATATATCTTGAAACTTTCCGGTCTTCTCCCACCCCAGGGCCATTATTCTAAACCAATCCACCATTGCCTGTCACTCTGACTACCCCAACAACTTCCTAGCTGATATCCCTACTTCTACCCTAAAGAGCTTTTAACATATTCTCTATGCAGCTGTCAAAAAATATGTTTTAAAACTCAAATTGGATAATTTCATTTCCCTGCTTCATATTCTCCAATGACTTTCACTGCATTACATATAACATTCAAACCCGTAGGAAAAGCTTATGTGCCCTATAAAATCTGTTACCATTTCTACTCTACCACAGTTGATGCCTCTCTATGTAATTGCTCACCAGGCTCCAGCTTCTGCAACTCTGAACATTTCCAGAGCATGCCAGGTTCTGTTCCCACTTTAGGACACATAGATGGAATATGTAGTTTTCGTATACATTATTCTCTGTCACCCACGATCTGCATGCTCTCATTTACCACAGTCACCTCCTCCACTGCCATTTCCTATCCCAATACCCTACTATTTCCTTCAGTGGCCTTACCACTGAATTGTTTTGATTATTCTGCAATTATTTTGATTATTCATCTTTTCTTTGTTTTCTTCCTGTCTCTGCCATAAAAATAAAACCTTCCTCAGGACAGAGTCTATGCTTTTTTTCACCATTTTATCCCCAGGAATTTAGCACATTGGAGAGGCCAATGGATATATGTTAAAATACACTGAATGAATGAGTGAATGGATGGATGCTGAAAACATAGTTGCAAACAGAATACTTAGATTTATAGTAAAACAGCTTTTGATTCAACAATCCCACTACTGGGTACATATCCAAAGGAAATTAGAACAGTATGCCAAAGAGATATCTGTACTCTCATGTTCATTACAGCATTATTCACAATAGCCAAGATATGAAATCAACCTAAACCCATCAATGAATAAATGGACAAAGAAAACATCGTGTTTATGTGTATGCGTGTGTGTGTGTGTGTGTGTGTATGTATATATGTGTATATAGATATATGTATGTGTGTACATATAACATACATATATATACACACATACAATGGAAGATTATATACCCTTAAAAAAGAATAAAATTCTGTTATTTGTGACAACATGGATAAATCTGGAGTATATTACATTAAGTGATATAAGTCATACACAGAAAGACAAATACTGCATGATCTCATTCATTAGTGAAATCTTTAAAAGCTGAACTGATGGAAGCATAGAATAGAATAGTAGTTACCTGGGGCTGGATGGAGAAGGAGATTAGGGTGATAATAGTCAAAGGATACAAAATTTCAATTAGATAGGAGGAATACCCTGAAGATGTCTCTTGTACACCATGTGACTATAGTTAATAACAATGTTTTGTATTCTCAGAAATTGCTGAGAGTAAATTTTAAGTGTTCTCACCACAAAAAAAAAAGATAAGTATGTAAGGTAATGCATATGTTAATTAGCTCATTTTAGCTTTCCATAATGTATACATGTATTAAACCATCATATTGTACATGATAAATAATAAAGTTAAAATGCTTGATGAAAATAAATTACCAAAGCTGACTCCAAGTGCTATCCAATCTAACAACTATGGAATGTAAGAAAGTAGAACCACCAAAGAACTATCCCTGAAAATAACATGGGATCCACATTTTTTTAAAAGACAAACTTTACTGATTAGCCTTTTGAAAGACAAATCATTCCTACAGATGCTTTAAAGGATATTTTCAAAAGCATTAAAAACATGAAAAATATAACAATTCATTTTACAGTGTTAACATTAGCAAAGAAAGAAAATATCAAGGAAAGAAAAACTGTAGAGCAAATTGATTTAGGACTAAAATACAAAGCATCCTGAATCAAACAAACAAAAAGAATCCATAACAGTGTTTTTAAAGGTTAGCACACACCATGACCAAATAAAGACCATTTTAAGAATGTAAAGATAGTTTCCTCTTAGGAAGTCTAGCAATCAAATTCATCACATTAATATGATAGTGAATAAAAATCATAAAATCATCTCAGTAGATACACAAAAGGTATTTAATAAGATTCTACAAAATTTTAAAATAATAAATTCTGAGAAAAATAAGAATAGGACAACAATTTCTTTTTTAACTGTTATTTTAAGTTCAGCGGTACAAGTGCAGATTTGTTAGATTGGTAAACTTGCGTCATAGGGGTTTGTTGTACAGATTATTTCATCATCCAAGTATTAAGCCTAGTACCCATTAGTTATTGTTCCTGATGCTCTCCCTCCTCCCACCCTCCACTCCCCAAAAGACCCCAGTGCGTATTGTTCTTTTGTGTGTAGGACAACATTTTCTTGCCATGACTTAAAACCTATCACAAAACAACAATCGGGATCTTGTTGAATGATAGGGAGTAGACTCATCCCTATAAGAATCTGAATACAGGCCATGACTGTAATCCTAGTACTCTGGGAGGCTGAGGTGGGCGGTCACTTGAGGTCACGAGTTCGAGACCAGCCTGGCCAACACGACAAAACCTGGTCTCTACTAAAAATACCAAAAATAGCTGGACGTGGTGGCTGTACCTGTAGTCCCAGCTTCTCGGGAGACTGAGGCACAAGAATTGCTTGAACCCAGAAGATGGAGGTTACAGTGAGCTGAGATTGTGTTACTACACCCCAACCTTGGCAACAGAGCATGACTCTGTATCAAAAAGAGAATCTGAATACAAGGATGCCTGTCAACATCATTCTGAAAGTACAATCAGTGAAATCATTAAACAGGGAAGAATACGAATATTATAGATGGGGTAGCAAGCCTATTATTATGACTATCTACCTAGATACCACCAAAGGGAACAAATGAAATTTGACTACACCTATTAGAGAAGCTCAAAACTATGACTTGTTACAGAATTAACATAACACGATTCAATTCCTTTCCTAGGTAATAATAACTGTCAAAAATCTAGATATGGAAAATTATCTCATTCATAATACAACCAAAAATATAAAATGCCAGGGAGAAAATATTAATGATACGTGGCATCTTTATAAAGAAAACTGCAAAACTTTACAGAGAAACATCAAAGAAGATGTGAATAAATTGAGACATCATGTCTTTGGATACAAAGCCTTAACAGAGTTTTTAGTTATCTCAAAATTAATGTATGAATGTAACAAAATCATATACAATTTAGCATAATAGTTAAATGTACAGTCTTAGGAGATGAGACACTAGGCAGGTTACTTAACCTCTCTGAGCTGTTTTCTCAGCTTAGAAATAGTCATGAAAGAATATCTGTCTGGTAGAATTGCTGCAAAGGTTTAACAAAACAGTATATACAAAACCTTTAGCACTGTGTCTGCCCTCTTGTTAGGATTAATAATGTTTGCTATTTTTAATTACTATTATTTCAACTAAGTCAGGGCTTTAAACATTTTCTGCAAAGATATAGATAGTAAATATTTTTATCTTTGCAGGCCATATAATCTCTTTCACATATTCTTCTTTCCTGTTTGTTTACAACCCTTTAAAAGTATACAAACTATGCTTAACTTGGGTCTGTATAAAAACAGGCGGTGGGTCAGATTTGGCCTGTGGGCTATGGTTTGCTGACCTATGTTCCAACCAAGTAAAAGAAATGTAATATCACTAATAATCAGAGAAATGCAAATTAAATACAAATTACCAGATGGGAAATGTTTTATTTTAAAATATGGTGTTTATAACGATATGTGGAAATGGGCACTCATGCGCTATTGGTGAGTTTATGACTAGTAGCCAGTTCTTATGGAGATATTCTTATATGTTTGAATAAGGATGTTTATCACAAGTTTATTTGTAATGTTGAAAAATCAATAACACTTAAATGTCTAACCATAGAGGACTGTTTAATTAAATTACAGTTCCTTTATACAGTAGAATAATATTCAAGTATTAGAAATAATGACAGATCTCGTATAGCCTTTTAAAAATTGGAAAACAGAAGATTAAAATAGTTTTATCAATAACTCATACAAGAGAGCTGATGGATGAGTTAGATTAAGTAACTCCATATTCAGAAAACACAGCTGAGAATGACTCGATGTCTCTCAATAAACCTGGACACTGCCTTCAGTGGATACAACAGAAGGAAAAACCCAACCTCAAGTGCAACCATGACAGTCTACCAGGAGCAAACTCCTTCATTTTTAGGAATGTCTCTTTTCAAAATCTTTTTTAAATGTTGTGGTCCAATGTAACTGATTTTTCAGGTTCCCTTGTTATTCTTAAAGACTTTCCAGTCCATTCAAGGCTACTGAAAAATGTGTGGCATTCATGGAATAGTATTTCTGTTTTCTGGGAAGGACCATCAGTTTTTCTATTTTTTTTAATATACAGTGTACACTCTCAACTTTGGACAAGGTTTTGTTTTTTCAAGGCTAGAAAAATTGAAGCATACAAAATTCATCATCACCTATTTGAAAAGCCACCTATTTTTGTAACCTCATTGACTTTGTGGCCTGGCCTCTAGATACTACATAGGTTTTCTACTCCTGTAATGTTCCAAAATCTTTATCCCATAATCTGTACCCAGCCGCTCAGAGGCCCGCACTTTAGAATGTAGCCCAAATATCTAAGTGTCTAGCAAATTCATGCCATTGAAGATAAGTAGTGTGTTACTTCTCTGAGGTAACCAATAGACGTTTAACTGTCAGCCTCCAGGGACAATGACTTACCTGCAGCAGTGTCTTTGTCCAATGATTAAGTTTTAGGCAACTTGGCAGGGTGACTGAGTAAGATAACTACAAAGCCTTTAATGTGAGGTGCCTATATGGAAAGCTTCATTCTGAAGAAATCTGCACTCGGGTATTGTTAGTGTATTTCCTTCGTTAAGGTCCTAACGTTTGCTGGTTTTGGTTTTAGTTTTTTGTTTGCTTGTTTGTCTTTTCTGAGAGTTCCTGACATCCTCCCCCACCTCCCCACTGCCCAGTGTAACCAAGGAGAAAACAGAGACACCTGGGCACCTAGGGAGTTGTTTCGTATTGTTTTGTTTATATCTATCTATTTAAAGTAGCGAATGCACTGGAGGTTTAGATGAGCACCCCTTATGAGTCAAAACAATAAAAATTTGATGCTAATGCAAGCATAGAGGTGGAGAAATCCAGATGGGATGGTGGTAGCTTTACCAAAAAAAGAAAGAAAAAATAATAATGAGAAATGAGCAAACATAAGTGGTCAAGCTACAAGACCTTGGGTATAATTCTAAGATGAGCAATTCTATGCGTGACCTTCAGAGGAAACTTACCTATTTCATGATTTGTTGACAGGCTGGTGTTTGACATTTTGACTAAAGGACCTAGTTACATTGTGAAAAGAGGCAGATACCCTTTAGGTAAGGAATATAAACAAATGTCTTCAACCCAGACATTTTTGAAAGAGCTCAAGAGACTCCCACTAAAGTGCATGAGTATTTTTGAAAAAGAAGATATTTTAGAACCTATGATCTTGCTGTTAAATTATGTTTTTCAGACTTACATAGAAAAATACAGTGGATACAATTTGATCATTTAATCCAAGAATTAGAAAAACACAGCTACTGTAAAGGAAGAGACCAGAGAAATAAAAAGGCAAGAAGAATATGAATGAAATGTTTAAACTTCAACCTATTTTTTTCAAATATATAGACCCCTTGAAATTTCTAATCAAGAACAAAGAAAACATAGAGGGGAGATTAATGTTTCTACTTATCTTTACCATAAGGGACATTCGGAATGCTCCCCCTTCTAAGGTACTGAATATTTGACAGAGATTGAAATCTCTAAGGAGAAAGTTATAAAACATCTTGAGAAAATTCAGGCTCACTAGAACAGAAGGAGAGGATGACATTTAGCAATTAACTCTAAGAAAACAAAAAAATGTGCAATAGCAAAAATGCTGATGGGTTTTGCATAAAACAGAGTAATCTATTTTGGCCTTGAACAGCTGTTAACAGTTCCTTCAAAGTCACTAACTAGAATTCAGCTGAAAATTCCTTTCCATCATCTATGTGCCTCCTATGCAAAAAAACAAAGGCAGGGGGTGGGGGGAAGGTGAGTTTCCTGATTTACAGAGATATGTTAAAGGAGGAAAATATTTTGTTTTTAGTTTGCCAAGTTTTGATAATCATGGCTTCGGTGCCGTCTTCTCCAATGGTAAATTCACTTGCTGGATAACTCTATTCAGTATATAATCCTTGTTTTTGAATCACTGCGTCCTGCAAGATGAACATCCTGGACATTTATGAATGAGATGCTCTAATGCGCATCTTAAATTCTCTTGCTAAATATTTAATCTTGTATAAAAGGAAATTCATTAAAAGTATGTTAGGTATTCTTTTTTTAGAATAATGTTGGATGGTTGATATCAAGGAAGGGCTATACTTTAAATGATTTAAATTTTTGTATTTCTCTTTACAAGCCAAAAGTTATCATCAACAAGCTGAGCGTTCCATTTAATCACAAGTAAATACAGTACAGCGACTACAAATAATCTCAAAGAAATGTCAAGGTGAAGACAGAGGCCCACAAAAAGTTCATGATTGTAAAAAGTTAACATACTCTAAAGAAGGCAATAAAGTTAATTTGGCAAAAAAAAATTCTATTGCTGAAATAAAAGCATGTTTTCAGTATGTGACTTTGTGAATATTGCTGGCAGGGTTAATGATATATTTTAATAATCAAATGTGTGCTTTTTGCTTGTAAATAATGAATTAAAGCATATATTTACATGCATAGTCAATGTAAATTAACCCTTATTTTCTTCTATGGTTAGATTACCAACTGCATGGAGCTATAGGCCAGGCATGGTGGCTCATGCCTATAATCTCACCACTTTGGGAGACCGAGGTGGATGGATCATCTGAGGTCAGGAGTTTGAGACCAGCCTGACCAACATGGTAAAACCCAAGCTCTATTAAAAAGACAAAAATTAGCTGGGGGTGGTGGGGTGTGCCTGTAGTCCCACTACTTGGGAGGCTGAGGTGGGAGAATTGCTTGAACCCGGAGGCTGAGGTTGCAGCGAGCTGAGAGTATGCCACTGCACTCCAGCCTGGACAACTGAGTGAAACTCCATCTCAAAAAAAAAAAAAAAATTAAAAAGAGTAAATCATGGGCTTTTGTAAGGCATAAATAAAGCTTAAAAACTCTGTTTTAATAAATGGTCTATATCAGATCATTCCAGTCTCCAGTCCATGCTATTTCCAACTATTCAAAATATCCACTCTATTCTCTACCTGGCCACCTTTCAAAACTATCTCAAGTTCACCCTCCAATCCATAATCATCTCTCCTGTCTATGAACCCAGGTCACTTAACTTCATAGCACTCATCTGGCAATTAGTCATTCGGCAAAAATATCACCTGTGATATTTCTTTAATTGGTATTATTTAATATCTGTATCTATCAATCCACTTGTCTATATCTCCCTCTTTTTTCTTCCCCCTCTCTGTGTCTCTTCTTTTCTCTCTCTCTCTGTCTCTCTCTTCTTTACCTTTAAAACTATGTTTTAAGCTTTATGAGAGCAACTATCAGGTAAAGTACGATGTATGGCCTAGTATTTCATGACATGTAACACTGTGTCTTATATACAGTAAGTACTTAATAAAAGTTTGATTTAGGACGTGAGTTTTTAAAAGTTACCCTTATAATGGAGGCCTGGCAGGTGTCTGCTAAGACTTGATTAAACTGATGAGCTAAGATTTGAAGGATGAGAAGTGGTAGGTAGCTAGACAGTGGGGTTTAGCAAGGCTTGGCAATATTTCAGAGGTGTTGTGCCAAATCCTCATTCATCCACTGCCTCCCAAGGTCAGATATGTGGCAACTACTTTGGGGAGAGGGGGAGCATGGCAGATTCTCACAAATAATTCACCTACTTGCCCTATCAGAGCCCAATGTAGTATGAAAAGGTTTTGAGAAGTTTCTCAGCAGAGAAATGCCAAGGACATGAAGGACAAAAGCTTTGCAGGCCTTCAACTCATAGAACAACCAGGGAAGAGGAAAAATGTGGAGATTTCTTCCTATACTCCTGTGTTCCTTTTACCATCCAAGCACACTAAAGCCAGAGTCTTAAGCAGCAGTTAAGAAACATAGTTTTACTTGACAACAAGATGAGAGAAAGATAAGACACTTGAGGGAAGAAAGTGTTTCTGAGAGAAATTTGGTAACCAATAAACTTACTTCTTCCTTCACATTTTATCTGTGACATCAAAACCCTACCAATAATATCTTTTTTTCACTTCACCACTACACAATCTATGCATATAACAAACATACACTTGTACCTCATAAATTTATGCAAATAAAAGAGTTTTAGATGTAAAAAGCAAAAGACATTTAGAAAAGTTTAGAGAAAGTTTTGCCCCCCAGATAGCAAATAGAATAAAGAGAAACAGGATTGGCAGTGGAAAGATAATATTTTCCAATAAACCTTTAATTCTTCTTGATTCAGCTCTGGGATATATTTATGTTTTGCATGATGCTCAACATTGTAGAAATGGAAAACTTGACTGAAAGATTTACTAATAATTTAGTCACCAAAGGTACTTAGTCCAGTTAAAGAAAAACCACTAAAATACCAGAAATTCCTCCATGTTAACTTTCCAGAATACTAAGTAGGTTCTGGTGGAAGATCTTGAAGCAAATGCTTGTCAGTTTCAATGTAAGCTCAAAATCATTGCAAACTACTCTTATTTTCTGAGAAGGAAGGAAAGAATCAAAAATATAATTTTGGAATAATGACAATTGGATGTAGGGATATGTAGAATTATATATAAAAATTATATAATTTTTGCTAATGACTTCTTTAAAAAGAAAAAATGCACTTACCAATATATTTAACATAGAATTTCAAAGGATCCAAAGACCCATATGTGTGAAACCCATAGAAGTCTATAAACCTCATATTAAAAAATCCCCATTGCAGATGGAAATACCAGCTGCATGGAGGCTCATGAGAAGATCACTGAAATTCTACAGACACATGGTACCTTTCCTAGTCAAAGACACAGCTATGATGACCTAGTCATTGGAACTGCTTTGAATGCAGTAAATTTACTTTGAGTCAACATAAGCATAGCAGACAAACTAATGCCCCACCCCCTCCTACAAAGATGTCCACATCCTAACCCCTGGAACTTGTTCATATGCTCTTACATGGCAGGTTACAGAGAGAATTCAAATTAGTAGTCGGATTACTTTGAAATAAAGAGATTATCCTGGATTATTTGAGTAGATCAAATGTAATCACAAAGGTCCTTGTAAGTGAAAGATGTAGGCAAGAGAGTCAGTGGTAGAGTGATGTAGTATGAAAAGAATGGACTGGCCATTGCTGGATTTGAAGATAGAAGAAAATCACAAGCCAAGGAATGCAGCTGGCCTCCAGAATCTGAGAGAGGTAAGGAAATGAAATGCCCCATCAAGCCTTCAATGAGAACACGGCCCTGCCAACATCTTCACTGTATTACATTCTCACACTGCTATGAAGAAATACCTGAGACTGGGTAATGTATAAAGGGAAAGGGGTTCGATTGACTCACAGTTCTACAGGGCTGGGGAGGCCTCAGAAAACGTACAATCACAGCAGATGAAGAAGCAAACACATCCTTCTTCACATGGCAGCAGGAAGGAGGAGAATGAGTGAAGGGAGGGGAAAGCCCCTTATAAAACTATCAGATCTTGTGAGAACTCACTATCATAAGAACAGCATGAGGTTAACTGCCCGCATGATTCAATCATCTCCCCACCAAGTTCCTCCCGTAACACATAGGGATTATGGGAACTACAATTCAAAATGAGATTTGGGTCGGGGGGACACAGCCAGACCACATCATTCACTTAAGCCTAATGAGACCCATTTCAGACTTCTGTCCTTCAGAATCGTGAGATCATAAATTTGTGCTGTTTTATGCCAATAAGTTTGTGGTGATTTCTTATGGCAGTAAGAGGAAACTAATACAGTAGGCAAAAATAATAGAAGTAGAAACACGTCCTTTTTCTGCTAGCATGGGAAGCCAGAGGGATTATTATATTTGTTTTTCTAGGCAGTGTTCAAAATCAGCAGAGCAGATTAACATTCCAGAACTATAGAAGGTTTTGATCTGACACCCATTCATTATAAAGGAAAAGTACAAAATAAGTCAATAAGGAAAAAATATATCCAAGATAAACTGATAACACTTTGATAAGCACTTGTTATGCACTCACAGGTTGTAATTCAAGGTAAAGTGTGCAAGATCAATGTAGGTGGGTAAATTCCCCCCTGAGATCCAGAGACAAGGCTTGGCCTGAAAGCGTCTTTTTGACGACAGAAAATAAAATGTATCTTTAGCTACAGTCTTTCACAAATCCATACATCAACTGATTTTTTATCAAAAAAAAAAGTCATATAGGTATGACTACAGTTACAATCAGAACAGCTTGCCTTACAAAAGAATGTATTTCTCATAAACTAAGATAAAAATCCTAGAAGTGTTTACTGTATCACTCAGCTCATTTTTCTTCACACATTAGTCTCTGTACCTTTCCTTTATCTTTGCAAAACTCAACTTGACATTGGTACCTACAGGAGTAGGTACTAATAAGCAAGCAAAAACATATTTCTTTCCCCAAAATCCATAGACAAACATTCAATGTCAAGGACAGATTTTTTTTTCCTATAAGTTTTGAGGACCACCTACAACAGCTATGACAGCTGTGCTAATCGAAAAAGCAAACGAGGCCACAAAGGACTGTTCTTTGACCATGTAATCAATTTTCCACTCAATGCATTGTTCATTCTTGGAGACTTTAATGCCAGAATTGATTTTAACAGCCATTATAGAAATACTTAAGTCAAAGGGCTTGCAACCTTTTTTAGCATGACCAATGGAATTTTTAAAATAGATATGTGAATAAATCATTGAGTATGATTCATATGCTCTTTTAAAAAGGTTCTTTGAGTCACTGTCCAGACACATTCTTTACAAGTAGTCAAGTGGACTAAGTAAAATCCCATACTGAGAAATAGTGCATTAGCTCCGTTTATGCTTATAAAATTTTGTTTGAAATCATTTTCAAACCATTTGTATACCATTTTCAGCAGCTCCCAGAAAAGCCAATAGATAATCAGGTAGCATATAATAGATGACCACTATTCAACATGAAACCTGAAGGAGTTGAGTAAGCAGTCATGACAAAAATGTGACATCAATTTGTAGTCAGGACAGATATTTAAGACCCCAGAAATGAGGAGAGATAATAAAGAAACAGCTAATTGCTGCTCAAGGTTACCAGGTTGCTCCATATGAAATAACATGTTGAAAGAATTCATTAAATGACTCTATGTACTTCTCAAAGATTCAAAGAACAAGATAAACTAAAATCCTTGCTTACTCATGTATCTTCTGACAAGAGCTACTTAGGGCATTACATGTCTGGAAACAGAAATGCACACAAAATGGAGTCTAAGCCATAATTAACATAAAGAACAGGCAACTATTAAAAAGGATGCATATTTACAGACATTTAATGTGTGGAAACTTTGTTTTTTAATAACTGATGGTAGAGCTTTAGTTTGTACTCCCATAGTAGACAAATTTCTGATAAATTAGTATCTGTTTAAATCATAACAAAAATGGCATTGCCCAATAAGAAATTGTTTTGTCCAGAAATTTACAATTAGATTGAGTTTATGTTTGACTGAAACAGCACAGAATCCAAGTCATTGGATTGGAGGATTGATAGGTAAATCTCATTATTAGATTCCCCCCTTCAATCTTACTATCTTACATTCATCAGCTTCCAAAAGACTTTAGATCTCTCCCTCTGTAGCACATCTAGGCTCAAATATTTTCATCATAGGGGATGAATGAATTCTGTTTAATAGGCAGTTACTGTTCAGGGAGTGAACAGTGTTGTTACAGTATAAGCAGGCATCCATCAGCGTTCTCAGCACCATACCCATTCTTAAGGAGATGTCCTGGGTGTCATAGAGTGCACTGGTGACACAGATAGGACACCCACATTAGCAATCAACATTTATCTAGAATTCTGCATGCACCACAAAGCAGAGCTTTAAATTTTAGGTTTTAACTAGGAGCAAAGAAAGTAGGCAAAGGATGATGTCTTTCCTCATCTTTGTTCAGTGTCAACACTGAACACCATTCATTCACCTTGAAGCTGAATGTGCCTTCTTTTCATGTTTCCTCTTCAATAAAAACAAGACAGAAAAGGTTCTCAATATAAATAATTTCACTTCAATTCCAGAGAAACATAAACTCACTAAAATGTTCATTTTTAACATCCCATGGCGAGGGAAGGCAGACCAAACAGTATATTTATTGATTTAATAGTGAATAAAAACTCACGCACTGAATGTAACTAACATCTGATATTCTGAAAGTTATTGATATTAAAGGTGCATTAAAAGTCATTCATAGAAGATAATGAGTGAAAATTTCAGGGAAGGATATAGCTTGAATTTTCTCTTTGAAGATGGAGAGAATAAGTCAGCTTGACTGATAATATGAGATGATTTAGAATCATGAAAAAGATCTATTAGAGCATGCATTAAAAATGGCATCACACCTCTTCACAGGCCCCTGACTGACACAGGAAGCAATTGCAAACTCAAAGCTTTCAGTACTCTTCAGGGAGTTTATTTGGTAATTTGTAATCTTATTCCTGATTCTGTAAACAAAAGACAGTCAAAAGCAGCGTAATCTTCTTTTGGGACAGCGTGGCCTTCAAAAATCAAACAGGCAGTCATCTTATGCAATATTCCCTTTGTACTCTGATTGTCATCTTCCCCCTTAAGGGCAAAGTGTACTTTGACTTCATCTGCAGAATACTAAATACAGATTTAGCCATATACATATTAACAGCATTTCTAAAACTAGCAGAAGATCACTGAAGTATCTAAATGGCAATGATGCACATTTTTGCATTGGGTAATCATATATTGGGTGGATTGGGCTGCGTGCTCCTGTTCTTACATCACCTTAAAAATGATTTGTAAAAATTATTTGACCTATGTTTTAAGAGCCTTAATAAATGCTAGACAGTTTAGGGTTATGTGTATGGAGAATATTCAGAGTAGCTATCAACATGGTTCTCAAAAAGTCTTTGTCAGACAGGACTTAGATGCCTAATTTCTAAATATATTTAATTTCTTTTTTCTTTTTCTGAGGAAAACTCAGGCTCTGTCATCCCGGCTGGAGTGCAGTGGTGTGATCGGGGCTTGGATCACTATAGCCTCAACCCCCTGGGATGGTGATCCTCCCTCTCAGCCTCTAGAGTAGCTGGGACTACAGGCATGCACAAACACACTCAGCTACATTGTGTATTTTTTTGTAGAGATGGGGTTCACCATGTTGGACAGGCTGATCTCAAACTCCTAAGCTCAAGTGATCTACCTGCCTCGGCCTCCCAAAGTGCTAGGATTACGGGTGTGAGCCACCACGCCATGCCCAGCCTAAAAATATTTAATTTCTAGACTCAAAATTTTTGAAAAAATATAAGCATTAATGATGTATAAATCAAGTTTAGATTTCTTTGACTTTTCAGTTAGTAGGCAAATGCCCATGTTGTCTCTCTTCTGACAAGCTTATCTAATTAGAGTGTTCCATGGGTTGATGAGGTCAGATGACAGCATAGTCAAACCGCTCTTAGGAAATGGAGCACAATTAAAAATATAAAGGCAATTAACACTGACCCTTAATTTATACCTCAACTTTACTCTCCATTCTTTCTGCCTTTAGTAAACAAAGTCCTACAGATAAAATTACTCCATTACAAACATAACCTCCTTTGGTTAAAACTTTCCATTCAATCAGAATTGTTTTATGATGATTTCTATGGTATAAGCATTTTCCATATACAATGTTTAATCCTCACCAGTCTACTAGATGTGCACTATCATCCTCATTGTTCCCACTGAAACTGAAGCACAGAGAGGTTCAGTAACTGCCCACAATCTCACAGCCAGTAAGTGGGAAAGCCACAATTCAAATCCCATAAATGGAGCTCCTGCATCCACGCTCTCAGCTACAATGCCTTGCTGCCTCAGAAAAATATAATCACCTTCTGTCTTATACTGGCCAGTCTTTTCTTGTGCTTTTTCACTCACGATTATGCAAGTTGTTTAAATATTAGTTAATTTCCAAAGGAGACTGCATTAATTAAGCACCTAGTTCAAATTCCTTCCTCTTACCTCAAAGTACTCTGCCCCCACGAACAACATCCCCCTCTCTCATCTCTTGCTTAATATGGCATATCATAAACTTAAGTACATCTTACGTTTGTCCTGTATAAATTTGACTTTTGAAAAAATAAAAAACAGTTACTGGTATTTAATTCATGAAAGATGAATAGAGACAAAGATACGTAGTTTCCTGTCCTTGTAATGTACTTTTTGGTTTGAGTCTGCAAAAAATGAGAAATATTTGTTCCTTTTCTTTATGGTGACTCTCACCTTGAAATGATCTCCCTTTATTAATTTTAAATTTTTATCTGGAATTGAGAATTACATCCGCCAACTTTGATTAAGCAGAGCATAGGAGAAAGGAAGATATTCCTCCAAAGCTACCCCACAGCTGTATTATACCATTGTCAATAAGGGCCTCTTTATTTCTCTCCTTTCTGATCAGGATTGGCCTATCCTGGAAAAGGAGAAATGGTGAACAGTCTTAGCTTCTGGCACACACACATGTGGAACAAAGTCTAAAGGATATCATCTTTAAATTTGCAATGAACAACACTCTGTACAGCAAGTAACACAAAAACTCAATCTGCTTTAGCAAACTGTGTAGGAAAACAAATGTCTTGCAAGTGGGAAAAGTAGATTCTCTGACCAGAGCCAGCCACTCCACTCCACTTTTCTCTAACCTTCCATTCTCACAAGGAACTCTCCCTTTCTTATCCTTCATACCTGGTCAAACTTTTCCCCGTTTCTCCTCGTGCTTTTTGCTTCAGTCCATGAGATAGAGAGTGTACATAAAAGGTATGTAGATTACAAGCAGGAAATTGACATATACTTTGTCATAGAAGTTAGTCCTAGTTAACATATTATTGAAAATATTAATGCAAATTGCAGAGGAGCCAGGTGTGGCTTCAGGACCATCAGGGAAGAAAGAGGATGCTCTACTTGCTGGGCCAGAGTCAAGGCAGATAGAAGGAGCACTTTTCTCAGAGCAGAGGGGGAGGGACTGATGACAGAGGAATCTACCCAGCCATCTGGGCACACTAATGGTAACTTGCACCATATCCGTAGGCCACCCAAAAAGAGCATCAGAAAAGGAGGGTGATCAGATTGAGTTGCTCAGCATTGCCAGCTCCCCCAGACAGATGCTCAGCTCTGCCTCTGGAGAACAAGCTCTTGCACTACTCGAGACCCAGTGCTCATTCCTTCTAACCAGCAAAATCTGAGCCACACTGTTAGAAAAGGAATGTGTATTCCTTCGTAAAATAATTGACTAAGATTTCTTAAATTTTTCCAAGAAATATATTAAAAAGGAGGCCAAATTGGTCACATCTACAGAATAGAAGCTTCAAAAAAAATAGATAAGCAGGATCATATTTTAAAAATTCAATTCCTATTGAGTTTCTACTTTGCAGCCTCAGTCTTTCCATGTAAAATGTTTTCTCACTATGAACCCTTTTAAAATCTATATGCTTGGCATGCTAGAGGAATGAAAGAACAGTTCTATTAATGAGCTGCAGGCACAGAAGGAATTTTAATAAAACATCATGATCCTTAAGTAAAGACTTGTTATAGGAGAAAGTAAAGTAGTTAACTGTTTTACTATTTTCTAAAATTAATACATAAATGATTTTGTTTATGGGATATCCTCTCTGAAATGCCTGTAATATTTTGTGTGACTATTGCTTACCTTTTGCTTCAGTATATCCGTTTCCTCATACATTAAATTACTAGACAAAATTTAATATACTTTCTTTTTGAGATAGACTCTCACTCTGTCACCCAGGCTGGAGTGCAGTTTACCTCCTAAATATTCAGGGAAAAGTTTTATAACCTCTGTCCTAACTACTCTATACAATAGAAATTATGCAAAAAGCATTAATAATTAAAAGTAAAGCATCACAAATTTAAATTATAATCACAATATGAATTCTGATAAATTCTATTTGAATATAATGTCATAGCTGTGAAAATTATAAATTATGTAATCATGTAATCTTTCTTCTGAAAACACTATCTTGATTTTATAAAATAGTCAAACTAGAAATTTATCTAATATCTTGGTAGTGTTTCTTTTCCTCATTATGCTTTTCTAAAAAATTGTTCAACTTTTACAAAGAATAAATGCTTTACTTAATTTTTAAAAATCAACATTACAAAACAATCAAACAAATAAATTCCTTGCCATATCTCCGTTGCCTTTGGGAACTTCAGCAATAAAACTCCAAAATTGCACTTAAAAAGGCCATCAGACTTCCATTTCTGACACTACAGTGGACTGGGTCATATATATTTTTTCTCATACACCAACAATAGAAACTTGTCTCTCACTTTCATCTTACTAAACTTGACAATAAAATTTCAACCAAATCCCCTGATCTGTGATTGCACAAGTATGTCTTCCTTTTCTATAGTTTCTTATTCTAAACAACAGCCTCTGTTTAACCATCTCTGATTCTACAATGTAAGAAAGGCCTCAGTCCCTCACGACTAACACCGTAGAGCAGAATCTACATCAAACTGAAGTGGTATGTGGCTTGCCTCCATTTCATGTATCTTTACATGTATTTCTCCAACATAAGATTTCCAAAGAAAATCAAATTAGAAATTGCCCCAAACTTTTAATTGCTTTACCATTTCCTATTGTTCAAATAATTTGAAAATAAATATTTCGCCAAAAATTTTGCTTATAACAAAATGACATAAAAACACACACATACAAAGAAATAGCTCTTGATATCAGTCTTCGTTTTGCTTTCTGCTTTAATTTTCCATAGGGACTCATTTCCAAATCATATTCTAAAAAGAGAGCAGGAAAGTGTAGAGATATCTTTGTCTGAAACGAACAAATGACTAGAGGAATGAACAGTTCTGTTAATGAACTGCAGGCACAGAAAGCATTTTAATAATAAACCATTATGATCCTTTGCTCCTCTCTTCCTGGCAAATGCTTCTTTAAGTTCATCAACGGATTCTGACTTTCTTACTGTGTCTACTTACTGAAATTGCAAAGGGATTCTTTCTAGTGCAGACTGCCATCACATGTCACTGTCATTGATGCTGGAGCCTACACAGGTAGTCGGCATCCAGAACAAATTTCTACCTTTCCACTTCATCAAATCCACATCATTTTCTAATCACACATGAGAGCATCCTTTTTCCATCTCAACTATTAATTTTTTCCTTCTGCTTATGTTTAATTCCAATATTATTTTAACTGAAATGTTGGCAGTTATAGCATGCATACGCAAAAAATGAAGCATTATTATATAGATAATACACGTGAATAACCTTGCAGTTGCTATGCAGCCAAACCAGACATGTGTGAAAGAGCACCCCATCTAGAAAGACCTGGGAGGGTCCATGCTGCTTGACTGTTGATAGACGTCTCTACTCTGAAGATTGCCTTTACCATATAAATGAACATTGTTCGATGACAAAAAGCAAGCAATTTTGATGAGACACTCAAATATGCAAAAAGGAAATGCTTGCAATACACCATTGCCCAAACCTCAGAACTCCTGTCTGAGAATGGAAGTTATTTAACAGCACTACCAACTGCTTTGTTATTGCACTAAATCATTCCTGCCACTTTCTAATGGGTCAGTTAAAATTACTTTCATTTTTACCTAGCCAGCAAGTTCTAGCTCTTCTTTGCAAATGAGGCACCAGCTAGTTGACCTCATAAGAACAGTATTAGGTGAGTTTTTGAGCAGACAGTTTTCAAATGTTAATGATAGAAGACCTAGATTTCTGATTGACCCTGAGTTTTATTTAGTGAAAATATGTTTGTATGTTTGTATAGGAATAGGAGGTCTTATAAAGATAAATTAAGTATTTCAACATAAATCTGTGTTTGCTGTCACAAAGTGTTAGAAATTCTTATCCCTTGACTTATATAGGTGCCATAAATTTTACTCTTGAAATGTACAGGTACTCTCTTTTCATACAAATGAGGTCATTATTGATTAGCCTAGGAAATGGACTTCAGAGAGTGTTCATTTAAACTCCATTCTCTTAGGAAAGTAATTTTCATAACAATAATAAAAATAAAAATAAATATTTTAAATATAGAGTTATATGTTTCCTCTCATCACTGTTCCTTTCTGAAAGTCTCTTAAGCATGGCCTAATAGTTGGTTTTAGTTTAAAAAAAAAAATTAAAATGCCTTAGGTCAAAAAAATCAATTTGGAAGTAGTAATATCAATTTCCTTGGCAGAGTTGCTGAAGAGAGTTTGTATTGACTGTGAATCTAAGTTACTAAGAAAAATTAGTGATAGTAGCAAATTGTTATACTATGCAAATCCCTATGATAGAGTAACAATGGCCCATTGTTCACGGAATAGATGTGAAAAACATTTTTGAACAGTCTGAAATGATATGCATTGTCCCTTACTTTGAGATTTTGATTTGAAAAATCTTAGATTGACTTAAAATTTATTCAATCTCTCTACCACTACCCTGAATTTAAATCATTTTTCTTCATTTATAAAAGAAGATAAAGAACTTAGACTAACAATTGGAACTAAAATAAAATGTTCTTCCTTTTCACTTACAATTTCCCTAACGGCATGTCGATATTGACTCAATCCAGTAAACGTCCTCTGGGGCCCTTATTCTTAGAACCTTTATATTTGAGGGCCTGAGTTATGGAAAAACTTTGGTCTAATGGAAATCACTTGGCTTGGTATTATAATACATTAATTTACTTGGCCTCATCATGTGCCTGATGATGGCAAATCTTTTTTTATGCTGAGTTATCAACCTCCACCAGATGAATATATTTATTATTCTTTATCCTTTCTTGTTGTACACTCTTCCAAAATTATTTTCGTTTACTCTCTGAATTTCCAAAGTTGGTCATCAACTCCACCATGAAAGTATTGCTTCATGAATGCAAACAATATCTGTTGACGAGATATCTGGTGACCATTTGAGGATATCCTCTTTACATCACTTCTAAAATGCCCGTTGTTCTCTATTAGACCCCAATAAATCTGCTCTCTGGGGGTTTGAGGTTGAAATCAAAACAAAACTGACCACACTACTTTACTTTACTGCCTAAGCTTCTTCAGTGACTGACTTCTCGTTACACTTCAGGTGGAGCACTGAGCTTGTTACAATACAATGTAAGGCCATTCAAAACATGACCTTCTGTTACTGCTGCCTTACGTTGTGCGATTATTATGTCAGTGCAAAAGTAATGGCAGTTTTGCCATTGAAATTGCAAAGCTGCAAAACTGAATATTTGCACCAACCTAATATTTCTTTTTGCACTTTAATTTCTATAGCTCACTGATTGTAGCCACTTCCAACCGTGAGAACTCAAGGCTGTACCTTACATGCTGTTTTCTGTGCTTGGAGTGCCATCCCTGAACTCTACCTTCACCAACCACACCATGGTTTTATGATTAACTTAAATGGATGATCTTAATGATTCTATTCAAGGTTTCCTGCTATAGGCAACTTTAACCAATTCATCCCTACAAGGCACAGTTACTCACTTCACCCCTTGTAGTCTCACACAAATGGATACAGACTGCTGTTATGCTACTTATAATGTTGACTGCAATTGTTAAACATGTCTTTCTCTCATATTAAATTGCATTCTCCATTAAGTCATTTATCTATATTTCTCCAACAGCTAGCACAGTGTTCAGCATGGAATAGGCGGTCAGTGGTTGGTAGAGGGTAGGAATCTTGCATGTCAATATTGTTTGTAGACTACAAATTCCACTGCCAGGTTATCTTTCCTTGTTCCTTTCCTCCTTTAGTCAATAGCTATGTACTTGGTAATGAAGAATACTTATTTCTTCTATAACTGAGGTATATTGAATCACTTTATGCCACTACTATATTCCTTTTCCCATATAACTAATTTTTAATCTATTGGTTGCTTTTATAACTGTAAATAACATGCAAATAGTTTTACTTCTTGTTTCATAAGTAGATCAATTTCCTGACTAAATCCAGAGAATAATAAGTATGCCAAACCCTCTTTCTTTACCTGTAACTTTCCTGCTTTTCAATCCCAAATTCAGCCATGGTTGCTTTCCCTTTAATAAGAGTAATGGCAGTTATGTTCTGTACCGTAAAGCATAATTATGTTTCTCAGCATTTTTTGTATATACAAAATGTCAACGCTTCATTGTTATGACTGTGTAAAAATTATGTACTGAATAACCACTAGTGTAGTATAATTAAATCGTGCACAGATTTATCATTTTGTTGGGTTTTCCTTAGTTTTTTTCCCCTGAATTTCTACTTGAATTTTTTTCTTCTATTGCCTTCCTTTATTGCTTTATTAATCTGTTCCAAAATCCCCAAAATAATATTGAATCTCTGAGATTCCCCCTTCATCCCAGAAACTTGTCTTCCAGAACATGCTCCCAAGTCCCGTTCTCATCTGGACTTGTTACTCTCCAGATCTGCTGTACCACCGATACCTTGAGTCAATTCTTCCACAGTCTCTGGATTCTATTTCTTTCTCTTTCTTAAATATTCAGACTCTATCCTGAAGTAGCTTCCAAAGAAAGAGATAAATTTTCTGTAACCTTTCAGATATGAAAATATTTATCTTCTAACTTCAAATTTGATGGAGAGATTAGCTGGGTATGTAACTGTAGACTAAAATCATTATTTCTCAAACCTTCGAAGATATTTCTCCACTAATTTCTAGTATCCAGTTATACAGATGTGCAATTGAGGCTGTAGGGGAGGAAATACATCTTTTTCTTCCTCCCATTTTAGGTTCATTGGCTGGGGGACCCTAACAGAAGACATTAACAAGAAAAGCATACATATGCATTTCCATAGAAGTTTACAATACAGGGGAACCCTTGAAAACAAGTGAAGACCTAAAGAACCAGCTAAACTTGAGTGTCTTTTATAATAGATTTCCTGAAGAATGGAGAGTAGGTGCAAAATACGATAAGACAAGAGAGTATAACGTAATGGAAATAAATGAGGAAAATTAGCAAGGCCTGTTTGTCCAGATTCTTCTTGGCATCTCTGTGTCTTTGGAGATAAGGCTGCTTCTTTCCTCCAGATGTAAGGAAGGGACCTCACTCAGGAAGTTCTTCTGATCTGTTTCAGTGGAAAGTCAGAAAATCCTATTTGGCTTTATCAATTACTTTATGTGACAAGGGCAGGGGAAGGTTAAGAGTGACTTTCGTTCTCTTGCAGTTTGCTTAATTCCTTAGTCTAAATTCTTCAACATGTCAAGGTGCCATATTTTGGAGTAGTGTGTCATCATATTTTAGGGTAGTGTGCCCTGAACCCCATCAAGGTTAGTCTGGTATTTGTTTCTTTATTTATATTTGTTTCTTTTTAGAAGCTTTTAAAGTATCCTTGGTGCTCTGAGAACTTCACAACAGTGGTCTAGTTTTTGTTTTGTTTTGCGCATTGTGCTGGACATTGATCTTTCTGTTTAAGAAAATTGTCTTTGATTATATCTTTTGATGGTGCTATTAGTTGAATATTGGCCCACATATTGATTCTACATATGCTTTATCTTTCCCTTTTTGCCAATCTGCTTCCTGACAGACTTCCTTGCTCTTATTTGTCAAGCTTGTATTCAAATTCTAGTTTCTGCAATTTTATTGTATTTCTAAAATGTCTTTTCTTAAACCCACCAGTATGACTAAATAAATAATCAAAAATGAATCTAGTTCAATGTTATGATTGGAGCTTAATAAAATATTGCAATATTTACTATAGCATTAAAAAATTAAACTAAAATAAGGTATAAGTAAAATGATCATCAATCATACCAATTACCTTTTAATTATTACTAAATAGCAATACATCAATGAATTAAAAATAAAATCAGAATTGTTTAGCCTTATAATTAGAATCTCTATGCAGAAAATAGATTTGGAATATCTTTGTACTCTCATATTTATATTTCTCATCTAAGAAATGAAAAGTGAATCTTGCATAGCTTATAACTTAAGGAAAATTTGTTTATTTTTATAAGAAATTAGAGATGAAAAACATGTCTTTGTCTTTCACTTGAACCACATTGTACAATTACCCAATATAAAACTTGGCAAAATCTCTTATTTTCCTAATCAGTAACACAGCTCGGATGTTGAACTAGCATTAACTAAGAAAAGGCTTTACAATTCTAGTGACTTTGAAGCTAAAGTTTCCAGGTCTCATTATGTAATTATGTGTATTCAACTATAAGAAAAACCCACTCAAATCTACCTATCTTCATTATTTACTTTGTACCTGTTTACAAACTTACTCTTTCTAAAGATTTTTAAGAATGTGAATCAGAGAAACAAAAGGACATTGAATAGGTTATGATTGAAGCCAGGTGTCCAAAAGAAGACACTGATTTTAATTATATTCAGTGCAAAGATAGATAATGTGATCCTTATTTACAGTAGTTCATCTTGGCCTTTAATCATTTGTTTATCCACGAGACTATTGATTGCTGCTCTAGCCAGGAGAACAGTAGTGACACATGGGTAAGAAGAAAAGCAGTGTAATTCTGTGCTGTTGGCTGTTCCAAGCGATGAAACTATAATTCACAAAGTGATAGATAACAGAAGGTAATTTTATGGTTACTAAGAATGAGTTTGCATTTGTTTGTGTAGTTACTATATAAATTTATAGATGCATTTTGTTTGTATCGCATTTTAAATTTTAGTGGCTGAGCAGGAAGAGGATTGAAGTAGTACGAGGAGTATGTTCATGAACTCCTTCTTTAGCAGCCACTTGTAAAGGTGGACTGTAATTCAACATGAAATAGGGTCAGAATGTTCCCACAAACTCATTATAAATCAAGCTGCTTCGAAGGTATGGTGTTATTAAGTTTGTTTTTTGATTTTCTCTTGCCCTTCCTCCATCATCTTATCTACAGAAAGAGTTTAAAGGCAGGAAAAGTAATTCAGCAAGGACCTACTTCTAGTATCTGAAATAAAGAAAGTGTTGTTAGTACATTTCACTAAGCCATAAATGTAGTTCCAAGAATCAGGGATTTTTTTTTTTTTCCATGTCATTGACTGACTTTGTCTTCTGCTATCTGGCCAACATTTGATAATGAAGCAGTTAAGTTATGCACACAAAATTGTGTGTTTTATGTATTTTGGAAGCTGTATGTGACTGTTATAGCAGTCCGACTATAGTGATGAATCTCAACTGATTCCAGTTAATAGCACAGTAAGCCCAGATGAAACATGTCATGGGTTATAAAGGTTTACCTTTTTGTCCTTGCATGGCGCTAGAAAATCATTTTTAATGTATACCTTTTTTAATGTCTAGGGAAACTTTGGTCTTATTTACAATTAGAAGTAGAATTAAACCTGGTAAGCACAATTCCAAGTCTGCATTGAGAGGCTTGCTGTCTTACTGGTAGGTCCTTTCAAGTCTGTGAATTGTGTGAGTACAAGGGATTAGGTTAGCCTTGTGTACCACAGCGGCTGGCACCCAGTTGTTTTTTAACATTATGTATATTGAATAGGACTGGACTAAACGTTCGGAAACCTGTTTTATGTAATAAATGGCTTCCTTAGTTCTTACTAATTCCCAGTGCACATTCTTACCTAGTGAACAGACCATTTTCTCCTTCTGAGGTTTTTCACCAGCACTGATCATTCTAGGATTCGGTTTCCCCTAAATCTCATAAGCCCTGTTCCAGCACTTGCCATAAAATAGGCACTAGGTGATTTTTAACTAAATAAAGAAAAATAAATGTGAAACATTCTGTAGCCATAAAGTATCAGAAGTCTAAGGAATCAGAGCATTTATAAAACATAAAAGCTGTCTTCATTTGAAGCATTAAATTCTAATTATTGCCCATTTAACTCAGTATTTAAGCAATCTGTAAATCCAAAAAGATTCAGCAAGCCCTTTGAAAGATCAAATGGGTGAATGACTCCTCATAAAGACCTGAAGAATAAAAGTGATATATAAATGCAAAATATTATTTAGAAAAGTGTTGTGACTTAATAAAATTATATTAATTAAATATATATTTATTGAGTGACTATTATGGCCTTAACCTATACTATACTCTTTAGGTCATTTTTAAAATGTGCTGTCACATTTTATGTTTCTAGAGGCTTTTAATGTAGCTATAAGGAAACAATCTGATGATGCAATTGGAACTCAATGACAGGTTAAACTATGATCTAGCCAAGTGAGACGAATCACTCTTCTCCAAATATCTCCCATATTTTTCTAGCTCTGCATATTTACTTATGATATTGCTCATGCCTGGATAGGCAATATCACAAGTAATATAATATTACCATATTAAACACCCCTTTCTGCACATTCCAAGGTCTGTTCTTCCTCCCATTTCGTGTCACTCTCTGAAGCCATTCCTAGTCACACCAGTAAGAATCGCAATGTCCTTTCTCCATGATGGCACCACTCTTTGACCTGTAGTCTGTACTTAGCATTATCTCCTTTGCATCACAGGTTTGTACATTGACTCTTCATGTCTAGATTGAAACTCCTTAAGGACCAAAACGTAGGTATTTGGAAATGCTAAGCAGCATGTGATACAAAAGAAAATTCTTGCTTCTTTCCTTTACCCCTACAGTGCTTTAAATTTTCTAGCTGTTTTAAAATAATTGATAATGAGTGATATAATAAGTCATACTGATATTAGGTATGATAGAAATTTGGGAATTAATGTGGAAGAACAAGATGGGTGTTGTGAGAATTGAAGATCATTTCATAGAGAAGGTGCAAATTCAGCTGGAACTTAAGGAAAAGTAGGAAGGAAGAGTATAGGGCATATGAGATGACTTGAAAAATAATCAACAGAATTTGTAAATAAAAGCAAGAGGGTATTTTTGCAGAAGACTATGAGGCCAGCACCATTTGATGTTGCATTTTGGAAAATGATGGAAAATATGGTTGAAGAGGTGAGATAAGATAGATGTTAGAAGAGCTGGAACATCTGTGCTCATTCTAGTTGGGCACAGAACTTTGAACTGGGAGGTGATAGGAAGATTCTAAAATCTCATGATCAGTGCAGAAATATAAAGAAATCTGAATTTTAGGAAACAATCTGGCAGCAGAGTACAGAATAGAAGAGAAAAAGAATGGGTCGGAGAGACCAGATAAAAGTGTGCTATTAATTTAGAATAAAATAATGAGTTTCTAAGGTAGGGTTACAGCCACATAAATAGAACGTTCAAGAGAAAAGTGTGAAACATATGTAATAAATGAAATATGAGATAAATACATGAGATAAAGACTTGGTGACTGTGAATAAAGGGAGGTGATTTCTTGTTTCAAATTTATTATTGCCATGCAAACATTTTTACATTACTGACATGGTTTTGTAAAATTTTAATGCAGTGCAGATTTTCTGCATCCTTTCCTACAGGTCTTTGTGATTTTGATTACCCTGAAATAAGCCACCTACTTTTGGAAACTTCACTCGTTCTTCAAAACCATCTCAAATAACTGTTCTCCATGAAGCTTTTCATAATAACTTCAGGGGGGAAGCAGCAAATGTGCTCATTTGTCTATTATGCATATCACATTCTTCCTCATATTAAATTTACTTATTTGCATAATTGGTTCTTTTATGACAATAAAGTTCTTGACACTCACCTTGAATTATTCCTCACTAAGTAGCTAGCACAAAGTAGTTGTTCAATAGTTAGATAAAAAAGATAAAGAGAATAAACAATGACTGAAGGACTTCTAACCCCAGAGAATGAGAATTCTAAGGTTTGGAACATTCACTGGAATAAACAAAATAATAACAAGAGATACTAGTAATTTGGGGTCTGAGTGAAATTTTGGAAATAGAGCGGTATTATGGGGTTATCTGTAGAGAATGAACCATTGAAATTGATAATGTCTTAGTGAAGTAAGACTGAACAGAAAAGTATGGCAAGAATTTTGGAGAGCACCCATACCCAATGGGGAGAAAGATGAAGATAAGCTGGTAAAAGACACGGGAAAAAGGGAAGAAGAGAGATATCAGCAAAGGGCTTTGTTCTAGAACCCAGCGAAGGACCGGACTTTAAAGGGTAGTGGTCAGCAGTCAGATAGAGTTGCCCTTTATGATTTGTATATGCAACCCTGATAAGTAAAATAAACAGTACTTAACCTGACTGCAAAGACTGACTTACAGCTGCTGTTAAGTTGTGCCCTTGGAGAGAAAAAAAAATCAAGTAAGAATACATTACACGTTGGAGTGTTCAGAGAAAGGAAACATCTATACAACAGCTACAAATTATAGAATGTATGCTTCACAACAGTACGTCAATGAAAATTGTTCATCAAGAAAGGTTATATATAATTCCAGTTCAGTGTACACTAATTTATTTTTCATTCCATTTTTAATGAATTCACATTAGAGAGGTTCGTTTGAAGTCATGTGTTATTTTTTAATAATTTATTTCTGAACTTTAAAAAATTAATAATATTTGCACAGGGCCATTTTATAATCACAATATGGCATTTCAAGGTGTGAATTATGATATAATAACTCATACCTTGTGCATTTAAACAAGCACTCATCCTATGGCCTCATTCTCAGCAAAGCAAAAGGTATGAATTATTGTGTAGTAACTCATGCTTTGTCACATATTATTACTTAATTATGGACGAAGAGGAGAATTTCAACTAATTTCAGGCTTGAAAAAAATTTAACATTTTATCCTTGAAAAAAGAAAAGCTCAAACGCTTATTTGACACAATAGAACCACTTTAAGCCTTTCCCATTTGGACCAGGTCCATTCACACCACTCTAGACTAACTTTTTATAGCACCTTTGTCCTTCTACTTCTTCCTGAGAATCTTAGAAAGTCTCTGACAGAGAAATTGAAAATCCAATAAAGTCCTCTACTCTGTATTTCACAGAATTATTCATTTAGATCTCCAAAGTAATCAGCCGTATTACCTCAAAGAAGTTTTTTAGAGTATTATAAAGAAAAGTAAAATCTGACTTCCCTTTCTAGTAGAAATGAGAAAAAAAAAAAAAGAGGGAGGGGAGAGAGGAAAAGACTAAAGTATAAATCTCTACAAACTATGAGGATTTTCTGGTAAGAGTTGTTAAGTAAAACAAAAATCCCTCCAAGACAGTATAAAATATACTTTTCCATAAACCATTAGAAAACAGCATATGTATTTTTCAGAAAAGGACACAAATATCACCTCAGGAATATATCACTAATAGTAATTATAAAGTGATTGAGTTCATCTCAAACTTCAAATGAATAAAGTTATTTATTTAATTCCTTCCTTGATCATAGAGGTTTTCCTTTTCTGCCCTTATAAAACTTACAGTATAGAAAGAAGAAATGAAAACAGAAAAAGGACTAGATATATTATAGGAGTTTATTGAACGCTTATTCAATAAAACAGCCAACATACTGAACAAATAGTAGAGAGTAGAAGAGCTCTAATCTCTTAGATTCATCATTAAAGAACGATATATTGAAAACATGTGGGATTGGTGTGTTAGATAAATGAGGTGGAGGCACAAAGGATCACGGACACATTCAGAATAAACCACCATGCCACTGACCAACAGGTTGTTGACTGATTCATTGGTCTGTCTCTATCACCACTAATCTATCAATGAATTAATGTTTAACTTTGTTGCATAAGCTTCTTCAGAAGTCATTCTTCCCTCCTACATTACCTATGATCTCCCACTCTAATTTACTATTGTTATAGCATTTTTGGATCTTAGAGTTAGGAGTGGTAGATATCAGTGACTTGTGGCTTGGAGAACTCCTACATTCAAAACTTTATGGAACCTTCTCGATCATTGTAAAGACTTTTGATGATAACACTATGGAAACAGTAGGGTAAGAGAGAGAGCGAAACCATGCTTCAAAGCCACATGCTTGCTTGCCTTACCTTGATGTTTTATGCATAACATCAAAAAAATCTTTGTCTTCTAAGGGAATCCTTGGTCTCTCCTACTTTAATGTTCCAATGATTACTATAGAATCTGTCAGTATACCTCCATGGTATCAAGACATGGTGTGTGTTCTCAATTACTTGTTAAGATCTCTGATGACACAATAGTGCAGTCTGGTACCAGCCCTTAGTCCTTTTCAAGCTGGTTTAAACTCAGTTCATTGTTGTCTTAAGTTTAGCATGTTTATAATGGCATGTCTAGAGGGTCATGAATTATGAGAGCACAGTAAGAATCAGATTGTATGTTACTATATTAATTGTTAATTAACCAGTGATTATATCAACTAACTTATAATCAAGGGTAGATGATTTATAATATAGTGCCTGGTTATAAATGGGATTTTAACATTAACCACTTATTTAATGCTTTATGTATGTTCCATTTTAGTTAGGCTATGTTATACAAATTAGATTTTACATGATTTTTGGTAACACATGTGTCCAAGATGAAACAGTATATGTGATATATGACTGCCCAAAGTCATATATCTTTTCTTTATAAGATGTAATTATTTTATCTAGAATATTTACAAAATCATTCCTAAATTTTTACTTGGACAGAAATTTGAGAAACAAAATAATCAATGTGATCATTCCTTAAAGTTCCACTGTTTCTGTTTATGAATGCCTTAAAATAAAAGCTTTTTAAAAGAATAATTATTCACTTAATGAGAATAATAAAATAAGATGTTTTTCTTCATAGAATTAGATAAATTCCTAATTAGTTCTCTGATTTGCTGAGGTCTGGATCTCATTTAATATTTCCTGGTTCTGAATGCCATACAGTTTTATATACTCTAGTTAAAGAGCTATGACAAGGGGCTAAATACCACAGCAATCAGCAATTAAGAAAATAAGTGCTTTTAAAGAAAGATAAGGGGCAGAGCAGTGACAGTTCACCTAAAATGGCAAGCACAGCAGAGAAAGCAGATTGTTAAAATCATATTAAAGTATTATTATGTATCATATAATAATATTTATAATTGTCATATGCTTCTGCCCCTTTAGTTTAGCAAGACACATCACAAGTGTCCCTACTAAGTCTTCAATTCACATACAAAATTAAACCATAGCTCAACCCACATTCCCTAGGAGAATTTTCTCTCTCACAGAGGGTGAAAGACATTTTCAGTGCAGAACAAATCATTTCAGTGAATTTGGGGAGGACCACTGCCATAAAGTCCAAAACTGCTTAATCCCAAGGTCTCTCATTCCCATCTGAGAGAACTCTTTGTCTCCAAATTCCTTAGAATATTACAATATTCTAAATGGTAGTTTCAGTGAAGTACCAACAAGCCAGCTAGCTAGCTTCAACACTGAAGGTATGTTGAAGGAGTGAAAAGTGTTTGCAACTATCTGGGTATTGCTTGAACATGTAAAGAAAAACAACTAAGCTTGCTCTCAATGCAAAATAAGCAAAAAATATGGTTCATATTCTTTTATCTAAGTTTATCTAGTTTCTTACTTTGTGCTTTAGATGTGGGTATCTATTTTTCTTTCTGTTTTTATTATCTAATAGTTTTAACCTAAGATTTAATGCTTTTCACAGAAGAAAATATAAATAATTCTTGACAGAATTCCATCTTCTATTTCTTACCCCAAAAATAAAACTTGCTAAAGAATTGAAATAAATATGACTCAATTAGCAATAGCCAACACGTTCTGAAATTTTCTCCATAAAATTGGTGACTTTATAAGTGCACATGCCATCTATTCTTTGAAAAGAGCTAAGTCAATTATTTTACAATACAGTAGCATATAGTCCTATTTTCTAGCTAAAACTTAGCAGGGTGGTTTGTTATATCCTTATAAATGTCTGCCCTTTAACATGCTGTAAATGCATTCTAAAATGTGTGCTAGGTTCTAGTTGGTATGGGGAAGAATTAATGCATTCTATTAAATTTAACTTTTGCTGAAACACTCTTACCTCAGCTAAAGCTCAGAGCTGTAACTGGAGACTAGCTTCTAAGCAATTAAGGAATAAAATACCTGGCTTTTATAATCCATCTTTTGTTCTGGGAAATGCCTATACTTAAATCGGTATGGCGTTAGACAGGGACTTGTGACCGCTAAATATTTAATTTCATCAAAGTCCATCCATATTCTATGATTTGACAAGCCCATTACTATGTAAGTATTATTTAAACAAGCAGAAACATTTCAATTAAGTATATAAACTGGCCCAAAGATTATGCTCTATCTCTACTCAAAAACTCACCATACTTTCCCGCAACATATAGAATAAAATGCAAATACCTTAGCCTAACATGTTGGTCATCACACACCCCCCAAAATCCACACACTACATTTAGCAATCTTTATTCCTTTTCAAAAGCTATCTGCTCCTAGAATGCCTTCTTCTCCTTACCTATTTAAATATTACCAGTTTTTCAAAGTTCATCTTGAATAAATTAATCCAGGACATCCCCCAACTGGAATTGGTCTTTGGATCTTTCATTCAGTCCCTCTTCCAAGTCAGCCAGCTACTAGTACAATTTATGCATGTACTTACTTCTTAACTCACATTGTCCCTAAGATGTTAAAAAAAAAAAATCTGTCCAATATGGGTATAATTTTAATTATTTTCTTATGTTTTCTCTGCAGCCCAGTGCCTTGGACATAGCAGGTGCCCAATAAATATTTATGGATTTGAAATAGACAATAGACAGTACCTCCATAGACCAGCCACCCTGGACCTCATGCTGTATGGGGTCCCACATATTATAAACACACGAGAAATTAAATGTGTTTTTTAAATGCATAGGTACCTCCATCATTATACGCTTATTGGCTCAGCACAACTCAGTCTTATCTAATATGGCAGGGAACCCAGAAATGTTTCTTTGTGTTGCTTTGCCCAATGTCTTCAAAACAAAAGACAATTAATTGTGTTACAGCACCCTCCCTCAGCGTTTGTAGGTTGTGCTGTAACCTGCAGAAGAAGCACTTAGATTTCTGAAATTTATATTAATTAATTTGAATTCTTCCTCTCAGACAATAGGAATACAACTAACACTTGCATTGCAAGCATTATTTCCTAGTAGTGCATATCAGCCATTTTCTAGTTTCTTTTTTTATTAAAGTTAGTGAATTTCATGAATTAGCGCAGTCTTTGCAATAGTTGCATATAGCAGCTGAAAAATATTTTACCATATTAAGAAATTTATATTGCCTTTAATTTTATACACATGTAGGTCTAGAAGAAACTTGCATAAAGCATAAGAGCAATATTATACATTACTTGTTGGTCACTGAACACTAGAATCACTTTATTTGCACAAAAAAAATTTAAATTAATATTTAAAAATAATGAATTGAACATTTTCAGCTGTGTTAAAAAGCTTTCAACTTATTGATGCCCATTAATAATTTGTAGTCCTTTTAATGTAATCAATAATTTTAAATAGCTATAATAAAAGAAATCTTTTAAAATATATAAAATGTTTAATTTTTTAAATTTGACTTCTACTTATATTTCTATAAAAATATATTCAAATTTTATACATTTTAATGGTGGTTGTAGTGGAAAAATCCAAAAGGTTTTTCTGTGGATTTTTAATACATGTGTGTTTTTCTACATATATTAAAAATTCTATTTGGTTCCTTTTTTCCTTTCTGCTATTGACTATAATCTAGATTTCTTTCTGGAATTGGATTCAACTACTCATATATTTCCAAACCAGTTACTTCCCCTGATCATTCAAGTTGTTTTCTTGGAAAGAAATGGACACTAAAAACTGACCTACTTTTGGAGGACAATACATAGAAGCCCTGATATAATCTAAGAGAATAACTCCTCAGTGGTTACTGACAAAACAAGTAAATTTTCAGTTTTGAATGAAAAGGAATTGTCATTTTCAAGTCTAAAACTCTGTCTTAAGTTCAGCCAATGGCTAATCATAGCCATCACGCACAACAGAGAAGGGAAAATGTGCAAAAAAGCGAATACCTAATGTTGCCCTGCTGTCCCATCTTATTTGCACCATCAGGAAGAGAGGATAGGAAGGATCTGTGGACGGCTATTCCCAAAAGGAGGATTTCACCCCTCAACTCCCTCCTGCATTTAATCAACCACACATGTTGTTTATTGCTGCAGCCCCATGAACATTACCACTTAATAAAATTGTTTCACTCTTTGGCTATCATAAATGCCACATCTATTCAAAACCGTGTTTTATTTAGTTAAAGTTTGTTTTATCATCCACAGAAAGGATTATTAAATTGAACAGGTGACTATTTTAGCTCAAGTTAAAATCAATAGTATTTAGCTGGGCCTTAGGTGTTAAATTCTAAAACTCCATGTTTTTCACTTTGCCGCAGCTCTGTATCTAAGCATCTCCTGACGGTTCTTGCTCCGTGTTCACCTATGATTTATGGCTGTTCTAGCAGATGGGACGAAAGCTTCAAGGCCTCTTGCAGTGTTTAAGCTTATAATAATCGGAGGAGTTTTCTTTTCTTACTCTTTGAACTGAGACTGTCGTTCTCGATTTTAGAAACTCACTAAAAAGTGAAATTTTAAAAAGCTCAGGGCTTAATCTGTTTTCTAAAATAGTTAATATCTGACTTTTAGAAAGACTATAATTCTGTAAAACATGCCCTCCAATTTCATCTAAAACAAAATCAATTTAAGTCCTTGGATAAGGATTTTTAGCTCTTCCTTACTTCTTCATTACTCTAAGATAATGTGATGAGAAATGAAGTCTCTGAATGCCCTAGAGCGGTTCCAAACAGTAAAATTTTTCTAACAGCAAACTTCTCGTTCATGAAACTATAACTCACTCTTGAAAGCATGGTGTTTCTATTTTCCTATTTAATTTACATAATGTAAATGGTTATAAATAACATTATCAGAATGTTTCATATCAAAGCATGAACGATTATTAATTGCCTAAACACAAAGAAAGTTTGTCATTCAATCACTATAACAATTATATTTCATTAGGTTGGCATGTTAGAAACTAATTATTTTAATAGGCACGGTTAAAAAGTCACTAAGTTATCCCCCAAAATGAAATGTATATTTTTATTTTTGTGGGTACATAGGTGTATATATATTTATAGGATTCATGAGATACAGACATGTAATGCATAATAATCACATCATGTAAAATGAAGTATCCATCCCCTCAAGCATTTATCCTTTATGTTAAACCTATCTTTAAAAAAAAAAAGGTGAAATCTAAATTACTGCTAGCTTAACAAAATATATATATATATATCACCCAATAGCTCATTAGAATTACTAAACTATGTAGTCTTCCTTAGGAATTAAAGCACAAAAATTCAGTTTCTGTAGCTATATTACAGTGTAATTTTTTGTTGTCTAATATTGATATACATCAATAAAAAATAAATTCCACTTCAATAGTATTAGGACATGTTTAATAAAAGCACTGATAAAAAAGAAATTTGAAAAATCCTTAAGGAGATTCTCTTTAGTGCTTTCTGTTTCTAAGTTATTCCACCCATTCAATGTGAAAAGAAATAAATGAAACCTTACAAACACAGAATATTAGAACCGAGAAGAATTATACTCTGAAATGTATATTTTAAACATATACTTTTGGATGTATTTTAAAATTTTTTAAATAGGAACAAAGAACTTACTGTTGTTAACAAAATTATACCTCTATATAATGATTTTAATATACCTAAATCTTCTATGCTTTTAATCAATTGACTTGGCATCAAGAATAGCGACTTACCTAATTATTTGTATTTATCTAAATGGCAACTGACTATGTAAGCTATGTAGGCAACCCCTAAAAATAATTTCAACAGATATTTTAACTTACCATGAAGCTAAAGGTTAGCGTAAAAAATTTTGAGGCAATATACTAAGAATTTGGCCTCCCTTCAATACACACTAACAAGAACAGAGACTGATTCCCTGAAATACTGAATCCAGTACTGATTGAATAGGCAACACCATTTTAATTGTCATTCGTAAGGATTTACATCTAAAATATCAGTAACACTTTAAGACTGTTGACTTATACCAAGGGGTGTTCAAAAGCCTCCCTTTATTTTCAAACTTCTATTTGTAGGGAAAGGAAATAACCTTTACTGTATAGTAGGTATAAAAGAAACCAGATGATTCATCTCTGTGAATCTGCTTGTTGAATTTGATGGATCATTCTTAAAAGCGACGTTGCTAATCTTCAGGTTTTCTTTTTTAGGTTATTCACAGATCAGTGGGTTTTCCAGCTAATACAGGTCTGATGCTCTTCTGTCTTCACACATGGTATTCATCATATCTTGACAAGAAAAGACCTTCAGTCTACAAATAACCTTCACTGAAGTAAGACATGTAAGTGGGTTTCTTTATGAAAGATAGATTTTATGGCTGAATAAAAAACAACTGTAGTTAAAAAGTGTCATTGCATGGCCTTATTTGAAGATTTTTCCTTAAAGGAACGTTAATGTTTGTTGTTGAAGCTATTAAAAGACCAAAAAAGAGAAAAGTATTAAATTACTTTATTATTAACAACAAACGCAACAGGAAGGGTTGATCAGCTCCATATTTTATCATTCAGAAGCGTTCAGCCTTTAAAATATTTAAGCATCCACATTAGTTCTTGTCAAACTAGCACAAAGCAGTGCATAATATGACCTGTGTGTAAGAGCAGAACAAGATAAGAGGGTACAGTCAGGGTGAAATTTCCACAATGGGATTGCCCTGTGCTATAGATAATACTTTGGCTTCCTGTTTCCAGACAATTACAAAATGATGTTGAATGTTTTCTTTGTATTTTTACTTGGTCATGCTAAATCTAGTTGGTATTGAACTACCAAGGGTGAAACAATAAATTTGAGGCATCCTACAAGCCTGTATTATTTCATATGGCCAATTAGAAAAAATTAAAACTTGATCAAATTTTATGGTGTCAGACAGCATGGTAATTTGGGTTCTCATGGTATAAATAATGGTAAAGAAAATATTAAGAACTTTCAAGCTGGGCAAGAATCAAAATAATTTTTCAGTGTAACTAAACATCTGAGAGTCTCTTTGCATAGTGTCTACCGTGTACTGAATAAAGGAATGGCTGGGAGACAATTTCTTAAACATCCCTTAAAATCTTCCATTGGCCTTATGTAAACCAAAGTATATAGAAATATGATTATCAGTGAAATTAATATAGAGTATATAAAAGCACAAATTTTAACTCTACTCTGTGGGATGAGGAAATACAGGAAAAATGTGATTTCCAGGAGGGGGTTAGAGAGTACTAATGAAAAGAATTCTAAATCTTAAACCTCTAATTTCAACAGACATTTATTACAAGCTTCCTTTCTGTCCTGCTCTAGTTTTTAATCCAAACAACAATCCAGGAAAGAAAAGTTACTATTAGTGAGATATCAGGAAATTTCACAACAGTAGGTATATATTTAAGAAACCTACCCCAACTTTTAATTTATTCATTCATTCATTCATCCATCCATTCCTTCAACAAACACTGAATTCCTGATATGTACAAGTTGCTGGAGAAACAGTGATGAGCAAGACAGATAAGGGCCCTACCTTCAAGTAGCTTACGTTATGATGGGAGAGAATAACAATGAACAAAAAACAAATGTAAAATAATTGCAGACTAGAATAAGCAATGTATAAAATAAACCAGGTGTTATAATGAAATGTACTGGTTAGGACGGGTTTCTCTGAGGAGATATTCAAGCTAAGATGCAGGAGAAGCAGTTAGCTGATTATCTGAAAACCAGGAGAAAGCTGTTTCATGCTGAGGAAACAGCAAGTGCTCAGAAGGTTCTAGAAGTTTAGAAGCCAGTGTAACTGAGGTTTTAATGACCGAGACATAGTCCACAAAATGAAATGGGAGAATCAGTCAGAATAGATCAAGCATTATAGGCCTGGAAAGAGTCTGGATTTTATCCTATAGTCATTAAGAATTTTAAGCAGTCTTTGATGAGATGTGATAAGATTAAATCTAATCCCAAAGCACTAAAACAACAGAGTAGGAGGGAAAAGATTCTAAGGTGAAAAAGGATTTTAAATATATGTAAACACTGAGACCTCTAAGCATAGTTAAAAGCAGACCCATATCTTGGAAACTTTATAAACTATCCTTGTGGCAAATATATTTGAATTATGGAAAACAAAACAAAATGAAACCTAATGGGCATCGAAGCTAATACACAGAAATACAGCTTTCAATCATATTTATATGTACTGTCAAATAAAAATGCATAGACCTAAGCATTTTGAGAAGTTTTGTTAAGTTTTGTTAAGATCGCAGCAATAATAAAACTATTAAAATCTCACCTTCAAGAGGAGGAAAGTAGATGCTACCACAGTATATTGTGTATAGCCTCTTTAATTTGTTGTAAACTATTTTTAAAATCATTGCTTTCAGAAAAAATTACTTATTGTTCACATTTTATTCACACTATAAGAATAAAATGATTTTTAACCTTTGGAGAAAAAATACTATTTTCCAGACTGGCAACTTAATAAATATTTGGGTGACTATACCTGTCTTCAACATCTAAAGTGAATAATTTAATACAATATATCACTCAGTTGTGGAGTAGTATGCAATTGAATTGTTATAAATTTACAAAAATGGCCTGTAATAATATCACAAATTAAAACACAAATTGATAGAATTGTGGGGGTATATTTTAACTGTGTAGGAAGATCTGCTAAAATAACTGCAATTTAGGAGTGAATAGAATAACAAATACTTGAATGTAAAAAATTATCACAGATATGACATTGGATATATTATTTTGTGACAAGCAAATATTAAGGGAATAATGATTGAATCTCTTCCTAAAATAACTTTGCCAATGCAGGATCCAAACTCTCTGATTCTGCTTGTCAGAGCATTTTGTATTTTGAAGTAAGAAGCTGGATCATACTTAGGGTTTTCTGTACATTAAGAAAAGCATTAGCAGTAAAAAGTTCAGCCCAGGTCCTTCTTTGAAGTCCTAGGGACTGCCAAAAACTCTGGGGTATTCTATATCTACTTTCCTTATTGATTCATTCATTCAAAAGTTATTTATCAAACAGTTACTATGTGCCAAGCACTGCCCTGGACAGTTGAGATTTATCAGTAAACAAAATCACCAAAGATCCCTGTTCTCAGAGAGCTTGCATTCTATCAGCAGGAGATCAATAAATGTTAACCTGATAAATGCGTCCTATAGTAGATTAGAAGATGATAAATGCTATAGAAAAAGACGAAGTAAAACAGGATAAGGGAGATCCAGGCATGAGACAGGAAGCAGGTTACAATCTTAAACAGCATGATCACTGTACACCTTCTCGAGCAGGTGACTTGTAAGCAGAGGCTTGAAGGAGGTGGGGGGTTTGCTAGGCATCTGGGAGAAGAGCATTCCAGGCAGAGCCCTAGGGAAGATAGGCCTGGTGTTTTAGAAAAAGAGCAAGGGGCCCGAGTGACAGGAGCGGCAAGGTAGAGACCAATTTTGTACTCTCCAGTACCCATGAAGGAGAAGCCCTGGAATTTTAGCAAAGAAACAGCTTAGAGCTGCAATATGGAAGGGAAGAAGGAAGAAGGAAGGAAAGAAGGGAGGGAGGGAGGGAATCTTATGTTGAATTTGCATCTTGGTGGCAAGCCTACTGTTTAACCTAGAATGTTTGTCAAAAATAAGAATATCAAAGCATTCTAAAGATCATTGTAGTCACATTTCATGTTTGGAGTTTTATTTTTTATTATTATAATCATTCTTTAAAGATGGTAGTATGTACCACCTCTCTAGCTACCTCATAGTTCTCAGGCCTGGTTCAAAGTCTTTCTTAGGACTATACACCTATCTGACAAGCAAATTAGTGTTTATGAAGGAATCATTATGATAGGGCAGCCCAAGAAAGTGCCCAAATGCTGGAACTAAATATACAGTAATCACTTGGGAAACTATGGTAAATTCATAAGAAAATACAAGGTTGTTTAAAAAAATGTGCATTCAGGTGCACTGAGTTTCAAAACAGAACAAATAACTAAGGAGAAACCATGAAAATCAAGACTGCGTGTAAAATAATCTCTCTCGTCTATTAGTAGGCATCACTCCACTTTTCGATTTTTTTTAATGACATTTGTCCATTACAGTTAAATCAGAAAGAAAAGCTATGACGGTGTTTCAGTACTGTAAACAAAGCAGAAATCTTTTAATAAACTGTTGACTTGAAATACTCCAAAAGAAAGTGGATTAGTTCCCCCAAAACAAAGTGCTTTCCTCAATAAACCAACAATATGTGTTTATTGTAATGGAGTCCAGGACCACCACATGTGATTATAGTAAAAGCTCTGCAGTATTTCCATCTGGCAATGAGAACACAAGATGTTGTGTAAACTACCAGAAGAGCTCTATTTCATTGTAATTAAAATTTAGTGTTACACTTAAGCAATAAGGCAACTCCAGGAGATGTGATTATCAAGAGATAATGACCTTGGAGTATTACCAGGCATACAAGGAACCAAATGCCTCCAATCCTCTAGAGGGCAAGATTATTTCTACATAACAATCTCGACCTCCTCTTGCTTACCCACTCTGCCCCTGAAGCTGTATGATCAGTGAAAGAGGAAAGCTTGGGATTAAGAGCACTAATATCATTTCTGCAAAAAGAGGACATCAGGGGACTGGTATATGACAAAGATGGCATTGTGGAATGCTGAGGCAGCAGTTTCAAATGAGCTGTGTTGTTTGTGCGATAATTATGCAATGGCTTTAGAATTCTCTGGACACAGATAGAACTGTCAGTGATGTCATAGTCATGTAAGTAATCCTCAGCAAGGGCACAGATTTAACCTTTTCCCCCCTGTTTTGGCTTCATGATTTCCATTCCATAATAGCAATAAGATATGACAGGTGGTGCATTTCTTGAGGGTTTATTATTCTTCTTGGGTGGTTGAAGCCATTCAGCCTTTGGCCCGAACCTCTCAAGACATCCGAGATGTATAATAATTTCCCCAAAATGCAATGCCTGTCATGTCTTATTGCTTAATTACTTTGTTCTTACCAAGTAATTCTTTTTAAAGTGAATGCAGATAACAGTGCTTACATTACAGTTTATGCTACCAGAAACTACTTCTAAATTGGAAAACATTAAACAATAAATTTCTACTGTTATGAATAAGGGAACATTCCATTATATTATTGTTATAAACTGTAAACTGAAGAGTCACTTAAAATTATGTAAAATATTTATATGTTTAATAATTCGTTGGAGGGGAAAGTGAAAAACTAAAATTAGGATTAATATAAAATTAGGACATCCTCAATGACAGCTTATGTTGAGGAGATGGGTACCCTAATTATTCAAAGGTATCTCAGCGCTCATATATCAAAGAGATAAAAGGGAGAGCTTAGCTTGTATGATATTTTTAATAAAAAAAAGAATGAAAATAAATATTAAAGGGAAGCACTGGAACATTGGGAAAATATAAAATATGGAAAGGATTTGCATATGTAAATATATATGTATATTAAATACACAAGACATGGACACACTGAAAGGGTAAAGAGCAAAGATTCAAGGTGTTAGTTTTTTCTTTTATCTTTTCAGGATAAGGAAGAATCTCCTAAATACAAATGAGCCTTATTAGCCGTCTACCCAGTTGAAATTTAGAGCTACATTGCCCCCTATTTCATTTTACTAGTATATAGTCATGTCCCAGTAAACACCCTCAACTCTTCATTTGAGAGACTATAATCTTCACTTCTGTGAGGCTGGATCTAAGATCTGGTTAGCTTATAAATCTAGAATACCTTGGGGTGAGTCTACATATTCCTGAAACTCAGGAATATCTACACAAAGATTAATTCACAGGGCCAAAAAACATGTATATCAGTAAACTGGATATATCTGTAGAAATCAATGAATACAAACTGTACATTAGAACACTCTCTAAATTAATCTCTGTCACTAATCCAGGTAATTTAGGTACACAACACAATAACGAATTTCTTGAAAAGGTCTCCATCATGGTGAATTCTCTCAATGGCACGTCCCGAGTCACCAGAAACTCAGCAGTCATATTATTCAAAGATTCCAGTAGGTGAGGCAGGGGAAAGCTCAGTGCTCACTCCTGGTCCAGCCCACTCCAAGACTATACCTCTGATTCCCTTCTTCGTTGGAGAATCAACGAGGAACTTCAGCTCCCATTTTCTAATTGATAATCTTATGACCTTAGCTAAGGTCAACTGACCTTTTTTGCTCAATCTAGATTCTACGTTTGAAAAAGAAAAAAAAAAACAGGTACTAATACCAGCTCTGACACTTCACAGAGGTTTTGTGAAGACGCGTGAAATAGAATAAGGGGAAATGTTTTATAATTCAAGTGCTAGTCACATGCATTTCTGATGTTGCTGTTGTTGCTACTGTTATGCTCGATTGAGCATTGAAAACGGGTGGTGAACACATGTAGGCACAACTTTGGGACAAACATTAAACTAAAGGGATATGGTTGGTGTCAGAGGCCACATTCTTATTTTCTAAAAGTATCAGGTGATGGGATGAAAACATCAATTTTTAAATCATTATAAAGAGTCATAAATCTTCATATCAAAAAGATAAACACAAGAAAAACTCTGTTGCAAAATCTCTCTTATGCTGGAAAGCATTTATCACTTAGAGACAGAAGATGCTGATTTTGGCCTCCTCCATGAAAGCCTTCTGTAACTGAAAATGAGATGACCAATCCTTCTTTGCATTATTACCTTGTATCAACAGAAAATCTTTCAGTCAGAATCCTGCTCTTTCTCACCTAAAACATTGTTTTACTATTTCAATTATGTATTCACCAAATTTGTAGATTCTGTGGTGAGAATGTTCAAATCAATTCTGTCTTGGATTATAAACTACACAGCAAGAAAAGAGCCTGGCAAAAATAATTTTATTGAAAAATATTAAGTGTTTTTATTGGTAAGAAAGAAATATTTTAATTTTAAAATTTACCTGTAAATATCATTGTTTAGGAAGCCTGCATATAATTTACTACAACATTAAACATGTTTATCCTTCCATATATACAAGAAAATCTTTCTTGATTTACATCACAATTTTATCCTTATAGTATGTATAAATTACTTTGCTTCTCTAATGTATATATTTTTGCCTAGAACTCCTTTTAGAAGGAACTTAAATTATAAATTGTGTTTTTACTTCAAATATTATTTAAAATGCATTCTGACCACGAAGTACCAGAACACAGGGGGAGCTTCTCGACTTCTCCAACGTGTCCCTCATATTTTCACAGGTAGATTAGCTAGGCATAATTCGATAATAAATTTTGGTAAAGATGAAGTCTTTCTTCCATTTATCTCTCTATCTCTCTGTATCTGTACATATATTTTATTATTATCAACAAAAAGCTTAACTCTCAAGAGACATCTTTAAATTGTTTTCTGGTTTTTATTGAAGGAAACTGGATTCTAAAATTAGGCCTTCCAAAAGAACATAAAATTAGAATTGTCTGCTGAATGAATTCAGAAAGGAAGCTGGTATAATCCCAATATTTCCAAATGTTCTTTTCTCAATGATTCTTCTATCTACAGAGGTTAAGAGTGAAAAATATGGCGTTTTCCTAAATCAAGTACATGCTTGACAGGAAGTATTTATTCACTTCTAAGAAATATTTAAACACAGTCTTTTCTGATACCAAGCCAAGGAAACAAGCTCAACCACTGTCCTACAGATCAAATTTTTATCGCACAGAGGCCACTTGGTAAATCTGACCTGGAACAATTAGTAGCCAACACATGCCTGCTTATCTATCTATCTATCTATCTATCTATCTATCTGCCTTTCTATGTATCTACTTCTTTATTTTTAAGGCCACCTGTATGAGCAAAATACTGCTTAGAGTGGGACAGTTCATTCGGGTATGGGAGCCACAGTCCCACACTGCTTCCACCTTAATCAAGAGTGCTCTATGAACAATCTAACACACAGGTTCAACACCTGATCTTGTCCCTGGGGGGGAGTGTGATATTCCTTGGTGGTGATGACAGTGGTGGTGGTGTTGCTGTTCAGTTGCATTATTGATACAGCTGCTTTATTGCAAACCATGACTCTCTACTTTCTGAAATAACTGTTCTTTCCAAAGTGGTAAGTTCTTTCACACAATTTCTAAACAGCTTCACACACATATTCTGGCCCTTTCCTTTCATACTCTGGCTCCCATTTGCTATCCCACATCTACATCGGTGACAGATAGTGATTACACACTTGTCATGAGATCAGAAATTCTTTAAAGATTTTCCAAGAATCCTCATGATAGCTGCTTGAAGCTGCATTCTATTCCCTGGCACCAGATGGAGTTATTATGAGGATTCTTTTCTTAACAGTCCATCTGCACAACGACTCTTTATGAATCAAAGATTGTTCAAATATACTTTATTTCCTTGAATTAAAATTAAAATGTGGGTGCCTAAACTCGAGAAATAATTTTAAATATTCTATGGTCTTGTCATTGTCATGCATTCTGCTTAATGCTAAACCTTTGATGGCCATGATCAATTCTAAAAATGTAAAACTTTTAGGCAGGTGCATTTAGGATACTTAGAAAATCTTTATAGGAGTCCCTAGATGAGGGATAGGTACATTCCAATATACCTTTACACTGAAATAGCATTTGACATTTTAAAAACCTGTTTGTGACCACGTTCACTATTTTTTTTAAAAAGTAGAAGATTTAAGCCTAATTTCCCCTGTGTGACTGTATTCTTGCCTTTGTCATCCAGAATTAGACATAAATCTTTTTGGCTCTGAGTATGAAAAGTGCTCCCGATGAAAAGATAGCATAGTTCATAGGATCAAAGTTTTCTCTTCCACGTTAAATATGTTTTCTGTGTGAAACAGTAGAGCAAGTCAATCATGAGAAGACTCGAGACTATCCTAGGGATGTGTAATTTTCGTAGCCTATGGGTGGCCCTTGGTGATTTATATTTGTATTTACAAACAAGTATGGACTAAGAACTTAGAGGTGCTTTAGGGGTATCGGAGGTAGAAGATTCAACCCTGGCTCTGTAGATGTGTATCTTCTTGCATAGGTTTTTCCCCCGCCTCATGAAATGATCGACTTAAATCTTAATAGCCTTATTATGAAAACTAGAAGATAGATGACAAATCCTCAAAAAAGTGGGGGTAAAAAACACAAATGCTTGGAAAAAAATAAATGCCAGCAAGCAAAAATGCCACAGATTACAAAAACATTTTAAGAGAATTAAAGTAACAGAGTTCCACGAACAAAAATATTATCTGTTATTCAAGGTATTGGTAGAGCAGGGATTGAAAAAAATCAATGCACCTATAAACCCAAGACGTTGTCAAACAGCTGTTTAATATTCAAGTCCCACTAAGTGGGACTGGTTCTCAGCTTGTAACAAATAAAAAATTGGCAGGCTAGGGCATCATTTCCTTTTACTTCTTCTCTTCAACTTCACAAACTGTGAAAATGTAAAATAGGTATTACCAGCAGTCAGTGAGAGAAACAATTCATATCCTCCCACATCCTTTCATGATTAGCCCTTTAAAAAATCGGAAGCAGATTGAAAGGTGATTCAACATCAGAGTGTAATTTTAACAAGAATAACTTCAGCTCCTACTATGTGCCAGTCACTTTTTCACTCATGTCTGCTTCAGTTTGTGGAATTCAGTGGAAACTGCATCTTTCAAGTCCTCAGCCTCCATCTCAGAAAACTGAGTCAGTCTAAAATGAATCTCTGCTTACATAAATGACTTCCTCTTTTGTCTTGCTGAAGGGAATTTAGCTTATCTGAATCAGTCTGGTGACAAATCCAAAAGTTTCTTGATGAGATCAGATCATATAGTTCCAGTAAATTAGCACATACCAAATACAGTATCTGCTGAATCTTCAGTATTCCAACAGACTCCTATCTATTGTCAGCAATAGAAAATGACCTTCAAGAAGGCAGCTTAAACTAAGGCTCCTGGAGTTTAATTGAGGCTGTGACTAGACCCAAAAGTGTTCAATCTTTGCCCAACTACTTTACATGAAGACTCTGTGTCCTCTCTGACTTCATGAATTTATTTATTAACTCTGGAGAAGTTTTAATATACTGAAAAGAAAAGTCCAAAAAGACTTCTTTGTGCTGGCATTCTAATGTTTTTCATGTTACCTTTGCTGTAGCCTACGATTTAGAACCTTGGGTTGGCAGAGGCTGAATCACAAGACTGCCCTATGGCTTCCCCATCCAGCCTGAGCTCTGGGTTCCCATCAATATTGTAAAGTTGCTTTCTTGATTTAAAGAATTTCATGAAAGTAGAGGCAAAGTGCTGAAAACCATATATAAAACATAGTTTAATAAATGTTAATTCATTCAGAAGTCCTGATGTGCCTCTGAGTTTTGCCTCACATAGTTCTAGCTTATTGTATCTGACCTCACCATCCTGTATATTTATTTATATATACACACATGCATATAAATACAAATACACACATGTATATATAAATATGTAAACAATTGGCAAATCTGAGTAAAGAATTTATAGAAGTCCTTCATATTTTTGCCCTTTTCTAGAAGTTGCAAATTATATCAAAATTAAAAGTTACTCCCCCCCAATTAAAAAGAAAATTGCCAGATAAAAAGAGAGGAAGAAGGGGAGAGATATGAAAACTAAATGCAATGCATAATCTTGATTTGAATCCTAGAGCACAGGAAAAAAAAATGCCCCAAAGAATGGCAATTGGTGAAAATTAAAGTAGGTATATTTGAAAACAGTATTATAATCAGTGTTAATTTTCTGAACTTAATAACAGCGCCATGGCTATATAAGTGAAGGTTCTTGGTCTTATTCTTAGGAAATAATTAGGAGGAAGGTGGTATATGTCTCCAAGCTATTTTCAAGTTTAGAAATACACACATACACACACAGACACACACACACACATACATCCCAACCCACATATATATATTCGTATACACATACATGAGTACATATATGTATATATATGGGGGGAGTGTATTTCTAAACTATATACAGAGAGAGAGAGAAATGATAAAAACAAATTTGGCAAATGGTGAACTTGGAGGCAGGGTATACAGAAAGGGTTTTGGTAGTGGTTTTTGTTTGCAATTCTTGCAACGTTTCTGTTGACAATACACCCCCTGCACTGAACCCTTGATCCATGATCCCTCACTCATGATACCTGACCCACTTGAGATCTCGTGGCTGACATTTTCTTTATCTTTGAATTTCCGCATGAATTGTTAGTTTCTAACTTTGCCTCCCTACTGACACCAACGTCTTATATGTAGGTCTCCGACTTTAGTTCCTACCTTCTTCCTACCGCCCTATTCCTATCCCTGGCCATAATCCTGATTTAATATGCTGCTGGTTCTCAGTCTGAATTCTTTAGACCATTCAATTCAAAAATTGCACCTTTTTTCTCAGAGTGGACCCTTATGTTTGGTACTCCTGCTACTTCAAGTGGAATACCTGTGGACGGATTTTTATATATGTATGGTTTATTTTTTAAAAAAATACATTTCATTTGTATTATCTACCTGTTGAAAGACCATATAACACTAACTGTTTTGGGATTTTCTGTTAGACTTTATAATTTATAAATTCCCATGTTTCTTTTTCAGATAAAACTTATTTCAATTTTATTACATTACTGAAATTCCTTCAGGATAATGCAATCATATGTATTGACTAACTTTCATAGATCTGTTGTTCAAAATAAAGCAGAGTTGAATTAAGACCTAATAGAGTCACATAAAAATTACACTGCTTTCTTTAAAATTTCGTTTTATACAGTCAGCCAAGATATCTAAGGCCAGTAATATAAACAAAAATTTCACTAAGAAAAAAAAGCCAAAAAGGTATTTATATCTACAGTAGTTAATAGGACAAGATTCTAAAATCCAGCTTCAAATACTGAAGCCTTACAGAGCAGTTCTTCTCTTAAAAGTATAGATGGGAACAAATTGTTCTGTCCACATGAACAATCTCATTGTCCTTGATAATCCTGGAACATGACTGAAATTAATGTGACAACTATTCTTTTTCTAATATAAAATAATTCTTCAGAAAAAAATACAATATAGCCATACTTATATCTTATATCAATTTCAATTATACCAATTTACTTGGATGAAAGATTTTTTAATCACCCTTCCTAGTTCCCACTAGGATGTATGAGTATAGTTACCGCTTCTATCTACTGTGTGTCATAGAGTGTTAATGTTTCTACAAAAGACAAAAATATTAACATTCCATAGCTGATAAATGGATTTCCAAACTATATAACTTGTGCTGTTAATCTACGTCTTTTTTTTTTTTTTTTTTTTTTTTTGAGACAGAGTTTTGTTCTCTTGCCAGGTTGGAGTGCAGTGGTGCAATGTTGGCTCACTGCAACCTCTGCCTCCTGGGTTCAAGCGATTCCCCTGCCTCAGCCTCCTGAGTAGCTGGGATTACAGGCATACACGACCATGCCCAGCTAATTTTTGTATTTTTCATAGAGATGGGGTTTCACCATGTTGGCCAGGATGGTCTCCGTCTCTTGACCTCGTGATCCACCCGCCTCAGCCTCCCATAGTACTGGGATTACAGGTGTGAGCCACTGTGCCCAGCCACCCCACATCTTTAACAGCCATTTTGATATTGACCTCATCAAAACAGTAAGCTTCTTTAGCATTCTTCTGCTGGTAAAACAAAAAGAAAAAAAAGCAACAATACTGCACAACTGTTTTATAAGAGTCTGTTTGATTTCCATATTTATTCATCAGGAAATTTCCCTGGATTAAAAAAAAATTATCATAATGTTCAAGTATCTCCGTTGTAATATGAACAGTTTTTCAATGAAATATGATTTAAACTATGGAAGTGCAATAGCAAAACAATGGACACCTTTAAAGAATATGAGACTTAAGTCTCATGGCAATATGCTAGTTAGTGTTTTGTATAGGGAGGTCCCATTGGTTTAATTTCTGTTTTCTTCTCACTTTACTCTGATCCTACAAGAATGCAAAGGGAGTAGAAGTGTAATCAGCAAGAATAATTTTCCCCCAATGAAGACAGATAAATCCGTACAAGAGAAAACAAGATGCATGTCAACAGCCAAGACTGTATATGACTCCCATACGAGGAGCAGTAAGCACTCGACTCCAGCTTCCACTCTAAAACTTGGGGACATATGATGACAAGCTGATGTCAGTGATTTTACTTCTGGCGATTCAAATGCTGATATTCTTTGACACATTCTACTCACAAGCAAGAATAAAGATTCAGAGTAACATCCCACTTTGTCCCTGCAGATCTGTGAGCCCCAAACAGAGCTATAAGAAGTTCCCTCACTGAGCCTTAATCTTAAAACCACTGAAATGTCCTGCCTTACAGGCCAAAGGTCTTGTGTGTTTGCATGTGGAAAAAGCTCAGCTTGACAAACTATCACTAAGAGTGATAGTAAAGCTTAGTACAAGATCTCGATCGTTTCATCTTAAAAGAAACTATATAATAAGTTGCAGCAAGGGAAAGAAAAGGAAGCACGAGCTGTTCCACAGAGGAACATCTTGTTCCGCTTGCTCATCTTGTTTTCTGTCTGGATATGTGACAACAATATTTCTATGGAATAATCAGGATTCCGCCTTTTAATCGTAATTGGATGTCATGGTTGTCTCCCATGTAATCTGCAGATGACTGTCCCTCCACAGTCATCAGGTTATGCCACTTGAATGCCCTAAAATGGAGAGATGGGCATGGGAAGAGAAAGGACACTTCAGCAACAGAGAGCCGAAAAACAGCGTGAGTTTTATTTAATTCCTACTTAACATTATTTTGCATAGTAAACAAAAGAGATATTTTTGAAAATCCCTTTGGATAATTTCTGCCACCTAGAATTCTGATCATTTTGTCTCACTGCCTTATAAAAGAATCAATTAATTGAAGAAGAGAAGGGATTCTCCCCTGATCTTTTCAAGAATCCTTAAAAGGCACATTTCTCACTAAGGATCTTGAAAGTGTATTTCTAGCCAATCCCAGGAGTCACTGCTCAGAGATTTACATTTCACAAATGTAATCAACAGTCTGAGCAGGATATTGACATTTGGACTGCAGAGCTCTGCTACCTGCCGCATCACTACCATCCTGAACTCGGCTGTGGAACTGCCACCTATGCAGAGTTTATACAGAGGGTTCTAATGGTACTTCCCAACAGAAACCAGAGCAGACATGTAGCATAGGCCAAGAAAACCCCTTCGGCATTGAAATAGTATTCCCTACACGCCCCAAATTAAAAAGTAGTTTCAGATAAAATATATGTCCACAGTAGAGATGTTATGTACAGTCTGAGGCAATTCCCATGACCACCTCCCTAACACAAAACCTCGACCTATTTCTTTTCTTTATAGCATTTACCACTCTCCAGAATTTGTTTCTTTCTTTGTGTATTGCTTTGCTCTTACACTAGAAGCACACACAGCCCGTGAGGAGGGGGGACTTGGACGTGGTCACCATGGCAGCCACAGCATAAGAGCATGCCTGCTCCAAAATAGATGCTCAGAAGACATCTGTTGAACAAATTAATGGCAGAACACTCTTGCCAGTGTGGCCGTTAAATACAGAGCGCTGCACCAGAAGATGAGTAGGTAGATTCAGACATTCAAACATCTGTCATGCAAGTGAGCGTTACATTTGTGCACCACTTACAGAATTCAGGATGCACAGCACACAGTCTATATGAGGAAGGTTCATCTCCAAGGAAATTTCAGGGCCATTATCAGAGCTCACTCTCCCATAATCTTGATTATGATTCGATAATTCTAGCAGGTCCAGAGAGGAGGCTACATGGCACTGCTGCATTTGCAACAGAGCTCATCTAAATCGTAGGCCACTGCTGAAGACAGAGGTTACACTGGTCAATAAATTGATGAAGATGTCTTCCAAAATATTGTTTCACTGTGCCCTTTGCTGAAGTGTTGAAATCACTATGAGCTCTTCAAAATTATGGTGTAAATGTCCCTGGAAGTTATGCTGAAAATGTACAATACAGCTTTTCATAGGACAAAAAAAGAAAAAGAAAATCTTTTAAAAGCTTATCCTCTACCAGGAATTAGGGGGAGGAAAGCATCTTGGAAAGGAATATCCCTCAGTCTTTATGTTTTGTCTTCACAAAAACACAATTGTACACCCATAGACCCTCAGGGAACTTTGTATCTGTGAAACTCAGTTTTATGGAAAAATCCTAAAATGGCCTTCAAACCTGAATAGCACACCTTTATGAAATCACAGAGGGTCTGATACAACCTAGAGAACAAACAACTTGTAGTCTAAGAAATAGGTTTCTGATCCATAGTACATTTTAGAGTGTTCTGAATAATAATGTTGCATTCCAAGGGTATAATTTACAGTCCTCCCTAAATCTGGTCTCCAGAGCTGACTTAGGCTAATTTCTAGATCCTACTGCATCTACTTAGATCTTGTTCCCCCATATATTTTGAATGCTAAATGCAAAACATGTACACTATTGGTGGCTATATTTTAGGTGAGGAATGCAATTCTTCCCCATAGTGGCAATACAGCATCCTCTCAGTTATAAATATCTTCACTTCAATGAGAAAAGATGATGAAATTCTTTTTGAAGACTCTCAAAGGGCTTGCAGATTTTTAAAAATATTACCACCACTTTGTTTGGAAGAAATACAGTTTGGTCGTAAAACCATCATTTGTGATTGGATTTATGAACATGACATGCATTTGCATGCTGTGCATGAAAACCCTGTACCAAGAAGTGGTTTCAAACAAGGAAACTGTTGCTAGTTAGAATATTCTCACCTGTGTTATCATTAACAAATTTCAAGTTCCCTCAACCTGTTGAAAATAAAGGTAATTCAAATGAATCTTCCTTTGTATGAACAGTCTATCAACTTCAAAATTCCCCATAACTTCATTGAATTTTTTCCAGTTAGACAGGGAAATTCCTTTCCTATATAGACTCCAAAGTGCTTTTTCTTTTAAAGTCAGATTGGGGAAAAACATCTTTCTTTTTATGTATTCTATTTGTGGCTTGCTAAGCACTTAAGGTCTGTCTGTAACTAGCTTAGAACATCTTATCATTGAGCACAGTACTTAAGAGAATGTTGTTTTAAAAAAGAGTTGCCTATTAAATCTAATTTATTTATTCAACAATCCTGATTAAGCACCAGAAAGCTACTACTGGATTTTTAAAAAGTAAATAAGTAACTTACATTAAAGAAGCTTACATCTGAGGAATCACCACACTATCTTCCACAATGGTTGAACAAATATGCACTCCCACCAACAGTGTAAAAATGTTCCTTTTTTCTCCACAACCTCACCAGCATCTGTTATTTTTTGACTTTTTAATAATAGTCATTCTGATTGGTGTGAAATAGTGTCTCACTATGGTTTTGATGTGCATTTCTCTAACAATCAGTGACACTGAGCTCTTTTTCATATGATTGTTGGCTGCATGTACGTCTTCTTTTGAAAAATGACTGTTCATACCCTTTGCCCACTTTTTAATGGGGTTTTTTGTTTTTTTTCTTGTAAACTTGTTTAAATTCCTTAGAGATGCTGGATATCAGATCTTTGTCAGATCCATAGTTTGTATAAGTTTTCTCCCATTCTGTAGGTTGTCCATTTACTCCATTGATAGCTCATTTTGCTGTGCATGAGCTCTTTAATATTTCTATACTATAAAGTAGAAGGAAATAAGGGTTCAGTAGAGGTGTATGTAAGATCTTACGCTAAAAAATGGAAAGAGGTAATTAGCTAGGCCCTGGGGGGATCTGGTAAAGCTTCTTGAGAAGTTGTAATCTGTGTTTGGTTTGAACAATTGGTATAATTTTGATCACTGGAAAGTGAAGGGAGTGTGAGGGAAGGGGAAGCGTCTCATTCAATAATTTGGAGACTTCTCTCAAATTCAGCGGCAGGCACAGCCAAAATTTTATGAAAGCAAATACACTGGACTGATATTGGAGACGTAAAATGAAGCCCATGGTACACTTTCCAATAATGACAGTAAGGCAACCCTCAAAGAATTTGGTGACTACAAATTATTTGAAGTGAAACAGTTTCCACAGATGAGATCTATATTTTAAATATCCAATATTGCTATACAGAAACCATGTAAATAACCAATGTTTCTACACAGAGATCATTCATTTTTACTGTGCTCCTTAAGAGAAACAAGAATTCCTCTATGAAGTAAAATGCAAAGTAGAATACATTTGGCAGAATCATCCCAAGCACATGTAAAACAACATCATCACACCAGCTGCTGATTTGGTCCCAGTGTTTTATCCTGTCAATAAGGAAATCCTTGATGTGCTATTGAATATACAGTTATCTTGACAGCCATCTTCATGTAATATTCAAGATAGCTTTTACACAGTCTCAGTTATAATATTAGCCTGAGATCTAATGCTTGCTCTTTATTTAAGAGATGAACTTGATTGGATGTTTTCTCTACTGTGAGCCAGTTCAGACTCAGAATTCTCCTGGGCAGATTTCACTATCTTTGACCGTAAGTTTAAGATGTTCCTAGCCAAAACCCTATTCTCATCAATTACTGTTCTACACCACTAGTTTTACCCAGATTTAACTCAAGAGCTATTTTGATCAGCTTTCCATCATGTATTGGTCCTGACCTTTGAAATATCATATCCACTGAATTGCTATCATCCAAGATAAGAAAGAACTGTCTTAAAAGCTCTACCTCGGTTCAAAAGAAAACTATTGTCTGACATTAAATATTTCTAAGCCCTTTTACTATTGCTAATCCACACAAGATTACTGGATGTAGTTTCCCAGATTGAGATACATGTTTGGGAAGGAAAGAAGGAAGAACAAAAGAAAAGAAGGGAGAAGGGATAGCAAGGAGTAAAGGAGGAGAGGAAGGGAGGAAGGGAAATATTGGGCAAATAATTATAAGCCCCTGAAATAAGGTCTGATGATTTTGCCCTTCCCCTGGTTTTAAGTCAGGTATGCAAGCTCTATATTCAAGAATTAAATAGTACAATTAACCTATGAGTAATTTCAGATGCTAGGTTCTAGATGCAGCATTATAAATAAGATGACAGGGACTCATATTACTGCTGAGAAACTGGGTTTGATAAACTAAAGACAGCCATGCATATCAGTCATGCTCCTGGTGAGAACAGGTGGCTCACTGCATAATGAGAGGAACATTCAATAAACTACTTACAAAGCTATGGATGACATGTAGGCAAGCTGCAGAGAGAGCACAATATCTACAGCTAATCGGAGTAGAAGGCCATTACTGTCCCCGGGTCTAAAGGAGGTAGAGCAATCAAAGGAAACAAGAGACAAGGGAGGCTGCGAGGACCAGGCCACCTGGCAGAGCCATAACCTTAGATTAAAGCATGTGGTCATTTCTTGGCAAATCTGCAGGCAGGGAACAAACCTCACTTTTAACCCTCCCTCTGATGCCCAGAGCTGGTTTACCTGATTGGCAAAAATCAGTGGGTGAGGTAACCAGCGAGCAAGGAAGCTTGCTGTTCTTTTCCAAGTCCTACCAGAAGCAGAGAGTAGGGGTCAGGAAACAGAATGAAGACTAGGTCTAAAAGGACTCACAGCAGAAAGCCAGGACATCGTATTAGTAACATGGATTAGGCACAGTATCATAAATCAAATATTTGTGAAGAAGAAGAATAACAGGAAAAATCTCAAACTCCTTATTTCATCTATAAAAACTCTTTGGCCCTAGAGTCTTAAAATGTAGATAATTTCAAATATTTTGAGTAGAAAATATTCCTAAAATTGTACATGCATAAGCAAGCACTCACATACATGCACACACAAAGAGAGATACAGAAAAGGGATGTAGTTATTACAGACCCCCCAAAAATGATGGGGAATTGGCAGACCAGTAATCTTGCTGGCTCTATATACAAAAGGTAGCATGCATGAGGATACTGTTAGGGGTTAGAAGGAAGTGAGAAGTTTTGGGAACTGAGACACAAGGAGAGGTAAGGTCATAAAGAAATGGCGCGAAGGCTTTCTTTCAGGCTTCATGGACTTACTGTGAGCTATAGTGCAGGAAAAATCTCAAACTCCTTATTTCATCTATAAAAACTCTTTGGCCCTAGAGTCTTAAAATGTAAATGATTTCAAAGATTTTGAGTAGAAAATATTCCTAAAATTATGCGTGTATAAGCATGCACACACACACATACACCCACAAAAAGAGATAGAGCAAAGGGATCTAGTTATTACAAACCCCAAAATATTGATGGGGAATAGTGCAGTTACTAATTTAAGCACACTTCACTCAAACATGAAGAGAAATCAAGCGTCTGATATGATTTGGCTGTGTCCTCACCCAAATCTCGTCTCAAACTGTAATCCCCATGTGTCAAGTGAGGGACCTGATGGGAGGTGGCTGAACTATGAGGCGGTTTTCCCCATGCTGTTCTCATAACAGTCAGTTCTCATGAGATTCGAGAACTCACTGAGCGGCTCTTCCCCGTTCACTCTCATTCTCTTTTTCCTGCTGCCTTGTGAAGAAGGTACTTGGTTCTGCCATCTTTATGGTTTTCCCACCATGTGGAACTGTGAGTAAACTAAACCTCTTTTCTTTATAAATTACCTAGTCTCACATATGCTCTGTAGAAGTGTGAAAACAGACTAATATAGGAAATTGGTACCTTGAAGAGTGGGGACACTGCTATAAAGATAACCTGAAAATATGGGAGTGACTTTGGAACTGGGTAATGAGGGAGAGGCTGGAACAGTTTGGAGGACTCGGAAGAAGACAGGAAGATGTGGGAAAGTTTGGAACTTCCTAGAGACTTGTTGAATGGTTTTGACCAAAGTGCTGATCGTGATGTGGACAATGAAGTCCTGGTAGAGGTGGTCTCAGATGGAGATGAGGAACTACTTGGGACCTGGAGCAAAGGTGACTCTTGCCATGCTATGGCAAAGAGATTGGTGGCATTTTGTCCCTGTTCTAGAGAAGTGTGGAACTTTGAACTTCAGACAGCTGATTTAGGATATCTGGCAGAAGAAATTTCTAAGCAGCAAAGCACTCAAGAGGTGACAGAGCATAAACGTTTGAAAATTTTGCAAAAGTTTGGAAATTTCTGACCATGTGGTAGAAAAGAAAAACTCATTTTCTGAGGAGAAATTGAAACCAGCTGCAGAAATTTGCATAAGTAATGTTGAATATTAATCACCAACACAGAGGGGAAAATGTCTCCAGGGCATGTCAGAGAAGTTCGTGGCAGCCCCCTCTCATCACAGGTCCAGAGGCCTAAGAGGGAAAAATTGTTTTGTGGGCTTGGCCCAGCGCCCTGATGCTCTGTGAGCCCTCTGGATATGGCACCCTGTGTCCCAGCTGCTCCAGCTTCAGCTGTGGCTAAAAGGAGCCAACATACATCTCAGGCCATTGCTTTAGAGGCTGCAAGTCCCAAGTCTTGGTGGCTTCCACGTGGTGTTGGGCCTTTGGGTACACAGAAGACAAGAGTTGAGCTTTGGGAACCTCGGCCTAGGTTTCAGAGGATGTATGGAAACACTTGGATGTCCAGGCAGAAGTCTGCTGCAGGAGTTGAGCCTTCATGAAAAAAACCTCTGCTAGGGCAGTCTGAAAGGGAAATGAAGGGTTGTAGTTCCCACACAGAGTCCACACTGGGGCACTGCCTAGTGAAGCTGTGAGAAGAGGGCCACTGCCCTCCAGAACCATGTGGTAGATCCACCAACAGCTTGCACGTGTACCTGGAAAAGTCACAGCCACATAATACCAGCCCATGAAAGTAGCTGGAGAGTGCTAGACCCTGCAAAGCCACAGGGGTGGAGCTGCCCAAAGTCGTGGGAGCCCACCTCTTGCATCAGTGCGCCTTGGATGTAAGACATAGAGCCAAAAAAGATTTTTGAACTTTAGATTTAACGATTGCCCCACTGGATTTCAGACTTGCACAGGGCCTGTAGCCCCTTTGTTTTGGCCAATTTCTCTCATATGAAATGAGAGAATTTATCCAATGCCTGTACCCGCATTGTATCTTGGAAGTAACTAACTTGTAATTCTCACATGTCAAGGGAGGGACCTGGTGGGAGGTGATTGGATCACGGGGGCAGTTTCCCCCATGCTCTTCTCATGATAGTGAGTTCTCATGAGATCTGATGGTTTTACAAGGGACTCTTTCCTCTTCACTCTGTCTCTTTCTTTCCTGCCACGTTGTGAAGAAGGTATTTGTTTCTCCTTTGCCTTCTGCCGTAATTGTAAGTTTCCTGAGGCCTCCCCAGCCATGCTGAACTGTGAGTCAATTAAATTTCTTTCCTTTAAAAATTACCCAGTCTCAGGTGTTTCTTTATAGCAGTGCAAAAATGGACTAATATAGCATCTTTATATTTTCTATAACTATCTGATCTCACTCATAAGGTTCAACATGTTAGGTAGCAGAAGAAGGAGAAAAAGGCTACATTAGGTAGTACAGTTGTCATAGTCCACTCTACTATACTTTGTTATTATTTCAGAGTGTACTCTTTCTACTTACAAAATAAAAAGTACTAAAACAGCCCCTCAGGCAGGTCCTTCAGTAGGTATTGCAGAAGAAGGCATTGTTATGGGAGATGACAGTTCCACATATGTTATCGCCCCTGGAGACCTTCTAGTGGGACAAGATATGAAAGTGGAAGACAGTGATATTGATGATCCTCACCCTGTGCAGGCCCAGGCTAATGTGTGTGTTTGTGTCTTTGTTTTTAACAACAAAAAAGTTTACAAAGTAAAGAAAAATAAACAATTGTAAAAGTAGAAAAGTTTACAGAATAAGGTTATAAAGAAAAGTCCCTTTGTGATGTTCTCACAATGATGAAATCACCCAATGACACATTTCTCAGAATGTAACCCCATCATTAAGTGACACATGACTGTATATTTCATTATTTTATAACTTCTCAGTTTAAAGTTCAATTAAGTAAGTATCAATAACCCACAGAAATCAAAAGCTTTTTAAGGTCTTCAATAATTTCTTATGAGTAAAAAAGCATCTTGAGATGAAAAATTTGAGAACTTCTCTTCCAGTCTCCAGGCCCACTTCTTAACATATTTTTAAAAATCATTATTTAGGCACCTCTCTACAAAGCCACAGCCTCACTAAAGAGCTCAAAAAATGAATGCTGACTAAATTTTTCTGTTCCAGGAACCATAAGGTTTCTCCCTCTCTTGGTTTACACTTGAAGATAAAATATTCAAATCTGGAAGGTAATATGACTCCAGTAGGGGAATTTTTAAAGTTCCAGTTCAGCATCTGCAAGATATTCTCCTATCTGAGAGGTCTAGGCAGATGATAAACCAAGTGTGAGATTCTGGGCTCAGGTGGGGCCCCTTCCAGGACCCAAGAAATAAAAGATGACTGAGAGTTTGGGGGTTGTGGGGGAGACACTTTTGTCCACATCACTGCCCCATGTCTTTGAAGCCTTCAGGTAGCACAGCTGTGGACAGTATATCAGTCTCCCAAGGGCTCCTGGCATGGGTGCTAGTGAGGAATCTTGATGAAGAAGTTCACATGGTAGATGGCGAACAAAATTTATTCTAATCACGTGGAGCTACTAGAAAAAATGTAAAAACATGGAAGCTGACATTGTGGGTAAACAGATGGGGTCCAGGTACTGTCCAAAGCCAACTATTAATCTTGATGAAACAACACTTTCACCTGTGGGCTGCTGAGGCCTGAGACATACATACAAACTATGTGCCTATGATCAAGTATTGATACACCGTAAGTTGTTATAGAAATATAATACAATCTATATATTGCAGTTGATCAGTCAGCCAAAGAATTTGAAGATAAATTATTCTTGTAAACATAGAATATTTTTTATATCAAAAATGTTAAAGTAAAAATTACAACCAGAATCTGTATTTTTGAATTCCAGATATTGTTCTAAATGCTTAGTGACTCCTCATCTAATTGTCTGATAAATTCTGAAATATAGATATTATTATCATCCTCATTTTAGACTGAGGAAACTCAGGAAAGAGCTTTGTCCAAGGCCACACATTAGGAAGTGTTAATAAAATATGCTTTTTAAATTTTTTCTCCCCAAATCTACCTTCACAGCAAAAATCAGTCACCCTGTAATGATACACATTTACATAAAGCTTCAGTATATTTGTAATATAAAAGCTCCATTTCTCAACTCTCCATCATAGCCCACCCGTCTCATTCACAGACACCATCTCAAATGGTCCTGAGAAAAGCAATCTGGTTCAATTTGCTAAGGGGGCAAAAAATTCCCAATAAGGTTTAGTGATTGCCACAGTTGGAATGTTCTGAAATCAGGGCCATGTTCCTGTCATGGCAAATTAGGTCAGCATGGTGAGACATGGAACCATGCATAGGATGACGGAATGTAAAAGTACATTATTAGCTGATGTCCTCTCTGTTTTATTTTTCCCTGGTGACATTTAACAAATTGAATGTAAATGTTCAGAAACACACAATGCTCTGTTAGATGGTTTAGAAGACGTAGGAGGAGGAAAGAGTAGCACGTGAACTGGCAGGCAATATCATAATATGACATTGACTATTGTAAACATTTCAGAAAATGTTCTTTTTCTAAGAATGTCTTTTAGAAGTTATCCCTTCAGTAGTCCAGTACTTTTTTGCTCAAGCTGTTGTATTTAAGTACGGCAGAACTAATTCTGTAAACCTCTAGGTGGTATTATAGAAACATGGATGTTTAAAATATACCACCTTATAATTGGACATGGTGATACTATACAAACTAAATAAAAATGTGAATATTTTAAACTACCCTGTTTAACACTAGAAAATGATTAACTTTTTTTTTTCTTAATTTTTAAAGATTTTCTTTCTTTTCCCCATAGTCCTCAGATGCTAGATGTCTTCAACAGACGTCAGGTCAAAGTCAAAAACTATTGGTCATCACCTACTATTTTAAATCTTATATATCTCAGACAATAAGTAAGACAAAGTGGCATGATAGTTTAGTAGCTACACATGGGGGCTGTGTAGTCAGATTTTTTGGGTAGAATCTTGACTCTACCACTTATTGGCTGTGTGACCTTGGGGAAGTTACTTAACTTCTCTGTCCCCCAGTCCCCTGTAGTGTGAAGTTTAATAATACCTCAACAGAAATTTTATGAGGAATAAATGAGTTAACATACAGAAAGCACTTAGATAACTGCTCAGTATGTAGTAGGTACTCAATAAAAGTTACCTATCAGTATCATCTTATAAATGCTTGACTTTTACAGCCATTTTAATCTAAATGTCTTGCAGATAAAACTCAAATGGACCATAACTTCCTTCACCAATGTTAAAGCAAATTAAAATTCAGAGATATATTTAAAAGAAATATAAATCCAAATTCAAAGAGCCTGAAAAAACTTAGATTTTACTGATGTTTTCTTGCAGATACAAAAGTATTCACAGAAAAAATTCTAGCACATGTGCTTTCTGAAATAACATTTGCATTTGCCATATACATTTTTAAAAGATCACTGTGACTATTATAAGAAAGATATCTCTGTCCTCTTCGGCCACAGCGCACTCCCCACCGGCCACAGCCTGACACACCACGCAGCCCCTCAGTCTCCCGCAGCCACTCCCCCCAAGCGTGGCACAGAGCCTCGCCTCGCTGTGGCAGCAGCACAACACAGCACACTTGACTTCACACTCAGCGCCAAAGCTGATGGTGAGACCATTCTAAAAGGCCTCCAGTCCATTTTCCAGGAACAGGGGATGGCGGAGTCGGCACACACCTGGCAAGACTGTGGCTATTTAGCAACCTACACAAACAAGAATGGCAGCTTTGCCAATTTGAGAATTTACCCACAAGGATTGCTGTTGCTGGACCTCCAGAGTTACAATAGTGATGTGCAAGGCAAAGAAGAGATCAACAGTTTTTGGAACAAAGTAGAAGAAAGACTGAAAGAATTGAGTCAGGATAGTACTGGGCGGGTGAAATGATTACCACCCACAGTTCGAGGAAGAGCCATGGACAGATAGTAGCCCACCACCAGTGGGTGCCTTGTTGAATATGACATAGATGAAGCGGTGTATGACGAAGATTCACCTTAGCAAAATATAAAAACTCTGCACTTGAAGCCATTTGGAAATATTCTCATCCTTAGTGGGGATGTTAATTTGGCAGAGAGTGATTTGGCCTATACCCCGGGCCATCATGGGCAGTGGCAAAGAAGATTACACTGCCCAAGACGTACTCATTCTGGGAGGCAGATTTGGGGACATATTATTTGAAACAGTCAGACTACAACCAAAGATGGTCACTATGGTACAGATTGACCAAATGGTGATCCATCGATGGATGTAAGAAACATACGCGAAAAATGTGTGGTGATGTCAGGCAATCTTAAAGGAGACTGCTATCAGGTTCTAATAGAAGATCTTATTACTGTACTGAAGAGGTACACCAAAGACGGGAGAGAATTTTATTATGTGATTAATGATCCGACAGCTGTTCCAATCTCCACGTCTCCAGAAGAAGATTCCACACGGGAGTTTCTCAGACTGATTCTTGACTTCTCAATGAAAGTATTGAAACAGGATGGAAAATATTTTACACAGGGAACTGTGTCAATCTGACAGAAGCACTGTTCTCTATAAGGAACAGCTGGGGCGCCTGTATTGTCCTGTGGAATTCTCAAAGGAGATCGTCTGTGTCCCTTCATACTTGGAATTGTGGTTTTTTTACACTGTTTGGAAGAAAGCTAAACCTTGAAGATGAATATCCCCTAATTACATGGGCTGCAAATAGCTTCATCTATATGCTGTACATGACATTGAAATAAGTCAGGCAATTGAATGTGAATTCCTTAAAGTTTTCCTTTTTTTAATTATTATTTTTGATTTAAAAAAACAAATGGAAAATGTATATTTTGATGAGCTCAGGGTGCTATTTTTTTTGAAAGTCAGGTGAAGGATGGTCAGACAGCACAGCGAAGACTGCTAAATGCACTGACACCCCCACCCCCCACGCCCAGAATGTGATTTTTGTTCCTTTTTATTTCTCTGTGGGCTTTTTGGTTTTTGTTTTGGTAGGTCTTCAATTTGGATGTTTGGAGGAATGAACATCGTTGTTTTGTGCTGGAGGGACAATACTGATGGTGTTTCTTTCCCCCAAAATTGAGTTAGATACTAAAATTTGGTGCTTATAAGAGAGTTAAAATATGAATAGGAATTGTTTCAATTAAAATTACAAAAGAGACAAAAAAAGAAGGATATCATGAAGGAAGCACTTAAGAGTTGCTGCAGTTGTTCAAACACAAGATGAGGTTGGAATGAATAGTAATCATGGAAACAGAGATGCAGAAAAGCAGAGATTCTTTACCAAATATTTAACAAATATGATGTGGAGCTGTTTCCCCCACAGATACAAATATATAGCCATAGAAAGGAACAAGCTTGAGTGAAGATGTGGAGAAATTGGAACCTCACACATACCTAGTGAGATTATAAAATGCAGCCATTTTGGAAAACAGTTTGGCAGGTCCTCAAAACATTAAACACAGAGTTACCATATGACCAGAAATTCTATTAATACTCTTAGGCATGCACCCAAAGGAATTAAAAAGATACGTCTATATAAAAAAACTTGTACACAAATGTTCATAGCATCATTCATTACATTAGCCAAAAACTGGAAAGAACCCAAATGTCTATCAACTGATGAATGGAAAAATAAAGTACAGTATGTGCATGCCATGAAATAGTATTCAACAATAAAAAAGAATGAAAGCAATTTTGTGAGACAGGGCCTCACTCTGTTACCCAGGCTGGAGTGCAGTGGCATAATCATGGCTCACTGAAGCCTCAACCTCCCAGGCTCAGGTGATCCTCCCACCTCAGCCTCCCGAGTAGCTGTGACCACAGACATGCACCACCACACCCAGCTAATGTTTTATATTTTTTATAGAGACAGAATTCTGCACGTTGCCAAGACTGGTCTTGAACTCCTAGGCTCAAGCAATCTGTCTGCCTCAGCCTCTCAAAGTGCTGCAATGTTACAAGTATGAGCCACCACCATGCCCTGCCAGGAATAAAATATTGATAAATGCTACAACACGGATGAACCCTGAAAACATGATGTTAAATTACTTTTAAAAAGTCAGATACAACAAGCCACATATTTGACGACTCCATTTCTATGAAATATCCTTAGTAGGTAAATCCAAAGAGACAGAGTCCATTTGTGGTTGCCAGCACGTGGGAGAAGGAAGACTGGAGAGTGACTGCTAATGGTATAGGGTTTCTCTTTGGGATGATGAACATGGTCTGAAATTAGATAGTGGTGATAATGGTATTACTCGGTGAACACACTAAAAAAAAACCTTTGAACTGTACACTTTAGAAGTAAGTTGTACAGTCTTCCCCATACCCCACTGAAGTTGTTAAAGTAGAGAAAAATTTACTTAAATAAAAAAGCTATCTGAAGAGCTATTTATTTACCTCTTCAAAAATAAATGGTTTTTAGGAAAATACTCTGAGAGTTCCTTTATGAAATTTTGCTTGAGGAGAAGGAATTTAAACTTCTGGCAATGTAGACTAACAATATTGGTTAGCTTCTGGGAGATGCAGCCTGTAGGTAACAGTGATTACTTAGTGATGTTTTACCAAAAAATAATTCTCAGATCCACCACAGAAAGGAAGAGTAATAAAAGTTAACCAACGTCACAAAAAATAAGTATTTTTTTTTCATAGTACTTAAAGCAGAAGGGGACTAAAGCTTAAAAATGAAAGATATTCTTATGCAATTAGAATGATCACCCAAGGAACAACTGGCACAATGTCTGGTGGGGTGAAAGTGGACTGATATTATAAACTTTCTAATCTTTTTAAAAAGCCAATTGGACACGCTTAACACTCACCAAGTCGTTTCATGGTCACTGAAACTTGCATACCCTTGAACTTTATACAAGAGAAAGATGCACCCAAATACTTGGAAGTTGAAAGCCAAGATTTTCAGCTTCACAAATTGCAGCATTATAACATACTTTTAAGTCTATTATGGGCTACAGGTATTTTACTACTTTTCTTAATTCATTTATCTCAGCTTAACAACTTTAGGTATATTGCTACAGAGGGAGGCTCGAATATTCTTGCCTTTCGTCACTGTAAAGTCCATAAACACCCAAAAATACACCAAAGCTCTTGAAATTATACATACAGGTTATTAGATGAAGAATGATATAGGATCAGATAGTTTTTTCAATTTTATATCACTTTTAGTCTCTTTCTCATTCTGTTGTGAACCAAATAACTCCCTACAACAGCTCTGAACATTATCAGGATATTCTCTCCCATCCAAATTGTGAAGGGGCAGATAGCGAAATGATAGAGAAAATAATGACACTCTGCCACAGACTCTGTTCTAGGATTATGAATTTTTTCAGTTAAGTGTACAAGGTTATCAAGGTAGTAATTTCATATTTGCTCTGAAACACTGGAAATATTGAGAAACTTAAAATATAGGTGTTTGGCTGAAAGAATGAGCTGGAATCAGTCCTACATACATTTTGGCAGAAAGAATAGGAACTTGCTTCTTCAAATCTTGTAATGATGCCAAATGTTCTTTCCTTCATCAACTTTTTATTAAAAATGTTCACCTTCCAAGTGTAAAATAATAATAATTAATTAAAGGCAGTACAGCAAATGCTGTATATTTTTTCTAAAATTTCCATGCCAAGTTAACTCATCCTTTATGCTATAAAAACATATTTATATTTTCTGTAATCAGTTATATGAATGCATGCTAAGCTAATCATTCTCCTTAGGCCTAAAGTAGGTTTGGGGGCTTTTTTTCTTCTTAAGTGGAGAATGGTTTTCTTTTTCTTCTTTTCTTTGTTTTCTTTTTCAAATGCACCTGTTACATTTTTACCACCACATATCAGGCTCAGTTTTATGTCCAAACAATCTTCTAGGCATTTGTGAACATCTGCTATCATATTTGGTCTCCTAATAAAAGAATTATAAGAGACCTGTGGATGTGAAGATCACAGTTTTGTGGCTTCAAAAATAGGAAATAGGACACAAGTGATCCTGACAGGTAAATTGTCCAAATGCAGCTACCTTGGAGATACGGTGCCCAGTGGAAATGGCACTGTCTTTGTATTTAGAAAAACCTGGAGTCAAATCCTAACCACCATGTCCTACTTCCACCCCCCGTCTCCCTATTTTCTCAGTTGTAAAAAGATGTAAAAGCTATATATTTGTTTCGTACTTGTTAGCTCTACTTCCTTTCTATCTGATGGCACCTTCATTTTGCATGACATTCTATACTATGGGCAATTTTTTTCTGTTATATTCTAAGCTTTGATAGCAATTGTATTAATGGCATAGTTCTATAAAATTTGCAAAGGTTATTATGTAAAGAAATCAGTATGGATGAGGAGAGAGTTTTCTGATAAGCTCCAATTTTAAAGAAACATATTCAACAAAGAAGGTAAAGTCCAGAGAGATGGCTGACAAAGACTAACAAAAGGATTCACAAAGCATTTATAGGTTCAAGAAGGTCTAGGAGGAATAAACCCACAGCTTAAGGCCCTTGGAAACTTGAACTCAATTCAATTTTGCATATGTGTCATTGTGAAGAGGAGGATATCAACACTAAAAACAATTGCTTCTGATGTTAGAGCTCTGTGCTTCTATGATTTATACTCTATCGTTGGTTCCGACACAGTGCCTGCCACATAGCAAACACTCATTGGAGTGCAGAATGAATGAATGCCCAGAATTAACATTTTCAGAACTGCACGGCTTTAAAAAGATACAAATTTGAGGAAATGTAAGTTACGTTAAGGCATTCTAAAATACAATTAAAGCTTAGAAAACCAAAGAGTCCTCAGAACAATTATCTCAAAGAAATGACACATTCGAAGAGGAAAGGAAAAATTCTAATTCATAGGATAAATATGATTTTAACATTGGAAGATTCTTTCAAAGAGATCGTGTATAATTTTAAGAAAGGTAGGCACAGATAAAATCAAAACAACCCCGTCTACCTCTAATTATACCAGAAGTATCTCAGTTCCCAAATCTGATTTCTTATAGTCTTGTGGTTACAGTTACATTTTGCTTTATACTCTTCTCCCCATGAGATACAAGAAATTATATCTATAATTACATTGTATTGTTGGTATTTAGCACATCAAATCTTTAATTTACTGAATAGATAAACAAGCAAATTAAATGCTAAGCTGCTTTTTTCCAAATAAATATTATTCCGTTTACTCCAAATATATCAAAGATATATTCGCATAGGAAAAAAAAAAAGAAAGAAAGAAAAAATTTCCCAGGAAGCTGAGTGGAAATTTGTGATGAGGGAGAAGTTAAAGAATAGCTTCTCCCCATGACAAAAACCCTGTCCTAAGCCATTAGGAACTTGTAGAACCAGCAGTTCACTGTTCAGGTCAACCAAGCATCCTTAATGATGTTTTGCATTTCTTTTGGCAACAGGCCACTGCATTTTAACATTTGACATACTCCTTCCCTTTTGCCTAGTTCTGTGAATCACAGGACATTTTTCTGTGCCTGGAAATCAATTCTGTTCTCCTCCTTTTCTATCACTCACATCATAAGATACTAGGAATCGGTCAACACTCTCACACTTCTACCCTTCACACTGCAACCTGAAAACTAACTACAACTGCAAACCACAATAAATTGTACTGCAACCCAAAACTCCAACTTCCATGTTAATATAAAACAATGCCTATTTTTAAAAGTCTATAAATTAACTTTTGTTTGAAATGAGAAGAACAAATTAAAATCGAAAATCAAAGTTTTAGTAGGTTGATATATATTCAGTATTGTAGAAATCTCTCTGAAGAGATTTTTGTCTTAATATTTAGTATTTTCGGAGCCCTTGCTATGTGTAAGGTATGGTAATTGGTGTCATGAGGAAGACAGAAGAAACGTCCCTGCCACATGAAATCTATACTCTAATTACAGAAACAAAACCATTGAAAGGATTTTAAGTTGCACGGCATAATAGAATTATATTCTTGGAAGTACAGGACTTGTTAAATGAATGGAACAGGGAAAAAATACTAATTCAGAGTTATAATTGAGAGCATAAAGAATCACTTGGGCTGGACTGAATTTGGAAGGCTTCACAAAGAAGAAAGGACTTGCACTGTGACTTGAATGATGGATGGAATTTATGGAGGCAGAGAGAAAGGAGTGCATTTCAGGCCAGCAAAATTGGTTTAAGCAAAAGCATAAAATTAGAAAAGTTCAAGGCAGGTTAGGGCAGAGTTTAGCTGGAGTACAATGCCAGGGAAGTGAATAGTTAGAGCTGTCTGCAAAGGTTGCGGCGACGGTCAAGGTCTTACACTGTCAGAATCAGCCATTTGGACTTCTGGTAGGCTGTGGGGGAGTCACTGAAGTCTTCGAGTAGGAGAATGACAAGACTGAAGGAGTGTTTTATGACCAACTTGTCAGCAATATGAATGATGAATTGGCAAAAAGAGAGACTACAAGTAGGATGAATAAATTAAACTTAAAAAGCTTCTAAAATAGGAGAAATGGGGAAGATGATAAGAAACTCAGCAAGAATGGTGGCACCAGTAGAAGGGAGGATCAGGGAAAGAAATGGAATCAGGAAACATTTGTGTCATGGTGGACTTTGCTTTTGGCATTCTTGAGGAGTTTATTTGGGTAGACCCGGGGTGAGAGGCCCTGCACCTAGAAGAAGTTGTTGGATCTCTTGGTGGTGGTGTAGCTTGTGCTGGCGATGTGGGACCCAGCAGGCCAGTGGAAACTTAATCCTGGAGTTATGGAACTGCTTGGTGGGTGGTCAATGGCACTTGCTAGCCAAGATCTCCTCCACCTTCATGATCTGGATCTACTGGATCCAGGCACACTGTCAGGCACCCATATCTTGGTCTGTAGAATGGGGAGGGGACAAGGTTACTGTATTCGCTGGGTTCTGGGCATTTGGCAAACCTCCTATCAAGTGCCTGCCCAATGACCTGGCACACCCTGTCAGGCACGGCAATTTCCTGGGGACCGCAACTTGGGGCTGACTTGGGGACTAAGTGGCTGCAGCTGCTGGTCCCAGCAGGAACCTGCCATGAGGGGGTATAAAACCTCCAAATTCACTTTAAGGGGCACGATCACAGCTCTAGGTGATGAGATTCTTCGACAGACATTGTGAAGAAATAATTAACAAACAATGGTGACTGGTAAGATGCAGGAGACAAAGAACGCCCACGATATCAAACTTTAGAACCTGAATGACTAAGACAGTGTCCTACATTTGTGTAGCACCTAAAATTAATTTGCAAAGCATGCTCATCCTGGAAATACAGAAATGGAACCTCTGATAGTAAACATTAATCCCTTGGAGGATGGTACAAAGTGTTCTTCCAACTACCTAGTAGATACTTTAAGGGTACTGCTAGGCTCATGTCCCCCTGCTCAGCTATGGAACATGGCTCTTTATAGTTCCTCATACTTATACTGAATCATCCATTCCTCTTTTGATCAAGCATGGATCGAATTCGGCTGGGTGATGAAGACCACATCCAATTTGATTGCACTGTGGTCTGAGAGACTGTTTGTTATGATTTCCGTTCTTTTGTATTTGCTGCAGAATGTTTTACTTCCAGTTATATGGTCAATTTTAGAATAAGTGTGATGTGGTGCTAAGAATGTATATTCTGTTGATTTGGGGTGGAGAGTTCTGTGGATGTCTATTAGGTCTGCTCGGTCCAGAGCTGAGTTCAAGTCCTGAATATCCTTGTTAATTTGAATAACTTCTTTTAATGAGGGCAAAAGTAAGTAAATATGGGCTAAATTTCAGCTGTTAAAAGTTAAAGTTTAAAATTTTATTTTGACCATAATCTTTCTATGTCAATTTCTGGAAACATCATCACATCTGCAATGGACCAGTCTCTTCTCTCATGGAAGCTGGAGTTCATCTCTTTTCAAGAACTCTTCCCAAGCAATACAGTAAAGTAGTATAATCTATGGTCTAAAACATGAAAAAATTTTCAAGACTATCCCAAATAAACACACATTTATATATATATATGTTTGAGATAGGGTGTTACTATGTTACCCAAGCTAGTCTAGAACTCTGGGCTCTAGCAATTCTCCTACCTCAGTCCCCTGAGTAGCTGGGATTATCAAATAGACATATTTTTAATTGAATACTAATGTCTTAATTATACTTTCATGCACTATTTTTAAGTCTTATAATACGACAGTTAGGAACAGGTTTGACATGTCATTTGACAGGAATGTTACTTCATCAACAATATTCAGCATGTGCCTGCTATGTGGAGAGGGGCAAGAAAAAAAATTAATCAGTTCTAAGAACCTCGAAGCAGAACTGTTTGGTACTCAAGGTTCAGCATTTAGCACCATGCTAGAAGTGCATTAGTACTTTTGATCCTTAAATAATAGTGCAAGAAACTCTCTAAAACCATTATTATACTCGTCCTAAAATCATGGATCTATCCCTAAAAATAATTTGTTTTCAGCAAGTCTCTAAGAAACTGTGTGGAATTCAACTAAATCATATGTAATTCTGATCTGTTACATGTATGTTAGGGGAAATGTGTCCTCTTTTAAATACAAATATATTGAACTTTAGCTCAGGGACAGAGCTGAAATTTTATAAATAATATCGATGTAGTTCTCTTATTTCAGAGGTTAAAAAAAAGAGGCTGTTTAAACCATAAAATAATCAAAGAGTTAATCTTGTTTTGTTCTTACAGGAGCAAAACCCACTGGCAACCTTTAACTATGTTAATTTTCAAACTTTCAAGTCCTTACTCAAACCACAAAGCCAGCAAACTAAACGTAACCAAAGGGGCTGTTTGGTAAAGACAGAAATGAACTATGCCTTTTGAAGTGTTTCCAGGGAAATGTGTTTGGAATATTTAAGTCCCAAGTGAGTTACAAAGGTTATTCATTCACAAGTGAGATAAATTCATAGCTGTCAAATTGTCTGGATTCTCTGTGTGATCACCAGGGCTTCAAATCATTTATTTTTTTTCCAGCAAAAGTTCAATATTTTCACAGCTTCAGATTTGATCGTACTTTATAATTTGGAAATAAAGAATTGCTTCTCTTCCTTACCTGCTCACTGAAGCAATAAAAGGCTATGAGTATATTAAAGAGGCTTTTCTCTTCGTTGTATTTTATTTCTTTAGTATAAAGTCAAATGTTTCTAAATTGGCTGTTTCTACTAGTGAAAAAACTGGATATAATTAACAAAGAGTCCAGTTTTATCAAACAGATGGGGTGGGGAACTATTACAAATATAAAATTTACAGTGTTTTCTATTCAACTATTCTTTCTGGAATAATTGAAAATAAAATAATAGTTCAAAAGCCTCCCCATATAAGCTTTGCCTTCTCTCTCTCTCTCTCTCTCTCAAGAACTATCAGAGGTAGTTCAGAAAGCAAGGAAGAATTTCATTTTAATTCCGTGGTAACACTAAAACCAGGAGTTAAAAAGAGAGTAAGAATCCTCAAGAAAGACAACAAGGTTGGTAAGATACCTCTTAACAGAATGCTTCAGAGGAGATAGGAATGAGCTGTGGCTACTGGCCTGGTTAACTTTAGATTCTTTTCAGCTCCAAACATACGGGAGAGGAGACGGCTTCAGGGAGCACTGTCCAGGCCTGACCTCTGCTCATAGAGAGAAACAGGGGAGCTCAGAGTGCTCTGAGGCAGGTGATAGAGCCACACACTTAACGCATACACCTGTTTGGCAAAGAAAGCAGCTCTGTAAGTCCAGACATTTCTGACAGTAGTGAGAAGAGAGAATCGTTACTACTCACAAAGTCTTACTGATGACCTACTAAGTAGAAAGCAAAATAAGATGTGATCCTTGCCTTCAAGCAACATGTAATATCCTGGGGGAGGGCAGGCATATACAAAAAAGCTTAGTTACACTTTATAACAGCAAATGTGAAGTAAATGGGCACTCACTGGAGTAACAATAATTACTGGAGGAATTTGAAATGAGCCTGAGGGAAGGAGAGCACTGAGCTAAGTGGAAAGGAAGGGAAGGAATTGTAGGCAAAGGAAAAAAAAAAACCCAGGAAGTTGTACAGGTTGGATTTAGGAAATGATGAATAGACCAGTTAGGTTTCAGTAGAGAACCCGTGTAGACACATAGTGTGATAGTGGGACAGAAGGTTGGGAAGTAAATAAACACTAAATAAAAGAGAAGTTAAAGGGTTTGGGGCATTGTGCAGAGACCCTGAAAGCCTTTACTGGAAAGATATCATATGTGATGTTGCATTTTTCTTTATTTATTTTTTGGGAGAAACTCTCACTCTGTCACCCAAGCTGGAATGCAGTGGTGCCATCATAACTCACTGCAGCCTCGAACTCCTGGGCTCAAAGTGATCCTCCTGCCTCAGCCTCTGAGTCGCTGGGACCATAGGTGCACACGACTAAGCCCAGTTAATTTTTTTATTTTTTTGTAGAGATGGAGTCTCACTTTGTTGCCTAGGATGAGGTGTTGTATTTTTAAAACTATTATTCTGGTATCAATCTATAGGATGGAGAGATTATGACAAAAGAGACACATGAGAAGGTTGTAACAGACATGATAATGATTTAGAGTTGACGTGTGCTATGAGATGAAGGAGGAGAGGAATGGCCGAAACTTATCAAGTATTTACTTAATGTCAGACATGCTGCTAAGTATTGTAAGATACATGAATATGAAAGAAAAGACTTAAGACTAACAAAAGGTAACAGATAAAGTCAAGTCTAGGATTACTTTCCTAACAATGACATCTTCCGCATACAAGAGAAATATCTTCTTTGATAAATAATGGAATATTTATCCAAATAATCCAGCATTCAATTAGAGACTCAATTAAAAGTTCAAGTCATATTCAGTTTTCTGTTTGATAATCAAGCAAAATTACATGTGATCTGAAATATATCAGATATAAGTAATCATATATATCTAGTATATATACAAGATTTTGTCCTGTAAAACAATTTACACAAGATTTTTAAAAGATCAAATATTGTTTTTTGATCTATTTCTTAACACTGCCCAACTTTAGTTTGAGTCTCACACTTCACTAATATTTATGAGCTTTCATTCTTTATCAATCAAATGATATTTTAATGACCTAAGGAAGATGGCTTTTAAGAGATCCTCTTGTGAATCACTCTGTAAACTGAAAGGACTTTTTGTAATATAGATTTACTTATATTCAGAAGTTAAAGTCTTACGACAAGGAAAGATCACCTATCTGTACAGTCTCATAAGTTCTTTGCTCAAAAAACTGGACGAATCTCAATCCAAAAAAAAAAGTGAGAAAAAAAGAATCAATCCATTGTGGGCAACTTGAGTCTGATAGATTTATTAGCTCAAGGCGAGTAGAAATAGTATCTTATCTGAAGGCAAGATCACATCTGAAGAGCTGCTTTTAATTTGTAGTTCAAGAATATTATAAAGTATTTTAAAAACACAATTATTAACTTCACATTTTTTCAGGAAAGGAGAATGGACCCTATTTCACTGGACCCAATTTTAAAATATAATAATGAAAAATAATATAATTATGCATATATGACCAAGAAATATCCTGACTGGGTATAGTTATAGTATAAGACACAGTGGACTTGAAGCATAAAAGTGGGCAGTAAATGACTTATTACCAAAGGAATATGAGTAATGGAGTAAGTAGATTAGATTTTTTTCAAGAGAATATCAAGGGAAAAAGAAATGTTGGGAAAAATTATAAATCATTGCCATAAAAATTCAAAATAATCTTTTTCTTTCTAGCAAAATTGCATTTCTTATTATTCTAATACACTAAATGTCAGAAGTTTACCTAAACGTTCCGCAGGGTAGGACGCTGATTAAGCACCTAGGTTTATTAGTCACAGAGTCTTGCTCTGTTGCCCAGGCTGGAGTACAGTGGCACTATCTCAGCTCGCCACAACCTCCGCTTCCTGGGTTCAAGTGATTCTCCTGCCTCCTCCTCTGGAGTAGCTGGGACTACAAGTGTACACCACCCGCCAGGTAATTTTTGTATTTTTAGTAGAGACAGGGTTTTGCCATGTGGGCCAGACTGGTCTCGAACTCCTAATCTTAAGTGATCCTCCGGCCTCGGCCTTTCAAAATGCTGGGATTACAGGAATGAGCCACGAGCTGGCTCCATGTGATTTCTTTAACTTCTTAAACCCCAGTTTCTTCTCTTTAAAATAAACAGATAAAAGGTTCCAAAGGTTATTTGTAAAAATTAATTAATTAATTAATTAATTAATTAAAGATAATGCATTTAAGCATTTAGTGTGGAATTGGGCCCACAATAAGAATTTAATAAATAAGTTATTGTTATTATTACTGTTATGTAGAAATAGTTAAGAAGTATCTGTAGTTTCCTATAAAATTACCTGTTAGGAGCAAATTAGCTCCTTCTGATTGAATTTTTACTTTTAACATACCCCATCTGCTATCATAAAATAGTTTGAGGAAGCTTATGATTAAAGATATGTGTTCAATACTGTCATAAAAATATACATTTAAAAAATTTCACCTATGGTATGGGAAATGGCAGTGAATATGATTACTCTATTTGAACCCTTTCTCTGTTTCCTGACTGCAAGAGAGGGAACTAAAAATATTAAGTTGTACAAGTCATATTTTTTAAGATAGTTCTTCAGGAAGAACAATAAAAATGTAATATATTTGGATAGCACTTTCTAAAATATTTCTCCCTATGAAGTTACATGTGTTTTTTTCAAAACTTCTATGAGTCTGCTGACCAGCTATGATACCCAATTTTATATATGAGGAAATTAAGGCCCAGAAAGGTCACAGAACTAAGAAGAAACAGAGCTAAGACTTGAATCCAAGTTTGGAGAAAATCATACACACAAAAATTAACATAGCTCTGAGCTCCCCTGTAAGTAGACAAAAATGGGTGTGGGGTGAAGGTATGCCTCCTGTTATCTGATAAAATGTCTAATAAAAGGAAGCACGCTTTGGGCCAGTAGATACCAGCTTTTCCCCATACACTGAAACTAAGAGAAATTAGCAATACAGATATATATTCAAGAGGCTTTCGGCGGGGCGCGGTGGCTCACGCCTATAATCCCAGCACTTTGGGAAGCCGAGGCAGGTGGATCACGAGGTCAAAAGATCGAGATCATTCTGGTCAACATGGTGAAACCCCGTCTCTACTAAAAAAAAATACAAAAAATTAGCTGGGCATGGTGGCGCACGCCTGTAGTCCCAGATACTCGGGAGGCTAAGGCAGGAGAATTGCTTGAACCCAGGAGGCGGAGGTTGCAGTGAGCCGAGATCACGCCACTGCACTCTAGGCTGGGTAACAAGAGCGAAACTCCATCTCAGAAAAAAAAAAAAAAAAGAGGCTTTCGACCACAAAAGTGAACTGTGATTTTAGTAGAAGTCTTAAACAAACTGCAGACATGTTTATGTTTTTTATAAGTCTCTTTATTATATAGCCTAAGGGAGTAATTTTAAATTGTTTCTGTGAAGGAATTATTTTTAAACAGCAGATGGTAGGAGCAATACTTTCTAGGTAAATGCTATTCTATCAAGAAAGATTTATTGAGAGCCTACTATGTGCCAGTATCTATGCTAGCTAATGAGTATACAGAGATGAAAGTTATGATGCCGGCCCTCCAAGGTCTAACAGTCCAGTGGAGACATTCAATTGTGATAGAACATTCTGCTGATGATGGAGAGCTGTGCAGAGGCACAGGCAGTAATGAATGGCAGACCAGCTAGATGTGCAAGACAGCCTCAGGGAGTCAAGGATTTGAAAGTTCAGAAGATATTTGCCAAGTGAGCAACAGCAGAGCAGGTTTTGCACACAGAAGAAAGGGCATGTGCAAGGGGACGGTGGCAAGAGGTGTAAGAGCATGAAAGGGCTTCCTAGAGGCTAACGAGTTCAGGGTTCCTTAAACTTTACTAAGACAGATCCAAGTGGAGGGAGAGAGGTTGAAGCAACACACAGCAGTCAGACTTACAGGGCTGCTTATGCCCTGTAAGACATGTAGTTTGCTGGTTGAATAACTGCAAGTCACTAATATCTATTGCACAGGGAATGGACCTGCTCTGATGAGGCTCTCAAGTATTATGTCAATTCACTAGATGACCAGTCTGCCAATTTGTTAAATTTTCAGATTTTACGAATTTGCCAAAATCACATTTCTTACGTCTATTTATAAAGTTTACAGAGGTTTATGACTTGCTAACTGACTTGTTTTCACTTTGAGTTTATAACAGCATTTCAAAGAATGTACAGTTCGCATCTGATTCTTGGAAACAAACAAATTAGGATATGAACAAATTAGGAGCTGTGCTAGGGAGAATAGGCCTTTGCCAGGAAAAGAGAGAAGGATGCACAGCCCAGGAGGCCAAGCCTGGAGAGGAAGTTTCCTGAGAAGCTGACTTGGGGGAGGTTGAGGCTGCGAAGACTACACAGAGAGATTCAGGGACAGAGAGAGAGAGATTATGGAACTGAGAGAGGACATTGAGGAGAAGAAATTGGACAAATGGAGAATCAGAAAACAAGACTAGAATCAGCAAAGGAACATAAAAGAATGGAGGAGAGAGGACAGGGGTAGGGGAATGTCTGAGGGCCATGGCATCCCACGGCCCCCGGGGACCTACAATCTATACCAAACAACTGATGTAAACAACTTTGTGGTAAATGGAATATTTGGCAAATCAGACATTCATGAATTTCATTTCCAGTAAATTGACTTTTAGGTAATTGATTTTTTTTTTCCAAAAGGACAGGTACCAGTATAGAATATTCAAGAACAGAGATTTCCAAGACTACAGATGGAAAGAGAAAGTAGAGTCAAAAGAGTTTTTGTTTTTCAAGTGGGAAATGAATACATTCATGGGTGAGGAGAAAGAGTGAAAAATTGAACATACCAAAAGAGAAAGAGGCCGGGGCGGTGGCTCACGCCTGTAATCCCAGCACTTTCGATCACTTGAGGTCAAGAGTTTGAGACCAGACTGGGCAACAGGACAAAACCCCATCTCTACTAAAAATACAAAAATAGCCAGGCGTGGTGGTACACACCTGTAATCCCAGCCATTTGGGAGGCTGAGGCACAGAGTAGCTTGAACCTGGGAGTTACAGGTTACAGTGAGCTGAGATCGTGCTGCTGCACTCCAGCCTGGGTGACAGAGCAAGACTCTGTCTCAAAAAAAAGAGAGAGAGAGAATATTTTTGTAGCAAAATGTTCCAGTTATTATTGCCATACAGCAAGCTTTCCCAAAACCTAGTAGCTTAATAAATGTTCACAAAGCTATAATTTGGCCAGGGCTTGGCAGCGACAGCTCATTCCTGCTCCACCAAGGGTCAGCTGGAATGGCTCAAAGGTGAGGGACTAAAATCACTGCAGACTCATTCACTCACATGTCTCGTAGTTGATGCTGGCACTTGTATGAGGGTCTCAGTTTTTTTCCACATGGTTTTCTCCATGTGACCTCTCTGCTTGGGCTAGAGTGCTTCCTCTCTCTTTGTGGTTAAAAGACAAACATCTAGAAAGAAAGAACCAGGCAGAGGCTTTCTAACCTAGTTTCACCAGTAACACAATGTCACTTCTACCACATTCACAGGACTATCTAGATTCAAGAGGAAACACAGATGCCATCTGTGATGGTTAATATTAGGTGTCAACTTGATTGGATTGAAGAACGCCTAAATAGCTGGTAAAGTATTGTTTCTGGGTGTGTCTGTGAGGGCGTTGCCAGAGGAGACTGACATTTGAGTCAGTGGACTGGGGAGAGGAAGACACACCCTCAGTGTGGGTGGGCACCATCCAATCAGCTGCCAGCCCAGCTAGAACAAAGCAGACAGAAGAAGGTGGGGAAACGCTGGCTTGCTGAGTTTTCTGGCTTTTCGCTTTCTCCTGTGCTGGGTGTTTCTTGCTCTTGGACATCGGACTCCAGATTCTTTGGACTTTGGACTCTTGGACTCACACTAGTGGTTTGCCAGGGACTCTGAGGCCTTTGGCTACAGACTGAAGGCTACACTGTTGACTTCTTTACTTTTGAGGCTCTTGGACTCAGAATGAGCCACTGCTGGCTTCCTACCTCCTCAGCTTGCAGATGACCTGTCATGGGACTTTGCCTTGTGATCATGTGAATTAATTCTTAATAAACTCCCTTTCATATATATACCTACCCTATTAGTTCTGTCCCTCTGGGGAACCCTAATACACCATCCTTTAATAGAAGAATATCAATATCATATTATAAAAAGAATACAAAAATATATATATTCCAAATTGTTGTATTCGTTACAGATATAGATATCACGTGTGTGTGTGTGTGTGTGTGCACGTGCGTCTCTATTTTAGACAAATACATACTGTTACCCACAATCACTTACTGAAGTGGCTTTAAAAAAATAGCCCCAGAAGACAGAGATGAAACAGCCTTGCATTGGCAAGAGGATAGTTTTCCTGTTAGGGAGGGGCTAGGCCAGGTATTCAGCTGATTGTGAGATTATTTAAAGAGAACATGGAGAACCAAGAAAGCTATGCAAGCAGGTTTAGGCCTTTCTTCACCTCCATCTAAGTTTCCGATGGTATCTTAGTCCTGCAATTCTCCTCCTTTACCTTAAATTCAACTTTGGAGAATTATAATTTGTTGCATTTTGATGAAAGTTTCATCACACTTTAAAATGTTAATATTAGACCCTGAAGTCTTCCTTTTTTATACTACAATTATTAGCAGGTACAAAGAACACCTGGCATAGGTATTTGAGAGACCTAATTTTCACCATCCATATTCTTTGTGAAGAAGAAACGATAAGAGGTTAGAAATGGAGTCAAAAGAACAGAAAATGCAATAGAAGTTTTATTTTAATTCTAGTCTGCCCTGGTCTTTCTCCAATATCTCCAGTTATCACTATCTGTTGTAGTCTCTGAGGTATGAAATACTTGCCACATCTTTCTGGAAATGAAGAAGAACCATCCTTAAATAATTGCATATTTAATAATGCCTAATGCTTACCACTAAAGTAATGTCAGAATTTACAAATTGCTCACAAGTAGTAACACTGATCTAATTTTCTTTTCCTTTAATGTCTATTGTTCTCACCTTAGAAATTATAAAAAATGTTTTCTAGGTTTAATGATTTCTGGGACATCTCATTTATTTCAGAGACATTAGAGTTAGTATCTATTTATTTCTTTACCCCTGGGTCCAAACGAAATTAAATGTTGAAAAAAATGTAGATAAAATAAGGAGAAATATTATTTTTCATATCCAATAAGCTCAGAGAGAAGAAAAACCTTTTCTTAACCCATTATGGAAGGTCAAGACAAGTAGCCTTGCTAATGGGCAAATGGGTGAACTTTTAGGAAAGGTTTAAAAGCACCGAGGTTGGGGAGGTTTGAACTTCCGGAGACCACATAGTTCTGCTGGCAGAATTTCTCAAGGGAGTGTGAATGTTAAAAGGGGAATTATGGATGTGACAAGCAGAGCACTCAGAGCGAACTCAAAGGTTTGATGCAATATTTGGCTACTAGAACACCTAGGAAAAATCTGTACGTGATCCTTTTCCATCCTAAGAGGAAAGTTCATTCTACATCAAAAAAGATTAGCAAAATCATTACATCATCTGCTGTGGCTCTGTCAGCCCCGTTTTTTTTTCCTGCTATATCAGAGAAAGTATCTCTTCTCAAGATCAATAATCAGTCCCTCTGAATGAGCTCCAGATCCCTTTCTTCCTCATCTTATTAGATGTTATTTATCAATTCTCTCCTTTCTTATATCTTCAACTTCTCCATCTAGACCAACTCATTCTTACCACAGTCATTCTTACCAACCCATTCTTACCAATGGGTTCTAATGTTCTCACATCTTTAAAAACACCATTCTCCTTTGACCTCCTGTCTCCCCATCCTCTTCCAGTTGCCACTCCTTTGCTCTCTCCCTGTCATACTCAAACTTCTTGAAAATTTTGCCTCCAAACCCTGCATCAAAATTCTCACCTCCTATTTACTCTTCAAACTCCCTGATATTATTTCTATTCCTAAAATCACACTAAAATTAATTTTGTCAAGGAGGCCACAACTTTCACCTTGCAAATCTAATTGACTTATTCTATCCTCATTCTTCTTAAACTCTCACCAGCAGTCAAGAGAATTGGCATTCAATCTTCTTTGAAATGTGGCTGCCAGCACTTCCTAGTGTCTTAACCAACTTCTACTCTCCTGACTTCCAAAAGTTGAGTTTCTTCTGGGCACTATGTGGGACATCTTCCTGTACACACTCTTTTATAGGTGATTACAATTTTCAGTACCATCTTTATGTCAAGCATCTAAAACTTACAAATCCATTCTGCTGATGCTAAGTTCATATACCGTATGGTTTATTTACTATCTCTCCTTCTACAATTGGATGTCTTATAAACAATCTAATGTGCTCCAAACTCAAATTTTATACATTCCCCTGCCTCCAGAATGCTCACTTCTTAGTCCTTCCTATCTCGGAAAATGGGACCATGATCTATTCAGCATCCACAAACAAGTGTTTGACACTTTCCTCTCTTTCAAACCTACATCTAATCTATAATCAAGCCCTGTCTGTTCCAACTAAATACATGTCTTGAATCACTCCACTGCTCCAGATTCTTTTCTAATTGAAAAAGAAATCACAGAAAATGTTGAACACATTCTCTTCTTTTTCCTCTGTACTTTGAATTCCCTGGGAGAAGTCCAGTCTATTTTAAATAAATGATTTAAAGAAATAAGTTCAATGCAACATATTGACCTTGAAGTTTTGGTTATTAGCGCTTTTCTCTACGGTGAATGCGTATGTTGCTTCAAACTTCAAAGCTAATTTTTGAGAGGAAGATATATTTTCTCATAGAACCCCAAGATATTTGTATCAGAAACAAAGAAATGATTTCAGTTTTTAAAAGTTTCTTATATGGTGTCTCCAAAAAATAAATTTAGTTTTTAGTTCAAATGTCTAAATGTTACTTCATTCCACATAACATGAAAGTCATATATTACCCTTCACCTCCTGAAACTTTCTGCTATATAGAATGAGGAGTCATTCACTTGGCCCAAAGTAAAAGCAAGCCCTATGGGTTAAATTCCATTCACTTCTTCCCCCTTGGAGGGTGAAGATTTTCAATCAAAGAAGGAAATGAAGGAAGAAAGGAAGGGGGGGAAGAGAAAGGGAGAGGGAAGGAAGAGGAAGGAGAGAAAGGAAGGGAGGAAGGGAGGGAGGGAGGAAGGAAGGGAGGAAGGGAGGGAGGGAGGGAAGGAAAGAAGGCAGGCAGGCAGGAAGGAAGGAAAATAAAGGAAAGAGGAAAAAAGAATAGAAGGAAAAGTTTTATCTAATTAGCTAACACTCAAAAGCTAATTTGATCTTAGGTCTTGTCAGTAAGAAATTTGAGAAATGGAATTTAAAAAGAAATAACTAAGTTCATCTGCTACCATTAGGCATCTGAAATGAAAATGAAAGATTTGACTAATTTATTCAAGTCAAAAAATAAGGATGGCATTCTGGTTCCAAAGCACCACTGTGCTATGAACTGTGCAATTCAAGTTCATTGCATGATGCAGAAGTGATCATATTGAATTCTCTTCATTGCATGCCCTTAATCATAAAGAGTTTTGTGCCTTTGAAAGAAGACGAGTTTGGAATAACAGGAGCATGGAGACTTCTTTTATTTTAATGCATTCAGATGACTGAGTCACAGAAACTTGTTGAAGATATTTATTGAGCTGCTACCTCACATGAAGGACTTTTTGGAATTAATAGGCTCTGAGAGACCTAACTTGTCAGACCCCCAGTGGCTCAGAAGATTATACATCTTTGTGAATATGACAAGACATCCAAACACCCTGAACCTGAGACTGCAGGGGAACAAGGAGCATTGCTGATTTTTTCAATGCACGAGTATGCAGACTCCATGTGGACATGTGGACTGAGCAGATGGCAGCTGAGGATGGCACTCGCTTCCCATCCTTGAATATTCAGAGCTCAAAATATCCAAAAATTCTGAAGAATTATAGAATTGATGAAAATGACACCATAATTTTAAAAGAGATTCATAGAGAGTTTAATAAATACAGATCGTGCTAATGTCTGTGGTTGTCTTAGAGGTGACACCCAAACAAGCAAATTCCACTCTGTCACAGCATCATTCAACCCTACAAGAAAAAACAGGTGGATTGTACCTACCTAGAAGATAAACTATCCCTGGAAATGTAACTTAACTGATATTTAAACCCATTTGATCAAACTCTTTGAAATATTTGGCTCTGAAAGTATTTTTCTTGCTGTGGTGAATTCTGCTGGTGTACTAGCCAGACCCCTCGACAAAGACTGGTGTGCTCCTCCCGTAGCTGGTGGTGCTGTTGACCATTAATGGCAGGCGACTGAAACCTTTTCCAAGTAATTGCCCTCAGACAAGCAAGAGCGGCCTAACCTAGGAGGTTATGCCCCACCCACACTCCTGGGGATAGATCACAGCTAATGACTTCCTCGGGGCAGAGATGGGCTTGTTTCAAGGACCCACTTAATGTCACAATTCATGCCCCCACACAATTCCTCATGGAATAGGCTAAACCTAGACTTCATCTTGGTTTAAATGCCTTCCACTGCCTATCCTATCCCGCACTCCTTCCTTCCCAAGAAAATAAGTAATACCCACAAGAATTTGTCTCAAGACCTGTTTTTAGAAAATATGACATAAAACAGTTGGTGCTAGGAGTGGTCCTAGGAAACAGTTTTAAGGTTAAGATGCTGAAATTGAATTCTTTGCCAGCCAGCTGGACAAAGGGCCCATTATTGGTGACAGTCAGAGTTCTGATGATCCCTGGCAGGTTATAAATAAATTATACTTGTGATGAACTGGGACAGAATATGAGTAAGAGGAGAAACACTGGCTCATGCAACATTTCTGGTGTTTGAGAGAAACAAAGGAAATAATTATTATAAGGATTGTGGAATTAAGAGGCTATTGCCATAGAAGCTTTGAAAAAGGAAAAGGGTAGGATCAGGGCAATCAATCATCAATTCAAATCAAACTGCTAAAGCGAGGGGGACCCTTTTAGAGACATTTAAGGAAACACTCATATGAGATATCCCAGTGCTATGGTAAATCCACACATTGTTAAGCCATTTCCTGAAGTTACCTAGATCATCAGGACAATCTACGGACTATCATACTGGCCTATTATATTGATGACATCCTGTTGTTATTTATGCTTATGAACAAGAAGTGTCAAGTGCTTTGGATACCTTGGTAAAACACTCCAGATAGTGGGAGATAAACAACACAATTCAGAAGCCTGACTCACTAATGAAACTTTTAGGAGTTTGGTGATCTGAGGCATACCAGCACATTTTTTCCCCTAAAGGGCAAAATTATTGCACCTTGTACCTCATATCTTAATAAAGATACACACTTAGCAGGTATTATTAGATTCTGTAGGGGTAGCATATCCACACCTGAATTAATGTTCTGACCCAATCATGGGGCGGGGGAAGATACAGAAGGCAGCTACCTTTTAAGTGGGACCCAAATCAAGAAAAGAGTATTAAAGCCAATGCAGGCTATGATACAAGCAGCCTTGCTATGTGGATCACATGACCCAAGAGCCCATGGTACTAGAAAAATTTGCGCTAAGAAAAGGTACCATGTGGTGTCTGTACCAAGCCCCAAAAGTAGGTTCACATGAAGATTCCTGGGGTTCTAAAGCAAGATGAAGCCATTTCCAGCAAAGAACTGTACACAATTTATGAAGGAGTTCTCACAATGCTGTTGGGCCTTGGTAAAGGAAACATATCTGACTACAAGATATCAAACCACCATGTAGCTGTAACTACCCAAAATAAGCTGTGTATACCACATACACCAAGTCATGTGGTTGAGCAGGATGAGAAGCACCAGGATCAGGCTCAAGCAAGTTAAAAGGGCATAACTAAGCTACACAAGGAGATATACAGATACTCCTATCACTCACCACCACGACAGTGATGCCGCTTGTTCAGATCACAGCTATTCTCTCATGAGGAGTTCCCTGTACTAGCTGACAGAGGAAGAAATAACCTGGACTTGATTCACAGATGAGCCTGCTCAGTACATGGGTGCATTCCCAAAATGGATTGCTGCCACAACTACAAAGTGGCTCTGAAAGACAACCGTAAAGGGAAATTCTCCCAGTGGACAGAACTTCAAGTGTGCACTTGGTCTTCTACTCTGTGTTGGGAGAAAAGTAACCCAAGATAAAGATATACATAAACTCATGGGCAATGATGAATGGCTTAAGTGGTTCAGCAGAGACCTGGAAGGAGCAAGATGAAATATTTGGGACAAGGAGATCTGGGAGAAGCCATGTGGGAGAACTTATAGAAATAGGCTTAAAATGTGAAGAACTTTGTATCATACATTATTGTACATCAGGGAGCAAATACTGCAGAAAAGGTACTAAATAATCAAATTGAAAGGTTATGTGAGAAAAAAAGATGAAGGGAAGGGAAGGGGAAGGGGGAAGGATGGAGGTAGGAAAAGAAAAGAAAAGATCTGCCTTAGACAGTTGATATCAGCCAAATTCCTTTAGCCAGTCTAATATTTGCACAATGGGCTTATGGAGAGAGTATTGGTGACAGAGATGGAAACGATGCATAGAATCTCTTTAACCAAGGCTGATCTAGCTTCTGCTGCTGCTGAATGTCTGATCTGCTGGCAGCAGAGACCAATGCTAAGCATCTAATACAGCACCACCCCTTCAGGGCACTTCTTTCTGGTCCCTTCATTCTGTTACACTCCTACCTCAAACTAAATGCCCTATGGTATGGATGCTGGTTATTTCAAAACATGCTTTCACCACCTAGAACAAGCTACCGGATGTTTTAAAAGTAATTCTTTATCACATATAAGGGAGTTTCAATAAGGCTAGCAGTGGATTTCCTGACAGAAATGTTACAGGCCAGTAGAGATTATATATTCAAAGTGCTGAAAAAATAAAACTGCCACCCAAGAATATTTTACTTGACAAAGCCATCTTTTAGAAATGAAAAAAAAATAAGCACTTTCCCAGACAAACAAAAGCTGAAGGAGTTCATCACTACCAGACCTGTCTTACAAAAAAAGCTAAAAGGAGTTCCTCAAGCAGAAAGAAAAGAATACTAATCAGTAACATGAAAACACATGAAAGTATAAAACTCACCAGTGAAAGTAAGTACACAGTCAAATTCAGAATACTCTCATATTGTAGTGGTGACCTATAAATCACTTTTATTTTTACTAGGAAGGTTAAAATACAAAACTGTTAAAAATAGTAATAGCTATAATAAGTTGTTAAAAAATACATAATATAAAAATTAAAAATTGTGTTATAAAATGTGAGGGTAAAAGTATGGAGATTTTTTATACGATCAAAGTTAAGTTGTTATAAGCTAAAAATATACTGTTATAAAAATAACGTGTTTTATATAAGCTTCATATTAACCACAAAGCAAAAACCTGTAGCAGACACACAAAAGGTAAAAAGGAATCAAGACATACCTCTAGAGAAAGTCACCTAATCACAAAGGAAGACAGCAAACGAGGAAGAAAATAAACAAAGGATCTATAAAACAACCGGAAAACAATTAATAAAATGAGAGCAGCAAGTCCTTACCTATCAATAATTACCCTGAATGTGAATTTGTTAAATTACCCAATGAAAGATATAAAGTGGCTGAATAGACTTCTAAAAGAAAAAAAGGAAAACAAGTCCCTATATACTGCCTACAAGAGTTTCATTTCACCTTCAAGGACACACAGAGATTGAAACTAAAAGAATGGAAAGATATCCCATACAAATGAAAACCAAAAGAAAGCAGGAATAGCTATACTTATTTTAGATAAAACAGACTTTAAGTCAAAAACTGTAAAACAAGACAGAGAAGGTCATTATATAATGGTAAAGGGATCAATTCAGCAATAGGATATAACAATTGTGAATATATATGCACCCAACATGGGAGCACCTAAATATATAAAGCAAATATTAATAGACCTGCAGAGAGAGATAGACTGCAATACAATAATAGGAGGGGGAATCCAATACTCCACTTTCAACAATAAACAGATCATCCAGACAGAAAATCAATATGGAAACATTGGACTTGAACCATACTTTAGACCAAATAGACCTAAAAGACATATACACAACATTTCATCCAACAGCAGCAGAATTCACATTATTCTCAAGTGTACAGAGAATATTCTCCAGGATAAATATGTTAGGCCACAAAACAAGTCTTAACAAATTCAAGAAAATTAAAATCATATCAAGTATATTTCTGAACACAACAGCATGAAATATAATATTAATGATAGATAGAATTTAGGAAAATTCACAAATAGATAGAAATTAAACACTATACTCCTAAACAACCAATGGGTAGGAATTCAAAAGGAAATTTTTAAATGCCTTGAAATAAACAAAAATGGAAACACAACATACCAAACCTTATTGGATACAGCAGAAGCAGTTATTACAGGCAACTTTCCAGCTCTAAATGCCTACATCAAAAAAAGAAGAAAGATCTCAAATAAACAACCTGACATTATACTTTAAACAACTAGAAAAAGAACAAAGTTTGTTAGTTAGTAGAAGTTAGTAGAAGGAAGAAAATAATAAAGATCAAAGCAGAAATGAATGAAATAGAGACTGAAAAACATGAGAAAAGATCCATGAAGCTGAGTTGGTTTTTTGCAAATATAAAGAAGTCAATAAACTTCTAACTAAGCTAAGAATAGAGAAGACTCAAATCAGAAATGAAAAAGGAAACATTACAACTTACACCCCAGAAATACAAAGGATCATAAGAGACCACTATGAATAATTATAGGCCAACAAATTGGATAACCTAGAAGTAATGGGTTAATTTCTACACACAACATACCAAAGCAAAATATGAAGAAATAAAAAAAATATGAACAGACCAATACAGTGTGACAAAGAGTGAGTGAGAAATAGAAGTCTCCCATCAAAGAAATACTCAGGACCTGATGGCTTCACTGCTGAATTCCACCATTTAAATAATTAATACCAATCCTCGTCAAACTCTTCTAAGAAATTGAAGAGGAGGGAATACTTCCAACTCGTTTCATGAGACCAGCATTACCCCTGATACCAAAGCCAGATAAGGACATCATATGATAAGAAAATTATAGGCCAATCTCTTTGATGAAAACAGATGCAAAAATTCTCAACAAAATACTAAAAGAACATTAAAATACTAACAATATTAAAAGGATCATTCAACATAATCAAGTGGGATTTATTCCTGCATACAAGGATGATGCAACATTTACAAATCAATGTTATGTACTATGATATACCACAGTACAGAAGGGGGGAAAGCCTATGATTATCTCCATAGATGCTAAAAAGGCATTTGGCAACATTTAACATCCTTCCATGAGAAAAAGCTCTCAAGATAGTTGGAGAACACATGTACCTCAATACAATAAAGACCATACATGACAAGCCCACTGCTAACATATACTCAATGCTGAAAGTTGGAAGCGTTTCCTCTAAGATTAGGAACTGATATGGTTTGGCTGTGTCCCCACCCAAAATCTAATCTTGAATTGTAATCTCATAATCCCCATGTGTCAAGGGGGTACCAGGTGATCAGGTGGAGGTAATCAGATCATAGGGGCAGTTTCCCCATTCTATTCTCCTAACAGTGAGTGAGTTGCATGAGATCTCATGGTGGTGGTGGTTTTTGTTGTTGTTGTTGTCGTTGTTGTTTTGAGACAGAGTCTTGCTCTGTCATCAGGCTGGAGTACAATGGTGCAATCTCTGGCTCACTTCAACCTCTGACTTCCTGGTTCAAGTGATTCTTCTGCCTCAGCCTCCTAAGTAGCTGGGATTACAGGCATGTGCCACCACAGCCAGCTAATTTTTGTATTTTTACTAGAGACGGGGTTTCACCATGTTGGCCAGGACAGTCTTGATCTCCTGACTTTGTGATCTACCTGCCTTGCCCTCCCAAAGTTCTGGGATTACAGGCATAAGCCACCACACCTGACCAATCTCATGGTTTTATAAGCATCTGGCATTTCCCCCGGTTTGCACTCATTCTCTCCTTTGCTGCCCTGTGAAGAGGTGCCTTCTGCCCCTGATTTTAAGTTTCCAGAGTCCTCCCCAACCCTGCAAAACTATGAGTCAATTAAACCTCTTTTCTTTATAAATTGCTCAGTCTCAGGTATTTCTTCATAGGAGCATGAAGACGGACTAACACAGGAACAAAACAAGGATGCCCACTCTCACCATGTCTATTCAACATAGTCTAGGAAGTCATAGCCAGAACAATTAGTCAAGAGAAAGAAATAAAAGGTATCCAAATCGAAAAGAAAGAAGTTAAATTGCCTCTGTAGACCATGTGATCTTATATATAGAAAACCCTAAAGACTCCACCAAAAAACAGTTAGAACTAATAAATTTAGTAAAGTTTCATACATAATCAACATAAAAAAATCAGTAGCATTTCTATTTTCCAACAATAAACTCTCTGAAAAAGAAACGAAGAAAACAATCCCATTTACAATAGCTATTTTTAATAGCTATAAAAAAAAATACTTAGGAATAAAATCAACCAAGGAAGTGAAAGATCTTTACACTGAAAACTGATGAAAGAAACTAAAGAAAATACAAATATCTGGTCTTCTCAGATAGGATGATATTCTGTGTTCATGGATTGGAAGAATTAATATTGTTAGAATGTTTATACTACCTAAAGAAATCTGCATATGCAATGTAATCCCTATCAAAATCCCAATGACATGTTTCATATGGACAAAATAATCCTACGATTTGTATGAAACCACAGAAGACACTGAATTACGAAAGCAATCCTGAGCAGAAAGAACAAAGCCAGAGTCATCACATTATCTGATTTCAAAATCTATTATAAAGCTCTAGTAATCAAAACAGCATGGTACTGGCGTAAAAACGGATGCATAGACCAAAGGGACAGAATAGATAGTTCAGAATTACAGAAATCTATGCATTTAGAATCGATTGATTTTTGATAAACAACGCCAAGAATACAAGATGGAGAAAGAAAAGTCTCTTTAATAAATGCTACTGAGAAAACCAGATATACACATACAGAAAAATTAAATTAGACCCTCAGTTTACCCCAAATACAAAAAGCAACTCGAAATGAATTAAACATGCAAATATAAGACCTGAAAGTGAAAAATGACTGGAAGAAATTATAGGCAAAAAGCTCCATGACATTGATCTGAACAATAATTTTTTTCTGCATGATTCCAAAATACAGGCAACAAAAGCAAAAATAGACAAAATGGAATTACATCTAATAAGCTTCGGCAGAACCAGGGACACAAACAACAGAGTGAACAGGAAACCTACGGAATTGGAGAAAATATTTGTAAACTATACACTTTAAATGGGTATTAATATCCAAATACAGAGGGTCCCCAACTTATGATGATTTGATTTACCATTGTTCAACTTTACAATGGTGTGATACCCATAGGTATTCAATAAAACACAATAAAACCATACTTCTAGTACACTTACAATCATTCTGTTTTTCACTTTCAGTGCAGTATTTAATAATTTATATGAGATATTCCATATTATTATAAAATAGGCTTTGTGTCAGATGACTTTGCCCGACTGTAAGATAATGTAAGTCTTCTGAGCACGTTTAAGGTGGGCTAGGCTAAGCTATGGTGTTTGGTAGGTTAGTTGCATTAAATGTATTTTCAACTTAGGATGTTTTCAATACCCAGTGGGTTTACTGGAACATAACTCCACTGTAAGTCAAGGAGTATGTATGTGTAAAGAACTCAAACAATTCAATAGCAAAGAAACAAACAGCATGATTAAAAAATGGGCAAAGAACCTGAATAGACATTTCTCAAAAGAAGACATACAAGCAGCCAACACATATGTGAAAAAATGCTCAAAATCTCTCTCAGAGAAATGCAAATAAAACTTACAATGAGATATCATCTCACACCTGCTAGAATGGCTTTATCAAAAGAAGAAAGAAAACAAGTGTTGGTCAAGATATGGAGAAAAAAGAACACCAGTATGTTCTTGATGGAAAGGTAAATTCTTATAGCCTTTAAGGAAAAGAGTATGGAGAGTCCTCAGGAAATTTTAAAAAGAGCTACATTATGATCCAGCAATCTTACTACCAGGTATACATTCAAAGGAGATGAAACCAGTATGTCAAAGAGATAGTTGTACTCTCATGTTCATTGCAGCATTAGTCACAATAGCCAAGATATGGAATCAACCTAAATGTCCATCAACAAAAACTAAAGAAAATGTGGCATATATGCTAAATGGAATACTATTCAGCACACACACACACACAAAGGAAATCCTACATCTGTGACAGGATTTTAGATGAACCTGGAGGACATTATGTTAAATGAAATAAGCCAGAAAGACAATTAGCACATGATCTCCACTTACGTGTGGAATCTTAAAGGTCCAATTCACAGAAGCAGAGAGTAAAATGGTGGTTACCAGAAGTGGGAGTTCGGGGGGATTAGGGAGATGTTGGTCAAGGGATAAAAAAAATTTCAGTTAAACAGAAGAAATAAGTACAAGATTGTGACAATAGTTAATAGCAATGAATTGTATGCTTGAAAAATGCTCAGAGAGGCCAGGTGCAGTGGCTCATGCCTGTAATCCCAGCACTTTGGGAGACTGAGACAGGTGGATCACTTGAGGTCAGGAGTTTGAGACCAGCCTGGCTAACATGATGAAACCTTGTCTCTAACAATACAAAAATTAGCCGGGCATGGTGGTGGTTGCCTGTAATCCCAGCTACTCAAGAGGCTGAGGCAGGAGAATCGCTTGAACCCAGGAGGTGGAGGCGGCAGTGAGCCAAGATGGCACCATTGCACTCCAGCCTGGGTGACAGAGCGAGACTCCATCTTATTAAAAAAAAATGAAAAGAAAGAAAAGAAAAATTCCCAGAGGGCAGATTTTTAAGTGTTATCACCGCAAATTAGTATGTGAAGTAATTAATTAATTAGTTAGCTTAATTTAGCCATTCCATTACACACACACATTTCAAAACATCATATGGTACACCAAAAATGTATGACATTTGTAAATTTAAAAAAAATAAATATTTGGATAAAGGGGGAAATTAGTATTTTAAAATAATTAATGAATTAATAAATCTATTATATACCTAGCTGCAGGATTACGTGGTGTGTGTACATGGGACCAAGAGGAGTTAATACCGGAAATTTTTTTTCTTTTTTTTTTTTCTTGCCTTGAATATAGTTTGTGAGAGACCACAGCTCCTGGTTGCAGCCATCTTGTCGCCCTGAGGCAACAAGCATTAGGAAAGCAATGCTCTTGCTAAGTCTGGCAGGGCAGGAGGGCGTCAACAGACTGGGTTACTCAATAATGTTACCAAACTGCTGCACCTGACCTAAAATCGTTTACCCCAGAATTTTTTACATGTATTATAATTGTGTTCTTGGTGCTTATGTTACATGGTTCAAGTTTGATAATTGGATATTCTCTAACTTGTTTCTGAATAAACCCTCTCAAGCTCTTAAGTACAGTACATTATTAGAAATTTTAAAACACTTAAAAATTTTATATCTTTTTTAGAAAACATACATCCATAGAAAAAGCATAAAAATACACATGAAAGGGATGTATACTTATTTTGAAATAGTGGCTCCTCTAGGTGGAGGGAAATGATGTCAGGGAGAAGTATGAAAGGAGAAAACTGTACCTATAATGCATAATTTATTTCCTTTTTTAAAATCCTGAAGTAAATATACCATCCTTCAAGATCTGTCAAGGATGGATGGGGCACTTACATTCTTTCTCCTTTTTCTCTGTGTTTGAAATACTTCAAGATAATAAAAGATAATTTTTTTTCAACCGAGGCAAGAGACAACAAGATACTTTCCCCAAAGTCAGGCCCTTTCTATGCTCACGTGGCGAGAGGTATCTACCCTCTCACCCATCCTTCTCGCCATCCCTCCCTCTTCCTCTGTGTCCAGGTCTTCAGAAGAAGGACAAGGATGGACTATTACTAGAGTTATATGGTGATCTCGCTGGAAAGCAGGCAGTCTGCATCCTAAGGACCACATCAAACGGAGAATCTTGAAGCAATCCATAATCCTTCTCCTTATCAGGGGAAGTGCTAGAAGCCACAAATTTTCTTTCTTCCTGGACCACCATTCACCTAACAGGCCTCTAAATGCTTGATTTAACTATGCAAAAACACTACTAATTATATTCATTTATGTGACTGACTTACCATTTTAATCTAATTGCCATGCAGCAAAATAACTGTTAAAGCATATCATTAAACTACTTTAATAATTATAGAGAGATTTGCTTGTCCTCCTAGTTCACTCCTAAGCTCTAGGGCAGGAACCTCACCACCTACCTTTTGTACATTCTTAAATTAGCTGGGAAGAAGAGTGCGAAAATGCTGGCAGACTAGCCATCGTGCCAGAAACCCGAGTCTGCTGAATAGCTGAGATTTCTAGCAACAGCTCCATAACGCTGCTTGGGTATTTTCACTATTCTAGTCAGTTCAAGCTGCTATAACAAATCACCATAGACTGGGTGGCTTAAACAACAAAATTTATTTCTCACAGTTTTGAAGGGTGGGAAGTTGAAATCAGGGTGCCAGCATGGCTGGGTCCTAATGAGGACTGACTTCTCCTTGCAAACTCCCATGGCAGAAGAGAGCCAACTAGCTCTCTGGGCTCTTCATATGACAGCACTAACCCTATTCATAAGAACACCATCCTAATGACCTGATTACCTTCCGAAGGCCCCATCTCTGAATGCCATCACATTGGGGATTAGATTTCAGCATGAAATCTGTAACATTCAGCATGCATTCTGCTCACAGTCCACAACATTCCACATATACTGTCCACACAGCAAGAATTTCTCCTCTACTTCATTCCACTTCTTTCCTCAGGGCCTTCCTTTCACACTACTCACATCTGCCACACCAGATCCAACTTTTCTATTGAACCAATCTTCTCTGAAAACTACCTTATATCCACCTCACCTTTATTCTTTGTACCCACCCCCTGCTGTCCCTCAGGACCTGCCTCCTGTCCCTTTGAGATCACAATTTGGTTGGGGACTATTATGTAACCTCATTTCTCATCTTGCTCCCCCAATTTTGTTTCTTCAAGAGCTTGAGTCCTTGGCCGGGTGTGATGGCCCATGTGTATATTCCAAGCACTTTGGAAGACTGAGGCAGGAAGATTGCTTGAGCCCAGGAGTTGGAGACCAGCCTGGGCAAGATAGCAAGATCCTGCTTCTACAGAAACATTAAATAATTATTTAACTAACTAACTTGACTTCTTGAAGTCACAATGTCTTTCAGTGGCTTCTCTTATGAAGATCATTCTCTCAATATCTGCCAGATCCAAGAGTGGGAAAGCAAGGTGCGGTGGCACACACCTGGAGTCCCAGTTAGTTATTCAGGTGGCTGAGGCAGAAAGATGGCTCGAGTCAGGGAGTTTGAGTCTAGCCTGGGCAATATAGTGAGACCCCCGTCTCAAATTAATTAATTGTTTTAAAAATCAAGCAACTATCTTAAAATGATAGTGGTTTGAGAATAGGATATACTGATTACACTGATCCGATCACTGTGTATTATATGTATCAAAACATCACGACCTAACTGATATGGTTTGGCTGTGTCCCCACCCAAATCTCATCTCGAATTCTAATCCCCCCCCACATGTCACAGGAAGGACCTGATGGGGGTGATTGGATCATGGGAGTGGTTTCCCCCATGCTGTTCTCATGATAGCGAATGAGTTCACATAAACCATGATGGTTTAAAAATGTCTGACAGTTTCTCCCTTTGCTTGCTCTCTCCTGGATCGTGTAAGATGTGCCTTGCTTCCCCCCTTCACCTTCTGCCGTGATTGTAAATTTCCTGAGGCCTCCCCAGCCACGCAAACTGTGAATCAACTAAACCTCTGTTGTTTATAAATTACCCAGCCTCAGGTAGTTCTTTCATCATAGCAGTGTAAAAAAAGACTAATACAGTACCCCATGAATATATACAATTACTTGTCAATTTTTAAAAATAAATTTTTTAAAAAAAGAGTGGTGCAGTAGAGGAAGAGGGAGCAGCCTTCTCATTTACTAAGGGCACTTCCACAACTACATAATAGAGCCACCCTCTCTTCTTAATTCTAATGGGTTAATGTCAATTTGTCTGTTCTAAATTTTTCAAGTCACAGTGGGTATTGGTTGCCATTTCCCACTTGGCCCATGAGTCAGATCTGTTTCCTCTGTTCTCCTCAGCTTCTGATTCACATTCTTCCTCTACACTCTATCATCTGGTTTATACTTAACAAGTCACCATCCTTAGACTCCTTGACATTTTGAAACTCCTGAATGCCAGATGTTATGTGAAACTCTGGAGAAATAGTAGCAAGCAACACTCACATGCCTCCTGCCCTCACAGAGCTCCACGATCTGGTGAAGGTGCCAGATATTTAAACCCATCAATACATGCACACAAAATAACAATTCTCTCAAGTGTCATAAAGAAAAGTCACAGAGCACTACAAAAGCATGTAAGAGCGAGGCAAAACCTATTCTGTTAGGACAGGGAAGACTTCTGTGAGCTGACATGAAGGATGAGTAGGAGTGAGCCAGATGAAAAGGTAGGAGAAAGCCATTCTGAGCAGAGACTGCCACCCAGTCCATCCCAGTTCTCCCAACATCTTAACACCATAGAATGAGTACGCTGGATTTTCGCCACCCTGGATCCAAGGTTAGCCATGTTAATGTGCGTTCTTTAGCAACCCACATCCCCTTACCTTTTCCCAAACCCAACTGCTTATTCTCATTCATACATTCTAGGTCACTGCCACAATTCATTCTGTGACCCCTTACTCCTAGAATAGCTGAACAATACAAAATTGTCATTTTTGTAGGTCAAGGGTTGGCAAATATCAGAAATTTCAGAAATAACAGATATTTTATATGGTTTAAACTAATATTTTATTGAGAAACTTATAAGCTAGTTGGCCATCATTATCACCCCTTCTAGCTACAGTATCTCCCTTTACATTTGTATTGTAACCTTACACTGAGTGCATACACACCTTGGTCATTAAGACATCCAGGTAAAAAATTTTTGTAACCAAAAATGGTCATCCATATTACTTTATAACCAGTAAATGCTTTTTTATCTTTAACCTATCTCCTTCTATTGCCCCTCAAAAAATTTTCATATAAGTTTACATATGTATATGTTTGTTGATATATTTATACATATATACATATCAATAAACAGTGTCTTTCTCCTCTGTAGAATAGAACTACAGATAATGATAAACTATTATTCAGTCATTTTTCTGTGTCATCCTTCTCAATACAGCTACTCTGGAATGACTCCATGAATACTACACTTGTGGATTCTGCACAAAATATGCAAAGAGTATACAAGGTAAGACAATTTGCAGAAGGTTTTCACACACTTTATTGCACTTAATGCACAATCCCATGAGTTATGTAACACATAATGTTGTCTCCAATTTACAGATGGAAATCCCGAGTCTCAGAAAGGGCAAGCGAGTATTATACAGGCAATTGAGAACTGTCAAGTCAACCCAAGGCTCACTTTCCATTCTGATTGTATGATCATTCTGTGTCAACTCACCTACTCTTGGTTTATGTCTTTCAGGGGGATGGGAGGGGCAATTGAAGCAAGTCAGCACACCTTATGACAGCAAATTCTTTGGCTTTCTTGCATAAGATAGGTAGACTAGGTAGGCTAGGGTACACTAGGTAAGCTAGGGCTACTTAGAGCCTCTACGCATTACACTTGTCCTCTGTTACCAGCTTTCATTACCGTTGCCCTGACTCCCTATTCTATTGGTCAACCTCTTACTGCTCTCCATATTCTCCAATGGCTTCTTAACCCCCAAGAGTTATTAATGGAACCAGACACACTGCTATAATGGGAGTGGGAAGGGAGGAACTTGGAAATGATATTGATAAGGTTTACACCCAAACAGGGAATAAAGTGATTGGAGAACGAACAATGTGGAAGGGAAGTGAAGAGCCCGGTGCAACAGCCAACAGCGCACACAGTACTTGTGTTCTCTGCTAGGATTTTACCCTATTACCTCTCCCCCATCCTCCCAGATGTTAAAAAAGCTCTCTTGCACATATCTCCCTTTAAAAACTTCAGATGCTTCTGAAACAAACAGCTGTACAGTCTGATAATCTCAAAGTCACATGTAAGGAGAAAGGACTGCCATGTCTTCCCTCATTTGAATTGGGTCCCCTTATTATGCATTCAACAGCCATCCATACTTGCTCTGCATTTTTGGAAGCCTGGGGCATGCTATATCTTTGAGAAAGAGAAGAGAACAAATGCTTAATTAAACAGCTATTATGTGCCAGGTATTGTGCTAGGAATTCTACACAATGATACTTTCTCTGGAAAGTAACAATAAGGAAGTATAAGAGGAGGAAGAGGAGCAGGAGAAGGCAGGGCTCCACCTGGTGGTATCTGTTCCATCAGGAAAAAAGGAAGAGGAGAATTTGTTTTGATTTTTCATTTGTCCAAATACTATGCAGGGATATGATTTTCTAAAAACCAATATAGTGACCAGGTGGGACAAGGGACAAATTTGGCAGCTCTCTGAGCTGAAAGAAAATACCTGTAAATTTGCCACCTCCCTTTCACCCTCTCATTCCACCCTTTCTCCCCTCCCTACCCAAAGATGAAATGATCTGGGACAAACTAATTGAGAAAACTAGTAGTGCATGCCTTCGGGAGGTTTTATTAATGGAACCAGACACACTGCTATAACAGAATGTACGACTGCTTTTTTACATTGATCTAATTAGAACATTTACATACTGAATGCCTCCTGGACAATTCCCTACCAATGACACTTACTGTGTGCACCAGGCAAGACTACTCTTTAGGTGAAATTGAACAAAGAAGTCATCAAGTCTCCTTTTTCTCTAGGAAAAATAACACTGTCAAGGTTATTAACAGTCAATAAGCTGTCATACGCTCAGCATGGATGGGGATATTGGGTTTCCTTGTGCTTATGAAAGGTAGGAAAACCCGAAGTTCTTTTCACCCTGATAAGGAAAACACTCAACATGAGAAGCAGCAGCAGCTGTATGATTCTGAGGACAGAATGGGAGTAAGAAAAGGGTCATGCTGTACAGATTATCTGCTAATAAAATGCAAAAATGTTAGATAATTTCATTAATATCTAGTTAATACTAATAGAGTAAATATTTCATGACTGGGTGATATTTTATAATGATAAATATTTTTCTAGATTTTAGCTCTTTTTATTCTCATATCAACTGTATGAAATCAGTGACTGGTTTTAGAGATGAGATATGGGAAATGGAACACATGGCCAAAGTCACACATGGCATTAGAGGCAGAGTAGGGCCAGAACCACTCCTACTTCAACCTCTCTTTCATGTATATATGTGGAAAGAAATATTTTCCATGTTTGATGTCTCTACCATTTTTAACACATTCCTCCTAGGAACCCTGCCACTCACCCCCTTCCCCACCCCCCACCCCCAAAAATATTTCTTTTTAATATTCTTCATTGTCTGAGCTCCCATGAGGTGGGAGATGGAATCATTGTATAAATTTAGTACGACATAATATTTACAACACACTGATTGGTGATTCATAATAGAGGTTATCTGAAAAGGGACTGAAAAAAACATAAATGTTTTCAGAACTCCCATCTCAAAGGGAAATTGAATTGAAAGCCACTATTTAGATATTATCCTGAAGGGGAACTGCTTCTATGTCCCAGTTTTAGACAAGATTTCAAGGTTCTGTAAAGTTCAGAAATATGGTGATATGAGTAAAAATAGACACTTGCATAAACTAATACATGCAATGCTAAAAAGGGAAAATAATTATACATTTCTTTGCCTTCTCTCTGCATTCTGCTTTATTCTCTTCTTTAGTCTTCATCTCTATTCACAAAAGATAGGAAGCTAACCCACTTACGAGAATAAGTTAAAATTTTTCATAAAATGATTAAAGCACAACATCATATCCCTTAACTAAAGAAATATCAAGCATCTTCTGTGAAGCAAAAAAAAAAAAAAAAAAAAAAAAAAAAAAAAGCTCACATTCAAAAAAGAGATCACAAGAAAGATATTTCCCTAGTCAAAGGGCATTAGTATGCAAAATATATTGAGTACTGGAATGACATTAAAGAGATGGAAGATCTGATGAAAACAAGGCCATTTATATTGTTGACCAACAGCTGAACGAACATTGTTTCTGACCATGATGAGCTTTTTATGGATAGTCAATGCTCACAATGTTGGAGAAACAGATCGTTCAGACACAAGCCAGACATTTACAGAGAAGTCATACATCCCAGATGCCCTTATTTTCATATTGAAAATTTTTCACCAGTGGCTCAATAATTATGCTGTTGCATATACTCTGCAAGCTAGACATATGCGTTTCTTTATGAGACCTTGAGGCCTTGTCTGGGCAGCACATTCAGTTGGCTTCCAGCCTAATGACCTAGTTGTAGAGACTCCATTCCACTAGTCTCTCCAGCTTTGTTCAGGCTCAAGGAAGTGCAGCTCCTCCTACTTGCAACCCACAGAGAACCAACAACCACAGAGATGATTAAATTTTCTGTACTATTACATGTTTATCACATTACAACTCAAATATGCAGGGAAAATGTGACTCCTCTATAACCTACTTCATACTCTTCATGAAGTCTCCAATCAATTAAGTAATGGAGGGAAAATTAAATTTAATATGGATTAAATGTAATCTGAGCCAATAATTGAAAATGTCTCTGTCTTTTAGTCTAAATCAGCCTTTGGAAGATGTTCAGTTGTTAGATTTTTCCATGCCTCCTTTGTGGCAGTCCTAAAACATTGCCCTGGTATATGATGAGCGGTTTATCAAACTTCATGATACTGCTATTAATGGGATTTCTTAGACTTGCACTAGTTCTTGGACATGCAACCACTCTCTGGAATCTTCTGTATAATGGCTGGCTTATTCCCACATAGGGCCATACTGTTATACTCCACAGCTAATACCTGTAGTTGATGGGCTAGTGGTAGACTCTTTCTGGGGCTGGTCACTGCTTGATAGCCCATCCTATGGACTTGATCTCTGCTCCACACGCTCATTACTGTTGGTGCCACAGACCCCTTTGAGTCTCTGCCACATTCTCTATTCATTTCCTGTCCTCCATTGTCCCTCTCAATCACTCACATGCCAAGCTCCAGGGTTGCCCACTGGCCCTCATCTCATTATTTATGCTGCATTATAACAAATGAAGACCGTGGAGTGAAAACCAAAACTTCTGTCTGCCTAAGCCCACTACTCTGCTACCTTACAATGTATGGGCTGCCCCATATTGGTGCAAGGGTGCTGTGCCCAGTATCTCTGCAGTTAAAAAAAATTTAAAAAGCAGTTGAACAAAAGCTCCTTTACTCTATTTACATCTTAATCTGACTAACTCACCTCCTCTCCATTCAGATCATTGAGACCCCAAAGAAAGAATGTTAAAAGACACAATTCTGATAATTTTCCTCTAGTAGCCCACTCATCATCTTCCTACGAGTCCACAGATCTGAAGGATAGGGGTGCTGGGTGAGGAGGGGATCTACTTTATCTACTTAACTGAAGAGAACATTCCCTTATGTCATGTTTCTCTCCTCCAAAATAATTTCCTCTTTTTTCCTTTTCAGGGACCAAATACTAATAAGGGGAACTGATTAATTATTAAGGGTAAATAAGAAATTTTATAAAATATACTTCTTGCACAGATTTAGGAGAAATTTCAGAGGCAGAAAAAGAAAGAGGAAAAGTTCTTTCAGAGCCAGCATTTGACCAAGGTCATCTGCTCTGTCTTGGAAACTTACTGCCCCATTTTAAAATTGTGTCCTAAGTCTTATTATGCAAGACTGCAACAGCACGTTTTGTTTTCTCTCCCAATTATCTATACCCCTCTGCTACAAGCAATTTCTAGATATTAGTCTCAGTGTGAGCTGGTAGAATATCCTATCCTATTTTTATAACCTGTTTATTCTAGAAATTGTTTTCAAAGTTTCAAGGACAGGGTGAATACATTTCTTTTTTCTAGTTCTCCTTTAGTCTTGGTGTTTGTGTGTTGTCCTGCGTTTCACCTGGACAGTCTAAGACCTTCATCAATGTTTGGAGAGGGAGGAGACTATACAGATCCATTTTTATGATTTCTACTACTAATACTCTTTCCAAAGAAGAAATTGACTTAAGTATTTAGCCAACTTGAATAAAAGTCCGAAAGGTTAAGTAGACGAATCAATTTTAAATGCTTTCATTGAATAAATTTCCTCTTTTCTTATCTTTCAATTGGACTTTTCCCCCAAACAAAAGCAGAATTTGTAAGAATTTTTTATTTTTACAAGAAAGCATAAGTGATCTCCTTCTCGTGTTTCACTTCAGGGCCCAGTAGCCAGAATCAAACTATCCTTGTGATATGGTTTGGCTGTGTCCCCATCCAAATCTCATCTAGAATTGTAGTTCCCATAATCCCCACGTCACGGGAGGGATAACTGAATCATGGAAACAGTTACCCTACGCTTCTGTTCTTATGACAGGTAATGAGCTCTCTCAAGATCTAATGGTTTTATAAGGTTTTATAAGAATCATGGAAACAGTTACACCCCACGCTTCTGTTCTTATGATAGGTAATGAGCTCTCTCAAGATCTGATGGTTTTATAAGGGGCTTTTCTCCTTTTTGGTTGGCACTTCTTGCTGTCGCCATGTGAAGAAGGATGTGTTTGCCTCCCCTCCTGCCACGATTGTAAGTTTCCCTGAGACCTCCCCAGCCATGCTGAACTGTGAGTCAATTAAACCTCATTCCTTTATAAATTACTCAGTCTCGAGTATATCTTTGTTAGCAGCATGAGATTGGACTAATACACCTTTTCCCTCAAGGAAAACCTTCATCCTTCTCCATCCTGGACTAGAAAGATAAAGCAGTGTTTTCTGTGTGACTTCCACAAATTATCTTCACCAGCGCATGGCCTTTTACTTTCAGAGAACTTTTTAACAGAGATCTCACTGAAACAGTGGATGTGATTTCCACGACTCCTCTGAATTTGCAGCTCCATCCTGTGCTGTCTCAGAACTGTTGTTGTCTATGCCATTCTTCCAGTAGATAAAAATAGGCAACACCCTCCCTATCACCAAAAAACAATCTGCCCCACAGAGGCTATTCAAGACACCTACTTGACAAAGATAATATGTGGACGAGGTTCTGGCCTGAAAGTCCACAGGGTTCGATTGGAATAATTGACTAAAACAGCCTATGGTGTACCACCAGCATGACAAATTACTCCAGATCCAAAAGTTGGTATAACATGTCTGAGACCAGCACCTCATAATCTCCATCACATGGTAAATATCAGTGTTTTCCTGACAAAGAAATAGTACTGCTGGCTAACACCTTTGGCTAATGTATTAGAGATACCACATAGCAATTTGTTGGTCTTTTCAGTGTTAAGCAGACTATTAAAAATCATAATGCATCATATACTTTATATAAAAATACTACTTGTGGCCAAAATAAACGTTTGCCTTTCATGTTCCAAGTATATATGCAAGTAGTGTATTACTCTCAAATGTGAATCCCTCTGTTGTCTAAACAGCAAAACTTACGGACAGTGAGAATACGGCATATATTTCACATATTTAATATTGCATTTTATAAGATGTCATACACAGATTGTCAACATAAGCAATTCTAGAGAATAAATACCAAGATAGTGCTAAGATTTCATCAATGGTATGATTTAAAAGAACATTGTTAAGGATTTCAAAATTCAGCCTCATTTTCTTGATAGGTTTCATGTAATCCCAGCCCAAATTTCATTCAACCATAAAAATCATTGTGAACTAATATGACAGGGGAACTAGATGAGCCATAATGGCTAGGCAAAATCAGCTAAGTTTAAAATGTAATGGCATATAAAAATGTATATATTACAAATATAAATGAAACAGATCACAGGGTAGTCAAAAAGTGACAGCTGCTTTAATTCGTAGGAGTTTAGACTTCCAGCCCCTCTGGAAATTATGAAATGAGGAATAACAAAAAAAAAACTACCCCCCATTATTATCCAAGCACAAGTGGTATAAGATCATTTATCTTGATGTATGTCACCTTAGAGCACATATTATCCCTATCTCTCAAAGTGTTTTTTCCCCCTTATTTCATCTCTGACATTCATTGTAAATTTAATGATCCACATACGATTTGCTGGTGTCTCAGTCTGGTGTTTTGAATCATGAAACTAGTGCTAAATTTATGGCACCGCAGTACCACTTAGTGAATCATTAAGCAGTACAGTGCTTTTAATGATTTGGATCACACTGGACCTCATCACTATATAATGAGGTTCCATTTAGTGTAAATTTTATGTAAAAATTCAATTTGCAAACCAACAACATGAAACTACAACATTTTTTCTAACTTGACATTGTATTTATTTATCACATATTTCTATTGGGTTCTACTGTTAAGTTTATTAATAGAATAATACTTTATTGTATTTTCTTTTTATTAGCATAATAGTTAAATGATGTCAAGAATGGTAGTGACCAGTAACACCGTACCTCATCTTAAACTTTTTCATTGTCGAGTTTACTCAACTCAAAGATCTCAGAAATAATTGTAAACTTTTACGTGGTTTTAATGTCTTTGATACTATGCATTCGCTTTACCATTCACAACTAAGTTGCTGTATAACCTACCTTTCATTACCAGAACAGATTACAAACGCAGAAAAGAAACAATGGTTTGGGTATGTCTCTCTCGCCTTTTCCATTTGATAAAAGTCCATAGCCTTTGACAATTACGCCTTTTCTTCTGAGGAGATAAAGCTTAACATTCTAAATGATATTGAGTTAAAATGCCAACTACAGTTTAGCTATTTTGTATCAAACAGTTGATTGGGTGCTCAGCGATAACTTTTTAATTAGCAGAAAGGGAAACTGAGGGTAAGAAAGGTGAAAATATCCTGACCAAGCTTATGCAGTTACTATATGATTTCAAGAAACAAATCTATGTCCCTGGACTCCAATTGCTCTTCCTCAAATTCATTTAAAAATTAAAGAATAGCCTAATAATATATTCATACTATGTCTGTAAATTTCTTTTTTTTTTATATTTTTTATTGCATTTTAGGTTTGGGGGGTACATGTGAAGAACATGGAAGATTGTTGCATAGGTACACACATGGCAGTGTGATTTGCTGCCTTCCTCCCCATCACCTATATCTGGCATTTCTCCCCATGCTATCCCTCCCCCAACTCCCCACCCCCTGCTGTCCCTCCCCTTTTTCCCCCCCCGACAGACCCCAGTGTGTGATACTCCCCTCCCTGTGTCCATGTGTTCGCATTGTTCAACACCCGCCTATGAGTGAGAACATGCTGTGTTTGATTTTCTGTTCTTGTGTCAGTTTGCTGAGAATGATGGTTTCCAGGTTCATCCATGTGCCTACAAAGGACACGAACTCATCGTTTTTGATGGCTGCATAATATTCCATGGTGTATATGTGCCACATTTTCCCTGTCCAGTCTATCATCGATGGGCATTTGGGTTGGTTCCAGGTCTTTGCTATTGTAAACTGTGCTGCAATGAACATTCGTGTGCATGTGTCCTTATAGTAGAACGATTTATAGTCTTTTGGATATATACCCAGTAATGGGATTGTTGGATCAAATGGAATTTCTATTTCTAGGTCCTTGAGGAATCGCCACACCGTCTTCCACAATGGTTGAACTAATTTACACTCCCACCAACACTGTAAAAGCGTTCCTATTTCTCCACATCCTCTCCAGCATCTGTTGTCTCCAGATTTTTTAATGATCGCCATTCTAAATGGCGTGAGATAGTATCTCAATGTAGTTTTGATTTGCATTTCTCTAATGACCAGTGATGATGAGCATTTTTTCATATGTTTGTTGGCTTCATGTATGTCTTCTTTTGTAAACTGTCTGTTCATATCCTTCGCCCACTTTTGAATGGGCTTGTTTGTTTTTTTCTTGTAAATCTGTTTCAGTTCTTTGTAGATTCTGGTTATCAGCCCTTTGTCAGATGGGTAGACTGCAAAAATTTTTTCCCATTCTGTTGGTTGCCGATTCACTCTAATGTATGTCTGTAAATTTCTGATTTCATGTTTTATATTTCAGTTTCCTCTGCAACATTGATGAACATGTCTGCATAGTGACCTGCTTCACCCTGTATTAAATGATGGCTTTACAAACTGAGTTCTAACAAGCATAGTAATAATAATAAGATCATAAGGTACACTGAAACTAAATTGTTTGCAGTCTGCATGGGTAGTAAAGTATAATTTTTAAAAGTAGTTCCTTGACCTAAGCACATGTTATTCAAAGGGCTAAACCCATAGATGGAGAATTTATTCTTGCTCATACTGAATAATACATATTTAAAAAAAAAAAAACTTAAAAAGAATTGAAGAGAAATCAAATACCACATCTAAACAGACCCATGTTTCCAATAGAACCAGTAAGTTACGTTGCATTTTAAAGTCACAAAGAACCAGGGGTCCAATCTCTAAAATTCACACTTACCTCTTAATTTACTGAAGAATGAAACAGAAAACATAAAACATTGCCTCTTCAAGATTTATTTCTATGCATCAGGAAGACCAGGGTGTCATATTCTGGTATGTATACTGAGCAGGTTAAAGGATGGAAAGAGAGCTTTTAAAATTACCTCTTTTCAGGCTGGCCATGGTGGCTCATGCCCATAATCCCAGCACACTGGGAGGCCAAGATGGGTGAATCATCTGAGGACAGGAGTTTAAGACCAGCCTGGCCAACATGGTGAAACCCTGTCTCCACTAAAAATACAAAAATTAGCCTGGTGTGGTGGTGCATGCCTATAGTCCCAGCTCCTCGGGCAGCTGAGGCAGGAGAATCGCTTGAACTCAGGAAGTGGAGGCTGCAGTGGGCCAAGACAGTGCCACTGCACTCCAGCCTGGGTGACAGAGTGAGACTCCCTCTCAAATAAATAAATCAATAACCTCTTCTCAGATAGATGAGATCACAAAAGTCACTGACTTCCCAAAGTCTCCCAGAGAGCAGATCCCAGCTTGAGCAGTAGCTGTCACATGCCCTGGGGACCCTGACAGCTTAGGCGATTTTAATCCTCTTTCCTGAGCTCTGTTGTCATTTTTCATCTTGTTTGGACTCCAGCTGTTACTTTGGGAAGGGTTTATGCTTGAGTATGAGAATACGTGTGGATGAGAACAAGACAGAAGAAAGGGATGCGCCAGGTAGTGAATGGCTGGCCAGCCTAGAATTCTTTTATCCCAACTTCTCAGTGTTTCTTCCTATTTCTAACCCATGTCAAATGCCTAAATTTTACATGAATCACACTAAATTTTTTATAATTAGTAATAATCTCCAGAATAATGGCACATATTACTCTTCTGCATAACAGCTGTACTTACTCCTTTTTAAATAAGAAATAAAACTATGCAAGCAGTCAAGACATTTGACTCAAATTTGCCACACTGATATCAAGGCATGAAATGTCTCAAAATAGTATGATTCCAATGTGGTCACTCAGACATCCTAATTTAAATGGGAAGATGATGGAGAACACACTAACTTGGATGTAGTTCAATGTGGAATGTAGCTGGAGCTAAGGCTTGAAAGGCAGATTAGGTTCAGATTGTGGCAGCCAAACAGTGTTTTAAAGATGAAGTGTGTAGCTACTATGGGAAAAAGACTGAAGAAGTCTGGAAAGGGATTTGTACTTAAATCCCTAAACTTCTCCAAAGAGATGCCTATTTTGATCACATTTCTTTCCATGGCACCTATTCTTTCTGCCTCACTTGGTCTGCACAGTTACAGTCTTGGTGTCATAATTGAGATAAGACTTTTAAAAACATTCTCCTTGTTTTACTCTAAGGTCTTCTTCATCACCCATTTCTTTGGGGGTCCCAGAGATCTTCAGCAAGCAGAGTCCTTGTCAAGGGTGTTTTCTGGTCAAGTGACCAAGTGGTCACTCTGCTACTATCTCATTCTGAATGTCCTCTGATTGGGCATAAGAGAGATGCAGGCCCAGCTACCACGTCACTAAGATTCCTGTAGAGTTGCAGCCCAAGTGCCAAGGGCCCAGCCTCTGAGATGTCCTATGACCCTTCCTACCATGTCCTGCATCTTGCCAAGGGCCCAAAGAGTATGGGGCATTCCTTCATAGTAGTCTTAAGGACTCACTCCCTAACCCAGATGCAGCCACTTCCAAGTCTCTTTCTCCCTTCTTGTTCTCTCTGGGATCTAGACTGTTGCATAATGTCCTTAGAGACTTGGCTTTCAAACACTAAAGCCAGTGGTAAATATGGGTTAGATGCCAGAGAGAAGTTGAGCAGTACCTTCAAGAAAATAATGTTTTCTGCTCTGTAAAACAATGACCTTGAGGCAAGGCAACAAAAAGTTCTGATTACTTTTCTTGGCAGAAAGAGAAGGAAGAAAAGACAAAAATTTGGATTTGTCAACAGAATAATTTGTAATTATTCTGCCAAACAGATCAATCACAACAGCATTAACTGAGGATTTACTGTCTACAGAGTAAATCCTCATCCCTATGGAGCAGTAACTAATAATAATCAAACATTTATTGAGCAGCTACTACGTGCCGGGTACAGTTATAAGAGTCCCTGTCATTCAGTCACTCACAGACAAATTAGGGAATAGTCTGTATTTATAATACAAGTTTGTGCTAGGATAGGGACTGATGGATTATCTATCATAGCTTAAGTAGCAGAGGGTTAGTCTATAAGTGTAAGAAGTCATGTGGAATCACTGAATGCTTTGAATAACCCACTGATGATTGCCCTGGGAAGTGGCAGCAAAATTATATTCACAATACTACAAGTGGAAAATTATTACAGAGAGAAAAGGTGGCAGGAGTAGGGTCTCCAAGTGTTCCATTGCAAATTCAGGGCTCTGATATTAAATCCTCACTCTTGATTTATTCAGTTCCACTCTCCTCATGGAAATGCTTATATATGAATCCATTTTCACAAGTCTCAACAACATCTTGGTGTGACTGGCCCCTTCCATAATTGCCATTTTTGGAAATTCATCCAAGATTTAAACAAATATAAGAAATTAGGACCTATTTTGCACACTAGAAAGCTTGATAAAAATGCATCCCCTTTTAATTCTTGTCAAAACGTTGATCCTTCAAAAAATCTCAAAACAGTAATTTAACTATGTTTTAGTGAATGGATAAGTATTTGACTTCAAATATTTTTAAATTACAATTATATTCCATTGGGTTGGTCTTTAATGCTTCTGTGAGATGAGGATCAAGGAAAGTGGAATGATATTTAAACTTCACTAATTTGATTGCCAAGAGAGGAATCCATTAGGATGAAGAGTAGACCCTCATCACTATGCAATTCTCTCTTTTTAACCCATGAACTCAGTTTTAAAGACAAGTTTCCTTCCCCTCTTCCTGCCCTTCACCAAAAATTCTAAGTGTTGAAAAGTTCTATAAACATACATAAACTTAGGCTAGCAAGATTTTTTGCTAATTACATAATAGTAAAAGCTCCATCTTTGAATCTTGTGTTCACAATTTCACTTCTCTGCATAGCATTTATTATAGTAATTCCTAAACTTTAGGAATTAAATTTCAGTTGTTCTGGGTTTAGGACCAGGCCCTTGTCTGATTCCAGTCCCTCGCATGCAGCAAGTGGCAAGGTTAAAGTTCCTTGAGCCAAAATGGTCAAACCTCTTTGAAAAATGAAAAAATGCTCCCATTAGTCCAACATGTATAAAATAGCAATCAATTAGTATTTTACAGCAAAAACAGTATGTAATGTGTACAGCCTACATAACTCATTACAGTATTCCAGGGACAGAATTCTCATACAGACTTCATGGAACATGAAACTTTGCTTTTTAAATTTTTTTCAAGCTTTCTAAATAAATGATGATTCATCAGCTAAGGGAAAAACACACTTAGCAACAAACGTGAACAGCAATAAATGTCCTCGGAATTTTTGCCATCTCTGGTAAGGCCCTAATCTAGTTCTGAGTTAATGACGGCATTAGACAATATGTGCTATGCAGGAGAGCCCCCAAGCCAGACCCATCCTCAACAACTTTGGAAGTAGGAATGAGTGTCCAGGTACTCTAGAACTCCAGATTAGGTAGCCTACCTCCTAGCCTCCATATCATTCTTTCAGGACTGAAGAGGGGACCTGGAACTCCAGGGCCCCATGGCAAGACCCAACCCGTTTGTCTTCTAACACCCAGCACCTCCCCCACCTACTGCCTTCCTTGAAACCATGAGGATGAGTCTCACTTGCCCTTCATCCCTTTTTACATTGGTTACATGAAGCCCAGGACTCCCAGTTAGTCCCTCACCCCCTGCAACCTAATTGTTATGTGGCTCCAGAGCAAAGAAGCAACAGAATTCCTACCCACAGCCCTGGTACACTCTATCCCCCTTCACTGCCTTATTTTCCTATATCGCATTTATCATCAGCTGAAAAACTACATTTATTTTTGCCTTGCTGATTTTTCTCTAGTAGAATGTATGGTGGCTGAGGGCTTATCTGTTTTTCACGTCGCTGTATTCCAAGCACTTAAGACAGCTCACAGCAAATAGAAAGTGCTCAATATCTTAAAAAAATGGATGAATGAATAAAATACAAGTAAATTATGTGAATCTAATTCAAACCAAATTATGTTTATCATGCATCTAAATGTGTCAGGCACCTGCTTGTCTATGCCACAAGTTAGGCATTAGAGATACGGAGATTAATGGACCTGGTGCCTTTATTCTACTAATCCTTGATCCTCCATACCTAATATCTGCATTTAAAAGACAGATAGATAGATGATAGAGATACAGAAGGCTTTAAAGCCATGCCCTAGAAAACATATTACCAATTTTGAATATCCCACTTATACAGCACTGTTAATTCCATCTCCATAACACAAAGTATAAATATGGTGGTCCTTTTCATCACCTATAATTTTTTATGTAGGTATGTAAATTTATAATATTACAGGCAATATTTAGTGAGAAATGCATATTTTTCTAGGGCTGAGAATCAAGTTCTCTCATCAAGCAAGTAAAAATAATTTCTTTGAATGGGAAATTTTCAGTGAGGAAAACATTACACCAAAAGACATTGAAAGTCAGAAGAGAAAACAAGGCTGTTATTAGGCCTTTATGCAATTTATAATAACCTATCTCTAGAGAGGTAAAATGGTCCCATTTCTCATTGTTGGCAATTCTTCTCAATGACCAATATGTCTACCAACATTTTCTTCTTGAAAATACAGTCAAAGTTGTAACAGAAAAATCACAGATGCAATCAAATTCATACTAATGGTTGAAATGCGCCATATGTGCTCTGATACCTATGCACAATAGGGTGCAGGTTTAATGACTTTCTTATTGTGCCCCTGTTGTAATTAGGTATTAAAGGACATATGGTATGCTGCCGTTTTAACAGTGAATTTCCTTGTTTTTTATTGTTTTCTATCAGAAGCTTAACAGTCTTTCAGGGTAGTATTAGTAGTGAGAATTAAACCACATGTTGATTTCATTCTTTTAAGCCTGGGAATCTCATCTTGATTAGCCTTATTAGTGTAGTGCCAAAGAAAACATCCAAATCAAATCTATTTTCAGTAAATGTGAAGTAAAATATGTTTGAATCGGTAAGAAATAAGTGAAAACTCCAATAGAAATATATACTTAGGATATTATATGTAGAGATTTAGTAACCAAATAGGAACTCGCATGTCCAGAAAGTCACTAAAGTTTGATGGTTTGGAGATTTTTTGCCTTATTCCAAAATATTTATGAAAATCATTTTTGATGGGCAACCACTTTATAAGAGATCTCTATATGATTGGTAAAGAACTCCACAAAATCCCAAATATACTCATAACAAAAATCCAACTGAAAACAAAAATGTCAGCTACACAACAGCATTGGAAGCTGTGAGTCATGATGTTTAGTTTAACTTGTTCAAACACAAGCTAAAATTTGTCAAAGACCCAAAGGCCATGATTTATGAATATTTAATACATTTGAAGAAAATCTGGATCAACTCAGAAGTCAATTTTTATCACTAAAAAAATTGAGAGACAAAGATATGATGGCAAGCTATACTCTTTCAAGTCTTTCAAAAATTTACCTTAAACTTAATTAAATCCATCTCACATTTTTTGGCATATACAGTCAGCCATCCATATCCGTGGATTCTACATCTTTGGATCCCAGTAATCACAGATCAAAAATGTTTGGGGGGGAAAAATGATGGTTGCATCTGTACTGAACATGTACAATGTTTTTTTCTAATTATTCCCTAAACAATACAGTATAACAAGTATTTACATAGCATTTATGTTGTACTGGCATTATAAGCAACCAGAAATGATTTAAAGAATACAGGAGGATATAAATAGGTTACATGTAAATACGACACCATTTTATATCAAGGACTTGAGTCTTTGTGAATTTTGGCGTTCTCAGAGGGCCCTGGAACGAATCCCCCCCACGGATGCCAAAGAACAACTGTATACCAACCGATCACTGAGTAGCTTTACATGCAAATGGTCCTTAGCATCTAGAAGGAATGCTATGGATTCTCAGGAAGAAATTTTTCTTGGAGGCTACAGCAGTCCACTGAGGCTTTACTAGATATCTGCATTTCAGGTCAGGGAAAGGAGAAACATCTTATCACGTAAGTTTATGTTCTTCAGTCGTAAGCATGGCTACACACCCTGTCCCAGTCAGCAAGAGGGCACATTACAAGATAGCCAGCCAGGCTTCCAAATGAGCCATGAAGATTAATAAAATACAATCTCCAGCGGATGTTGACACCTCCCTGTCAAGCTAGCTAATGAGTACTGTGTTACTGTAAGAGTCAAGTGTCACATTATCTCTGGACTAATAAATTGATTCTAAGACAAATAACAATACACAACTAAAATCCAGTCTAAAAGAGCTTTTCATTTATTGCAGACTGCTGCATCCCCAAGAGGCTCTCCAGCTGTCGGCGCCATGAGCATTGTCACTTTTTATAGGAAGTATTCAATAAGGGCAAAGTCAGTTTGCGCAAAAGAAACTTAGAATTGTTTTTCAAAATGCAAGGTTTAATATTAACAGCAAACTATTATCACTAAGTTTAATTCATACGTACCCAAGTGACTTATGATATGTAAAGAAAACTGTGTTTAACCTGAGTCTACCAAAAATAGAGTGGACAAAGTTTGTTTGGGGGAAGTGGTCAGTTCATATTTGGGGGGATTTTTTAATTTAAATAAGAATCCGTATCTTATACTGTAGTGACCTTTCTTATATCTGCTAGAAATTAACTTCGCTTCAGACATGAAATCTCTCTGCAGCCTTTTTTGTATACGACATTCTAGAATCCAAAACAGAGGAAAGAACCTACAGAACAACAAATGTGGCTATCACATTCATTAACCGATTTCTCCCATTGTAGTTTGGATATCCTTGAATGTATTCTGATTAGGAAAGCCTATCTCTAGTGTAATAATAAGAAATCATTACTGAATAGTTATAAGAACTCACATTTTGTGATAATAAGTGTCATGACTAAAGTTGGGGGATATAACCTGAAAAAACATTCTATCTAGTTTTTAATTACTGAGAACAGAGGAAGGAAGGAAGAAGAGAAGTGAAAAAACAGAAGGAAAAGAAAAGAGAAGAGAGAGGGAGGGAGGAAGGTAGATGTAGCGAAGGCAAGGAAGAAGGTAAGGGATTAAAGAAGGTAGGAGAGAAAGTAAAAGAGAAAAAGAAAAAAATGTCTAACACATCCATGTTACTCCTGATCTATCATGTATAATAACATAGTAAATCGTAATTTGCCTCATGACATCACAAAAAGTAGTTGTCAAACAGATTTGGTGAAGAGGTTCATCTACTCACTGACTTCTGTGAGAATTTCAGAACAGGAAAAAAGTACTAAGGAATTAGTATAATGGATTGGAGCGCTAGTCTATCTAGTCCCACATTCTAAATTACAGAGGTAGCTTAGGGCTTACATAAGGAAATGCTTATTCCATTTGTCTTCAACTTCCATCTATTACTTTCATATTGCAAACTGACTCCAAAAGTCTGAGAGATCTTTATCCCTTATAATAATAGATATAATGTACTCTGTGCTGTACCTGGCACATAATGGTGCTTAAAAAATATTTGTTCTCTCCCTGTCTTCCACTCTATCTCTTTTGTTTCCTCCTTCTCCCCCGCTTAGTCTGTCCTGCACTTTAAAAGACGAATTGTCCAGAAGACGGAAGTCAGTTGTTCTGGAGCAGTGCATTCTACAAGTCTCCCTGCTTTTCCCTGCTTCCCCCACAGTTGATGTCAATAAGATGTTTATAAAGATTTTTAATAAAGAATTACATTTTTATTCCAATACTGGAATCATTTCATAAAATATTGGTTTGATTTAGTAAGTAAATGAGATAAAATAAATGTTAGCTACTACCATTACCATTATATTGTTATTAGTATTATTAATACATTGATTGACAAAGAATATCCTGTGCATCTTTTAACCTGTGTCACCACCGGATGTGACGGGCTCCCTTCCTTCCTTCCGTTTGAAGTAGTACTTCCCTTTATTTGTTTCCTCTGTTTCCCACAGCCCTTGTAGAAAAGGGTTCCTTCCAAGTAATGTGCAAAATGTCAACAATAAAAACAAGGGTTAATCTCCACGTGCCAGGCACTTTATGTGCATTATTTATTTAATCCTCACTATCACTTAAAGCTAAGTACCATTATCATCCTGATTTTACAGATGCAAAAACTGAAGCTTAGGAAGGGAAATAACTCAGAGTCATACACTGAGATGTAACAGAGTCAGCATTCAAACCTAGGCTATCAGGCTCCCCATAAGAACTGTATTCTGCCACCAAAATGAAACCTCCAGCTGGACATTTCCCTTTTAGGGTGTTCTCTGAGGAAAGAATTCTGATCAATATTTGACATTCTTTTTGTAAACCAGCTGTCCCAGAATTCCCAGAGAACCACCTTAACCTTACTCAACCCTCTATTTAGACTGTCATAGAAACAGAGTGGAGCAGCAACAGTCACATAATTTCATCAGCCCACTGAGAGAGCTCAAATGAATCACATGTATGAGCCAACTGGAAGAACCATCTATAAAAGAGTTTCCCCTCTTCCACCCAGTTCTAAGAGATGCATTATTGGATGCCATTTATGAAAGATTTTTCCTCCTTCTACCTAGTTCTAAGAGATGCATTGTTGTGTGTTTCAGGCCCGAAAGGAAGATTTGCAGTAAATCACACGTGTCAGTAACATTTGCAGATTCTTTTTCAGGGTACCAAACTCCAAATGGCTGAGCCAAAAGCCTGAATTAATTGGAGAGGACGCTGTTAGTTCTCACTAAGAGGCTCTCAGAGGCTGTGTCAGAAACACACACTGCCTGTCTTTGTTGTATCTTCTTTGTGTAGGGATGCTCCTCCAGCCGTGTCAGTTGCGTGCCAGCTTTGTGGGCCTGAAACTTTTTTAAAATTCACTTAAAAAAATACAGAGCATGTCCAAGAATAACGAAGGAGAAATTTATATCTTCAAAATATGTAGATTTGAGATTTGTTTTGGAAAAAAAAAAAAACTGCACAAGCTCTACTGAGCATCTGTAACGATGATATATCTACACATTATATGGCTGGCTATCTTTAGTTTGTTTTTATATCCTGTGGAGTGTGACATCTGTGCAAAAATTATGAACTGACTCATATACATGAGGTGCTTATTCGGAGTTTGAAAAATGGGCCTATTCTACAGTTCAATTATTTATGAAGAAATTAGAAAGAAACTTTGAAATCTTGGAATCTTTTTCTTAATTTATTTGTGTGTTATTCCAGTCATCCTGATCAAGCAGAAACTATCTGTAGCAAGGGTAAAGGTTTTTCTAAGTGGATTAATTATATTTATTTTCATGGCCACCAGCTCCTCATTTGCTTTTTATAAATTACTTGGGGCAAGGGGCTAATCTCTGTGATCGCTCTCAATCTAGATGTAACAGCTCAACCTATCATTTGAAGTGGATCTTTTCTATTACAACCCTTTTATGAACCACCTCTGAAAGGAAGGAAGGCTATATCCACGTGGAGATATAGATATATGCATATAAAAATTTATAACTATTCCCTAATCACTCAGACGTGTAGGCTAAGCATCACTTATGATTACTACACAGATACTATTATACAAAGAAGTACATTTATATGGAAAACTAAAGAAAGCTTTTATTATAAGAATAAATGCTCACTGATCCTTAACTCTAACTATCCTATTAATGCAACAATAAGGAGGTTCATTCGTCTTTGTCAGTCCATACTTAAGCCCCCTTAAGTGTGTCTACAGGCAACTAAGAGAAATTAGATGATTTTCTCTCTTACTTTGCTACCCTGGTATGAAATTCTTCTCCCATCCCCCCACCTGCATTTTTCTTCTACTTAAAAATAAGTTTTCAATCAGTATTCTAGTGTTGGAATGGAAAGTTAAACCTTTGTTAATTTTGTTAAAAATCTTCTTTGGGAGGCTGAGGTGGGAAGATCGCTTGAAGCCAGGAGTTCCAGACCAGACGAGACAACGTAGCAAGACCTCATGTCTACAAAAATTTTAAAAGTTAGTTGCACTTGGTGGCACAGGCCCGTAGTCCCTAACTACTCAGTAGGCTGAGGCGGGAGGATCACTTGAGCCCAGGAGTTCAAGGCTGCAGTAAGGTGTGATCATGCAACTACACTCCAGTCTGGGTGACAGAGTGAGACCCTGCCATAAAAAAAATAAAAATTTAAAAAATAAAAATAAAAGCCTTTCCAAACAGCTTGTTTGTTCAAATGCATTCTGACATCAACCACGGTGAAGGGAAGGATTTGGGAGACTATAGTAGAATAGACATCTCCAGAATTACTGGCTTCCATCTGGTCAATTCATCTTTGAAAGTTGAGTAAGGGTAGAGTAAGTAAAACAGGAAGCATAAAAAGTGATAACAAGAATTGGAGGAAGAAACTAATTTTGGTTGTTCACCTATTGTTTGCCAGGCACTGTACATAGCCCATTAATTACATTACTCAGAGGGATAAAGAAGTTCTTCCTTCTTTCTCAAGTTTTTGGAGTTTACTTTACAACATGAAAATAAATGCTTGGAAATTTGTGAGCTGGAGTCCATTTTGACTTCAGCTTTAGGCATCACCTACATCTGAGACCAGACATGCACATCTCAAAGACAGGAACTGTGTCTTCCTAGACTTTGTAAGTAGCTGCTGTAAGGAGGCCAAGACCAAGATTCTGTTGTGTTAAAAGCATTGTTTAGCCGCACCTTCATCCACTAATTGTAATGCTACCACACATCATTTTACCAGTATCGTGTGCTTTTTTTACATTCTCAAAATTTCCTTTTTTTTTAAATTTTACAGACAGTGTCACACTCTGTCACCCAGGCTGAAGTGCAGTGGTGCAATCACAGGTCACTGTAACCTCTAATTCCTGGGCACAAGCAGTCCTCCCTCCTTAGCCTACTGAGTAGTTGAGGCTACAGGTGTAAGGTACCATGTTTGGTTAACTTTTTTATTTTTGTTAGAGACAGGGGTCTTGCTATGTTGCCCAGGCTGGTCTCCAACTTCTGGGCTCAAGTAATCCTCCCACCTCAACCTCCCAAGTAGCTGGGATCACAGGCATAAGCCACCAAGTCCAGCTCAAAGATTCCTTTTTCACAACTACAAAGGAGGTTTCACATTTAGTCAGTATTAGACATTGACTTGCCAGTTAATAGTCTAGCTAGGATTAGTGAGAGAGGGTAGACTTTTGGAATATGGGACGCAGGTCTGAAACATGACCTAGCAATGGAATTTAGGGAAAAGAGTCAATGGAAATAAATGAATTCTGAAGGGAAGAAAGGGAGTTAGTGCCTGGGGGAGAAAGGCTAGGTTGACACATAGCATTGACCAGCTGTCTACATTTGGCTGAAGTAGTATGTGAAACAATGGTATTAAAACACTGAGAAGAAATAAGACCATATCAACTGATATTTTTATAAATTTAATTGGCTGTTCTTTTTAAAATATCTAATAATCATGCAAATTCAGCTCCTCCCTCAAAAAAGGAAGTGTTTCTTGCTTCAATAAGCACCTAGCTTACAGTAAATCTCTCATGAACAATCAGTGAAATCAGCTGAGATGTGAACATAAAGATATTAACATAATTTTTGATTGCCAGAGACCCCCCTAAAAGCAAAATTGTCAAGGAGTTGGCAATAGTGAGCCATGAAATGCTACTTTACTATTGGGATTTTTTTTCTTTTCCTTCTGTAAATACCTTGTTACTAAAAAAAAAAAAACTTAAGGGCACTAAAAAAATAGAAAAAAGCAAACCACTGAGACGAGGCCCCTTTAATATTCTGCAAGGCTGACATCATCATTGTTAATAAAACTTTTACAGGGGGACCCACTGAGCACGGTGACATTCCAGCTTCCTACTCCTGCTTCTCGCCACGTTCTCCGCTGGACGCCAGCCTCTCTGTGCATAGTTAAACGTCTGTGAGGAAGCCCTCTTGGTTTATTGTTAATTAACTTTAAGTCTAGTTTCCCTCCACATACAACTTAAAATACAAATTGTATGCACTTTGAACATAAAGTCTTTGAACATTCCTCACTAATTGTTTAAATGCTGTGCGGATTTTGTCTCTAGCAGTTGGTTTCACTTTAACCTTTGGACAAATTGAAAACTTTTTTTTGTTGTTCAGTAAAACTCCACTTCTCTTTGTAGTCTTAATTTTGTACCACAGGGACTGTTTAATAAACAGTTTGCAGGTAAAAAGGAAAGACCTGATGACCCAATATTCTCAGTTTTCCCCAATGATTAGACATAGAAAATTAGTCAAAAAAAGGAAACAGAATTATGACTGGTTACATATAAATAGGAACAGTTCCCCGAAGTCGTTAAGGGAGCCATAATAAGAGAAGAGTTGTTGCTAAAATTGATTTTAGGCGGAAGTCCATTTCATTTCCCTAAAAAAACTTTTGTATATTTATTTAGTAATTGGTCATGAAATAATGCTTTAGACAGGCATTTTAGAAAGCATACCTCCTGTTTAATAAATCTGAGGCTTTGATAATTATTAATGCACAAATGCCAGCCGAGAGATGCTTTATTCCCCATGTCATGGTACAGCTATTAATGATACTCAAAGGAGTGAAAATTACCATTTCGGAAGTGTCCAAAGCAGTAAACTGGTAAACAAACCTGCAGTTAGGGCTATGGATGATGTGAATCAACAAGGGTGAAAAGATTTGGTTACTCTGTGTATTAGTGTTAATAGGAATAGATTATAGAGGAATATTTGTGATGTGACCTTCTGTGCACTAATTGAAATAGTATTCAGAGTCAGCATTGGTGTAATCAAGTTAAACACGGAATCATAAATCATCATGAAAAGTGCTGTCACAACTTCGCCGTTAATGCCCTGGACTGCTGGGCAGCCTCGAGAAAATATCTGCTATGCCGATCTTTAGGTTAATAGGAACAGAAATGGCATTTAAAGACTATTTGGATCAAATCTGCTCTGAGGTTGAAAGTGTTCCTCTGTTAATTTACTGGTAATTTGAAGTGATGTGGTTAAGGTTAGAAGGAGCACAGCTGAGCCCCTTATAGCAAAACAAAGGGCTGTGAGAGTTTCTTCTAATATTTATTTAATTGCTTTAGGGTACAATGCTAATCAGTTTTAATATACATGTGTAGTTTCCTTTGTTTCTCAGATATAAAACAGTTGGCAAAGTGATCAAATGCATATCGTTAGCTTTATAGCTTGAAGTGATGCATTTGACGAGGATAACTTTAGCACCCTAATATTTGACAAACGGAGAAAGGTTTTATTATGTATACAAAGAAATATTTCTGACAAATTAAACTATAATGTGTCCTGGAGAAAGAATAAGAATCTAACAGCAATAATTTTCTTATTGATTGAATAGAATCAAACTAACAGGCTTAAGAAAAATCACAGAGGAATTTAAGAAATGATATATACTATTGCCAATAAAACCCCATGTCTCAATGCAGAGAAAGGTTGTGCTTAATTTAATCAGTTACTCATCAGATCCTGTAGACAATAAGATGTATGATGCTAAGAAGTAAAGGGCTTATTTATTATCATTTACTTCAAATGCTATAAATTAATAGAAATTCCAGCAGGCAACTCATAATAGAATCTTCTCAAAAGTATCATATTTTACTTCAAATCTGAAAGCAGTTCAAGTTTACCCGCTTTTGAATGTAACCTATTTAAAACTTGGTGGGCAAGTTAGGTGCACTTTTGTGTTTGTTAAATAATCCCAGAAAGAAATTTCTTCCTAATTGTTGTTCACTTGAGTGGGAAGGGAATGGAAGACTTATTCCCTTAAAGTTGAACATTCTTAAGTAACAGTGAAATTTTGAATGATCTTACAGCTTACCTATAGTAAACAAATGGATGTTATAGGGAAATCTGAGGTTGTTTGGCAGTCTAGATACATTAGATTTTTCTTCTAAAGGGAAGATTTGTGACTTTTGCAATTCTTTGGGTTATTCAAGTACTGTTTTCAGAATCTAGGAACTGGCGAGCTGCAGAGCCCAGGTAGCCTATCTCAGTCCAAACTCAGGTTACAGATAAGACACCTGAGGCTCTGGGTGGAGTGACTTGTCTAAATCCCCACAGCCAGCCAGGGTTTGTACTACTTAATCATAACAATCAACGTTGATGTCTCTAAAACATTACCCTGAAAATTTTCACTTTACAGTCTTACATGAAGTTTATCACTTTTAGATGACACATTGCTTCTTTGCTATGTAATATTTTCAAAACTTTTCTACTTTCAACAATATTTAGTGAGAACTTTCAGCTGATACCTTCAGTAGCCCATCAACTGCTGCCAATTAAAATATGCTTTCGTACAACTAGTAATTATCAGAAGTGAGTTCTACAATGAAAAGATCAAAATGCTGGCTAAAATTATGTTCACTACTTTTAAGAAACAGGTCAAAATTTCATAAAAAATTTTTAAAGAATGTTAAAAATTTCAATCATTACAGTTCAATGGGGTGTTTAGTCGTACCATCAGCTGATGGTATCTGCATTAATTTTTCTAACAATAATATGAGCTAGTTGTCATACTACAGTAAATTATGTGTCCTTTGAATAGAAAACTGGATCTACATCAAATAAGCAAGATGTGTAAAAAGAAGGAGGAGTCTTTGCCCAGTGTGGGAAATGTTATCTTCATGATACAAACATGAATTAGACACGGTTGCTAATGCTGTAAACTCACAATCTAACAGGGACATATCTCCAGAATGGCAGAGTCAGATGCAACTTTAAAAACCTCAGAGTGGGTTAGCCGCAGAATTAGAATTTGAAACCATGTCTCCAGGTTTCTAATCCATTGCCCAGGCTTCACCCCAGTGCTCCAGGTGGCCTGTGGAGCAGAGAACAGCCCATCCCACCTCAATCTGAAGCTCCAGAATGACTGGGAACAGGAAAGGAGGGATGCTAGGGATAGTCCCCGTAAATTAAGGACTCTGAGAACCCATACAAGAGCATCAGCACTGGCTGCAGTCAGCCCAATAACACAATCAGTCTTTCACAATGGAATGCCATCCCCTAACCAGAAAATCTGACAGGGAGCTGCAACAGAAAATCTCCCCCTCACTGGCAACTAGTGACTTGGTATTTCTCACCATTCAGGGTAGGTGCTATGGTATAATACCAATTAATAAACAAAGCTATCAAATACCTGTTTTAAAGGCATTTTCCTCGCATGTATTGCTATCTGTTGCCTTCTGGAAGCTCTATGTGACTCCCAGTTTTGGGTTTTCTTTCTCATTAATCTTTATAATGACCAAGAATAGTGTCTGGTATACAGTAAGTGCTATATAAATACTTGTTAAATTTTTAAAGTTATCCAGGTTTGTTATTTTACATGTCAACTCCACAATCATAATTTTAAGTATTTTAAGTCTTAAGATTTTTAAATGACGGGTTTTGTAGAGGTGTAATAGAAGCGTGAATAGAATCGACATCTAAGTGGAAACGTTGTACTTCAGCATAATAATTCCACATCTGACACTAATTTTAAAATCTTTTCTCCCAAATGCCTGCTCACTACCTTGGCTTTATAGGCCAAACTGCCATCCGTGAGCATAGCTGCGTGTCTCCTCCACTTGAAGAGCCCCATGAGCATAATATAGTCAGTGGGAGTTCAGGACAGAAAAAATATACACTGCTTTGCACACAGCCTGAAAATCAAGGCATAAAAGAGGGAAAATAAATCAATGAGCCCCATTCAGCCTTTGCATGCATAATTCATCAGTAGAAATAAGTATCTAAAATGTTTTACCAGTGAGTGTAGGATTAGTTTATTTTTTAATATCTAAATCATAGTTATATCCCAAGTACTTCTAATTTTGGTAATTTGAACTATATAAGCTAGATAGTTAAGATATATAAATATCAACTTGTTGATTTTAAGGGTGTATTTAAACTTATGTCTTAAAAATGTAGTTCATCCCACTTTACAGTTGGGCTATAAAACTGAAGATAATACAGGCAGTTCGATCCCTTTATAAATAGTTGAAAGATAATCAAAACATCAGTACCTGAGATTGGAATTAACATTTATTGAGCTACTATAATGTTTTGATCACTATAGTAGGTATTTCCATATTATCTCTACAGTAAGTATTTCACATTATCTCAATTAATTTTCCTACCCCTAGCTCCATGACATGGAGCTATTATCTTCATTTACAGGTGAAGGCACCAAGGTCCAGAGAGATTAATGCACCCACAATCACACAGATATTAAACTGCAGAGTCAAGATTTGACCCCAGGATTCTCTGATCGAAAGCCAATCTCCTTTTACTACCCCATGCTGCTTCCGTAATTGGGTCAGCAATTGTATATAAAATAAACCGTATTCTTGAAAAATGATGTGTGTGTATCTATATATTTATTTATACAGAGATACATATGCGTATACTATTGGGTTGGTGGGTAAATGGGCAGCAGAATTGCAAGGCCAAATTTGGGCCCCACTAGCTGCTTATTCCCTCTTTGCTAAGCAGGTGCAGCCCCATCAGCCCCTGGAGAACATTTGCTACTTTAGAATTATTTCCTCCAGCAGGAAGGGCTTTTGACTTTGGGAGGGGTATGAGACGGTGGGTAGGGTGAGATGGGCTGAAGGGAGCTTTGTTCTCTGGATACGCTTGTCTGTCTGAGATTTTTCTATTGCAATCACAGCCCAAAACACTATATACAGCCAGAGAGCTTGTGTGGTACTAAACAAAAAGGCAAAAAGAATAGGAGCAATAACTACAGACAGGACAAATACAAGACACAGTGCTGGGGATTTTTCCTCCCAAAGGAAGAATTATCACCTTCCATTGCTATGAATCCTGAAAAATGTATTTCAGGGCATTTCTCACTTTGTAAAGTCAACCTCACAGGAATGCCTCCTCTGGATTAGTAGAGGAGGAATGGAGAAGAGTGTACTTCACCTTCATCATCTTAAACTGGGGCTTCCAGACAGAGGCCATTCACCTGCATATGAATCCTCCACGTTGTTTCACAGAAGAGTCAACCTAGCTGAGCCTTATCACCCTCCATCTCACGATAAAGGGAAAAATTAGATTAATACATTCAGATAAATGAATCTGCAACCATCGAGAGTCAGATACAATATTAGATGTGTTTTATCCCCCTGCAGACAAAAATACTATTATGAAAGTTACCCTAATTCCACTTCATCCTGTGTTCTTTGAAGAACTCTATACCCAAACCATAGCTGACATTTAATATATTAAGTGAACATCAGCTACGAAGGTACTGTGGCTATGAATGCCATCTACAATTGCATTAAAAGCCAAAAAGCCATACTTAAAGTACTACAAACTTAATGTAGACAAGTTTTATCACTCTAGCTAATTTTTTAATCCTCATAAATTTGGAAATTCGATTATTCAACTCATACAATACACTTATATCAACACTGTCAATCTCACAATATTTTTCTTGGTCTATTTTCCCAAGATAGTGTGCCTGCATTCTCATGTTATAAGCCTGCGACATAAGTACATGAAAGAGCCTGATGAATGTCTTAATGTCGAATTTTAATATAATGATTGTGCTTGTGTTTTTTTGAGATGTTTTCCTACACTAAAGATTTTCAAATGAAATGTTCATTGCTAAAACTCCAAGCATACTTATTTTATCTGAGGCAAAAATAAGTTTAAAATACCTATTAATAAATTCTATCCCACATATTATCATGCTTGGCAATGAACAAAGTGCTTATTTAAAAAGACAAATTATATTTAACATTATAACTCTTTTAATAAAAATGTATAGATTCAAAACCTTTTCAGTGACCCTGTCTTCTACGGTATAATTCCCTAAAACTTCTAAGTCACTCAATGATAAGAGGCTGATCTAAACGCTTCCACTGCATTAATTAGACCTGGTATTTGATTAAAAGAGCCATGCACAAAGCTTTTTCAAAATGTTGCTCAGGTATTGCAATAATTTCTGATCACCCAAGCCTGGAAGACAAATAATTAGAGCTGCCAGAGCATTCTGATGAGTGATGTCAGCATCTCCAAGTGACCTCTCCCTCCACTAATTAATTTTCATCTTAAGAAAAGAGACCCTGTTGTTGCACATTATTAATTGAGTTCACTAAAAGATGCGCCTGATTAATTTTTGTTGATAATACTTGTCATTCTAGGCAGCGGCTGTAATCATTCTATTGGGTTTTATTTTTTTTAAGTTGATCTAAGTCCTTTGCAATGTGACTGATATATCTGATACAAAATATCATGCATAAGGGCATATCCTATAATGTGTCTGGGCTATTTTTCATTGCAGTTGTTTGCCGAGGTAAAATGAAATGTCAGAGTGGAGTTTCCCGAGCTGCTGGAAACTGCTAAGGTATCATTTCACTTTGCCCTTGCAGTTGAGTAAGTCCACGTATTCCCAGGTACCCAAAAGAGATCACTGCACCCATTTTGTAGCCTGCTTTTGAGTTTTATGGAAAAAAACACTGCATTTGTCTTACAAGAGTTCTTCATCACATCTCTGTGATTACCAAAAGACTTCCTACAACTTCCTTTGTCCTCAGAGTGGGATAAATAGTTTGCTAAGTAATTTTAGCCTTTTGACCCTGTGTGAGAGGCAGAAAGTAAGCCCAGAACTTGGCTTGCTGCCCTGTTCATTCATAGACTATTACGATGAGAAAAAATAAAAAGATGACTATATTATTTATTTCATTAATCTAAAATTAAATAGGAAATTTAGTCATACTCCTGATGAATATAAGTTGTACGCCAATACAGAAACATTCACATGCCATTGAATTTCAAGACCTTTATTTAAAAACATAGTTTGTTTTCAGTGGAAACTTCTAAATGTAGAATTAATTTCTTGGGAAAATATTGTGTTTCAGTTTCTAAGTGAAAATATGTTATCTGTGCTGGGAAAATGAACTCACAAGCCTTCTTAGATTTTAAAGTGGTCCTGCTAGGTGGAGTTTAATGAATTTGTCTAAATGAACAAAAAATGAATATAATTTCATGGATACATGTGCTTAACAGTTAAGAAAAACGCACTTAATGCAATGCCTTTTGTTTTGCTGAACCTGAAACCTTTGTAAAGTGTCTTGAGTCTTTGGTCTGAAACAGGCAAAGTTAGATCCTATTACCCGTGTTGTATGCTATTGGCTTAGAAGTTTAAAAGAATTCATAAACATAGTATTGTATAGAAGGAAAACTAACAAAACTATCTCGTAAGTCTTTTTTTGCGGCAGCCTTTCCCTCTTCTGTTGAGAGCTTTTTTCCTTGTTCTATTTCCTCTGGATGGGGGCTATTTCCTGTTGGGTGAATGCAGAGTGGCCCTAAACCATCCTAGATCTAAAATTTGATAAAATTGTCCTATCCTGCGGCCAAATTCACACCTCCCTGTGAGTGAACTTCCACAGAGGGAAAGGGGACACTAGTTCTCTAATAGTAGAGTTCAAGTTCATTATCATCAATCAATACTATTAGATTTCTACCAGAAATTAGGCATTTTGTATATCTTCCTGAAATTTGGACAATCCAAAGCTGGCATTTCATGCCACGTGGCTCCTGAAAAAACAGGTTTCAAAAGGAAGGTTTGTGAGTAAAGGTAATACTCATTTGAGTTAAACGATGTGTTCAGAATGCAAAAGAACAGCATGTAAGGACACCAAATCTGGTATTTTATGAGATGGTTTACTGTCACAGTATTTCAGAACTGAAAAGAATTTTGGATATCACCTATCCAGCCTTAACACTTCACATATAAAGAAACTGATTCCCAGAACATTTGATTAATTACATAACAAAAGACTTAATCCTTTGTTACGTAAAGAAAATATAGAAAGAACATTGATAAACACTAACTTGTATTTAGTTCAAACATCTTTATTTAGAATCATGAGAATAGATTTTTTTCTCTCGAGACATTTGTTAGCACAGCTTTTGAGAGCATTATTTAGGTATCTTCTGTGTGCATCACCAAGTGCAAATTTATCAGTGCTGATGTCTTTTTTTTTTTTAACACTAAAGTGCTAAGGGGCCATACCTGTTTATTCTGCCCCGCCCGTTCAGATTATTGCCTTTTTCAGTTACAAGAAAAATAGAAGAACAAACAGGAGGGAGGTGGAAGGAAAAGAAAAGAGGGGGAGGAAAAGGGAAGGAAGAGAAAGCGAGGGAAAGAGGCGTAAGATAATTTGGTTCCATCTTTTTTTATTTTGTTCCCCCTCATTATGTTTTCAATTTTAACATGCAAGCCTAAGAAAGATTGCCTCCATCTGACAGTCTGTGAGCAAGTGTAGTTAATTTCCTTCAAGAAACTGATCTTAAATATTAAGCAAATAGGGGAAACTAAAATTGAGGTTTTATGTTATAAAATTGCTTATAAATTCACTTTGTATAACTTCTACAAGTAAGCATGTTACTGCGCTTAGTGACAAATCTTAAGACGTGATAGTACACTTCCAAAACAATGTAAATGATGCATACCAGAATATGACTTATCAGCAGGAAAAAAATAAAGTCTTTATCTTAATTTAAAGAAAACAATGATCTTGAGAGCTTAACATTCTGGACTTGAAAGAAAGACAAACAGGGTCAGGACATCTTCCCGGACAATGAAGAGGATAGAGTGGAGTGTCAGGTATTGCTCTGAATCTAGGTCATTATTGTGGAAAGAACACTGAGACTCAGGAGGGGTCGTTCTTTTGAGTGATGTGATTTAAATCGATATGGAGAGATTATCTCTGACTAATATATCTGACATTAATCCTCTAATCAGATTTCACCCATAGTCTGTCAGCACTCCTTTCAGAAATAACCATCAATATTTTACTACAATGCACAATCATTTCACTTTCTTTTGTGGCTCTTTTCCTGTTTTAATAACATTATATTTTAGTAATTATATTTAACCAAACCAGAAAACTGAAAAAGGGGGCTTTTCAGATTTGGATTCTGACTTTGAGCTATGTGATCCCCTTAACAGCCAGCGGAGCCTTTCGTTTTGTATAAAGAACACTCATGTAGGGTAGGTATCATTGAACAAGTGGCCCTAGATGTACATCTTTCTCAGCTAATTCACTTCAGTTTTCATCACAGGTTACACTGATTGAGCTGTCCTTATTCCAATAAATGTTTTCTCAGGAGCAAATGAATTTAATCTGTAGCCCCAATATGTGTGGACATGGCATTTTCATATACTCAAAGGTATTCACCTCCCTATTACAATGTAAATGATATGGTAGCCACAGGGCTCAGAGAATTACGCATAAGATCCAGGGTTACATCAATTATGGGAGGCAGTATGGCCGGGGAAAAATACGCTCTGTGGGACTTGGAGTCAATCCTTGTTGGTTGGAATCTTAAGACAAGTCACTTAAAGCCTCCGAGACTCAATTTATATATCAGTAAAATGTAAATATATTTTACTTTCTCCTCATGGTTGAGGAGAAATAAAATAAATGTGAAAGTATCAGACCCAGCACCTGACATATTGCAAAAGCTCCATAAATATTATTTTACAGTCAGTCTCGATTGATTAGCCCACTTCATTCATGGGGAGATTCTGTTATGCACACCTCAAGAACTTTCCAGACTTTGTTCTTCACACTGCTTTTCCCTTGCAAGCAAAGAAACCCTGGAGAAACAATGCATTCTCTGGAGCCAGAGCTGGGCCCAATCAAGTGGGCTTGCTGGTCAACCTAAGAAGCGTGGCTTCCGACACTGGTCATTGTTGCAAGATGGCAGAGAAATGACAGAGATGTAAGGCAAAATCCAAGTCCTCCATGTCAAACTTGTTAGAGAGTCTGAAATTACATATCATAAAATAGCTCATTCAGCAGGTATTAGAAGGACTGCTCAGAGGTTTTGAGATGGGAATGACGCAGGAAAAGGACAGGCACTGATAGTGAAACTTAAAGTAACAACTTGACTGTTTTTTAAGCCGATTCGGAAAAGGAGTTTTAAAGTTTAAAAGGCTGGCAGCATTATGATCTATGACAGTTTCACTTTTTAAATGGAGTTTCACAGACCTTACTAATTTTTGACAAATCTCACATCATTTAATTTTTTAAGAGGTGTGTTTGACCCAAGGTTTTTGAAATACCTTTATATCTGATCTAAAAGGCACCTTCAGCCTAGCCTCTTTTAAAGATAATTTTGACAGAAAGCTAGCTTTGGCTAGTAGCCACACCACCATAAGTTTTGACCTTGAGTGAGCTCCAATTTTTAGTAGTATTTGAATAAGTGACTTTTAGGTGAAAGTAAGAGGTCAGGAGATAAAGTATTGAAGTTATCAGGATTGATTTTTATTATTTCTCTCTCATTAATTGCCTGTGCAGTACCCCTTCCCCTCTGATTTAATATCTTCTGAAAATTTCCTTCATTTGTAGGTCATTAACAATAATTTTAATGTAGATCATGTCCTATAGAACAAATTCCAAAGACTTGTCTGACGCAAAGAGATAGAGTGGAAAGAGCTTTAAGCTTAGTTAAGAATGCCTGATTTCCATCCTGATTCTGCTACTAGCTAGTTACATAAGCGATCTTTACCTTAGATGAAAATAGTGATAATCAGCTCTCCAACCTCACAGAGTCTTCGCATGGTTTAACTAAGTTTTTGCCTGTGAAAGCATATAGAAAGCTGTAAAGTATTGCACACATAAATCATTCCATTAATTAAATTATGTGTTTGATTTATGGTCTTGAAAATTTGAGGATCAAATATTGTTTCAATAAATGACGCTTGGAAATAATTTAATTTTAAAGGTATATTGAAGTAAAAATATTTGCCTTCATGGAATTTAGGCTATAAAATTCAAGGTTGTGGTTCCTAAAATAATTACATTCTATAAAGCAAACGCTGTGTTGCTGTAAGAGCCTTCTAAGGGGTCACGCTGCTTCTATCCTTGTCCGCTTAGAGTCTTTTTTTAACAGTTGCCAGAATGATTCTTTTTAACCAAGTTAAATCATTTCACTCCTCTATTCAAAACTATCCAATGACTCTCCTATCACTTAGTGTAATAGCTAACGTGCTTACAATGGCCAGAAAGACTTAGCACAATTGGGTCCCCTGTTAACTCTGACTTCATCGACTACTGAACTCCCCCAGATCCACATTCCCTTCTTAGGACCTACGTGCTATCTGTTCCCTCTTCCTGGAACACATTTCTCCCTGATACGGCAAACTCACTTATGACATTTAAGTATTTGTTCAAATATTAGTTCCTAATTAGACCTATACCTTAAATTTCACTTCCCCTCCACACACCTAATAAACTTACCCTGTTCTACTTTTTTCTACAGCACATGTCACCTGCTAACACATTATGCAATTTACATATTTATTATGCTTATTATTTGCCTCCCACCCACTGTAGTATAAATTTCAGCAGGAAAGGATTTCATCTGTTTTGTTCACTGATACCTCCAAAGCTTTCAAACAAGGCCTGGACTATACGGCAAGTGTTCAAAACCTATTTATTGAACAAATGAGTGCTATAATGATGATACCACACACAGGTTTGTCAGTAGGTATGCTGATTTCTCAGGCTCGTTATTGTAATCAACTATAAGCATTTATGGGACATGTACATCCAGGAAAAGGTGAGAAATGTGGCTATAAGAAGAGAATGAAACCATCTAACTCTCATAGACACAGAATCCCTGACCTTGGAATCTCTTTGGACATTTTTTAACCAATGATGTTAACAGGATTTTCTTTGTCCTAGGTCTACAGAACATGACAACATTAATCTCTTGGTAAATTTGCATAAAATTTGCAAATATAATTTCATGATCTGTAAAACCAAAAATCAAAGTATAATATACCAATTTCATTGACTTAATCTTCTAGAGTTCTATCAAGAAAGTAATCAGATTTTTTTATCATTATTTATTCTTTTTTAAATATGGCTCATCCTCCGCAGTTCTCTACAGGCTGATTAGTACATTCCCCTTTTTAATATTTATTTCAATGTTTTATTTGAGGTTAAACTAATTATATCTAGTGTCTGTAATTACCTGAATCTTTCCTCTTTCAATCTGTAAGATATAGCTTTAAATTTACCTTTAGCAATTTCATTCTGGTTTCATTCTGCAGTTTCATTCTGGTTCCTAAAACCCAATCAGTAGTGGGTCAATCATTTTGCCGCTTGGGCATCAGATACATATGGGCAGGTTAGTGCTTATAACTTGGCTGTGTCTTACCTTATTAATATTATCATTTCACTAATACTAAAGTTTTATTAATACTATAACTTTGGTGGTGGCAGCTATGGTTTGGGTTTACAGTTCCTAGTATTAGTCATCCCTTTCTAATTTGCAGTTGTATACCAAAATTCTGCTTCTGTTTCCAAATTTCCAGTAAGAAGCCAAGGTATTCAGTGTGAGCAAGTCATGATATATAATGGTGGGAATGAAGTAGAAGAACCAGAGATGGTCTTATCAACAAGGTCACAGTTCTTAAAATGACTTACATACATTGCGTCCATACCATTAGCAATGTTGGAGCTCTGAAAAACAAGAGCGTCTGAAATCCATTTGCACGGTCATTGCACTGTGAAGTTAGATTTTCTTAATTCAACCACTCAGTAAATAATATTTAAATATCTTGGCAAGTTTCTTTTTCTTTTTTGGTTTTTGACTTAGGAACATGAATGCCTAAGGGTTACTAAACACATTTTCTAAGGATTTTCATTTTTCCTGCTTCTGATCTACAGCCTGAAATTTCTCTCATTCCTCCTTTGTCTTCACTAACTGGGACTCACCGCAAATATAATGCTTCTCTCTGGTTTTTAGGAGAATGGAAATATTTATCAAAATTGAAACAAAAGGTAAATTTAAATCTGTCTCACTGGATAGCAAGTATATGTCACATATGAAGAAAACTAAAGTATTAAACCTCCTTGGTCTGTTTGTGTAACAAGACTTTAAAGACTTTTTTTTAACCACACAGGTTTCATGGTGCTTTAGAAGACAAACCAGGTTATATGGAGAAATAAAACCTGGTTTGTCTTCTGAAGCTTGAAACATGATTATACAACATTATTTCATAAATTTGTTTCCTAAAATTTCTCTATTCCCCTCATTAGTCTTTAAAAGTTTTATTATTTTCTTCCTTAACAGAATATATTTCTCTAGAAACATTATATAGATATTATCCAGGTGTGCTAACTCCAGGGTTTTGGCTATTGTCCAATTTGAACAATTAGTTAAAATTCTCTTTTAGTTTTAACCAGATGTTACAGTCTTCATTTCCTGACCTAAAAGCCTCTTTCAAATTATGGAAAACTTTTAAATACTTGTCCCATTCTCTTTCTGAATTAGCTGCACCTTGATGCTAACTTAATATGGTCTGATACTCAGTATGTACATATAATTAGTGAGGTTTATACAACATTTGGAAGAAATCAGACCTAAAAATACTTTGAATATGAGAAGGTAAGCATTAATTAGCAAAGATTTACACAATATGTATCGAGTGACTTAAAAGCTCCTTTTGCTCTGGCTTTTTAGTTGAAATATTAATTATTAAAGAGATCGGTGCATTAATTTTAGAGAATTTTCTAAATTTTACATAGCTTCTTCCATTTAATTCGACTGTAATCTTTCTGAAGTTATGCCTTTTATCCATTTTACATCTTATTCAGGACCTAGTCAATGCTGCTTACATTGTTAAGTCCCCAAAATATATGTATTCACTTGTAACATGACATGCAGCTATATATTTTTATATTTGAAGAATTTTCAAAAGCTACCAGCAAAGTCAAATTACTTTTTAGCCCTGACAAACAACGTGAGTCCTCCATGAACACAACCATTTAATCTATTTTTTTCCTCTGAGATGTTCATTTCCTGTAGTAAATTACCTCATACACTTTCAGGAAGTGAAATGAAAGCAACTGTCCTCGCCCCTCCAAGATTACTGAGCATAAACCGAAAAAAAGTAACTGCTGTAGCCCCAGACAGTTGATGGGCAAAGCCCCACTCAATTCTGATCAGCTAGGAACAAAGGTGGTGGGTTCCTGAGTGAAGGGAGGAAAAGAGGGGAGTGAAAGAAACATTTTAAAAGTCCAATCAAGTAATTAGGAGAAAATCCTCAAGATGTATGATGTATGCAACAGACTTCTGAGAGAAAATACTCGCCCGGAGCTATGCTTAACTTTCCCTGTTCCGTACCTCTAGCAGCTATTAAAACCAAAAGCTTAGGTCTTGTAGATACAGCATGCGGGTTAGTGTTGTTCTGAGCTTTGATAAAAGTGAGTTCAATATTTCTTTATTAATTTTAATGGTATAACAAGAACGGCGTATCATTTTGACATAGGGAGTTCAAAGTTACTATGCAAGCACTCTTCCATTAATCTTTAAAATATATTTGCTGGGTGAGCAGCCAACATAATCCTGGCTAAACAGATAAGAAAATAGAGAGCTGGTGATAAGGTGACTTGTTTAAAGCTGCACAACAAATCAAGACCTGAAGCTGGCGCTCCGGTCCTCACCAGCTCCGTAAGCGCCTCTGCTGGCCCAGGCTCATACTGGCAGCAAGGCGGGGGTGCTTCTGAGTTGGGAATCACTTGATAAAGGGCCTCATTCTGGTAACTTCTGGAAAGTTCAGATGAAACTTCCACAAGCGAAGAAAATATATATTTTCCGTCACGTCAGTATTTTGAGCTGTGTTCCTCCCTTGCATAACATCAGCTTTTAATTATTTAGAGAATAATTCTCCCTTTGTGGCTTATCAATTCCCCTTCCTTCTCTCCAGCTTCCTGTCTTTGGGCCATTTCACTGCTCATTAATATTTGCAACAGAGGCCAGATCAGCTTGGCTGGTAAGCCTGGTAAAAAGATTTGGTGGGCAAAGAGACAGAAACCATTGAATATGTAAAGGTTAGGGATTATCTTGAGGTTGAAACTATCCACAGTAGATTAGAGAGCTGAACTCAATAACAAATGGTCCTGTTGTTCATTTGTCAGGGGAGGACTCGCTTCTTTTTGCTTTTTCCTCTGCATATCTATTTTTCTCTAATTCTGTACTTGATGCTCATTATCACAGATCATTGAAATCTGACAAAAGACAAAATCATCTGTCTGAAGGATTTTGACAATGCTCACGTTTTTAAACTCCACATTCCCCACCCCTAGGAAAGAAACCTCAACAAATACGTCTTGCATTTATTAAGGAATAAGTGAAAGATGCACTTTTTCTGAATTATTTGTGAGTTGGTAGATAAAATACAGCAATGAGCATCCTGCCACCTGCCCCCACCCCTCAAGGATTCTCCCTGGTTAAAAAGCTGGTGCTGGCGGATTAGTCAGAAGTTGTGATTGCCTCATGAATCAGGGTGAAGCTTCTCACAGGTGGCAGTTAGTTTGATCTTCCTAGTCACTCAAGGAGGAAATATATCTTTTGTGATTATCACTCACAAGGATATCCTTGAAGGAAAACGAGGCTACCTCACCAAAGCACAACTAAATGAAATAAACAAAAAGGAACAGTGACAATGTAAGAGAGTAACAGAGAGGATTATTTCAGAATCGACGCAAATGAAAGGCTGTGTGTTGAAGTCTCTCTGCTGCCACTCAAAGCCCTATTCCTAGATCTGTGCTGACCACATCAAAACAATGCTGCTGCATAAGCAAGGGAATAAACAAAGACCCATTAGCTCTGTTTCCATTAGACACTCCGAGGGGGAAAAAAATCAATAACAGGCAAACAGAAGATAAAATTGATAGGAAAGAAATGTTAATTTTAGAGCTTTAAAATGAGGTCTTGCAAACAATGGCATGCAATAAAACCCTAAAAACTATTTTAAAACTTTCTAAGTCATTTGCATGGGGCAAAGAACGCTAGCAGGAACATATACAGCATATTAAAGTTTAGTGCATTTTTAATGACTCGTCTTAAACAAATTATGCATGAGATAGATTACACATCCCTCACCCACTTAACAAAAAGGCGTACACATGAACAAAAAACAAAACCAGGTGGCTTTTAAGAAGAAATTAAGTGTATACTTGGCGACTGATGGGGGAGAAATGCCAAATGATGTGAAACACTTCATAGAACAAAGTTCTCTTGAAAGAACCTAGATTGATGGCCTCTTCGGCCAGACTGTAGGCAGAGCAGCACAAATGACATCAGTCTCCGCTTTCAGATTCCATCCTGTAAATACCCTCAACAGACAGGCTAGGGAAGTAGAGAGAACAAGGACTCCGAGTAATAAGTCCTAGATTTTAGTTCCAGCCTCACCGCCCAGTAACTGTGCAAACATTGACAAGTCCTTCACCTGCCCTTCATTTCTTCATTCGTTAAGATAGAAATTGTAAGAATGCTGTCTTACCCTTCTAAGTTGGAGGGGCTTTTGTCTTTTGCAGAAAAGAGATGGCGTCTCACCATGTTGCCCAGCCCGATCTCGAATTCCTGGGCTCCAGCGATCCTCTTGCCTGGGCCTCCCAAAGTGCTGGGATTATAGGAATGAGTCACTGCAGCTGGACTTGGTGGGGGTTTTTTTGGTTCCTTTAAAGACCCAGCTCATTAGACCTGGTTCAAAACCACGGGTTTAAAAGCATTGGTTCTCCAACTTCAGGATACATCTGAATCACCTGGATGGGTTTGTTAAAACAGAGACTGCTGTGCTCTGCCCTCAGAGTTTCTGATTTATTAGGTCTGGGATGAGGCATGAGAATCTACGCCCCAGTAGTTTTGATGCTGCTTTCAAGGACCAATCTTTGAGAGATTCTGGTTAAGTCTTGGGATTTTAGCATGGGCTGTGGGATTTTCACATGCTAAAATCAGCAGGGTCAGGATCACCCAGGATCCGGTTAGTCGCTCAGACCCAACAGACCTTGTTAGAAATCCCAACCTATTTGGCTCAACCAGAGGCAGCATTTAACAAGATCTCCAGGTGCTTTGTATGCACATTCCATTTAAGCAGCACGGGTCTAAAGCATCCTCCGAGGACGTGGAACCAATAAAAGAGAGTGAAAATCTGCTCTTGGGTGGTGGTAAGAAAAGCCTTTCAATCTGAACAACAAAAATCCAGGTCCCTGTCATTGGCATTCTCCCCAGGAAGTCCTGTTTGTGGACCCAACAATATACACCAGTTGGAAACAGCTCTTCCTCTCAGGCGAGGGGCTTATAGCTGCTGCAGCAGATGCCAGATTGCTCAGTGCCCATAGGGGCAGTGAGGCCAGGTTAAAGTGTCTTTTTCCTATTCATATGAATTTTGTTTCCTTAGATGATGATCTTTTCAGCATTTCCTTGTATTTTTCTCCTATTTTTCCTTGGAGAATATCCTTGTGTTTCCTGTTTATATGCTTGCTCCATATATCATTATGGACTTGATATTAATTTTGGTCAGAAGCAAAGTAAGCTGAAAATGCCAAGTGTATTTGGCACATCCGGGAGTTCCTATAGGCTAAAGAGTCACCAGGTTAAGCGTCAGTGATCTAATATCAATCTAGCATTACAACAACCCCTTCATTCAAACAAGGCTCCTATTGCTTGGAATACAAATCAGAGCGCCAGCTTCGCATTTGTGAGATTTATATGACCATTTAGAGAAATTCCTCTTGTAGCTCCTCTGATAACATCATCGGCAATACAAAGCTGAATGGCTCAAATCAAGATTTCATCTCTACCATGTAGTGGTTTAGTGTTGGAGGATGAAACCTACAGACTATTAAATATATTAAAAAAAAAAAAACAAAAACAAAAATACAACATAAAACAAATTCCAAAATCTTTACATCAGCTTTTGGAAAAGGACAGCTAAAAAAAAAAGGCAGTGAAGATTAAATCTTTTAAGATTCAATTTGTCTAGCCTGCCATGTAAGGCCTAACCTTGCTGGAGACTTAGAATTACGACTTTTAGTCCACAACTAAGCAAGACAGCAGCTATCACTTCTAATTTTTTACTGTAGAATCAATTAGAAAATATTCTGATTTTCAGAACTATCCCCCAAAAGTGATATTATTAAGGTAGGTATCATGGCAATAATGTCTATATCACAATAACAATGTAAACACATTAATTTTTCCTTTTTATTTTCATATCTATGATTTTTTTCTTAAAAGAAATGGTTAAAAATAAGTAAACTACTAGAACCTAAGAAATGTCTTAGGATTGAATTGTTTTTTCAGCCTAACAATCTATCTTTCTTCTTACCATCAAAAAAAAAGACACTATCTTTCTCAAACAAATAAATCAACTCTAAGCACTATCTCCCTCACAGAAGACACGGCTTCTGCTTCCAAAGCTCTGCCTTTCTAATCAAATATTTCTCTATAGTTCTTTCCTTTTTCTTGATGCTAGTTTGCTGCTCTAAATAAAATTCCTTCCAGCTTTTTGGAAAGTAAACAATTCATGTTTTCCATTGCAAGTGTTAGAAACCTTCCTGTTTTCAGGCAGTGGACTTTATTAACAAATCTCATTGCATAATTCAACTACTGTGGAAAGAAGCCTGATGGCTCTAACTGAGCTAAGTGTAGAACTTAAAGCAGCTCACCTATCCTATTTGGGTTCAATATATTTATCCCATAAGTGACCCACCCCTGCATCAAAGAATGATTTATTTAAGAGTTACCACATATATTTGAAATATTCCTATTTATGCATTCACTAAGCCTTTAGGAATATTAGCCATTGTTAAATCAGTGTTGATCTAACAAACAAAATCTCCTAAGTCACAATTTGTTTAAAATACAAGATAGATCCTGAATACCTATTCTCAGACATCAGGAGACCCCAGCAGTACAGAAGTGAATCTGTATCTCACCTAGATGTTAAGCCCTTGAGGGGCAGGAACTAGACTTGCTTGCCATCAGTCACCTGCAAAGGGCCCTGCACATAGCAGACACTGCTTGTTGATTGGATGTATAAAAGAACTTCCCCAGAGTTAACTATTTGATATACAGAGAAAGAGGCTGCTTTCTGCTGTGTTCAACAGTGACCACGGGATAAGACACTTGTCCAAACAAAAAGAGGCTTTGAATTACAGAATAGCCTCTGTTAACCCAGACTAGGATGTTAAGCTCCTTTTGAAAGCAGGTTCCTTTGTAAACCCCCCGAGCCTAGTCCAGAGCTTGGCACATAGCAGTTGTTTGTTAAATTGAATTGACTCAGTAAAAGCCATTTAGTGTCAACAAAAATAAATGTATTACTGCATTGCTCCAACCCGTTTTAAAAACTGCTTTCAAATTTCACATTATTTTTTAATGAGGTAATTCATGCAAGATACAAAATTCAAAATGTATAAAGGGGAATATAGTTACATTAGTCCATTCTCACACTGCTATAAAAATACTACCCAAGACAGTAGTTTATAAAGGAAAGAAGTTTAATTGACTCAGTTCAGCATGGCTGGTAAGGCCTCAGGAAACTTAAAATCATGGCAGAAGGCATAGGGGAAGCAAACACATTTTTTTCTCATAAGGCAGCAGCAAGGTTAATGAACGCAGGAGGAACTACCACACACTTCTAAAACCATCAGATCTCGTGAGTGAGAACTCACTCACTATCACGAGAACAGCATGGGGGGACCTGCCCCTGTGATTCAATTACCTCCACCTGGTCTCTCCCTTAACAGGTGGGGATTATAATTCAATATGAGATTCTGGTGGGTACTCAGCCAAACCATATCAATAGTGAAGAGTAAGTCTCCACTACCTTGAATCCCAGGTAGCCAGAGCTCAGGCTAGGAGAAGAAACTTGGAAACACCATTTTATAAAGAATGTGTGTGTTTTGTCGTTGTCACTGTTGTCGCTTTCAGTGGCATGGAAAACTAATGCTTTTTCTTTCAGCACTTTTATCCTCAACTTTTTCTTAGTCTATTCAGCTCTGTAAAATAATTTCTCTTGTAAAATAAATAAAATGTATTATGCAAACAGAAATCTCCAAACAGTATTGACAAGACAGGCAGTAGCAATCCTAAAAGCCACGCACCCGAGACCCAGTGGACCTCCTGTGATTTCTCCTCTAAGATCCACAGTATCACTGTGGCTGGCTCTTACCTCTAACAACCATATACCAATTAACTGTGATATAAATTTGCATTGGAAGTTTTCCATGTTTCCGAAGTTAGTTCTCACAGAAAGCATTCAGATGTCAAGGACCTCTCTTATGCAGTAGTTTAAGGACCTTTTCTTAAGCAGTAGTTTAAAAAAAACAGTGAGTGTTTGCTGCATTTTTCTAACCTAGTGGATAGAGCTAAACAACTCAGACTAAGAATAAAGATTGAGTCTTAGGATCAACAACAGACATTTATATTGACGGCATTTTCTGATGCTTCAAATCGGCTGCTTCTTTTTTCTGTTTGTTTTGCTTTGTTTTATTCGATTACTTGAACTTTTCACCCATATGTAGGAGAGAATTTTACTAAAGCACAGAAGAAAATGTATGTTCTTGTCTACTAAATAAACACAGACACACACATGAAAAAATGCGTTTTGGTCCTATGGGAAAACAGCAGCTTTACTGATTTCCCTAAAGTCACTAAAACTCAATGTAAAATCACACCATTTGTGATTTTACATTGAGTTTTAGTGACTTTAGTGAAATTCTGTAGTGTTCCTTATAAGTTCAGCAACGTTTAAGGTGATTTTCAAGAAGGAAAACAGGGAAAAGGAAGAAGTTAACATTAAAATATTTTGGAGGCAATGACAAACGCATCCTTTATGAAGATTTACGAAACATTTCATACCATGCCTACCTGTCCCACACCACCCTGTAGCACTGGCCTCAACCAGAGAAAACGATTTTTTAGGCATTGGATGAGCATTAAATTGTCTTTGGATGTATTTGAGGACCTGCAGTTTCTCAGGTAACACTTCATGCTAAATTAAATAAGAGAATACTACAAGCAGATCATCTCAGACATTATGAGCTTGCAAATCAATTCCTCAACTCAGGGTGCTATTTTGTTCTCTGAGCAGTTGGCGTAAAGTGTTGCATAATATGAGCAATCACCCACTAAAACTTGCATACACATGCCTAACGCAGATTTTTCTAAAATACGTGATAATGCATACTGTATATTAGAATGTAAGACAGAGCCCTTAACATTCCCCCAGGGATATCTCTCTCTTCTTCTTTCTTTCAGACAGCAATGGTCTTTGCTTCAGGTTCTCTAGCTTTAAAAGGTTTTATAAATTATTTCAACTTTGAGAAAGCGAATCCAATTAAATCCAAAAAGGGAAAAGGGAGATAGTAGTATTTACACATTTCTGGAAGCTGGCAGCAAGATAAATCCAATGTGACAAATCTCTGTGGGCTATTAAGTGAATTTTGTTAAGGAAAGCACACAGAAGGCATGCCTAATGAGAATATGTAGGGTGCTGAGTTTGGGGAAACGGGCCTATTATGTATGGATACTAGGTGGTATCCAAAAGAAATGCATTTAAGGATTTAAACACTTATTTCTCCAGGGCATGGACTTTGCTTGAGGCATTACTCAAGATGAAAAACAAGAGCAACATGCTATATGTGTGAGCCTTCACATAACCACGTATTTTATAGAGGACAATCCATACATCTTTAAAGCCTCTGGGCTTTTCACTTTACTAAACAAGATCCTCATTTGGGATCGTCAAGAAGAAAATCTGTGCCATAGTGGAAAGAAAATTTCTCTCTGTCCTGGAAGTTGGAAGTTTCGAATGCAAATCCAGCTGCAGGGCCACAGTTTCTTCACCTATAAAATAGATACAATAATACCTACCCTGCCCACTTCACGATGTTCCTCTGAGGGCCAACGTAATCCTTGCTAGAAAGAGATGTTGAAGTGTGAGTGCTTTAAACATGTAAAATGTTAGCAGTACTAATATCTGGGAAATCATAATGACCATTTAAGATTTCCTCTATGTCAAAATCACCACATGGCTAGAGTCTGGATCGGCAAGCTCTATCGGCCCAGGGGAAACAGACAAGCCAGCTTCATGGCTAAGAAGGCCAATGGGGCAGAGCTGCCAGAAGCGAATCACATTAATATGGAAGCTTTATTTGTTTCCACTAGGTTGTGTGCAAATCAGATCCTACTTTGTTCATCTTCGTATCCCCAGCATCCAGTAGACTTAACCCTCCCCCGCAAATGACTGGGAATGAAGCGAAATGAGTGAGATGTCCACTACAAGCAGAGAACTATGTTGGGTATTTTGATAGCTGTATGAGTCAGAGTTCTAACAGAGAAGCAGAACCACTAGGAAATACATACTATGGGATTTATACAGGGCTTTGGCTGCTTCATTGTGGGAGGATGTTGAGCAGAATGCAGAGGCTATGGCTTCTGTGTTTGCTGCTAAAGCCTAAAGTCAGCAGGACAGGTAGACAGGAAGAAAAGATCACTGCAAAGAGGGGAAATGGGACAAAATGGAACCCATAAAGATGAGTGGAGTCTGTGAAGGTGGACCAGAAGCCATATCAGTGTCTTACCACCTTTAATAACGAGGGTGTTCCGCAGGTGAAGCTTATGCTCACATGGTAACTAAACACAAACCTTTCTGGGAGAGAAAGAAGCCAAAACCTCCGGAGATCCAGAGGACCGAAACATGCCCATGGCAACCAGGATGCCAACAGGTAGGTGACAATCTGTGAGAGCTGCAACGCCAGCCCCAAAAATATGACTGCAGTTTCACCTGTGTCTTCCAAATCTCATGCAAAATGTCCCTCGAGGCCCACAAACCATGCACAGGAGGGGATTCTGGGAAGCAGGCACAAAGCATCTGCTAGTTGCCTGGCACTTTCAATACACCTTGGAATCCTATAACTCTGTAGAACTGTTGTTTTCTTTGTTTCAAAGATGAAATCTCTAATCCTGCTTACATAACCTCCCTGGAGCACAGAATGCACACATCTCTGGGTGTGCAGCTTATGCCCTTTTCCTACATTTCCATAACTACAGAGCAGCCGGAGCCTTTACACAAGTCCTCAGCTTGGCTTAAACTAAAGAAACTGTGGTATATATATATATCACACACACACACACACACACACACACACACACACACACATATATATATATATATATATATGTAGTGGAATACTACTCAGACATCAAAAGGAATGAATTAATGGCATTCACAGTAACCTGGATGGGACTGGAGACTATTATTCTAAGTGAAGTAACTCAGGAATGGAAAACCAAACATCATATGTTCTCACTCATAAGTGGGAGCTAAGCTATGAGGATGCAAAGGCATAAGAATGATACAATGGTCTCTGGGGACTCAGGGGAAGGGTGGAAAGGGGGTGAGGGATAAAAGGCTACCAATTGGGTTCAGTGTATACTGCTCAGGTGATGGGTGCACCAAAATCTCACGAATCACCACTAAAGAACTTACTCATGTAACCAAATGCTACCTGTTCCTCTAAAAACCTACGGAAATTTTTTAAAAAGTATTCCTCAGGGCAGTCCTGAGGAAACTTCAAAAGCATCCAGAAAGAGCTTCTATCAGTTTCCCCATTCCCAACAGTGACATCGGGACAGAACTGACAACAGATTCTAGTTCACACTGTGCCTGCAGTATCACATTGTCCCTGCAGTATTACCAGGCAGGAGTGAATTAAGAACCCCAGAGAGCACACCGTTGGAAGAACGGGAAGAGGTGGGGAAAGACTGATCAAGTCCTCCAGGTCCGCACTCTTAAAGCTGGATTTTGATGTCTCACCTGAAATGTTCTCAGTACACTCAAGAAATGGGTAATAAGGAGCCTCCATGTGCCTGCGTGACCTGACCATGTCTACACAGCCAGCAGGCTGCTGCCCTTCAGAGGGTGAGCAGCAAGGCAGCATTATGTCATTCTGTCCAGAGGACACTTGTGCCTCACCTGCCATCTCTCCACCGTGGTGCCTTCTGAGAACCAGCTCATTCTCCTGAGCATTGTAGTCACTCCTACTGAGTGCATTTTACAATTCCTGGGTTCTTAAAAGTACACCTGCTCCGACATCCATTTCCGGTGGTGATGCCTCTCTCAGGCATGCTCCTCCACCATCTCCTTGGGCTAGAAATTATTTCGGAAAGTCACATTTCATTTCATCACAGAGTGGTTTTAAAGTTTGAATTTAACAATGAAGACGGAGAAGGCGCTGTGGGAAGAAAACTACATGAATCTGTGAATTTGAGGTTTATCAATTTTTTCAGGATTTTTTATTTTTAGATAGATTTTGTACATTATAGGTACAGATAGTATTCTACAAGAGTGTGAGTTCTGAAATCTTTCACATATTTAAACACTAAGAAACTTATCTAAAATCTGTCAATTTTTATGTCTCTTTTTGCTATTAATTGTGTGCATGAACTGAGTGAGAAATAGAAGCAGTTCTATTTCATTTTAGAGTTAGCATGTCTTCCTTCCATCCAAGACTGGCCTTGGGCAAATTGGGAAGTAGAGGAAGTTGAATACTTCAGAGTTCTCCAAATTGGCATCCCACCACAAGGCATTCTGGAATCCATGAGCCAGAAACTTCCAAACATAAATTTAATTTCTGCGGTGCCCAATCTCTCTGAGTCTGTCTCTAACACCAAAAAATTGGATTAATACATTTGGAAATGAGAATGTATAGTCACCAGAGCTAATAGCACAACTCCTTTAAACAGAAACTTACGAAGTCTTAACACAAGTAAGTGACTGATAGAGGGCTTTCAAGATTGTATAAAGGGCAAATGAGGTACATGTTTTGTTAAAGTGGCCAAGGAAAGCCAGTCACCCAAACAAGAAAGAAATTTTGCATTTTTAATTGGGGAAAAATGGAAATTATACAGAAAAACATTGTGGTCATAAAGTAAATAAAATGCCGCTCATGGCAAAATGCACTTTTATGTTAGTCTCCATTAGGTAAAACATTATTTCCATGCAGCAATATCCTTATATGAGGGTAGATATCACCTTTTCCATCTCTCTTCCTATTTCGCGTTAGAGTTTTTTCCAAGGTCGTTAAAATTAAAGAATGACAGTAGACTTTTTTATCAACAGCTTGTTCCAACAGATACAATACATGGGTAGGGGATCAAAAAGAGCATGAGAAGCATTTTCTGCCAACATTGTAGAAAATATTGAACATCTGCTATATCTGGGATCCTGGGAGTTGTAATTATAATTTTTTGAAATCTGTACACAAGAGTTATAAATATTAGAACTATAGCCTGTGAAAGCCATGAAATATTTAACTTGTTTGGCAGGCTTAAGCAAAACTCATAAACTTAATTTAAGCAAGCCAAACACTATAGTTTTACCCATTTTATATCTTTCATGTCATTAGTTAGATAAATTAAAGCAAGCCATAAAGCAGCATAGAAATTGCCAACTGGAAGTCCTGTGGGTATATCAAAAAAGATGCGTTTTAAGAACTAACTGGTTTTACTAATGGTTTGCCTTTCACCTTTCACAGTTATCCACCCATGCCTAAGACTTGACTCTGGTTTGAGGAAGTGGAGGGAGGAGCTGCCGGTAGGAAATGGCGTCCGGGTAAGTAAAGAGAAGTACAGGCATCGGGCACTTTAAGCAGGTTCACAATGGCCGCAGTGAGACTCAAAGGCCACTGGTGATTTTTGCATGTGTCAATTCAATCTGTCAAAAACCCATATGCCAGCCTGAGTGAAAACCTTTCAAGCTCAAAAACAAAGGCCTGGTAAACAGCTCTGTGCTGCTACAGAAGGTAAGTCGAGAGACCAAGGGAGCAGAAAGAAGCCAGGTTTCCACCGTGTTAGCTCTACGGCCCAGGGACACATCTGAGATTTGTCCTTAGAAAGGAATACGGGCTGGAACATATCTGGCTGTGTCCGTTGTACAGATAGATACCTTGATATTTAACTCAGGACAGTGATAACCAAGCCAACTTCAGTGCCTATTTCAAAGTTAAGAGTACTATCCAATTGGCCTCAAATTTCTCCGTTTATACCCGCACCATGCTCTCTACCCTACTCCCAACCCTAGGATGCTCCCCAATGAGAAACTAAAGATAACAACTTTCACATTTGTAAATTCTGCATAAAGAAAATAACAGATGATGATACTATTCATTTTATAGTGCTTTATTTATATATCTTTTTGCAGTTGAGCCTCAAAGCAACCCCTTTTATGTCCGCGTGCATGACTTTCGCAGATTAAAAGAATAGTCACAGAAAAGTGACAAGGTATGCCCATGATCACACAGCTGACAATACTGAGCCTGGCCCTGAGGTCTCCTGAGACTTGGACCAGTTGCTTTGGCCGCAAGGGAGGCAGTGGATTCACAGAACATCTGCTCTGACAGGAGACTGAAGCAGGAATGAGCTAAGGGACTCCAGGTCCAGAGTAAGCCTGTGGCTGGATGGTGTTTCCAGGACTCACAGCTTCCCTTCCCTCTGGCCCTTCTTTATGCCCTGGGGTTTTTCAGATTCAGTATCTCTATTAAAACTTCCTACTCCTCTTTCCTGGCCTTGTCTCCCTCTCTTAACCCCTACAAAGGACTGAAACTGGCTGTCAGCTCTGGGGCTTGCCACAGTCATAGCAGCTTTTGTTAACAAGTTAAGAATCTACAGGAATCCCCTCTTTGCTGTCTCTACACTCTGTACATGAGAGCAATCAAATGGATCAGCTGGAAACCCCTAGCTGTGAATGCATAAAAGAGCAAATGAATAGGAAAGTTCAAAGGAAATATTTCACTGAAATATCCTGCTGGTCCCGCTTTATTCTGCATTTAAGAAAATAATTCCCATGCCCAAACAGCCTCTTTCTCCCTGAAGAAGAGGGTTGATATCACACAGACTGTCTACACAGGGGAACCAATTCAAGGCAGAACTGAAAGTTCCAATTCAATCCAATCAGCCCATGTCATATGTCTGGGGCCAGTCCAACAGGGCTTAGAATGTGATTTGAAAGAGCCAATGTGGGTTGCCAGAGGCCCACACAAGCAGGAATTGACGCCTCAGGTTTACTTGGATGGGGAGTGAGTATGAAAGTTTTTTTGTCAGCCTCCTGCCCGCCAGGCATATATGTTTCTAAATTCACTTTGCAACAAACTTATGAGATAGATTTTGGTAGTAGTATTCCCTTTTAAACAGACACTAAGCCATTTCTTTAAGATGAAAGAAAACAGTAAGTGGAACATGTAAATATTGTATGCAAATCTGCAGCTAACATAAATTTGAGGGTGAATCTACCTTTAACTCATTTTTAAGAATGGTGAATTTTTAGGCCTGCCTTAATCTGGACACAGAGCTGTGGAGAATAAGAAGCTAATGAGACTGTCTAGTTCTTTCCATACTCCTGGGGCAGCTAAGGAGATGTTAAAAGCAACCCGAGTTCTAGTTCTAAGGGAATGCCCTTGCAGGGGCAACATGGGCCTGAGTTTCCTCTCTACTTCCCTGCTCCAGTCCTCAAAAAGGCCCAGGTACCCTGGAGTTCATGGTCCCCACTCTAGCAACCAAGTGACAGGGAGCATGACAAGGCCAGAAGAGCCACGGCCTGTATCCTTCATCTTCTTTCTCATGAGTGAAGCCAAAAAAGAACCAGAACCAAAACTCAAAGATTGCTATAACGTGGAAATTAAAAGACATTTGACATTAGAAAACATTGGAATTTCCAAACATCAAAAATGCCAAAGAGTTTAACTCAGTGCCCGCTCCTAGTTGAAACTTCATTTTGGCTCACTGGTACTGAGTCTTCTCGCCCACAGGAGGGCATCGCCTCTGATTAGACTGACGGGTACAAGGTCTTGAGGGTCAGAGCCACTGGCAAGTTCCAGGAACAAACAGAGCAGGAGTTTTTAACAAGACCATCAACTTGTGAGCCGGGGAGGCTCCTGGGCGCTAACACCTCGCCACTTTCATTCTCTGGCTGCACGCAGGCTGTGCAGACTCAGGGAATCTTTCCAGGGCAGTTGTAGGAGAGGGAAAGCTGTTACCCCTCCAAGATTTCATAGTGATCGGAGGCAACTCCACTAGGAGTCCTGAGCAAGCCACCACGTCTAGTGGGAACTGCTTTTTCCACTAAGATTTCTGGGCTTGTTTACATGTGTTTTATTCAGAGCTACAGTAATCTGTTCACAAGAGACAGAAATCCTGGTAAATCAATCCTTAAAGCTTGTTGACATTTGTCCACTTGGCAGATCATAAAAGCCCCTTGAAAATCACAGGAGTAAATGTGTAAACCGCTTTACCAAATTATATGATGTGAACGCCAAGTGAAAGAGTTCTGCAGGATAAGATCGCTGAATTGTGACTGTCTTCCGAATATAGCTTTATTTTGGTCTTGGGTTATATGTGAGGTGTTGCCAAAATCAACTGAAAGAGAGACAAAGACACATGAATTCAGCCCAAAAGCCGGCTTTTAAGTTCTCTGTCTTCAAAAAGACTGGAGATTCTTTATGAGATGTAGTTTTGAATAAACAGTCTTTGTTAACAGAAGTTTTCCCCAAATATCAGTTAAATTTTAACTAGTTCCCTATAAACGTTATGTGACTGCCAGAAATGACCTCGGAATTTTTGAAGAGAAAGGTAGAACTAGAGAAAACTTCATGGCATAAACACAGATAAAATACACATGCAGTCGTTGGTAGCAATCAGACCATAGGGGGCCGAGAAGTTCGTGATTACTGGCACTACTTTCCCAAGATTATCTCCAGAGAGATTTCTCAGAAGACTTAAGAGGAATGTCATAGAATAATCATGCATGAAAGCAATTACAAGTGCTCAGTCCTTATAAGAGCGCAGGTAAATCTGCACCTGAAGCTATTCTGTCTGAATTAAGGTTTATCCTAGCCTCTTTGAGAAATCTGGTCCAAAGTTTAAAGCCCTTTTTAGATATCATAATCATCTCTATAGATTCCATTTTAATCCTTTTACCTCCATTGCCTGACAATTGCTTATTTCTGAATCTTCCACAGAGACAGCACATTGGTTTCCTAACATTGCTCTAATTTTGCACAGCATACTGGATATTTAGCTGGAAGTGAGAAGTGAGACCCAAAGAGGAAAGCAGGGGAATGGTGGTAGGAAAGGGGAGAGGGAGGAAAAATGGAAATGCATTTTGCAGCATATAATTAGGTAGGGAATTCCATTAATATTCACGTATAACGGTAAAGTTAATGGTGAGGAATAGCTCCTGGTCTCCAGGTGATCAAAAGCCCTTCATTTGGGGGAGAGTTCTTGTGGACAGGAGGAATGTGAGATCTTCCTATGAGAGGAGACTGGGCAGGGCTTCTGATGATCCCCTTTACTGGGATGAGGGTTATAAATGTTCTTAGGAAGCACATTTAGACATCCTAGAGGGGATACTAAAGCTTCATAAGACTTGTGCTCTGTTTTCCTACAATTTATAGACTGCAGACACATGTCACAACACCACAGAATCTTACACTGATGAGGGACCTTAAGGGGGAACCAGTTCAATATCCTACTGAATGCTTATACCCTCTCCCAGCATCTTCACCCAACCCCATTCAGCCCATATTGTGGAGATGGGGGAAAGTTCTGTGCCTAAGTAGTTCTTTTTGTCTTTGGATGGCTTGGACTCTCCTAAACCTACTTTTTTCTGAAATAATCATTGTATTTTCCACTTACTGGACTTCATTCTATTGCTTCAAGAAATTAAAGAACAGATGCAATTCCTCTTCTTGCTGAAATGTAAAGCAGTAGGCAGGGCTCTGTAACCAGCAGTCCTGTGTTACTTTGGTAGGTTTTTCTTTGTCATTCTTCTTCATTAAGGAGAAGAAGGGACAGTATGTATGTAGGGGACATGTATGGGGACATGCATGCATGTAGGAGACATGCATGTAGGGAACATGTATGTATTATGGAACATGTATGCATTAAAGAAGAGGGGACAGTATGCATGCAGGGGACAGAAAGAGGAGACAGAATGCATGTTGCTGCCTTTACCTAAGCACTTTCGTTTGGGGACTCTATGTCATGGCTCAGTAGCACCAAATCCGCATGGGTCTATATGGAGAAGAACCATTTGCAGGTTTCTAACATGTCAATTGTGCTACCTCTACTGATGGCAGAGATTTTAAATTTAGTCCAAATGATGTGTTTCATTTATCCTCCATTCACTCCACATGTTTGGAGGGTGACAAATAGGTGCCAGTTCAGTTCTATGCTGAGTTCAGGAAAGTTTAATGGTGATTAAGACACAACCCTTGTCTTCAAGAAGCTGACTGTCTAGAGCAAAATCTAGATGAGTTAACAGGCAGGTCTGCCACATCGTCGTTAGGACCACAAGAGCTCATGGATAAGGCTTCAATCCAGTGATGAGTAGTCCTGGAAGAACTGTTGTCTGAGAGAATTAAGCAGTGGGCAAGCAAAAGGAGCAGGTAGAATGCCTCCGAAGGAAAGAGCCAAGCTTTCATGAAAGGCCAGAGACAGCAGAGAGTGCGGTATATCACAGGAACTGTATAGACCATCAGGTGGGTAAGAACAGGTGTTTACCAATACCCTACAAATACAGCTCTGCATATAAGACATATGTGTGGTGTTGTAGAATACACACAAGATTTTATGTATTAAATTGTGTGCTTGTGTTTAAGCTATACTTGAATATTAAGGATGAAAATAAAATTCACTCATTCAGAGATCTGATCACTAAGATACAAAGAAGAATAAAGTGTTCTTGACTGTGAAACTCACAGTCCAATGGAAACAAATGTTTTAAACTTGCACGTTGTTAGAAGTTGGTTATTTAGTTTTGTAAGCTGGTTTTAAATTGTTTTGAGTCATTGGGTTGAGTAGACAGTCTTCTGAGACAGAAACTCAAAGTAGAAGTCTCCAATAGAGGTCTGCAATGTTTTCTCTCCTCTTAGTCAAAAATAGTAATTCCTATCCTTTAATGGTAATTAAAAATCAAAATTCATTTTGATCAGTGATTAGCTCCATGACCGTTTCTTATATTGACCTTGCAGTCTCTACAGAGCTAGAAAAGATAAGTAGTTGAACTGGGTTGTGGGGGGAGGGAGGCTGATGTGTGTAGACTGTGGAAATGGCAAGGAATAGGCTATAAGAAGCTCTGTGAGAAAATTCTGAAAAGGAAGGAAGCCATCACTGGTAGTTAAATGTTCACTAAGAAAGAAAGGCTAGTGGATTAAAATAAGGAAGTAAATTTAATTAAAGAAAATTGTTCTGGAGTCTACTTAAACTTCTGCCTGCTCCAGTTCAAGGAATGCTTTCCTGAGACCCTCTTAATTCAGACCAAGGTTTCTCACCTTGGCACTATTGACATTTTGGGCTGGATAATTCTTTGTTTTGCAGGGTGGGAGAGGGAGCTGTCCTCTCCATTACAGGCTGTTTAACATCCCTACCCTCTATCCACTGATTCAGGCAGTACTCCCATGCATATATCAGTTTCAACAAACAAAAATGCTTCAAATAGAGCAGAATGTCCCATGGAAGAGAAAATTAACCCACTTTGAAAATCAGTGATTTTAACTAACAGGGATAAGGAGGCAGAACGCAAAGAACTTAACGAGCTACTGAAGAGGATCCTCATTGCAAAAATTATTTCAATTCCACTATGGTAAATTATAAATGTTTTCTAAAAATTTTAACATAAATAATCTGGAGTCTGTTTGACACACACACACACATGGATTTTTTTCCTAATCATCTTTATGTTGTGTTAGTGCTAAAAAATAAGTTGTGCACTCTGTAATATAAGAATTAAATGGATTTCCAAATCAGCTTCCTGGGGTTTCAGAATAATTTCATGTTACCATATCAGTGCAGAAAAAAAAAATGTATCTCATCAAAACTATTCCAGAAGCACCTCATTTTGATAGGAAAGTACTTTGTGATGATTACCTAATAGGCAGCATTTGTTGAAACGCTTTTAATAGACCTTTTTTATCACATGCAAAAGAATTTCAATGCTAGTTCAGTCTCCTGTTTCATTCTGTCATGAATCAATTTGTAGAGACATTTAGAAGTCAATAATCCACTGCAGCTTTGATGACAGGTGATTAATTTCTACATTTTAGAGACATAATAAGATTTAGCAATAAAAAGGCCTTGAAGTAACCTACCGAACAGCTTTAATCTCAGTCTTGGGACTGTTGCTAAATATGAACGCTTGTACACAAATGTGAATGATTTAAGTTAGTAGGTTTTATTGCAGACTCCTTGTGTTTTCATATTAATCTTGCTTTACAATCAGGCTATCCATACAATCAGTTTATGTTGGATATTTTTTCCAACACAATGCTTGAAGGGAGGAGGGGGCTAACAAATTATTTACACACAAAGGGTTTGTTCTACAAAAAAAAAGTCATTTTACGTGCTTATTGCTGAGGGGGATGACTGATTTTATTGGTGTAGTGAGGAAAAGAAAAAAGAAGCTAAGGTGGCTTTCAAAAGATTCTGATGGGGGATACATTCAGGAAACAGATAGTGATGAGTGCTAATCCACAGCTAACACTTCTTTCCAAATAATCAGCTGCTCTCCCATCCATAATGTCTTTCTTTTCATCTTTCTTATTCTGAAAATTGACAGAGGCCTCAAAGTAGTTTCTAATTCTTATCAAACGATTTATATGAATGTAAGAGCTCATAAAAAAGAGTGAAGTTAATCTAACCTGAAAAGAAAGGTTTCTCTTCAACTGCCACTGGGGGATAGGAAGACCCCAATGTGGAAGTTTATTTAAAAATAAACATATAAATCAAGGCAGATGAATTCAGTGTTCTCCATAATTTATCATTCCTGACCAACACATGGAATGTTCTTAGAAAACACTAAGTATTCCTAAGGCAGATGTTCCAGGTTCAGGCTGCTTGTGCCTGTGCTTGTTAAATCTTGGGGAGCTGGAGGTTTTGCTTTGTTCTGACATGTTTTTGATGTCGGTTGAGGATCATTGCTGAAAGTCTTCGTGGAAGACATTTTTTTTCTTTCAGAAGAAGATGACAAAAGAAGAGGTGGCTGCTTGACAACACGTAAAAAAACAGAGAAGACAGTGTGCTTCTGGGGAAGATCCAAGAACAGGACATGGAGACAAAAATGAAAGACTTCTCAGGAGACCACCCAACAGAACAGAAAGCAGACTCACCTCCCAGTGCCGTGCCCTCTCCCCCCAACCACCGTGAACACAATTTTACTTTCCTCATTCTTCTCCTTTTTTAAAGATTAGACATCTGTTATTATCTGTCATTATTTTCTCTTTTTTAAATTTAAATTTGGCATGTCTCCTATTAAAGTGTTTCTTAAAACAGTTCCTTCTTCCTTATTCCCTGAGTTAGGGCACCAAGCTAGGTATCTAACTAGGGAATCTTCGCTGCTCGCCAAGTGGGCTTTGCTGCCTCCAGCCCTACCCTGACCACCCCCCATCCACCCTCAATGCTGCTGCCAGACTAACCTTCCCACAGGACTCCATGCTTGTCTGTTTGCCTTTTGTGTGCATTCACACATTCCAGGAGCAAGTATGAGCAATTAACACATGCTGGGCACAGGGTAGGAACTGGGAGTTTGAAGATGAAGACATGGTGTCTTAATTTAAATAGCTCAAAATCTATCCAGAGAGACAGACACATAAATAACTAGCAGAGTGGTAAGTGCTATAAGAGCTCTGTATGTATTCACAAAAAGCAGTAGGTACCCAATTGAAGCTGTTATGAATACCTCCTAAGAAGAGGGGCATCAGCCTGAAACCTGCCAAATTTTACCAGGAAGAGAGGGGCTATCCAGACAGAGCAAGCAATTCAGTAAATATACAGAGTCATTCTTAAAATAGACAAATAGAAGATAGAGAGAGAGAGAGAGAGATAATGATAGAAGATAGATGGATAGACAAATAGATTGACAGAATATCTTCTCGATTAATTCTTTATCTGTGTCTTCCCCTCTCATCCCATTTTATTCCTTATCTCTTGCAAATTTCGTGAAGCACTACTCTCTCTATTTGCTGCTTTCCCACTTACTCCCCAGTTACCACTCCAAGGCACTCTTCTCTACTCAGAAGGTAAGTGATCTCCTAGAGGCCAAACCAAAAGTATCCTTTTCCATTCTTATCTTACTGAACTTCTTTTGCATTTAAAACTTTGCGTGTATGTGGGTGGGTGTGTATATGCCCTCATTTTTAAACTGTACTTTCTTGGCTTTGACACACACTCAAGTTTTCTTAAATGCCTTCTTCTACCTCTGAGGCGCCTTTGTGGGCTCTGCTTTTTTATCTACCTTTAAAGGTTGAGTCTATGAAGAATCTCTTCTCCTTGTACACACCTTCCTTCAGGGAGGGCAGGCGTCATTCTTATGGTAATCAACAGTACTGATCGCCATTCTCCATGAGTCTCCAACCCAGCTCTCCCTCCTGAAGTAAGAATCACTTTATCCAACCACCTGGAGAACAGCTCACAATGTTATATCTAACTATCTATAGAACATCTGTCCATGGGCCACAACATATTGTTTCTAAAGGGAAGGGAGGAAAGGCACAAATAAAAAATAGCTATAGGCATGTTTCATCTAGACTCATCAGGTCCATGAGGCAGATACATGGTCTGTAAAGCAAGGAACACACTCAGAAGTTACACAGATGTTCCAGCTAGACACAGTAGTATACATATCTAAGTATATAGAGTGTGTTTCTACATAATGTAGGCATAAACAATAACTTTATTAGAGTATAGTATCAAAAAGTTTGGAGTCCACTAAAATAAAGCACAGTTTCTATAAAGATAAGGCTGTGGGTTCATTTGGGGTGGGGGGAATTGTTTTACTCTTTAAATGAAAAGATCTTCTATTACTATGTTTTTTTACTGCTCAAGAATCAAAAGACTCAAATTCATATCCTGATTTGACCATTATCCTTTCTACGTAAAACTTTGTTTTTTATTTCAGGATATCCTCTGAGTTGCAGAAACTAAGTTGTAGAGATATCACAAAAATTGACAGTCTCATGAGTATTGATCCCAACATAAAATATTCAGGATAACTCTCCACTTTCTCTCACTGGTCTTTCAACATGTCTTCTAGGCAAAAAAAAAAAAAAAAGCGCTTTAAAAACACACAGACAGACAAACACACACACACACATACACACAACTGATGATTATTATCACATCAATTTTAGAGGAAACAGAAGAACAGAGAAAATAAGTAATTTGCTCAAAGCTTGTCTGGATTCAGGTCAGTCCACCAGATGTCTCAGCTTTTACATAATTAAGAGAGAGAAAGAAAACATAAGCTATAAACATGAGAATCTACATACACTAAATTCATTCTTCCTTGGGGTCCAACCTAAAATTACCTCTCCACTGCCCTCCACCCCTGACCCCAGCTCTAGGAAAAGATGTATTTAATATTTCCCTACATTCAATGTTCATTCCTAACCCCAGTCCTTTGATCAATCTATTCCAACCTTCTTCAAATGCCTCTTACCTTCTCTTCCTTGTCCAAATCCTTTCCTTCCTTCAAGTCCACCTATATCCTTGACTAGAAACTTTTTTTGCAATTATGATAAATATTATAATTTTCAGTTCCTTGTTCTTATTTTCATGTATTCAATTTTTCCCCGGTACCAGTACTGTACAATTATCACAAAGACAAACAGCCATCTATGTGTCTCTTCTTCTCCATGACTTCATGGCTAGCTATCTAATATGTTATCAAAAAGTACTTGTTTGAATGGATAACTAGATGAAGGACAGTAAGGAGTAGTAAAATAAATAAATAGAGCTAGAAAGAAATAAAGAATCTTATACAAGCAAATATTGAACTTATAAGTTAAAGAATCTTAAAAGCTCATCACATACAGACACAAATAGGACTTTTCTAATAGTTTCAAAAGCTTCATAAAATAGATTTTTTCAATTGTCCCAGCCTCCAAGAAGCTGATATAAACAAAAAAGAGAAACTAACATTGATAGAGCACTTAGTGTGTACAAGGTCTCCATGGTGTACTTTGAAATACAACATCTCAGTCACGCTGTACAACTGTCCTGCAAAGCATTATTCCCCACACTTCTACAAGTGATGAAACTAACATTCAGAGAGGGCAGTAACATCCCCAAGATTAGACAGCCATCAAGTAGAGGAGCTGCACTTTGAACTCAGGTCCAAATTAATCCCCAGCCTATCTTTTTCTATTAGTCTTTCTTTATACACTGTAAGGTAATGTTTGCATTCCTGACTGTTTTATAAAGCTAAATCAACACTAGCAATGCTTTTTTAAAGGTGTGTGAAGACATATACATCATAGAACACTATGCAGTCATAAAAAATAATTAGTTTGTGTCCTTTGTAGGGACGTGGATGAACCTAGAAACCATCTTTCTCAGCAAACTGACACAAGAACAGAAAATCAAACCCCGCATGTTCTCACTCATAGGCGGGTGTTGAACAATGAGAACACATGGACACAGGGAGGGGAGCATCACACACTGGGGTCTGTGGGGGGGGGAACTAGGGGAGGGACAGCAGGGGGTGGGGAGTTGGGGAGGGATAACATGGGGAGAAATGCCAGATACAGGTAATGGGGAGGAAGGCAGTAAACCACACTGCCATGTATGTACCTATGCAACAATCTTGCATGTTCTTCACATGTACCCCAAAACCTAAAATGCAATAAAATCTATTAAATAAATAAATAAATTTTTTAAAAAGAGGTGTGTGAAGAGCAGAAGAAGGACCACATGGTTCTTGTACTTCCTCTGGTGGGTTAACCATAAACAATCAGCATCAACATCCATTCCAATCTCTACAAATACCCAGAATCTTTGCACTCTGCACCTATCATTATATATGCCAAGGTCCCACTCTGGAGGGTAAAATTACCAAAAACACATATATAATCCAGCGGTTACCCCTGCAGAGACATATTCTCCAATACTCAATATGCAAGCATAAGAAAATAGACTTTTTCTGAAGTTGCTTTAATGAAGAAGGAGCATTAGAAACCATGATGAGGCAGCTTCCTACAAATCTTGGAAAAGGCCTCAATCCTGTGAGCCACTGCTTCCTCAGCTGTGAAATTGGGTATAATTAAAGGTCAATCAAAATAATGTTTTAAAGGCACCTGGAAAATAGTAGGTATTTAATAAATATTATTTTCCATACTCATTGACAGAAATATTCTCAATAGACATTATTAATAAGAGTGCATAAAGAAGAAAACAGACACAAATTATTTGGTTGGTGTAAAAGTAATTGTGGTTTTTGGCAGTACTGTCAATGGCAAAACTGCAATTACTTTTGCACTAACTGTATTAGTCCACTCTCACACTGCTAAGAAAGAGATAATCAAGACTGAGTAATTTATAAAGGAAAGAGGTTTAAGTGACTCACAGTTCAGCGTAGCTGGGAAGGCCTCAGGAAACTTACAATCATGGTGTGAGAGGAAGCAAACATGTCCTTCTCCACATGGTGGCAGCAAGGAGAAGTCCAGGGGGAACTGCCCTTTATAAAACCATCAGATCTCGTGAGACCTATTCACTATCATGGGAAGAGCACGGGAAAAACGTGCCTCCATGATTCAATTACCTCCCACTGGGTTCCTCCCATGGCACATGGGGATTATGGGAGCTACAATTCAAAAAGAGATTTGGGTGGGGGCACAGCCAAACCATATCACCAACCTAACAGACTACAGACAAAATTTAACTAAGGTATAATTTTGACTGTTACTATAATAGATAAAAGGGCTGGGCATGGTGACTCACACCTATAATCTTAGCTACTCAGGATGCTGAGGTGGGAGGATGGCTCAAGCCCAGGAGTTTGAGGCTGTAATGAGCTATGATCATGCCACTCCACTCCAGCCTGTGTGGCAAAACAAGTCTCCTCTCAAAATAAAAAAAAAAAGAAAAAGAAAAAATCAGAACTCATGTAAATATGATAGAAGTATAGATTAGCAAGAACTCTAAAGACAGAAAATTCTTAATTTGGTGGATATTGAGAGAATAAAGACTTATTCCAACATCTTTCTTTTATTCTTCAATGATGTGCTTTCGTAAATTTATCATGTGTAGATGCAACATAGATAAGAGGCAAGGAAAATTATTCAAAAACATAACTAGCCTTACTGTCCACTCTTGCCATTTTTCCTGATTTTATACAAAAACATACAACAAAGATGCAAACACCACGGAGACAAAAGGATAACTGTTTGCTGTGTTAACTTCAAGGAACTATTGCAGCACGGTAACATCTGTAATAAAAGGACGGACGCCTGTTTTTTCACCAATGTCAAATCATCATAAAATACTGAGGAGAAGGGAGGAATCAAATCTTGCAGTCCTCGAAATCTGATATGAAGTCCACAACCAACTCTGTGCAAGATGGGTAGCTTTTACAGGAGGACAAACACATTGTAAGGCAATGAATCAAAGCAAAGGATTAGATAATTGAAGAGGTGACAGCACATCAGATCGCGGGTGGCAGAGTGAGGTATGGAACAGGAGTTGCCTGCCCAGTAACACACAAGAAGAGTTACGACATTTATGCATTTTCATTTCTACAGGTGGGAACCTCAAATCATTCCATGGGCTAGCCTCTGAGTACCTCTAATCCAAGCCTGCCAAGGATCAGTTGATATACACCTGTATCGTCAGAGATGGACCCAACATATTTCCAACAATATTTCTTTGGTCCTAACAAGACACATTTTAAGTCTAAATAACCTGTAAATTCAAACTTTATTTTCTATGGTCAAGATATATGCCCTTGCAGGCTCTATTGTACACAGCCATAGATCCAGGAAACGATTTGACCACCTACTCTGTGCCAGGCTGTGTAAGACAATTCTCCTGTGGTTTTCCGTTTAATCCTAATGGACAAACTCTGCTGTTCATGCTGTCTTTTCTTTTAGTAGATGAAGAACTAAGAAGCAGAAACATTAAGAAACTTACCCAAGATGATATACTTTAGAATGCTTTTCCCCCCCTAAAATAGTAGGTTTGATTGTTACTGCAGCATCAAAAGGTAGCAGGGCTAGAACATGCTTACACTGCACATGAGCTGAGAGCCCTACAACATGCGCCTTCTCTCTCCTCTCATGCCTCTGAGTAAGGATCTCACATGCTGCAAGTTCTCAGTCAACGCTGGCAGCTTTTGGCAACATTTGTCCCACTTTATTTCAGACAATGGGCTTGTCCTTTTTAAAGACAATGTAGAATTTATTATTTTCCAACTTTATATTTTGCTATAGTTTACAAGTTTTCAAGTTTTTCTTTTCTTAGCTGTTAGCAAATGAAATAATAGCATATGGCTAAAGGCCTAAGAATAAGCCAACACCCCAAAGAAGGACAACAAATCCTCAAAATATATATATATAGTATCCCCTGCTAACAGATCTCTATTCCAATGTTAAGTTATCTCCTTTACCTTAAAGACAATACTTTGTGGGAGTGAGACACCTAAGACTTTTCATAAGCCAGTTGAGTTATGATTTGAAAATTTCCCACAAAATAGCAATAAATCCAGATCCAAAGACAGTTTATGAAAGCTACAGAAAATGTTACTCTCTCATCCCAAAAACTTTTCAGTCCTTAAAGAATTTAATTGTTTAAAATCTAAGGTCTTCATATAATCCAGCAATCCTACTACTGGACAGATATCTACTCAAAGGAAAAGAAATTCATATATCAAAAAGATACCTGCTCCCTTATGTTTATCTCAGCACTTTTCACAATAGCAAAGTCACGGAATCAACCTAAGTGTTCACCAAGGGATGACTGGATAAAGAAATTGTGTCTTATATACACAGTGGAATATTATTCAGCCATGAAAAGGAGTTAAAGCATGTCTTTTGCAGCAGCATGGATAGAACTGGTGACCACTGTCTTAAGTGAAACAACTCACAAACAGAAAGTCAAATACCACATGTTCTCAATTATAAGCGGGAGCTAAACAATGTGTACACATGGACATAGAGTATGGAATGATAGATATTGGAGATCTGGAAGGGTGGAAGCATAGGTTGGGGGTGAGGGATGAGAAATTATTTAATTGGTGCAATGAACCTTTTTTTTTAAGACAGTCTCACTCTGTCGCCAGGCTGGAGTGCAGTGGCACAATATTGGCTCACTGCAACCTCCCTCTCCTGGGTTCAAGAGATTCTCCTGCCTCAAATTCCCAAGTAGCTGGGATTACAGGCATGCACCACCACACCCAGCTAATTTTTGTATTTTTAGTAGAGACGGGGGTTTCACCATGTCGGCCAGGCTGGTCTTGAACTCCTGACCTCAAGTGACCTGCCTGCCTCAACCTCCCAAAGTGCTGGGATTACAGGTGTGAGCCACTGTGCCCAGCCCAGCCAGTACAATGAACACTATTCAGGTGATGGATACATTAAAAGCTCAGACTTCACCGTTAATGCATATAACAAAACTGCACTTATACCCCTTAAATTTATTTTTTTTTTTAATCCAGGGTGTGGACCTCATAGGACTTTCTGAAATTAAGCAGATGTCTCAAAAGGTCTGCATTGTAACCTAAAAATGCATCCAGGGAGCCCCTCGCTTAATCTCACTACAGATTTAATCTTAAAGACAAAGTGTTCCAAATTGTTGGTGGGATTCAATGTAGGAAGTCAGGTCGAATAAGAAGCAAATACTGGAGTAAATAAGATAAAATTAGTATCCCTTCTAGTTCAATGATGCAAGCAAAGACCTGGCACACATAACTGGACACTTTGTAGTCTCACCTAAAAAAATGTAAGATCCTTGACTGAGATATTTGAAAAACTCATGCCACGTTTTCACTTCAGAAGAAACCTTATTCAACTTGTCCATCTTGGCTTCAGAATGCATTTATCTAATAGTAAGTTCTTTTCAACTCATTTCATTCTGAAAGCCAAGTAGAAGTTGGCTGGAGTTAGGAAAGTTTCTTCTTAGTCTTTACGATGAATCTGGTTGTCTGTTAGGAAAACATTCATTTCAATAGAACAGATTTCAGAACTTTATTTAACAACCCTAGAGCATGGCTGGAATTCCAAGATCCCTCTGGGGAAGAAAGGGGCATTATAATAATAATAATTTCAGAAGACAAGAGTAAGTACTGTTTATCCATCATGTACTGGAGGTCAGTGGGTGATAATATTGGATAGACTCATGGTACCGTGAAAATGGGCCAATTTTGAAGCCAGTCGAGTGACTTTTTCTCCGCTGTTTCTGAGAGAGCAGAACCAAATCTAACACACAGCATGCCCTCAATACAGATCTGATATATGAACAAATTAATGGATCTGTATAAACCTCTTCATTTTACATATGACACACAGAGGCTAAGAAATTTATCCTTGACTATTAGCAAAGTGAAACTCAGAATATCTAGATTTTCTTCTTTGTCACACTGCGACTTTACCTGTTTTTAGTTTGTGGGTTTGCTTGTTTTGCTGTTAATGTTTAGGAAAGTTAAGACTGTATTGACTTACCTCAAAGTCCCATAGCACAGTACTTTCTAAATGTTTCAAATTACAGAAGAACCTGGTGAGTATATTAAAAAATAAAGGTTCCCTGACTTCTGCCTGGAGATTCTGCTTCTGTATCTCTGACCAGACAAGTCTGGGAACCATGGCCTAGCCAGGTCTCTGGAGGAGAGGGCTCTCCGTTAGCTCACCACCAGTATACCTAGTTCAAGCCAGAGAGGAGAGGGTAAGGAGACACTCCGGTCTGCTCAGCTGGATGCAGGAATGACAGGATACTTTGTTTATTACTGGTAAGTCAAAGGACACTGAAGAGAGCACCAAGAGAGGTGATTCTGAGGGCAGAAAGCACCTGGGAGATACAGCACTCACCTTTGATTCATTAATTAAATTTGTAGAAAGGCAGCTGCCCAAAAGGTCCTGCAGCTGCACATGCTTCCCTCCACCTCTTTATGAGAAAGAAACAAATGACCTCAGGGCAGACTGATGGAAGGCTTTCCTTCTTCTGGAAACAGTTTCAGCACCACTGACCAGTATTCAGCTAGTTCTTTCTTTTTTGTTTTGTTTTTTGTTGTTGTTGATGTTGAGACGGGGTTTTGCTCTTGTTGCCCAGGCTGGAGTGCAATGGCGCTATCGTGGCTCACTGCAATCTCCCTGTCCAGGGTTCAAACAATTCTCCTGCCTCAGCCTCCTGAGTAGCTGGGATTACAGGCATATGCCACACATACCTGGCTAATTTTGTATTTTTAGTAGAGACAGGGTTTCACCATGTTGGTCAAGCTGGTCTCAAAATCCTGACCTCAAGTGATCCACCCACCTCGGCCTCTCAAAGTGCTGGGATTACAGGCGTGAGCCACTGCCCCTGGCCATATTCAGCCATTTCTATGTTCCATATTACTTACATGGCCATTTTGTCCTATCTACCATTGATCAGAAAAGGTTTCAATATAAATATTTATCTGCTGAACGAATGAATGAATGGAGAGGGTTCTGTCTTCTATCATTAGCACTATTGTATACGAATTCATTTTCATAGCCCTTTTCTGGAGTCAATATCCTTTCCTTTCTATGTATACCATAAACTGAATTATTGTGGATATTAGAAGAGAAAAAGCAGAAGAAACAATGACAAAATAGGAGGAAATACGGGATTTTGCATGCACAAATGCTAAAAGCCCTGAGAAAAATAAAACATGGTGAGAAAAGGTAAATCAGGCATTATAATTGCAATCTGGTCTATATCAGTGAAGAAGGAGGCAGATGTAAAGCCAGCAGATGTACTTAAGAGGGATTAATATCTTACCATTTTTATGAACTAAGCTAATGTAATCCTGGATTGCAAATTCCATAAACACTGTAATTGCTGAATGCAAGTTTCATAAGGGCAAAGTCAATGTCAGCCTGTCACATAATAGACACTCAATAAATATTGGATGGATGGATGGATGAATTGATGATCTCGGATATATGAGAAATGAACAAAGACATACCTGCAAATATTCTGAGCTCTTTCCATCTCCACAAGACAACTGTTTTAAGTCTCTGAAATCATGGTGAGATACAGAAAACAGGACCTACAAGATGGAAGTCGGTATGCCTTTTCATAAAATCAATGAGGAATTAAATATTGATGGAAAACCAATGTATTATTCTATGAGGGCTGCTGTAGCAAAGTGCCAGAAACTGGGTAACTTAAACAACAGAACTGTGTTGTCTCACAGTGCTGGAGACTAGAAGTCTGAGAGCAAGCTGTTGGCAGGACTGGTTCCTTCTAAGGGATATGAGGAAGAATCTGTCTGATGTCTCTTTCCTCTTCCGGTGGTTTGCTGACAACCTTTGGCATTCCTTGGCTTATATACACATCACCAAATCTCTGCATTTTCACGTGCTATTTTCCGTGTGTGTGTGTGCGTGTGTGTCTCTACCTTTCCCCTTTTTTATAAGGACACAAGTCATATTGGATAGAGCCCACCTTAAAAGACCTCATTATAGCTTAATTACCTTTGTAAAGATCCTATTTGAGTTTCTGAAGATTACAACTTGAATGACAGTGGAGGGGACATAAAAACACCCATAGTAAGCAGTTACCAAAATAAATGCCACGTAGAATGCATAGCATCTGCAACAAAACAAAAGTAAAGTATTGTTTAAGCTCTTCACTGAAGGGGAGAGGATATCCCAGTAACAAAGAGAGAGTAAATAAAAATTAGTACAAACAACTCGTTGTTACTTAGCCATTTCTAAAATGCAATTCAAATTCTCTTCATTTAGTTGCTCTCTATTAGTTTAGTGAGTGTGCTTATTAAGAATTTAAACACACACATAGTTCTAGTGTAAAAATATTTATAATATTTATATTATATTCATTCACTTATAATAAAGTATAAGGCTTGGCCGGGCACGGTGGCTCACACCTGTAATCCCAGTACTTTGGGAGGCCAAAGTGAGCAGATCATGAGGTCAAGAGATCGAGACCTTCCTGGCCAACATGGTGAAACCCCGTCTCTACTAAAAATACAAAAATTGGCCGGGCGTGGTGGCACGTGCCTCTGGTCCCAGTTACTTGGGAGGCTGAAGCAGAAGAATCGCTTGAACCCAGGAGGCAGAGGCTGCAGCGAGCCGAGATTGCGCCACTGCACTCCAGCCTGGCGACAGAGCAAGACTCCATCTCAATAAATAAATAAATAAATAAATAAAAGTATAAGGCTTTACTAAGTAACACCTTAGTAGCTTTATTTCCCATATTGCTTCCTTTTCATCTTCTTTTATATTTAACAACTAAATTTCTCCAACACTGTGGTCTTAAAGAATTTAGCCATCACAGTTAGAAAATAAATATCACATATAGTATTGCATATATTTTGGAGAGATGTCAATCCAAAATAAATGGAAAGTTCAGGCTTTTGAAAAGATAATGTTCTAAGAAACTTTACTTACCCAAACAGTGCATTTCCTGATAGTGATGAACTGAGATTGTGCTATTTATAGAAGCGGTTTAACTGTGTATATACAAAGTTCAATTCATTTCATATGAGAAAAGGTCCTTTATGAAGAAGAAAAGGGAAAATACTAAAATAATATCCAGCAAATCTTTAAATCTTAGATATTCTGTATAAGTCACATCCATTGGGAGTCCAGTAAACATCAAGATGAAAGATCAAATTAACTGTTACAGTAACAGTCATAGTATCTGGCATTTTTGTTCTATGAAAGGGGCATCAAACATATCCTCTGAGCACACTAGACTTGAAAAAGAGAAAATTAAGGGGGCTAAATGTTGTGTCCTACAGTTAGAAAATTCAAGAGAAATATAGTCACAATCACACAGGCACAGATTCTAAAAGGGAAAACAGACTCTAAACATGAAGAAACTTTAGGGAAAAAATTTGTTTCACTGTCCAACAATTATTATTCTTCCTGAAGGGAAGGAAAGAAAGTTTAAATCAGTAAGACTTTGACACAAAAATCAAGAACTCATGTGTATTTAAACTAATAAATAGAATTCTATAGATAGATAACCAGACAAAAGACTATACTGAAACAGAAAATATTCCTTGACCCTTTCTAAGTCCTCGCAACAGGGATGCCTCACTTACTCTGCCAGCAGCTCTCTATCCCTCGTGGGAGGAGGAGCATGCAGGTGAGTGGATACAGGAGCCAGAATAAGCGCTCTTGGGCATCAGAAGGGGCAAAACTCCATGCAGCCCTGCAGCAGCATCTAGGGAGTTACCCACAACCCCTGAAGCCCCAGAGGACATGTGTTACCATGTGCTCTTTTAGCTTTGCTCTCTGTAGACAGCCGAAGTGTTAACAGCTCAGTGGAGGGGATAGTCTGGCAGCCAAGAGGAAAGATGTTGCACGAACAAATTAAAGGATGGTGAATGCAAAGGATTTTATTGCCAATGAAAGTGGCTCTCAGTGGGAAGGGGAGCTGGAAGGGGAATGAAGTAGGAAGATGATCTTCCCCTGGAGTCCAGCAAGGGACTCTTCTCTGAAGTCCTGATGTCAAGCCGTCCCTCTGAAGTCAAGCTGCTTCTCTCCAACGTCCAGCTGCTTCTTCTCTTCTCTTCTTCTATGCCCTCTGCCATTCGGGTCAGAGCTTTTTATGGGTACAGGATCGGGGGCAGGAAAAGCCATAGGTGGTTTTGGAAAAGGTAGCATTCAAGTGGGAAAACAGGAATGCATGTTCTCATTTTGGGCCACGGTTCCAGGCTTGAGGGTGGGGCTTTGCCAGGGACCCCACCCTTTTCTGCCTAAAATTTCTCTGCCTTCTATCCCCATCAATACTGAAAACAGTATGTTTCCTAAATATCAGCAATATTTAATTTGAAAATATTTTTTCTAATTTTTTAATTACATATTAAAATGTGTAATTTCTAAATCCCATCCATAATTGCATCAAAATATATAAAGTATCTGGAAATCAATTAAGCACAAAATATATAAGATCTATATGCAGAGAACTACAAAATATTTTTGAGCAAATAAATAGAGAAGTGTAGTAACTTAATCAGGTAATTCAATAATGCAATAATGTCAATTCTTTCGTAATCTACAAATTTAAGATTTTTCCACTGAAAATTCCAATAGAGTGTTTTGACAAAATGAACCAAAAGTTCATTTGGAAAAATAATGTGTGAGTATTGTAAATTTTCATGGTTATCACATTTGCATGGGGATTAGCCCTGGCAGATCTTAAATGCATTTTTATAAATCTACAATAAGTACATGTGTTCAATGGACTACAATTGCACACTATGACACAACTTAATATATGAGTAGCCAAAAACGCTGCTGTAAACTTAGATGGTATTTTCAAAAGTGTAATGAGAACACGGTCCAACTAGAGTTGATCTAAAGAAGATGCTATACATTGGATTGCTTCCATGATAGAAATTTGGTCTAGGGAACTTCTTTTTTTTTTAAATATATATTTTATTGCTGGGGTACATGTGAAGAACATACAAGATTGTTGCATAGGTACATACATTGGCCTAGGGAACTTCTAACACTTCTTCCCACTTTAAGACTATGAAGTCAAATTAAACTATATGCAGATGACTATGATTCTATGTCTTTTAAAAGTTTTTTCATCAGAGCCTTTGTATTTCATCAGAGTGCTTTTAGGGTCCCTGCGGCAAATAAGTGGAAAGAGAAATGAGTGTGTTCAAGTGTGCACATCGTAGAAGTCACTTAGCCGCAGTGTAATGGATTACAAGGAGAAAGGGAAGTAGCAGGAAAACCTAGTTGGTAGTTAATATAGTAGTCCAAGCAAGAGGGTTAATGAACACAGTAGCAGTGGAGATGGAAAGGAAACACAAGAATCAATAAGTATTTTGCATGTTTACCTATGTAACAAAAGTGCACATCCCGTACATGTGCCCCAGGACTTATAATAAAAGTTAAAAGAAAAAAAGAATTATTTTGGATGTAAAATTATCTTGGTGATCCATGGCATATCAAAGTATGAAAGTCCAAGATAATATTCAATATTAAAGCAACTGATGACAAAGAATAAAGAAGAGTGGGTTTTCTTCTCATATTCTCACTGGTATGTGGAAGCTAAAAATTAAAACAATGGAACTCATGCAGATAGGGTAAAATCTTGGTTTCCAAAGGCTGGGAAGGGCAAGGGGTGGAAGAGAGTATAGGTAGTTAAGGGGTGCAAAAAATATAGTTAGAATGAATAAAATCTAGTATTGGATAGCACAACAGGATGACTAAGCCAATCATAAATTTATTATATAGTCAAAAATAACTAAAAGAGTGGAATTGGAATGTTCGTAACACAAAGAAATGATAAATGCTTGAGGTGATGGATACTCCAACTCTCTTCATGCTATTACTATACATTGTGTGCCTGTATCAAAACATTACATCCACCCCATAAATATATATACCTACTATGTCCCAAAAAGTTTTTTTAAAACACACACAAAATAAGAAAAAAGACAGGTTTAGAGGGAAAGATAACAACCTCAGTTGCTAGACCTTTATTTTTAGGGGAAAAAAATCTGCATTTTTACATATTTGATATATTTATTTCATGTATTTTACATACTAGGGTTTACCACATGTATTAGTCTATTTTCCACACTGCTATAAAGACATATGCAAGACTGGGTAATTTATAATATAAAGAACAGAGGTTTAGTTGACTGGGTCCTCATGGCTAGGGAGGCCTCAGCAAACTTCCGATCATGGCAGAAAGGGAAGATGCACATCTTACATGGCAGCAGGTGAAAGAGCAGGCAAGAGCAGGAAAAACTGCCTTATAAAACCATCAGATCTCATGAGAACTCACTCACTACCACGAGAACAGCATGGGGGAAATGCCCCCATGATCCAATCATCCCCACCTGGTCCCTGCCTCAACATGTAGGATTATGGGGATTGCAATTCAAGATGAGATTCGGGTGAGGATGCAGAGCAAACCATATCACCACATAACTCTATTTGTAAGGATTCTCTAGCTTTAAAAAAGACTGAAACATCTGGATTTGAGTGAAGCTTTTTGCATAGTTATTCCAATTTCATTTTTAAAAGGTGAAAAGGAGGTGCTGATACAGCTATGTGATTTTTATCTATACACCTAATCAGTGTCAAACATAGACATTTTAGGCTGCGACTTGTGACCCCAGCCTTGTACTCGGATTCCTTGATCACATATAGCAAAGAACATCATAAATCACTGAACTTCTAACCTGGTAAGGACCTTAAGTTTCTCTTAGTCCAACCCTTTGATTGTGCAAGAAATTGAGTCCCAGGTATTTGCCCTGGCTCACACAGTGAGTGTGGTGACAGGCCCCAGATTAGAATCCAAGAGATAAAACCCTAATCTAGCCTGAGGCCCACTGCCACAGCCCACCCATCATGAAATGCTAAATCTGGCAGTAAAATTGATAGCATTTGATGACACTTTGAAAATAAATTTCATTTTCTATTTAAAAAATCAATTAATTGTATTACTTTATTCAATCCTCACAATTTCATTAATTAGCAGTAAGTTTCCCCCTGTACAGATAAGAAAACTAAAACTTACAGAAAGAATCTCCCTAAAGTCACATAACTAGTAAGTGTTAAACTTGAACTCAGATCTTAAAACTTCAAGCTCTTTTCTCTAATACCCCCAATTACAAGAGAAATAAAATTAAACACACATATACATATACTCCAGTACCGCTCTTTTTAGGAATTAAATGCTAAATTTCACATAGTTTTGTTGCAAGACAACAAAAAATAAACAAAATATACAAGGTTTGTATATCCTGTTAAAATCAGAATTTTAAAAACTGCTTACCTAATACATTTACCTTGACCTCACAGATTACCTTTAATACTACTCTTGCCCTGATATATTTGACCTCTATTCGTAGAAAATGAAACGCAGCTGTATGGATTGATTTTTAGATCTCTTTATTCAAAGTAAAAGATGAGCCAAAATCAAATTTTAGTATGTCTAATATTTATGCTTGCAAAGACAGTCTAGCAAGTGTCAACTTTGGGTGTATATTAGCATTATGGAAGATCAGCAGGTATTGGGTGAAAAGGCCATCATCAATAAGACAGTCCCATATAACAATAAACATGACTCCAGAGAAGCATCATTTTCGAAGTATACACAGCACTCACTTAGACTTTGGTTATATTCACAGGACTCATTAATTTTTCTAAAATGCATGAAACTAATTATTTTTCAAAACCAGATTCCAGACAACTTTCTTCTTATTCATAGGTTGAAGTAATCGACCAATGTGGCAGAAAGAAAAATGAATGAAAACCAGAAGCTCTGGATTCTTTTTCTAGGCAACATGGCTCATATGATTACAGGCAAAGACTTACAGCTGTCTCCTTCCAAATCTGGCTCTACCACTTGTTATCTATGTGACAGTGGCCCTGTTACCCAGCTTCATTATGCCTCAGTTTCCTCATTTGGTAAAAATGGATAACGGTTTCACCTACCTCATAGTTATTATTAGAATCAAATTAATATTCATAAAGCAGACAGACCAACATTTAGTACAAAGTAAGTGTTTGATAAGTGTTTGTCAATGAAGCAAGCTATGCAAATGTAGACAAGTTACTTAACTTGTCTGGGCCTAGATTAAATTCTTCACGATATGAAGTGGTTGCACAACCTCTAATCTCTGCTGAATTAAAATCCTGATGAGTCAAATATCTGAAACTATTGAATATCTTTCTCTGAATGACTAGGCAAATTTTGCTTCCAACATATATGGATGTAAAATCACCTCTGGGGAATAATTAGAAGAGGAACCTGTGTAATATAATGAGAAAAGAGAGGTATAGCCAAAGAGGTGAGTTGTTGGAAATTAAATATTAGGAGACTGGATTGTGGGACTGTTGCGCTTTGAAGCTTGAACTTTGGGGGACAGTTTGGCCTTAGTCAAATCCAGCTTCTAACCTGTATGACCACTGACAACTTCCTTAGCATCTCTGAGTCACAAAATCTCTATTATGGTACAATAGTAGTCCTTACTTCACAAGTAGTTGCTAACGAGAGCATGCCTATAAAGCATAAGGCTTGACACTAGGAAAAATGTAATGACTTGTTTTGGTGGTGACTAAAATCATGATGATCATGATGTCTGTAAGAAAATTGAGCAATGTTCTAAACAACCTACATGCCCATCGATGATAAACTGGAAAGGGAAAACGTGGCACATATACACCATGGAATACTAGGCAGCCATAAAAAACAATGAGTTCATGTCCTTTGTAGGGACACGGATGAACCTGGAAATCATCATTCTCAGCAAACTGACACAAGAACAGAAAATCAAACACCGCATGTTCTCACTCATAGGTGGGTGTTGAACAATGAGAACACATGGACACAGGGAAGGGAGCATCACACACTGAGGTCTGTTGGGGGGGGGACTAGGAGAGGGACAGCAGTGGGGTAGGGAGTTGGGGAGGGATAACATGGGGAGAAATGCCAGATATAGGTGATGGGGATGGAGGCAGCAAACCACACTGCCATGTATGTACCTATGCAACAATCCTGCATGTTTTTCACATGTACCCCAGAACCTAAAGTGCAATAAAATATATATATTTATTAATTAATTAATTTAAAAAGAAGAAAATTGAGCAATGTTCTAAGTCTCCTGTCAATTCACAAATTATTATAAATATAAAAGTTATATTAAGTATGAGAGGTGAGGCTTAGCTCAACTTGATTCCTATTTCAATTGCCAAGTTTACCACATTTAAGTTACATAAATATAACATGTAAGTAGAAAAAATGACATGCCGTTCACAAGTTATCTCTTTCATTTAAAAATCTTTTATTTAAATATCCACAATTTTAAAGTTTTTAAATGGAATTTTTAAAATAACCAATAAAGTATTCAGTGATTTCATTTTAAGTTAAAAAGAAACAGAGCATTATTAATAACTTGAGGATGTGTTATTGCACAGAGATAGAAATTCTAGTGCAAGTCGCCCTGTCCTTCAGATGTGAAGATGTTTCTGCTAGGTGTTATTATCAATGTGATTGGTACAGCTCAAATAAATAGAATTACTAACAATTTTGCATGTTGAATAGATGTTAGTAGGCCAAATAAATTGTTTAAACTTATTTTCAAGGCTATCCATAAACATTACATTAAATCCATAAAAATCTCTTTAGTGGAAAAAATTATACTAAGAGCTAATTTTATGTATTTATTTTTAATGCTTATGAAAGTTCTAATATTGTTTTCTATTTGGATTTAACTATATTACTGCTTTGGTAAAGTATGGTAAATGCTATTGAAAAATTAAATAATGTACAAAAGAAGACAAAAATTATTCCAAAACCTGACACACAGAAATAATCTGTTGACACTCTGGAAAAAAATGTTAGCTCTCTCTCCAAATATACATACACATATGAATTATATGTGTACGGTTTTACATTAATTATATCATGCCAAATGGTATTCCTTAACATGTTTTTCTCTCAAAAATATCTTATGGTCCTTTTGCTTGTCACAATAAATATGAATCTACATAATCATTTTCTTTGCAATATCATTGTCACTAAAACACAGTAGCCAAATTTACTTAAGTCCATCACTGATGAGCACTTAAAACATTCTTACGTAATCATTTTGTGGAACATGATTATCTTCTTTCTCTGGTAATCCTTCAGGCCAATTAAAAACTATTCAAAGAAAGAATTTTTAAAAAATAAAAGATCTCATTCATAGCAGCAATTTAACGATTTATCACATTATATATTCACATAATATATATTTTTAAAATATTTTTATTCTCAAAAATATATACATAAAGAAATCTCTAGATCCTATAATAAGGAAACTATAAAACTCCATCCACTACAGGATAAAAACAATTCTTGAATAAATGGAAAGATAAACCTTGTCTTATACATGAAGATTCAGTGTTGTTATAAGTCAGTTCTCCCTAAATCAGTCCGCAAATTTAGTGTGATCCCATTTTAAATTCCACAAGACATTTTGGTGGTTTGATATGTTATCTAAATAATAAAGATGCCGGAATATTAAGAATATTTAAGACAATTCTTAGGCCAGGCACAGTGGCTCACACTTGTAATCCCAGCACTTTGGGAGGCTGAGGTGAGCGGATTACCTGAGGTCAGGAGTTCGAGGCCAGCCTGGCCAACATGGTGAAACCCCATCTCTACTAAAAATATATATATATACAAAAAAATTAGCCATGGTAGTGGGCACCTGTAATCCCAGCTACTCAGGAGGCTGAGGCAGGAGAACTGCTTGAACCCTGGAGGCAGACTTTGCAGTGAGCCAGATCTTGCCATTGTACTCCAGCCTGGGCAACAAAAGTGTAACTCTGTCTCCAAAAAAAAAAAAAAAAAAAAGAAAGACAAAGACAATTTTTTTAAAAGAAGAGAAGTAGGATGAGGACAGGAAGACAGGAGAAGAAAAAGCACAAGAACAAGAAGAAGGAGGAGGAAAATGTTTTATAGACATTGGAATGCACTGTAGAGTTATTATGATTAAAACCATGTGGTACTGGCATAAGAACATGTAGGAAGATCAATGAAACACAATACACATTCCAGGAAGTACATAAGTGATTTATTGTGCAACAAAGGTGTCAATTCAAATTGAATAGGATGGATATTCAAATAATAATATTCAAATAATATCCATCCTATTCAATGGACAGGGAAAACTGCAATTGTTTATAAAAAATTAAATTAAGGTAGATACCTACCTCAGGCCATACACTATAACACATTTCAAATAAATCAAATATTTGAATTTTTAGAATAAACCTACAAGTTATTAAAAAAACTATGATGTGCTATTAACATAATTTTTAAATAGGAGATATCTTTTAAACATGTCACAACAGATGGAGGTCATAAAAGGAATGAATGTATCTGTTTGACCACGTAAAATATAAATTTTCTGTATGCATTTTTTTAATGGCATTTATAATGTTGAAAGTCAAGCCACAAACTGATATCATTTGTACAGCATTCGTTCCTTCGAAAGAAGGCTTTTACCTAATACCATTGCCAAAAAGTTGTTTTACAGAGCCTCCGAAATCTCAACACAGGTACATCCTTGACCGCACACCAACTATACCTGTTATTTTTTAAAACTGCTTCATTTCTTCAGTTCTTCCAAATAAGAAACCACCTGTTGCCTACTGTTAATGAATTATTGTCTTAACAACTATATAATAATGTAAACCTATTCGATAATGAGCTATTGAGATATAGTCTTAATTTTATCATTTCAGTAAACCTCACATCTGTGACTGAAAAAGGTAACTCTTTAGTCTCTTAAGAAATATTGACAAAAGGTTTCTGCTTTACCTGAGATAAGCTTCCCTAAAGGTACAATGGTCCCTGTTGTAGTTATTACTAACCAATACACAATTTCAGCACAAAACACTTCCTGGACTGCCTCAACTCTAGAATAGAATGCATAATAGAAGAGAAAATAGAATAGAATGGCCTCAAATAATTGCTTTCTAATTTTGTTTCCTGCTCACTGGCAGAAAAAAAGCATGTCAATAACTTAGATGAATATTTTCTATATTTTAAAGTTTGGGTTAATACATGTAGATCATTTGAAACGGTGTTAGCACCCTGCAAGCATCCAATAAGTGTGAGTTGCTAATATCATCATTAGTAATTATCATGTAGTCCAAATCAAGGCAGAAGCACCATAGAGGCAAGAAACTATTACCTATGCCCCATCAAATACACAGTATATGTCTATCCGTCGGATATTGGCACTGAAGTGAGGAAACAGATAATGGCTCTGAGCTGCAGGTGTCTCACCAGTAATATCATGGCACTGTACAAAGGATTTTGGGTAGGGGTATCCACTGATGTTCTTAACAAAGCATGTTTAAATTGTTCTCTCACGCCATAGTGCATTGCTAGTCATGAGCAAGGGAGAATGCAAGGGAGAGAACAGGCAGGGGGCGCTCCACTTGTAGAATCAATGGGGCCCAGCTGATCAGGCAGGCAACTAGCATTTTTAGGGCAACCAAGAAGCATGCTATTTAGAGAGAGCTTTGTGCAAGTGAAGCAGGGGTCAGTGGTCCAGGGCAGAAGATATGAGGCAAGAGCCATCTTGAGCTTTCCAAAGAGACCCCAGGGTAGACCAAAACAAAAACTAACACCTTTACTATGTTGATTGGGGGTTAAATGTCCTCATCTGCTCTTTATGGTAGAGGGACTAGAAATGAATATTAGAATCTACTGTATTTCCTTTAGTGTATGTTATTTATTCAGTAAACCTTGGATGTTTTTCAGAATGTGGTTTCAGTCTGTCTCAATAGATTAACAACCCCTAAGGTCTTTTTCAAAAATCCCTGAATTAAAAGACAAATACAAATCAAAACTCTGGTACCCTGAATGGACAAAACCAAAAATAAGGACATTTTTATAAATGATAGGTTAACAAACTTACTGCCACCTTGGTATGCTAACATTGGATAAGGATCTCTTAATGTAAGGCATCTGGAAATTCCTGATGACTTAGTAGATTCTTCTGGTTTGGTCATACATTAGCTTCAAACTATTCTTCTGTACCACAGATCAAGGAAGTTTCCAGACACAATATTTAATTAGTACCTAATTAAGAGCATCAACATGATAAGTGATGCAGGTTCTGGCCCCAATGTTTGTACCTGGATATGGGTAAACAGTTCTAGTGAATCTTGGCTGTCTGACAGCTCTCAGCTGTCACTGGCACTACATAACCCAGGGAAGGTGCTGATGCTCCCTGGCAAGTGTACACTAGTAAACATTCAAAGCAGTTGGAGAAATCCAATCACACCACGTAAATCACTGAAGAGAAAATGTGGGAGTCTGGATCCAGCAACATATTCATGCATATGTGCTTCATATTCAGCCTAAGTCATTATTCTAGTCATCTTAAAGAGTTAATCAATGCCTTTCCACATATAACTGAGGCATCAACTATTCCAAGGGTATCTTTAAGAATATGTTCACCCAGATAGAGTCAGTACAACTGCCAAAAACCAAATACTGTGTTCAACTGATACAAGTAAAATTCTTGATGAACTGCAATTATCAAACTGGCTTGCCTCTGGGGGAGCAACATGCTTTATGCCAAGCTGCCAAGGAAATAACACCACTATGACACCTTGAAATATCTGTGATTGTTAATGTTTTTACCACTAACCAACTTTTTTAAAAAGGAAAACTGTGTGACTAAACTTCTTGTACTTTCTTACACACTAACCAGTTGTGTGACTTTAGACTGGCCATCTAAACTTTCTGGACCTCAGTTTCTTCACCTATAAGATGAGAGAATTAGCCCAAGTGCTTTCTGTAAGCTCTTTCAGTTCTAAAACATGATATGATGCTACATACTTATACAGCATATTCCTTCTGCAGATTTCAAAATCTCTCAAGAGACTCTCATTAGTATTCTAATATTCAGTGAGGAAGGCAAGTGGCAAGGTTTGTTATCCCCATTTTTTAAAAAAAGAGACCAAGACATTTTGCTGACACACTCTTGACCAAGGAAGGACTAAAAGTTAGGTGTCCTAATACTAATCAAGAACTCTGTTAAGCTACTTTGCTACTAAACTAAATGGAAAGTCTCTGATGAATAAAATATTCTGTGCTCATGGGGGGAAATATATAGTTTGATCATCTTATAGAGATGTAATGGTTTAAAACAATGATTTCCAAATTGTATTCCAGGTAATTTTCTCAGGTCTCACTGACATGTCCCTATATATATTTTCTCTTTTCTGAGACAAGTATCAAAATGTGAATCTACTAACGTGGGAGAGCATTAAAGAATGTCTTCAAAAAAAAGTAAGAAGAGCATCTGAGGCAATAATATTAAATTTGCAATAGAATATTTGCAGAAAATAAACTATATAGTCCATATTAACATATTGAAGTTATAAGTAAAGCTCAATCATACATACCAATGAAATGAGATTATCATCCAAGAAATAATTCAAATCATTTTTAATAACGGTATGTCTTTATTAAGAACTATGAAGAGTCTAAGATTTTACCCTATTTCCACGCTAGCAGGTTGGTCTGCCATCATTTCACAGATGCTGGCAGAAAGACACGATACCCCTAGGTCCGAGACAAAGGATGTTACTACTATCAGTAACAGAAATAGCCAGAGTATCATTATTTTTGCTTTGGTTTCCCAAATCCCAGTCCCCATAGGGCGATGCAAAGAGGGACAGGTGACCCTGCACTTGCATAATGTTGCATTAGAGGAGAGAAACCCTCAGCTCAGCGATCCTGAATCATTTATTGTAATAAACTGTAAGCATGTCTGCCCTTTTCTCTGAAGATGACGCTATCTCTAACTCCTAAGGCTGTTCACCTATACAAACATGCTTGAAAAGATAACACAAAACAAAATCAGCCAGTGCTTCTGTCCGCAAAAGTTGCAGAAGCACAAGAGACTCATGCAAAAAAACTCCCAAAAATATTTTCTGATTTCATTGGACTATCTACATATCTGGTAATTCTGAGAATTATTAAGTACTCAACATAAATAATGTAAACAATATTGAGGAAGAATAGAATATCCACCCCACCCCGCACTCCTATTGAATGTCTCCTTGGTTCTGCTCCATCCCAATAGTTTGAAAAATTCAAAGCCAATAAGTAACTTCTTTGGTTCACATTTTTCTGCTTTACTTTCATTTCTTTCCACTTATTAAAGTGGAAGGCACGTGTGTGGTGGGTAAGTGTGCACGCTAGAGTCAGATCTAGCAGATAAACCCTATAAATGCTGCTCACTAGCTGTGGGACTTTGGCTTGGTTATTAAAGTCCCCTGTGTCTCAGCTTTCTCATCTGTAAAATGAGGGTGATAACATCTACTTCTTAAAGTTTGGGGAAGATAAAACAGTTCTTATATAGGAAGCTCATAAAACATTGCCTGGCACAAACACATTTGATAAAGCTTTTCCTAATCAATAAATTTTCTTTAGGTTAGCTAGGAAAGTTTATTCATCAGCAAACAACTTACCAACTTGCCAAAGTTAACAATATATTACTAAATCACTGACAACGTTAGGGGAAACATGTAGATAATGAATAGCACACTTTTTTAGAATCTACATACCATTCCGAGTTTGTTCTTATGAACTGAGTGAGGAAGAAGGGGAAAAAATTTAATATAATTCACATGTTATAAAGAAAACTATTTCAGAATAGTTTATTGTATTAGATATAGCTCCTTAATTAATAAATGAGCATTTTCTTTTGGTGCTTGAGATTAAAAACTGCTAATTTTGATTCTTAAAAGACTGTGAGATTATGATGGAAAAGCTATGACCTTCCCCTCTATACAGAAAAGGTCTGGTTTTGTGGAAATACAAATTATTATTTTAAGTGGAAATGTGAAGGCCTTAAATGTGGTACAATGAAGAGTTTTCATTTTTATACAAAGAAATATAAAACAAGAAGTAAATAAATGGCAATGACATTTTGAAAATGACATTTCAGAATATTTAAAGGACCACAAGAACAATAAGTACATCTTGTGTGCAACTGTCTTTGAAGTTCTAATCTCAGTTCATGCCACTAAATCATCAAGAAAGATTATTTTTAACTTGTTATATAAAGGCTTTAGAAAAAAATCAAGGAGTGCTCTCTGAGTATGAAATGTCAAACAGAAAGAAGTATTTGTACATTCTGAATGTACTAAGGTGATATATGTGTGGATCATGGAGAATTAAATTATCCCAAATTTTCCAAAAGAGTAAGAAAAAATTTACAGAATGGGAATGATGCATTTTCCTAAACATCTTCTTTGAGATGCTTTATAAGTGGAATATTTGTGTGTGGCTAAACCACAGTACAGATTTAACCAATTAACAAAATATTGTCACTGGAAACTGGATGTGAACCTGATAAGAGGCCCCTCTGGGAAGAACATGAGCATCCCTGTAGTTCCAGAGAAGAGCTTCAACACCAGACAGAGGAAGGACTCTGGAAGCCCTCTGCAACCCCAATCAGTTTGCTCCTTTCTGCAAGTCTTTTTGCTCTCTCCCTTCTCTCCCACCTTTCTCTCATTTTCCTCCTGCCACCTCTCTCAATAACACACATAGATCTCTATGTTCTTATACCTCTTAATCTATCTCTTTACCTACAATTACAATTTTCATGGTGTCTTCCTTTCACCTAAAGTAAATGATGACATGTATAATAAGCAGTTTCCCCCACATGCTGAATTTTGTCAAATTATTGGGCAACATTTTGACTATGAACATTCTCCTACTTTGGGTCAGTGTGAGATCCTGCATTCATCATCTTTCTTCTAAGAGAGTGAATTGCTCTTTCGGTAGTACACTGTCTACCTTTCTTTAATCATGTCTTGAAATTTTTATTTTTATAATGGGTAACATAAATGGTGCCATCTCTGCAGTTGGGGGAGAAAATGGAAAGATCCAAGTTTCTTTCACACTTTAATGTGGGTGAGCCATGATCTACTTGTTAAAATTCTTGGATTGCTAATAAAAGTCATAATATACCAAATGGTGGTAATTTGGATGAAACAAGCATATCAATCATTGAGGAATGGGCTCATGGCTCTTTATCTGGGCAGAATCATTAAGTAGAATTTATGATATATAATGTATACTATTAAGCAGCTTCCATTAAACTTGCCTGCCAAACTCATTCTATGTATAGACATTTCTAAAAACAAGATGCATGCAAGAGCGCCACCTATAGTAAAACTTCCACATTTATTTTACAATGTTAAAACCCAGAATATTACTAGATTTTGAAACAAAAGTTTAAAGGCAAAAATAATATCCAAGAAATGGAATTTATGGCTTAATTTATAAATAAATCACCTCAAAAAAGAAATGGTAAAAAGTTTACTTCAATAAAAATATAAATATTATAAGACATGACTTTTTCTGATTAAGGAAGAAATTGCTCTGATTTTCCAGATAATTTAAACCACAGGAATAGTCTTTCTTCTAATTTAAATAAATAATAATTCAAACAAAAGCATTATAACTTTTACTATGTTTTAAATATTCTCTATTTTGCTTTTTAACTGTGCTTTCAGCACTCGGCTTTTTTTGAAACCTGAAAACAATAGATATTTAAAGCACAAATAAACTTCTTTCTGATGTTTAATTTTTCAGAAAATACATTCCTCAAGTACTTTACTTCAGCTTATATATAAGAAAATGCTAAGGAGAATGCTAAGGAAATGGTGACTAGAAGTACTGCTGGAGAAATGTCCTTTAGGAGTTGATATTCACAAAAATTTAGTCTTAAATACTTGTTACTTTGACCTAAAAGCTAATTATGAGGGAGTTGAGCCAAAAAGTGAGATGAATAAAAAGAAATTTCATTGGTATTACAGAGATAGTTGCCAGAAACAGCTTACAAATCATGAATCTACGCAGAGATGAAAAGTTGAGTCTAAATTATTATTCGACTGGGTCCTTAAATCAATGGAGAGCAAAAAATGATTACAGTGGACCTTTAATTTTCAACTATAAAAAGTCAACATGGTGGCATGTCCAACAGTGTTTTACTGCAGGTCGTTAGAGAGAGAGAGAGAGAGAGGTCTTTGCTTTTTCATCTCTAAAAAGAGTATGGTTTTTTGTTGTTGTTTAAAATATATATATATCTGAGCTAAAATCAATTGTTGCTGCAGATTACATATGAAGCTGCTCAGCTCTCTGACCAAGTGTAGTTTAGCAGGAAGCAAACAGGGGACTATGCCCTGCAGGTCCCCCCTCATTATCTCACACTTGGGCCCTTTGGCTTTTTATGGGCCCATTGTTCATTTGGGTGAGGCTGGATTTTAAGTAGATTCAGGACTCATCAAGCAAGGTGCCAAACAGAGAACACTACAAACTGATGTCCTGTGTTTGCAGAGCTGGAGGAACTGGGACAGCAGCTGCCTTCCCACCATGCACAGCGACAGTGCTTCATCCTTGCCCTGGGAGGCCGTTCCCCAGGATGAGAGGATAATTCGCTCGCTATAGCCATTCAATCTTCAGCCTCTCAGCTGACGCTGCCAACAGAAGTGCCAATTAATGCCAATTACAATGGTGACTTTTCTGATATGGGCACCTACTCATATAGGCCATCAAACAGCCATCATATATTAATGACTGTCAGTCATTACCAATATGGGCGAAGTTTGAACTAGTGACCTAGAGGAGAACTGCTCTTTATCCTACTTTCAACTCCCTGAACCGTCCAATTCCCCCTCTCCCTTTCTTGGCCAATGTTCTTAATTATAGTTTTGTACCTGAATAATGAATGTGCTACATTTTGACAGTGACAATTGCTGAAACTGTGACAGCAGAAATGCAGCTATTGTCTGCCATTTCGCAGTCCCTGTCACAGCCTTCAGGCCAGCAAGGTCCAGCTCACACCTTCAGGGGGCACTACTATGTCCTTTGTCATTTAATCGAATGCATTTTTTATTTGTCTTTACTACTCCTTAGAAATAAGGAGAGCATTTTTATGCAGATAAATGTGTCATGAACTTCCATGCAGATGCTGCATTAGTCCTTTCTTATCTGCTCATTATTTCATGTAGCCTTATGAGACAGAAATTCCCGTACAATTAAATATGCTGCCAATTAATCTGGAAGTGCACTTTTCCGTTTCAAAAACAAAAAGCAAGTCAACATCCTAAATGATAGAAAAGTGTCCAGCTCCTTTTGTAAACACATACCTTAACCTTTCTTTTCTTTGATCTCCTTTTAATCCAGTCTGGGTGCAAACCCCTAAATGACCAATTGCTGTCTGCTGTCTGATGTGGGTGTTACCATGCTTTTGGAGACTCTGAGACTCACCTCATTTAATTCTCAGCACTGCAGCGTGCCGCAGTCAGGGCAGCTATTTCGTGGTTATATTACTCCTAGATTTTGGAGGGAAATTTTAGGAGAAAGAAACTTTTACTAAGCCCCTCACTCTACCTTCCAAGGAGCCAGAATGAAGACCCAGCAGTTTCCCACATACCTCACACATCGGAAGAGCAAAAGAAGTAACCAAATGTAAAACATACCGTGTTTCCAACTCCTTACTCTTTCTCTGAAAGTGGCACCAAAAAACAATTTGTGAAAAAATATTTCTAAGATTATACTTAAGTACTTTATATCCATCACATTTTTGAAAAAAAATAGTAATTCCTTTTTCAAATATTTAATTCCAACACATCCATGTGGAGGTAAAGGTTAAGTAATCTGCCCCGTTCATCTAGTAAGGTAGTGGATAAATTAAGATTAAACCTCAAACCTGAGGGTTTTTAACTCTTTTCTGAGGCCATTTATGTTTGCAATCCCAGCAAGCTCTTTTGGGTGCTACACATACATAATTCCAAGCAACTGACAAGTTGAAAAGAAAATATAATTATCATCGTTCTGCAAAGAAGGAAAGGTAAGCCCCAGGGAGATAAGGAAACTGCCCAAGAGACCACAGTGTTTAAGTGGCAGAAGGAGGATTGGAACCCAGGCATGGCTGCCTCCAAAGAACGTGATTATTCAGCATATCATGAGACTTTCCTTTCTATGGAATTTATTTGAGAAGCAACTCAAGGTTCCTTAGGCCAATTCAAATTGCTGTACAAAATCCTCGGGCAGCCTCTCAATCTTAGAGATATCAAGTTACTCCAGGTTACCTTCAGGTAAACCAGGACAGGCAGCATCCAATACTAACAATACTAACCAGAGTGATATAGCTGGGCTGTGTCTCCACCCAAATTTCATCTTGAATCGTAGCTACCATATTCGCACATGTTGTGGAAGTAACACAGTGAGAGATAACTGAATCACTGGGGCAGAGTTTCCACCATACTGTTCTTACTGGTAGTAGTGAATAAGTCTCACGAGATCTGATAGTTTTATAAGGGGTTTACCCTTCACTTGGCTCTCATTTTCTCTTGTCTGCCGCCATGTAAGACATGCCTTTCGTCTCCCGCCATGATTGTGAAGCCTCCCAGCCAAGTGAAACGGTGAGTCCATTAAAATTCTTTTTCTTTATAAATTACCCAGTTTCAGGTATGTCTTTAACAGCAGCATTAAAACGGACAAATACATACACACAGGTAGCAGAAAACACTCTAGTGTCCATTTTTGCTCCGTGATGCTGATGCCATAAAGAGACTGAGAGGCAAGAAATACAGTGTTGTGATTTCCTTTAACACTCCAAGAACATAAATCCCAAAGGGCACCATCTAATAAGACTTTAACTGAAATAGAGTGATATTATCAATATTATCAGTGACCATTCACTGTTGCCTACTGAGAGCTTTCCATGCATTATATGCTATTAATTCTCACAAAGCATATTATTATCCTGTTTAATGGATGAGTAAACTGAGACTTAGCCAAATTCAGCAAGTTGCCCAAATGTACCAAGCTCAAGCAAGGAGCTGAGCCCAGGATCTCAACCTCCAAAGCTCTTTTTTACTGCACTGCTTCCCAACAAGATTTTTGTTCACACAGCTTTCTGTGTTTATTTATTTTGGGGAAGAAGGGACAGAAGAAAGTCCCAGGAGGTATTAAGGAATCTGTCCTTGACTCAAGGGAATAACAGGTGGAAAAGTATACAGAAGAATATTTTTCAAAGTATCAACCACAGGAGAAAAATATCAAAAATATCCCAAGATGACTCTTTTATCTTGGCAGCTTATTTTAAATGACAAAGACATTTCCAACTTTGAGAGAAGATTGGGGGGGAAAAATGAGACCAGTATACATGCAGTAAACAGACTGCAGAGGTCTAGAAAAATAAATAAAAGCAATCTCTGTCAAGCCTCCCCCTTCTTAAAATAATAACTCCATCAGCTTGCCTTCAATATAGAAGAAACTTCCTCAAAGACAAGTCATTGGTTTTTGAAAACCACATGTTGAGCAGTCCCTTGTACCATGCAGTATAAACCCAGACACAACATTTTCTGGAGGTGAAACATATTAAGACTCAAGAATCCCTCCAAGTACTAAATATATATATAATATTACCAATCATCCTGAGATAATTTTTGTCCTTAACACTAAAATGCTAATCCTTGATGTGGCAGGTGTTCAGAGGGCACAGGATCATAGCAATACGAGACCATTCTGGACCAAACACAAAGAAATTCGCCTGGAAGATAAGCAATTTTAAGGTCACAGTAAGGAAACATCTAAGAGTCTAGGGATTATAAATAGTACAGGAGTGGAAATGCCAAGTCATGAAAGATGAAAGGAAATAATAAAACGTTTGTGATTTCAGGAAATTTGACTTTGAGGAAACGTGCCACGCCCTAAGGAATTCACTAATAAAAAAATCCACTGCTGAAAAGCAGGCATTACTTGTTGGTACAACTGAAACCAAAGAGCTTCTGACTTTGTGGGACACAATTTTAAGAAGTTCTGACATCTTCTCTGTAGAAATGACTAAGGATAGCTTTTAAAAGAACAAAAATTTATTTTTATTTTCAGTTTCTCTTTTCTTTTCAGCGACAGTCTTGCTCTGTCCCCTAGGTTGGTGTAAAGTGGCATGATCACAGCTCACTGCAACGTCAAACTCCTGGGATCAAGTGATCCTCCAGTCTTTGCCTTCCAAGCAGCTAGGACTACTTGGCCTGACTAATTTTTTAATTTTTTATATTTTAATTTTTTATGGAGACAGAGTCTCACTATAAGAACAAGATTTTAATGTTTCAGTCTTGAAGACAGACAAGAAAATAATTACATGAAACCAGGGGAAAAAATAAGGATGGGGATTTGTTTTTAAAGAACATCAGGAAAAGATGGGAGCATTGAGAATGAAAAAGAAGACTAAATAAGGTACCAAACAAACTAGTTTAAATTTTAGACAAAAATTAAAATGTGAAGATTGAGCTGTGTACATGAGTCTTCTCTGTTCCCACTCATAGGAAAACTAGCAATTCCTCATCTTCTAAGATCTTCCCCTAATTACAAATCTTATCTGAAAGATTTTTTTCTCATTTGCCTACACTTTTCTTTCTAAATTTGACTCTATTTTCCTTCCTCTGGCTACATTTGGAATCTACTATTTCAACTTTTAAACAGTTTGTATGCAAGATGCTGTTTTATGTAAAGAAGGGAAAAGACTGACAAATCTAAACCGAACAGGGAAGAATTATAAATATTTTGCTTCACTATTGCAGCTTTCTCCATATGCCTCAAATGAACATTTCCAATCAAGCTCCACTTCTGCAGAAAGCTTAACAACAAAATATATCTTTATTTGTATGTAACATGTGTAAATGTAATTAGCTTTTTTAAAAGAAACAACTGAAATATGATGTTTATGGAAAGAAACTGAATTCTTTTTTTTTTTTGCAAATGAAATCTTCTGAAACTGCAAGGGATATTGACAGACTGATGGCTGGGTCTGTTGCCAGAAGCTGGTTAGGAAGCTGGTATGAAGGTCACTAATTTCATTCTGTTTTATTTCAGTGGGACCTTGAAACAAAGAACACAGCCTTAAATAGACAGTGAGGAGGGATGGATTATTAAACTAGTGCTTTACCATCAGTTTTGTGTGGTTTTTTAAAAATAGAAGACAGTATTTTACCAAAACATATGTTTTAAATTTTATCGTAAAAGTCAAATGGCTAAGAACAAGATAAGGAAATCACATTTGTAGCAGTGACTGATTTTTATTTTTGCAATGTTTCCTGCATTTTCCTTTCTATTTCCCAAAATGATTATAATTTGTAGCAAATCAGCTAATGATTTTTGACCTGAATGTTTGGGTTGTGTAGGGGGTACTCTTTGGGAAATTTCTGTACTTTCTCCACTGACTTCAATAGCCTCTCTCAGATACTGTCTTTTGTCAACTTCATTTTTCTCATTAATTAACAATGGAATCACACTCAGGCAATCCATTTCTCTACAACGGTTACTTGTAAGTGATTTTTTAATAAGATTAACTTGTTTAGAGAAGGGAAAGAGTATTACACATGGTATAAATGACAGCAAAAATATTTGTATTGTTTTTGTCTTTTATTAGAGTAAATAACTCCGAGTAAACTCATAAATGGCCTGAGTTGTGTGATGTGCATGAAATTCCTCCACACAGTAGAATTACAGTTTAAAGAGATGTCATTAAAATCTAAATACATAACCCTAGAACTTATACTTAGTTTTTCTTTAAAAAACATTGCTTTTTTAAACTGAGAATTTATTTTAAAACATACATTATCCTGCTGATACACACACACACACACACACACACACACACACGCACACAGGTGGACTGAGAGGATACAACTAGTAAATAGCACAAAAGGAAATTAACTGAAAACTAAATTAGTCAAAAAAATCAGAAGTCCTAAAGTGTTCTAGTGAATAAACACAAATCCAAAAGATAAATCAAGAAAGAGGCATAAATATAAAACAGGACCTCCAAAGCCCCATTAATCTCAAGCTGCCATAGGTTCCCTGTTACCTGAGTTGCCACCAGGCCTGGGCAGTGATGAGAACCGCCCATAATACCAAGGCCAAACCCAACCTTTCAGAGACAGCATGGCCAACTCACACTCTAAACCTACAATCCACTGAGGGCCTGTCTTCCCCGGAAGAGAAAAGAGAGTGCCTACGTTTCCTCTTGGTCTACAAAACTGTTCTCCATTAAACAACTACTTTCAAATCTGCCAGTAAGAGGACAGCATTACCTGGTCCTGTGGACTGAATGTTTCTCCTCCCAAAATTCATATGTTGAAACTCTAATCCCCATCGTCATGGTATTTTGAGGTGGCGTCTTCAGCAGGTAATTAGGTAACAAAGGTAATTCCTCAGGATGGGAGTGGTGCTTTTTTTTTTTTTTAACAGAGTCGCGCTCTGTTGCCCAGGCTGGAGTACAGTGGCACTGTCTCAGCTCACTGCAACCTCCACCTTCCAGGTGATTCTCCTGCCTCAGCCTCCCAAGTAGCTGGGATTGCAAGTACGTGCCACCACACCCAACTGATTTTTGTAATTTTAGTAGAGACAGGGTTTCACCATGTTGGCCAGGCTGGTCTCAAACTCCTGACCTCAGGTGATCCACTTACCTTGGCCTCCCAAAGTGCTGGGATTACACTACACCCGGCCTGCAGTAGTGCTCTTAAAAGAGGATAACTTCTACATGTCCTCTCTCTCTCTCTCTCTCTCAGCACCGCCCCCCCCACCACCTCTCTTTCTCTCTGCTATGTGAGGCACAGCAAGAAGATAGCTGTCCGCAAGCCAGGAAGGGAGTCCTCACCAAAATTCAACCATGCTGGCACTCTGATCTCAGTTTCAGCCTCTAGAACTGTGAGAAATAAATGTTAGTTGCCTATGGTACTCAGTTGATAGTACTCTTTTACAGCACATTAAACTAAGATGTTTGGTTTCACACACCAGTGATGGGTTAATTTTTCACGTATCTACAGTATCCCCTACTACCAGCACTTTTTCAAATATTAGCTGAAAACTCCCTCCTTGCAGCTGCCAGACCTATAGGACTTCTGGTGTTCATGGGACTGAAGGCTGAGAATCACAGCTTCCCTTGTTCCTCACTAGGCTCAAGGCTGGGCTCACTCCACGTTGTCCCAAGACTGCAATTGCAATTGCTGTACCTTGCAGCAATTCCTCTGACATAACTCTGCCTTCCTGCTGTGTAGCTAGCAGAACTGAACAGTTCCTGGCACTACTCTTGCCACATAACCGGGCTGGGTCCATCTCTGTAGTATTTTCTTTTTATGCTGATCCCTGTAAAATCTTACACACTTGCAGCTCCTTCTTTGTCCCCTCTTCTAATGACTCACTTCACAATGCCAGGATTTTTACTAGCCCAGACTGGGGGCCTGAGGAGGGCTGTTTCACTGCCTTGGAGGCAGCAGCAGTGAGAACAGCACAGCATGGCCTGCATGTGCAAGTTCTACCATCTTACTTCTTCTGGCTCTTAAACTCTTAAGGTATGATATTTACCAACCTTAAGGACAAGCACCTGTGATGCCAGCACTTTGGGAGGCTGAGGCACGCAGATTGCTTGAGCGCAGGAGTTTGAGACCAACCTGGGCAACATGGCAAAACTCCATCTCTACAAAAAAATTATCCAGGCGTGGTGGGTGGTACACACCTGTAGTCCCAGCTACTAGGAAGGCTGAGGTTGGAAAATCATCTGAGCATGGGTGGTCAAGGCCACAGTGAGCCATGATCACACCACTGTGCTTCAGCCTGGGTGACGGAGTCAGAGCCTGTCTCAAAAAATAATAATAAATAAATAAATCAATAAGGCTACCTTCCCCCATGGTATCTGTGGAGTAGCAGGTCCCTTAGGCTTTCTCCTGCAGGCCCCTAAGCTTTTCTTGCTCTTGAAATACATTTTTATATGAGCATCCGTTACTAACTTCCAGAGCACCCCATTACCAACTTCCCTGCTCATCTAATCTAAGATCACAGGCACATTCTGTAGGCCTCACAGCTCTGGGGTACCCAAAATAATTTCTCTTCTTGTTTTCTTCTGGTAACCACTAGCTATCAGATTGCATGTTTTTACATAAGAATTTTAATCAATCATCTAAAATGTCCTTGCTGACAAAAAAAAAAAAAAAAGTCCCTACCATAGGGGGAAAAAAATCATTAAAAATTTTAAAGGACCCCAGTGCTTTTACAACACAGTTATATAACAGTTTATAACCTCTTTGGAAATTACACATCACACACACACACACACACACAGAGAACCATAACAATGCCAGTGACTAGAATCTATAATCAGCATTGATAATCTCTTAAACTATTTATCTGTTGTATATTAAATTCATGAAAGAATATTACAGAGGCACTGCATCTCATGATTTTAACATAGGCATTCGCTTACCTATCTTGCTTTTCAGAATTTCTGATTAAATGCTTTAATTTAAATGGAAAATAATATTTAATGTAATATCCAACCTAAAGTGTCCCTGAAGCTTCAATTGCAAACAATCATAATAAAGAATGTTCTTGTTTAATCTACAAAATAAGTACATTTGATTTTAATTACTTGGATAATGACCAAGCAAGTACATCAGGCACATCCCTTCCAAGAGATAATGAAAGACACAGAGGAGCAAACGATATTCCTGCGAACAGACCATCACATTCTGACTCTGAGGATGACTCCACTAATGAAAATCTGTCTTTGCAAATGACTCATCTTCTGAAGACTGTTCTGAAGATGTGGGAAATCAGAATGATGCATGCGAAAATGAAATTAATCAATATGAAGATGGGGAACAGCAGTCTATCACAGAAGGGCTGTTTGATAATAACGAAATTGAGGAAACAGTCAGTGGTATAGGAACAAATGAAAGCACAGGAAATGTCAATGATAATAATGAATAAGTAACTAATTCTTGAAATTCAAGAGGAAGAGTTAACAAACAAAGACAAATCATCATACAGACAAATGACAAAGACATAAAACTACATTTGCTTTTAACTGTATCGCAAGTTTCCTAGGATATTAAAACACTTATATGGTAGTAAATTTAACAGGAAGAGAGGTCTAAAATTTTCAGAACTTTATATCAACTGGGAAGCTACAAGAGTGTCCAGTTTGGCTAAAGCAACGGAGCATAAGAGGCAGCAGTAGGAGATAAGACTAGAAAGTTCTAGTGGATTTCCAGGAGGTATTTATAATGTCAGTATGAATCCTCTTCTTTAATTGACCTTGCTTGTTTTTAGATCACATTTGTTCCAAACCCCAGTCCTACCCTAGTCCACTTTAGCTTGTCATAACAGTATGAGAGTTCTCAGTCACTCTGTCTTCAGCTTCAGTTCTACATGCAGTCTTTAAAAATGTAGATTTTCAAAATCTACATTGCATGGTGTTTATCAATTTTATTTCCCTTATAAGTTCTATTATTTGTAATACCAATGGCAAATTCACACATCCATGTAATGATACCTGGAGGAGCTACAGTTTCCCTGCACATCTGAAAGGCAGATGCCTTTGGATCTGTTTTGAATGCTATCTAGAAGATTCTTAGATACTGTGTAAATAATCTGTTCTCTATGCCATAAATATTCCCCTTTCTCAGTACAAAATTCTCCACTTCAAAAGAATCATTTGAAACCAAGGCTGTTTAGCCTAGTAAGCTATGATTTAACTCAGTCATGCCCTCTAAATCTTAGGTACACTGGCCAACGGTTGCTATTTGCTCATACTCTCACAATCGTATATAGCATAGACCTTAGTATTTTGTCTGTTTTGTTTTTGCTTTTTTCTACAAACCAAGCACATTACATTTGGATGTCATTTCTTCTTGTCCTGTGACTTACTTCCTCAGGCTAGACCTCACTCAACCTAAATCCCAGCATTTAATAAGTAACCAGTGTAAAAAAGTTAAAATTACGGTGGATCACAAGCAACATAGGAACTGGAATGAAGAGGAGAGAAAAGCAGCAGATAACTACATTATTGTGTACAAATATGACTTTAATTCAATTATTTTGGAGGGGACATTTAAATTAAGAACTGAAGCACTGCAATTGGATTTGGCATTTATATCATTTGTTAGATTTCCCAGGTCATTTCTGCGAAGTTGTAAAAGCATAAACCAGGCAGCAGTGTGTCCAAGTATGAATGAAAAGTGAAGGAGTAGTGATAGGAAGTATGGCCAACTCTTTCAAGACATTTCAAAACACAGTAAAAGAGATAGCTAAAGCTGTGATTAGAAGATCAAGTGAGGACTTTTTGCAGAATGGGAAATCATTGAGAGCAGATATAAGCTGATGAGAAGAAGCAAACAGATAGAGAAATACCAAAGATACAAGGGAATGGTGAGCCAGATGATGGAACACTTCCTCTGTACCAGTCCCTGGAAAGGGTACTGGCTATTTAAGATGAATAAGACCTTACTTGCCTTTAAGAAACTCAGGGGCTAAGAGTCGAGAAAGATGACATCTGTACAAAGTGTTACAAGGTCATGGAGGGCATTAGGACTGCCAAGAAAGGTCCAAAAAGCTTCACAAAGGACATTAGACTGGTATAGGAAAAAGTAAGTAAAAATTGCAGGCAAAGAAAATAGGAAGTGAAGGGTACAGTGGTGTGCATGGATATAATATTTGGGGAATGTATTTAATAGAAACTAATCTATGTGGGTGAATACTGAAAAAATTTGACTGAAAAGATACATTGGGGTCAGATAGTAAAACATTTTTGTATGTTATTTTAAAGAGTTTGAAATCGATCTTACATTCATTTATTCTTGAAACATTTTGAAAAGGGGTACTTTCATGTTTCATTTTATTTGGCTTTGTGTAGTTTTAGTGCTCACTGTGATCATGCAGTATTTATGTAATAAAATAGTTAAAAGAAAGATAAAATTAAAAGCATCTATCAAATGTCTACCCTTTTCCGGGCATTGGGCAAAATATACAAACAAAATGAAATCTTTACCTTCCAGAAAGAAACAACGTGAAAGATAAAATAGTCAGACAGGACCAAGTGACTTGCTTTGGCCAATGAACTGTAAGTGGACACGACACGTGACATGTGCCCATGTGGAAACATTTAATTGCTGCTGTTTCATTGTCCAGTCTACACTTTCCTTGCCCAACATGAGAGAGGGCTGGGTGTGATGACCCATGCCTATAATCCCAGCACTTTTGGAGGCCGAGGCGGGTGGCTCACCTGAGATCAGGTGTTCAAGATCAGCCTGGCCAACACAGTGAAATCCAATCTCTACTAAAAATACAAAAAATTAGCTGGCGTGGTGGCGTGCACCTGTAATCCCAGCTACACAGGAGGCTGAGATAGGAGAATAGCTTGAACTTGGGAGGAGGAGGTTGCAGTGAGCCAAGATCATGCCACTGTACTCCAGCCTGCTCCAGCCTGAGAGACAGAGCAAGACTGTTTCAAAATATATATATATATTTTTTGAGATATATATATATCTCTAAAACATTTTGAGATTATAATGTTTTTATGTTTTATATATATATATCTCAAAAAAATGTTATATCTAAAACATTTTTGATATATATATATAAAACATCAAATATATATATATATTATTTTTTGAGATATATATATATATATATAAAACATCAAAGCAGCTTAGAATGTTAGATCAACACCGGTAGGATGGCACACTTTGTATAAGTGAGAAAGAAACTATAGTGGATAAAGCCACAGAGATTTGGGGTTTGTTACTGCAGCATAACAATCTATCCTGATGGATACACTGGGGCAATATTTAAGTCTCAGAAGTGCTTTGTCCGGTATTTTTGGCATGAAACTTGTTAAATGCTTCATTGTTTTTCTCCAGTCGTGCAGTACTCTGGATTTCTGGCAAACAAAAATTGGAAACCAGTGTTTTTTCAATACATAAATTCTCACTTAATTCATATAGAAGCTTTTTTTTTCAGACATGCAAGCTTATAAATATTGCCAGAATTGATATTATTGTGAATATCTACCACTTTAACACCAACGCAAGCCTAACCTTCCCTCTAACCTTACTCCTCACAGCTCTCATCATAGACCTTGTGCTCCAGGAAACTGAACAACTAGATTTTTCCTCATACAATTCCTTCCTCTATTTGTTAATTTATACTAGTTCTTTTCCCTATGATGCCTTTTACCTACCATCATCTAATATCCAAAGCCAGTAAATGATTTTTTTCATAAAGTATTTCATTGCTCCTTTAACACACACACACACACACACACACACACACACACACACACACACACACATTTCCCACATGTAAAATTTCCCACATGTAAAGGAAAGGGGAAGGAATGAAATTTCATCCAATACCTCACTATGTACCTGGCACTATGTGTGGTATTTGATGTTTGTCGTTGAACTCCTTGATCACTTTATCTGTTTCTTTTGTAGTCTTTAAAACTCTATACCTAAATATGTTATATGTATTTTTGTACCTTAATCACTTTTAAGAATAAGATTAATGTCATTTATAGATTCCAGCCTGAGAGCTGGCATATCATAGACTCTCAATAGCTCTTTTTAAATGAATGAAAACCTCCAAATATCTTTTTTAAAGGTCTTCTATATATATTTACATGTAAACTGGCTCTGAAAGGGAAAAAATCTGATTAGAAATTAATATAATCCTTTGCCTCTGCTATGATGCTTGATTTCCTGGGTTTCAAACTTATTCCAATGCCAGGCTGAAGGACTGATTTAAAACCCTATTGCCCAAAAAGAAGCAGAGGGAGCTGGACCCAATAGCCGAGGTGACCTTCCTTGTAAAGACCTTTAGAGATTTTATCTATTACACATATCTCACAAACATGATTACTTAACTATCATAAAGTAATACACGCTGTACCAATGACCAATCAGAAGACATGGGTAAAATTGTGGGAGGAAGCCCAGAGAAACAGTCAAACAGCTTTAGGCTTCACAGGACACTAATTAATCATTTTGGCTAGAAAGCCCCTCTCCCCATGGAGCATAATGTCTTCCAAGGAAGGTTTGGATGAAACATTTCACCAGATGGATATCCAGTACCTACATTAAGACTCTGCCACCCACACCCTTATGTATTCATTTATTTCTCCATAAATATTTGAGAGTGTGTTGAGGTAGCAGAGACTGTACTAACAATGGACTAAAGAACATGTTGTATGACACTTCGCCAGCAATTGTCATAGCTGAGTATAAACGAAAATGAAGGCTCCTAATTAAAGTTATGTCATCAAATAAATATCAAGCAATTCAGAGTGATTTAGATTTCACTTTTACTCTTTTTGACCTATGAACTAGGGTGGCAGGATGACACTGGCACGCTAATCCTGCAAAAACTCAGGGCCTGTTTTGCATTGAGTTACTCACATTTAAAGGAATAGACATTGCTTGATCTCAAACCACATGGCCAAAAAAAATCTTCATAGTACACATTGCCTTTAGTCATTGTAGTGTAGTTAAATTGTAAGTTATTTGTACAAATGTCCAATGTGAAAAACAAACAAAAAAAAGATAAAAAATTGTAAGTTATATGGTAAGTATTGCCATTTTATAGGCACCTACATGACAGGTATTATTTTCCCATTGTAGAGATGAGGAAAGTGAGGCTTAGAGAAGTTAAGTTACCCAGTTATTTGTTTTTCAGTGGGCAGAATTAATATTCAAATTCAGGTCTTCTATATCAAGAGCCCAGGCTCCTTCCAGAACTACATTTAAGCTTATAGCACAATGCTTCATCATAAGCTTTGTTTAGAAGTTACGTACTTACATAATATTCAAGAAACAGGTTAGACTTATAAAGAAGACACACATTTTTTAAAAAAGATTTCAAAAACTTAACCTTCTACTAAGAACATACTGTGATAAAGGAACTCAGGCACAAAATATTAGGTTTTTTAACCTAAAAAATTAATAAATACCAGCTTTGTTTTCAAGTCTTTATAGCAAAGGTTAAAATAAATGTTGATAAATTAAGACTATTAACACAGACCGGTAATAGCCTAGATAGCAATTTAGTGACATTACCATCTTACACTTTAATGAAATAAAAACTTGAATTGATTGCATAAGGAAAGGCTCTCTTGTTTATTTCAGTCTTAATATTATGGTTGATAATTCCACCAGCAGTCCTGATGAAAATATACCTGATATAACAGCACCACAGGAAACTAATGATTGTCATGAATCTGCTTGTCACTGAAGTACAAAGATACAGACTCATCAATCTTTTAAAAATTACTAAAAGCAAACAAGTGATCATGACAAACAAATTATTATGTTATCATGTTTCTGTGTCTTCTACTTCATTTTTATCATCTTATTTCCTGGGGGAAAGTGATCAAAATATCTTTTAAATATTTGTATTTAATTTTAACCTTTACTATCTTGACTCCACAGAAGCTTTTAAAGACTAAATTTCAGACAACTTTTGTCTAATTGTCACTGTGAGACGGCTCTTTAATCTTTTCTTTTTCCTCTTCATCCAAAGATAATCAGTAGTCACCTGATAAATAATACCAGTATTCATTTCTTAATACAATGTTTTACCTATTTCTAGTACGCCTATGCATACTGAAAAGTATGCATAGACAACCACGTTTCTTAAAATATGTTTTGTTTTTAAAGTGTGTCTAAAACTCAAGATATATTTTATTATTTATTACTTTAAGTTGGTATTCCATAAATGAAATAAAAGTTTAATAAATTACTCAGAAAGTTCCATTGTTCCCACCACCTGTGAAGAAAACAAAACTAAGTAAAATCAGCCCAAAACACCTTACTGAAAGATAGTTGCAGGCATTTAGCTAACTGCCCCCTTATAAACTTTTCTTTTTTATTAATGCATAATCCAAATATGACCAATTTGTCATGAGCAGAAACTAAATCTACGCATGTTGAGTTCAGATGAATAGGAGCGGCAGGTCATCAAGCTACTGTTAAATGAAAATCGGATTTTTTTATTATTTGATTACAATATTTATCTTTGTTTTTATAGAATTCAACATTTTCATAATCTTAGACATAATCATGGTTTCCTATAATTACTCATGGGATAGAAAGCATTGAAATATACAGAGTCTTCTCTAGTTAGTTCAGCCTCAATCACACTGTAACTAACAAGACTTCATAAGTAGGGTTACATAAAACATAGCATGACAGCAGTCATGAGTACAGATTTGGGGGTAGGGAACATAGACTCCTCCCAATATGATATGGCATTTTAACATTTGACTTCTAGTGTCAAATAAACTTAGGTTTGAATTCCAGTCATGCTAGTGAATAGCCAGGTATCGTTGATTAGGTCACTTAACCTCTTTACAGCTCGGCTTCCTGGTCTCTACAATGGGAATAATAAGAGCATCAATATCAAAGTCCTGTTGTGAAGATTAAAGGAGATAAGAAGTGCAAGTGATTCATCCAGAGACTGGCATATATGAAGCACTCAATACATATTAGCACTCTTGTTCCTAAAGACACAACCATGTGTGTGGATATGGATACACTAAGAATTTCTTTTTTTTTTTTTTCTTTGAGATAGGGTCTCACTCTGTCATCCAGGCTAGAGTGCAGTGGTACAGTCTTGGCTCACTGCAGCCTCTGCCTCCCAGGTTCAAGCAATTCTCCTGCCTCAGCCTCCCAAGTAGGTGAGATTGCAGGTGCCCACCGCCATGCCCAGTTAATTTTTGTATTTTTAGTAGAGACGGGTTTTCACCATGTTGGCCAGGCTGGTCTCGAACTCCTGACCTCAAGGGATCCATCCACCTCAGTCTCCCACTGATTCTCAATCTGAGGGCTGTGAGACCCTGGTAGGCTATTTAGGTCTCACAAGAGAGTAAAAATTCCATATGCCCACCCCCTGGTATTGCTCTTTAAATAAATATTATGTCTTCCTATACAGGTACTATTTTTCAAATGTACATAGATGCTGCTTTCATTGATGATGTATACTAATCCCTCTCTTGACAACAAACTAGTCATGAATTCCTCAGAGTTTTAATTTTAGGAATGTGTCCTATTCATCTGAACTCAACATGCATAGATTTAGTTTCTGCTCCTGACAAATTGGCTATATCTGGATTACACATGAATAAAAAAAGAAAGGTTTACAATAAAGCAGTTAGTTAAATGCCTGCAACTATCTTTCAGTAAGATGTTTTCGTTTAATTTTGTTTAGTTTTGTTTTCTTCAGAGACATTAACTTTAGAGACACTAGAGTAATGCCTCTATAATCTTTCCCCAACTTTGCATTCACATTGGCGCTGCCCTGAACCAGACCCTCATGTCCAGCCTTCTTCTGACTGGTTCTCCAGACCTCAATATGGCTCAACTCTGGTGTGTTCCACATTGTCACTTGTTCATGATCTGTAGCCTCAGTTCCTCCTCTCAAAAATGAATTATAAATCTAGTTATTCACAAGATCACTGGGAGGATGTAATGAACGGATTGAGAAAGTATCTTATATAAAAATCTCTGAAAATATTAATTATTGTTATGAGCAATTCTGGTCTCAGCCAGGAATGATTTATTGATTCAACGAAAATGTATCAATGCTTATTAGGTATGTACAAAATGGTACGCAAAGTGCTAGTGACAAAAATATCAATGAAACACAGTCCCTATCCTTGAAGAAGCACAAAATCAGTGTAGTGGAAACCCTTTATAGTATCTGTCCAGCCCAGGCACTATTTTTCCCTGCCCTGAGAACTGTACCCCATTCACAGGCTGGTCCTGTACAGGCAGATAGGGATTATGTGACTCATTCCCCTTCACAAAGTGGCCTGGACTGGGATAGACATCTGAAATCTGATTGACCCACAAGCTGTGTTTTCTCTGAAAAATCTGAAACTGAGATTCTGAGACAGCCAGTTAGTCACTGTCAGTGGTTAGAACTATAACTCCTGTAAATTTTGAGCTGTCATGTGTCTTGGGACAGGGAAGCCAAGAAGCTTCTCAGCAGAAGAAGAAGAATCAATCTAACAAGAAAAAAGATACCTGGGTTTCTGGAGATTTTTTTATTACTTAGTTTGAGAAGCCCACCATGGTTTCAGTCATTTAAAACCAAAAGAACATTTTAAATATGCAATATTCATATAATTAATACCAATCCAATGCTACTATAATCAAGGCATATAGAACAAGCTTTGGAAGCCCAGAGATGACTGCCAACAACTGACTTTAGGATTGTTTTACAGAGGAGATGAGATTTGAGTTGCTACCCATTGCCATATCTTCTAGATTATCGGATCTGCCCACCAAAAGAGCCTTTCTCCAGCACCCATGCTTCGCTTATGCCCCACTGTATTAGTCTGTTTTCATACTGCTATAAAACACTGCCCAGGACTGGGTAATTTATAAAGGAAAGAGGTTTAATGGACTCACAGTTCAACATGGCTGGGGAGGCCTCAGGAAACTTACAATCGTAGCAGAAGACGAAGGGGAAGCAAAGCACCTTCTTCACAAGGTGGCAAGAAAGAGAAGTGTCAAACAAAGGGGGAAAACCCATTTTAAACCACCCGATCTTGTGAAAACTCACTATCATGAGAACAGCATGGGGAAAACTGCCCCTATGACTCAATTACCTCCACCTGGTCTCTCCCTTGACACATGGGGGATTACGGGGATTACAATTCAAGATGAAATTTGGGTGGGGACACAAAGTCTAACCATATCACCTACCCTCATGAAATGGATTAGTTCCAAGCCCTGGTTCTAGCATGCGTTGTCACAGTCTATTCAACTGGACCCTATCAACTTGAACTCCAATAGGCAACACTGTCAAAGCTTTTCAAGCAAGAGGACTAGGTCGCCAGTTCTATGTTTTAATTATTTGCCCAAGATCATACAGCCTTTAAGAGGTTTTGAGCACAAATATTCTGATTCCAAATATACTTTTCCTGCCATTCTGGGGTACCGCAGAGCTCCTGTGAGGAGGTCAGATGGCTATGGAGACACAGGCTGAAGAGTCTTGCTAAGCTCCATTGTCTACAGACTCAAGTCCAAACGCTTTGGCATGGTGTTTAAAATCCTCCACAATCTGGTTTCAATTGGCCATTCCCATCTATCTCCACACATGTCTACCATACCAGACTTTGGACAGCTTCTAAACTTGCCACACATTTTCATGTCTGCCTTCGTATTACTCTCTGACAGCATAGCCTTTAAGCTATTTTATTTATCTGCCAAGCCTTCTCCATCTACACACAGGCCTATTTCATTAGTCCCTACTCTGCTGACTTTGCACTTTAGTTATTCTTCTAAAATAGTAGTTAACCACAAGTTCTCATTCCTCGTTAGATGGTGAACCTGTGCCAAATAAGCATCTCTGCAGAATCACAGTCAAACAGATCTACCAGGAAACAGGTAAAAGCAGAGACAGCCTTAACAGAAAGAAAGTGGGTATGATCAGAGGTGTACCTAGAGACCATGCCAGCAGCAAAATATTTTTCCTGTTCAAGTAGCATAGTGCTTGAAATTAACTATTAGGGATTTATTTCTTTGGGTCTAGCATTACTTGGTCTTCAATTAATATGAAAATGTTTAAGTAACCTAAGTGTAAATTAATTTAGAGCACATTTCCTCTGTGACAAAGGAGCTAAGCCATAGATAGCAGGTGCATAAGAAATGAGATATAGAAAAGAGAGGAAAGGTCAGAGAAAGGTGACATCCAGATAGCAAAATAAAAACATATATTAGGCAGGACCTAAGACTCATGCATTTAATTAATTAGAAAAGCAGCAACAGACATCGTTATCATTGCTATCATGAGGATTTTGTTTCCTTCTCTCAAAGAATTTGCTGCAACTGAAGGCTGAAATGTCATTTCAATTGATTTTTAATACATGACAACTTACATTTCCTTTGCCGTCTTGCTATTGCAATTGAGAAGGCACTGGCAATAGCAGTAATAGATGAGAAAGTCCAATATACCCATTTTGTAAGAATAATTTGATAATGTAGTAGAAGTCGATTCAGTTTTTGGTCAGTTAGCACAAGCGACGCTAAATACCCATCACTTAGTTCCTCATGCTTACAAACAGCCTAAGTTTCTTTTTTATAGCAGCAACATGAAATGTGATAAAGCCTATGAGACCAAGGAGAGAAGAGCTCAACCCCATTTTTGCTTTGCCATTGACCCGGGATAAATATCAATCACGTTGTTTAATCTGCATGTAGGTTTCTTCATCTGCAAAATTGGGGTAATAATGCTGTTCCCCTTCAAACAGCAGAGAGTGAGAAATAGCTACTTCAGTGTTTTAATACATAGAAATTGACCAATTTTATGATAAATGAGGTAAGATACATTCTTGGTCACAAAAATGGCCTTATGATGAAAACTGTTTTATAAACAAATATGCATGATCTTTAATTTTCTAAAAGAAGGCATATCAAAAACAGTTTTAAAAGCAAATACTAAGGGCCGGGCGCGGTGGCTCACGCCTGTAATCCCAGCACTTTGGGAGGCCGAGGCGAGTGGATCACAAGGTCAAGAGATCGAGACTATCCTGGTTAACATGGTGAAACCCCGTCTCTACTAAAAATACAAAAAAAAAAATTAGCTGGGCATGGCGCGCGCCTGTAGTCCCAGCTACTCGGGAGGCTGAGGCAGGAGAATTGCTTGAATCTGGGCGGCGGAGGTTGCAGTGAGCCGAGGTCGCACTACTACACTCCAGCCTGGCGCCTGGTGATGGAGTGAGACTCTGTCTCAAAAAAAAAAAAAAAAAAACAGCAAATACTGGCAAGCCTCCAGCGTGCTAGCATCTGTGGTGACCTGTGCATTCCTAAACTGCTTGCCAGAACAGTGTTGAAATAGTTTGAGGGCTTGTCCTGTTCCATCTAGAGCAAGGTTATAGAAATTTCAGACAATTGCTTGAAAAAAATGGAAAAAAAAGAAAAGAAAAGCAAACACACTTCGTGACTTCACATATAAAATAAAGGTTTGTTTTCATTTTCCCTTTTCTTCCGGAATCAACGGTGGTTTTTTGTTTGGGTTTGATTTGTTTTCTTGAGTCTTTTCTTTTTTTGAGACAGGGTCTGGCTCCGTTGCCCAGACTGGAGTGCAGTGGCGCCATCATGGCTCACTGTAACCTGGAATTCCGGGGCTCAAGCAATCCTCCCACAGCAGCCTCCCAAGTAGCTGGGACTACAGGCATGCACCACCATGCTCAGCTAATTTTTTTTTTTTTTAATGGAGACAGGGTCTTGCTTGTTGCCCAGGCTGGCCCTGAACTCCTGGTCTCAAGCAATCTTCCCATCTCAGCCTCAGTTTCAGGTTTTAACGGTTGCAATTAACAGTATACCAGTAGTAAATTTTTTTCTAGGAATATAAAGATCTGATCTCATTACAGCAACAATAATTATATCAGAAAACAAAACATGTACTTCTCCCACATGATTTCATTTAATTCACAGAGTTAGTTTTACAGGTAAGGAAATAGGGATTTAAAGAGTTGAAATAACTTGGTCATAGTCACACAGTCAGTGGAATCACAAAACTCAAAGCTACACTAAAGCCTTGCTATGTCCAGCTTGGCCACAGTGTTCCTGTCATTGGTGGGCTTTCCTTCTGGTCTAGGCCGTTAGAGAACACTTACATCTCAGCTACACTCATCATAGCAGCTAAGATGTAGGCACCAGAGTACATAATACCAGACCAACCTGCCTTCCACATCATGTTTTGTGGTGTTCAATTCCTAAGCTGACTATTGGGTCATATTATGAGCATTTTCCTCCAGAATCTATAGTTCTTCATTTTCAGGCACTATTCTTTTGGTATCTATTTCCAGACTTTGTATTGTAAAAGAATACCCACTGCTGGCTGTGTGCAAAGGGAGTTGTAAAATATATGATTACAGGTCTGAATATCAAACAAACTCCATGTAAAATACACTTTAAAGGAAAATATGCACATATTAACCACCTATACAGAATTACAACCTTCTTCTCTTTTACAATGTTGGCTATTATAATTGACCAGCTATATTGCAACAGTTTAAATGCTGTAACATTCCAAGAACAATTCCTTTTCTCTATTAGGTCCCTCTAATTTTTTGTTTCTGTGAGCATATTCCATGCCAGTTAACAACTATACTCTCTGCATAATTCTAAAATATTGAACTGTATGCTAAATAAGTAAAATATTTTAAGATAATGTCTTGAGGGAATAGTATTTCATATTATAACTCAATATGCCCTAAGGTAATTATTCAGATATCAATATGCAAAATAGCAATATGCTATAGCACCCCATATTTCTTTCTATTTTGCTTATTTGTAGCAAGCAATAAATTTAAAGATACAAAAATAAAATAAAATAAAAATTTGCAGTTGATTTTATTAACAAGATTGTTTGCCTAGGGGAGAGAGAAATTTCACTTGGTCCTTTCCTAATTATTCATGTAAATTAAATTCTACAAGTGAAGAAAATTCATAAAAGTCATACTTACTCATCTGAGAGGCAGATATGGCATATGAATGGGGCCTATAACCTCAGAAGGTGAAATGTAGAAAATATCACAAGCAACTCCCACATTAAGTTAAGTGAACCAAAAAAAAGGGAGATGCTTGGTGTGAAGGAGACTTCAAGGATATCCTCCCTAATCGCCTCTTAATAGTCTCCAATCTCTGACACAGGAAACAAATCAAGAATTCACAGAACATGAAATTATTAGTCACTTATATTTGATATCAAATGTAAGTACTACTAGACACATTTAAAATTTTTAAAACCCTTTAAATACAATGTGTGAAAAGAAAGCACAAATTTTAATTTAAATTTTTAAGACACCTGTATGTGGCACATCTTAGAAAAAGTTAATTGCACCTTCTTGTGTGTTTTCTGAAATTCACACAGTTTTTTCCTCCTAAGCCTATGTTAGTTTGAAATTAAACAATAAACTGCTACAGACTTGCAGGCTAACACTCAATATTCAAAGTGAAATCAAATCATTCAACAAATACTTATTTAATCCCTTTGTGTGCAAGGCATTGTAGTAGAGAACACAATAGCATTTCTCATTTAGATATAAACAGTTTAATCAATCTATTTGCAAAGGACCTAACCATTAAATGGAAAGTATGTCCACTATTCATTAGAATCTCAGTTTGCATCTTTTCGGAATAAAGTTAAAAACTGTGTAGGAAGACTAAAGCAGAACTGGTGAGTAGTTGAATATAGAGAATGAAGATAGAGAAAACAAAGCCAAAGCCAGAGATAAACTAAAGGTAAAAACTGAGACAATGACAGAAATCAGGAGACAGCAACGAAACCAAGATGACAATTTAAGCATCATACATGTTGAACTCGTAACAGCAAGCTATCCCAGGACCGATATATGAGGGGTACCTGAAGGCATTTGACAAGAATTTTAGAGCTCTAAGACATTGTTTTAAAATAGATAGAAAGAAAGTACAGAAGTACTTACAGCTAAGAGATCACCATTGAATCTGACTGGAAGGACAGCACTGGTAGCTTTAAGAACAGATCATCCAAGAAGATATACAAATGTCCAATATACACATGAAAAGATGTTCATCAGTAATCAGTAGGGAAATCCAAATTAAAACCACAATGAGATGCCTCTTCATACTTATTAGGATAGTGATTAGAAATATATATACATACATCTGTATATATAAAATTTAAAAAACACACACACAGAAAATAACAAGGGTAACAGCAAGGATGTGGGCTAACTGGAACCCCATGCAATGCCGGTGGAAATGTAAAATGGTACATCTGCTGTGGAAAAGAGTTGGGTGGTGATTCCTCAAAAAGTTAAACGTACAGTTATCATATAATCCAGCAATTCCACTGCAAGGCTAAAACCCGAAAGAATTGAAAACACGTACTTGAAAGATATATGTACACCAATGTTCATGGCAGCATTATTCACAACAGCTGAAAGGTAGAAATAACCACTGACAGATAAATGGATAAATAAAAGGTGATGCATACAGAAAAATGGAGTGGAATTCTGATACATGTTACAACATGAATGAACTCTCCAGGTATTGTGCTTAGTAAAGAAAATAAGATACAAAATGGCAAATATTGTATAATTCTACTTATGTGAGTTATCTAAAATAGGCAAATCCATAGAGACAGAAAGAATAAAGGTTGACAGTTGTGGGGGAGAGTGGGAATGCTAACGATTGTTTAACGAGTACAGTTTCTGTTTGCTATGACAAAACATTTCTGGAAATGGATAATCATGGTTGCACAACACTGTAAATGTGCTTAATACCAAGAGAGCTGGTATAGAAGTTCCTAGGATTGCCCTCACATCTGGGAAAGAGGAATAATAATACTGCCCTTTATGGAATACATTCCAAGCATCAGGCGTCTTGCTGAAATCTTCATATACATAATTTTCAAATTGTAGGGGGTTGACAATTGTAGCAGATAGGTTCTAATATGGCCGCTCAATTATCCCCACCTTCTGAAACTCATGTTCTGGTGTGATTCTCCTCTGCTTGAGTGCAGAGCGTCTACCATACACCAAGCACTGCACGACGGAGGACGAACAGAGCAGCAGAGTTGTGAGACAAGAAACTAGACTACAGGGATCGTGGAGTGGATATATAAGAATGAACTGGGGTTCACACATGATATTCATTTGAGAAACTGGTATACTCATTGAACCTAACAGCAAAACGACAAATATTGCCCTCAAACACAGCAAACTATAAATCATAAACTTTGTGAATAGAAAATGAGCATGTCAGCTAAACACCCTGTCTGGACTTGGAGATACAGAGTTAATATCTGTGGTCTCTGCATTTAAGGGTTTACTGTCTATTGGAGAATCCTGATCCCGGGGCCAGTTTTATTTTGTCATTAATAATTAGCATTCATTGAGCACCTACAATACCCCAAGCCCAAGATGAGTCATTAGAGGTGATAGAGGTTACATATAACACAGATAGCGATCAACAAGGCAAGACTTCGGGAGAACAGTAAGGCTCCCAACTCCCTGCCCAATTGGTATGGTCTGAATGTGTCCCCCACAAAACAAATATGTTGAAATTTAATTGCCAATGTGATAGTATTATCAAGAGGTGGGGGCTTTAGGAGGTGATTAAGTCATGAGAGCAAAGCCCTCATGAACAGTATTTGTGTCCTTATAAAAGAGATGTTATGGAGCTGTTTGCCCCTTCTGCTAGTGAGGATGAAACAAAGCACCATCTACAAAGCGGAGAGCAGACCCTTACCAGACACCAAACCTGCCAGCACCTTGGTCTTGGACTTCCCAGCCTCTAGAACTGTGAGCAATAAATGTCTGTTGCTTATCAATTACCCTGCCTAAGGTATTTTCTTATAGTAGCCAAAATAGACTAAGACATCAAGCCTCCTCAAAAGGTAATAAAGCTCCCAAATTATTAAGGCTTTTAGACCACAATCGTAATAAAAACTAAAAATTCAGCTGGGCATGGTAGCTCACACCTGTAATCCCAGCAGTTTGGGAGGCTGAGGTGCGCAGATCACTTGAACCCAGGAGTTCAAAACCCACCTGGGGAACATGGAAAAATCCCATCTCTACAAAATACACAAAAATTAGCCAGGTGTGGCAGCATGCACCTGTAGTCCCAGCTACTTGAAAGGATAAGTTGGAAGGATTTTTGAGCCTGGAAGGTCAAGGCTGCAGTGAGCCACAATTGTGCCTCTGCACTCTAGCCTGGGTGACAGAATTTCACTTTGTCTCAATAAAATAGTAATAACAAATAATTTTAAAAATTCAGGCTGGATGCAGTTGCTCACACCAGTAATCCCAGCACTTTGGGAGGCTGAGGCAGGTGGATCACGAGGTCAAGAGATCGAGACCATCCTGCCCAACATGGTGAAACCCTGTCTCTACTAAAAATACAAAACTTAGCCGAGTGTGGTGGCAGGTGCCTGTAGCCCCAGCTACTCAGGAGGCTGAGGCAGGAGAATCGCTTGAACCTGGGAGGCGGAGGTTACAGTGAGCTGAGATCACACCACTGCACTCCAGCCTGGCAACACAGTGAGACTCTGTATCAAAAAAAAAAAAAAAAAAAAAAAAAAAATTCAACTCAAAGAAGTAGCACATTAATTCAAATTTCTCCTGAGTTACAAATGTCTGATATCAGGCTTCCTGAAAAAAAAAATTTAGAAGATTCAACTTTTTACTTATGCCCAAGGCTGGCAAAATGATTCAGCAATGTTTAAAGAATCTAAAAATTACATGGCCGTGAAAGTAGCTAAATTAACTATGCTAAATACTTTCTACATAATACTTCCTTTGATCCCTACAACAATCCTATGAGGTAGATATCTCAAATTTTCAAAATATCAACTTCAACACAATAATAAATAGACAGCTACTAAAACAACTATTTTTCTTTGAAGAGTATTCAGCAGTTTCATGGATCCGAAGGGAACCGTAATCTGAGCTCTCCTGTTCTGGTGTGCCAATAATTTCTTTTGTACTCTACAACGCACTTGTTTTCAAAAATCAAATGACTGATATTTTTAGAAAACCTTTTACTTTAGGCAAAAATGTAAGAGAATTATACTTGTTCTTTTTTCCTTTTTTGTATTATTTCTTGAGAATTTAGTGATAGATGCTGCCTCTTAAAATTTGTTTATTCATTCAGTAAATTGTTTCTAAATAATTATTATTTATTTGTTCAAGGAACTGTCATTTCCTGAGCATCTACTATATGCCAAGCACTGCATTTGATACTTGGTAAGAGGGAATTGAGGGAGAGAAGAAAAGGCAATAGGGACAAAAAGAAAAGGCCCAGTCTTTTCTCCCTTAAGGATTTACCAGTCTAGTAAGAAAAGTAGGTTTGTATAACTAGTTATAATACAATGTGACATGAGCTGGAGTACAGAAATGTAAGTGATTATGGGAGCCCAGGGATAAAGTAATTAACCATCTCTATGAGAAAGGCATATACTAGATATTGGGAGCTTCAAGGATGTAAAAGAATATGTCCTTGCTTTCCAAAGGCTTATAATTCTGAAATAAAATTAAATATATACACAAATAACTGTACTTCAAGTTGGTAGTTCTAAGCACCATTAGAGTCATAAACAAAATAGAAGTTCCTGGCATTGCCCTTGTGTTTGGAGAGGAGGAATAATAATATTGTCCTTCATGGAATACATTCCAAGCATCAGGCATCTTGCTGAAATCTTCATATCCATAATTTTCAAACTGTGGGGGTTTGACAATTGTAGCCAATAGTTTCTAATATAGCTGCTCAATTATCCCTACCTTCTGAAACTCATATTCTGCTGTGATTCTCCTCTGCTTGAGTGCAGGCAGTATCTGAGAATTTTTCTAGTCATTAGAACATGGCAGAAGTGGAACATATTTTCCTAATCATGACATGGAAGGTTGTGATATCGGTCTTGCTAGGAGAGACTTTCCACCTTGCTGGCTTTGAAGAACAAAGAGGCCACATGGTAAAGGAGCTGAGGGTAGCCTTTAGCCTCAAGCAAGCAAGAAACTGATGCCCTCCGTTCAACAAGGCAGAAGGAACTGAATTCTGCCAACAATCATGTGAACTTGGAGACAAATCCTCCCCCATCAAGCCTTGAAAGAGACCACGGCCCTAGCTGGCCCCTTGATTGTGGCTTTCAGAAGAGTTCCTGAAGCATAAAACTTAGCAAAGCCATGCTGGGACTCCTGACCCACAGAAGCTGTGACCTAATGGACATTTGTTGCTTTAAGCCATGAAGTTTGTGGTAACATTTCTATACAGCAATATACATTAATACAAATACTGTTATGCCCTTTTTCAAATGGAGAAACAAGTTTTGAGAGGTTAAGATCACAAAGAACCAGAAATCAAGCCCAAATCCATGCTGAGACAAACTCTATTATATTGCCTTAGAGAAACTTTATGAAAAGGCAGATATGTGCACTAACTCATAAAGTAGGTAGAGATGGGGGAGGCCATTTCTGGCTGATGGAATGTCTTAAGCAAAGGTCAGAGACAGGGCGTGTGTGCCATGTTTCACAATGAATATTCCCTTTACCAGAACAGAATACATCTATGTAACCATGTATTCCCCAGATTTCCCTAGCCTGTGGATGAAAAGGTGTTGCTTTATCAGTAATAATACAAATATCACTGACTCTTGTCTACATCTGCTGGACACTAAGCCTCCAGTTCACAGCCAAGTGTTTCTAGAACTATCAAGGGAGTGTCCTCTTACATTTTATCTGTGCTTATCTCTGAGAGCCACAGTGTCTTCTTAGCCACTGTTGGTACTCCACAGCAAGTGCTAAACAAAAGAAAAGAATGAACATAAAAAACAGGCTGAATATACCAAAACACAGAAAAAGTAAAAAGATCATTCAGATTTCAAGACTGGTGAGGAGGAAGACAGTCAAGAGGTGAAGCTAGATTGAAAGGAAAGGTTCCAGCAGGAAACTCACATAGAACCAGAAGCCAGTAATTGGAATCTAGAGCAAAGAGGTGAGAACTACTCCAGAGGGTTGATAGTTTTCTCAGTGGATGGGATCACCTAGTAAATGAGTTTAAAGAAGAGATGACTACAAACTACAAATAATGTGAGTCTACATATGCATATGTATATATGCATACACACACAAACACACACACATAAATACATAACCATAGGAAGATGAAAGAGAAAAAGATTTAGATTCCTGACACCTGCAATAAACAGGAGCGTATGGTTAACTCTTCAACCTCGCTTCCATCCCAGACGATTAATCGAGGCCACGTAGACTAATGAAATCCCCTGGAAACTAATATACATTTTGTATATTGACCCAATCGTATTGAAGGGAAGAGTTTATATTTCTAAGTAGGGAGAGGTTTTCTAGATAAGCCCAAAGCTACAAGCAGCAACAATTACCATTAGAAGCCACCTTGCAATCATGAGTGCAGCAGGTATAAGCAAAAAGCCAACTCAAGTGGGAAGGGAGAAAGTAAGAGTTTACGAGAAAGCAAAGTCACAGCTCTAACATGCTCTGCCTAGATTCTAGCCTCCTCTCGGCTTTTTCTTATATAAATGATACATTTTCTTATCATTTAAAACCATTTTCTGAAGACAAAATTTTTCTGATCAATAAAATTATGAATTAAAAGAATTCAAATATTGTAGACATGGCAAGTATAAGAAAATTGGCTTTCACCAGGTGGGTAGATTGTTTTCTGGTTCATCATTGTTTACCCCTGCTCCCCCTTACCTGAAAGAAGATTATATTTCCCATGCCTTGACATGTGACTACCCATACCTCTTGCAACAGAAATACACATCCTGCCTTGGATGTGAGTGGACAATAAAATGTCAGTGGATGGGGATATGTTGCAAATGAGTAGGTACTTTAAGAGGCATCATAAGATTTCCATGAGTTTCCTTATCCTTTCCATCTGCCACATCCGAAATTGGGACTGTCTATTACCTAAGTTCTGAATAAGAAGACAAATAGAGAGCCCAACAGAGCTAAGGAGAGAGAGTCATAGAAGTAGCACCCCCACCCACAACTGACAATACATCACATGTGTAAAAAATAGATACTCATTATTTTACGCTACTGATATTTTTCGGTGGTTTGTCACTGTAGCTAAGCTACCTAATGCACCAATAACAGACCCATAAGGCAGTCTTTCTAAATTGGTTATGCCAAAAGGCAGATCCCCAAGGGATTAAGAAATGATGAGATGAGGCCACACGCAGTGGTTCACGCCTGTAATCCCAGCAGCTTGTAAGGCCAAGGGAGGCAGATCACCTGAGGTCGGGAGTTCGAGACCAGCCTGACCAACATGGAGAAACCCTGTCTCAACTAAAAAAAAATTACAAAATTAGCCAGGTGTGGTGGTACATGCCTATAATCCCAGCTACTTGGGAGGCTGAGGCAGGAGAATTGCTTGAACCCAGGAGGCAGAGGTTGCAGTGAGCCTAGATCGCACCATTGCACTCTACCCTGGGCAACAAGAGTGAAAATCTGTCTCAAAAAAATAAATAAATAAATAAAAGAAATGATGGGGTGGAGAGGAGGGGGTACAGTTCCTCTTCCACTTAGAATGTAGAAAGCCCCAGAGCGTGTCATTCACTCTAACAAAGAGAAAACCTTCACTAACATACAGAAGTCATAACTTTCTGTAGGCCCATCAGAGAATCACAGGGCAATAAGGTAAACTAAATTCCAACCTCCTCCAATAAGAGACATGACCCACAAAAATTTGGCAGAGCAGGAGAGGAAGTGAGTAATAAGTAGGGGGTAGTAATGAGCTCCCCCAACTAACAATGGGAAGAGGAAAGCCAAGGCTCAGATGAGGAAAGCAACTGAAGCGAGCACCTACCTCACTGCTCTACCAAGTCGTTTCCTGATATAAACAAACTGTACTCAAGGGTCTTGAGAGAACTTGCAAATGGGATTTCCCAGCCATTGAGAGGAACCTTTGCGAACAGGTATCTCTCAAAAGAAGACATGCTAATTGTCAACAAGCATATGAAAAAATGCTTCACATCAGTAATCATCAGAGAAATGCAAATTAAAACCACATGAAGATATCATCTTATACCAGAGTGGCCGTTACTAAAAAAATCAAAAACCAATACATATCGGTATGGATGTGGAGAAAAGGAATTGCTTATCGACTGTTGGTGGGAATGTAAATTAGTAAAACCTCTATAGAAAACAGCATGGCAATTTCTCAAAAAAATGAAAATAAAACTACCATTCAACTTAGCAATCCCACTAGTGGGCATCTACCCAAAGGAAAAGAAATCATTATATCAAAAAGACACCTGAGCTCATATGTCTATTTCAGCACTATTCACAATAGCAAAGTTATGGAATCAACCTAAATGTCCACAGTGATTGACTGGATAAAGAAAATATGGTGCATATACACCCTGGAATACCGTGCATCCATAAAAAGAGTGAAATCATGTCTTTTGCAGCAACACGGATGGAACTGGAGGCCATTATCCTAAGAGAAATAACTCAAAAACAGAAAATTATATACTACACGTCCTCGTTTATAAGTAGGAGCTAGACAATAGCTACATATGAACATACAGATGGAAATAATAAACTGTGGGAACTCCAAAGGGAGGAGGGAAGAGGGAGGCTGAGGGTTGAAAAATTACTGTGGGTACAATGTTCACCCTTTGGGTATAGGCACACTGGATCCCAAATCTCACGATTATGCAATATATCCATGCAACAAATCTGAACATGTATTCCCTGAATCTAAAATTAAAGTTTAAAACAGAGAAGTCTAAAACAAAAGACAGTGTGACCCTTGAATAATCAGAGAGAATGGAAAAGAGAATGTTCAAGGATCAGAGATGCAGGTGCAAAATGGGGCGCAATTATCAAAAAGAGAGGTAAATTCTGCAAACACTACAACATGAAGCCTGACAACAAATCTAGGCAAGAAGCTACAGCAAGTGACCAAAGGGCTGTCTGAGAGTTCCTAGAACACAGTTTGAGTTAACCAAGAATATATAAGACTTACACCATTTCTTTCTTGAATAAGATATACTAGTAGGTCAGCAAAATCCATTGATATACGTGAACTTTAGCAAGGCATGTGACAAATTGTTTCCTGATATTCATATACACAAGATGGGTCTACATGAACTAGAATAAGTAGAGTATAAGAACTTCGAGAAACAGATATTATAGGAGTTTGAAAGAAAGAGTGGTTCCCATTATAAAAAGATTCCAGGGAAGCAACTGTGTAGGGGAGAGGCCAGTCAATTAGGGCAAGAAATTAGTGTAATCACTATCAGGGTAAGCTTAATAATAATAGCAATAATGTGTTTAGCACTTATTACATGCCAGTTCTGGCACTAAGAACTTTTTCATACATTAGCTTGTTTAATCTTCACCACAATCTTTTTAGGTAAATTTATTTTCCCTTTACAAACAAGGAAACTGAGGCTCAGAAAAGTCAAATAACCTGCCCCAAACAATACAGCTAGCAGGTGAAAGAACAGAGGTTATAAGTTGGATCTGAGCCAAGGATGTGCTATTAAATGTCATACTATCCTTGAGATAACGCTGGGCACGTATTCACAATAAGACAGAGTAGTGGCAGGCAATGTGGAGAAACCAATGTAGACCTGATCTGAAAAGGAAGAAGCCTAGAGAAACAGGCAGCAGTGGAAAGCCTCTTGTATAACAGGTAGAGGGGATGGATGATAAGACTGAGATGAGCGATGGAACAGGAGAGAAGTTGTAGGGACTTCTTAGCGTGAGACTAGACAGAGAGCAGAGTGCTTTGAATTGTGCTTAATAAGGCCGATTAAAAGAATGGTGTGACTTAATTTTCTTCTAACAAATACATTAGAAATTGCACCTCCAAGCCATGCACGGTGGCTCACATCTGTAATCCCACCACTTTGGGAGACCGAGGCAGGTGGATCACTAGAAGTCAGGGGTTCAAGACCAGCCCGGCCAACATGGTGAAACCCCGTCTCTACTGAAAATACAAAAAATTAGCCAGGCTTGGTGGCGCATGCCTGTAATGTCAGCTATGGGGAGGCTGAGGCAGGAGAATCATGTGAACCCAGGAGGTCAAGGTTGCAATGAGCTAAGATCATGCCATTGCACTACAGCCTGGATAACAAGATTGAAACTCCACCTCAAAAAAAAAAAAGATAAGGAAACTGCCCCTCCATGGAAAGTTGTCCCAGTCCAGTTGGTGCCCTCAGTATTGCTGCAGGAAATAAACAGACTGGTTGATAAAGACTCTTCCAAGGTTGGCAGCACGGACATTTCTGCTCCCTTTCCTTCGAGAACTTCATGACTCTTAACAACTCCCTGATTAAAACATTTGATGTTCCCCACAAATCTCAAATTTTCTTCATCAATCAAACAAAGCAAATATCATATAAAGGTTAACATTTTTCACTATGTACTCTATTAATCTTATTTCTTTCATTTATACCATTTAAACGGTGGTAATTTATTTATATAAACTTTAAACTGTGAAAGATACTGCTACGATGTGTTGTGAAACATCACAGTAGCCTAAGCACAGTATTTTTTTCCCAACTTAATGTACAGCGATATATGCTATTTAAATAACAAATCTGGAATTTGAGGAAGCAATTAAAGTTTATGAGAGTAAATAAGAAAAAGTTCAAAAGCAACAGAGCTTTTTAAGTTTCTGTGGCAAATACACACAGATATTAATATGGTCGAATAATCCAAAGATAGCGCTGTAAGTGAAGAGGTAATATTATATGCTTGTATACATTATAATGTGTGTGTGGTTTACAAATTTGGGGTTCAAACAGCGCAAAGGAAATGCTATTTTTATCTAAACCTATGGAAACAACAGTTGGTCACCTGCTGAGTCCAAAAAGAATCTAAAGTTTTCTGTCATTTATAAGCAGTCTCTTGACTTAAATATAAAATCATTGGCTTACACAGTGAATCATTATAAATCTCTCACAAGCTTTTAAACCAATCAGTCAAGCTTAGAATGCAGTGATTTGGAGAATCATAGCTCTGAGGCATTGGGGACTCACTGTGCAAGGGTAATAAATGTAAATGATTTTGTAACTTGTAGAAACATAGGTTAGTTCGCTCTTTACCTCCCAAGGAGCAACTGGGTTTGACTAAGGAGGTTTACTGTGATCCTAGGGGGAAAAAAATCTATTATGTCATTTTCTTTCCTGAATCCTGGGGAAAAGAATAACACGAAAAGCAGTTAATCTGTTAAGCACACAAAACTTACTATATAGAAAACTGCCACTCAGAAAACCTGGATTCCTTATGTAATTTGTACTCTACCCAGTGAGAAGGAGCTTTTCTAAAGCAATATTCTGTAAGCGGTGCTGTTTACCCAGTTTTTCCTGCTCCAGGCAAGAGTATCTAAACTCGAACAATTAGAGACTTCTCATGTGTCATCCCATGCTCAACAACAACAAAATTATCTTGCAGTCTTCATGAAATAAAAGTCAAAAATTTGAAAATAAATCTTATGCAGAGTTTGAAGGTTTTTTTTCAATTTGAAACTTAATTTCATGAGCACAAGAAAAGGATTTACTAAGAATAATAAAAACATTTAAACATGATAATTAGATACATACTATCATACAATTAACTAAAGCTTAATTATATACAACAAAACTATAAATGATGTAAAGTGAGGTTTTGATTATACTTATTCCGCCTCACTAGAGACCCGGTAAAATCTCTTAATCCAAAACAGATAATAAAATATAGCTCTTGTAGGTCTGGTCTGGATTTGTCATCTGGTGTTGTTTTATTGCTGTTATTGGTCTTTGTGTCCATGGTCGGGCTCGGCTAGTGTCATCTGCAAGGTCATATTGTCATAGTGCAGAACACTTATTACTTAGCCTTTGTTTCCTTTCTCAATGCTCAGGTTTCAAACAAACACATTTCTCACATAGGCTTTGCAAATTTTTTTTACTATCACCTCTACTTTCTCTAGCCCATCTGAGCCCTGAGGTGCCCATTCATGCCTTCTGCGTGCTTCATCTTCATGCAATGCTGAAGCAAAGAAAGCAGTTCTAATATCCTTTTAGCAGGATGCCTAACTGAAGTCCAAATGGCAAAGAGGAAAGAAAAAAAAAAAAGTCTGGAGACCCACAATGGGGAGAAATACAGGCAGCGTAAAATGTTCGAATATAAAATGTCTTTCCCCACCCTAAACCCTCTCCTTGGCTCCTGCTGTCCTTGTTTGGGGACTACTCCTGTTTAACCATTTTGTGTCAATATCCTGTAAGGTAAGCTTACAAATGCTAAAGTCTAAAAGTTGTATAGTGCCTTATTTTAGCAATGATTTCTACATTAACTGGGAGGAGAACTTTTAGAGAGTGTAGGTCCATTTTAGGACAGTGAATGAATGAAATTCAAAGATAGACATGTATGTTCACAGTGTATAAATATACAACACTCTCTCTAGTTAATACATTTTTCTTGATTTGCTTTTAAAACTATAATGGAACTTATACTCAAGGCACAGAAGCTAGCATGGCATACAGTAAATCTTCATTTCTATAAAAAAAAATCGCCTATATCAAAATAATTTTTTTCTTTAAAAATTTATTATAATGGTTTATTAAAATTGATTACTAGAATGCAGGTAATTAAAAACAAGCAGAAACTGAATGAAAATCAGTTCAAAAAACAATTTAGTATAAGCAGGAGAATTTAAGAATAAGATAGAACATTTGAAATACAGTTTTATAGTTTGAACTCATTTCTCTATTTTATCATCCAAATGAAATACAAAAAAAAAAAAATCTGTGTATATTGGTGAAAACATTTATTGGCATATGAATGGTTGTCAATTTCACTGTTTATTGGAACCCTAAAACTTTGAAAGATGTTTTCTTAAGCTGTATAAATTATTTATATAAAATATTGATGATAGTAAAACTATAACATTAGGTACTGAAAAGTCTGTCAACTATGCTTTTCCATCTATTGCAAATATATTTCAAGAGAAAATGGGTCCAAACAAGATCTTATGACAGATACTCACTGAATAAGCAAAAATTAAATTGTCACTATGGAAAAACAATGGAATGAACTTATAAAAGATTACGGAATGCCTTGTCTTAGAAATCTTTCTCTCAAACAATTTTTGTCCATTTTTAAAATAATAATTAATTTTCTGGAATAGAAAAGGCCTGAGCAAATGACTGCTTCAAGATCCCTCAGAAAAATTTCTATAGCTGGGCATGGTGGTATGCGCCTGTAGTCCCAGCTACTCAGGAGGCTGAGGCAGGAGAATCGCTTGAAACCAGGAGGCGGAGGCTGTGGTGAGCCAAGATTGCACCACAGCAGTCCAGCCTGGGCAACAAGAGCAAAACTCCATTTCAAAAAAAAAAGAAAAAGAAAAACTTGTAGCATTGCCTTCTTTTTTGTTTTTGTTTTATTTCATTTATGTGTATGTGTACAGACGTGGAGTAAATAAGCCCTACTGTTTTTTCAGTAGTTGATATTATTACTAAAAGTTATATATGTACTAAATATTCCACTAAGGTTTTATGTCTATGAATTGAGCTTTACATTTCTTGGTCAAGTTTCCAACCATTATTATGTACAATGATCCAGTTACATAGTTTATGAGTTAATTTATTAACATTAATTATTGTTCATGTAAAGCTAGAAAATGTAATCTTTTAAAAAAAACTAAGTTTAAATATAATATCACAGAGCCAATATTTCAACAGTAACATGAATCAGGTAATAAATAGCTCCCTTTGATCATTGTTTTTAAAGTCTCTTGAACCATGCTTTGATTAGTTCTATTTAATATTTAACATCTGGTTAGTCAATTTCAATCTGCAGGAAACACTGCTGGAAAAATTCTATGCTGACTAAATACATTTATAATAGTACAAAGCTGACATGTAATTGATTTTAGTTCCCATAAAAGGATTATGTTAACTTTCCTTAATCTATATACTTATATTTTTTGCAATCTACTGAATTCACACACCAGGGATGCTAAGTTTTTATTTCTTATCAATATTTTATGTAAAATTGATAAGATTATACTTTAGTCTAAGTACCACTCTCCAATTTTTTTCCTTGTAAAGAAAATAACATTCTAAAAAATATTACTTCACAGCTATAGCACTAACGCAATAGTGGTTTACTGGCCACTGCAGTACTTGAATTCCTTGAAAAGAATACTGTAGTGAAACATTTTCCATAGGCTATCAAACCCCAGAAATATTTTTGTATTTAAAAACATATGTTAAAGTTGTATGTCCCACAGCTCTGGGTTTATTTGTTTGTTTTAAGTATTGTGCAGTTTGGGAAATTTTGTCCTCATTAAATAAAGCAAAGTTTGGGAAGATTTGTTTAAGCCAGTGTTTCGGCCATTAGTCATTTAATATTATTTTAAATATTGCATATTTAAGTGTGTAAGTACACCAGAGTTCTCATTAGTAGCCATTTCTAAGTAAGCTATGAAGTTTATAAGACATAAATTTTGGTTTTATCACTTTGACATTGACCCTACTGTCAGAGGAGGTTTCTTTTTAGGTAAACAAAACTTACTGTTAGTCATTAGTTTTAAATGCCCATTGTGTTGAAATTGGTGGGTTTTCTTTCCATTTCTTTTGTGTGAGTGAAAGGTGGGTAAAAACAAAATGTAATCTAGAAATTTTGAAGACAAAGTTCAAATCTCAACTTTTTCTCTAATATTTTCTACATATGATCTCTTTATAACTGTAACAAGTTGGAAAGACACTAATTATGGAAAAAAGGAATATATGAAGCAACATTAAAAGTGTAATAAAACATTCCACTCTAAAGAGAACGTTGGCTGGGCACGGTGGCTCACACCTGTAATCCCAGCACTTTGGGAGGCCAAGTCGGGTGGATCATCTGAGGTCAGGAGTTCCAGACTAGCCTGGCCAACGTGAAGAAACCCTGTCTCTACTAAATATACAAAAATTAGCCCAGCATGGTGCCATGCACCTGTAATCGCAGCTACTTGGGAGGCTGAGACAGGAGAATCACTTGAACCCAGGAGGCAGAGGTTGCAGTGAGCCAAGATCATGCTATTACTCTCCAGCCTGGGCAACAGAGCAAGAATCTGTCTCAAAAAAAAAAAAATTGCTGTATCTCGCACTAAATACACCAAAAGAAATAAAGATCTTTCTGCAATCACAATGGTTGACTTTCCCAACTCTACCCAGGTTTCAAATCATAGGTCTTCAATAAACCATGTGTTCTACAGTACCTTGGATACTTACAGTGCTTGAACCAGTACTGAGCATGTGTTTGATTAATAACATATAAATATTATACTTGATAAATATTGATGGGTAGGGTGCAATGAAAGCTTGTGTATACCAAGTAATTGTTTTTAATGCATGGAGTAAAAGCTAATTTAAAGGTCAGTAAATATTAGTTATCTAAATTCAGCATTCGATTTCTTCTAATACAATTATAATATGTTGCTAAAACAAAATTGGTTATATTGCTGAAATAAAACTGGTTTTTGTTATAAGGACTGTGGCTTTTATTCTGGTGAAATGGAACGCATTGGAGAGTTAGTGGAGCCAAGTAATGACATTATCTGGTAAATATTTTTTTACCGTGGCCTCTATGTTGAGGACAGACCAAAGGAGGCAAAAGTAGAATTAGAGAGACAAGTTAGGAGGCTATTGCAATGATCTGGGAAAAAGATGATCTTGACTTGGACCAGGGATGAAGTCAAAGAATTAAAAAGTACTTGAACCAAGAGCGAACCCTAAAGTGAACGATGGACTTTGGATGATCATGATGTATCGATGCACGTTCATCAGTTGTAACAAATGTACCACTCTGTAGTGGATGTTGATAATGGGGGAGCTATGCAGTTGCGGGAGCTGGGAGTATATGAGCAATCCCTCTACCCTCCATTCAGTTTTTCTGTAAACCTAAAACTGCTTTAAAAGCTAAAGTCCATTTCTTTAAAAGTGGTTAGACTCTGCACACATACTTTGCAGATAGCAGTAAAGTATTAGGTAAGAGAGAAGCAATAGATCAAAAGAGAAAGAGGAGTTCAGACTGACTCTGAGGACTTTGAACACACAGGAAGATTGAAATTGAGGTGTCTGGTAGGCATCAAATAGACTGAGAAGGCAGTTGGACACACAGGTCTGGAGTCCAGGGAGCCACTAGCAACTGTAAGAACTGCTGAACATGACAGATCTGTGAAGTCTCATCCTACTGGAAAGTTGACCAACATGTCTGGGGCCAAGGTCATTCCACACATTTAAAAAGCTTATACAATTGGTTAAAACATGGCGATATGGGTGGATACTATATTCACTGAATTATAACGACTGTCAATTCAAGTCCTAGCTCAAGTGTCACCTAACATGTTGGTGTTCAGGAACCTCAAAACAAAAAGAGAGGTGTTCAGAACTTCAAAATAAAAATAAATGAATAAGTAAAGAAATAAATAAATGATCTCCAGGGCATCTGTTTATTTCTTATTCATTTTTAATTGACAAATTAAAATTCTATATATTTGTCATGTACAACATGATAAATACTGTTTTAAAATATGTATAGATTGTGAAATGGCTAAATCGAGCTAATTAACATCTGTAGTACCTCCCATACTTAACATTTGTGGGGTGAGAACACTTAAAGTCTATTCTCTCAGCAATTTTCAAGAATACAATGAGAGCAGACATTTTTACACAGCTATATTCCTTCTGACGTCTTGTGGGATTTTCTGGAAGTGTATAAAATGGCAAATACATTTGAGGTAATTCCATTCTATTTTAACAATATTTATTGAGCATTTGTGATGGGATTGTTGCCAAGAGACCTACAAATTAAATAGAAATCCCATAAATTTTGCGAAAATATAAAATATTATGGCTCTCAAGATACCTATAGTCTAAAGGGGAAATATACACAAATAGGAGATATGCTTCAAAAGCAGTGGTTTTTAAACTTTAATGTGCATAAGCATCTCTGCATCCAACCCCAGAGATTCTTTTGGTGGATCTGGAGAGAGGCCTAGTAATTTAACAAAATTCCATGTGATTCTAATGAAGATGGTTTGTGGCTCATAACAGGACCAACTTTCAAATGTATTCAATGAAAACCACCCTTATTCATTAATAATGTTTCATGTCTAACCAAGATATAATGTAGGGGTACCTTATATCTGAGATCTCAGTAAGGTTGGCTCAAATTCCAAAGCCTGGCCCTATGAAAGTCTGAGACCCTCTTAAAGATTTCTATATATTCTAAAGAAGTAAATTTTCACTCTTATGCTCAATTCTGCCTCTCAGAAATCTGCCTCTATCTATAGATGACCCTTGAATAACAGGGTTTGAATTGCACTGGTCCAATTATAGGCAGATTTTCTTTGCCTCTGCCACCCCTAAGACAGTAAGATACCAACCACTCTTCTTCCTCCTCCTCTTCAGCCTACTCAATATGAAGACAGCAAGGACGAAGACCTTTATGATGATCTACTTCCAGTTAATACATAGTAAATATATTTTCCTTATGATTTCCTTAATGTTTTCTTTTCTCCAGCTTACTTTATTGTAAGAATGCAATATGTAATAGATACAATATCCAAAATATGTGTTAATCAACTGTGTTTAATAGATTTCCAGTCAACAGTTGGTTAACAGCATGTAAGTTTGGGGGAGGGTTAAAATTTATACTCTGATTTTTGACTGTGGCAGCAGCAGAGGCGGGAGTTGGCATCCCTAACCTTTGTTTTGTTCAAGGGTCAATTGTATACTGTTTCTTTTCTGCAGTTTTTACAAAGATGTGAGCCTCCCTCCCGTATCACCCCATCATAAACACACACACACACACACACACACACACACACACACACACAGAGTGTTAAAAAGCAGAATAGACTTTACTAAAGTGTTGGGGGAAATGTTGAGACAAAAAAGAGTAGACTATTAAAACAGCGTTAACTTCCAATTCAGCATTAGATATTGCATCCACAAATCAGAAACTGACTCCAAGCTTTACTAGAATTACATGATGCAATAGCTCTAAACCAGAAATAAGTAATATTTTAAATTAGTATTTTATGGGGATACAGAAATATCAGCATATTCTCTGGAATTGTCTCTTATTAAGCTAATAGAAAAAGAAGTTACTGTGACTCCTTGGTCTTGAAGAACAGGTGACATTTTAGGACTTTTCTATTCTTCAGCTTCTATGAACCTATGGGTAGTTATTACTGTTTGCTTAGAACTTTTCTCTAAGGCTCCCTAAAACAATATATTTACATATGATATGCACTCAGCTTGAAACTTGCAGTAGTAAGCAGTTCATTTAAAATTTTGGGACCTAAGAGACTAAACAGGAAGTCAAAGGAGCCGTATGCTATGGAACTGCTAAACCAACAAAGGATAATTTCAGGAGCTTGTTGGAGAGAACTCTGTACGTACAATACCCATTCCAGCCTAATTTACAGTACCCAGGGCAAGGGAGAAAAGGTCTCCAGGCTCCTCTCTTTGATATGGATATTGCCTCACCCTGATACAAAAAGCAATATAAAGCTATACTGCACATAAAAATATAAACACACCAACTACATAATCAAATTCAGTTACACAATGTGCTGATGTGTTATTATTCTTGAAATGATTAGACAAATCAGAAGAGAGGGAATCCTTGGGAAGAGCTCCAGAGAAGCAGAGACAGGATGAGCATATATCTGTAAGGAGAAATGGAGACTAAAAGTGGAAGTTGATGATACACTGGTGAAGAATGACAGGGATATTTCCTGATTGAAGCGGCATGCCCACCTGTGCATTCCTGACAATGAAGTTAGATAATTTGTATAGATGCAAGTCGTTCTTCAGGAATGTTAGAGGTTTCATTTCAAGCACATAATTAGGAGATGGAAGATGATCATTTTGGTGCTTGGGGAGAATTCAATTCAAAACTGAAAAGGGAATAACTTAATTTTTTAAAAGAAAGTTGCACTGTGTTGTAAAGGTGGACTAGTGGAATATGCTAGTGCCTCAGTAAGTCTGATGAACAATAAATGAACACACAATTATTATAGTTGTCTATATAATAATAGCTAATGTATACTGATAGTCTATTATATGCCTAACACAGTTATAAATAGTTTTACATGTACCACCTTACTTATTTCTCTCTACGACCTGTTCGGATAGGCAGCATTATTGTACCTGTTTTACCGATGAGGAAATTGAGGCACCAGGTCATTGAATCACATGCCAAGGTTTGCACAGTAAATGAAAGAACTGAGATTTCAACCCAAGCAGTCTGGCTTGTGAGTATGATCTATTAGCTACTATAACTCACTGCACGGTGCGTAGCTACATGAAGAGACAAAAAAAAAATGAACTGTAAATATTTAGGGGTCAAATGAGAGAAAAGAGCTGAAGATGACTCCAAAGTTTCCCATGTAAAGAACAGGAAAGATTGATAGTGTGTTTGATTACTATTTAAGTTTTAAAAGAGTATTAGTGACACAATAATAAGAGAGAGTCGATGATGTATTTGCCAATCAATAGATGAAGATCATTTCTTTTAATGTAAAAATTTTCCACATCAAGAGAAAAATTGAGATGAGGAGTTGATTGTGCCTCTTAGTAGGTATATTTAAAGTACTGCAGCTATTTTTCATGTGAGATAATACTCTGTATTTATGTAACACCCTTCTTCTAAGGAGCTCAAAGCATTTTACCACAATGCATTACCTGATTCATCCTCATAACATCGCCTTTTAAGAAAGGAAGTGTCAAGTATAATGACCACAATTTTACAGATGGGAACACTAAGACAAATGAAGTTTGTGACTTGCCAGGATCACAGTCAACCCTGTAGCAAAACAAAGTACAGAATTTGTGCTTTTTGAAATTTAAAATTCTTTCCAATCTCTTCTCATTGGTATATCTTAAATTTGCCTTAAGGTTTAGCAATAAATTCACATATTTAGAATCACATTATAACCTCGTGGTATCTGAGTAGTGTGCATCATGAATTTGGTGATTAAATTGAATAAATCTATAAAATATGAAAAATCAATGTTTCATCCTTTTGAAAAATCAAAACATTCCTTCTCAAATAGGCATTTAATATGCCCGGTTTTAACCCCAAAGAAGTTTTGATACATATAAGAACCCATCCTGAGAAAATGCTGTCTTTTTCTTGAAGAAATTTTGGTATTTGGAAGCCCCAAATTATCAATAAAGATGATACACACAAACACACACACACATACACACACATTGGCAATATAGCAAAAAGTTTAGTGCTTTATTTAAAGGAACTTCCATATTTTCTCCAGACATAAGAGGACAAACAACAATGCCCTTAAATCTTAGGAAGAATGTTACAGTACACTTCTGTATCAATGAAGATTTCTATCTCTTTTTAAATTTACCTCATTACAAATGTAATGCAAAAGTAATTGATAATTATATATTTAGAAGTTCAAGTCAAAAAAAGAGAAAAGAAAAAAAGTCAACTTAACTTTTCTAAGCTGATAGAATGTATTTATTTTCAGAGTTGTTTAAAAAAATCCTTTTATATACTAGTGAGTGGTTCTGGTGAGTGGTACTACTATGTGGTTCAAGGTGAACTACATCCAGCAAGACAATCTAAGATCAAAGGCTCAATCACTGGCTTACACAATTTAAGTTAGCTATGCATTTTACTTTTCCTCCTTAAGTTGCACAAGCTCTACCCTTAATATGAGTAAAGGCTTTATTTGTTTTATTTTTTAACCAGAAATAATAAGTGTACATCTTTATAGGGTACACAATGATGTTTTGATACATGTAATGTAGAGTGATCAGATCTCTATCAGCTCAAAAATGAACTCGAATATCTTTTCAATGACAACCTATGAAAAGAACAAAAATGATGAAAAATAAATGATGCACAACAATGTGCTGAAAACCACATCAAACCAGATTCACCGTTATCCCCAAAGACAGAGGATTATTTGGAGAGCTAAGCTGTATTTCAGGTTTATATCATTTTCTATAACAAGTATAAAGCCCTATAGATAAATACCTCATATTTTTTTCTACTGTAAGACGGACATTAGGAACTCCAATTAACATTTGTGAATAATAGCCAACCATTTCCTAAATAAAAATAAAAATTCTAAATAATGAGTGTTTTTCTGAATGAATCAAATTATTAGTACATTCTTTGCATTTTATAAAATGCCAAACTCAATAGTCTCAAAATTGACCCTACATAATAGGTACTTCTTTAACAACAAAAATGACACAATGTAAATTCACTTATTTATCCAATAAATATATGTTGAAAACTTGCTACATGTCAATTATCGTTGAGAGCAATGAGGATAAAGCAATGAACAAAAACGAAGTCACTACTTTCTTGGTGCTCACACTTCAGAGAATGAAGATAGAAAATAATGAACAAGTAAGTAATGATAATATGTAATACGTCTAGCGGCGATAATAGTTGAAAATAAAAGCACACAGCTAAGGAATCAGGGTAGCAGGGGATGCAAATGGATATTACATCCTCGTGCTGCTTGAATTAGGTCAAATCTGGAAACAACCTAAGGAAACCTAGGTTATTCAAAGAAAATTTTGTATTATATCCTACCCTATTAGATAGCTCAGGAAAATACAGAATAGCTTGAAAAACACAACTGTTCTGCCATGTTGTTGGCTCCTGAAATTTCTTCCCCATGAAGATGGTAAGCATTCCGTCTTTTCATTCGTTCTGTAAAAGTTTATTGAGGACCTACTATATTTGAGACCTATGTACAAGGTTATATGTTCAGGACTGTGTATGATGAATGAGATCCAGATTTTGCCCTCAAGGCAATTGTATCTTCATGGGAAAAACAAAAAGATATAAAACTAATTTGATCTAGATATGTGACATAAATTCTACAAGAAATATAAAGAATTAAATAAGTAATCTCACCTAAAGGATTCAAGAAAAGCTTCCGAGAGAAAGTAACATCTGAATGGGACTGTGGAAGATGAAAAGGATTTAGGCCAAAAGAACAGCATGAACAGAGGTGTGAGAAAGGCTGTGCGGCCTTTGGTGGGACCAGAGCACAGAAAGTAGCTGGAGATGGGGCTGAGAAAGTAAGTTGAGGACAGGTCCTGAAAGGACTCAAATGAATAGATTTAAATTTTGTCCTGTTGGTAATTGGTAATCAACTGAATATTTTTGAGCCAATAAAAGACACTAAGAAAGACATATCTGGCAGCAAGGCAGCAGAGGCCCAGAAGAAAGAAAACGAAATAGTGAAATAAAGAGTGTTAGCTCTTGCATGGGAAATGATACAGGACTAAACTGAAACGGTGGAAATAGGAATTGAAAGGATGGAATGACTGAGATAGACGTTTTTGCTTGGCAACTAGTTGGTGTGGAACACGGAACAGGGGGAAAAGTCTTTTTATACATGCAACAAAATATTCCAAATCAGAAGTGGAAACAAGTAAGCACCTCAGATTTTTTCTGGATTCAATTCAAATATAAGCACACTGCTTGGAAAGCAAAGATAGCTTTCCACTTAATGAAGTATATATTGAGATCCTAATGAGATCAACCAGTGTTGAGATCCAACACTGGTAGCCTCTGTTTGGAACTAAAATATAAAGCCTCAAGCCAACCATTTCCTCCAAAATAAAAGATAACAAACGGCTGAAGTCAGTATATAATGCAGAGATTAACTACGTAGCACAATCTAAAAATGTTACAGGGCACTCATGATTAACACGAGCTCTTGAACAATGAGCAGACACTACATTAGCTCACCTTAGATTTAGTATTTTTGACTTTTCTATTCATGCAAATAGATGGAGAATCACATGACGGGATCAGTCTTTCCACCTGCCTGAAAACAACTACTCACAGTCAAGAATCATTTTCTTTTTAGTTTCAAATCCTCAGAAAGGATAGGTACTTTTAACTTCCTATTAGAAGAGTTTTCCAACAACTAATGATTTTCAATGTCAAAGAGTTCTTCTGCCTAAATTACTCCTGGTAACTTACTCTTTTATATCATTTTAAATAATTCCACTATCACCTTTTTAACTTTCAAATATTTGTAGAATCTTATAATATACTCCGCAGTCATTACTTGCCGAGCTACATATTTGTCTACTTAAATCTTTACTTATAACTTAATCCTTTCCTTCTCTTAATCATCACAATGGCTTTCTCCTGGCCTACCTCCAATTTTTCTTCAAATTAGTGCTACTGGAATGCCTAAAGTCTAACAAAGTATTTTAAGCTTAGATTGTATCTGTATATTTCCTTTTTATTTATTTATCGTATTGCCTATGTATGTGATTTGTTGTATACTATTGCCCCTATAAGCACTTCAGCAAGGACAAATATTCTTCATACCTTAAAGATAATCATGACTCCCAAATTTGATAAACATGTTCATTTCTATACAGCACTTACTATTATAATGAATCTAAAAACATCCACCATCTGCATTAGTGAAGAACTTATTTTGTTTTTGTTTTCCTTCCATTTTTATTTTAGCATCATATTTTCCTTCTTGGTCTTTGTAAAAATTGATTCAACTGAATTATTTTGTTTCCTAAATTCTGTATGACCTGGTAGAATGCAAATGTTCCCAAAATTATTTTGTATGTTTCTCTTTTCATAGGGTAGTCTGCCTAAATTAATATATTCTGTCTGATATGCTAGTTATTGTGGTTTGAATAATAATAGTATTTATTCAAGTTTTAACAAAATATTTGGATCTATTGCCAGTAATAGCAACCTACGCAATGACGAAGACAGCATTTTCAGAAGGAATTTTTTAAAAGAAAAAAGCAGCCTTTATTCAGATAGTAAAACTTTCACGCTTTATTTTATTTTCTTTCAAATTTCTCTGACTGCCAGAAATTTCATGTATTTCAATGCATATTTCTAAAATTGCTAGCCATTTAATAATAGTAAATTTCAGAGATCAGTTAGCCAATTGATGAAATTCTAATTGAATAAGCTCTGTAAATTAGATAATAGTGCTATATTAAGGGGTAACTTCCTAATTGTGCTAGTGTACTGTGACTATATAAGATAATGTGTTTGTTCTTAGGAAATACATACAGAAGCATTTAGGGAGAAAGAGGCATTATGCCTACAACTTATTCATAAGTGGTTTTGAATAAAATATACACATACATATATGCAGAGACAGAGGGAGAGATACAAAGAAAGAGACAGAGAAAGGAAAGAATGATTAAACAAATGCAGAAAAATGTGATCATTAGGGAAATATGAGAATTGTTTGTACTAATGTCCCTAACTTTTCTGCAAGTCTAAAATCATTTATTATTACTTCAAATAAAACTTTTTTAAAATAGTTGATATTGTTGGTAAGTTATCATTTATAAAATGTTTTCACGTACTACATTATCTCACTAAATCCTCCACATAGCCTTTTTCTTTCTTTTCTTCCTAAAAAAGGAAACAGTCTCAGAGAGTGTGAGAACTGGAAATAAATAAAAGACTTCTAACTTAAAGTACATCCTTCTACATATCACTATGATTCTCTTTAATTAAAAAAATACAGTCGGGCACAGTGGCTCATGCCTGTGATCCCAACACTTTGGGAGGCCGAGGCAGGTGGATCACGAGGTCAAGAGATCATGACTATCGTGGCCAACATGGTGAAACCCACCTTCTCTACTAAAAATACAAAAATTAGCTGGGTGTGGTGGGGCATGCCTGTAGTCTCAGCCACTCAGGAGTATGAGGCGGGAGAATCACTTGAACCGAGGAGGCGGAGGTTGCAGTGAGCCGAAACCGCCACTGTACTCCAGCCAGGCAACAGAGCAAGACTCCGTCTCAAAAAACAAAAACTCAAATCAATTGCCTTGGGGCATTTTAAGTGTTTTACGTCATTAAGAAACATTTTTATAAATAATTGTTCAAATAAATGAATTCAGCCTTGTTTCTCCACATCCAAAGTCATCAAAAGGTAAAATCTTATCAAAAGCCTGTGGAAACTGTCACGGTCTCTGTTAGGTCTATCCACTCTGCTACTGATCTCCCTTCACCCTCATCCACATCCCCTTCCTGATCACTATTTCATGGACTGGGATCACAAAGATACTATAAACATACTCAGATTCTCCATGAAATCTAATCAAAACGGAACTTGCAGGAAGAGTGAAATACAACAGGTCCTGCATAATGTCGTTTCTTCCAGTGCCGTTTTGTTATAACATCGATGAGAAGAGAAAAAATCAATTTCCAACCAGGGCCACTGTCTGTGTGGATTTTCACGTTCTTCCAATGTCTGCACGGGTTTTTCTCCAAGTACTCCGGTTTCCTCCCACATCCCATAGATGTTCCCATTAAGTGTACTGGCCTGTCTACCTGGTCTCAGTCTGAGTGAGCGTGGGGGTGTGTGTGAGTGCACTTGTGATGGGATGGTGTACTGTCCGGGGCTGGTGCCCACCTGGTGTTCTGAGCTTACAGACTGGGCTCTGGCCACCTCCACCCTAAACTGGAGAAAGTGGTTTGAAAATGAATGAATGAATAAATGCAAATTATTGTAAAATAAATATTCATCGTGTTCACAGTAATCATACAAATGCATGACAATAAATGAGGTGATATGAAAGCACTCAGAAAGCCCTCCATGGCATATTAATGTTCGCTTGTAAATTGTATAGAGGGAGGAGGTGCTCCTGACAATGTTCTTTTTGCAAACACTTATTTCTTGTTTTAACCCACCACCAAGACCACTATCGTAACTCACTGACTCGCCAAAAATGGGATAAATAATTATCTTACTTGTTTTTATTATCTTTTTAAAACATATGTATAGCTCATATATATTTCAATGTTTAATTTTAGAAGTGTTTTGGATCTTTATTTAGAAGTTTGGTGATGTTTTTGTGACCAGAAATATGGCACAGGAACTTAACTCTTGTTATGTGAATTGTAAAACTGGTTCTGTTGTAAGTTATTTTATTTAAAGTCGCAGTTTCCAAGTACCTATGGACAACATTAAGTGAAGTCTTACTGTATATTAAATTGAGGAAGTGGCATTCTTCTTGTTTCTTTCTGACCCTAACATGACTGAATGGCATCCTGATTTCTTGAAAGAATAAGGACTGTCCCAAGAGTGATCTCATCCAGGCTACTTCATACCCTTTAATTAACTACGAACTTTAGTGGCCTGAAAAAGTAACCACAATTCCACGAGTGTCTCCAGGATTCATTTACACCCTGGAAGAATACATATAAATAGGTCTTTTATTCAGACTTACTGACTTTGGCATGTCATGCCTTAGTTTCAATAATGATTTTTATCTTTTTTCCTGAGTTTTTCCATACTTTTTCTTGAAAAATTTAACCACTTTCCAATCTTTTTTTTTTTTTTCGTCTTTTTTTTTGGTTTTTACCCAGTACACACTGATTTCAATAAACCCAACTCTCCTGGCATTTTACACACTTTGGAGGCAGAATAAATGACTAGTCCTGACAGAGTAGATTTTATTACAAAGAAAAACTATTTTTCTTCTGTTTAGAAACTACTCACCAGCTAACTAGTTAAACCTCTTTCCTTTTCTCTCTGGAAAGATTGACCCTGAACTGACAACAAAATCCTAGGAGAGATATTTAGATCTTAAGTGAGTGGTCAGTTAAGCACGTGGAGAGGTAAAGGGACAGATAGCATATTTGGTATGCTAATGAACCTATTTACTTCAAAGAAAGTGACAAAAACATCAATCAAATCAGAAGAGGCTATTAAGGACTGTTAACTCCCTTTCAGATGAACAATGATTTTCACTGGGATTTTAAACAAATATTCATGAAAAGGACCATGGACAGAAATTTCACCAAAATCACACCATAGTAAGGTTTCTACACAGCTGATGACCTGACTTGCTTGGCTCCCAATTTCGCAAGAGTTTTGAATATTTGTAGCATGCTTCTCTTTATAAAAAAAAAAAAAAAGGATTGGTATTGGTATTCTTTTTCCACCTTAAACCTAAAATACCTTTACTTAAAATTATGCTCTTGTGGTATCACTAATTCTCAAAAACTTGAACAGTATCTTCTCCAGCCATAAGAATTGCACTGGTGCTAATGCATTGGTATTATTCAGAATGTACATAGATTAAAAAAAAAAAAACTGGGGGAAGAATAAGAAAAATAAGGAAGCAGTTTAAAGTCATGATTTAAAGTTAAACATAAATCATGTAAACAGCAATTTTATTGAACAAGTCAAGGGGTTGGGCGGCTTTTCCATGTTTACCACACCTGGTGACAGCTCTACACAAGTTGACTGTAAATACCCCAAAATAAAATCCCATTAGTAAAGTCCAGTTAAATTCAGTGTATTGCAGTAAATACCTACGAGCTACTACTAAATTTTTAGGACTGGCGTAGACTATTAAGAACACAAGAGTATTGCACAGGGACTTTATCTTAAAGGTGTTTATAATTAAGATAGAAAGGCAAACAAACTAAGAAGCAATTTTTAAGCAATATATACCAACATTAAGTAAACACTAAATGAAAAAGGAAAAAGAAATAAATGTAGGCCTAAAATTTCAAGTGTCTAGATGAAGTAGAACTGGAGATCAAGTTTAGAACAACTGGAAAAAGCCAGGTTATAAAGGTAAATGAAAATCAAGAGGATGTTAGATTTGGTGTATGAGGTATTGGGAAGCCTGGAAATTTATTAGTCACATGATTAACATAATGAAAGTAGGATTTTAGGATGATTCATCCAGAAGTTTCCAATGTGGACAAGACCAAAGAGATGGAGACCATTTCAGAACTTGTATTCCAACTATGACATCCTGAGCTTTGCTTTTCAGAAGTTAGTTGTTAACTAATGATAGCGTTATATAGTACTTCTCTACTTCTAGTTCTCTACGAAAGAGTGAAGTTTCACCTCAAAGAAATGCTCATGAAAATTAGTCTTGATAAGAATTCATACTCAACTAATTGAGTTCCTTCTAACTGCCAGTCACTGTGGTATACACTTTCACATACATTATCACATTTAATTCTCATAGCAACTGCGTGAAGTTGTTTATCTAGAAATTCTAATTAATTATATTGTAATGAAAATGCAACTGCCAAATATTAATCAAGTATTCATTGAATTAATTAGACATATATTGTTTGATTTCTAATCCTATATTGCTCCACTGCCCAGATTCCAATTTTCCTTTTAATAGACATTAATAGCACAAAGTAACAAAAACAGTAGTTCAATGTCAAATAATGCACATAAATAAAATGCCTCCATGAAAACAAAAACATATTGGGGGATGGAAGACCCCAGTTACAAACTGAGCTGAACCTCAGGCAAATCACTAAATTTTCTTGAGGCTTAGTTACTCCATCTGCCACATGAATTAACGATTTTCATCCAGTCTATCTTTTGGGGTTGTTGTACAGGTCAAATAAAGTATTGGTAAAAGTTATTTACTAAACAGAAGGATGCAAATTATAAGAGGGGTGCCGGGGTTCACAACTGTAATCCCATTACTTTGGGAGGCTGAGGTGGGCAGATCACTTGAGCTCAGCCTGGGCAACGTGGTGAAACCGCGTCTCTACTAAAAATATAAAAATCAGCTGGGCATGGTGGCTTGTCCTGTAATCCCAGCTACTCAGGAAGCTAAGGCACAGGAATTGCTTGAACCTAGGAGGCAGATGTTGCAGTGAGCTGAGATTGTGCCACTGAACTCCAGCCTGGGTGACAGAGCGAGACTCTGTCTCAAAAAAGAAGGATGCAAATCAAAGGTTTAAAAGAGGGGAAAGAGGATATTTTTCTCTAGGTCCCGCTTCTTCTCCTTACATTTTAAAAATATTTGCCTAAGAAGGCTCTGAGGATAAAGAGAGGTGCCAGGAAGAGGGACTCTCAGCTTCCATCACCTGGGAGACCCTGGGTCCTCATCAGTGTCACCACCCATCCCTTTTCTTCTCAGTGCCCCTATGTCTATGCCCAGATACATCCCTGCACCTAAGACTGTCAACTTGCTATTAATGACTGTTTAACAGCAACATGCTATTAATGACTGCTTAGTCATTAATAGCAAGTTGACAGTCTTAGGTGCAGGGACGTATCACTATTATAACTCTTGGCTTTAGCCTTTAGTCACTGAAACTTGTCAATGAATTGAGAAGCTCTTTAAAGAGACAGAAGAGCATAGATTGAGTACATACCAGGATATTAACTGCAAATGTGAGTTGACTATACTGAGTCTACTTCTTTCAAAACAGAAGCTTAAGAAAAAAGCTATAATGCCATTTGGAACAAAACCCACAAAGAGCTTACCTAACAGTTAATTGTACATGTCTATATCATTAAAAGTTAACCCAAGCATCACCACAGCGTGGATGTGATATTAAAGAGCAACCCTTCACTTCTGGGAAACTAGAAGCACTAACCAGCAGAGGCTCAGATTGTATCTCTGTCCTTGAACCTGTTTTTTTTTTTTTGTTTGTTTGTTTTTTTCCCGAGACAGAGTCTTGCTTTGTCACCCAGGCTGGAGTGCAGTGGCGCTATCTTGGCTCACTGCAACCTCCACCTTGTGGGTTCAAGCAATTCTCTCGCCTCAGCCTCCCGCGTAGCTGGGATTACAGGCGCCTGCCACTGTGCCTGGCTAATTTTTGTATTTTTGGTAGAGATAGGGTGTTACCATGTTGAACTGGCTGGTCTCAAACTCCTGAGCTCATGATCCACCCGCCTTGGCCTCCCAGTGTGCTGGGATTACAGTCATGAGCCACCACACCTGGCCTGGTCCTCTTTTTCCAAGTCCTGCTCTTGCTTATTTATCCGGTACTGTTCCCTTCTTGATTTCATGCTGGGCAGCTCACTTCCATCTTGATGCTGGCATGCTAAAATTGGGGGAGGTCTCACTCTTTCTATCTGCAATTGTTCAACACTGAAGCACGATTTTCTCCCTGAATCACACAGTGTTGCTAATTGTATTTCACTGCTACTTCTGTTCAAATTCAGTCTAATGAATCTGTGCAATAAAAGAACTATAAAAATTTCACCTCCCCCTGTTATTCTTTCAGTATAAATGCACATAAATGACCCTTAAGATAACCTTCGACCATCATGTTGCTGGAGTAAGAAAGCTTTGGAGACCTCTGTAACTTTAGGTATGGTAAGAAATATCTCATCAGAGGCTCTCATCTACCACTTAAGGTTTCCATCCAAGACGACATGCTCCCCTATTCCATACAAGGGTCACCATGTACCTTCCAACTTGCTAAGAGCTGCGAACCACTGAATGTTGCCTCAATTTGGCCTACAGCCAGGGTGAACTGTCCCATTTAACATAGAGTGAACTATATAAAGGTTTTATGTATTTGGAACTGTGAAACAGGCTCCTTATCTTCCTCAATTTTATGTGACCTCTCCCACTGTCACTGTAACAAATGCCATCTATGAAGCCAACACCTATGGCACTGTGCTTAAACCTTCCAAATATGAGATTGAAAAACATGGAATCATCATCTTATAGGCCAAATACAGGCAATTTATTATGATCAACATAATTTCTTTTATTCAAAGCCCTGAACAATTCTAAAAAGTAGACATAGTCATGCACATTTTACAGCTGGAAAAACTAGAACCCAGATTGACAAGTAACTAGGCCATGATCAGACACCTGGGGAAGTAGTAGAGCCCAGTTTAGAAATAACTACCAGAGATTAAGATGACAGATAGGAGGCAGGACTAGCTTGCAGCTTCCGTCATGTGTGAAGACTCACATTGTGAAGTTTTGCTTCAAGAACTACTATAGGAACATATCAGGAAAGCCTAGAGATCCACAGACCCTTTGAAGGAACTGGATCACTGCTGCAGGCTTCCCCGAGATGCAAAAAAACTGTGAAACTGCTTGCTTTCTCAGCGGGGGAGGCTGGTGGTCTGGGGCAAGTTCTCAGCCCTGGTCACTGGCTGCCTGGAAATAGAGTCGGTGCTGTTGGGAGGTACAGTGGAAATGAGACTGGACTTTAGAACTGCAGGCTGTGTGGGAGTAGGGTGAAGCCTGTGACTGCCAGCTTTCCTCCATTTCCCTGGTGACCCGTATAACTCAGCAAAGGCAGCCATAATCTCCCTGGGAATATAACTCCACTGGACTGGGAACCACACACTTATCCTCCACAGCAGCCACAGCAAGACCCACCCAAGGAGATTCTGAGCTGAGACATGCCTAGCCCTGCCCCCCACCTGGTGGTCTTTCTCTGCTTGCCCTGGTAGCCAAAGACAAAAGTCATAATCTCTTGGGAGCTCTATGGCCCTGTCCACCACCTGAGAAACCTGAATACTTAACCAGGTATCCCCAGACATCCTCCCTATAGGACTGCAGCTGATGCGCTCTTGAAAGTGCCACTTCCTGGCTGGAGGGCAATCAACGCAAAACTAGAGCACTAAACAAATACCCAACCAAGAACCCACACAGAGTCCACTTCACTCCCCTGCTACCTCTACCAGAGCAGGTGCTAGTATCCATGGTTGCAAGACCTGAAGACAGATCAAATCACAGAACTCTTTGCCACCATTCCCCAGTGCCAGCTGGAAGTCCAGTAGCTTCACTGGGTGGCTAGACCTGGAAAAGCAAAAACAATCACTGCAGTTCAGCTCTCATGAAGCCCCATTCCTAGGGGAAGGGGGAAAGCACCACATTAGGGAGCACCCCATAGAACAAAAGAATCTGAACAGCAGCTCTTGAATCCCAGATCTTCCCTCTGACATAGTCTATCCAAATGAGAAGGAACCAGAAAAACATTTCTGGTAATATGACAAAACAAGGTTCTTTACCATCCCCAAAAGATCATACCAGCTTCACAGCAATGGAATCAAACCAAGATGAAATCTCTGAATTGCCAGAAAAAGAATTCAGAAGGTTGATTATTAAGCCAATCAAGGAAGCACCAGGGAAAGGGGAAGTCCAACTTAAATCAAAAGATGCCCAGGCACAGTGGCTCACATCTGTAATCCCAGCACTTTGGGAGGCTGAGGCAGGTGGATGACTTGAGGTCAGGAGATCAAGACCAGTTGGAGTTTCAAGTTTTCGTGAAACTTCAACTCTACTAAAGATAAAAAAATTAGCTGGGTGTGGTGGTGCGCACCTGTAGTCCCAGCTACTCAGGAAGCTGAGGCTGGACAATCACTTGAACCTGAGAAGTGGAGGTTGCAGTGAGCCAAGATTGTGACACTGCACCCCAGCCTGGGTGACAGAGCAAGACTTCATCTCAAAAAAAAAAAAGCCAAAAACATGATATTGAATATGCAATGAAAATTCTTCAGTGAGATAGATAGCATAAATAAAACACAATCACAACTTCAGGAAATCAAGAATACACTTAGTAAAATGCAAAATGCACTGGAAAGTCTAGCAATCCAATTGAACAAACAGAAGAAAGAACTTCAGAGCTCAAAGACAAGACTTTCAGATTAACCCAATCCATCAAAAAAAAAGAAAAAAGAATTTTAAAAAATGAACAAAGCCTCTAAGAAGTTTGGGACTATATTAAAGGTCCAACCTAAGAATAATCAGTGTTCCCAAGGAAGAAGAGAAATCTAAAAGTTTGGAAAACAAATTTGAGGGAATAATCAAGGAAAACTTCCCTGGCCTTACTAGAGATCTAGAAATGCAAATACAAGAAGCTCAAAGAAGACCTGGGAAATTCATCACAAAAACAGATCATTACCTGAGAAAATAGTCATTCAGGTTATCTAAAGTCAAGACAAAGGAAAGAATTTTAAAAGCTGTGAGGCAAAAGCATCAGGTAACCTACAAAGGAAAATCTATCAGATTAATAGCAGATTTCTAAGCAGAAGCCCTATAAGTTAGAAGGGATAGGAGTCCTATCATTAACCTCCTTAAACAAAACAATTATCAGCCAGGAATTTTGCATCCAGCAAAACTAAGCTTCATAAGTGAAGAAAAGATAGTCTTTTTCAGACAAAGTCTGAGAGAATTCATCACCACCAAGCCAGCACTACAAGAACTGCTAAAGGGAGCTCTAAAACTTGAAACAAATCTTTGAAATATACCAAAATAGATTTATGCTCCTTAAAGTATAAATCCCACAGGGCCTATAAAACAATAACACCATGAAAAAAAAAAACCAAGGTATTCAGGCAACAAATAGTCCAATGAATAGGATAGTATCTCACATCTTATTACTACCATTGAATGCATTAAATGTAAATGGCCTGAATGGTTCACTTAAAAGATACAGAATGGCAGAATGGATAAGAATTCACCAACCATGTATCTGCTGTTTTCAAAAGACTCACCCGACACATAAGGATTCAAATAAACTTAAGGTGAAGGAGTGGAAAAATATAATCCATGCAAAATTGAGCAGGAGTAACTATTCTTGTATCAGACAAAACAAACTGTAAAGCAATGGCAGTTAAAAAAGACAAAGAGGGACATTACATAAAGATAAAAGGACTAGTACAACAGGACAATATCACAATTCTGAAGATACATGCACCAACACTGGAGCACCCCAAATTTATAAAACAATTATTACTAGGCCTAAGGAATGAGAGAGAAGGCAACACAATAGTAGTGGGGGGACTTCAGTACTCCACTGACAGCACTAGGCAAATCATCAAGACAGAAAGTCAACAAAGAAACAATGGACTTAAACTATATCCTACAACAGATAGACTTACCAGATATTTACAGAACATTTTACCGAACAACTGCAGAATATACATTCTACTCATCAGCACATGGAACATTCTTCAAGATAAACCATGTGATAGGCCACAAAACAAGTCTTAGAAAATGTTTTAAAATCAAAATTATATCAAGCACTCTCTCAGACCACAGTGTAATAAAATTAGAAAGCAACTGCAAAAGGAACCTTCAAAACCATGCAAATACATGGACATTAAATACCTGCTGATGAATGATCATTCAGTCAACAATGAAATCAAGATGGAAATTTAAAAATTCTTTCAACTGAACAATAATAGTGACACAACCTATCGAAAACCCTGGCATACAGCAAAAGCAGTGCTAAGAGGAAAATTCATAGCATTAAATGCCTACATCAAAAAGTCTGAAAGAGCAAAAATATACCATCTAAGGTAACACCTCACAGAACTGGAAAAACAAGAACAATACAAACCTAAACCCAGCAGAAGAAAAGAAAAAGCAAAGATCAGAGTAGAACTAAATGAAATTGAAACAAACAAACAAAAGCAATACAAACGATAAATAAAACAAAAAGCTGGTTCTTTGAACAGACAAATAAAACTGATAGACCGTTAGCAAGATTAACCAGGAAAAGGAAAGAGAAGATCCAAATCTCTCTCTTCTTGCTTCCCTTATGATCCCTGCACATGCTGGCTCCTGTTCACCTTCCACCATGAGTGGAGGCAGCCTGAGGCCCCCACCAAAGTCCAATGCTGGTGCCATACGTCTTTACAGTCTGCAGAACTGTGAGCCAAATAAACTTTTCTTTATAAATTGTCCAGCCTCAGGGACTCCTTTATAGCAACACTAGATAGAATAAGACACCCAGATGTAAGTTAAATATGATAAATGGGGTCTAAAACTTGAAATTTATCAAATGCAGAGTCATGTTACTATGAGGTTAATCAAGTGACTGAAGTGAGCCTGCAGAGCTAGCTGAATTGTTCCAGGGTTTGGCTGCAGAATCCAAATCCAACCTTTTTCTAGCTGCTGCTTGCTGTTGCCTGATAGGAGTTGTCCACTCTGCCTTACATAGTGGTGGGGCAGTATAGGTGGCAGTGATTTGAGGATTCTGCTGCTTAGTTAGAAACTTTTGTTGATCTGATCCAAGATGAATGGGTTAGAAGAATACTGGGGACTCAGGGACCTGCCTAAGGACTTTCTTCCCTGACCCAGGCCTCTCCTCCCCTCCCTCACTTTCTCCCATGTTAGAAAAGAATCTTAGCTGAGAACGGGACTGGACAGAGGAATATACCCAATTAGCTCTATCTCAGGGCTTTTCTGCTACTGAGTTTGTGAGCTCTTATTCTGTTGCAGACATGTTAAAATTATATCTATGTATATGTGTGTACATATATATGTATATATGCATGTATATGTGTGTGTATATGTATGATCTAATTTAGTCCTAAGTTGATATAAGGCAAGTCCTATTCATATGACCATTTTATAGATGAGAAAATTATTGAATATCAATAAAAATGACCCCGGGTGCTCCACTTTGAGCCCCTCATTTTACACGTGAGGACCAGGAACCATGAGTGGTCACATTTGGTCCAAAAAACATCCAGCAAGTCGGTAACAAGCTCAGGGATTGAGCTCAGCCCCATGACTCTGTTCTTCTTTCCTTCCCTTATGCTCACTGCGGTCTTTGTCTTTCTGGCCCATAGCATTTAAGAACAGATATGGAAATTGGGGGGAAACTAATATTTGACCATGAAACATAGAAATAGAATGCCAAACTTCAAAAACAGTGAGAAGGGAATATGAAATTGGGGGAACAGGACATTTTGGAGTCTGGTAAAGACAGGAGAGAGATGTAAACAGAGCCTCCTTAGAAAAGGAGAAGAAGAAACTGAGCTCATGTTCTTACTTTTAACTGTCATATTTACAATCTCCCCTTCCAGGTTTAAAAACAATCTTGATGGAGAAAATAACCATGAAAAAAAACTCAAAAATTGTTAAGAAATGAAATTTTTACCATTGAAAAAAATGAGAATAGATGTCAGAAGAGGTACTATTTTCCTGATTATCAAGTAACATCTAGTAAGACAGTCAAGAATAGGTAAGTGCAAGCAATGGACATATGATTGGATAGAAATCAGGCATTGTGAGATGAAGGTGATTTTGAAAATCAAAATAACAGAGATGGTGAGTAATTTACTCACCTAATTAAGTCTCAAGTTAAGCTCAAGTCAGTGAGGCTAGTACTTGAATGAGGCCTATGGTGAGTGATTGGAGTCATTCTGTGTGCTCTCCTACTCCATCCCATCATAAGAAAACACATTAAAAGAAAGAAATAGCCAGTTTCTCATCTTTCTGAATGCATCACACGGATCCGATCCAAGCACAAATCTCTCCTAAAGAGTTTAGATAAGCACCACAGGGTACCAAGTAAAACAGACACAAAGAACCCCCAACGTGGCTTATTTAACTCACTAATTGTTAACTGGTGGGAGGTGGGTGATGGCAGGGAGCAGGAATGGGCCCGCCTTCTGCATGAATAAGTTCAGCACATGGAATTCATGTTCATATTTACATTTATAGCTTACAGAATTTCTATGTCATTGACCCCAAGCTGATAAACATAATTACAAAGTTCATTTTAATTTCACAGACTTGGCCAATCTCATCAGTCTCCCCATTAGGTTTTCATATTAAAAGAAAGAGGGGGAAAAAAATGAGACAGCATATGTTTGTAGCCAAGAATAAATATAACAATAATAAAGGAAATAAAAAGGGAAAACTAATCTTGGCACAGTTACTTAAATTTTTCCACCTTTCTCATATGGATAGTTTCCAAGTTCTACCATTTCAAAGAAAACACCTCATCGAAGAACATGTAATTGCATGTTGTTTCCATTCTTTAAATGGGGGAAATGAAGCCTTTTCACATACACATCATCAGCTGTGCCCCAGGAAACCTTCCATTCTTTCCAAATTAGTTTTTGTATCATTAAACCAATCAGCATTAGGTGCTTAGGATTATTTTCTGGAATAAACCCTGAATCATTACCTATATCATGTATGTATTAAAATCAAATAATGACATCATTATTAGCACATGAGCACTGACCCTAAGTAACCAGGACCGAAAGAAATCAGGGCAGTCCTAATAGAGAATCAGGCAGGATGCCTAATGAAAATCAAACAGCAAGCCTAATAAGAAACAATGTATTTTGCCTCTCTTTCCAATTCACTTTTGATTTGCTTTTCATGAGAATCCCTGTTTGAAGCGGAGCTCCCACAGGCTAGAATTCTCAGGGCTAACTTTGAGGTGAGTAACTCCCAAGTGGTTCTCTGGGTCATTTGATCTAGGACAAGAACCACTCGCTCATGCAGCAAGTATTTGTTAGGGCATTTACCATAACCATAGGTTTCCACGTGGCTGTCTTTTATTCAACAAGCTTTACTGAGCGCCTAGTACAAGCAGGGGAGGGTGCCAGGCTTAGAAACGGAAAGAATAAGAGATGTGATCAACGTTACTTCCACCGTATGCATTGTATGCCAGGCACAAATACATATTCATTCTTGATTAATAATTTAATATTCCCAGCAGCTCCGTGAAGAAGTGTATGCTTTACCCCATTTTACAAGTATAGAAAATAAGGTTCATACAGACTAAAAGACTTACCTGAGATCATGCTGCTAGGGAAGGGAGAGGGTGGTGGGAAAGATTCAGTCTGTCACCATCTCAAGCAGTGCCTTAGATTCAGTTTGAATCATACGTGATTGCTGATATTCCGCCTTTTTTGACCTACAGATGACAAGTGTATCCTCTGTCCCCCAGAAGAACTCAGGGTATGGCAGAGAAGATAGAAACATAAACAAAGCGCCACAGTAAAAGACGGTTTGCAGTCTGATGATCATCCATATTGTGGCCAGCCTTCGAGTCCGAGGTTCCTGGCCTCGCTGGCTCCAACCGCGGTGAGTGTTAACAGCTCGAATAGAATTCACGGACCAAGAGAGTGAGCAGCGACGCAGTTTCTTAAGCAGAGCAAGCTACAGCTTCCACTTAGTGCAAGGGAACCCGGAAGGGGTGCTGCCGCTGCTGGCCTGGAAGGCTAGAGTTTATATTCTTTTCCTTATCTCCGCCCTTTCTCTTTTTTGTTTTTCAATCCTCCCGCTGAGTGGTTTATTTTCAATTTCTTGTTGGATTGCCCGAGGGCTTAAGGCCCTGAGTCATCGTGCCAGCCCATTTTGCTGCGGGGCAGGCTGGGAAGTCTCCCTACTGAAGACTTCCTGTTCTAACCCCGGAAGTCCTTTTTTAGCCTGATTCCCCCAATATCACCATGTACATGCACCCAGCCCCCTCTGATACACTAGCCACTATGCTGTGGCCTTATCTGTAAGCCCCAAATCTCTTCACTTTCTGTCCCCCACCTAAAATCCAGCCACAATAAGAGAGCACATAATGCGCTCATCTGTGCCTATAAATTATCTCATTCTAAGACTCCAACTACCCTTGTCATAACTCTCATAGGCTAGGTACCGAAAAGGTGCAGGTTTAGCAGTGTTTGCCTGCCCAAGAAGGAGAGGCAAATATCCCAGACAGAAAGGACATGGTATGTGTCAAAGGATACCAAGGCTAAGCACATGTAGAATGCCAAACAGAATTTTTGCAACACTCTTTTATACAGAATGTTAAAAGCGTGATCATATGATCAACCTCGAGGTTCTTGCCATTAAAAGTATGGTAAAAACCGCAATTACTTTTGCACCAACCTAACTAGAAATGCATGAATGTTGAAGGAAAATCAGAAAGTTATTACTCTCTCAGGATGATTCCCTATGTATGTTACGTATGTAAAAATTGATAGGATCGGTTGATTCACATAATTATTGCAGGGACTTCATCTTTTGCTTCCAAGATTATCAACCCCTTGAAAGCAAGGGCCACATCTTTTAATTCCGAATTTTTCACACGTTAATTGCACACGATAAAAGTTGCTTGGTTGGTTTGAGTCTCAGATATTATTTGTAACTACTAGAGAGATAAACCAGGTAAGAAATTGTGTCTGTAGCCTTGATGTTTGTAATCAAAAAAGAGCTGAGTTGCAGGAAACAATGTTTTATCAGTCAACCATTAAAAATATTCCACACGATATTAGACCTATGCAGAGGCACCACTGACCAACATGAAATACTTCATCTCTTTGGACAACATATCCCGTAAATTATGAAAAGAAAATGGTATTTTATGAGAGCCAGGCAACCTCATTTCTAGGCAGCACATTTCATTCGTATTGCAGTTATTAATAGGTCACTTACAGGATTCATAACTGGTGCCACTGAGTGAAGGTACCCACACATGAACAATCACCGTGGCAAGGAGTAGTATATCTCAGTTCTTTCCAGAGCAGTAACTTTATCAAAACTATCACAGATGTCCTTTGAACTCCACTCTGACATTTGCTAATTGGATTTTAGGTTGTGTTCGCCAGAGTTCCTATAAGACTTTTCTTAACTTTCAAAATCTCCTTTTCCACTAATGAATTTTGCCTACCAACATTAGCATTTCCTCCATGGACTATTGCATGTAAAAGTGCCTGGTGGTGCTTTTGTAACTCTCACATCAGCTAGTCTCTTGCATGAGCAAACATATTCAATATTTTTAAAATTAGAAGGTGAAGAATACACAGGATAAGATGTCACTATAAAGTGAGCTAGGACAGATAATTAAGGATTAAAATCTAAACCATTACCTCTTGTGCAAGGTAGAAGCAGCATGGATGGCTTCTCATCTCCTTAGAGAAATACAGATACAATGTATCAGATAAGGTATTCTGCAGTTTTCATTATAAAGTTAATATTTATTTTACAGCATTGAGTTTATCTTACCAACATATCTCATTCAGAAATAGAAGAATTTCTTGATTTACCACATTAAAGTAAATATTGCTGTGAGATACGTGTTAAATTTTTAATAAAAACCACCCTATCTTTGTTGGATCAAAGAGAGCTGCTTCGGCTGAGATACAAACAAAACCAAACAAAAATACATAATTTCAAATACTGAGCATCACCACACGTGTTGACCAGCCACCCCATGACAATTGCAGTTTTATGTGGCTGAGCATTTTAGAGCTTCCACTAAGTTTATTATAAGTCATAATCTTAGAGCTAAAAAAATGGCAATTACCTGTACCTGTAATGCTGGCCCACGGGAGAGCATTTCAGAACTACATGTTCCTCATGCCTGAACCATGCCCCCAAAAAGGTACAAAAGTGAAATTCAATTTAATTAGATTTACAAACATCATCCTTTGCCTGTGTGGTTATATTTGTAATACAGAAGATTTATTAACATTGTGTGTTTTCTCTCCACAGGATAGAGCTAGATGTAAAAACTGAGTTTTCGCTGATCCCATATTCCTTAAGTTAGCAATAAAAACTCTATTACTGATGAGCAAAAATAACTGATATAGTGATCCTGATTCTTCTCCTTGTATCAAGGAGAATGAGAATCAGCAAACCCAGGAAAGGCAGTTCCTCCCCCTCTCCACCTCTTTATGAAGTGATTCTCCAGCAGCCTGTAGTTGACTCATGCAATCTCTTTCTCATCCTGAAATAAGCTGGATGGGGGTTAGAGAACATGACAAAATGATCACAGAAATGAAGATTGCTTCATATCTTCAGGTTTAGAAGAATAAAGTCAAATCTTCAAATTATAGCATATAAATCAAATAAGTACATTTGGGACAATGTAACACCTTGGCCTGGCCTCGTCTATACTGCTCCCTGCAATACAAAAGCACCATGACCTAAAACTATAGACGTTGCCTCCAGACTACCATGTGTTTGCACCTCAGCTCTGTCATTTATTAGCTGTGTGACCTTGAGGAAGTTTCATAACCTCTCTGTGCCTCAGTTTTCTCATCTATAAAATGGAGATAATAATCATATCTATCTCCCAGGGTTGATATAATAATTAAATAAGTTAATATTTGGTAAGCTCTGAGAAAGAATCTGGCATATAGTAAATGACACCGTATAAGTTGTATGAAATAAAGTAAAATATTGGTTCTGCTGGCTCTCTTTATTTATAAGATTGGAGAAATTCAAATATTCCTCCCCTCTGACTCCATGATTTTTCTCTCCCCCTTTGCCCAACTCATTAGCCTTTTAATCACAATCAGAGGTACTTTTTTCTCTTAATTAAAGGAAAAGCTAACATTTTGTAAACATTCCATATGTGCCAGGCAGTTATATTGTTAATTATCTCATTCAGTCCTCATAAAATCCAGTGAAGTAAATGCTGTTATTAACCCCATTTGAGAGATGAGGAAATGAAGGCATTGAAAAATTAAGTAAATTGTGTAAGATAACATAGTTATTACGAGCAGAACCAGAATTTGAACCCAGGCAGTGTTGAAATTTATTTCATTGAAAGAATTTATGTACAGGTGGAGGATCTAAGATGGCTGAATAGGAACAGCTCTGGATTGCAGTTCCCAGCGAAAATGCAGAGGGTGAGTGATCACCACATTTCCAAATGAATTTTTACTGCCCACAGACCAGGAGATTCCCGGGTTGAAAGCACCACAAGTCTCCAGTGTGCCCATCGCAGCAGGTCTCCACACAAAAACTCATGCAAATCTGGACGCCATTTCAACTGGTGACTGGAACGCCTGGGAGACAGTCACCCATTCAACTGAAAAAAAGGGGGCTGAAACTGAGAGCCAGGTGATCTGGCTCAGCTGGTCCCACCCCCACAAAGACCAGGAATCTGAAACACTCTGGATTGAGAATTTCACAGCAAGTACAGCTGGACCCAGGACGGTCCAGCTCTGTGGGGGAGGGCGTCCGCCATTACTGAGGCAGTCCACCACTACTGAGGCAGTCCGCCATTACTGAGGCAGTCCAATATTACCGAGGCAGCCCGCCATTACTAAGGCAGTCCGCCATTACAGTGGCAGTCTGCCATTACCGAGGCAATCTGCCATTACCGAGGCAGTCCACCATTACAGAGACAGTCCGCCATTACTGAGGCAGACTGCCATTACCAACGCAGTTCTAACTATACCCGTATAAACAAAACTGCAAGGAAGTTCATACAGCAGCTGGGCAGAGCCCACGGCAGCTCAGCAATGCCTCTGCTGGCAGACTGTGACTAGGCTACCTCCTTGCTGGGCAGGTCATCTCTGAAAAAAGGCAGCAGCATGACAGAAACTTATAAATAAAGCCCCACCTTCCCAGGATAGAGCACCTGGGAAAAAAAGGCGGTTATGAGTTCTGCTGCAGCAGACTTAAATGTACCTGCCCAACAGCTCTGAAAAGAACAATGGAGTTCACAGCTGAGCACTTGAGCTCCTATAAGGGACAGAATGTCTCCTCAAGCAGCTCCCCCAACCCCCATATAACCAGAGACACCTCAGAAAGGAGAGCTCGGGCTGACATCTGGCGGGTATCCTTCTGAGACAAAGATAACAGAAGAAGAAACTGGCAGCAAACCTTACTATTCTGCAGCTGCTGCAGGTGATCCCCCAGGCAAGCAGGGTCTGGAATGGACCTCCAGCAGTCCTACAGCAGAGGCGCCTGACTGTTAGAAGGAAAACTAAGAAACAGAAAGAAATAACTTCATCAGCAACAAAAGGAATGTCCACTCAGAGACCCCATCTGAAAGTCACCAACCATAAAGACCACAGGTAGATAAATCCACAAAGATGGAAAGAAAATAGTGCCAAAAGGATGAAAACACCCAAAACCAGAACACCTCTCCTCCTACAAGGGATCACAACTCCTCACCAGCTAGGGGAACCAGGCTGGATGGAGAATGAGACTGATGAATTGACAGAAACAGGCTTCAGAAGGTGGGTAATAACAAACTTCTCTGAGCTAAAAGATGATGTTCTAACCCAATGCAAAGAAACTAAGAACTTTGAAAAAAGGTTTGACAAAATGTTAATGAGAATAAACAACTTAGAGAGGAATATAAATGAATTGATGGAGCTGAAAAACACAACACAAGAACTTCACGAAGCATACACAAGTTTCAAAGCTGAATCGACCAAGCAGAAGAAAGGATATCAGAGATTGAAGATCAACTCAATAAAATAAAACAAGAAGGCATGATTAGAGAAAAAAGAGTACAAAGAAATGAACAAAGCCTCCAAGAAATATGAGATTATGTGAAAAGACCTAATTTACGTTTGATAGGTGTATGTGAATGTGACAGAGAGAATGAATCCAAGCTGGAAAACACTCTTCAGGATATTATCCAGGAGAACTTCCCCAACCTAGCAAGGCAGGCCAACATTCAAGTCCGGGAAATACAGAGAACACCACAAAGAAATTCCTCAAGAAGAGCAACCCCAAGGCACATAATCATCAGATTCACCAGGGTTGAAATGAAGGAAAAAATGCTAAGGGCAGCCAGAGAGAAAGGTCAGGTTACCCACAAAGGGAAGCCCATCAGACTCACAGCAGATCTCTCAGCAGAAACCCTACAAGCCAGAAGAGAGTGGGGGCCAATATTCAACATCCTTAAAGAAAAGAACTTTCAACCCAGAATTTCATATCCAGTCAAACTAAGCTTCATAAGCGAAGGAGAAATAAAATCCTTTATGAACAAGCAATTGCTCAGAGATTTCATCACCACCAGGTCTGCTTTACAAGAGCTCCTGGAGGAAGCACTAAACATAGAAAGGAACAACCAGTACCAGCCACTCCAAAAACATACCAAATGATAAAGAGCATCAACACAATGAAGAAACTGCATCAACTAATGGGCAAAACAACCAGCTAGCATCAAAATGGCAGGATCAAATTCACACTTAACAATATTAACCTTAAATGTAAATGGACTAAATGCCCCAATCAAAAGACACAGACTGGTAAATTGGATAAAAAGTCAAAACCCATCGGTATGCTGTATCCAGGAAACCCATCTCACATGCAAGGACACACATAGGCTTAAAATAAAGGGATGGAGGAAGATCTACCAAGCAAATGGAGAGTAAAAAAAAAAGCAGGAGTTGCAATCCTAGTCTCTGATAAAATAGACTTTAAACCAAGAAAGATCAAAAGAGACAAAGCAGGGCATTACATAACAGTAAAAGGATCAATGCAACAAGAAGAGCTAATGATCCTAAATATATACGCGCCCAATACAGGAGCACCCAGATATATAAAGCAAGTTCTTAATGACCTACAAAGAGACTTAGACTCCCACACAATAATAGTGGGAGACTTTAACACTCCACTGTCAATATTAGACATATCAATGAGACAGAAAATTAACAAGGATATCCAGGATTTGAACTCAGATCTGGACCAAGCAAATCTAATAGACATTTACAGAACTCTCCACCCCAAATCCACAGAATATACATTCTTCTCAGCACCACATCACACCTACTCTAAAACTGACCACATAATTGGAAGTAAATCACTCCTCAGAAAATGCAAAAGAAAGAAAATCATAACAAACAGTCTCTCAGACCACAGTGCAATCAAGCTAGAACTCAGAATTCAGAAACTAACTCAGAACCACACAACTTCATGGAAACTGAACAACTGGCTCTTGAATGTTGACTGGATAAACAATGAAATTAAGGCAGAAATAAAGATGTTCTTCGAAACCAACAAGAACTTAGATACAATGTACCAGAATCTGTGGGACACATTTAAAGCAGTGTCTAGAGGAAAATTTAAAGCAATAAATGCCCACATGAGAAGCAAGGAAAGATCTAAAATTGACACCCTATCATCAAAATTGAAAGAGCTAGAGGAGCAAGATCAAAAAAACTCAAAAGCTAGCAGAAGACAAGAAATAACTAAGATCACAGCAGAACTGAAGGAGATAGAGACACAAGCAACCCTTCGAAAAATCAATAAATCCAGGAGCTGGTTTTTTGAAAAGATCAACAAAATAAACCACTTGCCAGATTAGTAAAAAAGAAAAGAGAAAATAATCAAATAGATGCAATAAAAAATAATAAAGGGGATATCACCACAGAGTCCACAGATTGTTACAAACCACAATCAGAGATTACTACAAACAACTCTATGCACATAAACCAGTAAACCTGGAAGAAATGGATAAATTCCTGAACACTTATACCCTCCCAAGCCTAAACCAGGAAGAAGTTGAAACCCTGAATAAACCAATAACAATGGCTGAAGTTGAGGCAGCAATTAATAGCCTACCAACCAAAAAAAGCCCAGGTCCAGATGGGTTCACAGCCAAATTCTACTAGACATACAAAGAGGAGCTGGTACCATTCCTTCTGAAACTATTCCAAACAATCCAAAAAGAGGGAATCCTCCCCAAATCTTTTTATGAGACCAACATCATCCTGATACCAAAACCCGGCAGAGACTCAACAAGAAAAGAAAACTTCAGGCCAATATCCATGATGAACATAGTTGCAAAAATCTTCAATAAAATGCTGGCAGACCGATTGCAAAAGCACATCAAAAAGCTATCCATCACAATCAAGTAGGCTTCATCCCAGGGATGCAAGGCTGGTTCAACATACGCAAGTCTATAAACATAATTCACCACATAAACAGAACGAAAGACCAAAACGACATGATTATCTCAATAGATGCAGAGAAGGCCTTCGACAAAATTCAACAGCCCTTTATGCTAAAAACTCTCAATAAACTAGTTATCGATGGAACGTATCTCAAAATAATAAAAGCTATTTACAACAAACCCACAGCCAATATCATACTGAATGGGCAAAAACTAGAAGCATTCCCTTTGAAATTTGGCACTAGACAAGGATGCCCTCTCCTACCACTCCTATTCAATACAGTATTGGAAGTTCTGGCCAGAGCAATCAGGCAAGAAAAACAAATAAAGGATATTCAATTAGGAAAGGAGGAAGTCAAATTGTCTCTATTTGCAGATGACATGATTGTATATTTAGAAGATCCCTTCGTCTCAGCCCAAAATCTCCTGAAACTGATAAGCAACTTCAGCAAAGTCTCAGGATACAAAATCAATGTGCAAAAATCACAAGCATTCCTATACACCAATAACAGACTTAAAGACAGCCAAATCAAGAACAAACTGCCATTCGCAATTGCTACAAAGAGAATAAAATACCTAGGAATACAATTAACAAAGGCTGTAAAGGACCTCTTCAAGGAGAACTACAAACCACTGCCAAAGAAATAAGAGAGGACACAAACAGATGGAGAAACATTCCATGCTCATGGTTAGGAAGAATCAATATTGTGAAAATGGCCACATTGCCCAAAGTACGTTATAGATTCAACGCTATCCCCATTAAGCTATCAATGACCTTCTTCACAGAACTGGAAAAAACCACCTTAAACTTCATATGGAACCAAAAGAGAGCCCACATAGCCAAGTCAATTCTAAGCAAATAGAACAAAGCTGGAGGCATAACACTACATAACACTACCTGACTTCAAACTATACTACAAGGCTACAGTAATCAAAACAGCATGATACTGCTACCAAAACAGAGATATAGACCAATGGAACAGAACAGAGGCCTCAGAGGCAACTCCACACATCTACAACCATCTGATCTTTGACAAACCTGACAAAAACAAGTAATGGGGAAAGGATTTCCTGTTTAATAAATGGTGTTGGGAAACCTGGCTAGCCCCATGCAGAAAGCAGAAACTGGACCCCTTCCTGACACCTTACACTAAAAATAACTCCAGATGGATTAAAGACTTAAACATAAGACCTAACACCATAAAAACCTTAGAAGAAAACCTAGGCAAAACCATTCAGGACATAGGCATAGGCGAGGACTTCATGACTAAAACACCAAAAGCATTGGCAACAAAAGCCAAAATTAAACTCCAGATCTTCTGCACAGCAAAGGAGTAATAATTAGAGTGAACAAGCAACCAACAGAATGGGAAAAAATTTTTGTAATCTACCCATCTGACAAAGGACTTATATCCAAAATCTACAAAGAACTAAAACAGATTTACAAGAAAAAAACAAACCCATTCAAAAATGGGCAAAGGATATGAACAGACACTTTACAAAAGAAGACATATATGAGGCTAACAAACATATGAAAACATGCTCATCATCACTGGTCATTAGAGAAATGCAAATCAAAACTACATTGAGATACCATCTCACACCAGATAGAATGGCCATCATTAAAAAATCTGGAGACAGATGCTGGAGAGGATGGGGAGAAACAGGAACACTTTTACACTGTTGGTGGGAGCGTAAATTAGTTCAACCATTGTGGAAGACAGTGCGGTGCTTCCTCAAGGACCTAGAAATAGAAATTCCATTTGACCCAGCAATCTCATTACATCCAAAGGATTATAAATCATTCTATTATAAGGATACATGTACACATATGTTCATTACAGCACTGTTTACAATAGCAAAGACTTGGAACCAACCCAAATGCCCATCGATGATAGACTGGACAAGGAAAATGTGGCACATATACACCATGGAATACTATGCAGCCATAAAAAACAATGAGTTCGAGTCCTTTGTAGGGGACATGGATGAATTTGGAAACCATCATTCTCAGCAAACTGACACAAGAACAGAAAATTAAACACCAAATGTTCTCACTCATAGGCAGGTGTTGAACAATGAGAACACATGGGCACAGGGAGGGGGAGCATCATACACTGAGGTCTGTGGTGGGGAACTAGGGGAGGGACAGTGGCGGGTAGGGAGTTGGGGGAGGGGATAACATGGGGGAGAAATGCCAGATATAGGTGATGGGGATGAAGGCAGTAAACCACATTGCCATGTGTGTACCTATGCAACAATCCTGCATGTTCTTCACATGTACCCCAGAACCTAAAATGCAATAAATAAATATATATATATAAGAATATATGTACAAAAATAGTACATACATAGCATAAAAATATTCCCTAATAAATTTATGTTTTAAAGAATTATAAAAGAAATGTTTTTAAAAATCCCTTCTACACCAGTCAAGCTCACTATATATCAGCTAACACCCAGACAAACTGCAAATCCATGAGAATGAATGTTGTGTTAAAACCACTGAATTTGGGGATGGCTTCTTTTACAGCATTCTTCTAGCAACAGTTCACAAATACAGGATTTTTGTATACTTTTTTTTTTCCTTTGAGACAGAGTCTTGCTCTGTTGCCCAGGCTAGAGTGCAGTGGCGTGATCTTGGCTCACTGCAACCTCTGCCTCCCAGGTTCAAGCGATTCTCTTGCCTCAGCCTCCTGGGTAGCTGGGATTCCAGGCACACACCACCATGCCCACTTAACTTTTTGTATTTTGGTAGAGACAGGGTTTCACCGCGTTTCCCAGGCTGGTCTCGAACTCCTGAGCCCACGCAATCCACCCACCTCAGCCTCCCAAAGTGCTAGGATTACAGGCGTGAGCCACCGTGCCGGCCTTTTGTATACTTTTGATAAATGAAACCAACATCAAATTTGAAAATGTCGTTAAACAATGAAACAAATAAATATTCAAAGCCTACATAATTTTGTTAGCGAGAGAGAGATTTTTAGACTGATTGTTTGAATGCAACATAAAGCTTTTCCTTTAAAAAAATCCTTTCCCCTTTAATGTTTAGTCTCATATTCCAGTTAATACACTTTTGTAATCAACAACAAAGTAAAATTGAGTATCTTACATAAGATCCAGGATTCCATGAAGTCAAAGAAAGTGCTGTGATAAACTGTTCATGCTGTATGCAAAGGCAGTAACCAAAACAAAGTCAAACCAGTCAACAATTGGAGAGGAGAAACATCGGTAAGTATGATGACACCAGTGTTTCCAAAGAGACGCATTCAAATGTCAAAGATTCAAGGGATACTCTTGCAAAAACTGATAAAGCTCTTGAGTATTTTACAAAAAGGACTATTTTCATGATAGCACTTTGCAAATAAACCAACATAGCAACTCCTCCTCCAGGGGGCAGAGCTGAGCTAGCAAAGCGCAAGCTGAATTCTGTCCAAAACAGTGAAAAATATTGATTCATCTTTTGGTACTTAGTTGAAAATAAAATTTAAATTTGGCTAAATGCAAGAACAATTGCATATATTTTTATAATTCTTAATTTTCTTTTTAAGATAAGGCCCCACTCAAGCCATTTTTTCTTAATGTGATTTTAGCTAGGATTTTTTTTTCAGGCTAGAGTGCAGTGGTGTGATTTCAGGTCACTGTAGCCTTAAACTCCTGGCCTCAAATGATCTTCTCACCTCAGTCTACCTAGTATCTAGGATTTCAGGTGCACGCCACGACACTTGGCGAATTGTTTTGTTGTTGTTTTTAGAGATGAGGATCTTGCTATGCTGCCCAGGCTGGTCTCAAACTCCCAGGCTCGAGCCATTTGCCCACCTCGGCCTCCCAAAGTGTTTGTGTTAGAGGCATAAGCCACTGTGCCTGGCTAACCAGTATTTTTAAGTGGATTAACTTTCAGAAGACTTTTTTCTCCAGTATCAATCATCCTCAGACAATGAGGTAAGGAGAACTTCCTCTCCTACATTTCTTTGAGAGCTTCCAGTAAGTAAGCCCATCTAAGTCACAAAGAGGTTATAACAAGTGTAATTCTGCTATCTGGTGGCAAAACAGATAAACAACAAGAGCAACAAGGGACTGGATACCAAGGAAGGGATCTAAGTCTTTATTACATTTCTTTTAAATGACACAGTTTCTGATCCCAGCTAAAAGAGACAACTTACATTTTGTCGAAGAATTATTAACATCAGGGATAAAGGAAAGAAACTGAAAGGCTAGAATATTATTAAATACTGTGTGCTGTGTACTCTGGAAGCTTTGTATTCCTTGTAAGAATAAATTTGAATCATTAAGACCTTCCTTCCCCAATCGAGAACAACTCTCCAAACCAACTCAATTACCACAAAGATAAGCTGGTATATTTTCCATTGTTATATAAATGTTTCCTCTGACTTAGAATCATACAAAATGAATTTGAGAGAAGGACAAGATCTTAAACATCATCTAGCCCGACATTCTCATTTTACAGACGACAAGACAGAATCCAGGGTTAACTGACTTATCTAAGACTATACAACTTGTCAGAGTCAATGTAGGGTCTAGAGTCCACGTCTCTCAACCAAAGGCCAACAGTGTTCTTCCCTTTCTCTACACTGAGAAATGGTACTATCATTACCAAGGAGAATGTCAACAAAAGCCCATCTCATCTCACCTGTTCTCCTCAATGAGCCATCCTCCATTTGAAAAGGGGTGGAATAGATACGTCAATGGTGAGTTTCATATTGTTTTCCACACTTAATCAGAAAAGTGCCTTAAATCCACAAAGCAGGGCTGCAGGGAAAGCAGCCTGTGGATTTCATACCCCTCTCACTGCCACAGCCAGCACTCTGATGCAGAACATAGCCTACACAATGGTTCTCAAAGTGCGGTCCCTGGACCAGCATCATTAACGTCACTGAGAACGTGTTAGAAATGCACGTTCTTGGGTCCTATCCCTAAGCTATGAGATGAGAAACTCTCAGAGTGGAACCCCTAACAATTTGTGTTTTCACAAGCCCTTTGGGTAATTCTGATGCATTAAAACTTGAGAACTTCTAGTGCATACAACCAATGTAGTGGCTAAACAGAATCTGACGGTGTTCCACCTGAGAGGTGGTGGTTGTGACACAGAAGTGCCAGCCTGCTTGGCAAGTATGTTTTGTTACCCAAGTTTTGAAGCACTCGCACAAAAATTTCCTGACAGCAATTATTTCAATTTGCTACTGGAAGCCCATTCCTGCCTTTATTTAAGATTTGAGGGACTTTTGTTTTGTTTTGTTTTGTTTTGCTTTATCCTCCACAGAAAATTTGTCTTCCTAGCAATGCAGAAATAGATGATAGAAGGGAGGAGAAAAGTCCCAGGAGTGCAGAGACCAGTACAAAAGACATCTCTATCTGCCTTCTCTTTCTTTTTACTTTCTTTCTTTTTTTTTTTGAAACAGAGTCTTGCTCTGTTACCAGGCTAGAGTGCAGTGGCACCATCTCAGCTCACTACAACCTTCGCCTCCTGGGTTCAAGCGATTCTCCTGCCACAGCCTCCTGAGTAGCTGGAACTACAGGCACACACCACCACATCCAGCTGATTCTTGTATTTTTAGTAAAGACAGGGTTTCACCATGTTGGCCAGAATGGTCTCCATCTTTTGACCTCGTGATCTGCCCACCTTGGGCTCCCAAAGTGCTGGGATTACAGGCTGAGTCACCGCGCCCTACTTTGCCTTCTCTTTCCCTCCTTTCTCTACCTCTTTTTCTCCTTTTTCCACCCATGGTTCCATCTCGGCCTTCTGAGCCACGACCGTCTCTTTAACCACAATTGACTCTTTTGCCCCCCCCTAAATGATGCTTATGTGGCCCCTGTCCCTTCAGCTCTCATGACGGCTACCTCTGCCCCTTTTCATTTCTTCACGGCTGTTAACTTCCACATTTTGGCTGCCAATTCGACTACACAGTCACTTAGCTTCAGAAGATCAAGTAATCTCATTACCTATAAGAGACTCAAGCCTAGTCAGGTCCATCTATTACAGATTAGAAGACACCCAGGTTTGGGAAAGTTAAATTAGCCTCTCAATAGCATGTTAAAGCTTCTCTTTATATAGGTATTTTTCCTAGCTTAGATTCATCAAAAATTTTTTCTAAGCCTGCCTTTTATGTTTTCAACCAGGATTTGTTAAGAATAATCAGAAGCCTAAAGTACCCACCTGAGACCTTTTCTGAGGTTACCATCTGGTCATTGGTTCCAATGGTTCAATCCAAATAGCAGTTATTTTCATTCAGTTCATTCACATATATATTTTTTCCCCCTCTCCCCGTTTTTTTTTCCCTCCCCTCGAGAAGGAGTCTTGCTCCAGGGGGCTGGAGCGCAATGACGCCATCTCAGCTCAGGACAACCTCAGCCTCCAGGATTCAAGCCATTTTCCTGCCTCAGCCTCCCAGGTAGCTGAGATTACAGGAATGCACCACCACACACAGCTAATTTTTGTATTTTAGTAGAGACAGAGTTTCACCATGTTGGTCAGGCTGGTCTGGAATTCCTGACCTCACGTGATCCACCCATTTCGTCCTCCCTAAGTGCTGGGATTACAGGAATGAGCTACCTCCCCCAGCCTCATATTTTAATATTTTCACAAAGATATTTCCTCTCTCAGCACCTAATAAGTATCATGCAACGAGGATACAGCACTTGAGAGAATAGAGAATAGGGGAAAGGGAGGGAACCTAGCCTCGTAGGGGAAGAGAGAGTGGATACACAAAATAAATGACGAAAGAGGCCAGGCACGGTGGCTTTTGCCTGTAATCCCAGCACTTTGGGAGGCAGAGGCGGGCGGATCACCTCAGGCCGGGAGTTTGAGAACAGCCTGATCAACATGGTGAAACCCCGTCTCTACTAAAAAACACAAAAATTAGCAGGGCATAGTGGCGGCGCCTGTAATCCCAGCTGAAGCAGGAGAATCGCTTGTACCGGGGAGGCGGAAGTTGCAGTGAGCGGTGATTGCGCCCCTGTCTGCTCTCCAGCCTGGGCAACAGAGTGAGACTCTGTCTCCAAAGAAAAAGAGAAAAAAGAAAAATAGCCTGTCAGATGACAGTAAGCTAAGGAGAAAATGAAGCAGGAAGGAGAATACAGAGTGCTAGGGAAGATTACAATTTTAAATACGGTGGTCAAGAAAAGTCATTAAGAGGGAACTATTTTAACATCTTTAGAGACTCGTGTGTTTTGCTAAAACGTCAAGCATTTGACAGCACTAACCTCTTAGGAAGTTCTTGAGATCACTAAAAACCATTTTTTTTAATCATATATTCTGGAATTTTCTAGAATTTAATATCAAACATCAGTTTGTACTTTTCTGAATTGGTCCTTTATTTTCTCAGCATCAGTGGTAATATCAGAGATATCAGTCAGAAAACACAACTGCCGGCATATAAAAATAGATAGAAAATGTAGTGTCACTTCAGAACTATTTGTTTCCCAATGCAGAAAAATACTATGGAAGTTACTATTTAGAAAACATGTTTTGCCCTTCTGTGCCCTTATCTACTGAAAGAAAAAATATCAGTGTTTATTATTATTATTATTATAGCCAGTTTCACAATCTACTAAAAACTCAGCTATAAACTGTGAAATGGCCACATGGATAGTAGAGAAAAATTGTGGGCGGAAAACAGGCTGAACCTTTATAACATCCTTTACGGAGAACTGTATTCACCTTTTTGTCCCAGCCTCAACTAGTAAAGGCATAATTTATTTATCTGGAGCACCTCAAGTCAGTTATAGTGTCTGCATTGTCCGGGAGATATCTTTTATGCTGTTTTATGGCTTGGTTCACACAGGAACAATGAGTTCAAGTAATCTGGCCAAGGTCATATGCCGAGAGTTTCTGGTTTTGTCTGTTTTAAAACAGGAGAACTTAACGGTTTCTTCTTTTTATTGTACTCACCAGAATCCATCGTCTTCTCTCTTTACTTCTCTGCCCAATTTTACAGAAAAAAAAAAGTCTTGAAATGTTTAACTGCTTTAACTGTTTTGGTCATTTTACTACTTCCAAATTTGGCAGTAACACAAATTGCTTGACATCTAATATCATTTAGTCCCTGTAAAATGTTCACAAAAATGAGGCATCAGTGTTTCCAAAAAAAAAAAAAAAAAAAGTGAATGCTTGGGGATGCTGGTTAAAACAAAACAAAAACAAAAAAACTTCCTGCAGAATAAACTGAATCTTTGAGTCAGATTTCCCAGGGATTTACATAAAATTTGATGACGTAGTCAGCTTTGATTAGAGAAGACTTCCGGGATGAGCCAAATACTGGCTTCTGTGCAATAGAAAATCTTATTTTTTGCTTTCTTCCTATTTAGCAATTTTTCAAAATGATTGCTTCTGACTCCTAATTGTCTAATTGTCTTACAACACCAAATTAGAACCTTCCTTCTAGAATTCTTTCTCCAGTCCAAAATTCTCCCCTTTATTTTTTCCTGGGTTTTTAGAACCAGACCTGGATTCAAATCCTGTCTTCTTTAGTTATGTGCTGGGTATCATGTGTGACTTGAGCCAGTTATTTACCTCTCTGAAACTTACTTTCTGCTAAAACGGCCACAAATAGTGCAAAAACTCTTTGGATAGTTATTTTGAGAATCACATAATAAATATGCTATTACTGACAGTAATTGTTAAATCAATGTTAGTTTAATTTCTTCCTCACCAAAAATTTGCCTCATTTGCTTAAAACAATGTTTCTTATTACAAAAGTATTATGAGATAATTGTCAGAAATCTAGAAAATAGAAATAAGTAAAATGAGTAAAATTTAAATTATTCGTTTTCCTGATAACTAAAGATAATCAGGTTAACAGTCTGGGTATATCTTTCCAATCTTTTCTTCTACAGGTACATATAGAACTTACCTTTTTATTATCACTACCTTAACTCATCATTAAAGTATCACATACATACAAAACATGAATAAAGCAATGAATTTTCACAGTGAACACACCCAATATCACTAGTTTCTTATGTGCTTTTGGACTTAAAGCATCGGGCCCATGACGGTGTAGCAGAGGGTTGGAGTCAGGTTCTGAAGCCATACTGCTCGAGGCTGAATACTGCCCAGCAGTTTCCTAGTGGTGTGACCTAGGATACATTATTTAACTGTGCTAGGTCTCCATTACCTCATCTGTTGAATAATCATCATGTCCCCCATTATGAAGATTAAATGAGTTAATGTAAATAATTTCCTTAAAATAATGTGAGACATATAGCACACATCCAATAAGGAAAGTAATTATTAATATTGTGCACTATCTGGAGAACTTTTTCTCTCACAGTAATTAAACTTTCCCTCATGTGCATGAGAGTCATTTTTTTTTTCTTTAGGAATTTGGTTAGCTCCCTAAATATCTTCTCTGCTTTCCTCATTTGCAATTAGCTAAATGGAAAGCAATCGTGATCTCACGATAAGCCTCATGTTTACATTTGAGATCAGACGCCAACCTCACCTGGTACCAAGACTGCAACACACCCCCAAATACACCCCAACCCATCTTTCCAAACATAAATCCTTTTGCTCCCTTCTAGAAGCACTCCTAAATCAAGCTGCTCACTTACCTTTAAATATGTCTTGTTCTTTTCCGTCTCTGGTGTGGGGCTCTCCCTCTCCCTGCCTCCTTGAAATGCCTTTTTATATCATGCTTTCCAAACTCCCCCACATTTTTTTAGGTACAGCTTCCTCTCGCCTCTGAATTTAGTATCACCCCCAGCTGGCAATCACCACACACTGCCATGTTAATATCGAAGCAGTTCACATGTATATTTATATGTTACTTACAAAACACCTTCACATACAGTGTCTCTTTTGATCTGCCCAACAAGCTGATGGGATAAATAAAGTTGTGATTATTATCTTCACTTTAGCACCAAGGAAATTGATTCTTTGTTATGAAAACACGTCCAGTCCCTGCCTACAATGAAAGTTCCTCCACACTGAAGACATTATGCTTCTCTTAGTTTTCTTAACCACAAGACATATTTACTTGGGGATTGATGATCTACTACTCAAATCATTGTTATCAATACAAATAGCAAATTTTTTGCGCCTTCTACATTTCACTGGGCTAAACACATATGGTTATCATTTATTTATTTAACAATATGTCAAATGTCTACTATGTGCCAAGCACTGCATTCCATCTGTGTGCGCTAGGGGCTTGTTTGTGTGCCTGTCTTCAGGTTATATGAAAGAGCACTGGATTACACGCTGAAAGAACCAAATTCAACGACTGCGTCTGCTGGCATACATGCAGACGTCCCTTGTTCATTTCTGGACCTCAGTTTCCTCATCGACAACACAAAGATAATAATCTCTGATCTGACTACAGTGCAAGATAGTGATGGAGATTAAACAAGGTATGCAAGTGCTTCATATGCTTTATAAAATATAATAGTATCAACGTTATGCAATTGTTATGACACGGTTCTTCCTCTGTGGTCCGAAAATCCAGTTGAGAAGACGAGAAATGTACCTAAGAAGACAAGTTACAACATAAAATGGCCTGTGCAAATGTATAATAACTTAGAGTAGAGGAAGGTGTAAATATATAACCATTTAGAAAATAAGAAGGTAACACTGTGCTTTTAAATTCAGAAGATGAAAACATTTCTCCAAATCTTAGTTTGTCCTCCATCTTATTAATGTTTAAATCATGAAAATATTAATTCTTCTTATGGGAATTAACTGTCAACCAGAAATAAGATTATCTATTTGGAAATTTAAAATGTTTTTAATACCCTGTATTACTGTGGCAGTTCTTTACCCAGGCTCATTTCATTCTTCTACACCTACTCCAATGGAATTGCAAGAGTTATTGCCCCTACCCCCCACCCCACCGACTTCTGAGGTGGAAAGAATAGGAGCAAATGTAAGGAAGCTGCTCTTTGATCTCCACGTACATCAATTACAGGTAATAAATCCCCCCAGCAGTTGAAGCTAAGACAGAATCTCAAAAGCACATGGACTTTTCCTATTAGAAAATATAAACCAAATAGTGACTATTTGTTGTTTAGATTTATTTTGTGAGTAATGTAACTGAAAAAACAACCCAGCATTGAAGGATGTATCATTTTTAATCTCAGCACTTTTAGCTACTGCCAACACCAGATAGAGTATCTTATTGCAATAATTCAAGGATTTCTCTATTAGTTTCTCTAAGCCCTTAAAGCAAATGAAGCTCTTATGATATAAAACACCTTCTTTCTCTATTTTTTTTTCAGCTCTCAAGCCCAGATGCATTTCAGGGTAGAATTTTAAATGAACTAGATAAATGAAATTCTATCTAACTGTATTAATTTTTGACACTTTTTATGATTCTTTTAAAAAGAACATAGAAACGAATTGCAGCTCCAGTTGCTGTACAGTCATGATGAATAGCATGCTACAAATAATATTTTTTTCAAACTTTTGAAAGAACAATTTAGATTTTTAATCTCTTAGGTGGGTTTACCAACACCCTATATCGATAACTAACCAAGGAACTGTGAATGAGGTTTCTTAAACAAAGAAAAGCGTTCGTCTGTTAAAGGAAGCATTTTCATACTTTTTCTCCCTATTGTTTAACCTTTTGTTCCCATCACAAATGTCTACACGTAGTTTTATCTCTGACCTTGAGGGACTGTGTAGTTTTATCGAGGCTTCCTTTTAGATCATAGATGACCTTCAGCTGGTATCATTGAGCTCTGACCTGCCTCAGTGATCTGCTCACACAAAATACATATGCTGAGCAGTGCTGGTGTGTGCAGTAGGGGTAAGTGAATTATTTACAAAAATTTGAGTTGACACCTTTTATCAAATGTGGAAAGATGAAGACAAAACAGCTGCTATTGCTGTCGTAAGCAATCTGCTGGTGATTGAATAAAAGTGTCAAGAAAATGGCTGCTTGATGGCCTTTTGTTCTCCCTCATCCAGCTTGATGTTAGTTTGAGCTGTCAGTTAGGAATCACGGCAGTGTGATTTATCAATAGACTGAGTGACCTTCTATTTTAGCTTGTGATAGAACTGGAAGACAGCACCCTCTGCTGCGAATACACAGCACTTCCTTTTAACGTGCCATTAGTCCGAGTGATTGGTTTGCATTTGCTAGAAGCAACTTATCCTTACGATAATTATGGCTTTTAAATTTTTGTCCTGTTTCAATTGCCTCCATGCATTTATTAAAAATTAGTAAAATCCAAAAAGACTTCAAGCATATTTCTATACCTTCCAGCAAATTAACTTAGAAAATCAGTATTTGAGATAAAATGCTTCCTCTTTGCTAATTAAACTGCAGAATAAGGAAACATTATCTTTGATAGCAAACAATCTTTAAACAGTGTTTGGATTATATTGATATTCATAACCCATTTGCATTAACTCAAATTGTTTTATAGTCTCTATATAAAGAAGGATTTAGACTTATTTTTCTGCCATAATATTGTGGACTCCGCAGGGAAAGATATTATTACCAATCAGGGCTTTGTGGATCCTTGAGTGATGTGGAATCAGAGTGGACCAAAACCTTACAAATGAACGTTTCTTCTGCCATCATGTAGAATATCATTATGCATTTTTAAAGTAGGCTTTTTTGTTTCATAGATATTTATTTGATCCCAACCTCAAATAAGGTGAAAGTAAATTATGAGGAAAAAAAATATTCTAGTAGCTATTGAAAAGAAAATATTGAACATATTTAAATGAATTAAAATAGCATTGTCTCATTTCCAATAGCACATAATCTTTTAATGTTCAGATCTAATTTGCTACAGTGTGTAGCAAATTTTAGTTCTTTTAAAAACTGTTTACATATTTATATATATGCTATTTCAAATGCAGATTTTTTTTAGCATTTCATTGTAACTTTTTATTTTAACTTCTCATCTTATATTTTTAAATTAAACATGAAGATCACTGTTAGTATATTTTGTGGGTTGGATCACAGACTTAACTACTCAAAGATACAATATGGGACTATGTCTTTCTCCAGACTGTCTGAGATGTAGCTTACATTGTGCTACAGATTAGAGAGCACCAGGTTAGAGGTATATAAAAATACATACTTAACTAGTTCACAAAATTTTTCCTTGTATTCAATGCCTTTCCTTCCCCTGATTCAATTCAGTCCATTAGGTATTTACCTCATTCTCACTTACATCCACAGAAGCACCACAAACAGATTTAAACTTAGGGTTCAGACCTCAATTCCTTGACTGAGCTTTGACTTTTTCTTTCCCACCCTGATATACATACACACCATGACTTGTTCATAAAAGCTCTGCAGCAAAGTTGAATAATATGTAAATTTTATGTTGTAATGAATTAGGTCCTAAGATCTTTAAAGGTCAGACACCTGGTATAATACATCACATTCTTTAATATCAACTACAAAATAACTGTAATAAATTTTTCCAACACCACATCCTCACACACTGTTACCCACAAGAAAGCACCAAAGGAAATGTGTCATTTGTCAAAACATGCAGAAAAACTGGCATGTGTACAAGTCACTTTAAAAGTAATGCTCAGGATAGAAATCGCTTTCCAAATGACTGTTTTGTGGTTAAACAAAGAAAAACACATCAATACTTAACTAAAATTATCTCCTGATATGCAAAAGAAAAATCAATAAATAACATTCTGGGATATATGATAGTTTTAATTAGTTACCAAATAATATATAATTTATAGGTAAAGAGTCTTATTTGATTATCCTTAACAAAAAATTTAACAGACATGGAAATTTAAGCATGGATGAGTGAGTGAGCTATTGTAAAAATGTATAGCTAAAGTATAAATTTAAAAATGTATAGCTATCTGAGTTACAGAAATGTGATAGTTGCTATTAAAATAAAAATATTTACTTCTTATGTAGTGCTATTTGCAAGCTTTAATTAAAAGTCTCTATTATAAGAACATGTCTATGAGCAAGAGAAGGAAAAAAGATTTACCTGCAAATAAAGCAGACTCTGGAGATTTAAAAAAATGCAAACTCATATCACTTCATGTTCTCATTCCCATCCACGCCGTGTCTGTTTTCTCCAGTAGTGTATTTTGTTAACTTAAGGTACAAATGAAATGGGTGTGTAAGCAGAAATGTCCAACTAGACTTTCCAGAGTGGATCCAGACAGGTCTCTGATATGTCATTTTCACTGTTATTGAAGGTACATCCTTAAAATATACATTTAAGTGGTTATTTTACATAAATCCTCCGGTTTGGCAATAAGTTTTTAGATACGGATTAAAACTGTATTTGAGAAACAACTGAATATATTTATCAATTTAAAGAATATGTGTGCTTTAAACTTGAATATGCTTAGGGAAAGACTGACCACTTTAACAAACCAGTTTTGTGTTTTCCAATATATTCGATAATGGTTTTGTTAGCATGTACATATGGTATCAGTCAATAGTCACAAAATGAAGTGGAAATGTTGTCAAGATCATTAAGAGGCACCCCATGAGTAAAAACAAAAAAGAAAAGAAAGAAACCAGCATAGTTTTAGTATTTGAAAGTTCTGGAAAACTGCCAAAATCCCACCCTTTTTAATGCATTACATAAAGTTAGCCAAAATATTCATAACCTTTATTGCCAGATCTAAAATGGAGTTTCTGAGCTGGGGCAAATGTGTCAGCATGAACTCCCCTAACAAATAGCTGAACACCTGTTTTCTTGCTCCGAACAAATCCAATGTAGAGCTCATTAGACAAACTGAAGGAAGTAAAGAGATCAACAGCGAACCTTTCAGTGTTTTAATTAATTTGTTCAAAATGGGCAAAGAACAAAGGAGCACTTTAAGGAACAGAAATGTATAGTAATCACAGGAAAATAATTTAAAGTAAATTGAGCCCCCAAAAATGTTTCAGACCAGAACATATAGTGCTCATCAAGCTGTAGTGAGGACGTGCTCATACTCCGCTGGTAGAAGTGTACATTTCTTTACCTTTCTGGAAAACAGTTTGGTAGTAGGTATCTATCTGCTGGGCAGTTTGTCAGCAAGACCCATTTGTTCTTTCATTCAACAAAGGATTATCGAATGCTTGATTTGTGCCTGACAGTGGAGAGATCCAGCAAAAACCTCTGCCCTCGTGGAACTGATACTCTAATGAGGAGACACAGACAGTTAACAAGCAAATAACTAACTAGCCAGCATGCCAAATATTGGTAAGAACTGTGGAGAAATTATTTGTATTTGCAGGGGAGGTGACAGAGGTGTGTGGCTGTTTCAAATAGAATAATTAAGGGTAGAGTCAACTGAAAAGGTGTAATCTGAGCAAAGACTAGAGAGAAGTGAAGGTTATTGAAGGGAGGAGCTCTAGCCATGGTTGATCTCAGAACCCTACCTAGACTAGACTCCACGCCATCAGCGGGACTTACTACTAGTCAGTATTGTCAAAGGGACCCCCCCTCTACCAGCAGGCTTTCTGCTCTGATGACCATATGGCAGATCTGCTACCTTAAATGTCCTTCTTCTAGGGAACCCAATCCCACCTCAGTGGAGCACGCATCCTGCCCCCAGGATGTCCAGCCCCTGGTGGGCAGTCCTCAGTGCTGACAGGTACCCAGGCCATGACACTGGGGCAGACAGCAGGACATGGCCAGCCATTTGCAAGCCTCTGGGCAGAGGGAGCCCTGCCCACAGTGACATCCCCAGGAGACTCCAACCTGCTTTCCCCCTTCCTATCATAGCTCCAAGTGTTCTCGGAGAAAATTCACATGAGTGCTCTTCCTCTATCCTAAGGAAATAAGCAGGAATCAAAACCAAACATATTTGAAGTTATTAATCAGTTATTTATACTGTAATAGAAATAGTGAAAAGCCAGGATTGCAATTTGTATTTACTATTTTTACATATATGGATGAACACAGAAGAAAGATACAAGAGAATGGCACTAACGTATGAGCAATAGTTTTGAAGCACGGGTCAGCAAACTATGGCCCAGGGCACCAAATCTGACCCAATGTCTGTTTGTATGCATAAAGTTTTATTCAAAGACATCCCATTCGTGTAACTGCTCTCACGCAACAACAAAGTTAAATCGTTGCAGCAGAGACCATATGGCCTGCAAAGCCTACAAGATTAACTATCTGGCCTCTAAAAAAGCTTGCAGGTCCCTGGTCTGCAGATTTGGATTACAGACATTTTAATTTCCTACTCTATGTCTCTGTCTTTTCCGTCTTCTCTGCAGATAAAAATATATGATGGTTATGGTCAGAAACAAAAGGTATATAAATACCTTTGTTCATTTCCATTGTTCTGGGAATATACTATAAAAGGATGAATGGTTATTATCAAATCCAGTTTGGTCATCAGCCATAGTTAAATAGCTCATAATGGGGGCTATAAAATTACCATTTATGTCACAAACATTTGTTGTTAGCACTACTGCGTTTCAGACACTGCTCTAAGTGCCTTACAGCTGTAAACTCATCCAATCCTCATAACAATCCTATGAGACAGAAATGATTATCATCTCTTTCACAGATGAGGAAACTGAAAAAGAGTTCAATAATTCACCCCTGGACTCAGAACACATGCTCATTCATTGGAGCCAGTGTTCAAATCCAAGCCGTCTGGAGCCAAGTCTACACTGCTCTTGTGACTGTTTAATTCTTGCATCACTTTCTTAAAAGGAAGATGTTCTTTGTCTAGGGTAAAAGTTCGTTTTCTCAAGTTAATAAAGTTCAAAAACTTTTGCAGAGGCTGAAAGGGGAGAAGAGGTGGGTAGGAGAGAGGACCGAAGGAAGAATGTGGGAGGTTAAATTTTCATAGTTCAGACTATTTTTAAAAGGTAATGAAAAGGAGTCTGCTACATTAGTAAGGGTTCTCTAAAGAAAAAGAATCAATAGGATGTGTTCGGAGAGACAGAGAGAGAGAGAGAGAGAGAGAGCTATTGAGAGAAAGGAAAAAAATGAAGGAATTGGCTCATACGATTACGGAGACTGTCAAGTCTGAATTCTACAAGGTAGGCCAGCAGACTGGAAACCCAGGGGAAAAGCTGATGCATCTTGAATTCAAAGGCAATCTGGAGGCAGAATTGCTTCTTTCTAAAAAAATACCTTCAAAGCAACACCTAGACTGATGTTCAATCAAATATCTGGCTGCCATGATCTAGCTAAGTTTATACAAAAGTAACCATCACATCTGGGTAAACAAACCAGAAGAAGAGAAAGAAAAGAAAGAGGATAAAGACAGACAGCTGCATTGCAATGCGGGACTCAGGAGAGAAATACATACTCCTCTTCCCTCAAGGAGTCTGCAATCTATTAGGAGAAACAGACAAGCTGGCAGAAAAGGTACAGCTGTAAATGAGGTCATGCTGTGACTCTAAACAGGGATGAGTATAGGTAGTCAGTGGGTGGACAGGCAACCTGGGGAATTTGCTTGAGGGTTTAGCTTAGAGGTGAGGGGAGGTGGTGGATGGGGGAGAAGCTAGGAAGAGCAACAGGAGGCTGTAATCTAAACCCTGATCTTGTGCTATAGGCAAAAGCAGAAAGCCCCATCTCCAGAAAGTACTACATGACCTCCGCAGCACCAGCCATGCTGCTTTGGTGAACAGAAGTTTATGTCACGCAGAAAGGGAACCCAGGGGTGGGGGCTGGGGCTTGCTTCAGCTCCCATGATGAAGGTTCCAAAGATCTAAACCGCTTTTAGGTCTTCAGGGTTTACCGCTTAGGGAGGCTCAGGAAACAATACTCACTGCATTCTCACAGTAGTACAAGTGGGGCCTCAAATGAGTGTCAAAGAGGAGTTTGAGCAACAAATGTGGCTGAGATCAGATAGGAGGTTACTGAACATAAGCACATGTCAGACGTACCCAGAAAATCTCCACAACCGGTGAGCCTGTGTGGAGGTTATTAGGGATTTGGGGTTGGTTTAATACTCCTATCACCCCATTAGTACACATAGGCTTAGGAAACTTTGGTGGTAGAGCACTCTATGATACCTGTTTTTATTTTGTCTTGTTTTGTTTTGTTGTGGGGATTTTGTTTGTTTGTTTGGTTTTGGGTTTGAGTCAAGGTCTTGCTCTGTTACCCAGGCTAGAGTGCAATGGCGTGATCATGGCTCACTGCAGCCTCAACCTCTGAAGTGGGAGGATCATTTGATCCTCCTACTTCAGCCTCCTGAGTAGCCAGGACTACTGATGTGTGCCACCACTCTCAGCTAATTATTTTATTTTTTGTAGAGACAGGGTCTTGCTATGTTGCCTAGGCTGGTCTCGAACTCTTGGCCACAAGTAGTCCTCCAATCTCAGCTTCCCAAAGCCTTGCAATTATAGGCATGAGCTACCACACCTGACCTGTGATGCCTGTTTTGATGGACTTATGCACAGTGTGGAGCAGAGGCAAGGTGCCCTGAGAGGCCTTTGGGGTTTGGGCAACTGCATGTAATTCTGGGCAACCTGAGCATGGAACATGCAGGGGAGTGAAGGTTGAGTGACAATCACAGCTTTTCGGGGGTTCGTAGACCTTTTCAGATTGAGTCTTTGTATTAGTCCATTTTCACACTGCTGATAAAGACATACTGGAGATTGGGCAATTTACAAAAGAAACAGGTTTATTGGACTTACAGGTCCATGTGGCTGGGGAAGCGTCACAATCATGGCAGAAGGCAAGGAGGAGCAAGTCACATCTTACATGGATGACAGCAGGCAAAGAGAGAGAGAACTTGTGCAGGGGGAACTCTTTTTTTTAATTGCATTTTAGGTTTTGGGGTACATGTGAAGAACATGCAATATTGTTGCATAGGTACACACATGGCAGTGTGATTCGCTGCCTTCCTCCCCCATCACCTATATCTGGCATTTCTCCCCATGCTATCTCTCCCCCAACTCCCCACCCCCCCGCTGTCTCTCCTCTATTTCCCCCCAACAGACCCCAGTGTGTGATGCTCCCCTCCCCGTGTCCATGTGTTCTCATTGTTCAACACCCGCCTATGAGAACATGCAGTGTTTGATCTTCTGTTCCTGTGTCAGTTTGCTGAGAATGATGGTTTCCAGGTTCATCCATGTCCCTACAAAGGACACGAACTCATCATTTTTGATGGCGCATAATATTCCATGGTGTATATGTGCCACATTTTCCTTGTCCAGTCTATCATTGATGGTCATTTGGGTTGGTTCCAGGTCTGTGCTATTGTAAACAGTGCTGCAATGAACATTCGTGTGCATATGTCCTTATAGTAGAATGATTTATAATCCTTTGGATATACACCCAGTAATGGGATTGCTGGGTCCAATGGAATTTCTATTTCTAGGTCCTTGAGGAAGCGCCACACTGTCTTCCACAATGGTTGAACTAATTTACACTCCCACCAACAGTGTTAAAGTGTTCCTATTTCTCCACATCCTCTCCAGCATCTGTTGTCTCCAGATTTTTTAATGATTGCCATTCTAACCGGCATTAGATGGTTTAAAACCAACAGATCTCATGAGATTATTCACTATTACAAGAGCGGCATGGGAAAGACTAGCCACCATGATTCAATTACCTCCCACCAGGTTCCTCCCACGTCATGTGGGAATTCAAGATGGGATCTGGGTAGGGACATAGCCAAACCATATCCGTCTTTTTCAGATTCAATCAGTGAACTACAATGATTCTTCCTTCCTTCTCCTTCCACCCACAACTCTCCCTACCCCTTCACTGCAAATTTGTCTTCCTTATTGTTCATCCTCCCTCCCAGAGAAAATTTCTATTCTTTGCAAACCAGTAATTACCAAATCTGTTTGAATCGAAACAAAAGTAGAATGTAAGCACCATCAGAGCAGAGATTTTGTTTTCTGATGCTCACTAGTTTACCCCTGGCTCTTGACAGAGAGTAGGCAGACAAGACATATTGCAAAGACAAAAGATAATAAAAGTGAACTCAGTATCCTTTTATGTTGTATATCAATAACTACTGATCATACATGGGGAAGCCCAGAAGATGTAAAATTGATTAACAGAGTGCCTGGCACATGGTAAGGTATTAGCAAATGCCAGCTGTTTTTACTTATATAAAGAAAAATAAAATCCAGAAAACAAAATATTAAGTTGCTAGGAATGTAGTAGGGGCCAGATTATGAGGGATCTCTGTATTAAGATGCTTAAATTTTATCTGAAGACAAGGTGTAACTTTCAGAGAATTTTAAGCAAAAGAATACATGGTATGAGTTACATTTTAAGGCAACTTTTCTTGTAGCAATATGAAGACCAAATTGAAGTGGAATTTTGAACAGTCAAAACAATAGAAGCAGATTGGAGAGGTATTGGGGAGGTAAAATCAGCAGGCATTGTTAAGCAATTCAAGGAAAAGAAGAAAAAAGGCTCAGTGAGAGAAAATGCAGCATGAGTACTTTAGGCTTAAGAGAGAATTTCCGAGAGGCTGAGGTAGGAGAATCACTTGAACCCAGGAGGTGGAGGTTGCAGTAAGCCGAGATCACACCACTACACTCCAGCCTGGATGGCAGAGTAAGACTCCATCTCAAAAAGACAGAGAGAGAGAGAGAGAGAATTTTGGCTTACCAAAATGGCGTACCAAGAAAGCTCATGCAAACTTCTTTGCTAAAGTTATTTAAAAATGAGAGGGAGCCATCTTTCTTTGGTACCTAAAGGCTTGAGCTTGATCCAAAGTTGATCTACTCTTTTGATGCTATAATTTCACCAAAAAAATCAAAAAGCATATATAACTGTATAGAAAGAATGTATAGTATTTGTAAGGTTTTAATGATATATATATTTTATCTTTATATCTCCATACATTGTTTTTATTTACTTAGAGAATTTTTCCCATTCACCTTTAAATATGCTATCATTCTCTGCCCGTGAATTTTTTCCAATCATGTTCTTATTATGTCTCATCACTTTATGACAATGACATTGCTGCACAGTGACTTCATTACTGTAAGGAAACAATATGAGTTTACAGCTGAAAAAAAGGATAATTAAAAGTATAAATTATGGCTGCTGTCAAGACAACAGACATTAACACTGAAACTTAGAACATAATCCAGAAATAGGTTAGGTTCATGCTACCTGAAATCATTGTGAACCTTGAATGTTTTGTCTACAAATAACTTGCACAAAAGTTATTTCATCTTTTTAAACAATAAAACTTGGTGAATCACCCTATACTGCCTCTTTTTCAGGTCTTTTCTCCTCCTAATGCATGCCACACTGATATTAAAAGATGCTATAAGAATTATTGAAGACCACTGAAAGAGATTTTAGTATAAATTAGATTGCATAAAAAACCAAAGCCATTATAAATATATATACTAATAGACATCTTTAATCTTGTACAAAGTCCAAAGAAACTTATCCAACATCTAAAAAATATGATGTTTTAACCACCATCTGCTAGGTAAAATCACAACCATGTCAACTTTTATTGGGTACAATTTTAGTCTGGGGAATCTGTAACAGATATGTTTGTGCCTGGAATGATGGGCCTCAGAGACACAGATCCAGGAGAGGGTTGTGTACAAATAGAGCATGCTTGGCCATTTTACTGGGGATATTGGAGTTAAAATCTATATTTAATTCAAGGGGCTAGAATAGATGAACTACAAGATTACCTACCACTTAGAAGTTTCCAAATCTATAGAAAACACACACACGCATACATACCCTGAAAACATCAACACTCCAAAATAACCTTCCTTCCCAGAACTTCAATGTTTTCTTGTGTGTGTATGTGTGTGTTCATCTATATCTACATATCTATATTTATGTAGATAAATGTATAGTCATATCTATGTATATGACTTCTAGATTCTTGAGTACTTTAATTATACTTCTACATGTATACGTCTAAATATGTAGATATATAAAATTATGCACACTGACTCATTAATGTTTCAGAGCCTTTATCTGCATAGAATCCTATAGAAAAAATAAAATTATATAAAGAAAATATATCTAAGAGCATGCATTCCTAAATATATTAGAAAGACCAAGTCTCCTCTGCTCTCTGAACTCTGAGAACTGCAATAGGACAATTACTCTGGTGTGGTTCCAATATAAGAAAACATTAGTTATATATTATATATTTTCAGAGATACTTTCCATTGTTTTATTTTTATTTGTATATAGTAATCTACTACATATTTTCTAATTATTGATGGTTTTTGCAGACAGAAAACTAACAGGATCATGCCTATTAGATACAAAGAAATATTTTCCTAATGTCGAATAGCAGACTATTATTCCTATATTTCATTATTTCACCACTAAAGGATCTGCATATGTGATAAACAAGCAGACTCTTTGAAGAGTGATTTGTCATGTTTACCAAAATGTGAGGTCTAATTTCTGTTAAAATATTTTTCAATATTTTTAATGAATTTTAATAAAGGTTTATCAGGCACTTGTTATGGTGCAGAACTTTTATTAAATTCTGTGATCCATAAAACGTTTTTTTGAATGACACATAGTTTAGTTTTTCATTTAGAGGCTATAAAAGTGTTCACAAAAGTTATGTTGAAAGAAAGTGATTGAAAGTGCTAAAACACTGTACAGAATATAAAATCCTTTCATAGACTTTTTATGACACATGAAACATGAGTCTTAAAGGTTTAATGCTACTGACTTTTATACAAGGCTTTTTAATTCTTGATTCCAGTTATGGTTCTGCAAATGAACTGTGACATTAAAAGGAATCAGGCTGGAACTGCCTGGGCTCACTTTCTAGATGAGCTCTGACTGGCCATGAGGGGTTTGCTCTAGGACCCCCGCCCACAACTGATTAACACTCACTTGCTTTTGCGGAACAGAAGACTGAGCCTCCTTAACAGATTCCCTCCTACCTAAATTCAGTATCAATGCTGGGGAGGGCCCATAGATTACTATTAGCAAATATGAAGTGTGAAGGATTACCATGCCTTGATCCTTGTTTCTTTAATTCTGTACACTAGTTACTGCTATAATTGTAATGTTGTCTTGGTGAAATACAGAACCAATATTGCTGTCTGTCCCATTAGAATAATGGATAGAAATTCACTTTGGCTCTGGTGAAACCCTGTCTCTAATAAAAGTACAAAAATTAGCCGGGCATGGTGGCATGTGCCTGTAGTCCCAGCTACTCGCAAGGCTGAGAGAGAAGAATTGCTTGAACCAGGGAGGTGGAGGTTGCAGTGAGCCAACATCACGCCACTGCACTCCAGCCTGGCAACAGAGCAAGACTTTGTCTCAAAAAAACAAAAAAAAAAAGAAAGAAAGAAATTCACTTTGGCTCTATCTTTGGGAGTTTCAAATCAAGGTACTGACTGGTCCAGTACAGAAGACAAATTGACCATGTTTTGTTAATTTAAAGTATTGTATTCAACCAAATGAAGTTGCCATTTTTGTAGTTAAAACAATCAAAACCTTCAATTTCTTATGACTCACCTTAATTTTCCAAAACTATCTGAAAAACTGTTTCAAAAGCCACAGTGGTGGTTTGTGTTAAGAGAATAGGGCACTATGTGATGAATCAAATCATTATAAGAAGTTGATTTTGATCATTTAGATTAGACTTCAGAATAATATGCTTGGCTTTAATTATCCTTAGTAGTGCCTCAACATAACCCATCATTTTGTGCACAGAGACACTGTCCTTGTTGGTTAATTTCCTAAAGGAATGACAGAAAGCCCCGGTTTCCATCTGTTGATATTGTGCTATAAAAGTCACTTAGGCAAGTCACACATAAGAGTAAAGTTATGGGGAAAAAGTCACTTAGGCAAGAGCTTTAATATATAGAAAAAGAATGAAAAAAGTACAGTGTTGAATAAGTGTACAACATAGAAACTCTAGACAGCAATAGTAGTTCATTCTACAGTTCACCAAGACAAGATTGCAATGATAGAAGTAAACAGCATAGAACATGAAAGAAACAAGGATCAAGGAATGGTAATCCTCCACAATTCGTATATGCTAATAGTAATTTATGTGCCTCCTCAGTCATCAGTGGTACACACTAAAAGACTGAAATGAAATGTCTCTGCCTTGTATGTTACTCATAATTCATCTGTTTGTTTTGATTTTAAAATCCCTTTCTTATTCCAGAATTATTTTAATATGAAAAGGACTAGACATTGGATTTCTCAAAATGAGTCATAACTTAATATCCTGAATGTAACCAAAAGAATGATCAAATATAATAAAACTTCCTACTTCTTTGTGATCTGTGATGTTTCTAATATGAAGCATGTGATTCTAGTTTAGCAAAATTTATAAAATAATTTCTTTCTCTCTACATCTTAGCAGTGGATATTTTAAACCAAAGGCTCACAAATTTTACAATACTTTTAGTGTACTTCAAAAAGTATTGAAAGACATATTTTTGATACATTACTATATAGTGCATTAAAGACCAATTTTTTCATTAACTAACATGATTTTATGTATTATCCATTTGTAGCCTAGTTTATTATATGTACTGTGTAAGATATTAAAACCACATTTCAGCTAGAATATTCTGCGTTAAGACTTATACATTAAGACAGATTTGCTGTTCTCTCATGTATTCTAAATTAATAAACTTTTACTAAATTGCCAGATGATTTCTGTACTACATGATCTTTAAATATTCCTTTCTGTCTACTGCCCTAGAGACACACAATACAAAATTCAAAATACTTAGTCCGCTAAAGCCAAGAGCTAACAAGCAAAAATCCTTCCTGACACTCAAGAAACCATGAGAAAGCTGTCCAGAGGGAGGGAAGCTTCTGAGATACGTGGATAGAACTTTAAGCAAGCCAGAAGGAGTGGGGAGGAGACATTACAGGTTTTAGGCATAGTAAAGACATTTTTAGAACCATCAAACATTGCTAATCTAGAAATGAAAAAGAATAAGCTAAAGAAATGAAAAAGCTAACTTTTTGAGAAACAAACTGTTTCCAAACAGACATTTTCTCAAAAAGCATATTTTAATCATTCAGTAGATATTATATGTATTTCTTCTTTTAGGATATTTTTATATGTCTACTGCTTGCTGTCACTGGATTTTAAATTATGAGTAGGGTGGCTCTAAGAGACTTGTGTCACTTTTTTTTTTTTTTTTTTTTTTAAGATGGAGTCTCGCTCTGTCACCAGGCCGGAGTGCGTGGTGCAATCTCGGCTCACTGCAACCTCCGCCTCCTGAGTTCAAGCGATTCTCCTGCCTCAGCCTCCCAAGTAGCTGGGACTACAACCACGCCAAGCTTATTTTTGTATTTTTAGTAGAGATGGGATTTCACCATGTTGGCCAGGCTGGTCTCTATCTCCTGACCTCGTGATCCACCCGCTAGGGCTCCCCAAAGTGCTGGGATTACAGGCGTGAGCCACACGAAGCCCTGTGTTACTTTCAGTTGGAGGCAGCAGGAGCAGATGTGTGGTCCTATGTGACCATTCCCATCAGTAGTTGTTTAGAAGCCACAGTTGATATGGCAGAACCACCCAATGAAAAAACTCTGGTTCCTTGGGTCACTGCATAGAGAAGAGCTGCTCAGAAGAGTCACCTGACCTGCTTTACAATTAGCATGAGAAAGAAATAAACCTTGTTCTACTAAATCACTAATAGGTGAGGATTTCTTAGAGACCGCTGCAAAGCCTAGTTTATCTTCACAATACTCTCATATAAGCTAGATAACACCATCTTCAATTTCTCCCTCTTATTCATTCACTACATCACATCAGTCCACACATGTATTTAGCTTCTCTAACTACTGAGCTAGTTTCGACTACTAGTTTGCTATTATAAACCTGGGTAACATAGCAAGACCCCATCTCTACAAATAATTAAAAATTAGCTGGGCATGGAGGTGCATGCCTGTAGTCCTAGCTACTTGGGAGGCTGAGGCGGGAGGATCACCTGAGCCCAGGAGTTTAAGGCTACAGTGAGCTATGGTCATGCCACTGACCTCCAAGAGAAGATCCTGTCTCAAAAAAAAAAAAAAAAAAAAATTATTATTTTAATTTTTAAGAAATATTTTTTTCTAAGTTGCCGTTATAATTCTAAGAGCCATTGTAATATCGTCCTAATTGGTCTCTCTGCTTGGAGACATCTCTTGCCATCCACTACCCTACATATCAATCCCTTTAAGTGTCAACTAGGTTAGCCCTCTAAAGCTCAAATCTAATTGAGCCATTCACCTGCTTAAAAACATCCCACAGTCTACCTTTCTACCTCATTTCCTACAACACTGGCTTTTGTGCTCACCATGGAAAACTCCTCATCTTCCTTGAACACCTCAGACTTTTCACACTTCTTTGCTTAGTGTCTGCTCCCTCCGACCTGATGGCCCACCTCGCTCTCCCGTTCTCAGCTTGGCAGCCTCCCATGATAAAGCACTTGCTGGCACAAATCTGATGGAATGAATCACACCTTCTGCTCATGCTCTGCAAATCGCTCTGCTATAACAAAAGTAATAACTAATATTTATTGAAGACTTACTTTTTATCAGGCACTTAAACACTTTCTACATAGATTGTTCCAGTTAATTCTCACAAAAAGCCTATGAGGTACCTATTGATTACTATTATGCCCATTTTGCAAATGAGAGAACTAAGGATTGGGTTGAGTAGCCAACCCACGTTTTTACACAGCTAGTAGGTGACAGAACCAGCATAAGGACATGTCTCAGTTGGACATGTGAGTATCAGGTTTATGCACTTAACCACTATGCTTCTTGGTCCCCATTCAAGACAAAAATGCTTCTTATCTCTTTTCCTACCTGTTCTCCCATACAGCCAGTAACTCAGCTGTGTTAGGCAGACACGTGCTTAGCATGTATTCCCTCATCTTGGAAGAGACTTTTTCATTTTGTTTGTCCAGTCACTCCCACTGGTGCTTCATATGTCAGCCCTAGCATCCCCCTTTTCTCAATTCCCGTGTTGAATGAATGCTTCCCTCACTGCGTCCTACACACGTCTGTTGTAGCATGGACTACTCTGTGCCCTAACCATCAGTGCAATTTTCCCTTTCACTCTCATCACCAAAGAGCTACTTGAGGGCCGACATTATGCTTAGTCGCTATCCCCAGCACCTGCCTGTCTGGCTTGCAGCAAGCTCTCATTAAATGTGTTTGAGTGAATGAATGAATGAATGAATGATGTAGATTTTAATATTCACATTTTATCATTATTAAAAACTTGGTCTTCCAAGTTGGTAACTTTTAATTTTTGAATAAAGGAAATTTTTTGTCCCTTTTAAACAATTTTCTGATGAAAGATTTCATTTGTGAGTTATATTTCAATTCCATTCAATATTACATTTCTTAATTCGTTATTTATTTCACTCATATATGAATGAGCAGATATATATTACAGAAAATTAAAGCCCCATAGTGAGAATTAAAATGAAATTTTCTCCTAAACTTTTTATGAGGAAACTTAAATTTCAAAGCTTAATCTTAAAATGTAACATTTTAAATTTTATTATTTCCTTTGTAGTTTCCTGAAGGATCTAATAGTCACCTGAGAAAATAATAATAATAGCAATCTAAAAGTATTGAGCTTATGATATGTAATAATCTCCGTTTTCATGTTTTACATTAAGTAGCTCATATATTCCTCACAGCAACTCTACGAGATTGATATTATTATCTCCATCTTACGGAAGAAGAAACTGAGGAACTTTGAGATTAAGTAACTAATTTAAAGTCATACAGCTAGTGAAAACAGAATGTGAAGGCTATTTTCAAACTTGAAGCCATCTTATATGAATATTTTAAAGGGAGATGAAGTTTTTCATGTTAATGCCTGTACTTCCTAACTAATAAGAATGATAAAATGTAAGTAGCCTATATTTAAGCTATGAGAGAATTACAGGGGAGATAGATAAAAGATTCTCACATATTGCATTTGATCCTATTGCATATCCTATGACGCCTTGGCACAATACACTCCATGAACTCCCCTCTCCTACAGTACACATATGAAAAGAGATTTCTTTCTTGTTCCTGTCTCAATATTCACATTGCTAAAGTTTTTGACTGGTTGGCTGAGTTGATAGAGCTTGTATGTAGAGGTTCAGGAGGACTAAAACCTTACAATCAATTTTATTATTTTGTGGATCACTTAAAATTATGGTGACTTGCTGGTCATGCATTGTATACAAATACTGCCTGTGACCCTGTCTTCAAAGATCTTATGATCTAGCATGAGAAATAAATAACTGGAATGCAAGACACTAAAAGGTATATGGTACAAGTAGAATTTGAGTTGGAACTTCGAGCAGAAGAAAAATTTCAACAAGTGATCATAAGGGAAGTGTAAATCTGGCTCAGGGCAATAAGGTGGAGGCTAGACACTTGAGGCAGAGCCAGAGAACAGATGGGCTGATAAATGGAGTAGGTGAAGGAAAAGATTGGAAAGCAAGAAGGAAAGATCTTTGGGACCCATTATGCAGGGTCTTGAATAAGAAGCTAAGAAGCTAATGGAGCTCTTTAGGAATTGGAAAGTTGAGGAATGTTTCAGAAAGATGTTTTCTGGCAAAACTATCTAATAGAAGAGAAAGAGAGAAGCCAGAGACTAGAAATTATGAGGCTATTGCAATATATCAACTTGTTAGATAATAAGGACTTAAAGGAGATGGGGAGAAGAATCCAATTTAGAAGATGGTGTGAAAAGAGAAGCTATAGGCCTTGTAACAAATTGTGTGTGAGAGAAAACACTCAAAGTTTCAAGTCTTGTTGATCTTGGGACTATTGATGGCTTTATTCAAAATAGAAAACACAACAGCAGAAAAAAGCTCAAAGTGAAGGATGACTTTCACATCTGGACATGTGATATTCTGTGGGGCAGTAACTGTCCAGTGGAGATGCCTAAGCAGCAGGACCAGACTTAAGAAGAGAGTCCATGCTGAAAATATGTGTTTCTAGGAAGTGACTTGAAACCACAATATTCTAACAGACGTCCAATAAAGAAAAGGCGGCTGATAGAATGTGAATGCTAAGAAAGTGATGAAGAGACCTCCAGAAAAAGAGCAGGCAGTGGGGAGAAAACTAAAATGAAAGGAACAGAGTCCCAGAAAACAAGGAAGTAGAAAGTTTACATAAGAGCAATAGGGGCACCATTGCTAATACCTGTAATCCTAGCACTTGGGGAGGCTGAAGTGGGCAGAGCACTTGAGTCCAGGAGTTTGAGAAAGTTTACATAAGAGAGTCAAATTTTGCAAAAACAAAATTATAAGGAAGATGTGAGTGAAATGAAGTGCTAATCAGATGGAACATGAGGACAAGACATAATCTGGGACTGTTCTGGGCAAACCAGGATGTAGGATCAGCCTTATTATAATTGAACAGGTAACTAGTGAATTTCAAGAGATTTTCAACTTGACAAAATCAACCTAAGTGCAATGTTTCATGGCAGAGCTGGGTATCCACACTCTCTTGCAGAGCTCTTTCCCATTTCATATTCCTCAAAGAAGATGAAGATCTGGAAACAGAGAAAAATAAGGTAAAGACTAAGAAATTGATATGAACTCCTTTTAAAAAGGAAAAGAAGATAAGAAATGTATCCCTTCAACAGGAATTTATTGAGTGATTAGCCTGCATAAGACGATACAAATTAGAATAAAAAGTGGTCTCTGCCCTTGGAGAATTCATTACCTATTTAGGGAAAGAATGTGCTTATGGTTAGAAACATAAGAGTCCTTTAAATAAGATTCAGAAAACTTAAATCAATACAGAAAATGAATTAAAGAGAAAAGAGAGTTTTTTAAAATTCTCTTTAAAAACTCTTTAAAAATTATTTAAGAATTTCAAAATCATCCAAGCAGAATTAAAGAACACATTTGAGAGAAAAATGAGCAGGCCCCTTTGAAGGGGTAAAAGGTAATTTGAGCCAGGTAAGATACATAAAGGGATTTTAAAAGGTATATATGCTACATTATCTTGAGTTACCATGTTATCATATTATCCTCATTAACAGCAAAAACAATAGCATGAGCACCTACTGTCACAAGGGCATTTGATATGTGACATAGGAACTAATTAACTAACTGAACATTAAATTGCATAGAACCATTAAACCCAAAATATGACCTGGGAATGTTAGGATCTTTATATTTAAAGTACAATCCTCTGCAAATGATTTAGTCTATAAACTAGTCATGACTGTTCATATCACACAATTGACTAGGTTTTAGAATGTTTGTCCACGAAGCTCACATGTCCACTGGAGGTAAAAAGTAATAATCCCTAAATTACTAGGGATCTCTAATGAAAAAAAAAAATTGGTGGTATTAAAATAAATCAAGTTAGAAAAAATGCTTCCAACTTTCTAGACTTATTTTGGCAAAGGGTGAACAAATAAATTAAATGGTTAGTAAATACATCTGGGATGCAAAGCAGGAATGCAAATAACAATCCATTTTTTATAATTAAAGCTTAGCTAAACTATCATTTGGTCACAATGATAATTTTTTATAGAACTATAAATACCAACAGGGGATTTGTAGAGAAAAATTGCCTTCCAGCGTTTTTGAAAAAATTAATGCATATTCAATATTGATCTTGAATTGTGCATGTTAAACTGTGCCTTTCAAGTAAAATATTCTTGAAGAAGTCAATAATATGCCATAATTTCATATGACACTAATAAAATAACGAAAATGACAATTCATTTTTGTTTACTTGTCTGTGACTTAATGGATGGATAAATTTTGTTAAAAGAGGAAGCACAAACTTGGTGCATAGTAGGCATATTTATAAAACAATTGTGATTGATTTTTTTGGGTCACTTTCCTAAGAGAGAACGTGAAACAATCAATCTCTTGGAATTCCTTCCTGAAAAGTGTTTTTATAGCCGTTGATATATGCGATGAATTTCAGAGGACCAAAGCCACATATATTAGGTAGTTTGTTTGTTCCCTAAGATATAATAGAGTAACGGTGTTGCAAATAAAGTCCAAGGAAGCTAGAAATATGCAAAACAGTGCCATTATGACTTTATATGTAACACTACTAATTCCGTTAACTCAAAATTGCTGAAATTAGTGACACTAAAGCTGTTTTCTTGTACTCAAGGGATGCTTAAAGGGGAAAAAAAATAACTGAACAGTGAGACAGCCAAGTGAAGTCTTAGGTTCCAAAAAACTACAGAGCAAATAAGAACTATTTTCCATCTAATCCAATTTTGCCATTCATCCATTATGAGAATGCAATGAATTAAGGACTTAGGTTTACTCAATACACCAATGAGATTTGCAGTAACTAGTTTGTACAAGAAAATACAAACAACGTATCTTAAGAAAATAAATCTGAACCTGATTCTCCCTGGAGCCTGTTATTTTCTAGTCATCACTCAAATTCTTAGAGCGGCACATTAACCCTTTCAAGACACTGATAATCCATTTAGGCCATAGTAGAAACATTAAAGTAACAGTTAAGGTGCCACTTAAACCCACAACTTGCAGCCCAGGAGTTCCTTACACAATGAGAATTCCTCTGAAGCACACATTTTCTGGAGAAAATACTGTTTGTCCACAGTGTGAGTTTACTATGATGTATACAGAGCTGGAATGTTAAACAGAGTGGTAACTTAGGTAAAAGAACTAATTTTTTAAAAATTAGAGTTGGCTTATCTATGGAACAATAGGACTTAACAGCAAAAGGGAGTTCTAGCCCCTTCTTGCTTTATTGGAGTCTTCCAAAAAAAAAAGGAAAATCCAAGTTAGTAAACGTTTTCCATCACCATGTTAAAAAAATTTTTTAACTCAAAATGGAGCATAGAACTAAATGTGAAAACTAAAACTATAAAGCATCCAAAAGAAAATTTAGGGGGGAAAAATCTCTGTGACCTTAGCTTAGGCAAAGATTTTTTAGATATGACACAAAAAGCAGGATCTGTAAAAGAAAAATTAAAAAGTGATAAATCAGATATCATAAATATTAAAATCTTCTCCTCTTTGAAAGATGCTGTTAAGAGAAGGGAAAAGACAAATCAACATCGATCTGGAGAAAATATTCGCAAAACAATTTGGTAAAGAAGAACTTGTTTCTAGATATATACAGAAAACAACATAATTTTTAAATGGGCAAAAGATTTGAACATTCACCAGAGAAGATTTTTTACTGCAAATAAGCACGTAAAAAGATGCTAATTATTGTTAGTTATCAGAGAAATCTAAACCAAAAGCACCATGAGATACCACTAGATACCTATTAGAATGTCTAACATTTTAAAGACTGACCATACCAAGTGCCATCAAAAATATGGAGTAAATGGAACTTTCATACCCTGCCAACAAGAATGAAAATGGTACAACCACTTCAGATACCACTTGGCAGTTTGTTAAAATGTTAAGTAGACACCTGCCATTGTATCCTTCTGGTTACCAAAAAGAAATTAAAACATGTCTATATAAAAACTTGTACATGAGTGTTCATCATAGTTTTATTTGTAACTGCAAATATGTCATTATCATCATTTCCATTTTACCATAGAGGAAACTTGGATTCATATGGATTAAGTAAATCGCTCAAAACAACCCAAATGTCCTTCAACAGGGTAATATATTCATACAATACAAACCAGTCACAAAAGGATATACTGCTGATGCACAGAATGACATGGATAAATCTCAAAATTATTATGCTGAGTCAAAGAAGCCAGACAAAAAAGAGTATGTGCTGTGTGGTTCCATTTGTATAAAACTCTAGAAAATGCAAGCTATGCTAGAGTGACAGAAAGAAGATCAGCGGTTTCCTCGGACAGGGCTAAAGACAGTAGGAGAGTTTGGGAGGAAAGGTATGAGGAGGAAGTACAAAAGGGGGTAAAGAAATATTTGGGTGTGATTGACATGATCATCATCTTGATTGTGATAATCATTCCACAGGTCAAAACTTTTCCAGAAGTATACTTTAAATATAGGTAGTATATTGTATTCTAATTATATCTCAATAAAGCCATTTTTTAAATGAAGTTCTAATCCCTTTTTTGCTTTCCTGGAATCTTTCAGACAAAGGAAAATACAAATAAGTAGAAAATATTTTCATCATAAACTACTGAGTTTAGTCTGTCTAATGGAATCCGAATTCCCAGCATCTTACTTTCAAACTTCTTGGTGGATATGGCACTTCCACTACTGATCTCACAATCCCAAGTGAATTTTACAGTTCTTGTTTGTGCACCTAGGAATCTTAACTGGTTTTTAAAAGCTAATCTTTAAAGCTAATTTAAATGTTTGATATGCACTATTTCATTTAAGTCTCATGATAATGCTGTGAGGTAGACATCATCATTATTATTTCCATTTTACAATACAGGAAATTGGGGCTCATAAGTTAATTGCTCAAGGTCACATAGCCAGTAATTCCTAAAGCCAGGATCTGAACTCAGGCCATCAGAAACTAGAGTGCATGTGCCTAAACACAATGCTATGTTGCTTCAATGTAGTACAAGACTGTATGGTCATGTGATCATTTATTTGCCACTACAAAGAAGTAGAGAAAAGGAACATTAGTTTCCTAGATCTGCCATAATAAAGTAAGAAAAACTAGGTAACTTAAAACAATTAGAAATGTATTGTCTTTAAGTTGTGGAAGCTAGAAGTCTGAAACGAAGATGTTAGCAGAACACGCTCTGTCTCTTGACGGCTCTAGGGAGGCTCTTTTCTTGCCTCCTCTACTTTCTGGAGTTTGTTAGCAATCCTTGACATCCCTTGGCATACAGACTCATTATTCCCGTCACATAGGCATCTCCTCCTTGCACCTCTTCACATCATCTTCTCTCTATGCAATATCTCTTTCCAAGACCAAATTTCCCCGTTTTTAAGGACTTTAGTCATAGTGGATTAGGACCCACCCTAATCATCTCATTTTGATTATCTCTACAAAGACCCTATTTCTAAATAAGGTCATATTCCGCGCTAGTACTAGGACTTCAACATTTCTATCTGGGAAGACATACTTCAACCTATAACAAGAGGTAACAGGAAACAGAGCTAAAGGATATGAGAAAACTGTAAGATTTGCTTTATAACGATGAGCCAATTCCTGACCTTAAACATTGGTAGAACCTATTGTGGGATCCATAAAATTTTAAGAATGAGTTTGCGATCAATCAGCTACCTGGAGATTTGTAGGAAAAAAAAATGCATCTTAGTCAATGTTCTTAAAGCCCTAGTTTTCTGTACAATGCTCTGATTTTTACAAATGATAATATCACTAGTTGGGCATCTAATAACTTCACTTTTTTATTAATTCTATAAATAGTAATTAAGCCCTCTATTATATGCCAGGAATAGTGCTGGCTACTGGGGGATAGAGTTGAGACATCAGAGTCTAGCAGAAAGGCAGATAAGTCTACCAGGTGCAATACTGTGAAAAAAAGCCTTTATAGAGATTTACATAGCATGCTATTGGGTCCAAAAGAAAACAAATTACTCTACTTGAAAAGGAGATAATTAATGATCAAGGAAAACCTAAGACAATTCTTAAGAGACTTGGAGCAGCCTGACAGGCAGCAAAAGTTGGGAAGAGGCATTTCACAATGTGTAGTTAACAGGGCCCAAACAACCCCTGTCCTTTCCCCAAAACCCTTCCCACGTCAGTCAACGGCAACTCCATCTTTCCAATTGCTCAGAACTGAAAACTTGGACTCATTTTTGCCTCCTCTCCTTCTCTCAAACCTTTATCCAACCCATCAGGAAAGGCTGCTGTCTCTGCCTTCAAAATTTATTCACAATCGGACGAGCTTTTCACCACCACTGCAGTTCAATGCTACCATCATCTAGCACCTGGAATTGAAGCCTTCCTAGTCTTGCTGCTTCTAGTTTTGTCACCGTCTAGAGTCCTTTCTCAACCCAGCATCCAGCATTATCACTTCAAAATGTAAGTCAAATCATGGTGGTCCTACGCGATGACTCCCCATTTCACTGAGACTAAAAACCAAAGCCCTTACAATGGTCTAGAAGGCTTTCAAGATTAGGCCCTTCAATCTCCCTCTCTCCCTTCCCTACCACTCTTAGACTCCTTCACCCTACCCATTGCTATCTAGTCACACTGGTCTCCTTGCTATTCCTAAGACAGGACAAGCATACTTGCATCCTAGGGTATGTGCACTGGCTGTTCCTCTGCTGGAATACTTTTATTCCAGATACCCACATGGCTAATTCCCTCTCCTTCTTCAAGTCTCACTCAAACTGAGGGACTGTGTTAAAGAAAAATTTCTTTTCCCAGGTGGCCAGGGGCATAGTTTCAAAGGCAGGAGTTTCCCAGCTCCACTCCCTCCATCCAGGAACCAGAGGGGTTTCAAATTTAAAGTTCTTTGTCTAGGTTTCCCACACATGAGCTACGTGGAAAAAGCCAGGTGGGCTCCTTTGTCCAAACCACCCCCCGAAAGCTCTGGGAGGAGGGGGACTCTATAACGCACAGTTGTGGACCAAGTAGCCAATCCAGTATTAGAGTCAAAGATCAAGTCACTCCAGAGGAAGTTTGAAAGAACTCGTCTCATTGGATGAGAACATGAATGGGGCGGGAATAACTCAAGGGTGAAATCCTGCTGCTCCCTCTCTATATGGATTCCTCCTCTGGATCCTCTCCCACAGCAGTGTGGAGCTGTTTTCTCTCTCTCTCTTCTCTCTCTGCCTAATAAATCACTCTCCGCAAAACTTGTTGGGTCCATGATATTTATTCGAATGGTAAGTTCACTGCACCTCAGGGCCCCTTTCCCCATTCTTTGGGATAAGGGGAGGCCAAGAACCTCAAGTCAGAACCAGGAGGGGAGCTGGGAGCGTCTTCAGGAACACACACACACACACACACACACACACCGTTACAAAACATCATCTATCCTAAATACTCTATATGAAATTGCATCTCACCTTTACCACCAAACTACCACCTCACATCCTCAATTCCTGCTCTAACCTCATCATAGTACTTATTACCTTTTTTAAGACTGAGTCTTGTTCTGTCATCTGGGCTGGAGTGTAGTGGCAAGATCTCAGCTCACTGCAACCCCCACTCCCTGGGTTCAAGCAATCCTCCTCAGCCTCCAGAGTAGCTGGGATTACAAGTGTGTGCCATCATGTCAGTTAATTTTTGTATTTTTAGTAGAGGTGGGGTTTCACCATATTGACCAGGCTAGTCTCGAACTCCTGACCTCAGGTGACCCCCTGCCCCCCGACCTCGACCTCCCAACGTGCTGGGATTACAAACTGAGCCACCATACCAAGCCTCCTTCTAACATGCTGTAATTTACTTATCAATGATACTCATTGCTAGTCAATCTTCCTTCACCAAAATATAAGCCCCATGAGGGTAGAGATCTTTGTTCTCTTCATAGATCTCTTCTAGATACAGAGGCTGTTACATAATAAATATTCACCTTTTTCAAAATAAATGAAAAGCTCATTGAAGTGAGAAAAAAGAGAATTCTATTGACTGCAAGTAATTTTTGTCACCAGAGCATTAGGAACATGTAGGATAAGTGCAGAAGGGAAAACTGGATTTGCAGAGGGTCCTTCCATGCCCTATTAACAAGAACCATTGATTAGATTTATACAGAGAATGAACATGCTCATGTTTGCATATTATATCACTCTGACAATCAGATGAATTAGCCATCCCCTACTTTCAATGTTCACCAAAATCAAATTTCTAAAATGGTTTTTATGGTATCATAAACCTGACCCTTTCTGAGTGCAATAGAAGCGTAATTCTTCAGAGTATACACCCTGGAACAGACCACCTGGGTTTAAATCCATTTCCACCAATAGCTAAGAGGACCTGGAGCAAATTAATCAGCTTTTTGCCTCATCTGTAAATAAAATGGGTTGTTTTAAGGCTTAAAGAGTCTAAATAAGTAAAACACTTAGAACGGTAACATGGACAGAGTAAGAAGTTTTTGTTTTTGTTTTTTTAACATAGTGTTACTTACTGTACAGTGGCTATAAGCAACATTTTTGTTCTCTCAATAGTCTCTTTGACAAGTGATATTTAAGTTAATCCTCTAATAGATAATAGATACATTTTAATACTAAAAGAAGAAAAACTCTTGGCAAAGTTAAAGTTTAAACAAAGAAGAAAAATATTTCATAGATCTTTTATAAAATATTTTTAATAAAATATTCATCTTTTCTCTATTAGTTTTGAAGTTTCTAAATTGAGTCAGCCCTTTATGCTTAAGTATTTGTGGTATTTTCATATATTTTAAATTAGCAAAACTTAAAGACATTATCACTGAAACCAGCACTTCAAAGAGTAAGTGTTCTGTTATGTTTTGACTTTACCTTTGTCTCAGATTTCCACAAATTCCAATCTCGATTAGCAATATTCATTAAAGTACCCACTGCTTGTTTTATTATTTATAATTTGTGTCTTTCCATTCAAACAAAGAGGCAGATTGTCTTCTAGCTGAGACACCTGGAAGGTGCGTGAAGTACAAAGGCCATGATTCAAAAGTCTGCAGTGCAGTCAACAAGCAATTACTTTTGCATGTGATAGGAGACTGTCAGCTTCAAACACAGGACATTCTTTGGGAAGATTAGTCCAAATTACATTTTATTACCTTGGCCCACTTGAATGGCCTAAACTTCATCTACTTCTTATTCTAATGGAATTCCAACTGGGGCATTAATATATTGTTTATGACATGTTTGGAGTTCTTGTGTTATCAGCATGCATTCACGAGAGAAGCTTCAAACAGTATCAGATAACAACAGTGAGCTGCATGTTGGATGTTGTACAGCACAGGGGATTTTATCATCTTGTTGAACCAGTGGCAGTGATTAAATTAAACTGTCTGAACAAAGCTTTTGCATGTCAGACTGTTGAATGGCAAAATGAAAGAGTGACACACTTCAAAGATCAGAAGAACTAAGAGAGGGCTAGAAAAGAGAGTTATGTAACCCCCTATTTAGGAACCTTCAGAAACAACATCAACAATTAAGAACAGTTTGCATTGTACTCATCTTTACATTTTTCAGGGTCGCTTTATTTATCTTCCAAGTACATTTCCCCACCTTCTTTCTCACATTACATATTTCATTTAATTTGGAACACTGACTGAATAATGAGATAGTTTCAGGGTTTTCACTTTTGTTCTGTTTCTCTGTGAATGGAGAGTTTTTAATTTGTTTTAGTTTCTAATTTTTCTCTAAATATTTCTAAATGAGATATTATAGGAAGAAAATCTCAAGGAGATTATGACGCTTCCATAATTTACAGGCATAATTTTTATTCAGAGCGAAAAGTACATGGGTGATTTTTTCCTCCACTTCAAAAAACAAAATTAATATTTTAAAATAAAAAATTAATCAATGGAACTAAACTAAGATTATTTTTATAAACTATTGTGATATATAAACTCTCTGAAGAAGTTCATTGACCAAAAACATTTTAATATATCTGGGGTACAAAGTAACCTTATAGAAATCCACGTTTCCCACCCACAAGATTTTTAAATCAACAAACTGTTCTGACATTTATTTATTATTATCTTTGTTAGTTAAAAAAAAATCGTTTGTTAGTATTAAGGAAAATGTCATTTCCTCTCGAACAAAATGAAACTGGGAAAAATCCAGGAAAAGCAAATTGAGTTTCAGTGCTGTTTCCATTACAAAGTCTACATAGCTTCATTTCTGAATTATTGGCTAGATTGGTGGTTTCCTCTTTATTTAAGTCTCTAAGTCAACTACTCAGAGATATTTAACAAACTTCAGTGTGCCATAGTGCTTACAAAAGATAGGTTTTCAGATGCTACTATCCCTTGTAAATTTATCCACTTCTATTTTGATTGCAGTTGTGATTTATACAATTCTCAGAACTATAAAATAATGTCCATTTTTAAATAAATGCTGGTTCATAATGTGTCTCCACGATTTAGTTTTTAATTTTTTTTTTTTTTTTTTTCTGACAGAGTCTCCCTCTGTTGCCCAGCTGGAGTCCAGTGGCGTGATCTTGGCTCACTGCAACCTCCACCTCCCGGGTTGAAGCAATTCTCCTGCCTCAGCCTCCCGAGTCGCTGGGACTACAGTAACTACATCACCATACCTGGCTAATTTTTTTGTATTTTTAGTAGAGACAGGGTTTCACCATGTTAGTTGGCCAGGCTGGTCTCTAATTCCTGACATCAAGTGATCCACCCGCCTCGGCCTCCCAAACTGCTGGGATTACAGGTGTGAGCCACTGCACCCAGCCAAAAACACACAAGTACAATATTGTTCAGCATAAAAAGGAATGACGTTCTGACACATGCTACAACATGGGTGAACCTTAAAAGCATATGCTAAGTGAAATAAGCCAGACTGACAAAGGTACATATTGCATGATTCCATTTATAAGAAATATCTACAATAAGCAAATTCATAGAGACAGAAAATAGATTAGAAGTTATCAAGGACTATAGCGCAGGGGAGAATACTTATCAGAGACTATTGATTGAAATAGCCAATAATGGGGAGTTATTGTTTAATGGCTGCAGAATTTCTCTTTGGAAAGATGGAAACATTTGGAAATCATTAGTGATGATGACTGCATGAAGTTGTGAATGCAATTAATGCCATGGAATGGTATACTCAAAAGTAATTAAAGTGAAATATTTTGTTGTATATATTTATCACAAAAATGTAAAGGCTGGGCTCTGTTGCTCATGCCTGTGATCCCAGCCCTTTGGGAGGCCAAGGCAGGCAGATCACCTGAGGTCAGGAGTTCAAGATCAGCCTGACCAACATGGGGAAACCCCATCTCTACTAAAAATACAAAATTAGCCAGCCGTGGTGGTACGTGCCTGTAATCCCAGCTACTCAGGAGGCTGAGGCAGGAGAATCACTTGAACCCAGGCGGCGGGGGTTGTGATGAGCCGAGATCTCACCATTGTACTCCAGCCTGGGCAACAAGAGCAAAACTCCCTCTTTAAAAAAAAAAAAAAAAAATTTAAAAACAAGCGTAGTCCACAATTACTTATCCACAATTCCAAACTCTAAAAAATTCTGAAAACAGAGACTTTTTAGAACTCATTTGATGGCAGAATTGGACTTGACCTAAATTCATTTGGCTGAAAAACATGACCTACATTGAAGTGAGTCTATTTAGTCTTGATGTATTGTACTTGGTGCTAATATCCATTTGTTTTGTTCTGTAAATATTAACATGTTTGATTATAGGATGCTACCCTGGATCCCACTAAGATGTCATATATTCCTTTTTACCTTTCCATTATTTAAAATATTCAGAATTCCAAAGCACAGATTTGAACCTGTGGAATTTTTGTGCTCTCCACTGGTCAAAACCACCATTTCCCCCAAATTGTAATACCATCCTGAAGGGATCATTTTTCCTAGTTAAAGGTTGTAAAAATTCAACTTGGCAAGGAAATGGCGGTTACTAAATATTTTACTGTCTCCCTCAGTAGGAGGGAGTTTAAAGGGGGAGTTTTTAAAGAGGAAAGTTCTTAGAGATGATGGAGGAGAAAGTGGGTCTGTTTCTAAAGGGTAGCAAGAGGAAGATCTTTGTAGTGATGGAGAGTTCTGTACCTTGATTGTGGTGGTTACAAGAACTCACACATATGGTAAAATGGCCTAGAACTATATACACACATTGTACCAATGTCAGTTTCCTGGTTTTGATACTGAACTATAGCTATACAAGATGTAAACAGGGGAAAATTGGGTGAAGGATGCATAGGAACACTCTTGTCTTAGTCCATTTGGGCTTCTCTAACAAAATATCATAAACTGGGTAGCTTATAAACAAAAGTTATTTATTTCTCACCATTCTGGAGGCTGGAAAATCCAAAATCAAGGCACAGTAGTGCCATGTGAGGGCCTGCTGCCTGGTCTGTAGATGATACCTTTTACCATGTTCTCATGTGGCAAAAAGGGTGAACAACATTTCTGGGGATCCTTTAAAGGGCATTAATCCTTTTCATAAAGGCTCTTCCCCATGACCTAATCACCTCCCAAAGGCCCCACCCCCCAATACTATTATCTTGGGGGTTAAGATTTCAACATATGAATTTGGAAGACAGAAACTTTCAGACCATAGCAACTCTGTACCATCTTTGCAAGTTCCTGTGAATCTGTAATTTTTTCACAATAAAAGGTAAGAAAAATACATTCCACAAGGCAAGGAAACGACAGCTCACTTTTTAATGAATCTAAATGCTTTGCTTACTGTCTTCACTTTCTCAGCTCCTCCAGGCACCCTGAGGGGAAGATGTAAAGAACGGGAGCCAGAGGATGAATGGTGACTCTGGGGGCCCCAGAAACCCTTCAAGATCTTTGAAAATAAGGCCTACTATATCATTCACCATTTGTATCCCAATTCCTGTACTACAGGTAACCTCTAGGCTAGCTTTACGGACAATTTCAGTGTGAAGTTCTTAAAGGAGTCTCAAATTCTGCAGTACAGGGACTTCCTGTAACAAAATTAACTATACTGAGACAACTTGTTGCTGTGATTTATCCTTGGCTCTACCATCCATATTTAACTTGAATCTAAACCATGTGAAGACTTCCATCCAAGAAATTAGGTGTTGTTAATATTTGCATAGCTACCAAACTCTTTTTTTTTTTCTGTGAAACAGCACTTTCCTATGCAAAGGTATGCTTTATTATTTTTTTTATCACATTAGTTATACCAAAACCTTGTGTACTATCTACTTAGTAATTTTTTTTTTTTTTGAGATAAAGTCGCTTTTTTGCCAGAGACTCTGTCGGAGTCTCTACATTGGAGTGCAGCGGTGCGATCTTGGCTCACGCAACCTCCACCTCCCAGTTCAAGCAATTCTCCTGCCTCAGCCTCCCAAGTAACTGGGACTATAAGTGCATGCCACCACGCCTGGCTAAGTTTTTGTATTTTAGTAGAGACAGGGTTTCATGGTGTTGCCCAGGCTGATTGCCAACTCCTGAACTCAGGCAATCTGCCCGCCTCGGCCCCCCAGAGTGCTGGGATTACAGGCATGAGCCACCACGCTTGGCTTATATTTACTTTCTTTATTAAATTTCTCTAATGACTCCTCTTTCAAAAAGCTAAGAATCCCTTAAAAATTCTAAATTATATAATTGTATAAGAACTTTAAAAATAATATTGAAAATAAGAAGGAAAAATCTAATACAGCATAAAGAATGAGGAAGGAGTGGCACAGTGAAAAACAATGAAATTCTCGAAGACCTCTAAGAGGATTTTGTAATACAAAAGATGAGCAAATTCGTCTAATGACTTCCCAGTCTCCACATGAGAGTTCCTATAAGATGGGATTCTACAGTAAAAAGAATCACCCCAAACTCAACTAGAAAACAAATTCACAGAGAGTAGTATCATTGAAAATGAATTAAATAAGTAATGCAGTGCAGTTCATTTTTTATTTCTTTAAACTCTAAATTTTTGCTTAGATTTTCTTTGGGAAAAAAATCAGTGAAGGACTAATTATCAGTTTACATAAGAAAAAGAGCAAAGTTCAATGATGTACAAACTAGAACCAAAAGCACCTAACTGTATTATTACCACAATATTTAATGCACCATTATTTGGAATGTAGAAAACATTATAATCAACCTAAAGGTTCATCAAAGTGGAAAGAGTACTGTTTAGCAGTTTAGAAATAAAAAGTTCTGTATATACTTAACATGGAGAGATGTCCATGACTTATTACATGAGTAAACACAACTCGCTCAATAATATGTATCATGTAATCCTATTCTTGCAAGAAAAAATAGGATTTTGTGATGTGTGTGTGTATCTGTGCACATATACATATATTTAATTATGGTATATGAATAGACAAAAGGGGCAGAATGATAAGCACCCCTGTTTCAACATTGATTATCTCTGTGCATTGAAATTGGAGAGTACATCAGTTATTGCTGTAAAAATATTATCCCAAAACCCTGCGGCTAAAACCAACAAACATTTATTATCTCAGTTTCTGTGGATCAGAAACCAGGGGAGCAGCTTAGCTGGTTGGTTCCAGACAGAGTTGCTCACAAAATGCATACAAGGTATTGGCTGGGTCACTTCAAGGCTCCTCCTCCCAGGGGAGGCCCCACTGTTGGTCAGCTTCAGAAAATCTGCTTCCATGTTCCTTCCCCCAAGGCTGCCGGAGTTCTCCCACATGGCCCCCTCATCTCCCAGGATCTCTATTCTCCATGTGGACTCTTCAGAGCATAGTGAGAGCCAGGTGCAGTGGCTCACGCCTGTAATCCCAACATGTTGGGACACCGAGGCAGGCAGATAACTTGAGGCCAGGAATTCGAGACCAGCCTGGGAAACGTGGCAAAACCCAGTCTCTACCGAAACTACAAAAATTAGCCTCATACCTGTAGTCCCAGCTACTCGAGAGGCTGAGGCAGGAGAACCGCTTTAACATCCCCACCAAAGTGATACACGTGCTACAATTGAGGAACCTATATTGACACATCAACGCTCCAAATCCATAATTTACATTATACTCCACACTTGGGGTTGTACATTTTACAGGTTTGGACAAATGTACCACATGTATCCAGCAGTACAGTATCATACAGAATAGTTTCACTGTACTAAAAATCCCCTTCCCTTCTTCCTATTTTTTTTTTTTTTTTTTTTTTTTTTTTTGAGGCTGTCTCACACTATCACCCAGGCTGGAGTGCAATGCCGTGATCTCACTCACTGCAGCCTCTGCATCACAGGTTGAAGAGATTCTCCTGCCTCGGCCTCCCTAGTAGCTGGGACCACAGGTGCATGCTGCCACATCTGGTAATTTTTGTATTTTTAATAGACACAGGGTTTCACCATGTTGGCCAGGCTGGTCTCAAACTCCTAACCTCAGGTGATCTGCCCGCCTCAGCCTCCCAAAGTGCCGGGATTACAGGTGTGAGCCACCACACCCAGCCCCTTCTTCTTAATTTCTGACAATCGCTGATCTTTTTTACTGACTCCATAGTTTTGCCTTTTCCAGAATGCCATATAGTTGGAATCCTAAGTATGTAGATTTTTCATATCAGAGCCAGACTTTTACTAATAGGCACCTAAGTTTCCTCCATGTCTTTTCATGGCTTGATAGCTCATTCCTTTTTAGCACTCAACATTCCACTATTTGTCCATTCTCCACCTAAAGGTCATCTCCATTGGTTCCAAGTTTTGGGAATTATGAAAAAAAGCTGCTATAAACATCTGTGTGTAGTTTTTGTTGTGTGTGGATATACATTTTCAGTGTCTTGGGGTAAATAATAAGGAGGAAGATTGCTATATGTGGTATGTTTAGTTTTGTTAAGAAACTTTCTTCGAAAGTGTCTGTAACACTTTGCATTTATATGGCCAACTAGACTTATATGCTTACACAGAATTTTTAAAAATTAAACACCAATTGAAAGGAATATGATGCAAATGTTTTGTGTAATTTCCAAATAGGTCAACTGATAATATTTTGAGTTAGCAGTTTTCATTACTCCAGGGCAAATTGAGATGAATGAACATCTAGTAAGTAATGAGAGATGTATATGCATAAATCAATTCAGGAGAGAGTTTTTAATCGTTGTAACTATTGCAAGAAATTTATGTTATTATTAGTGATTATTGTTAGGGATATAACAACATACAAACAGAAGTTTTCATCTTTCTGGGAACTTAGAAACATTTAATATCTAATCCTCCCATTGTCTACCAGAGTTTACTCTTTATACTTGGTATTTTAATCAATATAATATTTTGTCACAGTACTATTCTTTAGTCAGCAATGGCTTTCCTGGAGGGGCACTTCAAAGTGTTACTTAAGAGCATAGACTCTGGAGCCAGATTGCCTGAGTTTAAATCCCAGCCCTGTCATTTCCCTTAGGCAAGTTACTTAACCTGTCTGTGTCATTTTTCTCATTCATAAACATGGGGAAATTACAGTAATAACAAATACTCTCATAAGATTTTTTTTAAGGACTAAATTATTTAATACACTCAAAACTCTTAGAGTAAAACTTGCACGTAGTTGTAACTCAATAGTTGTCAGACATTATAATTATAGTTATTACTTATATCTAACTTATGAGAAGGGTTAACATAAGCAGATTTAACATGAAAACACTTTGTTACAAATAAGAAGCATAGCCCCTGATATGGTTTACTCTGTGTCCTCACCCAAATCTTATCTCAAATTGTAATCTCTGTACGTCAAGGGAGGGACCTGGTGGGAAGTGACTGGATCATGAGGGCAGTTTCATGATAATGAGGGAGTTCACACAAGATGTGATGGTTTAAAAGTGTCCGTTTTCCCCTGTGTTCTCTCTCCTCCTGCTGCCATGTGAGAAGTGCCTTGCTTCCTCTTCACTTTCTGCTATAATTGTAAGTTTCCTGAGGAGTCACGCTAAACTGTGAGTCAATTAAACCTGTTTCGACAACAGAAGTCTTGAAACAGGGTTATGAATGGAGGTAAAAGGAGGGAGAGTCCAACGAGCTTTTAGATTTGGCACTCTGCCTCCTTTGATTACAAGTGGATGTGCCCTGGACATTGTACCTATTGTCTTCTCCATTTTTCTCCAACATTTTGAGGAAGGAGCCTCCACAGACCAAAGGGAAATACAGCTTAGAGATGAAAAAGCATATGGGTCTTTACACATGTTGTTTGCTCTGTTTGGACCCTTTTTGTTAAACCAAACCTCTATGTATATGGCAAACTTGATCTTCAGGTCTTACTTAAAATTCACTGGCTCCAGAAAACAACTTTCTAGGTCCCTCCAAAATAGATATGTTTGCTTCCCTTGTGGTAGTTACACACTGTCTTAGTCCATTTTGTGTTACTATAAAGAATGCCTGAGGTGGGGTAACTTATTTTTTAAAACGAGGCTTATTTGACTCATGGTTCTGTGGACGGTACAAGAAGCATGATGTTGGCATCTGCTTCTGATGAGGGCTTCAGCTGCTTTTACTCACAGAGGAAGATAAAGGAGAGCAAGCATGTACAGAGATCACATTACGAAAAAGGAAGTGAGAGAGAAGCGGGGATGCCAAGCTCTTTAACTAGCGGTTCTCACAGGAACTGATAGAGTGAGAACACTCATTGCTATGAGCACAGCACCAAGACATCCATGAAAGGTCTGCCTCCATGACTCAATCACCTCCCAACAGGTTCCACCTCCAATAGTGGAGATCAAATTTCAGCATGAGGTTTTGGGGCACAGACATCCAAACTATAGCACACACTGATTTGGAATAGCTTATTTTTAGTCTTTACTAGTTTGTGAGCTCTTCCAGAATAAAAGTTTCTACTCCTCTTTGTATCTGCACTGACATCCTTCATGCCTTACACAATGGAGGCACTCAATAAACACCGGCCATATGAATAAATGAACAAAAGCAAGGACTTCAAGGAGGCAGAAAGATGATTCTTCAGTCCTTTCTTATTCTCTGTGTTTTGCTTTGATTTGGAACTGTGCGCATCCTGATCCTTTGTCCCTGCAGAAGTAGAGCTAATGTGAGGTCCAGAGAAAAAGATGTCACAAAGCTGGCTGCAAAGAGCCCTTCTGGTCCAGGCAACCTGGAAGAGAGTTCTCAGCAGAACCCAACCATGCTGGCACCCTGATCTCAGACATCCAGCCTCTAGAGCTGTGAGAAATACATCTCTGTTGTGTATAAGCCACCCAGTCTGTGGTATTCTGTTGTATCAGCCCAAAAGACTAAGACAGCAGGTGAACAGGTAGAGATCAAATAGAGGAATGAAAACCCCAACCATGGACACTCAATTAAAGCTCACTTTTACAGAGAGAAGATCTGTCCTCTACTGCCACAGTGGATAAGGGTGGATTAGGAATAAGGAATGAACAATCTTAAGAGCAGAAGGAAAGCTGGGCTGTCCACTGGGTAAGTTCTCTTCCTGCCTGCCAGGCAGGCCATCTGTGAGACCAGTCTAAAATATACAGGCGAAATGGCAGAGAAGTCGTCCATCCCTTGTTGTCATTGTTATTGCTGTTAAAAATAGCTTTCAGTCATTCAGCATATTTATGGAAGGAGTTGGTTTCAGAATTAGAGATTAGTAAATAACACTATATTCCATTTATAGAAATCAGAGCTGAGCAGTTAAATGCACTAAAACGACCATTTTCTAGCTCAATTGATCTAAGGAATCCTTAGCTTTTAAACTCGGTTTTATCAGATGGAAGGAAGTAATACTGAAGAATAGGGGAGATTAAATGTCAAGACGAAGGCCAAATCTACATACAGCAAATAAGTCAGCCAAAGTGGAGTAAACCCAATACGCTTTGTTGTTTCCATGATGAAGCTGTCTAGTTATCAACCATGTCAACTGTTCAGTGATCCAACTTAGTCTCTTAGAAACAATCCAGTCAGCTCTGTAGTAATCCAGTGACTTTGGTTATAACCCTAAATTTGTTGTCTTTGGTCTTCCCTTAAAACTTCATAAGGAAACGCAATTCAGTTAAAATGGCCAAATCTCTTGAAGACTGAAATCTAATTTAAAATACAGGATTTCTGCAAACTACAGATGCTTTCCAGAAATGACTGCTTACTTAAACATACAAATTAAGGTTCACATTTTTGTTTTAATTACTGAACTTTTTAATGTATTTTTCTTCAAGTATATAGTTTTATTATGTTTGCCAAATTGCCTAATAAGCAAAATGTTGGGTTTTGGCAGCACTCTGCCTACCGTTTTCCATAGCATGATGAACATACTGTTCTCACACCTAGCTTAACAGTAGGAACAAATGTCCAACAACTAATAACATGTATGACCCAAGTTATCAATTGACCACATAAATAGCCTGTCCATTTTCCTGTCCCCCGTTTTACAAATTCCTAATTTAAGTCGATCCTACTACCTTTGATGTCAAGCCTTATTTTCTTCTTTACTCCACGTCATCTTGCTTTTCCCATTTTCTCACTTGCCTACATACAGGCAAAAGAAATTCACAATAAGAGCCAGCATTTATTAAATGTTCTTTATGCTATAGGAACTGTCTTATTTTCTTTATAGACCATATACTTTTTCCCAGTAACCCAAAAGAGAGTTACTATGATTATCATATCTATGTAAGACATGAGGACACTAAAGCTAAGATTTTACTATTTACTCAAGTTTACACAGGTTGGGTATTTAGATTATTGTTCAGCAAATACTCTCTTCCCTTCCCACTATTGCAGAGTAGACTTCTCTGCCTTACTGATGTTGTACTTGGCCATAGGATTTGCCGGAGTCCATGCAGTGTTAGCAGACATGATGTGAGCAGAGGCCTTAAATATGTGTCATGAGTTTGGTTTGTCTCTTGCATTCTGGTAATCTGTCATGAAAGGAGCATGTTTCACATGAATGCTACTTCTTCCTTATAAGCCACATGATGAACTACAGACAGCAGAATGCCTTTCCTAGGAAGTCAATGATCCCAGGAGTATCAAGACTCATAGTATAAACCTGAGTTAAACCTGTAGCCTAGAAACCAGAGCCTAGCTGAGCCAAGTTGCCATTGACTTGTAGTCCCATGAGCAAGGGAATCAGTTTCAGTTGTTTAATGTCACTAAAATCAGGGTCATTTTATTGCTAGGAACTGAACGTTTGTCTGCCCACAAAATTCACATGTGAAAGTCTTAATCTCCAATGTGATGGTGGTGGGGGCTTGGAAGTGGGGGCTTTTGGAGATAACTCAGTCATGAGGGTAGAGCCCTCATGAGTGGGATTTGTGCATTTATAACAATACAAAAAAGGTGATCTCTCTCTCTCCACCATGTGAGAATATAGTGAGAAGAACACTATCTGGAAACCAGGAAGAGAGCGCACACCAGGAACCACATTGGTCTACACCTTGTTCTTGGACTTCCCAGCCTTTAGGACTGTGAGAAGTGAATCTCTGCTGCTTAAGCTGCAGTCTCCGGTATTTTGTTATAACAGCCCAAACTGACTAAAACACTTGTTTACAGCATTATTGAGGTGATACAGATAGTAAGCTATAGAGCTGGGATGCAAAGCTGTATCTTTCAGATGCCAAAACAGAAGCACTCACATCTTACTTGATACTGCCAACGTGTGAAATGATAGAATAGGGGATTGAACACAAGATATGTAGCTCCAAAGTCTAAGGATTACAGGTTAAGTGATTTTTAATAGTAAAAAGGAAGGTAACCCAATACAATGAATAGGGGAAGATCTGGGCATTAAAAGCCTCTGGGGAAAGAAGATAATATCTATGACAAAAGGCCTTCCATGCTCAGACCTCACACCCACACCTCTTCTTTCACCCTCCTGACCCATCCTGCACCTGTGGATACCACAGAGAGGACAGAACCAATATATGTTGGCTCTGGATCAAGGAAAGCACACTGCTCTAGAAAAATCCTGAAGTCATTATTTTGCATATTTTTTAAATCTTTCAATTTAAAGGATTAGGGAATACTTCTGCACATATTTCCACTGATTGCAAGGGTCCAGAAAACCACTTATGAGTCAGTATTTTACAAATGGTCAAATGTAAGTGGATTCTTTTTGATAGCAATATCACTTTCTGATGGGATAGGGACACAGAAATTCACAATAGTGGTTTTCATTAAAGAGCATTCTTGGTACTTTTTATGGCAAAAATTATTAGCACTTGTCTTTTGGCAAAATTCCAAGCCAAGAAATGATATCATACCTGCTCATGCTCCTCTCATGATTTCAGTGTCATTCTTCTTGCTTTCTTCCTTGAAACAGTGTGATAGTACTACGAATGCCTAATTCAATTCCAAAGTCAGTGAGCCATGGTTTCTCTTTCTTAATACCAAGGCTTTTAGAGTTTTAATTAACTAATCATTATAAAGCAATTGTATGAAAGGAAATATAGTATTTATAACATTAACATCAACTGATTTTATAATACTTAAAGCCAGAAAGATCATTAAAAGAGACAAATTAGAAAACTACTAGTTCTACTGCAATTCCAACACTTATGATATTTTAAATAGTTTATGCCAGAATTGAGGCTCCTGTAAGCAAGACTTACTGCTAAATCTATATTTCAGGTTCACTTGATTAAAGATAGAAGCACTTTAGAGCAAGAATGAGTGAGCCTAGATTTTATTTTACTTTGGGCTTCTAAATTTATTAATATCACGCATGAACCTGGGATTTATTATAATGCTGGAAATGATGCCCTCCCAGAGGCCGAAAGTGCTCCCTAACTCATATTAGTTATCGTGTGTGTGTGTGTGTGTGTGTGTGTGTGTGTGTGTGTAGACAGTGAGACAGAGATAGAGATAGGGAGGCGGATAGAGAAAAAACACAGAGATATTAAGACATTAGCTCAAGCAGTTGTGGGATTGGGAAGCCAGAAATCCTCAGGTCAGGCTGGCAGGCTGCAAATTATTTGGGTAAGCCCAGTGCAACCACATTTCATTATAAAGGGGTGCAGGAGAATACAGAGTCAGAAAAGAACAGTGACAATGGAAGTGGAAATTGGAGTGATATCCTTTAAAGACAGAAGAAGAAGCCACAAGCCAAGATATGCATTAAAACTCCCTTAATCCCAGGAGCTGACGCTGAAGTCTTCAGTCTGAAAGCAGTCTGGAGGTAGAATCCTTTTCTCTTTGAGGTAACTTCAGTTTTTTTCTCTTAAGGCATTCAACTGATCAGATGAGGTTTACCCACTTAATAGAGGGTAATCTGCTTATTCAAAGTCTACTGATATAAAAGCTAATAACATCTAAAAGAATCTTCACAGCAATATCTAGACTTGTGTTTGACCAAATAATTGGGAGCGATAGCCTAGCCAAGTTGACACATAAAATTAACCATCATTCTCATTGGTCACCAAAGTGGGATAAATGTATTGCAGCAGGTGCTCTGGACAAACACATGACATGTGGAGAAAAATATAAAACTCCTTTTTACGTTTATTTTTATCCAAAAAAAATTATCTTCACCAATATTTAATGCATAGATTGACACTAATACTTTGCTCAGTCCACATATGGGATATCACGTCATTATCAGCATTTAGGGTGTCCTGTAAGAACAATGTGGGAGTTCAAGGCAGAGTCTACATTTTCAAGTTTATCTAGGACACTGTGACAGATTGTATAATGGTCCCTCAAAGACATTGATGTCTTAATGCCTAGAACCTGTGAATATATTACTTTATATGATTTATTATTCAGAATTCTCCATGGAAGCAAACCCAATTGGTTAGATATAGATATAGGTATAGATACATTTACTATAAGGAATTGGCTCACATAATTATAGAGGCTGAGAAGTTCCATGATCTGCCATCTGCAAGCCAAAGACCCAGAAAAACCAGTGGTATAATTCAGTCTGAGTTCCAAGGCTTGAGAACCAGGGTAATTGATGGTGGAAATCCCAGTCTAAAGGCAGGAGAAGTTGAAATGAGATGTCCTAGTTCAAGTGTTTAGCCAGAAAAAGGGGAGCAGATTTATGTATCTTCCACCTTTTGTTCTTTTCAGGCCCTCAATAGATTGGATGATGACACCCACATTAAGGAGGACAATTACTTTACCCAGTCTATTCAAATGTTAACCTCATTTGGAAATACTATTATAGAAACACCCAGAAATAATTTTCAATCTGGGCTCCCCATGGCCCAGTTAAGTTGGCACAAAAAATTAACTATCACACATGGCAAAAGGAATTTTGGAGATATGATTGTGTTAAAATGTTGAAATGGGGAGATTTTCCTGGATTATTTGGGCAAGCCCAATGTAATCACAATTCATTATGAAAGGGGTGCAGGAGGATAGAGAGTCAGGAAAGAACAGTGACAGTGGAAGTGGAAATTGGACTGATATCCTCTAAAGACAGGAGAAGCCGCCACAAGCCAAGAAATACAGGCGGCCTCTAGAAGTTGTAAAAGCAAGGAAACAGAGTCTCTCCTAGAGCTTCTAGAGAAGATGCAGCTCTGTTAGCACCTTGATTTTAGCCCAGTCTGATCCATGTTTGCAAAGCAGTATATTAACAATAGAAAAGGTAGATGCTTCTTGCAAAATTTTAGTGAAACTTCTACACCATTTTTTATTGGGATTTACAAACATATATCATGATTTTAAATAAGCACGACACATCTGCAATTGCCAGCTAGTGTCTTTGTGAGTTACCTCAGCTATGGCAGCCATTAATCATGTATCAAGAACTTCACGCTCCTGCTCTCTCACCATGTGATGCTCTCTGACACGTTACGATGCAACGTGAAATTCCTCCCCAGATGCTGGTGCCATGGTATTGGACTTCCAGAACTGTGAGCTAAATTGTGAGCTCTTTTCTTTAAAAACCAAAAATCAAATATCTTCAGATTCATTTCTTCAAATTATTTAATCACGAAGGGGTAAGTCAAATTTCAAAAATAATATTACATGCCCATTTGCATTGAGAGCCTATCTTAGTCTATTTGTGCTGCTATAAAGAAATACCTGAGGCTGCATAATTTCTAGAGAAAAGAAGTTTATTTGGCTCACTGTTCTGCAGGGTATACAAGAAGCACAGCAACATCTGCTCAGCGTCTGGTGAGAGCTTCAGGCTGCTTCCACTCACAGCAGAAGGTAGCCAGTGTCTGCAGAGATCAAATAGAGAGAGACGGGCAGGAGGTAATAGGCTATTATTAACAACCAGTTCTTGAATGAACTAATAGAGTGAGAACTCACTTACTACCATGAGGACCGCACCAGTCACGGTAATCTCATTTCATGAGAAATCTGTCCCCATGACTGAAACACTTTCCAGTAGGCCCCCACCACCAACATTGGGATCAAATTTCAACAGGAGGTTAGGCAGGATCAAACAAACCAAACTGCAGCAGAGCCTAACTCTATTAGTCCCTTCTCATGCTGCTGTGAAGAAATAACTGAGACTGAGTAATTTTAAAGGAAAGAGGTTTAATTGACTCACAGTTCCTCACGGCTGGGGAGTCCTCGGGAAACTTACAATTACAGCAGAAGGCACCTCTTTACAGGGCAGCAGGAGAAAGACTAAGTGCTGAGTGAAGGTGGAAGCCCCTTATAAAATCATCAGATCTCGTAAGGACTCACTCACTATAATGAGAACAGTATGGGGAAAACCACCCCAATGATTCAATTATCTCCACCTGGTCCCACCCTTGACATGTGGGAATGATTATAATTTAAGGTAAGGGTTGAGTGGGGACACACAGCCAAACCGTATAACTAACACACCACAAAACCATTGCTAAGCATACTGGCTGATATAGCCTATATATTTCTCTCTGCCCAAATCTCATGTTGAATTGTAATCCCCAGTATTGGAGGTGGGGTCTTCTGGGACTGATTAAATCACGTGGTGGATTTCTCATGAATGGTTTAGTACCAACCCCTTGGTGCTGAACTCATGATAGTGAGTGAGTTCTTGAGAGATCTGGTTGTTTAAGAGTGTGTGGCACTTCCCCCCACCTCTCTTGCTCCTGCTCTGGCCATGTGATATGCCTGCCTCCCTTTTACCTTCTTCTATCATTGCAAGCTTCCCGAGGCTTCTGCAGAAGCTGAGCAGACGCCAGCACCATCCTTCCTGTAAAGCCTGCAGAACCATGAGCCTGCTTTTAATAAGTTACCCAGTCTCAGGTGTTTCTTCACAGCAATACAAGAATGGCATAATACAGAAAATTGGTACCCAGGAGTGAGGCCTGGCTATAAAGATGCCTGAAAATATGGAAGCAACTTTGGAACAGGTAAGAGGCAGAGGTTGGAGGAGTATTAGGCCTTAGAAGAAGACAGGAAGTTGAGGGAAAGTTTGGCATTTCTGAGACTAGTGAAATGGTTGTAAACAAAATGCTGATAGTTACATCAAGAGTGAAGTCCAAGCTGCTGAAGTTTCACATGGAAATGAGGAACTTGTTAGGAACTGGAACAAAGGTCACTTTTGTTATGTCTCAGCAAAGAACCTGGCTGTATTGCGTTCATGCCCTAGGGATCTGTGGAAGTTTGAACTAAAGAGTGATGATTTACAGTATCTGACAGAAGAAATTTCCAAGCAGCAAGTATTTAACATGTGGCCCAGCTCCTTCTAATAACCCACACTCAGATGTGGGAGCAAAGAAATTACTTAAAGTTGGAATTTATGGTTAAACAGGAAGCAGAGCATAAAAGCTTAGAAAATTTGCAGCCTAGTCACATGGCAGAGAAAGAAAAAGCTATTTTGGGGAGAGGAATTCAAGATAGCTGCGGGGCAAGCACTTGCTAAATACATCTGCATAACTAAAAGGGAGCCAAGTGCCAATAACCAAGACAATGGGAAGAAGATCTGGAAGGCATTTTGGAGATTTGCATGGCAGCCCCTCACCTCACAGGCCCTGAGGCCTAGGAGGAAATAATGGTTTTGTCGGCCAGATCCAGGGTGCTGCTGCCCTGCACAGCCTTGGGATACTGCTCCCGGCATCCTGGACGCTCTGGCTCCATTTGTGGCTCAAAGGTTCCCAGATACAGCTCAGGCTGCCGCTTCAGAGGGTGTGAGCTATTAGCTTTGATGACTTCCATGTGGTGTTAAGTCTGAAGGCAGACAGTGCAAGAGTGAATGAGGTTTGGCAGCCTCCATGTACATTTCAGAAGATGTATGAAAAAGTCTAGGTTCCCAGGCAGAAGCCTGCTGCAGAGGCACAGCCCTCCTGGAGAACATCCACTAGGGCATTGTGGAGGGGAAATGGAGGCCCCACACAGAGTCCCCACTGGGGCACTACCTAGTGGAGGCATGAGAAGGGGACCATTGTCCTCCAGACCCCAGAATGGTAGATCCACTGGCAGCTTGCCCCCCCTGCACCCAGAAAAGCTGCAGGCACTCAACAACCTTTGAGAGCAGCTGAACCCTGCAAAGCCACAGGGGCAAAGCTGCCCAAGGCATGAGAGCCCCGCTTTTTGCACCAGCATGCCCTGGATGTGGGACATGGAGTGAAAGGAGATTATTTTGGAGCTTTAAGATTTAATGACAAACCTGCTGGTTTCAGATTTGCATGAGGCCTGTAGCTCTTTTCTTTTGGCAGATTTCTCCCTTTTAGAATGAAAATAGTTACTCAATGCCTATACCTTCATTATATCTTGGAAGTAAATAACTTGTTTTTGATTCTGCACGCTCATAGGTGGAAGGAACTTGCCTTGTCTCAGAAGGGACTTTGGATATTTGAGTTGATGCTGAAATGAATTAAGACTTTGGGAAACTATTTAGAAGGCATGATTGTATTTTGCCATTTAAGAAAAACATGAGATTTGGGGTTAGTTCAGGGCAAAATGATATAGTTTGGGTATTTGTCCCTGTCCAAATCTTATGTTAAAATGTAATCCCCAGTATTGGATATGAGACTGGGAGGTGTTTGGATCATGAAGGCAGATCCTTCGTGAATGGCTTGGGCCATCCCCTTGGTAATAAGTGAACTCTCACTCTGAGTTCACACGAGATCTGGTCGTTTAAAGGTGTATGGCAGCTCCCTGACCCCCAACACTCTCTCTCTTGCTCCTCCTTTCGCCATGTGACATGAAAGCTCCTACTTTACCTTATTCCATGAGTAAAAGCTCCCTGAGGCCTCCCCAGAAGCTGAGCAGATGCCGTGCCATGCTTGTAAAGCCTGCAGAACCATGAACCAATTAAACTTCTTTTTAAAAATAAATTATCCCATCTCAGGTATTTCTTTATAGCAATGCAAGAATGGCCTAACACACTGGTTTAATGCCACCCACCAAGCAGTTCCCCTGGTTAGGGCAGCATTGGGAGCAAATATTCTCCTCAATTAGAGACCCAGAAGCCTTAAGAATGTCCCAGGGGGAATGAGGAGTGAATGACCAATGGCTATTGGTCAGTACATACTTGATTTTATTTTGACCTGCAGATTACTGACCCTGGGTATGAGTGGCCCAGGCTGTGGCTGCTGAAATCCGTGAAAAATGGGCAAGTTATGATTTTACTAAGGCAATGTGAAAAGGAGAAAATAAAAAGTAAACCAACCCCCTAATATACATACACCTGTTAATATCATCTTCCCGTCTTTAACAATTTCTGTTAGTTGGTGCTATGATTTGAATGTTTGTGTTCTCCAAAACTCATATGTTGAATCCTAACCTTCCAGATAATGGTATTAAGAGGTTGGGCCTTTGGAACGTGATTAGGTTATGAGGGATGTGTCCTCATAATTTAAATTAGTACCCTCATAAAAGAGGCCTGAGGGAGCTCATTCACCCCTCCATCCTGTGAGGACACAGGGAGAAAAGGGCCCTCATCAGTCTCCAGAATCTGTTGGCACCTTGATACTGAACTTCCTAGCCTCCAGAAGTGTGAGAAATAAATTTCTGTTGTTTGTGAGCCACCCAGTCTATGAAATTCTATTATAGAAGCCTGAATGGACTAAAAGAGGAAGGAAGGCTTCTACCTGCTTCCTAATATCCAAATCAAATCCTCTACTTTCTTCTGTGATCCAATTGAAGATTTGACAACTGTATCTTATAACTGCCTTCTTTCTTGGCTACGCCACCCAGATTTACTTGCTACCTTTTAACCACCTTTATTTTTCCTCAGCATCTTTCATGTCCTGAGGCAGAGAGTCTCAAACTTCAATGATTATGAGAAAAATATTGGCAGCTTATTAAAAATATAGAGTTCTTATTCCAAAATTCTGATTCAGTAGGTGTGATGGTTAATACTGTCAACTTGATTGGATTGAAGGAGGCAAAATATTGATCCTGGGTGTGTCTGTGAGAGTATTGTCAAAGGAGATTAACATTTGAGTCAGTGGGCTGGGAAAGGCAGACCCACCCTTAATCTGGGGTGGGTACCATATAATCAGCTGCCAGTGCAGCTAGAATATAAAGCAGACAGAAAAACGAGAAAAGAGTGGACTGGCCTAGCCTCCCAGCCTACATCTTTCTCCCATGCTGGATGCTTCCTGCTCTCGAACATTGGACTCCAAGTTCTTCAGTTTTGGGACTTGGACTGGCTCTCCTTGCTTCTCAGCTTGCAGACAGCCTATCGTAGGACCCTGTGACTGTGTAAATTAATACTTAATAAACTCTCCTTTATATATGTGTGTGTATATATATATATACATAAAATACATACATTATATATATGTATCCTATTAGTTCTGTCCCTCTAGAGAACCCTGACAAATACAGTCGATATGAATAGGGTTCAGGAATCTGTATTTTCAGCATTTCCTTTCCTGCCATAGTCTTCAAGCCTAGATTTTCATTCAGTAAAAATACTTCTGTAATTTTATCTATGTTTTTGGTCTCTGCTTCTATTAAGATGAATCCTAATTCTATTTTCTTGGTTTACATTTACATTAGAGCTCTAAATCTGCATTTCCAACTGTTAACCTCTCTTTCTCTAATTTTAAAGCTAATACCTCACACTCATGTGGTTTCAGAAAGAAAACCACTGGCCTCCCCCAAAACCTGTTTTTATTCCTATCTGCCTTAATTTTGCTAATGACTATCTTTCCAATTACTTGGGCTCTAAAACCTCAGAAAATCTCAGTCATTATTGTTTTTCGACCCAAGTGAATGTTCGTAACCATTCTCTCCTTTGCATTCCCAGGGGAGGCTGAAACTATCTTTCACCTGATCTTGCCAGCATCCTAACTAGTCTTTACTAGTCTTTATTCTCCAGCCAACCCAATATGCAGCTACCAGATTCGTCTTCCTTAGGAACAACATTGATGCTAGAAAACCATGACTCTTTTTCATCAAATTTAATTCAAACACCTAAGCATGCAATCAACCTCCTCCTCTGAGGCTCTAAAGTTTCCCTCCAACTTCTCCCAAGTATATATCCTCTTCCTAATTGTCCTACAGGCAGGACATTAATCCTTTGTCAGCCATAGGTATGACAAGTATTTTTGTCTTCTCTTTTGCTTTCTGTAGATTTTTATGACACTTGTGTGTGTGTCCGGAAGTTTGAAATTGTTATATCGTCAAATTTGTCAACTTTTATTTTTTCTTTTTTTGCTTCAAGCTGTTTGTTTGTTTAAGGTTTTTGTAGGCCACTCTGGGGGAATATTATCTTGGTTTACATTATTCCTGTACATGTCCTCTCGTAGACCTTAGATGATATCTTTCTTTTTTTTCTTTTTTGGAAACAGAGTCTTCCTCTGTTGCCCAAGCTGGAGTGCAGTGGAGTTATCTCAGCTCACTGCACACTCCACCTCCTGGACTCAAGCAATTCTCATGCCTCAGCCTCCCAAGTAGCTGGGATTACAGGCGTGTGCCACCACACTCAACTGATTTTTGTATTTTTAGTAGAGATGGGGTTTCACCATATTAGCCAGGCTGGTCTTGAACTCCTGGCCTCAAGTGATCTGCCTGCCTCGCCCTCCCAAAATGCTGAGATTACAGGCATGAGCCACCGTGCCCGGCCTAAATTTCTTAATGGTAATAATGATCTTATTTATAGATGTAGTGAACATATGAATGAACACCTACTGTGAGCCATTATTATTTTTATTCATGTTAACATCACACAACAAAAATCACACAACTAGTCATCCTGGTGGAGCCACGGCTATTACCTAGGCAGTTTGACTCCAGAAACCTGGCTCCAAACCACTACCTTATGCTGCCCTCTCATGTGCAGAAAATAATGGGCACTCAACAAGTACTTGTCGAATAAGTGAAATTTAATACACAGGCAAGCTGGGTTAGTATTTCTGAGCTAAACGCAGTTTCTCAGAAGACCACACAAGTGTTTAAGAGGTCACGAGAAATGACTGGCTAACCATAATAAAAAAACAGGAAAGAACCCCAAACCCAGACTCCAAGGTAGAAGGCTCTTCGAGTGCACCAGTTTTCATGCACCTGGTTGGCTAAGAGGGAAATCTCAGATGATGAATGGAGGGGAACACACACAAAAAGTGGGATCCAAAGCAATGGGCAGTTTTCCACATCATTATAGCAGTATTTTGTAACAATTTCTTTGGCAACTGACAGCAGGCATTTAAATCAGCTATTTCCTCCTCAGAATTCCTCTCCAAAGAATAATAATGGCCTCCGCAACTCTGAAGGAAATGTAGCCCCTACTCGGATACAATCTTATCTGGGAAATTGCCATGGTATTCGTCACAGCTGTCACTGCACTGAGCCCATTAAAGATGTGCTGAGTGTAGATCCACAGGGTCGGGTGCTCGGAGGAGCCTTGCTAAACGTTCTTTCGAGGTTTCAGCAGGAAGACAAAAACCACTGGATGTGCTGGGGGCAGAGTCTCCTCAGAGCTGGGTCAGCAAGAGAGAGTCATTTACACAGCCCTAAAGAAGCTACTCTACAGCTCAGGTTATAGGTATATAAAGACACTTGCAGTGACACCATTGAGATGGACAGAACACAAGAAAGAGAACGTTCTGTCCTTCTCAATGGTGTCACTGCAAGTGTCTTTATATGCCTATAACAAAAACAAATTTTTGCTCTTCGAACAAATAAACAAAAAGCCCAAATTTTTGTTCATTTGTTTGGAGAGCAAAAGGAGAGCTGAAGACCTAAAATGCTGGCCGGGTACAGTGGCTCACACCTGTAATCCCGGCACTTTGGGAGGCCAAGGCGGGTGGATCATGAGGTCAGGAGATCGAGACCATCCTGGCTAACACAGTGAAAACCCGTCTCTAGTAAAAACACAAAAATCAGCCAGGCGTGGTGGCAGGTGCCTGTAATCCCAGCTACTCGGGAGGCTGAGGCAGAGAATTGCTTGAACTCAGGAGGTGGAGGTTACAGTGAGCCAAGATCATGCCACTGCACTCCAGCCTGGGCGACAGAGCGAGACTCTGTCTCAAAAAAAAAAAAAAAAAAAAAAAAAAAAAAAAAGACCTAAAACCTTGGGGTAACAATGTTGGCCATGAGACTTTGTACCAGAGTTCATTTCAGCTTGTTTTAGTTGAATTGTGAGCTGCTGCAACCTCTATTCTTTATAATGTTAAAGCTGGAAATCTAACTCCTTGATGATACATAAAAACCTGGAGCACAGACTGACCAGGGTCCCACATTTAGCATCCTGTAGGACCTGAGGTGCTGGAAGTAAGACCAGTAGGACTTTCTAAAATTTGGCTCTGCATGGAAATAATGCTCCTGCAAATCCAATGTAATATTTCTTCATACCAAGTACCCCAGATCAGATTCTCTTTCATTTTAACATTTATATTTGTTTTTAACCCACAGTTGCCTTTACAAAGAAACAGGTGTGAAAAATAGCATTCCACTCAATATACCAAGGAAGATAATTTACTCAGAAATTACATTGTCCTGGAAACTAATTTGCTGCGCAGCTTAAATGTGAGCATCTTATTCCCAGAAAGTTATTGATTCACCTTGACTCAAAACAAGATCAGGTATCTTTGCCATCCACAGCACAGAGTTTTCCAAGCTAGAGACTGTGTATAACTTGCTCTCGCAGATAGCAAGCCACTTGGAAGTCACTAAGGATAGATATGCTTTGCATCAACGCTTCTCAGACCACGAGACGCTCCCTAGGTCCCTGAGGATTATGGGCATTTCCAGCATGCTCCAGAGTTTTACTTTTTTGTTTTGTTGGGGAGGAGGCAGTTAGTCAAACTGGGAGAGAAGTGAGCTCAGGTCATATCATCCCCATGATAATTATCGTGAAATTTCATCAATTCTTTCACTGCTTTCTCTTTGCTCACCTAAGTTTCCCCTGCTCTCTCTTGTACTTTCATTTTAAGAGAAGAAGCCATGCCTCTGTTCCCACTACCATTCCTGACCTCAGCGAACATTCAACAAATGTTTGTGGACTGAATGAATAATGGGATTTTACTCCATTTCATCACTTCCCATTTTCCATTCTCTGTTTTTCCTCCTTTTTTGCTGATGGTTCACTCTTCAATTTTTTGAAAGCCAGTTCTAAGATAAACACTAGCAAAACAAGCTAAAATAAAGGCAAAAGACTTAGTTTCTTTGAACTGGTTTTTATTTTATAATTTGATATTACATTATCAAATTACGTTACTGTTTCCTAACACATTTTCCTTTATGTAACTCACTTATTCACCATTTTGCTCCTTGTAGAGCCATAAAATAATTTTCTCTTTGATTGTAATGAACCAGAGTGAAGGTACAATTCAGCTCTACTCAAGTACCTAGTCAAGTTGTCTAATTATAAATGTCCCTGAAGAATGACTGTTGGTAAATGACATTGGCACATTAATGCAGTGAAAAAAACACATTAGAATTACTGGCATGCCAAGAAAGACGATATACTGTATATAACTTTTGTGTTATATTTACTTAGTCCTCATAGTTTTTATCTTTCTTTAAAAAAAAAAAAAACAGGCCAGGCGTGGTGGCTCATGCCTGTATTTGAAACCCCATCTCTACTAAAAATACAAAAAATTAGCTGGGTGTGGTGGCACAAACCTATAGTCCCAGCTACTCAGGAGGCTGAGGCAGGGGAATTTCTTGAACCCGAGAGGTGGAGGTTGCAGTGAGCCGAGATTGTGCCACTGCACTCCAGCCTGGGCAACAGAGAGAGACTTCGTCTCAAAAAAAAAAAAAATATATATATATATATATATATATATTTATGTAGAACAGTTTGAGTTCACAACCATGATTTTGTCACTTTTTAAATTTATATTATCCCTACCTGCAATATATCATAATTAAGTATATTTCAATTGTACCCCCCAATTACATCCGTGTAACATAAAAAATTCTGTATTAATTTTAAAGTATATTAAATACTACCTTTTATTTAAAGATATGCATTAAAAGAGAGCATAGCAGTATGCTAGAGCCAATGATTTCCATCATTTATATCTTAACTGAGATGTTTGGACATAGATGTACTTATATAAACACAAACTAATTTAAAGTTTTCTTTTTAATTTTAAGCTTAATATGATTAAATTAGTTATGGGATAATCTGTTGTACTATAATCATATTCTACTGTTCAAACTGAAATGAAATATACCTTCCTTTATTTAAAAAAAGTCTGCAGAATTGATTAGATAGATGACAATGTAATTTCCATTACAAGTGCTTTTTCTGCCATCTAGTGGAAAAATGAAATTTATGAGGATTCATAATTTACACTTTTTAATTCTATTGTCTCTTAAAATATTTAGGAAAGGCTTATTGGAAATCTCAAGAAAAGAAAACAAAATGGTGCGTTGTCTCCCTGTTTCTGATTTGGTCGGAGGTAGACCAGCTGTGAATCCCTTGAGCGTTCCTCATGTTGCTAAAGAAACTAAATGCAGAAAAATGTAGAGGGAACTGTCTTTTGATTAATTAGATGGGGGAGGTGAGTTGTTTATTTTTAAAGACTATGCATTTGCCCAGGCTTTTCCAAGGGCTGCCTTACTCTTTGTTTTTTGCCTGTGGAAGTATTTTTTTAACCATTTAAATACCAGCTCAAAGGCAATTCCCTTGCAAGAAACTCCCTTGGTCCCTGGTGGAATGAACTCCCACGGCTTGCTAACTATTAGTGCAGTTCCTACTGGGTGATTATACCATCCTGCCAAGTTCTATGTTGTATTTCGGTGTGTCCGTCGCACTTGATTGTGAACATCTTGAGAACAGGGAACATGTGTTGCTCATCTTTCTAGTCTGTGGTACTATTCCAGGCAATGAATATACAAACACACTTGCTGCATGTATCATTTTAAATATGTAGAACTGGAGGCTACTAAAACTCATTTCTAATATAGGCCAGCCAGGACTTACATGGGCTAATCTGGAGTGTATACATACATTTCAGAGCTGGGATTTGACCAAATTTCTTAGCTTGGATTATTGGTTCACTTCATCAACTCCTACTTCCCCCAGTTTGTACTGAGCAATTTATTCTGTTGACAATTCCAAGAAGTGGAAAAGCTAGTTGCCATCCTCATATATGAAGGCCCTGTTGGGTGCCTTTCTCTCTGTGTTCCCAGAATGATCTGTACTTTCTTCTATCATGGTGCTTTCTCCTGTATTGCATGTATTATCTCCATGACCTCCTTGAGGATAAAAGACTGTCTTACTCATTTCTATTTTCAGCAACTAATATACTGTCTGCATATAGCAGAGGCTGAGTAAATATTTGTTGAACAAAGAATCATAAAATATATAAAGAATTGTAAAGGATAAAAAGGAAATATTAGATAGTGTGTCATCTTAAAGGAGCTTAGGCATCATTTAGGGAAATAATTACGTAAACATTCTGACCACAATGTTCTATAGTTAATAGACATTAAATACATTTCTGTTAAATGAAATGAGAGTCAACTTCTATTTCCAGGAAAAATGCTCAACACTTATGCTGTATCCTCTGGAAGAGCATAATCAAGCGTGAAGCAATAAAAATGTTCACCAATACTCACATTATTCAGCAGGTTGTGTTTCCTGCCAATGTATTAGACATCCCACCATAAACTGGTGTAGTTAGAAATGGCTTCCCAAAGGCCATTTCTAAGAACCTTTATCCCAGGTTCAAGTGATTCTCCTGCCTCAGTCTCCCTCAGTAGCTGGGATTACAGACGTGCGCCACCATGCCTAAAATTTATGTAGTTTTAGTATAGATGGAGTTTCACCATGTTGGCCAGGCTGGTCTCAAACTTTTGACCTCAAATGATCCACCTGCCTCAGCCTCCCAAAGTGCTGGGATTACAGGCATCAGCTACTGCACCCAGCTGGAAGAATTTTATGTGCGCATAATTTTTTTATGACGGATCTCTTTGGATCTCAATTTCTTCATCTATAAAACTAGAATATTAATACCTACTTCATAAGGTTGCTATGAAAACTATATGAGGTAATGTATGTAATGTACACATGGCATTCAGCCCGGTGCCTGACATGTAGCAGGTATCAAATTGTTAGTTCTTTTCCATTTTTCCCATAACATATGGAATGCAACTCTGCAGACTGCCCTGATATTAAAAAAAAGGGGGAGAGGAGAGGCATTTAAGTAGACTTTTCACAAATTTTTTAACTGAGCATCTACTATATGCCAGGCACCAGGCTTGACACCATGACTGCCCTCTTGAAGTTTATAGTATGTATGCTTCATGGGAGAAATAAAAGAGAGTAGAATTGTCTTGCTTCTATCACATAAACTTGTAGAGGGCACACCTCCAAAGTTTTATGGCAACCCATGTGATAGAAAGCTAGGGAATTATAGATACGTAGGCGGAACATTAACCTAAAATAATAACAGTATATGCCAATGAACAATATGCTTTTCCAGATCACACTGAGAAAAAGGATACTAGTAATTGCAGCAGGAAATGTTCATGTGAACGATATTGCTACCAATATATGATTGTTTAGCCATTCATTTAATAAACGTTTATTATTATTACATGGTGTACTTAAAAAATACATCCTTTTTAAAGATGTTGTGCATATTGATAGGTGCTTCCATCCTTCCCTTGAGGGTGACTGGCTCTGGGGATAAGAAATTAATTTTGCACAAGTTGATGTCAATGTTAATCCATATACGGATGGAGGTGTGAGAATCTGGGAGATACTGTGAATAAGATGTATGATTTCAAGATGATTGGAGTATTGATTTATGGGATGATCCTAAATTGGACCATGAATAAGGAAAGCTGTTGAAATTTTTTATCTGTGAAGAAGGTACACAATTATTTGTTTTATTATAGACTATGTTTATGCTTCAAATATTTTACAGAAATAAAATAGTAATATGTTTTGTTTTGGAGACAGGGTCTTGCTCTGCTGCCCAGGCTGGAGTACAGGGACGTGATCATAGCTCACTGCACCCCCCAACTCCTAGGCTCAAGCAATCCTTATGCTTCAGCCTCTCAAGTAGCTGCGACTACAGAGACACACCACTGTGCCCAGCTAATTTTTTTGTGCTTTTTGTAGAGATGAGTTCTTACTTTGTTGTGCAGGCTGGTTTGAACTGGCTTCAAGCAATCCTCGCCTCTCGGCCTCCCAAAGTGTTGGGATTACAGGCATGAGCCACCCCATTCAGCCTGTAATTTTTCTGAAAGAAATAAAGACTATCCCTGCTTTTGGGGTGAGACTTGATCATATGACCACTGTGTTAAATTAGATGCATTAGAATAGTATAGAAAAGGCAATTCCAATTGGTTTTTCTGGAAGAACTACGGTAATAGCACCCTTTTCCTACCTTGTTTCCAGCACAGTGCAGACTGAATTTGTTCTTTGTCTAGAATCTACCTACCAAGCTAGATTGTGAAAAATGTTCAGGCTGCCTGACAGCTGAGTGATGGGGGCTGACCAGGAGGGGAAGTGAATTACATTTGAAAAGGAAAGCTGAAGACAAGCTGCAAGCAAAACCAAAGAGAGGGGTGCTTGCTCTATAGTCCTATTATTCACGGATCCTGACATGGGCTTCAGTCAATGCTAAGATCTGGCTTCTTGTTAGGTGGCTTACAGGACTGCCGGGTTCAGCAAACAATTCAAAGGAACTCATCCCCCTGCCTCTCCACCACTGCTCTCACCTCCTCGCCTACCACCCTGTGCGGTCTAGCGGGCTGTATTCCTTTAAGTTAAATGGTACCTCTGGGACTTGCATCTCTCTAGAGTGATGGGGGCTAACCAGAAAAGGCAGTAATGTCTCAGTATGTCTGAACTGCATTTATGAGAAACAAAGCTTGGCACATAGTGCAGAAAGTAGGAGAAGACCTGAGAAATCCCAAGTGAGAAAGCATCTTCTGGCTGCGCACAGTGGCTCACGCTTGTAATCCCAGCATTTTGGGAGGTCGAGGTGGGTGGATCACCTGAGGTGAGGAGTTCGAGACCAGTCTGGCCAGCATGCCGAAAACTCATCTCTACTAAAAACACAAACACTAGCCACGTGTGGTGGCTCACGCCCGTAATCCCAGCTACTCAGGAGCCTAAGGCGGGAGAATCACTTGAACCCAGGAGGCAGAGTTTGCAGTGAGCTAAGATCGTGCCATTGGACTCCAGACTGGGCAACGGAGTGAGACCCTGTCTGAAAAAAAAAAATCACTTGAACCCGGGAGGCAGAGGTTGCAGTGAGCTGAGCCACTGCACTCTAGCCTGGGTGACAGAGCAAAACTCCTCTCAAAAAAAAAAAAAAAGCTTCTTCTCTGTCCCATAAGTTAGTTCCCCTAGGGGCTCCCTAGTTAACCAGATGTACTGCTAAATCTCAACACAGATTCTCAAACCCTTCCAAACCAATGAAAGTAACAATGCAGGGATCATCATAATTCATCACAATTATTTGTATCTAAGTCATGTAAGTGTCTGCTACCTTAAAAGGTCAGGTCTACACCAGTTTCTCCTAAAACCCTAGGGCTCCCAGGGTCTTGCATTTTAACACAAGAGTGGTGTTTGTGTGAAATTAAAGCACTTCTGTCTTTGTTCCATGCAAAATGCCTCCCTCCCTCCCTCTCACTCATTGTCTCTGAACTTGGCCTTGATTGATAAAATCCATTTCTATTAGGTAAAGCTAGTGAAAGCAGGAATGGTGTTTATCCAGGGCTTAAATTAAATCTTACAGAGTTCTTTCTCTGACTGCCCCTAGCTCCCCACAGTTTTCCATCAGTAGACTTCCAAGGAAGCTTTCATTTAGCCAGCTGTTTGCTCCTATTTTACATGATGGTTCTCAGTGTTCAGCAGGAACAAAGATCACGGATATTCCCATTTGGGTTTATCAGAAGCAACTGAGAACAACGAGCTCTTTTATGTTGAAAATAGAGATTTAAAATTTATTCATAATCTTTACTTCTTCTCCCAACACATTCTCATCCCCATGGGCTCCTTTCTCTAATTAGCTATGCAAGTCTTGACACTAAAATTTAACTACATATTAACCTTTCATTTTTATTAGTAAGGTACCTTCATCTTCCCCTCCTATATAAGCACAGTACATGCTTATATTTAAATACATTTTATGTTTCCAGAAATGAGTATATTAAAATGAAAACTTATAAAAACATTCGGTCTAATTCTTTTGATGAGGAAAAAAAGTACATTTTAAGTATGTCACTTCACAACCACTGAGCCACTCCTGAAATTAAGTTACTAGGTTAAGTTTAATTTATACAAAACATAAAATGGAGTTGAACATTTATGAAGCTCCTATTATGTGCCAAATGGTATGCTACGGATTTTACATCCATCGTCTCCAATTAATCTTCACAATGCCGTGAGCTGTTACGTTGTTAACATCAGATTTGGAGAGGACACAATGAATCCAAGCCCATCTGACACCAAAGCCTGAGCTGTCTCCTAAATGATATTAGAGCCAACAGGAATCTTGGGGATAGTGGTTTTCCAAAGTATGGGATAGGTACAAAATGAGGTGGGATACAGGCACATTGCATTTAAAATGAACTAAATACCATAGTGAAGAAGTTGATTTCTATACTCTTCTAATCCTTCTGATAACATCTAGAGGAAAGGCAGTTCTGTGTTCTGACACTTGCTCATCTGCTTTTCTACCAAAGGAAAAGTAGGTGTCAGAATCATAGTTTTAAAAGACAATACCTAGCAAAGATATAATTCCATATTTAATTTTAATTATTTTTATAGCTATGGGCAAATGATGGTTATTTTCTACTTAAGTAGTCACGGATATTTTAATTTTCAAAAATAGATGCAAAATACAGGTGTTGCTGTTATAATAAAAAGGTGATTTGCTGGTAGGAGAGCAGGTAGATTCACCTCTAAAAAAAATTTAACAGGTGAAATAGTTTTCCCACATATGTGAAAATATAATTATCTGAACTACCTTTTAAACGCTTTGATGTAACTCTGCAAGTGTACATCTGGCGATTTACGGCTTTAGGTAATCGGACGTGATAGCGTGGACTGCTTCTGATATAACATGCCGGCATGTCCACTCAGCTGCTGGGGGAGCCATACGATACATCAATATTCTGGCCTTTTGGCTGGAACTGCCATCTTCCAGCAATTCGCCAAAATGACGAACACAAAGGGAAAGAAGAGAGGCACCTGCAACATGTTCTCTAGTCTTTTAGAAAACACGGAGTTGTTCCTTCGGCCACATATATGCGAAACCTACAAAAAAAGATGGTATTGTAGACGTCAAGGGAATGAGTACTGTTCAGAAAAGAATGCCCACGGGTGTTACCATGGCAAAACTGGAAGAGTCTACAATGCTACCCAGCATGCTGCTGTGTTGTAAACAAACAAGTTAAAGGCAAGATTCTTGCCAAGAGAATTAATGTGTGTATTGAACACATTAAGCACTCTAAGAGCTGAGACAGCTTCCTGAAACGTAGGAAGGAAAATGATCAGAAAAAGAAAGAAGCCAAACAGAAAGGTACCTGGGTGCAACTGAAGCACCAGTCTGCCCCACCCAGAGCAGCACAGTGTAAGAACCAATGGGAAGGAGTCTGAGCTGCTGGAAGCTATTCCCTATCAATTCATGGCATAACAGATGTTGAAATAAAAGACCTCTGGGCTATAAAAAAAAAAAAAAAAATTCTGCTCTATTCTAATGGACAGAGTGTCCAGAGTATCATTTGTTAACAGATTTCCTGAGACTGCTATTTAGGGCTGTCAGATGCACCACCTTTTTTACATTTACAGTACTCCAATCTGATACATATGAACCCAACACTGAATTTCATAGAAGAGAGATCTTTTTGTGGTAAGGTGTGTGGGCTCCAAACTCAGTTTACCAGGGTTCAAATCCTGGCTCTACCACTTCTGAGATTTAAGTTCTATTATCACTTTGTGGCTCACCTTCCTGACCTGTAATGGGATGATGCTACCTATCTCTTGTGGTTGCTGTAAAGCCCAAAGATTAAACAATAAATTAATACATTCAAAGCACCAAAACCAGTGCCTTGCATGCAGCAAGTTCTCAATGTTATTTATTTTTCAGTCACACGGTACATATTATTTCCTGGATACCCAGTCTATCCAATCATTCAGCCAACATGTATTTATTATTTATTATGTGCTAGGCACTCGTCAAGATACTTAAGATACATCGATGGAAACAACAAAGAAAAATCCCTGCCCTTGTGGTGCTCTTTCAGGTAGAGGTATATTTATTTCTATTAATAGATATAACTAAGTAAATTGTATACAATGTTAGAGAGTGGTAATGATGTAGGACAAAACAATGGAGATGGGCAAGGGTCTCTGGAAGACTAGCAAGGGTTAAGATTTAATATATATGTTAAACACAATATTCAAATAAAAATCATTTTTCTGAGAAAATCAGATTCCCTCTTGATTTCCATTTGCTGATAATACATCTTTGGTACCCAGGTTTAGAAACTCAGTCACCTTATTTTCTTATTTTCCCCATAACCTGTCATTAAGTCCCATGTTGTTTTTTTGTAATGTCTCTACCTACCTACCTGATGTGAGCATTTAGGCTTGGGTTACTGTCATAGTTTCTAACTAGTCTCTGCTTCCAGTCTCTCCCCTGCTCAAATCCAGCCTACATGTCACTAGTAAAGCAACTCCCAGAAAAGTCTGATCATATCTCCTCCTTTCTCTAATGCCTACAGAATTAAAGTCAAACCTTAAAGAATGTCCAAAAGCTGGCAATTCCACTTCTAGGTATACACTCCAAACAACTGACAAAAAGGACCTGAACAGGTATTTGTATACCAATGTCCATAACATCGCTGCTGCTGCGAATAGCCTTTTCACAATAGCCAAAAGGTAGAAACAACCCCAATGTCCACCATATATATATATATAAACTAATACCTGTCTCTCATATACATATATGAGACATATTCCTCCTTAAAGAGGAAATCTAGATACATGTTATAACATGGATAGATCCTGAAAACATGCTGTGTAAAATAAGATGGACACAAAAGGACAAATATGATTCAACTTATATGAGGTATCTAGAAGAGCCAAATCCATTGACAAAAAGTAGGAAAATGTTTACCAGGGGCTGGGAGGAGGAAGCAATGGGCAGTTAGTGCTAAACAGGTACAGAATTTCAGTTTGGGATAATAAGAAAGTTCTAGAGAGGGACAATAGTGATAGTTACAATACAATTTGAATTTTCTCAATGTCACTAAACTGTGAAAGTTAAAAATGGTTAAAAAGGACCAGGCGTGGTGGCTCATGCCTATAATCCCAGCACTTTGGGAGGCTGAGGCGGGTGGATCACCTGAGGTCAGGAGGTTCAAGACCAGCCTGGCCAACATGGTAAAACCCCATCTCTACTAAAAATACAAAAAATTAGCCAGGTATGGTGGCAGGCGCCTGTAATCCCAACTACTTGGGAGGCTGAGGCTGGAGAATCGCTTGAACCCAGGAAGCAGAGGTTGCAGTAAGCTGAGATCACACCACTGCACTCCAGCCTGGGTGACAGAGTGAGACTCCGTCTCAAAAAAAAAAAAAAAAAAGGTGAAAATGGTAAATTTTATGTTCTGTATCTTTTGCCCTACAGAAACACAAGTTGAATTAACAAAAGCATATATTAAAACAAAGGTACAGGCCAATACCACCAAAATGGTTTTATTTTTGTCACTGACAACAAGCACAACACTGCAATTGTACCATTATTTTGTTTAGTTTCTTAAATATTACTTAAGTATGCATTAAAAATATATGCTTACATTTTTAAAATGTGACGCATTAAATGAGTCCTCTGTAACCATGATCCCTTCTCAACATCTTTTCCTGCTTTGTTTCATACATAAATAACTTAGTCTACAAAGTCATAAATAATATATCAACTTTTATGGCCTGAAAGTATATACAAATTTTGGAGTTTGACAAAAGTATTCTTTATGATTTTATAAATAACACACAGTATTTGCAGTGTTTTAATATCCATCAAATGACTTTTCACAAATTCCTACTGCCTCCTCAACCTGTTCTACCAGTAACAGACCTTCCAGTTCACTTGGTAAAGATAACAGGCATTTAAAAAGTCAAAATGGACAAAATTCTAGATTAAAAAAAAAATAGCAGAGAAGGTTGCTATTTAAATATTACTAAATCTTATTAAAACCACTTCAGCTTGTCTGGAAAACAAAAATGCTACTCAAGAGGTAATGCTTGTACAATCATTTAAAAGGTACCTAACAAAATCTAAAATTTAAGAAGTAATAAAATCAGATTAAATCCATATTAGTTTCGCAAAAAAACTCCACTGAGATTCTGTTACAGGAACAGAATCAACACTATTCTACATTTTCTAAAATTTATCTTTGAATCTTCACTTTGAAGAGTTAAAATTTTAAGGGCAAAAATAATGGCACACAAAATAATTCCAAAAAGCCATACTTAAAATCCGTTAAGAAGGTTAAAAAAAAACAAACTATACTTATGATTCCTAATATAGAATATCTGATTGTTTAGTTATGTTTAATGACTGGCCTTATTTCTTCACAAAAATAGCAAATACCTTTTGAAACATCACCCATCTAATAATTTATTAAATAAGCATTCAAGATTTATTAGGTAAGACTCAAAAATTACTTTTATGCAATAAAAGTAAATAGGAATTTTGCATGTTTGCTATGCTTCATTTTACACATTATTTTTTTAGGCCTCCATTTATAGGGTATAAAACTTTAAGAACATATTCTCAGCTAACAGCCTCATTAGATGTAAATGAGTCGAATTACAAACAACACTAACCTAAGCATTGTCATTACTTTTAAAATCCAAGTTTCTAAAAGTTTAATTTTTTACTCAATACAAAAATGACCTGGTTCACACTATTAGCTGCCCAACAAACTGTTTAAAAAACTAAATATTCTTTGTTAAAGAGCAGATTACAAGAAATGTTTTCCATGCTCTTATTTTAAAAAACAAGATTCTGATATATATAATGAATCTAAATCAAAATTCACAAATGGTGGCTGAAATCCTGTCAACTTTCAGCCCAATACAATATAAATCCACAGTTATAATGCATAAACAATTCAAAATTAAAGTTTATAATGGAAATGTCAACAAGTCATAACTACTACACATTACTACTAATGGGTTCCACTATACTTCAACCAGGCACAGCAGATGTGCACATCTGATAGACAGACTGCTTAGAAAATTAAAGCTATCAGAGCTATAAATAAGGAATACATAAATATGAACACAGCAATGCCAAAGCATTAGAGCCGTTAAAAAAAGTGAATAAGATGTGATGTAAACACATCTGATAGTTCTCTCTGTAAGCCACTTTCCACTGATTTATAAAGCTATGGTTTTATAATTCTTTTAAAAAGGAAAATTTTTCTACACTGCTGCGTGCAGTAATTTCATTGTACATTCTTGACTATAATGCAATCTTCAAATCCTCTTGCAGAGCTTGACATATCTCATCAGAATTTCTCCAGAAAGTCAGCTTGTCATATTTTCAGCAGCCTAGAACAAGAAAGTAAGATTCATTACAATAAAACCATGGAAAAGAGGTAGCGTGAAGATAAATTTGTCAGTACTGCACTGTCATTAACAAACAACTATTCCCCATATAACAGAACCACTTTTATCATGGTAATGCAGTGCTTTTCATGTTTTGCTATATATATCAGGACTACCTTTTGACCATACAGTTAACAGTCCACAGGCTAGCAGTGGAAAATAGTTATATCACCTAAAATAATAGTTAAGAGCACATGTAAAAACATACTGCTACCTGAAACATCAACCTGTGGCAGACCTGTTCCCATAGACTTCATTAATTTGTGTTTCCGTATGTTTTATTATAGTGTGAAAAAGGGATTAAGAATGAAAAAGACCTTTCATGCTACAAGGTGGAGAGAACAAGAGCAAAAGATGAATAATGAACATCTAATCCTGTCTCATCTACACCCCTAACTACTATTCTTTCCCAGAGGATTCCAAAGAAATTCCAAGATATCATATCAATAAATGTTTTGATAAGTTGTTTCTAGAGACTTAAAAAAAAATCACCATACTATCATCCTACCTAAAAAGTAATTTCTTAATGTCAACATAAAAGTGATATAATTTTAAATAAGTTTAGTTTTAGAAATACATGTTAGTCTTTTAATTTATTTACCTTTCTATCTCCTTTTTTTTTTTCCTTTGAGACAGGGTTTCACTCTATCACCCAGGCTGTAGTGAAGTGGTGCAATTTCGGCTCACCGCAACCTCCACCTCCAGGGATCAAGTGATCCTCTCACGGCAGCTTCCAGGGTAGCTGGGACTACAGGCACATGCTACTAAGCCTGACTAATAATTTGTAATTTTTAGTAGAGACAGGGTTTCGCCTTCTTGCCCAGGCTGGTCTCAAACACCTGAGCTCAAGCAATCCACCCACTTCAACCTACCAAAGTGCTGGGATTACAGGTAAGCCACTGCACCTGGCCCTTTCTAACTCCCAATTAAAACCTGCTTTTAGTTTAGTCTAAGTTCAGAGCTCTTTTATAAAAACACCTTAAAATACTGAGAAAACTGTAGATAATACAACCTGAAATAAAGCTGAAACTCTTCTCCATGCAGCCAACAGAACCAACTTATTTTTCTATATAGCTGGCTCACAGTCCTATTATAAATTACTCTTTCCCTCTTCTGGGCTTACTATTCAAGAGAATTAAAACCTAGTTTGAAAAACATTCTGTTGTTCTAAAACATTTGTTACTTCTTTCTTTCCTTATAGGTTCCTATCTTAGCTTCAGCCACATACCCTTTAGGCACTCTGTTATCTCCTTAACTCCATTCTCAGCATTACCTAATTCAAAGAAGACTTAAAATCATATACATTACTTATTTTTTAATTAAGATACCTTAATTCAAATGCAATTTCTCTTGTCCCATTCCATTTTCATGTTAATTTTGGAAGTCCTCCTCCAATACACAATGAAACAAGTATTTTCGCCTAAACAAAGTAAGCAATGCTATGATGTTCATGTTGTACAAAAATGCAGAACTTTCTATCTGAAAGGGCAGCAAAAGCATCCTAGAGATAGCTATATAGTTGCTACCAGTTGCCTCTACAGACTGCAAACACTTGCAAGGATCAGCCCTGAGAAAAATCTGCTTTAGGAGTCCTCTTCTCTTCCAAACTTTCCTTTTCTGTGCAAGAGTTAACTCACCCCCTTGGGAAGATGAGTGGGAGAATAGGATGTATTGAATCCTTAATTCCTCTCCTAACTCCAAATTCTACAGCTCCAAAATGCTCATGCTGTAGACCTGCCTACACAGGGACACATCACGGATTTACATTAAAGTATTCGTAACAGTACAGGACATCTGTAATAGAAAGGGCAGGGCTTAGTCTACAGGACTAAAATAGAAGATACAGGAAAGTAAGTTTTGCTCAGAACTTCTCAATTACAATATGCAGATGACTGCTTACACATAAATCCTAGCACTAAGGAGATAATATAAAAATTCAATATCAATAAAAAATCACTAATAAAATGCACTTAATTAACAGTCCTATTTATGCTGTGGGAGATGAACATAAGGTGGCCTACTTATTGCTGTTGAGTAACTTATGTAATCAGGGAAGATACATAGCTAACTTTTACTATAAATTACTTAGACCACATCAATATACAATATACAAATCTGTGAAAGCAAAAAGCAAAACAATTAACAAAAAAGTTACTATTTTCTACATAGTTAACCAAAGAGCAAAAGAAAAAAGTAATGTCTCAGACCAACAGTTTTTTGCAACATTTCAAGATATCCCTGATTTGTTATTCTACATATTCTAAAATAGAGACAATAAATACCATACAATTAAAGTCTATATGCCAGGAATTGTAGATAAAGATAGAACACAGCAGGAACAATTTCTCCTTACCTTAAATTTAAAACCAAAGAAATTAACAACAACAACAAAAAGAGAGCGAGAAAGAAATTTATTCACAGCAACCACACAAGGCCAGGAGAAGCATCTTATGCTTGTAAAGCCAATAAAGGGTTGTCAAGGAAAGGGAGGAAAGGGTCAGTGCTCTGCTGAATCCACCAGCTCCCCAACTCTGTCCCAAATGGCAATACGGGAAAACAGACTTAGTCCAGAGAGAAGCAAACTAATGAGTTATTCTTTTTTAATTCGCTAAAATCAATATAACACTTTTATTTTTAAAATAGCATGATACTATCTGAAATGATGTTTACTAAACATTATCGCAGGTTATCTCTTTGGTAATTTTGAGTAATTTTGTTTTTTTTTTTTTTGTATTTTCTGAATTAAATATCTTAAAATTATAAGGATGTATCACTTTCATAAAAATTATGTAATTATGTCAATTACTTCAAAATAACAAGTTCTAATAAATACTTCTTTGCTAGGAACTCCCTAGTTGTTGCTTTTTCCAACCTCTGTTGCCCAGGCTGGAGTGCAGTGGCACAATCACAGCTCACTGCAACCTCAACGCCTGGGCTCAGGGCATCCTCCTGAATAGCCAAACTACAGGTGTGTATCACCATATCCAGCTAATTAAAATAAGTGTTTTGTAGAGATGGGATCTCACTGTGTTGCTCAAGGCACTCTTGAACTCCTGGCCTCAAGTGATCCTTATGCTCTGGCCTCCCAAAGTGCTGGGATTACACACGTGAGCTGGTACGCCTAGCTGGAACACCCTAGTTTTAATGAGATGCTGGTATGCTGCTTTGAGATCATAGGAGAAACGCATTTTAAGAGGCTTTGTGTATGTGAGGGATAGATTTTCCATTCAAGTAGTCCACACTTTCTGATCTGTTCATCTTACTGATTTTATCTCCCACGCCTCACTATGGCCCACTGGAAGCAGAATAACTAGTATGCTAAAAGCTGAAAAGGCTACGTTAAACTGGCACTTCTGAACTGCCTATCCTAATATCCTAGGTCATATTTTGCCTAAGAAAATGCTATGCCAAAGCACTTGGCAGTCACCTGCCTCAGCTAGGTTTGACTCTGGGTCTCTTAGACACACTCAAACTTAGCACAAAACTAAAATATCTTCCTATTACATTCATTCCCTTTCAAACTCAAGCATAGTAAAACAAAAACTCTTGCAGTTGTGGTAGACATGTACTAAATAAATCTTCCCCTCAAAAATTCCAGAAATACACTGATAAAAGACTACAATACTCCTCTTTATTTTTATTAACAGAGTTATTAGATAATATTAAGTCAGGGAATGTGCCCGTGCTAAAGCCCAATGACAATTTGGTTTCTAATAACCACTTCATCTTTTCCTAAACTGCTAGCTCAGGTATTCTTGAGATTTACTGGAGGAGAAAACGCAGTAGTTAACAACTCTGAAGTCAGACAGCCCAAGTTCAAATCTCAGGTCAATCACTAATTGTAAAGTTCTTAAAATAAGTAAATTAGTCACCAAAAGCTTCAGTTTCCTTAGCAGTAGCATAAGTATTGCCTGTTGGAAATGCTTGGGACCAGAACTGTTTCTGATTTCAGATGTTCTGAAATTTTGGAAAATTTGCATTTAAAGTTGTCCCTTGGTATCCGTGGTGAGTTATTAGTTCAAGGACTCCCCCTATCCCCCACCCCACAGATACTAAAGTCCACAGATGCTCAAATGCCTTTTATAAACGGGTATAGTATTTGCATATAACCTACATGCATCCTCCCATGTACTTCACATCATCTCTGGATTAGTTGTGATACCTAACACAATGTAAACACTATCTAAATAGTCGTTATCCTGTATTGTTTAGAGAATCATGACAAGAAAAAAGTCTGTACCTTTTTAGCACAGACACAACCCTCCTTCCCCCTGCTCCCAAAATATTTTTGATCCACAGCTGGCTGAATCCATGGATGAGCCAGATGACTGGCTGTATTTGCTAACTGAGCATCCCTAATTAGAAAATCTGAAATGCTCCAATAAGGATTTCCTTTGAGTGTCATGTTGGAACTCAAAATGTTTCAGATTTTGGAGCATGTTGGATTTTGAGATTAGGAATGCACAAACTGTAGTAGTTATCACTGTTGTAACGACAGAGGAAATAACGCCAGTGAAGCCTGCAGAACATACGGTCTAAGCATGAGAAAAGTATTCATATAAATAATCGCTATTCTTATTATTCAGTAATTTTTTTTCTGCCATATGAAAGCCTTAGGTTTGAGTTAAGAAACAGAAAATTTCAGTAGTTTTTAAACTCTTTAAAAAATTCATGATTAAAAACATCTGAAACTTTACATGCACATCTGACAAAGGGTTTATAGCCAGAATATTTAAAGGGCTGCCAATCAAAAAGAAAAGGACAGACTACGCAAAGAAATGGGAAAGTGACTCAAAAAGATATCTCACAAAAGAGGATGGCTAAAAAACATGCAAAAATAAACTTAATCTCATTGGTACCCAGAGAAATACAAATAAAACCAAATGTGAGGGTGGAGATGGAGCAAGATGGCTGAAAGAAGCCTGCAGGAATTGTGCCTCCTCCCCTGCTGGAACATCAAATTGAGCAACTACTCATACAAAAAAGCACCTCATAAGAACCAGGCGCTGAGAAACACCCACAAGCACCAAAACCATCCAGAAAACACAACCACACCAAATGAACTATAAAATACTAATGACTAATCCTCGAGATCAAAATAATTAAAAAGAATCAAGCAGAAATTCTGGGCTGAAAATGCAATTAACATACTGAAGAATGTATCAGAGTCTCTTAACAGCAAACCAGTTAATCGGAAGAAAGAAACAGTGAGCTTGAAGACAAGCTATCTGAAAATACATCGTCATAGGGGATGAAATAAAACAAAATGAAAAAGGAAGAGGTATGCCTACAAAATCTAGAAAAGAGCCTGGGAAGGGCAAATCTAAGAGTTACTGGCCTCAAAGAGGAAGTTGAGAGGAAGACTGGGGTAGAAAGGGTATTCAAAGGGACAATATTGGAGAACTTCCTAATCCAAGATAAAGTTATCAATATTCAAGTGCAAGATGGCTATAGAACACCAAACAGATTTAACTCAAATAAGACTACCTCAAGACATTTAATAATCAAACTCCCAAAGGTCAAAGATAAAGAAAGGATTCTAAAAGCAGCAAGAGAAAACAAAGAACATACAAAGAAACTGTCAGGGCTCCATATGCAAGCCTGGACCCAGAAAGTCTTAAGTCCTGCTTGCCACGGCTGATTGCCGCCCCCCCACCCCCAGCCTGCATTGGCCAGGTGGCCATCACCCCTAATCGTAACTGAACTTATGGTAATGTTATACTCCTTGCCCCTACCCCCACCACTGTAACTAATCTTACTCTGTAACACCCCTGCCCCCTAAAAAATTGCCCCAACCTATAAAACCAATTCCCACCCCTACTCCCCTCGCCTGTCCTTTCTCAGATTCGGCCCGCTTGCACCCAAGCGCAACATAAAACGGCCTTGTTGTCCACACAAAGCCTGTCTGGAAGATCTCTTTATTAAATGTGTTTAATACTTGGTACTACTGGACGCAAATAACAGAAACTGCACTATGTCTGACAGCAGACTTCTCAGTGGAAACCTTACAAGCCAGAAGAGAGTGGCAAGACATATTTAAAGAGTATATCTAGTGAAAATATCCTTCAAACATAAAGGAGAAATAAAGACTTTTCCAGACAAACAAAAGCTAAGGGATTCCATCAATAGATCTGCCCTACATTATACTAAAGGAAATTCGTCATTCTGAAATAAGAGGGCATTAACAGGCAGTAAGAAATCACCTGAAGGTACCAAACTCACCAGCCATCATAAGTACACAGAAAAACACAGACTATTAGAACACTGTAATTGCAGTATGTAAACTATTCATATCTCCAGTAGTAAGCCTAAAAAATGAACCAGTAAAAAATAAGAACTACAACTTTTCAAGACACACACAGTACAACATACAAATAGAATTAAAAAGTTAAAAAGTGGGGAGACAAACTGTAAGTTTTTGTTAGTATTCTCTTTGTTCGTTGTTTATACAACCTGTGTTGTCGTCAGTTTAAAATAATGGTTATAAGGTTTTATCTGCAAGCCTCATGGGAACCTCAAATCAAAAAATGTGCAACAGATACACAAAAAATAAAAAGCGAGAAATTAAAACACATTACCACAGAAAATCACCTTCACTAAAAGGAAGACAGGAAGGAAGGAAAGAAGGAAGATAAGCCCACAAAACAATCAGAAAACAAGTAACAAAATGGCAGTAGGAAGTCCTTAATGATCACAACAACCTTGAATGTAAATGGACTAAACTTTCTAATCAAGACATGGAGTGGCTGACTCCATTACAGGCCTGGGCGGTGGCTCAGGCCTGTAATCCCAGCACTTTGGGAGGCCAAGGCGGGCAGATCACCTGAGGTCAGGAGTTCAAGACCAGCCTGACCAACATGGAGAAACCCCATCTCTACTAAAAATACAAAATTAGTCAGCCACAGTGGTGCATGCCTGTAATCCCAGATACTCAGGAGGCTGAGGCAGGAAAATCGCTTGCACCTGGGAGGCAGAGGTTGTGGTGAGCCGAGATCGTGCCATTGCACTCCATCCAGCCTGGCAACAAGAGCAAAACTCTGTCTCAACAAAACAAAACAAAACAAAACAAAACACCAAACAATCTGTTGCCTACAAAACACACTTCACTGATAAAGAACACAGACTGAAAATAAAGGGGTGGAAATAGATATTCCATGGAAACAAAGACAAGGAGTAGCTATCCTTGTATCAGAAAAAAATAGACTGCAAGACAAAAAATTTAAAAATAGACAAACAAGGTTATTATATAATGATAAAGGGGTCAATTAAGCAAGAGGATATATAACAATGGTAAGTAGGTATGCACCGATACTGGAGCCCCAGATATATAAAGCAAAAATTATTAGAGCTAGACAGAGACAAACCCCAATACAATAATAGCTGGAAACTGTCAACCCATTTTCATTTTCAGCATTGGATAGATCTCCCAGTCAGAAAAATGACAAAGGAATACCAAACAATCTGCACAATAGACCAAGTAGGTATTTACAGAACACTTCATCCAATGGCTGCAGAATACATGTTCTCCTCAGCACAGGCCTCATTACAAGGGATAGGCCATATGCTGAGCCACAAAACGAATGATAAAAAATACAAAAAAATTAAAATAATGTCAACTTTAACCACAATGAAATAAAATTAGAAATTGATAATAGGAATTTTGAAAACTATACAAACATGGAAATTAAACAATGTGCCCTAGAATGACCACTCAATGAAGAAATTAAAAAAGAAACTGAATAATTTCTCCAAACAAATGAAAATGGAAACACAACATACTAAAACCTATGGGATACAGCAAAACCAGTATTAAGAGGAAAGTTTATAGCAATAGGAGCCTAATCAAAAAAGTAGAAAAACTTCAAATAAACAACTTAACATATGAAAAAAATGCTCAATATCACTAACAATCAGGGGAAAGGCAAATCAAAACCACAATGCCATACCAGCTCACTCCTGCAAGAATGGCCACATCAAAAAATCAAAAAATAATAGATGTTGGTATGGATGTGGTGAAAAGGGAACACTTTTCTACTGTTGGTGGTAATGTAAACTAGTACAACCAACAACCACTATGGAAAACATTGGGTACAGTATCCACTGCTTGGGTGATAGGTACACCAAAATCTCAGAAATCACCACTAAAGAACTTACGCACATAACCAAATACCACCTGTTCCCCACAAACCCACTGAAACAAAAACATAATTAACAAAAATTTAAAAAAGAAATTCAAAAGGCCATTAGTGGCTACTATGAGCAACTATATGGCAATAAATTGGAAAACATAAAATTCCTAGATACATACAACCTATCCAGTATGAAACAAGAAGAAATCCAAAATCTGAACAGACCAATAACAAGTAATTAGATCGAAGGCATAACAAAAAGTCTCCCAGCAAAGAAAATCCCAGGATCTGACGGCTTCACTGCTGAATTTTACCAAACATTTAAAGAAAAATCAATACCAATCTTACTGAAACTATTCTAAAAAACAGAGGAAGAGGGAATGCTTCCAAAGTCATTCTTTGAAGCCAGTATTATCCTAATACCAAAACCAATGACACATTAAAAAAAAAAGAAACCTATAGGCCAATAGCTCTGATGAACATTTAGGCAAATAACCAAACCAAAATACTAGAAAACTAAATTGAACAACACATTAAAGAGATAATTCATCATCACCAAGTGGAATTTATCCTAAGAATGCAAGGATAGTTCAACATACACAAATCAATGGATGTCATACATCAGATCAGCAGAATGAAGAACAAAAACCATATGATCCTTTCCACTAATGCTGAAAAAGCATTTGATAAAATTTAACATTCCTTCATAATAAAAACCCTAAAAAGCAGGGGATAGAAGGAACATAACTCAAAACAATGAAAGCCATATATAACAGATCTACAGCTAGTTATCATACTAAACGGGAACAACTGAAAGCCCTTCTCTCAGAGCTTAAACACAAGAATGCCTACTTTCATCACAGTTATTCAACATAGTAGTGGAACTCCCAACTAGAGCCATCAGTCAAGAGAAAGAAATAAGCGACATCCAAATTGGAAAGGAAAAGGTCAAATTATCCTTGTTTTCAGATGATAGGATCTTATATTTGGGAAAACATAAAGACTCCACCAAAAAACTATCAGAACTGATAAATTTAGTAAAGTTGCAAGATATAAATGAACACAAAAAATTCATAGCATTTTTATATGCCAACAGTGAACAATCTGAAAAAAGAAATCAAGAAAGTCATCCCAAATATGATAGCTACTAATAAAATACCTAGGAATAAACTTAGCCAAAGAAGTGAAAGATCTCTACAATGAAAACTATAAAACACTGATGCAAAAAATTGAAGAGGACACCAAAAAATGAAAAAAAAAAAAAATTCATATTCATCGACTGGAAGAATCAATATTGTTAAAATGTCCATACTGGCAAAGCTATCTACAGATTCGATGCAATCCCTATGAAAATACCAATGACATTCTTCACAGTAGTAGAAAAAATAATCCTAAAATTTATATGGAACCACAAAAGACCCAGAACAGCTAAAGCTATCCTGAGCAAAAGGAACAAAACTGGAGGAATCACATTACCTGACTTTATACTACAGAGCTACAGTAACAAAAACAGCATGGTACTGGCATAAAAACAGACACACAGACCAATGGAACAGAATAGAGATCCCAGAAGTAAATCAATACATCTATAGTGAATTCATTTTCCACAAATATGCCAAGAATATACCCTGGGGAAAAGACAGACTGTTCAATAAATGGTACTGGGAAAACAGGACATCCACATGCAGAAGAAACTAGATAAACTAGACCTCTATCTCTCACCATATACAAAACAATGGATTACACCTCAAACTGTGAAACTACGGGGCAAAAAAAACCACTGGAGAAACTCTAGGACAGTGATTTGGGCAAAGATTTCTTAAGTAATACCCCATAAACACAGGCGACCAAAGCAAAAATGGACAAACGGGATTATATCAAGCTAAAAAAGGTTCTGCACAGCAAAGGAAACCATCAACAGAGTGAAGAGACAACTCACAAAGTGAGAGAAAATATTTGCAAATTATCCATCTGACAAGGGATTAATAACCAGAATATATAAGGAGCTCAAACAACTTAGTAAGAAACAATCTAATAATCTGATTAAAAAATGAGCAAAAGGTCTGAACAGACATTTCTCAAAAGAAGATATACAGAGGCTGGGGGCGGTGGCTCATGCCTGTAATCCCAGCAGTTTGGAAGGCTGAGGCAGACAGATCATGACGTCAGGAGTTTGAGACCAACCTGGCCAACATGGTGAAACCCAGTCTCTACTAAAAATACAAAAATTAGCCAGGCATGGTGTTGCACACCTGTAATCCTAGCTACTCAGTAGACTGAGGCAGGAAAAGAAAAAAAAAGAAGACATATAAATGGCAAACAGGTAATGACAAGGTGTTCAACATCACTGATCAGAGAAATGCAAAAAAAACTACCATGAGATATCATCTTACACCAATTAAAACAGATTTTACCCAAGACAGGCAGTAACAAATGGTGGTGAGGTTGTGGAAAGGGGATCCCTGGTACATTGCCGGTGGGAATGTAAATTAGTACAGCCACTACAGAATGGTATGGAGGTTCTTTATAAAGCTAAAAAGAGATCTATCATATGATCCAGCAATCCCACTGCTAGATATATACTCAAAAGAAAGGAAACCAGTATATCAAAGCGGTATCTGCACTCCCATGTTTATTGCAGCACTATTCACAATAGGGGAGATGTGAAAGCAACCTAAGAGTCCATCAACAAATTAATGGATAAAAAAATGTGTAATTTAGCAGGCACAGTGGCTCACACGTGTAATCCCAACACTTTGGAAGGCCAAAGTGGGTGGATTAATTGAGGCCAGGAGTTCACGACCAGCTTGGGCAACATGGTAAAACCCTGTCTCTATTAAAAATACAAAAATTAGCCAGGCATGGTGGCAGGCGCCTGTGATCCCAGCTACACAGGAGGCTGAGGCAGGAGAATCGCTTGAACTCAAAAGGCAGAGGTTGCAGTGAGCAGAGATCACGCCACTGCACTCCAGCCTGGGCATCAGAGCGAGACGCTATCTTAAACAAACAAAAAAACAGAAAGTGTAGTTCTTATACAGAATTGAGTACTATTCAAACATAAAAAAGAATAAGATCCTGTCATTTGCAACAATACGGGTGGAATAAAAAAGAATGAGATCCTATCATTTGCAACAGTATGGGTGGAACCAGAGGTTATAATGTTAAAAAAAGCCAGGCACAGAAAGATAAATTTCACATGTTCTCATTTATTTATTGGAGCTAAAAATTAAAACAACTGAACTGATAGAGACAAAGGGTAGAATGATGGTTACCAGAAGCTGGGAAGGGTAGCTGGGGGATCGGGGGGTGGAGGAGGAAAATGGGAATTGTTAATTGGTCCAAAAATATAGTTGGATAGAATGAGTAAGATCTAGCATGTGATAGCACATAGGGTTATTACATTCAACAACAATTTATCGTACCTTTAAATAACTAAAATTGGATTGTTTGTAACACAAAGAAAGGATAAATGCTTGAGGTGATAGATACCTCATTTAGCCTGATGTGATCACTATACACTGTATACCTGTATCAAAATCTCACATACCCCATAAATACAGAGACTTAGAATATACCCACAAAAATTAAAAAATGAGAAACCCATAGACAACCTAGAATGACTAAAATTAAAAAGACTCACAAAACAGGCCGGGTTTGGTGGCTCATGCCTGTAATCCCAGCACTTTGGGAGGCTGAGGCAGGTGGATCACTTGAAGTCAGGAGTTCAAGACCAGCCTGGCCAAAATGGTGAAACCCCGTCTCTACTAAAGAAAGATAAAAAATTAAGAAAAAAGACTTACAATAATAAGCATTGGCAAAGATGAGAAGAAAACTCATATGCTGCTGGTAGAAATATAAATCAATGTAATTATTTTTTAAATGGCTGATAATTATCTGTTCAAGTTGAAGATAAACGTAACCTAAAACTTGGCAATTTTTCTTCTACATAGACACCAAAGAGAAATGCATGTATACATGAATCAAGAATCATAGACAACAATACTCACAGCAACACTATGTGTAATAAACCCACACAGTGGACAGGATATAGTGTATTTGTATAATGAAACACATTCAGTGAAACGGAATGAATCACAGCTACACATGACATAAATAAACCTCATTCACAGACACAATGTTACATGAAAGAAACCAGTAAAAAGATTGTTACAAGGTTCCATTTATATCAAATTCAATAGTTTCACAGTATGACACAGTTTGGATGTGTCCCCAACCAAATCTCATGTTGAAATATAATCCCCACTGTTGGAGGCGGTGTCTTATGGAAGATGGCTGGATCATGGGGGCACATTCCCTCATGGATGGTTTAGCACCATCCCCTTGGTGCTGCCCTCGTGACAGTGAGTTCTCATTCTAATTGTTTAGAAATGTGTGGCATCAGGCTGGGAGCAGTAGCTCACGCCTGTAATCCCAGCACTTTGGGAGGCACAGGCAGGAGGATCATCTGAGTTTGGGAGTTCAAGACCAGCCTGACCAATGTGGTGAAACCCATCTCTACTAAAAATACAAAATTAGCTGGCCATGGTGGCACATGCCTGTAATCGCAGCTACTTGGGAGGCTGAGGTAGGAGAATCGCTTGAACCCAGGAGGCAGAGGTTGCATTGAGCCCAGATCGCACCATTGCACTTCAGCCTGGGCAACAAGAGTGAAACTCCATCTCAAAAACAAAGCCAAACAAAACAAAGAAGTGTGTGTCACTTCTCCCCATCTCTCTCACTCCTGCTCTAGCCATGTGACATGCCTGCTTCCACTTCCCCTTTCACCATGACTGTAAGCTTCCTGAGGCCTCCCCCAGAAGCCAAGCAGATGCCAGTACAATGTTTCCTGTAAAGCCTGCAGAACCTGGACCAATTAAACCCCTTTTCTTTATAAATTACCTACTATCAGGTGTGTCTTCATATCAATGTGAGAATAGACTAATACAGAAAATTGGTACCAAGAGCTGACACCTTTTTATGAAGATACCTGAGAATTTGGAAACAACTTTGGAACTGGGTAACGAGCAGAGGTTGGAAGAGTTTGAAAGGAAGATAAGGGAAGGTTTGGAAGTTCCTAGAGACTGGTTAAACGGTTGTGACCAAAACGCTGATAGTGATATGGACAATGAAGTCCAGGCTGAGGAGGTCTCGGATGGAAACGAGGAACTTATTGGGACCTGGAGCAAAGGTCATGCATGTTATGCTTTAGCAAAGAACTTGGCTGCACTGTGTCCATGTCCTAGGGATCTGTGGAAGCTTGGACTTGAAAGAGATGATTTAGGGTATCTGGTGGAAGAAATTTCTAAGTAGCAAAATGCTCAACATGTCAAACAGCTGCTTCTAACAGCATATACTCAGATGCATGAGCACAGAAATAACCAAAGGATGGAACTTATACTTAAAGGGGAAGCAGAGCATAAAAGTTTGAAAAATATGCAACCTGTCCATGTGGTAGAAAAGAAAAGCCCATTTTCAGGAGAAGAATTCAAGGGTGCTACGGAGCAACCACTTGCTAGAGAACCACTTGCTAGAGAATATTCCATATCTAAATAGGTGACAGGTGCTGATAGCTGAGACAATGGGTAGAAGGCCTAAACAGCATTTCAGAAATCTAACAGGCAGCCCTTCCCATTACAGGCCCTGAGGCCTAGGATAGAAGAGTTTTATGGGCCAGGCCCAGGGCCCTGCAGCCCTCCACAGCCTTGGGACATTGCTCCTTGCAACCCAGCCATTCCAGTTCCAGCCATGACTCAGAGTGGCCCAGGTATAGCTTGGGACACTACTTCAGAGGGTGCAAGCCATAAGCCTTGGTGGCTTTCAATGGGTGTCAAGCCTGTGGGTGCACAGAGTACAAGGGCTAAGGCTTGGCAGCCTCCACCTAGATTTCAGAGGATGTATAGAAAAGCCTGGATATCTAGGCAGAAGCCTGCTTCAAGGGTGGAGCCCTCATGAAGAACCTCTACTAGGGCAGTGCAGAGGGGAAATATGGGGTTGGAGTCCCAACACAAAGTCCTTACTAGGGCACTGCCTAATGGAGCTGTGAGAAAAGGGCCACCATCCTCCAACCCCAGAATGGTAGATCCACTGACAGCTTGTACCCTGAGCCTAGAAAAGCTGCAGGTACTCAACAATGCCAGCCCATGAGAGCAGCCATGAGGGCTTAACCCTGCAAAGCCACAGGGGCAGAGCTGCTCAAAGCCTTGAGAGCACACTGCTTCCATCAGTGTGTCCTGGATGTGGGACACAGAGTTAAAGGAGATTGTTTTGGAGCTTTAAGATTTAATGACTGCCCTGCTGGGATGGAACTTGTATAAGGCCTGTAGCCCCTTTCATTTGGCTGATTTCCCACTTTTTGGGATGGGAATGTTTACTCAGTATCTATAATCTCATTGTATCTTGGAAGTAAATAACTTATTTTAGATTTTACAGGCTCATTGGTGGAAGGGATTTGCCTCATCTCAGAACTTTGGACTTCTGAGTTAATGCTGGAATGAGTTAAGACTTTGGGGGACTGTTGGGAAGGCATGATTGTATGTTGCAATGTGATAAGAACACATGAGATCTGGGAAGGGCCAGCAATGGAATGATAGTTTGGATGTGTGTCCCCACCCAAATTTCATGTTGAAATGTAATTCCCAATGTTGGAATGCTGGAGGTGGGGCCTGGTGGGAATTGACCAAATCATGAGGGCAGATCACTCACGAATGGTTTAGCACCATCCTCTTGGTGCTGTACTCACTACAGTGAGTAAATTCTCAAGAGTTCTGGTTACATAAAACTGGCACCTCGCTCTCTCCCTCTTGCTCCTTTTGCCACGTGGTGTGCCTGTTCCCCCCTTTGCCTTCCACAATGATTGTAATTTTCCTGAGGCCTCCCCAGAAGCAGATGCCACTATGCTTCCTATACAGCCTGCAGAACCATGAGCCAATTAAACCTCTTTTCTTTACAAATTATCTGCTCTCGGGTTTTTTGTTTGTTTGTTTTGAGATGGAGTTTCCCTCTGTCATCCTGACTGCAGCGCAGTCAGTGATGCAATCTCGGCTCACTGCCACCTCCGCCTCTTGGGTTCAAGTGATTCTCTTGCCTTAGTCTTCAGAGCAGCTGGGATTACAGGAGCCCACCATAATGCCTGGCGAATTTTTGTATTTTTGGTAGAGATGGAGTTTCACTATGTTGGTCAGGCTGGTCTTGAACTCCTGACTTCAAGTGCTCTGTCTGCCTCAGCCTCTCAAAGTACTGGGATTACAGATGTGAGCCACCACGCCCAGCAAGTATTTCTTTATATCAGTTCAAGAATGGACTAACACAGAGTCTACCATAAAAGTGAGGATAGTAGTTACTGGAGGGGAGGGCAAGAGGGAGAGGTTAGTGATTGAAAAGGGGGCACAAGGGGGATTCACTGGTGCTGGCAATGATAGTTGCATGGATATTCTCTTCATGATACATTTTGCCTCTATAAATGTGGTTTACCCTTTTTGTCAGATTTAATAATCAAAAGATTTTAAAAAGCACAAAAACAAACATAAAGAAGAACAACTCATTTTAGTATTCAAGGTTTGTTAGTGCTATATAAAAAGGGATATATAATCACAAGCATTTAAATCAGAGAGTCTGTGCAAGAGAAAACAGGGTATGTTTTCAGTTGCCAATCTGAACAATTAAAAGGTGGAAAGGCGATAAATTTGAATTTGAAAAAAGGTGGCCCTCTGGAAGCCTGGTGGCAGCAGCAGCGCTCCCCCGCCCCCCAGGTCTCTGAGGTACTCTTGGAGTCACTTTTTCCTTTTCTTGAAGGATAACACATGGGCTCACAGCTGAGCAGCTCCATCAGCCAGCTTCCTGTCTGAAGAATCCCAGTCATCTGAGAGTCTTCTTTCACTTCATCCTGTCCAAGCTGGCAGTGTTTGTGCTAAGATGGTTGACTGGCTCTATCACGTACCTAATCTCTTCACAAAAGCTTAGCCACCCTTAGCCCTGTCTCCAGAACATGTTATTCAGAGAGGCTGAGAATTTTCTAAATTCTCAAATGCTAGTTCCTTTTCTCTTAGCAGGTCCTTCCTCAATTTGCTCATTCCTCTCACATTATTAAGCCACAAAGAGAAATCAGGCTGTACCTTCCACAATTTGCTTGGAAATTTCCTCAACAAAATATCCCAAGTTCATTGCTACATACTCTATTTTCCTTCCAACAGTAGAACATAATTCAGCCACAGTCTGTCACTTTCTTTTTTGTTTTTGTTGAGATGGTATTTTGCTCTTGTTGCCCAGGCTGGAATGCAATGTCGAAATCTCAGCTTACTGCAACCTCTGCCTCCTGGGATCAAATGATTCTCTTGCTACAGCCACCCAAGTAGCTGGGATTACAGGCATGTGCCACCATGCCTGGCTAATTTTCTATTTTTAGTAGAGATGGAGTTTCTCCATGTTGGTCACGCTGGTTTCAAACATCTAATATCAGATGTTCTACCCACCTTGGCCTCCCATAGTGCTGGGATTACAGGCATAAGCCACCTTGCCCAACCCAATTGGTCACTTTCTAACGAAGATCCCCTTTCTTTTAGTGTCCAATAAATGTTCCTCATTTCCATCTAGGTCTTCACTAAAAGTGCTTTTAACATTTATATTCTAGCAACATTCTAATCCTAAAGGTAGTCTCAAAAACAACCTGAAGCTTTCTCTACAGTTCTCTTCTTCCTGAGCCCTCACCAGAATTGCCTTTAACATTCACCATTCTATCAACAGTTCCTCTTCAAGGAAATCTAGTCTTTTTCTATCAAGCACCTTAAAACTTTCCACTCTCTATTCAATACCTAATTCCAAAGCCACATTCTCATTTTTAAGTATCTGCTACTGCAATATCCCCACTTCCCAGCACCAAAACCTATATTACATTTCTGGGACTGCAACAAAGTACCACATATTAGGTGGGTTGAAACAATAAAAATATATTTACAATGTGAAGGCCAGAAGTCCCTAATGAAGGTGTTAGCCAGGTCATGCTCTCTCACAGCTCTAGGGGAGTATCCTTCCTTGCCTTTTTCTAGCTTCCTGTGGCCACAGAAAATTCTTAACTTTCCTTGGCTATTTGTGTCCAAATTTCTCTTGTCCTATAAGAACATCAATCATTGGGTTAGGATCTACCCTGATCCAGGGTGACCTCATCTTAATTTGATTATATCTGCAAAGGTATTATTTCTAAATAAGGTCATATTCATTGGGACCACAGGTTAGGACTTGAACTTATCTTTTCTGGAGCAGGCACAATTTTACTCACCACATAGCACAATTCTAAAAGCAGAGACTTCTGGGAAAATATAACATGGTCCACGGTAGTAGTAATTTTTGTGATACGAACATACGCTATTTAGCTCCTCATCTTCTGGTGGTGTTGGATGCTAGTTTAATCTTGTTTAACCAGGATGTTTCCCATAACTTCATCATTAATATTTTTCTAAATAGAAGCATCTTTATTTAGAATGAACTAATAGGAATCTCTAACCTTTAGTGCTTCAGTAGCCTTGCGAAGCTCCTTAATAACCGATGATAAGGCTTCTGGGTTAATTCCTTGTTCACAAAGCCGTACACAAATAGACAGAGTTTCCATATCTAAGCCAGTATTCAAAATTCTTGAAATCTCAAGCAGAACTGAAAAAAGATATTAAGAAAACTATATAAAAAAGCTTACGGCACTGAAAAATATGCACATAGTACTTTTATTAATTTATATATTACTGCACAATACCAGGGAATTAGCATAGCATCCCTAGGTTTTGGAAATCTGCATGTAATACTATCTTGCCTTTACTTCATCTTAGAAACTTAAATATAAACTTACAACTTCACATCACATAACTACCTTTTCCATCTTGGTATATATTCTAGCACTCATTTAATATCTATCTAACACATATCCACCACACTTAGGATAATTCTGAACACTTTCTCATTTTTTAGTACTCTTGTAAAATGCAGTTTAATTAGCTGCATATCATTCCATTTGATGGAAACACTATACTTAACTCTCTGTTAGGTGTAAGGCTGCTCTCATGTTTCCCACATTAAATAATATTAAGAATCTGTACATACTAAATTTTATTTCATTAGGATAAACTTCTGGAAATAGAACTACTCAGTCAGTATACATATTTAACTTGTTGAATTGACATACATTAGGCAAAAAGAAAAGAGAGAAAAGAGTACATATTTAAGGCTTTAAAAGTGTGTAGAAAGTTTTATAACAATTTGACAGCATAATGTCTGTTGCATCTAATAATAAAAATGAAACCTATTTTTTAAACTTCATTTGTAGAGTACTGCATTTTATTGTAGTTGATAGAAGTCTTTGTCTTTAATATGAGAAGCACTAACAGAGAAACTTGGTTTCCAATGTGATTTTCCAAGAATCCCTTCCATTACAGGTTGTAAGTACACTGGTTCCAGAATTTTATGATTGCTTCGCAGTGTTTAGAATATTTTAAGTGAACTGTCGACATATTATCTATCATTTCCTATATCACTTCCCCTTGGCATTATGCTTAGAAAGTTATTCCCCATGCAAAGATAATATCTACCAGTATTCTCTTCCAGCACTTGAAAGTTTATTTCCAAATACCCCCCAATAAGTATTTATCTCCCTGGAGTTTGGGTGGAAAATAGGATCTAACTTTTCCTCCCAGAAATGAGCCAGTTGCCCCAGTAAAATTTATTGAATGACCTAAGCTTTCCACACCTAGTTGAGATTCCATCTTTATTCATAGTAAATTCTCATATACCTACAAATTGGTTACACTTCTACCTTTTGTTAGGGCAACCATTTAATTACTAACTTTATATCTATCGCACTGGGTAGGATAAAGATTCCATTGTCACCTTTCATTTATGTAAGCCCTTTTATTCTCTGGGTGAAGTTACAATGTCTAGGCCCACTGCAAATGACAACATTTAACACTGATCACACACTCATATACAGGTGGATATGAGTAAGAAGGAGACAGATAAGCCTACAAGGGAAATGACATCTGATATAATATGAAAAATAACTGATCAACCAGGATATGCTTTTACCTGGCTGTCTTATTTAAATATTCACAACTCTAGGAGGTATGGTTTTATTTTACTGAAAAAAAGCCAAACAGGCTCAGTGATGCTTCAGTATCTAGTCCAAGCTCAACACAGGAGCATAAAGTGGCAGAACCGACATTAAAAGGGTGGAGAGAGGGAAACCTCAAGACACTAATTTAGTGTTCTGCCACGCTTGTGTAGGCTTCACTCGCACGTGCCTCCGGACCAAAAACAGGCGACACCCACAGCTCTTGAGCACTGGCGTCACCCGCTTCAAGAGGAAACTAGGACAATTCTGAACGTGTTCATTCGCAGGATATTAACGGCGCCTACAGGAGTGCCAAGGACAGGAGGCATAGCGGTGACCAAACACCTGGCCCCGGCCCAAGCCGGGATCTCAGCCCTGAGGACCCCCGAAGTGCCCCGCACGGCACGCGCGCGGGAATCGGGTGGGGCGCGGCGCGCAAAAGGGAACGGGTAACTGCGTGGGGTAGGCGTGGTGCGCGGGGCCGTCACCGCAAGAGAGCGGGTGGGTCGCGCGGACCGGGGACGCCGGATAGAGAGGGCGCGGCATTCCGGGTCTGGCGCGAGAGGGACGCGGTGCGCAACGGGCTGACGAGGGGCCCGGAACGCCTAGCGCGCGCGACAAACTACACAGCGGCGGAGACAACTCTCAAGGGATAAGGCCATCCGTCCTACAGCCCTGGCAGGTCTCGTCCAAAGATCTTTGAAGATGCCGTTTGGGGCAGGAGGAGGACCTAGAGTCCTCCCCAGGCTCAGCTCCGCCTGGGGGCCTCGGCTCTGGGAAGGCAGGCAAGGTAAAGGGAGCGCAACGGGCACTCACCGTCCATGGTCTCCCGTACCGCATTCAGATTCGCTGCCGCGGCGGCCGTCCCCGCCCCGGCGCCGCTGCTACTCGCCATGACTGAGGCCGAAGCAGGCGGGAGAAGGGCCTAACCCGGAACTGGAGCGCCTTCCTCTCTGCGGGGCAATCACACCGCGCGTCCCTGCTCACGCCGCGGAGGCTCCGCCCCTCGCGCTTGCCGCCGGCGTGAGGCTGCGTTGATTTGAATTTGGAGCCTCGTTCCTCTGCGCGGAACGTGGAGCGAGGAGTTGCTATTCGAATTTCCTAAGCGGCTTCCGTGCGATTGGCTGGTTCGCGGACGGCGGGGGCGACGCGATTGGCCAGTCGTTCACAAGCCCCGTGTCCTGGTTGGCCCAAGACAGCGCGGAAGCGGGGAGTTAAAGAGTCTGTGCCTGTCGTGGAAGGTGGCTTGGTCCACGGGAGCTCCCTGGAGAAGGTATTGGGGGCTTCCTTTTATATGCACCGGTAGGTCCGTTCTTTGTGGTCCCTGCCCTTTCCTCCTGTCTGAATGGAGAGCTTTCTTTTCCCCGGCTCCACACTTGCCTGCCCGCTCGCCCCCTGGTGAATGGGAGTAGTAAGGAAGTAGGTGTGGAAGAGAGGGGCACCAGAAACAGTGGCCACGTAGGGTTGTGGGTGACACCTCCTCCGCGCTCCACCCTAGGAAACCGGCTGCATTTCAACCTTCCAGAAGTAGATGATTATTCTCCACCCCTCCCGCCCCCCCCCCAAGTTGTACCCTCTATAGCCTCCTTCGATCGGAAGTAATGCAGTCTGTTTTTCTGTGCTGGGTGGGGTGGGGTCTTGGCGAAAGGAGGATTTTGGAGGAAACAGCACCCAAGGCAGTTAATTTCCTAGCCCCTGTCAATCATACTTCTCTGGCTAGGACTCAGCACAAGCTTCCTCATCTCTTACCTGCTAGCTACAAACAAGTGTTTAATAGCAACTGTAGTTGGATAGGGTGTCCGAAGGATGTTCACAGTGTTGAGACATGAGATGATGAATTTTAAAAAAAATTGTAGATGTAAGTCCTTCAGTTGAGAAGAGATCTTGCCTGTTGGAACCTTTAGTTGCCTCAGAGGCAGATCTGAACTCATTCCTATTTGGTTGACTGCTGCGTATAAGCCTCTTCACTTCTCTGAGCTTAATTCTTTCGCAAAATAATATCACTAATAACTTACTGCTGTAGCTTCCAAGGTTATTTTGAGGATCACTTGAGAAATTTGTGATACTTTTTTTGTAAGCTCTAACATAGCCTCAAGAGTGTTAGGTTTTGAGTTGTTTTTGTGACACGTGTTTGTCGAATACATTTTTTTATAGTTAAAATTAATATCTATAGGACTTTGTAATTTTAACATGCATACTCGATTTCTTTTTAGTTTCCTCTCTGTGCTATGGGAGATGTCAAGGAATCAAAAATGCAAATAACACCAGAATCTCCAGGAAGGATCCCTGTTTTAAATCCTTTTGAAAGTCCTAGTGATTATTCTAATCTCCATGAACAAACTCTCGCCAGTCCTTCTGTTTTTAAATCAACAAAAATACCAGTAAGTTATTCCTAACTAGTGTTTACAGCTAATTTGAAATGTAAATAATTACAAATAATTTTAAATGTAAACATCTTTCTTTACAAGGTAAGGAGGGAATACATTATGGAGCATATATAGCTGCAATATACTTTTAAAAATTTTAGTGTTCATTATAATCTAGTGGTTAGGTTAGTAAGTTAGCTAGAAGATTTTTTTATTTTGTAAGTTCAAGAACAATATATGTTAGCTTCCTGCAATTGTGGGTGTCACTACTAATACATTAGAGAAGAAGTTACATCATCTAATTTTCTGTTCTTATTTGGCAAACATTATTTGAGTGTTGCTACGTGTCAGATACAGTGCTAAGCGCAGGGATTACACTGTGAACAAGTTAGGATCATTAGACACAAATCTGTAAGGAGATTATATTCCAGTGTAGGGGTCAGCAAACTTTCTGTTAGGGGCCAGACAGTAAATATTTAAGCTTTACAGGTCATTTGGTCACTGTCACAACTACTCACTTCTGTCTTGTATCATAAAAGCAGCCATAGGCAGTGTGTAAAGGGATAATGTTACTATGTTCCAATACAGCTTTATTTAAGGACACATTGGAATTTCATATAATTTTCACATGTCACAAAATGTTATATTTTTTTTGTTTTTTTCCAACCATTTAAAACTGTCAAAATAATTCTTAGCTTGCCATCGATTATAAAAAGAAACTAACACCTATTTTAATGTATTAGACACAACCAGATTAGTAATGTCAAGACAGAGTGTTAGGTGCTGTGATTAGTGCTTAGCACAATAGTAATATGACGGAAAAGTCTTCTTCATGATATTAGAAAAGACTTCATCCCTTTATCTATTTTTTTTTCTTTCTTTTCTTTTTTTTTTTTTTTTTTGGTAGAAATGGGATTTCACCAAGTTGGCCAGGCTGGTCTCAAACTCCTGACCTCATGTGATCCGCCCACCTCAGCCTCTCAAAGTGCTGGGATTACAGGCATGAGCCACCATTCCTGGGCCACTTATTTTACTGTTATTTGCTACACTGAATAAGTTCTTTTGACCTTGGATCTTTCAACCTGCTAAGTTACTTAGAAAAACAAAGCGGCTGTTTCTACTATACTTTCATGTAGGTTTTACAATGAGCAGGTATGTACTAGTGGAAGGTCGAGCAGTTTATATTGAGTCATTTCATCAATCTGACCTGGTGATTTTTAATTGAATCATATTAAGATTAATCTCTTAGTCTTACTAAAAATAAATAATGGATTGACGGCAACTTAATCCTCAAAGTTGGAATGTATGGCATCTTGGGTTTTTAGAACTGAATTTGTCTAGAATATACTTCTAATTACAGATTAGGATTTGGATAAACCTTTGATTCAGTTGGATGGTTGAATACATAAAGGCAGCACTGATTGCCATTCATAATTATTTTAAGGATCAACTATGTTATGAGCTTTTGCGGCCATCTCCAAGTCCTAACTAAGGACTTTAATTTCAGTTCCTTCTTAGTGAAAGTAAAGACCTTTGATAACTTCAAAAGATTTTTACTTTTACATGGGCTTAGTGTATCACAGTGATGAGTGTTAATTGTGAAAGTTTTATACCTTTATTACTCTGTTGTGATTTTTCTAGTATTAAGTAATTCCAACCCAGGGAAAGATTTTGGTATTTTAAAAGAGACACAGGCCAGCGCCATGGCTCACGCCTGTAATCCCAGCACTTTGGGAGGCCAAGGTGGGCCGAGAACTTGAGGTCAGGAGTTTGAGACCAGCCTGGTCAACCCAGTAAAACCCTGTCTCTACTAAAAAAAAAAAAAAAAAAAAAATACAAAAAGTAGCTGGGCATGGTGGCAGGTGCCTGTAATCCCAGCTGTCAGGAGGCTGAGGCAGGAGAATTGCTTGAATCTAGGAGGTGGAGGCTGCAGTGAGCTGAGATTGCATCACTGTACTCCAGCCTGGGTGACAGAATGAGACTCTGTCTTGAAAAAAATGAGAGAGAGACATACAATTAAGCCAGTTGATCTAATGTGATATGATTACCCTTTGCCATTTAATTTCATGGTAAAGTCAAATTTTAAAATATCAGCTTTAAAATATTTTAATATTATAACCATTCATATTATTTCTTACAGTGGTTAGCATTTTGATGAACTATTTTAGTTTGCCTTTACTCATAAGCTCACTTTCTTTTGTTAAGACTCCAGGGAAATTTAGATGGTCTATTGATCAACTAGCTGTAATAAATCCTGTAGAAATAGACCCAGAAGATATTCATCGTCAAGCTTTATACTTAAGTCATTCTCGGTAAGTTTTCCTTTCTTGCACCTAAGTGTAATAACACTCTCAAGTGAAGAGAGGTAGGAAATTCTAAATGTTGAGTCTTTTTCTATGTAAAGATATCAGGGAGAAAAAAAATTGGTGCAGATTTTTCCTATCTAAATGAATTAGTTCAAAGAACTACATTCAGAAAGATTTTCTTGCCAACAGTTCCAGATCTGGGTAGATACCCTTTTCTTTAACAGATAACCTATTCCCCCCTGCTACTCAGGGGACAGCTCTGCACCCCTAGCACTCAGTAAGGGAAGGGAAGAGCATTTTGAAATTTGCACTTTTCTACATGGTTGTGGCTTCTACCATGGACTTGTAGTCTGTCTTTTTGATGGTCTGGGGTGAAGAAAAATGCTGTTTCATTGTTGTCTATGTTTGGGGAAGCCTAAAATCCCCTTAAAGAGTTAAGTACACATTGAGTGGAAGGGTATCCGTCAGCAACAGAGAAGTTTTGTAGACATCATCCAACTGTAACAATTCACTTAGACTGTGAATTACATTTTCTACAATTCTACATATCACCCAGTGCAGTCTTATTGTTCATGTGTTGTTTAGGTTTCAAGGCGTGAATGTACTGCAGATTTAGTTTTTTATTACAAAGTGTAAAGGCATATTATTCTTTTTTAGTTTTAGAACTCTTTTGTTGAACGTTTTATAGTCTATTTTTTAATATTTGAAAAAAATCAAATATGTGGTATGACCAGATTTTAACTTGCTGTCCTAAGGCAGACATGTTAGTCCAAAACAAAGGATAATCCTTTTCCCTTTGACTTTAGAATTCAGTCACACAAAGTTACATACATATTGAGATGTTCTGGTAAATACTTAGTGGCTTTTCTTCTCCATCTTCTCTTTCCTTGGTAACATGATGATCATTCACTCATAAAATTAATGTCCATCCAGACATAGTGTTAATAAGAAGGGTCTAGAATGAGGATAAAGCATGAAAGGATTTTAACTTAAATTTAAGTAATACCTTTGAGGCCAGGTGTGGTGGCTCATACCTGTAATCCCAGCACTTTGGGAGGCTGAGGTGTGCAGATCACTTGAGGTCATGAGTTCAAGACCAGCCTGGCCAACGTGGTGAAACCACATCTCTGCTAAACATACAAAAAGATTAGCCAGGTATGGTGGTGCACACCTGTAATCCCAACTACTTGGGAGGCTGAGGCGGAGAATTACTTGAACCTGGAGGCAAAGGTTGCAGTGAGCTGAGATGTAACCTTACACTGTAGGCTGGACAACAGAGCAAGACTCCATCTCAAAAAAATAAAATAAATAAATAAGTAAATAAATAATACCTTTGAAAGAGAAGGTGCGAAGAATATCTAAAAGCAAATGAGTCACAGTTAGTGATTAATTTTTTGTTTCACACAAACTTTATTATGCTTAATTATTTTGTCTGATTTCTTCAGTATATTGAATGATGGACAACTATTACATTTATCAGTCAAGAGATATTTATTGAGTACGTTGAGGGACTGTAAGAAACACTGAAGAGGTACAGGATATTAAGAGTCAAGAGTCAAAAATAATTAGACCAAAGTTGTAACACAGTGCTTCTGTACTTAATGCTAAATGATATATTGTCTGCAACGGTTTGTAAAGATAATCTTGGTGTCTCTCAGTACATAGATTTATGATACAGAAGAGGGGAAAACAGTGGGAAAATAATCTAATTTAATTTGTTAATATAATTCAATGAATGGTTATGGCTTCCACCAAGAATAGTCAATATATTCTTTTTTTTTTTTTTTTTTTTTGAGACAGGGTCTCACTCAGTCACCAGGCGCCAGGCTGGAGTGCAGTGGCGCGACCTTGGCTCACTGCAACCTCCGCCGCCCGGGTTCAAGCATTCTCCTGCCTCAGCCTCCCGAGTAGCTGGGACTACAGGCGCGCGCCACCACGCCCAGCTAATTTTTTTGTATTTTTAGTAGAGACGGGGTTTCACCATGTTGACCAGGACGGTCTCGATCTCTTGACCTCGTGATCCGCCCGCCTCGGCCTCCCAAAGTGCTGGGATTACAGGCGTGAGCCACCGCGCCCGGCCCAGTCAATATATTCTTAACAGAGTGTCTTGATTCATCCTTAGAAACAAGCAACGTCTTTTAGTATCTCTTCTTACATCTTAGCTCTCTACTTCAATTCTTCCCATACTTTTCATGCTACCATCCACACAGAAAACAATAACTCTAAAGCATACTAGTGGAAGCAAATGAGTCTTGGCCACATAGGTGACCAGTCCTGAGGTCCCCCTCTCCTTTGCCACCTTGCAAAGGCTGAATATTCAGACCACACCTGTACCTGTATGCATCATACTGGTGTTGACTGATATGCCGGTCAGGATGCTCTCCCCCTATATGACTTCTTAGAATCTTTTTTGATCTGACTCTAGAATATTTGGACACACTGATTTTTATTGCTTCCAGCAATCACCTGACTATTCAGGTTCTTGAAGTCCCTCTGATGAAGTAGCAAAAGGTTTCTGAATGTAGTAATCCTAGTTCAGAGCTTACTTGCTATTTGCTAAACTTATTATGTGCTCCCATTTTGACCTGGTTAAGACCATGATAAGATGAACCAGAACTGAGTTGTTATCCTCACAACGGCTACTGTTCAAGCTGGGATATGGGGGTTGACACTGTGGTTTATTTTCTCAGAAGTCTTCCACTTGAAAAATCTACTTAATTTAATTTCTGAGATGTGTACATTCTCACATAAGCTTTATGAGCAAATCTATATGTGAAAAAAATTTGCATCCTAGAAAACTATGCAACCACAAAAAGAATGAGATCGTGTCCTTTCCATGGACATGGATGGAGCTGAAGGCCATTTTTCTTAGCAAACTAACACAGGAACAGAAAACCGAACACCTTATGTTCTCACTTATAAGTGGGAGCTAAGTGATGAGAGCACGTGGACACATGGGGGAACACCACACACTGGGGCGTTTTGGAGGGTAGAGAGTGGGGAGGAGGGAGATGATCAGGAAAAATAACTGATGGATACTAGACTTAATACCTGGGTGATGAAATAATCTACATAACAGACCCCCATGATACAAGTTTACCTATGTAATAAACCTGCACTCGTACCCCTGAACTTAAAATAAAAGTTAAAGAAAAAATTCTGAGACAAAGTAATTTTAAATTGTAAAAAAAAAATTTACCGATGGAAAGCAAGCATTCTTTCCTATAATGGAATAAAGAAGTGGTCCTACAAGGCTAACTGCTCAGTCCTTGGCAAGTATATGCTTTGTGCTTGTGACCCGACATTTTATATTTCTTGTAGCTGAGAAGTTTATGTTGCGGTAATTGCATATTGTTCAAAGTGAAAAAAAATTCATTTGGACAAAATATATTGTGAATGTTTTATTTCAGATTTAACATTTTTGACTGTTCAGAACTGTAAGTGATAATTATCCTTCTATTTTACAGTAAAAGTTGATTCTAAAATTACTACCATGATAAACTTGTTATAAATTAAGAGAAAAAATTTGGACGATTTTTAGATATATGTCAAATTAAATACTGCTTAATTTGTATTAAGGGACAGAGTTTATCAAATTTATATTGTTAAAAGCAATTTAAAATTATATCAGTGTAAGTGTTTTGAAATAAAGTATGATTCCATTCAAAGTTTGAATGGAAAGAGAGAGGTAAGCCTAACAGCTAACTGCTGAATTTCAGAATACTGCCATTTACTAAATGTTACAAGATACCACCAGTATTTATCATAAAGTGAGGTTAACATTTGCCAGTTTTCAATGGACAGAAATAATTTCTTTGAAAGGTTATTATTTTAAATGTTCAATAAGCTTAAGTAATAGCATGGTTATTTTTCTTCTTTATCTTTGTATAGAATAGATAAAGATGTGGAAGACAAAAGACAAAAAGCCATTGAAGAGGTAACTTAAAACTGTTACTGATCATTAAACCAGTGCATGTGTGTCACTTCCTTTAGGAAGATTTTCTTCAGATCCTTCACTGTCCCATCACCCCACCAAACCTTCCCCAGCCCCAACTACATAAAGCACCCTTCTGTGCTGTCCTAAACCAATAATTTTCAGCTATCCCAGTGCCTTGCATAGTATTTGTATACTCTTGTAATGATCAGTTGAGTGTTTCTCTCCCCTAGACTCAATTCTTTTTTAGCCAACACTGTACTTCATCTTTTCATTCTCAGGACCTAGCACAATTTGTCTTCCTTGTGCCTTCAAAATATTGATGAGCACAAGCTTTGTTTAGAGTTGGAGTTTATGTAGAGGAAGTCGAATATTCTCAGGCCTTCAGAGTCTAGATTGGCATTGAGAATGACATTATCTTTTGGATTTTTTAATATATTAAAAAATATACTTTGGATTTTTAAGATATTCATGAAATAAAATCTCTTACTATTAAACAGGAAAGGTATATCATAATTTAGGCTTTTTTAAAAAGAAAAATAATTAAGTTTTTTGCTTTTTTTTTCTGTCTATTGAACTGCCTCCCTTAGCATCTAAGTAAGGGTTTATAAATTTTTATTGTTTTTTATTATTATTTTTTGAGATGGCGTTTCGCTCTTGTTGCCCAGACTGGAGTGCAATGGTGCTATCGTGGGTCACTGCAACTTCCACGTCTTAGGTTCAAGCGATTCTCCTGCCTCAGCCTCCTAAGCAGCTGGGATTACAGGCGTGTGCCACCAAGCCCAGCTAATTTTGTATTTTTAGTGGAGATGGGGTTTCTCCATCTCCACTAAATCAGGCTGGTCTCAAACTTCCAACCTCAGGTGATCCTCCCGCCTCAGCCTCCCAAAGTGTTGGGATTACAGGCGTGCACCACTGTGCCCAGCCCAGCATCTAAGTAAGGGTTATTTACTTAGTTGTTTCCTCAGAAAGTCTCTATCTGATGGCGGCATTTCTGATTTTTCCTTTTCCACCTCTCTAGCCCCCTCTACCCGCCTCTGTTCCCTAGCCATACTGGTTCTTCTGTATCCCAGAAGACTATCTTTACTCCTGCCAAACATTACCTACTTCTTTATCTATCTAGTAACCGCACAGTTTTCATTCTGACTCAATCACTGGGTTCCTCCCCAGCTGAATATTCTCAGACTCTCCAAATTTCCGACATTTTGGAAAAATGCTTTCCTTAAGAATCCTTAATTTTAAAGGGAAACCCAGCAGGTAAACTTAAGAACATAAAGAAAATCTGTTTCTTTTCAATATATGTTTTTGAAAATACAGTAAATATATGTACATAGTAAAAACAAAAAGAAAAAATGTAAAAAAGCCTTCTGTTTCCCCATCCTACTTTGTGAAGGTAATGACTATAACATTTCTTATGTATACCTTCAGATTAATTTTATGTATTTAATAGCCTATGTCCTTAAAATATTTTTGACAGATAGGATTATCATTCTCATACTATTAGCATTCTCATACTGCATCCTGCTTTTTTTGTCTAATGATTTTTCTTAGAAATTTTTTAATAACCAACATATACAGATTTTTACATTCTCTTAGTAACAGCATAGTAACCTAGCCCCTGTTGACAGTTGTTTAAATTGTGTTCATTATTCTTCTGTCACAAATAATGCTGCAGCGATTTGTACATACCTCTTTATGTTCTTGAAATGGACTTACTAAGTCAGAAGCTTTATGAAGTTTCAGTTTTGGTAGATTTAACCATATTGCCCTCCTAAAAGGTTATACCAATTTATACTCCTGATTACAGGATGACACTGTGTGACTTTCCATATCTCCAATATTATTATCAGAGTTCTTAATTCTACTCTTATTACTTTAAAAATGACATTTTTGTATTTGTATTTCTTTACTTTTGAGTGAACTTATACATCACTTCCTAAGTTTATAGGTCTTTTAATTTTTTTCTAGTAATTGTCTATATCTGCCTCAGTCCACCTTTTCTTTAAAAAAAAAAAAATTTCCTCATAGATTCATGGGTAGTTTAGTTAAGAAAATTAGCTCTTAGTCATATGTGTAGCAAAATGTAAAGAAAATGTTTTTGGTTACCTGTAAAACAGGGAAGGGAAAATACTGTGTTAGAAATGAAAGAGAAAAGAAATGTATCTAAATGCTCTATCTCCATTTGAATATACTGGCCAGAAGTGTAGTGGTAAATGTTTAACTGGCTCTCTGATTGTGGAAGGAGTATGTTTTATAGTGACCGCTGCTGTCCATAGTGTAAGTACTCCAACCATGGCCAGTTTCAAGCTACTGATGTGTCATCACTGAATGGAAAAGGAGGAATAGTGGCATACCATTGTATGTAGGAATTCCACCATACAGATACAAAAGGCATTATTAACCTCAAGAGCATAGATACTGATAAATGTATAAAATAATTAGCAAGTGGTGAGTTTTGAATATTTATTACCTTTCTTAATATAATTTATTTAATTGTAAGTTTATATAATTTTATTTTTAATATTGGTTTTAACAACTGGTGCACAGAATTCTTGAAAATTTAATGATCAGATCTTTAGAGCCAGAACAAGCAAGCCAGCTCCAGTGCCACCATTCATACTGGCTGACTTGCATGTCTGTCTTACTATATTCCGTCCCTTTTCATCCTCCTTTCTGTAACGCCCCCCGAAAAAACCTGAGAAAGAAATTTAAAATACTTTGTCTATGATTAATGCCCTTAGTGTAGTTTGCAAGTTTCAAATATAGCTGGTTGATTTGAAGTATTAAGATTCTTCTTTAAATATACTTTAAATTTCTTCCATTTTTCCTTTGGTAATTTGTGCTTTTAAGTATTAAAATTTTTGCATATAATTATAAAGTTAGTATATGACATGTTTAATAGTTATTTGGAAATAACACAGGTACCTCTCACATTTTGGCCGGAATTTATGCCTAATCGTATGACTTTAATTTTCCTAGTTTTTCACTAAAGATGTCATCGTACCCTCTCCTTGGACTGAACATGAAGGGAAACAGCTTTCACAATATCATTCCAGTAAATGTGAGTGTACTAAAAATGATATGAATAAAAATAAAAATAAAAGCAGTGGATATACAGCAACATATCGTGAAGTGCCAGTATATCTGCTTTGTAAGGAACTTGCTTTAAAATTCTGGATAACATAGAATTTAACTCCTTTTAGAATTGGAGTTAAATATTTGACTAACATTTATTGAATTTTTTTTTTTAGCTGTTCTATTCTGAATTTAACTTTTTCTTCACGACTGTTGTGAATGTCAGTTATAATGATGGTTATAGAGGATCCATAGGTGAAGAAATAGTTGGTATTGAATATACAGATGAGTTGTTAATGACTTTAGCAGTATTTTGAAGGTTAATATTTTAAATAAAATTCTAACTTGTGTTGCCTTTTGCTAATTTCCTGATTTCTCATAAAGGTAAAGAAAGGATGAAGACTTAATATGAACTCTGGGACAGTGTATTATTGCTGAGTATCTGCAAAATTAATAAGGAAATTAAAGGGCAAGCCAGTAATCTATCAGATATCTTCTTCCTCCAGGCAATGGTTGTCTTATATTTGCTCTCACTGCTCTTTGGGTTGTGAGGCAGTATTCGGGCATCACTTGTATATATGCATCCCTGATTATAGTGGAATTACACTTTATATTGTAGTACACCTTAATTATGCTTTCAGTGTAAGAGAGAATATTTGTTCCATTCTTTATCAAAAACACAACATAATAATACAACAATAATAGGTAAGCTGGATCACTACTTTCTCTATGCCAGGACAGTGCTAAGTGCTTTCAGTAATTTCTTATAACTCATATGAAGTAGGTGCAATTATTGGCCTCATTTTTTAGGTAAGAAAACCTAGTTTTAGAAAGGTGAGAGCATTATTTGTCCAGGGTTACAGAGAAGATAAGAGTAGGACAACCTGGATTCAAAATTAGGCATCCTCAGATCAGATGCTGTATTCTTAGCCATTATGAATTAAAATCTGGATTGTAAAACTTCCTACTTTTATAAACCAGAGAGGTGACCTTGATCAAATTATTCAGTCTCTTCGCACCCCCAGTCTTTTATTTGTGAAATAAAAGGATTGAACTAGACTCGTCCATTTACATCCCTCCTAGCTCCAAAATTGTGTGTTCAAGGTGACATTCTCATAGATACTAGTTTTTCTTTTTTTTTCTTTTTTTCTTTTTTTTTTGAAACGGAGTTTCGCTCTTGTTACCCAGGCTGGAGTGCAATGGCGTGATCTGAGCTCACCGCAACCTCTGCCTCCTGAGTTCAAGCAATTCTCCTGCCTCAGCCTCCTGAGTAGCTGGGACTACAGGCGCGCGCCACCATGCCCAGCTAATTTTTGTATTTTTAGTAGAGACGGGGTTTCACCATGTTGACCAGGATAGTCTCGTTCTCTTGACCTCATGATCCACCCGCCTCGGCCTCCCAAAGTGCTGGGATTACAGGCTTGAGCCACTGCACCCGGCCAGATACTAGTTTTTCACCTCCAAATTCTTTACTGTTGGATTTTTTCAACAAATGAATCAACCTTCTTAAGTGATTTTTTTGATAACATTTTGTATTCCAAGCATCCTGTTTTAGCTAAAAATACATAGACTCTTTGAAACCAAATCCAGCCCATGCTAACAGTGCAGTGGTTAAGAGGCTAGGCTCCAGAGCTGTGCTGTTTCCTGTGTTGTTGGGAGACAGTGCTCCATTGACTTCACACATTTCTGCACACCTTTCATGGAGTGGCATGGACAGGTTCTGTTCCAAACTATCTTCTCAAGGGTGTTTGTCTCATGAACATCCTTGGAAGGTAGAGATAGTGTGTGCTATCAGAGCCGAGGGTAGTTTGTTTTGCTGTCCAGTGAGATAAAGATGATGTCTCCCCTCTGGAGCAGATTTGTTTGCAGTCTCTTATAAAAGAGATTTCCTAGCCTGGGGTTTCTGAGCTGTGGTGAAAACCCATTGTGTGTCCACCAGCCACCTGGGTATTTTAATTTAGAATCTTGTAAGATAGCACTCCTCCCATGATTAGGAGAAATATAGATGGAGATAAAAATTTTATTACTTACAAGTCCTGGGGGTACACAGCATGCCTGCACACCACAGACGGAGGTCAGTGAGAGAAAGGGAACCATGGGCCAATGCCTGCCTTTATCGAGTCCAGGGCATTATCCAAACCGAGTTTTAGTTGGTGGGTTTAAAGCAAGCAGGCATGTATTGAGGAGGTCACACAGTGACTGAGAGGTAGTCACTGTGGTATGTCTGTGTAGTCCATGTGATGTATGAGGGTCAGGGGGTCAGTCAGGTAGGCTGTATGTAGCTGTCCCATAGGGAGGTGGTTACCAGGAGGAATTTATATGAGGCAGTTATCTGGATCAACCACTTTGAGATATAGAATTGGCAACTGTGTCAAGGTTGAAGGAACCCTGCTTTTGGTATGATGAAGTCCAACTTGTACGCAGAATTATAAGAATTCACTGCACTGGGCTGTTTCAGGTCACCTTCTTGGCACTTGGGGGCAAGGGGAACTGGTAGGAATGTTAAGTGCATGCTGCCTGCTGTGCTGAAAATAATGCAGTCCTTTGTCTTTGCCCCAAAAGCCTCATGTCTTTAGCACCCATGGAACTTCGACATGTTCACTACTTGTTAGCAGGCAATTTGGGTAAAATCTTAGACCCTTCATAGTTCTTGACAGATGTGGCCATGTATGACTGATTAAAGTTAAATTTGCTAAGCAGGGTCGGGCCTGGTTAGAACTTGGATGGGAGACCGCCTGGGAATACCGGGTGCTGTAGGCTTTAAAAAAAGAAAAAAAATTTAAAAAAAAAAATAAATTAAAAAATAATAATAAATAAAATAAAGTTAAATTTAAAAGTAGAGTTTCTCATTCACCATATTCACATTTCAGGTGCTCAGTAGCCATGTGGGTATCAGGTAGTGTAGAGAACGTTTGTATCATCACAGAAAAAGTTCTGTTGGATGCTACTTTAGGGCCAAGGTTGGCAGCCCTTATCTGTAAAGGACCCAATAATAAATATTTAAGCCTTTACTGACCACACAATCTCTGTCAGAACCACTCAACTCTACTGCTGTACCACAAAAGCAGCCAGTGACAATATATAAATGCGTGTGAGTGTGTACCAGTAAAACCGTATTTACAAAAACAGGTGACAGGCCAGATTTGTGCCGTGAGCCATAGTTTGCTGACCCTTACTCTAGTGTAATATTATCTGGGTTTGAATTATACCCAGTAACGCTCACTAGCTGTGTGACTGTAGGTGAGTTACTTAGCTTTTCTGTGCCTCAGTTTCCTTATCTATACAACGATGGTTATTATGGTTATGATCTAAGATCATGTACCTGGCACATGGTAAGTGTTATTTACCTAAAGGTTAACAAAGAAAATGATGAATGAGGGGAAAAGTGGTTTTGTTTATGCATGTTAGCTTGTGCTGTTAGCTTTTACTATTATAAACATAAATGCAGCAAGCATAAATGTTTATAATAGTAAACATTTCAGCACATATCCTCATGTGTTTTCATTTATGGACTTGAGTGAGAATTTCCCTGGGATATATATGCAGGTAGAGGATTTCTGAGTTATAGAATGTATCTTTACTTAATCTGACTACACAGTATTAGGGTGCTCCCTAGATTGTCTGCACAGCCCCACAGTGCCCAGGGTCCTGTGTCCCGGAATCCCTGCCTGCCCTTGGCATTAGCCAGCTTTTACATCTTTGCCTTTCTTATAGGTTATTTGACATTCTAAATGATTGTTTCAGTTTTTTGTCTTCATATACTAATGCCTTCATATAAATTTCATCTCCTTGAAAATGCCTATTTGTAATTCATTGATATGTTCCAATTGGAGTTGCTATCCTTTTTTTCCCCCATTAACTCCTAAGATAACTTATGTATTGTGATTATATTGGTCTTAAGCATTTCAAATGTTATCTCCCATTCTGTCATATGTATGTTAATGTTTGTTCTTGATATCCTGAATTGCAAGGAAATTCTTATTTTGGTGTAATCAAATCCATCTTTTTTTTTTTCCTCATTTGACTGTGGTCTTAAACTTGTCTAAGCCCTTCCAGGGGGAAACAACCAAAACACTTGGAATGGAGTTGAAAAGTGTCATGATAGTGTTGCTGTAGGTGTCTGGCCTGAGGAGGGCAAGGGAGGCATGCTGCCAGAAGATAAAATTTAAGCCGAGATTTGAGTCAGACCCTTGGAATTCCAGGGAGAAAAGGCAGGGTGGAGATAGCATAAGATAATGCCTAGAGATGAGAGAGATACCTGTTTCTTATTTGTTTTAGGTACTCAAATAATATTTAGTTAGATGGCAACCATGTTAGAGAAATAAACATGGTTTTGACGGGCTTTGTAAGCCAATAAAGTGTTTGGATTTTATCCCAAAGACTATTACAGGGTTTTAGGCAGAGAGAGTATTGATTACATCTGCCTTATAGAAGGTCACTCTGCCTGCAGTGAAAAAGGCATCTGCGTCCAAAATTGTATTTATTTACCCATTTTGATAGTATTTAACAGGGAAGTTTAATTTATTCAACAATCTACTTACCTGTTTTAAAATTTAGGATTATTAGGTTACTATACTGTATCTTGTCATTTTACTTTAGAACTCCTGAGTTGTTTCTGGTTTTGGAGGGGGAGGTTTGTTTAGTCCCCTTGCTTTTTCTTCCTTTTTATCTTGCTTATGTTAGTCTTTTTTGTCATTGTTTTAGTTTTTGAGTTTTTAAAATCTGGTGGTTTTTCAACTTATAAAACTTAAGAGTTAAAATAATTTGCACCCTTATTTTTAACTCCTGTTGTGAAAGAAACTCATGGTTTTATTGATCAAGTTTCAGGTTTTGTCAAAATAATCTGGCATTTTAATTGTTGAGGACATTGAGGATAGCTAAGAGGTATCCCTAACCTTTTAAGGTTGACATCATGAAGAGTGGCCATCATTTCCTTAAAAAAATATATTACTTTGGGATTCATCAGCTCTACTGCTGGATATATATCCAAAGGAACTGAAATTAGTATTTCAAAGAGATATCTGCACTCTCATATTTATTGCTGCATCATTAGTTACAACAGCCATGATATGGAATCAACCTAAGTGTCCATCACAGATGAATTGGATTTTTAAAATGTGGTATATATACACATGGAATACTATTCTGCCGTAACAAAGAGGAAATTTTGTCATTTGTGACAACATATATGAATCTAGAGGACATTATGCTAAGTGAAAAAAGCCAGGCACAGAAAGACAAATACTGAATGATTTCACTTATGTGTGGAATCTAAAAAAGTCAGACTCTTAGAAGTAGAGAATAGAGAGTGGTGGTTACCAGACGGTAGGGAGGAGGGGTCATAGGGAGATGTTGGTTAAAGGGTACAAAGTTTCAGTTAGACAGGAAGAATAAGTTCTGGTGATCTATAGCTGATAATGAGGTGTTCTGTGTTTCAAAACTGCTGAAAGTGGATTTTAAATGTTCCCACCACAAACAAGTGAGAAGTATTTGAGGCAATGGATAGTAAATTAGCCTGATTTGCTCTTGTCACAGGGTATACATGTATTGAAACATCACATTGTACCCCATAAATATATACAATTATTTATTATTTAGAGAAAAATGTAAAAAAAAAAAGTATTACTTGGTGCCTCCTTATTTGCTGTGGTAATCTTTTATTTAGTTTTATCCTTGTAGTCCCTCAAAGGTAAAAAAAATAAGAGAAACATCCCAAAATATCTACTTATATATGCAGATTTTTTTTAATGTTGCAAAATAAAAGTTTTCACTGTCTTAATTTTTTACTCTGGAAAAAGTAATGCTAAAGCAAATGAAAAGTATAAAACATAAGATTTTTCACTTACAATGTTTTACAGGCACTAACATAAATAGTGACTCTCCAATTGGAAAAAAGCTGACCATTCATTCTGAGAAAAGCAATGGTGAGTATGAACACAATTTGAAAAGAAGTATGTTCCATATTAAGCTACATTTGATTCTAAACCAAGTTCAGGTAGTAACACTTTACTCTGGAAATTGTTTGCATTTTTTTAAAATTTAATTTAATTTTTATTTTTTTGAGACAGGGTCTCACTCTGTCACCCAAGCTGGAGTGCAGTGGCACGATCAAGAGCTCACTGCAACCTTGACCTCCCAAGCTCAGGTGATCCTCCCACCTCAGCCTCCTCAGTAGCTAGGTCTATAGGCACCAGCCCCCACACCTGGCTAATTTTTGTATTTTTTGTGGAGACAGGGTTTTGCCATGTTGCCCAGACATGTCTCGAACTCCTGGGCTCAAGCGATCCGCCCACCTTGGCCTCCCAAAGTGCTAGGATTACAGGCGTGAGCCACCAAGCCTGGCCCATTTGCATGTTTTGAATGAGCTACGTAATAACCATATGAGAGCTGACCTTTAAAAACAAGTATAGTAGAACAGATGCATCCAGCCATGTTTTAGAAATAGCAGCAGTGTTTTGTTTTCTTGTTCAAAGCATGTGAATTTATTTCTGGTCTTGGAAAGCATTCTTTTTTTTTTTTTTCCCATGACGTTGTGCGGTTCTGAGTTAGTTTCTGAATTCTGAGGGAAAGCATTTTTTCGAAAATTGGTTAAACTGAGAAATCTTCCCCCAAATATAGGCTGGCTTCCTTTTCAAGTGCCAGTACCAGAGCCAGGAGTTAACTTTTACTATTAACACGTTAGCACCCGTGGTGGAGAGTGTGGGAAACCACTTCTAGAAAGGTGACAGGGTATGTAATAGAATGCAGAAATGGGATACTTCATTTGGCTGGAACATCACGGGGGAGATGGTTGACTGGGTAGCACGTGCTGAATTGCATATCGTATACTTTCATTGATTTATCCCATGTTTGAATTTATTTATTTGTTTGCTTGTTTCCAGCTGCTTGTCAGACATTGCTATCTCTTCCTGTGGATTTTAATTTAGAAAATATATTAGGTAAATACTGTATTTGTTTAAACCTTTAATAACTTAAACCAAAGGTTTTGTTTGGCTGGCTTTTTGTAAATGGTAATATGGGAAATACGTGGTAGGGAAACTGTCCTGAAATTTCTCTTTTTTCTTGAACATGATTTGAATTAGTCTTATTATCATAATGAACTTTATTACTATAGACAGAAACTATAAACATTTTATTGGCATTCCTTATACTAACAATGTAGCACTAAAAACTAAGGAATAATTTAAGATGTAAAACATCACATATGCAATTAAACTTTGCCCTCTTTTGGGAAAAAAAATTCAAACATGTAGTACATGATGGCTTCTTAAAAGTTGAGTAACAGAAGTATAATTGCTCTTTAAAATGACTAGCTCTGTCATTAAATACAGGTGACTATTTTAAAGCTGATGAATTTGCAGATCAATCTCCTGGAAACCTCAGTTCTTCATCCCTCAGAAGAAAGCTGTTTTTGGATGGGAACGGAAGCATCTCCGACTTGTTACCTTCACCTTCTCCCAGAAGTCCTCATAGTGGTGCTCAAACATCACTTGAGATGTTTTATTCAATAGATTTGTCTCCTGTAAAGTGTAGGAGCCCCTTGCAGACACCAAGTTCGGTGAGAAGCATACTAAAAAGCAGTTGGCTGATTTGCTGTCAAGCTTGTCCAACCCACATTATTTTGTTGTTCTGTCTTAGGCTTTCAGCAGCCTGAAGCCATGGTTTTTGGTTTCCACTTTTGGTAATAAGTGGAAAAAAGGGATGAGGAAGGGCCTTTACTGGTCTAACTAGAAAGAGAAACTAAGAACTCATGACCGTATTCGCTCCGTTGGACACCCCCTGTGAGATGTAGTTGGACTGAGCTGCCCAGATTGCTTTCAGAAGGAGGGATGGTTGTCTTTTGGATATTAGGTTTCACAAAGACTAACTCTAGTTCATATGTTGTCATTAGTCATAGGAATGTTTTAGGTCAGACTCTCCAAGTTTATATTTAGATATGTTCAGGACGATCAGATTTATAATGAGCCTTTAGGTTATCTACTAAAGTATGTGAGATTTACAGTATGATACAACTGGCTTGGCTTAATAAATTATTTAAAAATTTTTCATAGATGGTTGCTTAGTGTGAAACTTAATGGTTTGTTCAAATACAATGTGTTTATATTTTGACTAACATTCGACACTATTTCAGAATTTTTGTAGCAGTCGTCTTAGTTTTCTTAGTTACAAGTTGTCTTTTGGTGGTTCTTGGGAACTGTTCTTGGTTTATAAATGTGTGTTGAAGACCATGATAAATAGCATGCAGTGTAAGAGTTAAGAAAGAGAACCATATAAATTTATTTACTATTTAATTTTATTACAGGGGCAGTTTTCTTCTAGCCCTATTCAGGCTAGTGCAAAAAGATACAGCTTGGGAAGTGTAACTAGTCCTTCACCTATTTCTTCACCCACTTTCTCACCAATTGCATTTCAGATAGGAAAGACCCCACTCTCAGGTATGTCTCATAATACCAGTTAAATGTTTTATACTATTAATATTTGTTATTAGAGAGGTTCTTTTAATTTGTTTTAATGATAGAGCTCAAAATGATCACTAACCTAACATTTAGAAACTTCGATTTTTAAATAAAAGAATAGTTTACCTTCAAAGACTGTAATTGTCAACCAATTTCCACTGTAGTGTTAAATACAATTGCTTTGATTAGCAATATTTACATCGAACACTATCAAAAGAAATATAGCAATTTTAGAGACAAGTTGGTTTTCGTATGCCTTATGACCTGTAGGTTTAGAGTGGTAATATTCAGATTTTGTAAAGATATATTTGTTTAAGGTTTTTAAAGTAAATATGAACTGTGTCTCTTTGCAATACATGAATTTCTCTTTGAAAAAACTGTAGCACTTTTTGAAAACTATTCACAGTTTTTTTCTTAGTACACAACATTTTTCGGAAAACCGAAAAGTACATTTTGCTAGTCTTTATGTGTGTGTATATGGATATACACATATGGTTATATACACGTATATGTGTATATATGGATGGTTCTAGAGCCTGCTTTTTTCACAAAGCATTCTATGAGTATTTTCATAGGTTGTTCATGTCGTTTGTAATTGTCTCAAAGCACAACTTTGAATTGCTATATAATATTACATTTCAGGAATGCATCATTTGTTTTCAACCACTGATAAACATTTAAATTTTTCCAAGTTTTCTTTATCACGAAACTAATAATTATCCTTATGTATACATGATGTTATACATATTTATATCCTTAGATTAAATTCTCAGAAGTGAACTTATTTGGTCAAAGGGGGTGAATGTTTTTAAAGCCTTTGATGAATTTTGCCAAATTTTCCTCATAAAAGGTTGTACCAATTGAAATTTTCATCAGTAGTTTGTAAGAAAGTCATTTCTTTCCAACGAGAAACACTGGTATTATTTTCGATGTTTACAAATTTGGCATATTACAGAAATATCTCACTGCTTTAAATTTTGTATCTTTGGTCACTAATGACATGAGCTCTCGCCAAATATTTATTGTCACTTAGTTTTTTGGGGGAATTTTTGGTTCAAACTCGTGTTATTATTAAATGAATGGCTTTCCCTTGCTTTAAATTCCATATTTTTATTATTTATGTGGCTGAACACTTTTCTTATGTATGTTTACCATTGGAAAGATTGTGTGCTTTTGTCCATTTTTGAAATTTTTGTTTTTGTTAAGCTAATTAAATTACAAAAAAATTTTTTAAAGTTTTAAAGCATTTTTATCATTTTGATTATCGTTAGGCTCTTTATTGTTGCAGATATTTTCCAGTATTTTGTTTATTTTTTCATGTTGCTTGTATTTTACATAAACACATATGTTTTTACGTTTTTCATTTACCAGGTACAGCTGTTAAGTTGTAGGTTTCAGCTGATTGGCTAGGGATTTTCCTTGTATATGAGCAATGTTAGTATAATAGCAGTATGCTCATAAGCAAATAATTTTCAATGAGTAAAATAATTAAAAAAGAGAAGGTGACCAGATGTGATGGCTCACACCTGTAATCCCAGCACTTTGGGAGGCTTAGGCCAGTAGATTGTTTGAGCCCAGGAGTTCAAGACCAGCCTGGTCAACATGGTAAAACCCCATCTCTACAAAAAAAAATACAATAGTTAGCCAGGTATGGTGGTTTGCCTGTAGTTCCAGCTAACTTGGGAGGCTGAAGTGGAGGCTCACCTGAGCCTGGGGAAGTCAAGGCTGCAGTGAGCTATGATTGTGCCACTGCACTCCAGCCTGGGCGACAGAGTGAGACCCTATCTCCAAAGGAAAAAAAAAAGGAGAAAGTGCCAAATAAATTATTTTTCAAGACGTTCATCCTGCTTATTGAGACACATCTTTTGTGCTATTGTTTTTGACATCAAAATTTCACTTTGGCAAACACCACAACCGTTAGAGAAATCCAGTTTTTCCTGGCATGAACATGCTTACCATTTAGTAATGGCTTTTCCATTTTCACATTTTTATGATGTGATTTTTTTCCCTTCCCACCTTTCAGAACAAAGGAAGTTTACTGTTCATTCTCCTGATGCTTCATCTGGAACAAATTCTAATGGGATTACTAATCCTTGTATCAGAAGTCCTTATATAGATGGCTGCTCACCAATTAAAAATTGGTCTCCTATGAGCCTCGAGATGTATAGAGGTGGTACTCAGTATTGCACCTCACTGATTCAGATACCTTTTACTCTTGAGACTCATGGTGAAGAAGAGGAAGACAAAGAGAATATTCCTTCTGCAGATGTCTCATCGCCAGCCGTAGATGCTGCTGGAAAACACCTACGGCAGTTGAGTAGTGAGGCTTCTACACACAGCACACATTTGGTTGTGACTACCGTGTCTATTACACAAAATCAGTCCAGTGCTTCTGAGAAAGAATTAGCACTGTTGCAGGATGTTGAAAGCGAGAAGGACAATAACACTGTGGATATGGTTGATCCTATAGAGACAGCAGATGAGAACACCTGGATTAAGGAGCCAGTTGATAATGGCAGTTCACCCATGACTGATTTTGTGAGTGGCATTGCCTTCAGTATTGAAAACTCTCATATGTGCATGTCACCTCTTGCTGAAAGCAGTGTCATTCCTTGTGAAAGCAGTAACATTCAGGTAAGGTATTTAATATTCTATAGCCCCTTCCTCACTGCCTTGCTGTTCTTTATCCTTTCTTCTCTAAGATTATAGTATAAGAATGATAATGGATTAAACATGAGGACTGTAGTATTAGATAATAGTTTTTAAAAATATTAATGCCAAGTGATATGAGAAGAGTACATTTATTTTAATTATGACTGGTTAGGCATGGTTTGTATTCACATTAACTGATATTTATTTGGAGTAGGAAAAAATGAGAGCAGAAAAGAAATCAGCCTGCTGTAGAGAAATTCATCCTGCTAGAGTTAGGCAGGATTCATCACTCTATCATGTGGATCTAGTCCCCAAAAAATGCAAGGTCTGGTATAGTATTCGTATTCTAAAAATAAAATCATTTTTGTTTTTCCTTTATGTGATTTAAGGGGGATAACAGCGTTTAGAGCATTTGTGGGTTTTTTTTTTTCTTTTGGAGTCAAGAGTCTTGCTCTGTCACCTAGGCTGGAGTGCAGTGGTGTGATCTTGGCTCACTGCAACCTCTGCCTCCCAGGTTCAAGCGATTCTCCTGCCTCAGCCTCCTGAGTAGCTGTGACTACAGGTATGCATCACCACGCCTGGTTAATTTTTATATTTTTGTAGAGATGGGGTTTAGCCATGCTGGCTAGGCTGGTTTCAAACTCCTGACCTCAGGTGATCCACCCACCTCGGCTTCCCAAAGTGCTGAGATTACAGGCATGAGCCACTATGCCCGGCCTTAGATTTTTCTATGTATGCATTTCTGTATTTTTCTTTTAGAAACGTGATTAAAGCCAACATTTTTCATGAAATTATACATTTCCAATTTTGCAATGTCTCTGACAACAGGAAAACCTGATTCATTTCACAGCTACGTATACTTCATAATCAGCACTATAGAAAGACATTTGTCCCATTCATTGTTGTATTCTTTGAGCTAGAATTTTGAAGGAACTTCAAAAGTCAGAAGGGGATAGCAATAACATCTAACACTTACATAGCATTACTATATGCCAAGTCCTATTCTGAGACTTTTACAGGTTTTAATTTGTTGAATCTTTACAGCAATCCTGTAAGGTATGTGTGCTATTATCCCTATTTTACAGATGAGGAAACTGAGGGTCAGAGAGGTTAAGTAAATTACTAAAGTTTCTATACAGCTAGGAAGTGGAAGAGCTGAGATTTGATGCTGGCAGTCTGGCTTTAGAGTCCATGTTCTTTCATCCAAAACTTTATACTGACTCATAATAATGGCTCATACTTACATAGTTTTGATATGTCAGGCACTCTTCTAACCACTTATTAATTCATTTAATTCTCACACCATCCCTATAATGCTTTAGTGTTGTCAGGTTGGGCATGCTGAAGTTAAAACCCATGGAAGGATTCTAAATGACCCAAAATTAAATGTAATATTTTGCTCATATTTTTAAGCTTCTGTTGCCTATCCTGACTTCTAGGTTCATTGCTCAAAAGAAAATCACACTAGAATCACTTGTACATATTTTAGCATCTCTAAAGTTGGTTTCATAAATACAAAAAAGCACATATAGGCTTCAAAGTATATCCCTTAAAGGTGTTGTTAATTTCTGTTACTCTCTGCCTTTTTTCACTTTCTCTTTTTTTTAATAGAGGAATTACAAAATACTTTTGTTGAAATACACTTTAATCATCATCTAATCCAACGACCCTCTGGAAGCCATGGGTAGCATATTCTCCCATAATTGTAGTCACTACTAAATTGTTGAACAATCTATGCTTAATTGCACTTGCAGGAATATTCCATTCATTTTTGAACTTCTCTTGCCATTACAAACCTCTTCCTTCTATTGGATAAAAATATATTGTGTGATACCTCCCAAGCTCTTTACTCTTTGGAGTAACATTTTACTCTTTATGATTCTCAGTTTTACTCGTACCATCATAATGTCTATTAAAAATGTTTCATACATCATGTGTCTGTCTCTCACATCTGAGAGTTTAGAAATGTCCTCCAGAGTTTGAAGGCATTGCTTCTATTCAGTGAGAGATCTGAAATGATTTCAGTGCTTAATCTTTTGTTTATGATCTCTTTTTATTCCCCCACTCTGGACATGGATAGGAATTTTTCTGTCTACAGGGTTCTGAAATTTCCGTGATGTTCTTCAGTGTGGGTTTCTTTCATCCACTGTACTGTTCACTCAGAATGCCCTCACGGTTTCCCTTCACTTCTTGGATCTTTTCTTGAATAATAGATTTCTCCTCGGTCGCTTTTAGTGTTCTCTCCGGAACTCCTTTTGATTCTCCAATTTCTAAAAATCTTTTTTTTATTTATTTATTTATTTATTTATTTTTGATGGAGTCTCGCTCTGTTGCCAGGCTGGAGTGCAATGATGTGATCTAGGCTTACTGCAACCTCTGCTTCCTGGGTTCAAGCAATTAGCCTCCTGAGTAGCTGGGATTACAGGCACGCGCCACCATGCCCAGCTAATTTTTGTATTTTTAGTAGAGATGGGGTTTCACCATGTTGGCCAGGATGGTCTTAATCTCTTGACTTTGTGATCCACCCGCCCCCGGCCTCCCGAAGTGCTGAGATTACAGGCATGAGCCACCGCACCTAGCCGTTATTTTTTTTTATCTCCTTTTTGTTTGAATTTTTGGGCAATTAAGTTTATATGATAACCTTTCTATTCAGTTTTTTATTTTCTACACTTTTAAAATGTGTTTGGTACTCATTTTACAAGTCTGTAATGTGGCTGGCAAGGCACTGCATGATCTGGTCTTCCCTTACTCTCCCAAGCTTGTTTCCTTTATTCTCTGTTTAGGTCCCACTAGCTTTCCGAAGTTTTACATTTCCCATGTTTTCTCTTGTCAAAGGGCCTTGGCACATGGTATGTAGCATTTCTTTCTATCCCACTTTAGCTAGTTAACTCCTGTTTATTTTTTTTTTGTTAACAATTTATTGATCACATCCTCAAAGAAGCCTTCCCCAACCACATTAGCCAGGCCAGACCTCATTATATGCTTTCATGACTCCATGTACCTCTTGCATTCTTTCCAATCAGACCACTAATCCAGCAGTTATGCACATTTTTATCCCCAGTGCTTATAATGAAGCTGGTACATAATAGCCACTCATTAAATATTTGTGTAACAAAAACAGAATGAATGCACAGTTTAAGTTCAACCAGAGGGATGGTATTTACAGAGATTAACAGGGAGCCAGGATTTGGAACCTTGAGGAAGAATTGAGGGACCAGGTAAAGGAAGTAAAGTCCCTGAAGGAGACTGAAAAGAACCAGCCAAAGAGGAGAAAGGGACACTGAGAAAGCACAGTGTCATGAAGCATTTTAAGCAGGAAAGAATGGTTAGCATTGCCAAAAGAGGAGCAAGGAACAGAGGGCTTGAAAGGGCCTATGAGGCTAGGCATGCGGCTCACGCCTGTAATCCCAGCACTTTGGGAGGCCGAGGCAGGTGGATCATGAGGTCAGGAGATCGAGACCATCCTGGCCAACATGGTGAAACCCCGTCTCTACTAAAATACAAAAAATTAGCCAGGCATGGTGGTGCACGCCTGTAGTCGCAGCTACTCAGGAGGCTGAGGCAGGGGAATTGCTTGAACCAGGAGGCGGAGGTTGCAGTGAGCCACGATTGCACCAGTGCACTCCAGCCTGGCAACAGAGCAAGACTCCGTCTCAAAAAAAAAGGTGGGGGGCGGGGGGCTATTGGACTAATAAGAGAAGTAATTAGTAACTGAACAGCCTTAAGGTGAAAAGCGAATGGAAGGATGGAAGGAAGGTTAAAGACGGGGAAGTAATGAAATAATGTGTGTAGGTAACTCTTTGGAGAAGTTTAGTTGTGAAGGGAAAGAAAATGACAACTAGAGAAGAGCATCAAAGTCAGATCTTTTTGTAGTTTGCTTTTTTACTTTGTTTTTACTTAACCCATTTATGGCTGAGGTTGTAATTTTTTCAATTTTTACAATCAGACCTTGGTGATGACCTTGAGCAGTACTCCCACATGCTTAGTATTCCAATAATGGAACACAGAAGAAACAGCATACAGCATTTAAATGAAGATGAGAGGGAGATTTTTAAAACTAGGAATTGGGCAGAATAATTATTAATATGATTAATAATAGGTATCAGTCATATGTCATTTTCAAGTACCAGAGACCATGCCAGGCATTGTACCGTTAGAAGCTAATCCCTGTGATACCTCACAGATCTAATTGATATCCTCATCTGTGAAATGGTGAGCTGTTTTATAAATGAGGGAACTGAGGCACATAAGAGGGGGTAGAATCTAGAGCCCTGATAGGAGTAGCCGAGGTAACCGTTCTATGTTTAAAGGAGGGCAGGGTGCCAGGATGGGTGTGGGTACAAATATTTTTAGTTGAGGGATGAGCATGGCATTAAAGAACATGGGCTTGGGAAACCATAATGGCAGATTTCAGTTTATAGCCCAGCTCTGTGAGCTTTATAAACTCTAGAAAGTGATAATTTCTTTCAGATTGTTTCCTCTTCTTTAAATGGGGATAGTAATAGGATTACAGGATATTAGCATGATCATTGTGATTAATATAAGTGAACAGTGCCTGAACACTGTTGGTGGGAAATATGAATTAGTACAGCCGTTATGGAGGTTCCTCAAAAAACTAAAAATAGAACTACTATGTGATCCAGCAATCCCACTAGTAGGTATATATCCAAAGGAAAGGAAATCAGTATGTCGAAGAGATACCTGCACTCCAGTGTTTATTGCAGCACTAGTCATAATAGCCAGAATATGGAGTCAACCTAAATGTCCATTAATAAATGAATGGATAAAGAATATGTGGTACATATACACAATGGAATACTATTCAGCCATAAAAAAACTAAATCCTTACATTTGCAGCAACAGGGATGAACTGGAGGACATTAATAAGCCCACAGAAAGATAAATGCCACATGTTCTCATTCATATGGAAGCTGAAAAGGTTGATTTCATAAAGAGTGTAGAATAGTGGTGGGTACTAGAGGATGGGAAGGGCAGGGAGAGCAGGGATAAGTTGGTTAATGGATACAGAAGTACAGCTAGATAGGAGGAGTACATTCGAGTGTTCTATAGCACTATAGGGTAAGTGTAACTAACTATCGTATATTTTCACATAGCTCAAAGAGCAGATTTTGAAAGTTACCAACACAATGATAAATGTTTGAGTTAATGGATGTGCTAATTACCTCAATTTGATCATTACATATTATAAACATGTATCAAAATATGTACATCATAAATATGTGTAACTGTGTATCAGTTTAAACAATAATAAAAGCAAAAACGTAAGTAGTAATGGAAGACAAGGTCCTCTGAATGGTAACAAGCAAGGGGGATTGAGAATGTTGAGGGAAGAGCTCAAGTGCTGGGCCCAGATGTCAAGGAATGTTATCACAAGGCACAACTGTTGCCAATCAAAAGTTTTAAAAGACAATGACATTTGATTTATGTGGTAGAAAAATAAATTTAGTAACAAAGTGCGTGTTAAATGACTGACATAGAGACACCATTTAAAGGCACCATGGCCCAACGGGAATATAAACTTTGCAATTAGAACCAAGTTTGAATTAGAGTTCTTTTATTTCCAGGCTATGGGATCTTAAGGCAAGACTTACATAACAGTGAATAGAACATGACTTTTTAACTTTTAGCCCCTCAGCCTTCTTAGCTATGAAGTGAGATTGATGCCTACCTTGATGCCTGTGGGTGATAACAAGATATCTGTGTTGCCTGGTTGGTACATATTAGGCATGGACATTAGTAGCAGTCTAGATGAGGGACAGTGAGGTCAGCCACCATCTCAACTTGGTTTCCATTGATCCTGCTTTTTCCATAAAGTGGGACAAACTCCCCCGCATGCCTTACTTCCTGCTGTACTAATGAGTAACTTTTCCCTCGATATATATCCAGTTACATATTAGTATTGCAGTGTGAGCCAGCTATTTGGCAGTGATGAGTATGAGAAGGAAGAGCTATTGGCAGAATCTCTGGGAGCAATCTGGCATTTATGTTTCCAATCAAGTAGCTGTAGAATGATAGCAGAACAAGGTTTTTTTCCCCCCAAAATGTTACACATCACAAGGCTTTTACACGACCTCCAGTAGTGAGCAGATATGTATCCAGCCCTGAAAACGGGGATCATTTTTTCAGGATTATGAGTGATAGACTACACTTTCTAGTTTAGCCTGTAGGTTTGTGAGGGGAACAAAATGACAGTCATCTTTTTCCTTCCCTCTGATCCTAACTTGCAGGGAGGGCTTAAATGCAAAGTGATTCCCTTGTGGATTGCTTTCTCTGGTGCTCAGCATTATGCAGGTAAATGGTGTTATGCAGTGAACAGAACCTGTACTTAGGTCTTAGATCTTTATCACCTCCTCACTGGACGACACTGTGAAAGTTAAGCTTTCTAAGCCTTAATTTCCTCCTCTCATAAAGTAATAGGGTTGTTGAAAGGAGAAAAAATATTAAATATTATAGAGATAGTGCCTGGCCTTTTTAGAGACACCCGTGTTATTTTATATATAGTCCAAGCTAGAAGTTTGCTAGAATCTTTCTCTCTTACGCTGAAAGTGTATCTTAGAATGCTACAATTTTTATTAACCTGAAAAGCTGAACATCTCGAGCCATTATACATGTGGCATTATTGTGAACAACTAAGGTGTGAATATAATATAACCCACCTTTTTAAAGGCAGCATGCCTTTTTGGTAGATTTTATTTAGAGGTGCAGCCAAGCCATTTAGAAACAAGCCTGGAAAATGAGTTGGAAGGTGAAGTTAATTGTAATACTCACTTTCATCTACTAGGTATGATCACAAAGTAACAGGAAAGCATTTTGTCAGTAGATTGTTCACTGATTCTTAAGGAAGTTACAAGATACATTTCTTTGGAAGGAATTGTAAAGTGACTACAATAATCAGTACTATGCAGAACTACCTTTGTGTGTATTACTTTTGAATTTTGTTCAACATGATCAACATTACATGTTAGTATCCTTCAGATGTAATGAATGATAGTTTATAGTGGTTTACTTAAATACTTGACTTTTAAGTTCCTCATAATGTATTTTTCTTTTTTCTCCTGTCAGATGGATAGTGGCTATAATACACAGAATTGTGGAAGCAATATTACAGATACAGTTGGGGCGGAAAGTTACTGCAAAGAAAGTGATGCACAAATCGGTGAAGCTGAGAGTAAATCTCAAACGTTTAATATGAAGGTATGAAGAAAATATAAAGATTAATATTTTTTAGGTTAGAAATGGGAAAAGAATTTTGATTATTAGAGAATAGTACTATTGAGAAACCATATGAAATTGAAAACGCTAAAAGGTAAGGCTGTTTTCTTAAAATCCAATACCCTTTAAATATTTTGGTTGCTCTGAATATAACACGAGTATGTTACATACTACAGTGTGCAAAGGTAGCATATATTTGATGAGGGCATTTACTGAACCTTCCAGATGATGGTTATATGTTTGTACTAGAAGAAACTCATCAAAATTTCAGGCACTAGTCAGGACAGTCTTTAATTTTATATGCCAATTTCTTTTGTATTTTATTTTTTTGTAGAGACAGGGCCTGCTGTGTTGCCCAGGCTGGTCTCAGACTCCTGGTGTCAAGCAGTCTTCCTGCCTAAGTCTCCCAAAGAGCTGGGATTATAGGCATGAGCCAACATGCCCAGCCTTGTATGCCATTTTTCTTTTTTCTTTCCTTTTTTTTTTTGGGGGGGGTCTTACTCTGTCACCCAGGCTGGAATGCAGTCGTGCAATCATATATCACTGTAGCCTTTAACTCCTGGGCTCAAGCAATCCTGCCTCAGCCTCCTGAATAGCTAGAACTACCGGTGTAAGCCACCTCACCGTGCTGTTATATGCCAGTTTCTTATAAAATACTGTAAATATCAGCAAATGGGCAAACAAAGTTTAATAGGGAGGCCACCTTCGTTTTCTTTTCTTCCAAATTGCCTTTCTGTTGTATGTAGTATCAGAGCAGGTCACTTCTAATGCTAACCTGGACAAATCCATCCTGTTTCAGAAAGTAGTTATCTATCTAAACATAAGTAGAGATACATGAAAGATTTTTTTTTTTTTGAGACGGGGTCTCATTCTGTCACCCCGGCTAGAGTATAGTGGCACGACCTCAGCTCACTGCAGCCTTCACCTCCCAGAGTAGCTGGGACTACAGGCATGTGCCACCATGCCAGCTTCCTTATAATTTTGTGTAGAGACAGGGTCTCACTATGTTGCCAGGGCTAGTCTCAAACTCCTGGGCTCAAGCAGTCTTCCCACCTTGGCCTCTCAAGGTGTTGGGATTCTTTTTAATACAGAATATTGATTTATAAAATACCGTATCTTTACTGTCCCTTCAGAGTTCAGCTAAAGAAACGTGCTTTTAGGTTTTAAAGACAGTTCCAATAATAATTGCATCCTCGAATGGTCCTACTTAAACTGAAAACAACGTATTATCTTCTTTTTCACAGCAAGACCACACAACACAGAGGTGTTGGATGAAAACAGCAAGTCCTTTTCAATGCAGCAGTCCATAGAATACCTCTGTCAGAAACAAAGACTAAGCTTAAGAGTTCCTTGCATATATCTTTGTGCACAGGATCAATGTGATGGTGACTAGGAAAAAATTACTTCATGTAACAAGCTTAGCTTTCCCCTCCTTAATGTGAAAAATCAAGGGCTTACTGACATAGGAACAACAGAAATGCTCCTGCAACTTCAGGTTGCTGAATTACAAGTTTATTTTTTATCAATAAATATTTTTATACTTACCTTGAGTGGTGTGTTTAACAACAAATTATGACAGAGCTGAATGCTCGTATCCTACAGGGTCAGTGAACTACTTACTAAGCCTTACTGATAGCACTAAATTTAGCAGTTCTGAGAACATGTGAAACTATGTTGAAACTGAAGGCACTATATATTTTTACATAAAAGCTTGAACATACAGATGAATTATAACCCATGTGAAGAAATCTTAGATATAAAACTAACTTACCAAAGATACAAAAACAAAAAAAAAAACAGGTTTCCTGAAAGTTTAGTTCTTGAACTGTTTGTTCACCTCTGTGAGGAAAATTCTTAGTTCCAGTAATAACTGTGTAAAAATGTAAATACTAGAAAGGTAGTACAAGCGACGTCATCACATGTATTATCTATGGGGGCAAATGTGTGGTTCCCAGAATAAAATATACCTCATGCCTAGGGTAGGGACATCCTTTCCAGCTCAAACGTGGGTAGGAATGTGGGAGAACCAAGAGAAACACTGGGACTGGGAGAGTGGAGTTCCTGTAGGGCGTAGGCCTGTGAAGTAACACTGGTCTGATATGTATGTTATATATACAACCATTTTTTTAAAAAACTTATATAATCATGTTGAGAATAGATGGGTATATAACACGTTTGGAAATACTATCTTTGAATGTGTATTTGTATTTACAAATCAACTTTTAAAACTGTCTCATTTAAAAGGGAATAATGCATATGTAGCCCTAGGAAATAAAGACCTATGTTATCGATGTGTCATTTTCTTCTTTCCTCTGTAACCATTCCCTGAAAGCTTAACTGCTGACCTGCAGAAAATGTGCCGCGTTATGTACCTGGCTCATCATCAACCCAGTAACTATGAACACCATTAGCCATTAGGGGCCATGGCTACAGATACTACATTGGAAAGTTGTCTTTAATCACATAAGTGTTAAACTGTTGGGAAAAGCAGCAAAGGAGAAAGGACTTGCAGAATGCCTACATAAATTGGTTATGAGTAACATATAATATAACAAGGAACAACAAACTGCAGGAGGCCTCTGAGGAGGAAGGCCTCTCCATGCCTCATGTTCCGAAGCAGGGTGACCTTGGCTCTGTTACCATACACATTGTGCTCAAGGACGTAAAACCCCTTCATAGCACTATGATGTAGGCTCCTTGTAAGGCCCGTGTTCCACCAGCTGCACATAGACAACAGGCTAAAGATAACCACGTTCTTGTTTTGTGAAACTCCCAAACCGCCACTGTTACCTATCTATAGAATGATACACCAGTTCCGGCTCACTGATTTCAGTTCTGGCTCACTGATTCACTCCACCATCATCCTCTCCCCACCATTACTCCACCCGTACCCTGTAGATCAAAGTGAGTGCAACCAGTGAATAGAGTGGATGATCAGAGCTTGGGGCCTTCACTGTCTCCTCCAGAGTAGTAAGTGATGGCCCCCCCGTTCCCACTATCTCTCTTAATCTTTCATTCCTTTGTCGTCACCGAATCAGGATACCCACGGGTGATGTAGGGCTGGCTCCCTACATTCTGGTGCCCAACGTGGAACTCATGGATCCCTACATTCTGGCACCCAAATGTGTGGGGTCATTAAACATTAAACTCAATATAAATTTACCTAAAAACAACTGGTATACATAAAAGGAGTTCTGGGTACTAAAGGTAGAAGCCTCCCTGGCTATAGTTTTTTCAATAGCATAAGTCAAGAAATAAAATGGTGACTATAACCTGTATTCAAATCCCTACTCTGTCACTACCCGATCTGAGCTGATATGGTTTGGCTGTGTCCCCACCCAAGTCTAACCGTGAATTGTAACAATCCCCCAAGTGTCAATGGTGGGACCAGGTGAAGGTAACGGGATCATGGGGGCAGTTTCCTCATGCTGTTCCTGTGATCGTGAGCCAGTCTCATCAGATCTGATGGTTTTACAAGCGTCTGGCATTTCCCCTGCTTGCACTCACTTTGTCCTGCCACCCTGTGAGGAAGAGTGCCTGCTTCTCCTTTGCCTTCTGCCATGATTGTAAGTTTCCTGAGGCCTCCCTAGCAATGCAGAACTGAGTCAATTAAACCTCTTTCCTTTATAAATTACCGTTTGCCAGGTACTTCTTCATAGCAGTGTGAGAATGGACCATATGCCTCCATTTTCTCGTCTGTTAAATGGAGATAATAGTCCTGGCCTAACAGGGCTTTTTGAGTTTTAAGTAATATATTCCATGTAACCTGCTTAGCATAAGAACTGGCACTAGAAACAAAACATTTTAAATTACTGAATAGGATTTAGGGGAAAATAAAGTCTCTGATCATCTTCAACTACTCAATTGGGACTTATCCCTGAATTAAACCTTCCTATTAGCTAAAGCACAAGAAAACAAACTTGGAAAGATAAAATAAGGCCAGTCACACATTGCCTTACTTGCTCTTTTTCTCTATTGTTCTCTATTGCAGGTAAACTATGGCCTGTAGGTAGTTTTTCCTTTTTTTTTTTTTTGAGACAGTCTTGCTCTGTGGCTCAGGCTGGAGTGCAGTGGCATGATCTCGACTCACTGCAACCTCCTCCTCCCAGGGTCAAGCGATTCTCCTGCCTAAGCCTCCTGAGTAACTGGGATTACAGTGCTCGCCACCATGCCTGTCTACTTCTGTATTTTTAGCAGAGATGGTGTTTCGCCATGTTGGCCAGGCTGGTCTTGAAACCCTAACATCAGGTGATCCACCCGCCTCAGCCTCCCAAAGTGCTAGGATTACAGGTGTGAGCCACCACACCTGGCTGGCAAAGTCTTTTTAATGGTTGGTGGGGGTGAGGGAATCAAATGAGTAATGTTTTCTGACACATCAAAATTATAATGACACACTATAACTTTTGGTCAACAATGGAGCACATATATGATGGAGTTGAAATTTTCCTATTGCCAGATTACAATGGAGTTGAAAAATTCCTATTGCCTGGGGACATAGCCATGGCAACATCATGGTGAAATTACTTACGCAGCCTAAGTGTATAGTGTTGATAAAAGTCTATAGTAGTGCACAGTAATATCCTAGGCCTTCACATGCACTAACCACTTACTGACTCACCCAGAGCCAACTTCCAGCCCTGCAAACTCTTCGTGGCTAGTGTCCTAAACAGGTGTACCACTTTATCTATATTTTTACTGTACCTTTTCTATGTTTAGGAATGTTTAGATACTCAAATACTTAGCACTGTGTTACAGCTGCCTACAGTAATCAGTACAGTAACATGCCATACAGGTTTGCAGGTTAGGAGCAGTAGGCTATACCACATAGGATGCCGTAGCAGGGTATACCATCTAGGTTTGTGTGATTACATCATGATGTTCACACATTGATGAAATTGCCAAGTGACATTTCTCAGAACATATCCCTATCATTGTGACATGTGATTATCTATGAAACTTAACAAATCAGGTTTTGTTGGAACACAGCCATGTTCATTTGTTTACATATTGTATATGGCTCTTTACAAATTATCAACAGCAGAGTTGTATACTATAGTTGCAATACAGACCACAGCCAACAAAGTCTAAAATGTTCTGGCATTTTACAGGAAAGGTTTGTTGACTTCTCTACTGTGTTAGTGCCACTTACCCATTTTAACTGGATCAAAGACTACTCAAGTCTATCTTCCTCCAACTGACACAAGTTCTGCCTCAATGTATGGAGGTTTTCCTCAGTAATAGGAAACTGGAAAAATTATTCAACACTTATGGAGTGCCTAAATGACTACATATTTAGCATACCTGCTGATTTACTTGCCAATCTTTTCTCACTATACTGCAAGCTCCTCGAAGGCAGAGATAGCCTACTTGAGTAGAACCTGGCATACTGTAAATGCTTTAGAAATTGAATAAGCCAAGTAAAATGTTTTAAGGCAACCCTATCCCAAAATATTCTTGAAGACATTAATTCAATCACTACTAATCTCTGTGATTAGCAAGGGAAGTAGTGTGGCATACCAAATTTTATTAATAATACTTAATTTAATCTGTTCCCTTTATTATGTCTTTATACAGTTCCCCTCGTATATATAATCCAATATAACTACAATTTAAAAGCCATTAATTATCTTTTATTTTGTAAGTAACAAGATATAGACATTTGAATGCCAATGTCTTATTCTGGAGAGACACTGGAGCTGAAGTTCAACAATGATGATTACACTTATACCTGGTAATAAAAACACAACCATCTCTCCAGTCAGGTCAAAATATCCTACTTGCCTTCCTAGCAATTCCCAAACATTCACAGTTGTTCAAGGACCAATAATAAAATACATGAAGCTTTTAAAGAGAGTGAGAGAATACTTAGTGTAAGTTAGGTAAATTAAAGATGGCAAAGGAGATTACATCCTCAACACTGACAGCTTTCAAGACAAGAAAGAGATTGTTCCTTGCTTCTAAAGTGTTCTATTTTCCTCTGTAGAAAAATGAGAGTTTCTTCCTACCAATATTAAGTAATCAAAGTACCTACACAAAATTAATCTGCTCCTCAATGAGCAGATTAGCACTCCGTTTACATGATCTTTACAGATCCCTGAAGTTGCTGTCCTGTCACTGTATTTAACTGATGGATATTCAATTGAATTATTCTGCATAAATAATTCTATTCAACCCAGAAGTAAAGTAGTATGATGGGACAGATACGGTCAACTGTTCAATAAAAATGCAAATGTCTGAAATTATTAAAATATACTTAAAAGAAACAAACTGTATCACACACTTAGGCTTAGAGGTGTTCTCTCAAGTTTTTTCTTTAAAAAGGAAACCAGTCTTTGAAGACTTTCTTGAATGTAGCTATTTTTCAAGCTTCATCTTCTTTTTCTCTGGTCCATTAAGGTTCATGTTTGAAATATCATCAGTACGAATGCTTATTCCTGGTATCTAAAGTAATGCAAATGGGGGAAAACAAGGTGATTTACTTTACAAAGTAAAAGTGGTTCAAAATGTAAAAGGTAGACATAGTCTCAATAGGTGAGAAGCATGTCATTTGGGAAGTTTTTTTAACTGTAATACAGTCTTCCACATGGGGAGCCACTGTGATTGACAGAATCAGAGGTTTCAAGTGTGTCGGGGAAGTACAAAGGTTAAGAACCAGTATCTTAGGTGAAACACCTACACTTTATCCTCAAAGTGCAGAGTTCAAAACTTCTAGACAGAAAAGACTAGGCAGGAGAATGGAAGATCTTTTTATTTTGGTACCAAAGACCTGAAAAGAATCTCAGATGTCTAGAATCCCATGGCCTGAGGAAATCAGTGAGAAAACAGGATTTGCTGTGCAAATATTTGGTTTCTACAACACTTACAGGGTTCACATTAAACAGAAATAACTATGTCCCTCTCTTTGACAAAATATGTACTGTTCATTCCATCACAACATGGAAATTTTAAGTTTGGCCTTACCTGTGGTTCTACCAGGGACATTCGGATTTTCTGATGCTGAAGATTAGATGAGTCTAACATGATTTTCACTTTAACTTTATCAAATACATGGAACACTGTGTCTTCTATTTTAAGTGAGGGTATCTAAACAAAACACATTTTATCATTCTTAATTGTTTCCTTACATTTGAGGCTTTGTTCTAATCCTTTACAATTTATCTTACATAGTAATTTAAAAGTTTAAATATAAAAATTAGTAAGCATCTAGGCGTCTGACATAACAAAAGCCACAAACCTAATAGTTTCACGTAAATATGACCTATTTATGTGCATACTTTCTCCTTCATTAAGGTAGTTCCTATATATATTCATTAAAGTCTTGGTGATTAATTAATCACCCCAGTAAATAACAGATTTTTAGTCTAGTAGAGAACACAAAGGTGCTTTGGCCAGTTTATTGTTCGACTATTCTCTAAGAGCTGCAGTTCTACTAAGGAGAATAGGGAGTGTGTATCAAATAAGAGACGCTAAGTTAAAAAAGTTCCTTCCCTGAGCTATCAACAATCATTTATTCCTTTATCGGTCGAGCAAAACTTAACATGGTATAAAAGAAAGAAATCAAAGACAACAACTGCATATGAGTAGATAGATGGCGGTGAGAAACTGAGTAAAACCATAGCTTAGGTGGCAAAATTAAATGTAGATTTTCTGGCATGTATTTGGGGATCAGGATAAATTCTTCAGGGTACAAAAAATAATTTTATTTTATGCTTTATAGGTACCATTTATGAACTCTCAAAGAAAAAGTACCCCCCAGAAAAGAAAACAAACATGAGAAATACTGTACCTCATCATCATAAATAAGCCGTGGGTTTGGTTTGTCCTTTTCTTCAAAAAAGACTGTCCCTTCTAAACCATACTTTGGAATTAATACCACAATAGCATTCTTCTTACAAATAAAATATAGGCTTCTTCACTTACTATTCCTTTGCTTTTGAAAAATAGCTGTAAAATAACATACAACTTATTTAAATAGTCTTAAAATATTTTGAAATGAACAAAAAAATTTGAAATTAAATAAAAAATGAACAAAACTTCATCCTTCCTAGCAGTCCCAACAGAAGGCAAATACCTGGGTATGAAAAGCCACTGATGCACGCTGGGCATATTGAGCCATTTTGTGCCGGTAATTGAGATTTTTACATATATCTGCAAGCTTGTGTTTGTCTGTCAACTCTGGGTAAGTACAGTCGGCCCCAATAGCCACAGCCAAAAGCCGATGAACGATGACATCTGCGTATCTAGAAAGATGAGGGAGAAATGAGAACCGTGGTATGTCAGTATTAATAGATGCTTTTAAAATTCAAAATTAACTATTTTCTATGATCTTTAATTGTGTAAGGAAATAATTAATACCTTCTGATGGGCGAAGTAAAATGTGTGTATATTGGAGATGCTAAGCCATAGTGATGAAAATCATTATCCATTCCAGAACAGAAGTACACAGCTTGCATCATACAGCGAGTGGCTAATATTCTTAACAGAGTGTTTAGATATGGAAAAGTAGGAGATTCAGCCCGATCCAAGACTCAGCCAAAGACTTGGCTGTATCGAGTCTTAATTTCCAAATTCTGTAAACAAAAAAGGAGGACAGAGCACCATATTAAACATTTCTAAGTTAGTACCATTATGTCTTCAAAATAAACCAATCTGACCGAACAAACATCATCTTTTTGTTACTTTCCTTCCCTTCAAAGCAGAAGTAATGGCCAGAAACAAAACTGTACTTGTCACTACACTTCCATCAGAACAATGTTGATTCATCAAATTTGGCTGCTTTGTTCTACTCTACGGAGATGAGTCAAAAATACATCTCTTCTCTTAGGTTTTTGGAAGAAATAAGACAATGAAGGAAAATTCCCCTATTTACAGAATAAGCCTTGGAGCAGAGGAGTGAGAAGCTGATTCAATTCCAGTGAATATGGAGAAGGTAGGTATGCATGCTGTAAAGGTCTGATCCAAAATCAGAAACCAATGCCATCATGTTAGAATAATGCTCTACAGTCCAACACTACTGCTCCCAGCTCTCTTCTAGGTGGGAAAGATAGGGCCTAATTAGGTAATCCAAGGAAAAGTAACGTAAGCCATAGTCACCCAAGAGGTAAGTACCCCTAAATGAACATCTACTAACAAGAGGTAGAGAGTATGCAGGGCTGAAAAATGGTGGCCTTTCTGTATTTTCCTCTTTTCTATTTATGCAATAAATATAATTCTTTCTTAGGAACATGATATGGAAAGGACTTAACTGAGCTGAAGTAAAAAAAAAAAAAAAACAAATATATATATATATATATATATGATTTGTAAAGTGAGGCAGTTCATAGGAGCCATGAAGCAACACAGACATAAAAAACATGCATAAAATCAAGAAACATGGAAGAGTTTTATATGACCAGGATGCTGAATATATCTTAGTCTAAACACCTGGCTTTAGCATAGGGTGTTTTTTTAAAAAACATTAGGCTGAGTGCAGTGGCTCACACCTGTAATCCCAACACTTTGGGAGGCTGAGGTGGGATAATTACTCGACCCCAGGAGTTTGAGACCAGCCTGAGCAACACAGTGAAAACCTATCTATACCAGAAAAAAATACAAAAAATTAGCTGCTTGTGGTGGTGTGCACCTGCCATCCCAGCTCCTCAGGAGGCTGAGGCAGGAATATGGCTTGAGACCCGGAGGTGGAGGGTACAGTGAGCTGAGATCGTGCCACTGCACTCCAGTCTGAGTAAAGAGTGAGACCTGTCTCAAAAAAAAAAAAAGAAAAACAACTATTGGCATATTCTCGTTAAACAACAAAACTTTTATGGAGATATGAATATAAAATTTAGAACAGATAGATCAAAACACAAATAGATGATTTTTCAAACTATAGGACCTTACCCTCGACCTGGCTGCCTTAACAAGAATTTCATAATTTGATGGAGGTGGAGCAGGATGTTTTCGAAGCAGAGCATGTTCAGAAAATTCCTCATGAATTTTTTTTGCAACAGAGATATTGGCAAGTAACATAAATTCTTCAACCATGGAATTTGTTTCCCTGCCAATGGAAAAAGCATTAAACAACAAAAAAAAAGAGAACCTGAGACTTCTATATATCATATTTTTTCCACAGGCTACCTTTGTTACCAAGAAGATAATAAGAGCATTTCCTATGTAAACATTCATATGTGTGTGTACATTTGTATTTTAAATAACTTACAATTCTTTCATCTCTCAGTTACTCTGCTAGCAATCTCTTATTATGCATCTACTGCATGAGTAAATCTCACATACTAGAGGAGACTTTACAAATTGCACTGAGCCAGGTGCAGTGGCTCAGACCTGTAATCCCAGTACTTTGGAAGGCCAAGGCGGGCAAATCACTTGACCCCAGGAGTTCGAGATCAGCCTGTCCAACATGGCAAAACCCCAATGCTATTAAAATACAAAAAAATTAGCCAGGTCTGGTGGCACATACTTATAGTCCCAGCTAAAGAGGCTGAGGGGTAAGAATCACTTCAACCCGGGAGGTGGAGGTTGCAGTGAGCCGAGATCGCATCACTGCACTCCAGCCTGGGTGACAGAGCAAGACTCTGTGTCAAAAAACAACACAATTGTACTCACAACCAGAAGCTTTACTACTCTATTTGCATATAAAACAAAAACAAACATTTTCACTCCATTTTACTAGGTCCAAAATATTTTAAATCATAAATCAATAAAGTTTACTAAGAATTAAAAGCTTTTTAGATCACACAAATTTTGGCTTAAAAAAAATTTTCAACAATACATTACTAAAATGAAGAGATCATATTTATAATAGCTAATTTGGATACTTAAAATGGGTCAGTGATTATGCTGTAAGTACAACCCACCCTCAACACACACACAGAGACACAGACACACACACATACACCCTATTTTACAGATGAGAAAACTGAAGATATGCTCACTATTCTCTTGCTCAAGGTGAGAGTTATTAGCAATATGAGAATCTGAGTTCACAAAATCTGACTTCAAAACTCTTAACCAATCTGATACTGCTGTCATTCTCTATATAGTTATTCATATACATGTTTAGGTTAGTTTAGTAAATGATCCATTTTCTGTTGATATAGTGCTTTCCGTGTCTCAAGTCACCGAACATATATTAACTTATTCAAGTTTCATCTTGTAACTTCTTGACAAAGTATATTCATTTAAAAAATATTAGAAAGACCTCCAATCATATGGGGACAACATCTTAGAAATGTATTCTTTCTTCTTCTTGGTAAGAAGAAATAGGTGATATTTTACTTTGGCAAAGCTACGATGAACCTTTTTCTCAATGAAAGCTCCTATTACTAGGCTCATTGTTAGCATTAACATTAGACATACTTACACAGAAGTTCTCCTGTAAGGGATTTTTAGATATTACCATAGTACTATAGCACATATTGGTTTTAAGTAAAAAATTTGAGTATATTCCATTTTTAAACCTTGGTCATCTATTAGAAAAGAGTATATGCATGTTTAATTCCAGAATTAACTTAATATAAATAAAAGGCATAGAAAGAGGCCTAAACTCTGATTTAACAAAAAATATTATTGTTTCCTACATCATCTTAACTAAATCAATAAACAAAAATAGCTAATATCTGTATATTCCTTATAGCACCCTATGAGGTAGGTGCCATTATCAATTATAGGCAATTCGTAGAAAAATAAATTGAGACAAGGACTGGTTTCATGGAAGACAATTTTTCTATGTGATGAGGGGGAGGGAGGGATGGTTTCATTAGGCATTGGATTCTCATAAGAAGCGCACAACCTAGATCCCGCATATGCACAGTTCACAATAGGGCTGGTGCTCCAGTGAGAATCTAATAGTGCCACTGATGTGACAGGAGGCAAAGCTCAGGTGGTAATGCTCACAGCCCAGGGGCTGGGAAGCCCTGCACTACGCAATATGCTATATTAAATACTTTAGAAATTAATCAGGGTCATCTATTTTTTTACTTATTGTAACGACTATTAGTAAGTTCTAATACATTATACATCAAAGCAAACAAATTCAAATGGAAAGTTCTTCTATTATGCTACTAAACCCAGTTTTATATAAGAAAAACTGAGCTAAATTTACTTTTCTTTCATAAGCCAAAAAAGTAAAAATCATGACCCTAATCATTACGTTGTATATGAATATTTTTTGTTATTTGTACTTACAGTCGACATTACATTTAAAACAAAAAAATCTTATCTACTGCCCATCAAACAAATTACAAACCTAAGTTCCTTGGTCTGCAGATCTATAGGATCATGAGTTTCACTGTCCATGTGGAATCGAACTTCAGGAGAAGACAGAGTCAAAGCCCTAAATAGAAATTAGAGAGACAAATTACAGTCAAGCAAGCCAATAAGACAAAATTATAGAAATTATTCTTCAAAAAAGACAATGACTACAGCAAGTGCCTAAGAGTTGCTCTCCTGAAGGCTTTATGACCATCTGCTGTTTTATGTTTCTATTTTAATAAACAGCTTAGTATTTTAGAGATTTTAAAATGCATTTAACAAGAGAGGATGATAGCAACACAAGGAAATGTGAATCCCTGTGCTTCTGAGGGTTTATATATCTTCTGAATCCAAACGAGTTTTACTGAGCTACATAGGTTTTTAATCACTTTTACAAATGAAGAAGGGGATTAGCCGTATTTAATTTACTACAGAAAACAGTCATTGAGGCAAGGGACAATAAAGACAGGTAAAAAAGAAGCTGCCACGGGTAGATCCACAGTTCAAAAGTATCTTCCACGAAGACTGAACCAACAGAGCAAAAACTGATAACCTACTATCACTAATACATTACAAGTAGTGATGGTTATTAATATTTGAGTGCTAAGTGTCAGATAAACAATTCACGCTCAGGGCTTTACACGCATAGTTCATTTAAGTTGTCCTTTGGAAAGTAAATTCCCACAAGGCAAGGCAAGTCTAATGTTTCCTTATACCTTGACACAACTTTTATCAGGTCAGCTCCAAATCAGCCTAAAACTAAAACTTTTAATGAGGCCGGGCAACCCTGAATAATCAAAGTGGAGGAGAAAAATTAAGATGACATGGAACAAATTAAGTGAAATACTAAGTCTAAGTACTTATCTTCCTCAATTCCTCACCTGTGTTAAAAGAACCATAGCAGGAATACATACTAGAAAGAGAATCTCAAATCCTTTCTTGCCTTGTAGTGCACTTAAAACAAGGCTCTACATCAGATCTGATATTTATTAATGTATTTTGACATAAAGCAAGGTATACTTATCACATTTTGATTTTTCCTCATAGAACACCTAAAATGTTGTCTACCCATGAGTATTAATACTTTAAGAAGGCAAAAGATGGTTTTTTTTTTCTGATTGTTTTTTCAATTCTCCCTAAGACTAAAATGATTCCATGATGTTTTACCAGTAGACAACCATCTACTTACCAAATGCAAAAATACAGACTGTTGAAATTAAAAAATCTTTCCCAGTTTTAAAATCCTATGTTACAAATGCGAATTCTTACTTTAAAACCACTAAAGTAAATACAGCTTCAATTTACATTTTATTTACATTGCTTTAAAAAACAAAAAAAAAAAAAAAACTTTGTGGCATTTTGTGTCACACAAAAAATCCAATTATCTTCTTCTTATATCTAAGTGACAACCTGAGTGAAAGTTTTGCTTCAGTTTAATAGCGTCCACTGGGTTTTAGCATACCCAAGTAATCCTTTCAGCTTCAAGTTTCATATTGAAGATCACATGAAAAAATCCCCCCAAAACTGAGGTGTTAGTAGACATAGGTATAGCTCAATGTAACTATCTCAAACACTGTCCAACACCACTTTCTGCAGTGATGGAAATGTTCTATGTGCGCCCCGTCCAATACGATAGTCATTAGTCACATGTGCCTAACGAGTACTTGAAATATGGCTAGTAGGTTAATGAACTAAGTTGTTAATTTTATTAATTTTAATGAATTTAAATAGGCACATCTTATGAAACAACACAAATGTACAATCTGCACTCACCACAAAAACACCTTCAGTAACAGCCTGTGACCCTATCCTAGATGGGCTTGGGAATCCTAGACCCAACACCTGGAACGTTCATGTACTTGGTTTCCTCTGATAGTCAATGATGTCTTTTAAGAGTCAAATTTCTTTTAACTGCTTTCCTTCAACAAGTCTGAGTTAATATTCTATACCTTATGCCTTTTGTAGACAGGCAAAAACCACGACAGAACAGCTAAAAAACTCATATATGCTACTAGTCAGATCTTTGGGGGGGACTCCTGTTATGCAACTTTTAATTGTCTAAAAAAACGAGGAGGTTGAGTTAAATAATCTCTAAAATTTAAAGTGCAAGGAAGACCTAATCTACATTTATTTAAACCTCTGAAGCCCAATGTCCAATCTGGAAACTCATTTCTAATTAAAATTAGAAACAATCTATGTAAGTCTTAAGGAGTTCTTGTCTTCCTGGAATTTCTTCAAGATCTTTAACTCAAACACAATTTTTGGCACAACAAATTACAAGGATGGAACTCCTGAACAAACATTAGTCCAGAATCAAATTGCTAACATTTAAAAGGAAGCTAGAGACTGGGCGTGGTGGCTCACGCCTGTAATCCCAGCATTTTGGGAGGCTGAGGCAGGTGGATCGCCTGAGGTCAGGAGTTCAAGACCAGCCTACAAACATGGTGAAATCCCGTCTCTACTAAAAACACAAGAACTAGTCAGGTGTGATGGTGGGCACCTGTAATCCCAGCTATTTGGGAGGCTGAGGCAGGAAAATCTCTTGAATGTGGTAGGCAGAGGTTGCAGTGAGCCGAGATTGCACCATTGCACTCCAGCCTGGGTGACAGAGTGAGACTCCATCTCAAAATAAATAAATAAAAGGAAGCTAGAAGAAATAGGAGTCTCTATCATTGCTCATGATCGAACAATGTAAAGAGTATAAAGATTATCTTAATACTATGAAAAAAATATATACCCTTTTTCAATCCTTCTTTTCTTCAGAATTTTGGCTAGTTTATTCAGTCCACGGAGACTAGTGGTAATATCATCACGCATGTTTGCTGAATCAATTCTCAACTGAGCTTCAGCATATGTCAGAGATGCCTAAAAAAGAAACAATATGTTATATAATTCTCATAAATGATAGAAAAATAGTTTGCAATATGCCCTCCTGCTTCCACTACATAAAATTCATGATTTCAGAAAACCTAAAATCAGTAACAAAAGAGAAATTCTTAGCTATGACTTTATACACCTATGATTTCTGGTTCATTAATTCTTACCTGAGGCATTATACAACATAAACAAACATATTTTAAAAGGTAAAATGGCAACGTTGTTAGCAAACAAATTTTAAACTTTACTTGTAGATTTCAGTTACTGTATAAATACCCAGATAATGCTAAAATAAAACACAAATGTAGGTTAGATTAATTCTTTCTCTGATAACAAATGTGAAATCCTTTCCAGATAATCATTACTCCCCCTGCAAATAATTAAGACTGCAGGAGTCGAGACATCATGTTTTGGAGGAAATCTAATAAATGCCCAAAATTAAGCCTGTAAAAACCAGACAAATCACAGTAGAAAAGAGTTAAAGTAATCCCCAATGACAAACAACCCAAATACACAGATAACTGCTTCTGTTTCTATTTCTCTCACAGAAATTCACCTTTTTTTTTTTTTTTACTTATTTTTAAAGAGTAGCTGCATAAGTGAAAATAAGAAAGAGCTTAACAGTTAGATAATGCAGGTCAGATTCCTGGGAGAGCCAACTCATCTACTAAGGGCTAAGAGTTTTCACTCCGAAAGAGGTTTTATGTTCTATGTTAACTAGGCTTTTTTTCATATAATTTTGTTATATTGACCAGGACTTAAAAAATTAAAAGTCATTCTTATTTAAAAGTACAAACTGTGGTGGCTTAAATAATGCACACATCACTATTTGTCAGCCTAACACTGCTTTCTTTCCAACCACTAGTTAGCAGAACAGCAAGAAGGATGCCAAAGGGCCAGAAAAAACAGGTTAAGTTTGAAAACCAGATCATTAGAAGATAAGGGGTTTGGCAAACCTTGAAGAAAGACGTAGGGCAAAATGAGAAAGAACAGAAGGGATTCTTGGGAGAGGTACAAAAAAAGGAAAAGGACAAGACAACTGGCTCCATTCTGAATATACATGATCTCAGGCTAGTTCTACTGAAATCCAACAGTGACTTAAACATCATTTCCGCAAGAAAATGCGAAGAAAGAGGTGGACATGCTAAGTTTTAAAACACTAACCAATTATAAGTAGGAACAATGTCAATTACTAGGGTTCTTCAGTTATGGCATAAAACCACTAGCTGGTTTTCTCAAGTGTACATACTTGGTAAGCTTCTGAATACAGGACAACTGCAACATGAACTAATTTCTGAATAATACCAAGAATTAAGCAGATAACTGGAGAAAAAAAAGACCCTCTAAATTTTGCTATAACAATACCCCCACTCTATCCTGAGGGCACAGACCCAGCCCTTGTTTTTCTGCCTGGGAAGACTCTTCCCCCTCCCACCCAAACTGAAATACATTTGTCTGTATATCCACTTTACATCTTCAAAAGAGCATCTAGCTTGATTGAAAACTTCTTGAGAGGTGGGCGGCAATCTCAAAATTTAGGTGATGGCACTGGGGCTGGGGCTGGTTATTTTGGCTTGGTATTAGCAATATACAAAGGGTCAAAGAAAGCTGGCTGTAAGACCTGCTTTCTGCATTCCTCTTTGAGAGTAGGTAGCAAAAGGGCCAAATGAATTTTAGTGTAAATTTAAGTGCATCTGTACGTGTGTAAGCATGTGCCTGCAGCTGTGGACTTTTTTAGACTATGTTTGTATCTCAGCCATTTATACGTATATGTTTTTTCTATTTTAGGTTAAGTAAATGTAAACAATTATACATTTTTCAAATACATGAATATTTTTATATGTGTGTGTATATATACCTATATACATGAATCTTTACAAAAATTTAATTTTATTTAGCCTTTTTCAAAAAAGTACCAAAAAGTTTAAACATTAGAGATTAGCCATGAAACGAACCTTTGAATTAATAACACTTTTGGTAAACTTCGTTTTTAAGATTTCAGCACTGTGATTCATTTCCCAAATACATGAAAATGCCAGCCTATGAAGGAAAATACAGAGTATTTAATAGGAATCAGGTTAAAGTAGTAAATACAATGTCTTCAAGGAAAAAAACTATGTAGAAATACCTGTCAACGTCACATTTTAAGGAACACAAATTAGAGCTAAGCAACTCCGGAACCATGTCAATCCTCTGCGAAACATAAAAACAGAACACAGATTACTTGGCTATATCCATACATTTATTTGAGGTTCTATTCTCAAATAGCATTAATCAAACAAGGAAAGAAAATAGTGTTCTGATTTTTGTAAATAGGAGAACTGAGAAAAGGTCAAATGAAAGGTATGTTTCTATAAAAGTACTTATACAAAATTGTTAAAGAAGGAAAGCTACGAAGGAAAACTGGACTTCATGCCAATCAATCTAAGTCCTCTACATTAACAACCTAGCCGTCCTCTGAAAGTTTTAAATCTCTGGTCTGTATAAGTTTATACTTGATAACTGGCATACTCTATAACTGGACCTTTCTCCAATGCTTAATATAAACTAGAAGGTGTTTTTAAAATACTAAAAAAAAAAAAGAGAAACTAAATTTTTAGAAAAATGTATACAGAAGAACTTTAAGAATAGATCACTAACAGACTAAGCGTATCCTTCCCCTTGACTTTCACAATACTTTGTTTTTTTGTTTGTTTTTGAGATGGAGTTCTGCCCTTGTTGCCCAGGCTGGAGTACATAGGCGCATTCTGGGCTCATGGCAACCTCCGCCTCCCACGTTCAAGCCATTCTCCTGCCTCGGCCTCCGGAGAAGCTGGGGATTACAGGCTTGTGCCACCATGTCCAACTAATTTTGTATTTTTCTCTGTGTTGGTCAGGCTGGTCCAGAACCCTCGTCCTCAGGTGATCTGCCCGCCTTGGCCTCCCAAAGTGCTGGGATTACAGGCGTGAGCCACCGTGCCTGGCCCACAATACTTTGTTATCTGAACCACTTGATAATAAAAATTTGCAACATATTTAGTGATTTAAAGCCATCTTATTCCATGTATTTTTCTTAGCTAATTCATGGCTGTTTAAGAATCCGTAAGTGTCCATAATTGTTAAATTTTTGAAATCAGTATATTTACCTTTTCACAAAGATACACAGTTGTTCCTCTTCTGGCTGATTCTTGATCCAAGGCATTTCCTGGCCTAATAAAATGGCTCACATCGGCAATATCAACACCAACCTAAAAAAGGTAAAAATAAAAGGATGTCAATATGCTTGACTGGGCAAATGTACCAATGGAGTTTTAGTAAGATAAAATTTAGCTAAATTTTAAAAAGGCTCAGTCACCTCTACGATTTCAACTTCTGACACATGGTCGTTAGTCTGCAGCTATAATTATACTTCACAACAGTAATTAGTAAAAAAACCTATTCTAGGTCAAAAGAAAATGAACTCCGAACAGAACAATATTTAGGTAAAAATATTATTACATATGAATACCTCCAAATTTCCATTTTCGAGTTCTCTACAATGCAGAGCATCATCTATATCAGTACATCCTGGTGGGTCCACACTACAAATACACAGATGCCTCAGGTCTTCCCCGGTTTTTCATGTCCTAGAAGACATGAAATTACAAATACATTATTTCCAAAGCACAACTATAACATATTAATAGCTCTTGTGAAATCAGTAAGATGTATACAAAAACAATTTAGCTGTATTTTCTTGATGACAACCACATTTCTTTTCCTGCACTGGAGCAGAGAGACACCACATATGATTTATAACTAGTGGTTTCCTTACCTTTGAAACATTTAACATGTGGAAGTGTCTGCTCCACAGAAAAACTTATCTTTCAATGAAAAAGCAAATGACTTCCGTAATTCCTAAGAATGCAATACTTAACTAAATGCAGGAAAGAGGGCCCATGGTGTCTACATATTTAAAAACACATACAGAAATTAAAACTTGGGAGGAAATAATAATTTATAATGTCACTACAAATTACTTTCATCTTACCTTTTCAGTAATGCTCCAGGGCATCTTTGGCAGAAAACTAAGAACGGCCTGTGAAAAAGGCTGATGTGGAACATCATGTTCAAGTAACAAAACTTCTGTTTCAGTCTCTTTCTCTCCAACATCGCCTAAATTTTTCACAAAGTGTCCCTGAAACCAAGAGGCACTATTGGTTTTATAGCAATATAAATATAAGACCTATTTTATAGCAAATTTACATCTTATCATATTAAATCCTTCAGCATTTACATATCATCTCAGTATTCCTAAATATTCCCATAATGACTTCTTAAAAATGACCCTTTGGTAAATTAGACAAGACCTCTCAACTGATTTATGATGGAGACTTCATGAGGGTCCAGTTCTTATCTCCTAAAGCATCTATTTCTTATTAAGGTTCTGTTTAAAATGTGCTCCCAATATAACAGTTTCAAAATTTCTTTATTGGAATCTGTCTAGAACTCACTTGTCATAGTCATGATCAATAAAAGTTATTGGTTTAAAAATTTACATGAAAGAGGCGGGGCACAGTAGTTCAGTTCACACTTGTAATCTCAGCACTTTTGGAGGGCTGAGGTGGTTGGATCCCTTGAGGCCAGGAATCCAAGACCTGCCTGGCCAACATGGTGAAACTCCGTCTCTACTAAAAATTAGCTGGGCGAGGTAGCACACACCTGTAAGTCCCACCTAATTGGGAAACTGAGACACAGAATCACTTGAGCCTGGGAGGCGGAGGTTGCAGTGAGCCGACATTGCACCACTGCACTCCAGCCGGGACAACAGAGTGAGACTCTCCCAAAAAAAAGAAATTTACATTAGAGTAACCAAATGATTTACCCTGGAATTTCATAAAATTAATTTTCAAAGTAGACATGTTACTTACCAATCACTTTGTGAAACAGCCCTAAATTTCAGTACAAATCCTACATAAAAGTAGATTCTATTTTTATTAAAAGCAGAAATACTATTCACAAAATTTTAATTAAACATCCCCAAATAAAATTAATACTTTAAGCTTACATTTGGGTATCTGGAATTTCTGGGCCAGCCATCAATAGCAACAATAATTCTCCGTCCTTCTAATATAGAAGCCTGTCTGGTTTCTATGCGAATTCGAGGGATTCTCTTATCAGCAGGTGTAAAGAGATGTCTTCTTGACTAGCAAAAATTAGAAATAAAGATCTTAAATACAAAAAAATCTGAGGATGGAGGCAAAAGAAAGGCTATTAAGTTCTATTAAATGTTTACCATTTCTTTATTACACAGTAATGCTCTTTACTCACCTCCTTAATGTCAGACTTGGAAAGCATGCCACAATATGGTCTCCAATTCCTTTTTATTATTCCTACAACTCTACCTGTAGGCTTTAACATTTTCTCACTTACAGCAGTCTTAAGCTGTGATATAAAAATAAAAATGTTAAGTTATATTCCTCTTAGTAAGGCCATTTCCCTTCAAAATCAAAATGCATACATGGATACTAATCCACTCAGACAGTAAATTATGACATAAGACTACAGAATGTTGATGTTTCAAAATTCTAGACAAGAACATGCCAAACCAAACCACAGGCATCATCTCTTGATAATAACACACTACAAAATAATCACAAAGCAAAAATAAATAAATATGACTGAATACAGATGTCAGAACTCAACACTGTACAGGTTTAACATGAGGATTTACCAACTAAAATACACACAGGTCTGGAAATTAGACCCGGTTTCCAGTACTAGTTTGCACAAATTAGGTATGTAGTGTGGTGACTAGTTCCCTTTGGATCTTTGTTTATTAATTCATTTAAAAAGTAATATATCTTTAAAGGTTCTTCTTTATACAAAATAAAATCCCAAATAAAGAGTATCTGCTATTAGAAATAACAAAAGTTCTTATGGTATTTCACCTCTTAACACTATCCAAAGGCCTGGACTCTCCATGGATAATTTCATAGTGAGATTCCAGAGCAATGAATATAAACAGTGGAAAAAGAATACAAAAACTGTTATATGTATTCCAACTACTTATATTATTATAATTATAAAATATAGAAATAAACAGGTCATATCAAGTAGACTTAGCTCATAAGAAATAACTGAAATTATTCTCTTCATAATAAATATGGTAACAGAGAAGTTGCACAAATACAATGGCCCAGAAATACATCTACTATGTTAAAGGAATTTTACCTAAAGCCTTTTCTAAAGCATTTCCTAAAACATTAAAGCATTTCAGAAAACTTTAAATTTGTATTTACTTAGACCTCATTAAGTCAAATCACATACTTGAATGTCACAGATTTTCAGTTTCCTACTCGTATTAACAGTCTGTTTGCATTTAAACCCATTCATTTGAGCAAATTAAGACAATAAAACTACATAGAAGAGAAGAAAACTGTGTATGATATGCATTAAATGTATAGAACTATAATTTTATGCAATAATTCTGAAAGCAATGAAACTTGTTTTTTTTCCAAAGCTGACACATATTAACTAATAATACAAAGCTATGCAGACAAAACAAAACAAAAACCTGCTTAGATTCATACCATTTGTTCTCTCTCTTCTTCTTTCTCCACATCATCTTCATTTTGACCTTCATCATGTAAAACCACAGAAGATGGTGCTACCCACTGACTCTTTGGGAGAAGCTCCACAGCCACAATATCTTCATGAATAGCTCTGTTTAAATGTTTAAGTCCCTGTAAGATTATCTGTTTAAAACAATAGAGAGCATGTGCCCAAATACATTTTAATGCAATATAAAAATGGGAAGATCATCGAAAGATATTTACACTCTAAATGTCTCCATGAAATCTCTATTTCTCCTTTATAGATTTTCTTTCTCTAAAGTGTCCCTAATTCCACACCCTTAATTTCTCAAGATCAGGTAGAAGAAACATGAGTCAGAAAATACAGGTTGTGTTCATGGCTCCACCATAACTTACAATGATATCAAGAGACCTTGGGAAAATTATTTATACTCTCTAAATCTCAAGGTCCTGATTGGTCAAATAAGAGTACACTACCTACTTTTTATAGGTTGAATATTAAATGAAACACCATGCACAAAGATTTAAAAAACCTGACAAATAGCGAGCACTACAAAAAAAAAAAAAAAAAAGGGGTTACTATTTGCTTTAAAGTATGTGAAGCCTCATATGTTATGCAAATAGCATTTACCATTAACTGGTCAAAATATATAAAATAGCATCTTTATTTTAGTGTATAAGGAATTTATTTATATACTTGCCTCTTTATTTTCTTCATTGTCGCCATGAATCCATACAGTAGCTTCTAAGTAATTTTCCCTGCTGGCTCTAAATGTTCCTTGAAGGTAGGTACCAGATTTTATGCCTTGCTGTAGCTTACTTAAGGGAAGATGCTCTGAAAATATTATTTTTCCACTTTCTATTTCATTCTATGAAATAAGCAAACCAACAGATGCAGCTAATGAGTCTTCTGTTCACTCAATACACAACTAGTATTAATATCAGATAATTTTTGAAATCTACATTATAGTACACACAATTCTGAATATGTGAGACCATAGCAGTGTTTCTTATAGACCAGTGCTAACAGAAACAACTTCCTATGATGAAGGAAGTATTCATTTTGTGATCTCTAATGTGGTAGCCACTACACACAAGTTTCTCTTGGGCACTTGAAAGATAGATAGTAACACCAAGAAACTGAATTTTTAATACGTATTAAATTTAAACAGCCACGTGTAACTAAGTGGCTACATATTAGGGCAATCCTAAATCTGTATTTCAAAAATCAAACCCAACTTTTATCTTCTCATTTCCTTTTGGTTTCATAAAGTATCTTAAAGGTAAGAAGGAATGAGAGAACTGTAAAGATTGGATTTATGTATAATGTCCTATCACTTAAAACCTATTTCTATAACAAGGGCTACCAATTATATTTAATATAGCTATGTGCCAGGTACTGAGATGGAGATTTTATTAATGCTACAGTTATCATTTTATTTGATCCTTATAACAATACTATGAAGTCAGTATCGCTAAACATTATATATTTATATATAAGAAAATGAAGGCTCAGAATTTAATTATTCCCTTAGCACTCTTCTCACATCAGCGATTGCAATGACTTCTTTACTCACCTCTCCACTTCTGATCTTTCCTGGATAAAATGCATAATCTTACACACTGACATGAGAGTGGTCTTACAAATAAATACCATTTCTGATTATTTTCTCCTGTTCCACCAATCCACATTCATATACCCTTACTGTTTCTTAGCCTGACATATAAGGAAGGGCTCTCGGAATCCTTTCCTCTATCTTCTCTTCATAGCAGCCCTTCAGGGAGATCTTTATAAATTAATTGAAAAATGGCTAACCTACAGAATAAATTCTAAGTCCTTACTATCTGGACACTCCCCTCCCTCTTCTTTCCTCTGTCTGCAGTGCCTGCCACTTCTTTATTTGTCAAACAGTTACTCCTTATTCACAAATCAGCCATGGATTCCATTCATTTTTTCCTCAACCAAACAGTGCTATCATGTGCCAGGCCCTACTCAGGTTACCGAGACTACAACTATTTCAGAAAGTTAACTCTTTTAGGAATGGCATTTCAATAAGCCTATTACATCCACTCTTGTTTATAACACAGCAACTATTCCAAATCCAGCTTACCCACTGACATTCCAATTTTTAAATTTGATAACTATATCCCTAATATCCCAAAGTGGCTATTTTAATACTTTTACTTTTCAAAAACAAAACAAAACAAAAACATACCCCTTCTTCAGACAAACAAGCAAGACGATCTATGAGTTTAGGGTTAGCAGTTAGGCTCTTTACATATTCTTCACCTGAAAAAATAAGTTTATATTGTTTTTGATAGTGCTTTCTCCTTAGATATGAAAAAAAATTGATAGTCTTGTTTGTGACAGTATACATGTCATTCTTTCATTCATTAAGAGACAGAGTCTCACTCAGTCTCTCAGGCTAGAGTGCAGTGGTGCAATTACACATCACTACAACCTAGAATCCCCGGGCTCAAGCTATCTTCCTATCTTAGCCTCCCGAGTAGCTGGAACTATAATCACATACTACCATGCATGGCTTTTTTTTTTTTCCTGTAGAGATACAGTCTTGCTATGTTGCCCAGGCTGGTCTTGAACTCCTGGTCTCAAGCAAGCCTCTTGTCCTGATCTCCCAAAGTGTTGGGATTACAGCACCTGGCCTCAATTTATCTAAAAAACAAAACTCAAAGACCTGTTGATGTGATCATCCCTAAGCAGAGGCAGAGGTTCCAGTATACTTATGAGCTTTCACAGCTAAATCAGTTCCAAATAGGCGAAAATTAACAGTCACTGGGCACAACATACTTGCTTAACTATGTTAAATTTATACAAAAATATCACATGAAGTTATATAGGGCTATGAAAATACTAAACAGTAAAGTGAACGTGTGACCATAGGCCTGATGATTATTTTTACATGCATTTGCAAAAATGCACTAACTACTTCTACATGTAGACTTACAAGTAAAAGCTGGTATTCCTTCTTCTACAGCTTTCTCTTTGTTTTTCCTGTCATTTGTTATGAAGATAACTTGCAGCTGGTTGTCTGTTGACATTTTCTTCAAATGTTCATTGTACCATTTTGCTGCTACTCGAATAGCTCTATCATTCCTGTCATTAGCATTTTCTCCCTGTTCTTGTTCTACGTAGGTTTCTCTAAATGTAAAGGAAAGAAAAAACAAACAAAATAAAAGGAAATCAATAGAAACAAGGATATGTGAAAACTCTTAGCACATAAATCCTTAACAACCACTAAACTAGAAAAAGTCAATGATTATCTTTTCTCTTGAATGTATTCAAATGTACATCTCGAGAGAGAGAAATCAGAATTCTTATAGTTAAGTTTCTAAGAAAACAATTTGCTTGGAAAAGTAGAAAATTATGTTATTAATGGGAGAAGAAAAAGGCCAATACAATTTTTTTTCCTAAAAAGAAAAATTCAAGATCAGAACTTATACTTTAGGTTGAGACACTAAATAGTTTGTTGAAACAAATTATAATAAAATTTCACAGGTCTGATAATCAGATTTCATTCAAACTGTAGGTTAGCAGCAATTCCTAAAAGCTACAAATAGTAAAATTAGATCATTTATAATCAGAATTCTACTGTCATTAATAAATAATGCATATAAATTATCCATGGTAAACAATAAATAAATAGCTGAAGCCATGTAGAGACTGAAAAGTCAGCTACATTAATAGATATGATTATATATTTTTTTCTATCTAAACTCCCAAATATGTCAACATATTTATCTATTTCTTGAAACCTGTTCGTCAAAGCCAGATTTAAGTACAACAGCAAAGTTCAGCACAATAGCTTGCAGTACTTAATAATAGATTCAATTGACTTATATTAATAGTTTTAGAATTATTTTATTCCCCATCATCGAATGTACTTGCTAATGCTTTTTTTTTTTAAACTGAGATAGAGTCTTGCTCTGTAGCTCAGGCTGAAGTGCAGTGGCATGATTTCAGCTCACTGCAACCTCTGCCTCCCAGCTTCAAGTGACCTACCCAACCCAGCCTCCCAAGTAGGTAGGACTAGAGGCATGTACCACAACTGGCTAATTTTTGTATTTTTAAGAGACAGGGTTTTTCCATGTTAGCTAGCCTGGTCTGGAACTCCTGGCTTCAAATGATCTGCCCGCCTCGACCTCCCAAAGTGCCAGGATTACAGACATGAGCCACTATGCCCAGGTGCTATTGCTTTAAGCTTATCAGTGAAAGACACAGTCATAAATTTTTGAATTGGTTTTAAACTTGGGTCTTTCTGCACTGAAAAACAAGTATGTTTCTATTTCCAGATTTCAAGGAGGTACTAGGAATAAGAAGTCTACAAGGGCTTTAGTGGTATTCTTTACAAGAACATTGAAGTTTGAGACATAAGAATCAAGAAATTTGAGAAATTAAGGCTTTAAAAAATTTGCATAACCTGATGGAATTTCATTACCAGAATTCTGCACTCTTAATCCAATGGTTCTCAATCCAGTGAATTCACCCCCACTCTCCCCAACCGGGGATTTTGAATCATTGCAAGTCAGTGATGGTGGTGGTGTAAGGGGTGGTGACTGCTGCTGAGAAGGAGTGGGTAGAGGCCAGGGGATGCTGCTAAACACCCTACAATGTATAAAATAGCTTTCCCTCCAGAAAAAAAAATTATTCAGTCTAAAATATCTATAATCGGAAGACTGAGAAACCCAGATCTAAGCTAATAAAAGTACCACAAATACCCACCATAGATTATTTATGTATTATAACATAATAGGCAATATCATATGTTCTGAGACCACACATTAAGTTCAAAGGTCTTGAATCTGAAAACATAACAAAGAATTCTATTTCTTAACCTAATCTTGCTCAATGTAATCAGTTACACAGTATTAAACTTTTCAAAAGACCATGAAGAATAAATCTACTTTCTATTTTTAAACCTCCCCTTCACAAACTCATACATTTTATTACCCTCTGTTAGTTGTTCACATAATATGGTATTCCAGGAACCTAGGCAAATCTCATCTTCCAGGATTCTACGATCCAACTCATGCTAAACCAATTTAAAACAAAAACATTTTGGAAATAAAAGTACCTACTGTAGTCTAGGAGTCAGCAGACATTGATTCCAGGCTTGAGCCCACCAATGTCTGTGTGACCTTAGGGAGATCCACTTAGCATTATCTTCTGCACAGGCATATAAGAATCAAATAAGGTATGAAATCTATCACTTAACTTCTGACAAGGTCACAATTTACTCCCAGGAACCCTCTCCCCAGTTTAGCTAATCCTGTGGTTTTCTGATATTTAACATAATATTCCTCCTACCTATGGTGCTCATTAGTGAAAGTATAGAAATGCTTCTCTTGGTTATTAGTCACATCTCGGATACGTTTATATACGGGGGCACTGCGATTTCTCACTTCTTGAAGAACTGTTTGTAGCACAATTACATTCCTGATGGCAGGGTCCTCAAGAACATCAATCTTTAAAAAAAGAAAGATAAAGTTAATTTTTCCTACATTCATTTGTAAATTGCTTCTGTCAAACATAAAATCCTGTTTTATGTTGGGCATCAATACTTTATGTTTAAAAAAAAAACTGAATAAGTAAGCCAACGAGCTATTTGGCTACAGAAAACGAGACAAGTCATTAAACCCTTCAGATCTTATTTAAAAAAGCACACTTAAAACAGACCAATCACAAAACTTCGTAGAATTAAGGGTATTAATAAAGAAATACGTTGGCCCACATAGTTTTTGTTCGTAGGCACTTACAAGCTGCCTGGGAGTCGCAGGCTGGAGGCCACAGAAGCCCAGGTCCCCGGCCTCCAGGCACTTACAATCTAAGGCAGAAGAGACACCAGGAGTTAGAAAAATAACGTATCTAAAATACGACTCCAAGAACTAAATTATTTTTAAGCACAAGGGAAAGAACCTCGGCCTGGGGGAACAAGCAGCTTGGATCCCCAGGGGGTTTGCCTCTCCCCTAGGTATGTGACACTGCCAAAGACCCGCCTCCCTGGGCCTCAGTTTCCCTATCTGTCTCATCCCCTTGTCCCGGTGGGGCCGCGGTGTCCGCGGTTCGCCCGCCCACGCACCTGGTGGAGTAACACGTTAGTGTCAGGCAGCAAGTAGTGCGGCTGCGGGCAGAGGCTGCTTGCCGGGTCCTGGGGGCTGCGGCTCCAGGGCCGGCCCCTCGTGCGCCCCGCCACACGCTGCGCATCCGGCCGCACCGCAGCCTATGTCGTCTCGCAGGTAATGCTCGCGCACGATCTTCATCACGCCGCCCGCCCGGGTTTTTTTTAAGAACGTCTTGGACTTGAGCATCTTGTCTCGCCGCGCAGAATCCCAACCCCAGCAGTGCTCTTCCGGCAAAAGGCGTCAAGCTAGAATACAACGATGCCTCACCCGGAGGTTCTCCGCTTCCCGCTCCTGGATATTAGTAACACTTCTCGCGGGAAAATGCCAGAGAAACATTGGTTGGCTCTCTGACGGCCGCGGGGGATTGGGCGAGAGTGAGGAGGAGGGCGGCAAGGCGGGGCCCGTAGCCATTTCCTCCCGTGGCCTGGGCGGGGCTCGTCGCTGTACTCCATCTCCCATAGGGCATTGCTTCCCGCGCCTGGCAATAGCCAGGAGAGCTGACTTCCGGCGACTTGTGGGAGTGTGCGCCACCGCTGCTTCCGTCCTCCTTGCGGGTGCTTAGATGGTTGTCTTGGTTACGGGTTCTAACGGTCCTCTACCCTGAAATCCCTTGTTGGGGGCCTGCAACCTTGAGCTTCCGACTGGAGACGCCTTCGGTACCTCGAAGTGTCTGCATTGGCGGCTGGTCAAGCCTTCGCTGTGGAGTAATTGACGCTTTCGAGGTAACCTGCGGCTATCTCCCCTTCTTTCCGGCGTGGGGCAAGGAATTCCCCCAGCTGCTAAGTTTGTGGCTTACTTTTCACACCGAGTGTATGGGGAGTCCCCGTCTCGGATCCTTTGTAATCTAGGAGAGGATTTGTCTTTGAATTCACTTTATCTTACCTATTTCCCTTCAAAAAGGAGGGAGGCCAATCTTAGTATAGTTCTTGCTTGTTTCTCCTCCACACACCTTTCCTTACTCAGTTTAGAAAAACTGACAAACTGAAATATTTAATTGCATGATTTGTTATATCATTAGGTATTAAAACAAGGTAGTTGCTAATGTTCTTATGAAAGAGTAAGAAGTTCTATTTAGAATTTCTTGAATTTTCTTATACCCTGTTGTTTTCATTCTGCTATCTATAAAAAACGTTTTTGTCTCCCTGTTTCCCTATTTAAAAAAATCTTCAGTGATGCTTCATTGCCCGTAGGGTAAAATCCAAACATATTTTGACATTTAAGGCCTTCCTCTTGATCGTTAAGGGTGTGTGTGTGTGTGTGTGTGTGTGTGTGTGTGTGTGTGTTGGGGGGGTGGAAGGAGTTAACTATTCAGACTTGGCTTTGTTTTACTTCCACTTACATAGCGTTAATACCTGCATGATTCTCCTTTTCACCGTGCCTGTCCAGATCTTTCAGGATTCTAAGTGCTACCTTTATGTAACCTTTCCCTGACCAACTCAGAAGTGATTTCTGTTATCTTTGAGCATGTGTTGTTTTTATTAGTGCCGTACTTGGTTATAATGTGCTTCTTTATTCATTTTGTACATTTCTTTGTGTCCTCCAAATAAGATTCCTCCCCCAGGGAACTGTTTTTCAAAATTCCTCAGAGGGCTGAGTTCATGGTAGGAATTAATTAATGTGTTTGATTGGAGCAGTAATTTACTTCAATAATCTGTGCTAGATTTGCGGTCCACTAAATTGCCTAATATTTATTTAAGGAATCCTTAGTCTCTCTTTAATACAGTCCATGATTTCTGTAATTTTATAGTACATTTAAATTAATGATGTCTTTTAACCTACAGAATATTTAAATCAATTTAGAGAAGAAAACTGATCCATAACAACAAAAATGTCTCGAAAAATTTCAAAGGAGTCAAAAAAAGTGAACATCTCTAGTTCTCTGGAATCTGAAGATATTAGTTTAGAAACAACAGTTCCTACAGATGATATTTCCTCATCAGAAGAGCGAGAGGGTAAAGTCAAAATCACCAGGCAGCTAATTGAACGAAAAGAACTGCTTCATAATATTCAGTTACTAAAAATTGAACTATCCCAGAAAAATATGATGATTGACAATTTGAAAATGGATTATCTTACAAAGGTAAGATCGGGTTTAAATTTTGTTTTCTATATGCTTTATTGTCTTCAAACTGCAGGTAAATAAGGATTAAATACACACACACACACACACACACACATTATCTGAACCTGAAATGATACATTTACATTTTTTGGCAAGTACAGCCTTGAAGTAATTTTGCTATTCATAGAAGTAGAGAGTAGAATGGTGGCTACCAAGGGCTGGCATAGTTAGGGGTGAAGGAGAATTGGGGAGATGTTGGTCAAAGGTTACATAATTACAGTTGAATAGGAGGGAATACATTCAAGAGATCTATTGTACAGCATGGTGACTATAGTTAATGACACTGTAATCTTGAAAAATACTGTATTTTTGAAAAACAGCGAATGTTAAGTGTTCTCATTACTAAAATAACTATGTGAGGTAAAACATTTGTTAATTAGAGTTAACCATTTCACAATGTACACATACTTCAAAACATTATGTCATACATGACAAATACACACAATTTTATCTGTCATTTGGATCATCTGACGGCACCTACCATCACGCCTGGCAAAGTTTTGTATTTTCTTTAAGTAGAGATGGGTTTCACCATGTTGGCCAGGTTGGTCTCAAACTCCTGACCGCAGGTGATTCACCCATCTTGGCTTCCCAAAGTGGAGGTATATTTTCTTAAGTGTATTTTCTCACCATGTTGTTCGCTGCTTCATTTAGCGCTAACTGATATGACTGGTTTGATAGGGAGAATCAAAATTTATTTATTTTTTTTTTTGAGATGGAGTCTACATCTGTCACCCAGGCTGTAGTGCAGTGGCATGACCTCGGCTCACTTCAGCCTCCTCCTCCTGAGTTCAAGCAGTTCTCCTGCCTCAGCCTCCCTAGTAGCTGGGATTAAAGCGCCTGCCACCACGGCTGGCTAATTTTTGTATTTTTAATAGAGACGGTTTTGTATTTTTAATAGAGACGGGGTTTTGCCATGTTGGCCAGGCTGATCTCGAACTCCTGGCTTTAGGTGATCTGGGCCCCTTGGCCTCCCAAAGTGCTGGGATTACAGGCATGAGCCACCACACCTGACCAGCCAAAATTATATTATTAATTCTATATAGACCTCTGCTCTGGGGATTTTCTTTGGTACCTTTCTATTTGCTAGATACTATGTCTGTCTTTCTGTTTTATAGTTACTTTGTCATAATAAGATGCGTAAATTCAGGTTCTATAGTCTTTAGCAAATGATGTTTGCCATGTAAGTAAAAGATGTTCTAGTCATTATTTTTTGTCCGTGCGTGGTTGTCTATGGTTACGGGATTTGATGTAAGACTTATGTAGTTGTCACTAGCTATAAGAACTTTACAGCGATTTCAGAAGACAGAAGAGTTCTTTCTGTTCTGTCACTGAGAACATCTTATCTTCTCTGTGTTAAACCCATCACCTTTCCTCTTGATCCAGTTCTTTTTACCTCCACATTTTGTTGTTTCACTTATATTATCTATCTTGATAAGTCTGTCTCATTTTAGTTCTTGTCTATGTATGCCAACATACTTCAGTATCCTGCCACTGGAAAATTTCTGCACTCCAGCCTAGCAACAAGAGCAAGACTCCGTCTCAAAAAAAAGGCACAGAAAATGAATGAGGTGAAACAAATGAGGTTACTGTGTTAGTTGATAAGATAACAACAACAGCTAATACTTACCGTGTGCTTATTTTTTGTGTCCCCGTAAAATTCTTGCCTCTCAAGAAAGTCATCCAAAACCTCAATCTTGATCAAGTAAAGAACAGTTCAGGTAAACTTTAAAAATATATATGAATGTCTGACATTTATTGAGTGCTTATGCTGTGCCAGACATTGTTCTAAGAACCTTTCAGATGTTGCCTCATTTAAGCCTCACAGCAACCCTTTGAGATATAGGTACTTTTAGAGGAGGAGGCTTTCCCTGACCCACTGTATTAAGTGAATCATACAGTAAGTTAGATAGTACCTGTTACTTAGTGTCTTAGTCCATTTGATCAGCTATAACAAAATACTATAGACTGGGTAGGTTATAAACAACAAGAATTTATTTTGCATTGGAAACAAGGCAGTCTAAGAGATCAGGGGTGCTAGTATGGTAAGGTTCTGGTGGGGGCCCTCTCCCAGGTTGCGCACTTCTTGCTGTGTCCTCACATGCACAAGGGTGAGCTAGCTCTCCAGGATCACTTTTATAAGGGCACTAATCCAACAATGAGGATTCTACCCTTATACCCTAATCACCCCCAATGGCCCTCCACTTCCTGCTGCTTACATTGGTGATTAAGTTTCAGTATACAACTTTTGGTGGGGGACACAAAAAATAAGCACATAATAAGTATTAGCTGTTGTTATCACCTAACATAGTATCCTCATTTGTTTCATCCCATTCATTTTCTGTGCCTTTTTTTTTCTTTTTTTGAGACAGAGTCTTGCTTTGGCACTAGGCTGGAGTGCAGTGGCACGATCTCATCTCACTGCAACCTCCGCCTCACAGGTTCAGGTGATTCTTCTGCCTCAGCCTCCTGAGTAGCTGGGACTACAGGCACGCACCACCACGCCCAGCTAATTTTTGTATTTTTAGTAGAGACAGGGTTTCACCATTTGGCCAGGATGGTCTCAATCTCTTGACCTCGTGATCCACCCACTTCGGCCTCCCAAAGTGCTGGGATTACAGATGTGAGCCACCATGCCCAGCCCATTTTCTGTGCCTTTTATGGCCATCGGACTGAGTTTGTTATTTGCGTGTGAATAAACTATGAGGTCCATGAGGACAGGGATGTTTTAACATTCACAGTCATATTTCCAGCACTTAGAACAGTGCTTGACACAAAGTAAGTACCCAGCTATTTCTTAAATGAATGATTGAACCCCATTTTGTTCTGATAAAACAAAACCACTAGGTGGTTAATAGCATACCCAAGGCCAGTCAGATGAAAGTGATGGAGCCAGAGAGGATTCAAACCTAGGAAGTCTAAAACCTATACTCACATAACTGAAGCTCCAAACACTTTCTTTTAGGTGCTCTATAGTCACCTACCTAGTCTAGGCCACTTGGTAGTTTTTCCATGCATCCACTCGTTTCCCATCCCTATTCCCTTATTCTTTATGTATTTACTCCTCACATGAACTCCATCTACCTTCACCTCTCCTGATCTTTAGGGCAACTCATTGAAGAAACCTGAGATTATCTCCCATTCGTTAATTCACCCACTCAGTCAACAAACATTTTATTCAGTGCCACCTATATCCCGTATCCAGACTTACATTTTGTTCAGACACCTGTTTTATTATTTGTTTTCAACTTGCATTGTGCTTGGTTGTCAACGGCTTTGCTTCTTTTAGGTGAAAGCTTTACGCTATAGAAATGTTGGCTGATTGGTGACAGGCTCTCTAGTGTAACAAATCCAAATTGTAGTTTGAGGTGCACACAGCCCTTTATGCTAAAAACCCTCAGTAAACTAGGTATTGATAGAACATATCTCAAAATAATAAAAGTTATTTACAACAAACCCACAGCCAATATCATACTGAACAGGCTAAAACTGGAAGCATTCCCTTTGAAAACTGGCACTAGATAAGGATGCCCTCTCTCCCATTCCTATTCAATATATTATTGGAAGTTCTAGCCAGATTAATCAGGCAAGAAAAAGAAATAAAAGATAATCAGTTAGGAAAAGGGAAGTCAAATTGTCTGCAGACGACTCAATTGTGTATTTAGAAGACCCCATAGTCTCAGCCCAAAATCTCCTTAAGCTGATAAGCAACTTCAGCAAAGTCTGAGGGTACAGAATCGATGTGCAGAAATCACAAGCATTCCTATACACCAATAACAGACAGAGAGCTAAATCATGAGCAAACTCCCATTCACAATTGCTACAAAGAGAATAAAATACCTAGGATTACAACTAACAAAGGATGTGAAGGACCTCTTCAAGGAGAACTACAAACCACTGCTCAAGGAAATAGAGAAAGGACACAAACAGATGGAAAAACATTCCATGCTCCTGGTTAGGAAAAATCAATATCGTGAAAATGGCCATACTGCCCAAGAGTACTTTATAGATTCAACACTATCCCCATCAAGCTACCATTGACCTTCTTCACAGAACTGGAAAAAAACCACCTTAAACTTCATATGGAACCAAAAGAGAGCCCACATAGCCAAGACAATCCTAAGCAAAAAGAACAAAGCTGGAGGCGTCACGCTACCTGACTACAAACTATACTACAAAGCTACAGTAATCAAAACAGCATGGTACTGGTTCCAAAACAAAGATATAGACCAATGGAACAGAACAGAGGCCTCGGAAGTAGCACCACACATCTACAACCATCTGATCTTTGACAAACCTGACAAAAACAAGCAATGGGGAAAGGATTCCTGTTTAATAAATGGTGTTGGGAAAACTGGCTAGCCATGTGCAGGAAGCTGAAACTGGATGCCTTCCTTACACCTTACGCTAAAATTAACTCCAGATGGATTAAAGATTTAAACATAAGACCTAACACCATAAAATCCCTAGACAAAAACCTAGGCAAAGCCATTCAGGACATAGGCATAGGCAAGGACTTCATGACTAAAACACCAAAAGCAATGGCAACAAAAGCCAAAATAGACAAACGGGGTCTAATTAAACTTAAGACTTCTGCACAGCAAATGAAACAATCATCAGAGTGAACCGGCAACCAACAGAATGGGAAAAAAGTTTTTGCAATCTACCCGTCTAACAAACAGCTAATGTTTAGAATCTACAAAGAACTAAAACAGATTTACAAGAAAAAAAGCAACATTCAAAAGTGGGCAAAAGATATGAACAGACATTTTTCAAAAGAAGACATTTATGAGGCCAACAAACATGAAAAAATGCTCATCATCACTGGTCATTAGAGAAATGCAAATCAAAACCACGTTGAGATACCATCTCACGCCAGTTAGAATGGCAATCATTAAAAATCTAGAGACAAAGATGTTGGAGAGGATGTGGAAGAAATAGGGACACTTTTACACTGTTGGTGGGAGTGTAGATTAGTTCAACCATTGTGGAAGACAGTGTGGTGATTCCTCAAGGACCTAGAATAGAAATTCCATTTGACCCAGCAATCCCATTACTGGGTATATACCTAAAGGATTATAAATGGTTCTATTGTAAAGACACATGCATGTGTATGTTCACTGCAGCACTGTTTATGATAGCAAAGACCTAATACCAACCCAAGTGCCCATCAGTGATAGACTGGGCAAAAAATGTGGCACATACACACCATGGCATACTATGAAGCCGTAAAAAATGATGAATTCGTGTCCTTTGTAGGAACATGGATGAATCTGAAACCATCATTCTCAGCAAACTGACACAAGAACAGAAAACCAAACACCACATGTTCTCAATCATAAGTGGGTGTTGAACATTGAGAACACATGGGCACAGGGAGGGGAGCATCACACGCTGGGTCTAAGGGAGGAACAGCAGGGGTTGGGGAGGGTGTGGAGGGGATAACATTGGGGAGAAATACCTGATAATAGGTGATGGGGGGGATGGAGACAGCAAACCACCATGGCACATATGTACCTATGCAACAGTCCTGCAAGATCTGCACATGTACCCCAGAACTTAAAGTACAATTAAAAAAAAAACGAGTCAGGAAAGCCAATGAAGAAACTATTATGATAGTCCAGGTGAGAGATGATTAAGGTTCTAACTGAAGACTTTTCAGTGGGTGTTAAAAAGGATGATACTGTTTTAACAGCTGTTCAAGAAGTAGACTCAACAACAAAATACTGATTTCTGATCAGAATCAGCAGTGAGGAAGAACTAAGGTGTCAGACATGAGTCACATTTGTTCTTTTGTTTTGTTTTGTTTGCTTTAGAGGCCGAGAGATACAGGGAATACAGGTTGATTATTGCTTTTGTTTTGGAAGTTGAAGATGTGTAGTGGTCAGATATATAGATCTAGAACATAATATTCAGTGTCTGGCTTGGAAATAATTACCTGAGCAAGGCATCAACATAAACAGGCTTTGTAGTTTGTGGATACAACCATTTCAAAAAAACGTCAATCCTGTTTCTTGCTTTTGATTTTTTGAGACGGGGTCTCTCTCTCTGTCTCTCTCTCTCTCTCTCTGTCTCTCTGTCTCTCTCTCTCTCTCTCTCTCTCTCTCTCTCTCTCTCCCCCGCCTCCTTTCACTCAGGCTGTAGTGCAGTGGCAAGATTATGGCTCACTGCAGCCTTAATCTCCTTGGCTCAAGGGATCCTCCCGCCTCAGCCTCCCAAGTAGTTGGGACTATAGGCACACACCACCACATGCAGCTAATTTTAAAAATTATTTTGTGGAAATGCAGGTCTCACTTTGTTACCCAGGCTGATCTGAACTCCTTGGCCTCCCAAAGTGCTGGAATTACAAACGTGAGCCCCTGTGACTGGTCCCTCTATCCATTTTTAGCCTGTTTCTTTTAAGTGTTTTTAAAATATGTTTACTATGGAAACTGGAAGTTTTTCTTTATGACAGATTTGAAAATTTAACGTGTATTTTATCTCTTTCTCTTTATTAAGATTGAAGAATTGGAGGAGAAACTTAATGATGCACTCACCAGAAGCAGCTGCTTTCATTGAGATTAGACAACCAATTGACTTTTCAACAGAAAGATGCCAGGTAAGAAAAGTTACAAATTCCTAGAGCTAATGGCAATTTGGGCAGGAAAAAAAAAAAAAGTTAAAAAATATATATATATATTGAGTAATTTTATTACCTGTTCATATTTGTGATTATAAGCTAAAATAGAGAAATTTTAAGTCAGAGATAGCAACAATTTTTACATCTAGACCCACAGAAAAAGTAGGATACCTGATACAGTACATAAAATACAAAAAAAATCAAAATTCAACATTCATTCAACAAACATTGGTCAGTGTAAACAGTGTATGACGAAGGAAGCTCTCTGAAGTGACCACCATTAACCTTTCTTCTTTTATTCAACATATTGGTTGATTCTCATGGCCCATTGGACTTTCCTGGCTTGAAGTGCTTTCTATTATGCCTACATACTTTCTCAAGCTCAGTTGTGGGCTTATCAAGAGTCTGTTGTTTATTCCCAAATATGCCTATGGCAATTATACTTATTTAACTTAATTAAAAACTATATAAACAATGACATAAATTCTTTGGAAAGGTTCAATAAAAGGAATTTTTAAATTGTGAAGTTAAATATAAGCAACACAAATTTAGAGATTGAGAGCAAATATCAACAGATCCATAAAAGATACCTTCACAGATTTCTTTGTAAATGTCTTTTAGGATCTCATGCCATTGTAAAGAAATTGAACTTGGAAATTATAAATGATGATTTACACACAAAAAACATACCTCTGTATTCAAAATATCTGGCTCCTATATAAAAATGTAAATGTTTCTTTCTATTTCTATGTTTTAATTAGAGGTAAATGTGTAAAATAGGTATATTTTCTCTTTTAAGATTTTACTGCTTAACTGATATTGTAAAAAATTATCAGACCTTTTGTCACCCACTATCACGTTAGATTAGTGGATCTCAAACTTCAGCATATATCAGAAACACCCGGAGGGCTTGTTAAAAAGACTACTGTATCCCACCCTCAGAGATTCTAATTTGAGGTGGGTCCTGAGAATTTGCATTTTTACCAGGTTCCCAGGTGATACAGATGCTGCTGGTCCAGGACCAATACTTTGAGAACCAAGACATTCAGTAATAGGTCTTCTAATCTAATTGTATAAGACATATGTGAGATTGAATGATGCTGCTGAGAGGGCAGTTAGAAGTCTATTGTAGTAAAACTCTTGATAGCTGATGGTGGTAAAAAAAAAAAAAGTGGAATTCTGAATATATGTTGGAGGCAGAGCTGATGAATTCAATGTGGGGCTTAAGAGAAAGGGGGAGTCAAGGATTGCACCAATAGTTTTGGCTTGAACAAATGAAAAAATGGAGTTCTGTAGCTAAGAAGGAGGAAAATCGTAGTAGAAAAGGTTTTGTGGGTAAAAGCAGCAGTTTAGTTTGGGACATGTTAAGTTCGAGATTTTCTTGTTAGAAATCCATGTGGTGGAGTTATATGAAAAGTCTGGTCTAGTGGTACAAATCTGGGGATCCTTAGGTTATAGACAGTATTCAAGTCATGAGACTAGATGAATTCCCCAAGGAAGAGTGTGTACCGACAGAGAAGAGGACCAAGCACTCCAACATTAAGACAAAGCAGAAATGGAGACTGAGAAGAAACTACAGTAAAATAGAAGAAAAATGAACAGTGTGCTATCTTGGAAGCCAGGTGATGAAAATGTATCAAGGAAAGAGAAATAAGTTGTGTCAAGTGCTATCATTAGATCATGGATGAAAGAACTAAGAATTGATCATTTGCAATTTAGATGTCATTGAGATTCCATTAGAGACAGTAAAAATTTGATTGCCATGGGTTTAAGAGGAAAGGATTTGGAGACAGTAAGTATAGATAACTTTTGAGCAGGTTTGCTCCAAGGGGTAGCTAACAAAGGGGGAAGTGCAATGGGGTCAGGAGTTGTGATTTTGTTTGTTCATTTGTTTTAAGATTGAAGTAACAGCAGGTTTGTCTGTTAATGGGATTGATATAGTAGGGAAGGAGAAAATCAGCGATATGATTTGACTGTGTACCCACCCAAATCTCATCTTGAATTGTAGTTCCCATAATTCCTACATGTCCTGGGAGGGACCCGATGAGAGGTAATCAAATAATGGGGGTGGTCTTTCCCATGCTGTTCTCGTGATAGTGAATAAGTCTCACAAGGTCTGGTGGTTTCATAAATGGGAGTTCCTCTGCACAAGCCCTCTTGTCTGCCAGTATGTAAGACTGCCTTTGCTTCTCCTTTGCCTTCTGCCATGATTGTGAGGCCTCCCCCACATGTGGAACTGTGAGTCCATTAAACCTCTTTCCTTTATAAATTATCTAGTCTTGGGTATGTCTTTTTAACAGCATGAGAACAGACTAATAACATCAGATTGTCCCTTCTTGATCAGAATCTTTCAGTAGGCAACTAAAAATAATGTCTGCTACATGTATTCTTTGAGAATGATGAGTATGTGCAGATTACTGTTTTCATTACCTCATTGGTTGAGTGAATACTTTATGGTGGTTCATTCTTACCATCTTAAAGAGATATCCTTGAAGTGTCAGGATAAAAGGGAAATGAAAATTACTTAGTAAGTAGAGTCCTCGATGTTTAACATTAAATCTTAAGCAGAAGAAGTATATAATTTTATAATTTGAATTTCTAAAATTATTTTTTAAGAATATGAAATCCCTGTTTAATAGTTTATATGGCTACACATTTAATAATTGGTATGGAATTGTCATTTCATATTTAACTGGTTAATATGAGTAAATAAGCATTTAGCTGGAGTTAGTAAATAAGCATTTAGGTGGATCCAAAAATACTATCAGGCTTCTCATTTCCTAACTTTATGTTGCTATAAATAGGAAACGATGAGAAAATTAAATCTCAAAAACTTTTTAAGGCCTCCCATAAATTCTTTCCTAATGTAGCAAATATCAAGAATTAATGAAACAAGAAATGGAAACCATTTTATTGAGACAGAAACAACTAGAGGAGACTAATCTTCAGCTAAGAGAAAAAAGCTGGAGATGTTCGTCGAAACCTGCGTGACTTTGAGTTGACAGAAGAGCAGTATACTAAATTAAAAGCTTTTCCTGAAGATCAGCTTTCTATTCCTGAATATGTATCTGTAAGTATCTTATATCCCTTTTTAAATACTATATATATTTTTAGACTAAAATTTAACATTTATGTAGAGCCATTACTTTTGAAGTACCAAATTGATACATTATTTTATGGCCATGGATGGTGAATGATGTTGAGATCCAAATTTTAAAGGATCATGACCATTCATCTCCAAAGTCAAGCAATACAGAGGTTTCTGAAGTTAATAACTGCATAGTCCATATAAATGAATCATCATAAACTGGTGGTTCTTACATTCTCAAAATGAAAAATTGTAAACAACAGATTAGTTGTTGCCAGGGATTGGCTAGGGATAGTGGGAGAGAGGAGTTGGTGTGATTATAAAGGGATGGGATGAGAAAGGACTTTGTGGTGAGAGATGAGCTCCGGATCTTGATTGCAGTTGTAGTTACACAAATCTAGAACAGCTAGGATTAATCTATGGCAGTGGTCTCAAATATTTTGGTGTCAGCACTCATTTACACTCTAAAAATTATTGAGAACCCCAATGAGTGTTTATTTATATGGGCTATATCTATCAAATTTACTATACTCGCATTTTAAACTAAGAAATTTTTTAAACACAAGAATATGTAAGCACACAATTCCATTGGCCTTAAGAGTGATATTGTCATCATATATCATGTAGCCACTGGCAAACTCCACTGAAGTGTCATGAGAGAATGAGAATGAAAGAGGGGGGAAAAGCTTAGTAATTACTAGGAAAGTCGTTTTGATCTTGTGTATTCTCTGAAAGGGTCTCAGAGTGGTGAGCAGGTCAGAGTCCAGATCCTAAAACCATATATTGAGAAGTGCTGATTTTTAATATATAGATGTCATTTTACCCTAAGAGGCTTGAATTTTTTCATCTGTAAAAAGGGTTAATAATAATAACAGTGCCTTTCAGTTGGCGCTAATTGTAAATATTAACTATGACTATGTATATAAAATGCTTATGAGCATAGTGCTTAGAAGATAGTAAACTCATAAAAATATTGCCTCTTGTTTTTGCTGGAGTGGTGATTGCTATTCTTGGTTCTTATTGGGAAGAGATTTCCAGATTAGTGATGTCTGATAAAATGAAGTTACTTTTTGATCAGCTGTTTTTAAAAAAAAAATGGCTCAAATACAGTTTTTCTGCCCAAAGTGTACTGTCCAAAACAAATATCTCAAGTTGTTTTTGAGGCTTCATTTACAGTAGATATAAAGTATCCTACTGGTGGCAGTTACACATATTTTTGCTGTTTGTTTTGTTAGTATTTCTTCTTATATCTTTTGTTTTCACAGACAGTTTTATCCTTAATTAATTAATTATATGCAGATTCATGTTGTTGAAGGCTAGTATTAAGATTTGCCTCTTACCAAATAATGGTATTCTTGTAGTACAGTCATATATTAAGGAGTTTCAGATTGCATGCCCATATAATAAATATCCCCTAATTACTAATTAATTTGCTGATGATGTCTTAGTTTTATAGGACCTTGTCATATGGAACACTTTACTGAGGTAGGGCAGGAAAATTCCTCTGAGAGAAGTATGAGTGAAAAGAGAGACCTAAAGTAAACGGAAGTAGTGACATGAAGGATACCTCTTGATTCATTCTAGTTAGACTTCCACTACAGGGGCAGCAGTAAATAAAGCTTTGCTAAGAGCCTGGGATGAAAATAAAGAATAGACTTTACCTCTTCATCAAGTATTTATTGACTACTTATTATATATTCAGGCATTGGAGATAAAGCAGTGTATAAACCAGACAAAAATCCATGTCCTCATGGAGCTTATGTTGAAGTGGAGCAACATAGCCAATAACTTAAATAATGTAGACTGTTTGTCAAAGGTGCTGTAGAGAAAAGAGCAGGGGTGAAAAGTAGAGAGTGCTACTTTAAATTAGGTAGGGGGAATGAGGGAGGGCTTTACTAGTAAGGTGATATTTGGTCAGAGACCTACAGGGAGACAAGGCACAAGCCATGCATTGATATGGAGGGAAGAACGTCTCCAGCAGAGGAAACAGCAAGAGCAAGACTCCTACACATTTGTGATATGTTCCAGAAGTTTACAAGCAGATAGTGTGGAGTGAGCAGTAGTAGATGAGTAGTAATGGAGTGTCAGTAGAGGGAGGAAAGACTGTCAAAGGTAGGAAGTTATAAATCATCTGACCCTTGAGGGAAGTTAATTGAACATTGTAAGGCTTGATATAAAGTATTAGCGGCTAGGGTTCATTAATGACTGTCTTGTTTTAGTTTTGTAAATGTTTCTCTTTATTATTGATAAATAAGAGCACTACAAATTAGCCAGTTTTCATTAATTTTGATTTAAGACTGCTTATTAATTTAATTTCTTTTTCAAGGTTCGGTTCTATGAACTAGTGAATCCATTAAAAAAGGAAATCTGTGAACTGCAAGTGAAAAGGAACATCCTAGCAGAAGAATTAAGTACAAACAAAGACCAACTGAAGCAGCTGACAGAGGTGTGTATGGTTTTGTTTGCTGGTGGTAGGAAGCTTCAACTTTTTCCGTAGAGTCCCTCAGATTTGTGATAAGGAATATAAAAGTCAATGATTGAAAAACTGGACTATGGGATGGTGACTGCTGCAGTTCTTCTTAAGTAATGGGAAGGAGGTTGAATTGGAAGTAGTCATCTTAAAAATTGACAAGATAAGTCTATGATATTGACGTGTCTCATGTTTGAGCTTTTATTGTTGCAAGTCATTTTTATAATCAACTGCTTTTGAAATCCTAATATGGGCTATATCTGAAAATTGCTGGGTATACTCAGATGAGGCACATGCACATAGGATTATTTAGTAATTTGTCTCTATTTCTAACATCACTTTCTGAGGAAATTTAGGCAAGAACAAGAAATGTAGGCCAAGATATGCAGGGGATCTCTTGCAAGTGCCATAAGAAAGAAGAAAAGGAAAATACTTTTACTTTGAACTAAGGTGACTCATAGGTTCTGGTTTGCCTAAGACTGTTGCCATTATTCCTGTGAATAAATGTTAATAGCACCCCTTTATTTTTAAAGTATCTCAGCCTAGACAATGAGTATAGTCGTCATAATTAACATTTATATAGAAGAGTGGACTTATCATTAACTTGGTTATATTATTGACTAGATATCCTAGAATACTATCTTATAGTCTACTAACAAAAAATCATGGTAGATTGATTCATTCTACCATGTAACAGAAATGGGTGGCTGTTTTTCTTCAGATTTCATTATTCTAAAAGAAAAACACTACAGTTTATAAATAGAGTCTGCTGCAGTTCCTCATTACAAGTTAGCCTTGTTTGTGATAGGAAATGGAGCTACCATCCATTTATTATTTGTTTGGCTTCTTTGTCAAATTCAGTTAACTCTCATAATATTTATTTGGCGCATGTGTACTGATACTAGCATTAACCCCAGTGATGTGCATGATGCTGTGCTGGGGTGCCGGCAGCGAACCTAGGAGAGGCAATGTCCGCCCTTCTAGAGTTTAAATTCTAGTAGGTTAGAATTAGAACACTAGGCAATATTAAAAAATAAGAAGAAAAGAACATTAGACAATATTTTGACACTCTTATTTACTGTGTGACCTTTTCCAAGTCATTTAATGTTTCCTGTTCTATCAAGTGGAGAAAATAATAGTTTGTTCATTTATTTAATTGCATTGCCTGTGTTTCTGTTTCAGAGTAAAACATGATTTTAGCAAAGTTGCATACAAACATTTATGCCCTATTTTAAGGGCAGTTTTTAATCAATAATTTTATCTAGAAATAAATATAATTTCAGTTGTATTTTTGGTGCTCTACTTTGCTGCACTATTAGTCCTAGACAGAATTTACTTAAGTCTTACCGTAGAACCAATATTACAGACAAAATAAGAAAGCTCAGCTTCATTTCTCTCCTCTGAGGAGCAGTAACATCAGTAGGAGCAATTAGAGGGGCAGATGTGTCCCTACTCCAAGCTTCAGTTTTTTTTTTTCCTTCTCCTAGCATGCCATATTATGCAGGTAAACTGTTTTGCACGTTTAGAAAGATAACTCAATTTTTTTAAAATTTCAACTGTAGTCAAAATAGCGGAAAACAGAGAAGGCCTCAGTTTAGCCACTTTCTAATTTTGCAGTCTTGGGCGAATCATTTCTACTCTGTTATTTCTATAAAATGCCCAGGATGGTTTTGGTGGTACAGGGGTTATTGGGGGAAGAGGCACTTAGACAAGTTTTTAGAGTTGGTTCTACGGCACCTTATGGTACCTTAGCATCCCTCAAGGACTTCTTATTGTGCAGTAGGAGGGCTGGAGGAGCTCCCTATCCTTGTTTCTATCAAACCCTTTTTAAAATTACTTTAGTATTTGGGACTTCTCAGAGTGATTTCTCTCGAACACAGATTTCTAAGGCCATTTTTAGAGTTTGTGGTTTTTCTGCTCTGTCAAGGTACAGGTCAACTTACCAAACACTAGGAATAAAGTAAATATTTTTAAATAAAAAGCAACACCAGTGTCATTAAACAGCTTTATTTATTTATTTAGACAGAGTCTTGCTCTGTTGCCTCAGCTGGAGTGCAGTGGCACCATCTCTGCTCACTGCAACCTCCACCTCCTGTGTTAAAGCAATTCTCATGACTCAGCCTTCCAAGTAGCTGGGCTTACAGGCATGTGCCACCACACCTGGCTACTTTATATATTTTTAGTAGAGGTAGGATTTCACCATATTGGCCAGATTGGTTTCAATTTCTGGCCTCAAGAAATCCACCTGCCTTGGCCTCCCAAAGTGCTGGGATTACAGGTGTGAGCCACTGTGCCTGGCCAAACAGTTTATTTTAAATAAAAGACCTTTTATATAAGGATGTAGTAAGCATTAAATAGTAGTACTCAATATTAAAATAAATGTCACATATTCTGGAGTTTATTTTTTGAAATTATTCATTAAATTATTTACTACTATTGTATTATTTGAGGAATTAAAAGATATAGTTTGAGTTCCATCTCTGCAACTTGGTAACGATGTGATGATGTTGGATAAAAACTAGTCCGTGTCTGTCTCCCATCTTAACAGCTTCTCCATCTGTAAAATAGGGATGATAACATGTAACATCTCCCACACATGATCATTATTATAAAGAATGAAATTCATTCAATAAATATGTATTGTGCATTCACTATACAGCATGCATTATTCTTGGTACTGGGATACCTCGCTAAATAAAACAGTAATCCCTGCCATCATGGAGTTTATGTTTTTTCTTTTTTTTTTTTGAACTCCATTTAATAAATAATACTTTGTAATATAGTGTTTTCTGGTTTTTGTAAAAATATTTACTTAAACTTTATTTATTTATTTTTTTTTCTTGTATACATCTCCATGCATCTGTAGTATCATATATATTTGTACACCTGGTAGGTGGCATGTTCTTTGGGGCCCTGGGAGTTTGCATCTATGTGCATGAAAGTGCGGGTTTCCTCTATGTACGTGTGTGTGTTTACTTAGATGCTTGTGTGTCTACTACACCTGAATGGCTCCAAGCTTCTGAATGTGTACACTAGGGATATTTATCCATGTCTGTGTGTCTCTGCCTGTCCTTTCCATGTTTGCTTTTCTCTGTGTTTTTTTTTTTTTTCTTTTTTTTTTTAGAAAAAGAGAAAAGAGAAAGAAGGAAGAAAAAAAGAATGAAATAAAGAGAAAAAGAAGGAAAAAAAAGGGAGAGAGAACGGAAATCTTGCTCTATTGCCCAGGCTAGAATGCAGTCTACAAATGGATATTAAAAGCTTTTTTTATACTAATAATTGTGTTATACAATGGGAGACAGGAAGGAATAAGGGAGGAAAATAACAAACAAACAGCCAACCAATATTTCATTTAAACCTATGAAATGCTATGCAATTGCTAGGGGAGTGATTTACTCCCAACCATGTGGTCACTTTTAGAATAAATGTGATGTGTTACTGAAAAAAAAATGTATATTTTGTGGATTTGGAGTAGAGAGTTCTGTAAATGTTTATTAAGTTTACTTGTTTGAGGTTTAAGTTCAAGTCCCGGGTATCCTTCTTAACCTTCTGTCTCATTAATTTGTCCAATATTGACAATGTAATGTTAAAGTCTCCCACTATTATTGTGTGGGAGTCCAAGTCTCTTTGTAAGTCACCAAGAAGTTGCCCTATGTATCTGGGTGCTCCTATATTGGGTGCGCATAGACTTAGGGTCGTTAGCTCTTCCCATTACATTGATCCCTCTACCATTATACAATGTCCTTCTTATCTCTTTCAGTTTCTATTACTTTAAAGTCTATTTTATCAGAGATGAGAATTGCAACTACTGCTTTTTTTTTTTTTTTTGCTCTCCATTTGGTTGGCAAATCTTCCTCCATCCCTTTGTTTTGAGTCTCTGTATATCCTTGCATGTAAGATGGATCTGGATGCAGCTTACTGATGGGTCCTTTGAAGTGGCTGATACTGGTTGTTCCCCTCTATACATAGTGCCTCCTTCAGAAGCTCTTGTAAAGCAGGCCTGGTGGTAATGAAATCTCTGAGTACTTGCTTGTTTGCAAAAAATTTTATTTTTCCTTCACTTAGGAAACTTTGTTTGGCTGGATATGAAATTCTGGGTTGAAAGTTCTTTTCTTTAAGGATGTTGAATATTGGCCCCCACTCTCTTCTGGCTTGTAGGGTTTCTGCTGAGAGATGAGCTGTAGAGTCTGATAGGCTTCCCCTTGTGGGTAACCTGACCTTTCTCTCTGGCCGCCCGTAGTATTTTCTCCTTCGTTCCAGCCCTGATGAATCTAATGATTATGTGCCTTGGGGTTGCTCTTTTTGAGGAATATCTTTGTGGTGTTCTCTGTATTACCTGGAGTTGGGTATTGTCTTGCCTTGCTAGGTTAGGAAAGTTTTCCTGGATAATATCCTGAAGGATATTTTCCAGCTTGGATTCATTCTCTTCGTCACATTCCAGGTATACCTATCAAACGTAGATTAGGTCTTTTCACATAGTCCCATATTTCTTGGAGACTTTGCTCATTCCTTTTTACCCTTTTTTCTCTAATCTTGTCTTCTCGTTTTATTTCGTTAAGTTGGTCTTCGACCTCTGAAATCCTTTCTTCTGCTTGATCAATTCGACTGTTAAAACTTGTGCATACTTCTCGAAGTTCTCGTATTGTGTTTTTCAGCTCCATTAATTCACTTATATTCCTCTTTAAATTGTCCATTCTAATGAACATTTCGTGAAACCTTTTTCAAGGTTCTTAGTTTCCTTACATTGGGCTAGAACATGTTCTTTTAGCTCACAGAAGTTTCTCATTATCCACCTTCTGAAGCCTGATTCTGTTGATTCCTCACATTCATTTTCTATCAGGCCTTGTTCAATTGGTGATGAGGCACTGCAATCCTCTGTAGGAGGAGAGGCATTCTAATTTCAGGTGTTTTCAGCCTTTTTGAGCTGGTTTCTTCCCATCTTTGTGGATTTATCCACCTGTCGTCTGTGTAATTGCTGACCTTCAGACTAGGTCTCTGAGTGGATGTCCAGCTTGCTGGTGATAAAGTTTCCTCTATTTCTTAATTTTCCTTCGGCGGATGCCCCTCCCCACAGAGCTGGACCTTCCCGGGTTCAGCTGCACTTGCTGTGAAACTCTCAATCTTCAGCAGTTCCAACCGCTGTTTTTATTTTTATTTTTTTTGTGGAGGGGGGTACCAGCCTTCCCCTGCGGCGACCCACTATGCCGGCTGAAACAGCGGCGTTAAGATTCGTGGCGCTTTTCTGCCCGGGAATCTCCCCGTCTGGTTCCCCACTTCAGTCCACTTTTTAATCAGCTGAATGAGAGACTCTGCTTTCCCGGAGCTCCAACGCCAACCAAAAGGGCACTCAGTCCCGTATACTCCGGACTGAGAACCGCCGCGTCGGGGCGCCTGCAAAACGGCCGCGCACTCCAAAAGGGTCGCGCTGGCGACCCGTGGGGCTCCTCCGCCAAGAATCTCTTGGTCCGTGGGCTATGAAAATTCGTCTGAAAATGTGGCGTCCACTCACTCTCTGCGCTTTCAGTGGGAGCTACAATCCTGAGCTGCTGCTAATCGGCCATCTTGGATCTCTCTCTCGGAGTTTATGTTTTTAAAGGATATCTGTTGGATATATATTGTGTTTTAAACAGGAAAGCAAACAATAGCAAATCATGTAGTATGACAGAAAGTGATAACTGCAATATAGAAAAGAAAAAAAATAGTTCAAGATAAGGTGAATTGAGTGCTATGTGGAGAGCAGGGAAGAGAGCATTGTCAGAATTGTATAAGGTTGGCTAGTAGGTCTCATTAAGCAGCTTAGAAGTTTACACAGCCTTGAAGTGAGAAGGAGAACAAGGCTGTCTTCCTTGAGACAGCTCAGGGAAGAGCTTCTAGGTAGCGAGAACAATGCAAAGGCAGGCGGGTACTTTGGTGTTTGTGGAGTAGTGAGGAGGCCAGTATGACTGGTATGCTTGAAGGGAGGAGGAGAATAGTTGTAGTTAAGATCAGAGAGGTAATGAGTCTGTTGAGGTCATCATACAGACTTTGATTTTAACCTTAAGCGAAATGAAATGTTGCAGGATTTTGGAAAGAGATCTGACATGATCTGACATGTACAGTTGACTGTTGAACAACATGGGTTTGAACTGTGTAGGTTTATTTACACATAGGTTTTTTTTTCAATAGATATACTGAAAATTTTTTTAGAGATTTGTAACAGTTTGAAAAAACTCACAGATGAACTGTGTAGCCTAGAAATATAAAAAAATCAAGAAAAAGTTACATCATGAATGCATAAAATATACATAGATACTACATTTTATCATTTACTACCATAAAATTTACACAAATCTATTATCAAAAGTTAAAATTTGTCAAAACATGCATACAAACACAGACCTTACAAGGTGCTATTTTCAGTAGAGAGAAATGTAAACAAACGTAAAAATGCAGTATTAAATCACAACTGCGTAAAATTAACTGTAGTACATACTTTACTTCAGTAATAATTTCTTAGCATCCTTTTGGCTGTTCTGGTAAACTCGAGTGTTTGGGATATTCGCTTAAAATGCTGTGTGATGCTAATATCTCCACGTGAGCAGTTCTCCAGTAAAATGTGAATCATAATACAAACTGATCTCTTGCAGTTCTGGCATATTATTTTTCATCGCGTTTAGTGCAGAACTGTAAGCCTTGAATAACTCCATGGGAGCCATATAAAGTGTCACCAGTGATGCTGGAAGAGCTCTCAAGCAGCAGAGAAAATTTATAACATTATAAGGAAAAGTTAAATTGTTTAAATTGCAGATTGAGGTCTGCATCTGTTGGGTTGCCTGCCATTTTGGACAGACCATTAGTCTTGTAAACAGATTATGTAAAATTTAAAGCATCTACAGTACAGTTCTGTAAATGTATTTTCTTAGGATTTTCTTAAAATTTTCTTTTCTCTAGTTTTTATTATAAAGAAGACAGTATATGATACAGATAACATGCAAAATATGTGCTAATAGACTATGTTATAGTAAGGCTTCCAGTCAACAGTAGACTATTTGTAGTTAAGTTTTCAGGGAGTCAGAAGTTACATGGATTTTTTTTTTTTTACTGTATGGAGGTTGATACCCCAACCCCTGTATTGTTCAAGGGTCAAGTCTACTTAAGGTATCATTCTGACGGGCACATAGTAGACCATCAACAAACGTTTTGTTGATTGAATTTCTTTTAATGAGTATTTTAAAACTTTCTTATTGTCCTGGATAATGTTTTTTAAAGAAAGTTCTCTCTGCTGAGAATAGACTGTAGAGCTATAAGGATGGAAACAAAGAGACTTGTTAAGAGGTTGTTGTAATCTAGGTGAGAGATGATTGTGCTTCAGATCTAGGTGGTAGCGGTGCAAGTGGTAGATCGGGATTTATTTTAAAAGTAGAGCCAATAGAAAAAAGTAGAGTCATGAATTGGATGGAGGATGTTAAAGAAAGATAGGAGTCAAATTAACTCTTTAAAATGTTGGTTTGAATAAGTGGAAGGATAGATTTCTGTTCAGCTGAGATGGTTAGGTTGTGAATGAGGCTGACTTGAGTGCACAAGAGAGTGTGGATCTTAGACATGTTGAGTTTGAGAGATGTGTTGGATGTACAGTCGAAGATATGTGGATGTACAGGTGTGAACTTTAGAGGATATACATTTAAGAGTCATCAGCATTAAGATGATATTTAAAGCCAGGATGGCATTACCAGAGGAGAGTGAGTGTAGACAAGAGAGGAGGACCACAGCTTGAACTCCAGGGCACTTCAACACTGAAATGTGGGAGAGAGGAGGAGTTACTAGTGAAAAATAGGGAAATTAAGAGAATTTTATGTCCTGGAAATCAAAGGGCAAAAGTTTGTCAAGGAAAAGAGAGTGATCAGCTGTTTGAAATACTGTTGATAGGTACAGTTAGATGAAGACTGAGAATTGACATTGTATTTAACAAGGTCATTGAGAACCTTGTCAAGAGTAGTTTTGGAGGAGGAGTGGGGTCAACAGTTTGATTACAGTGTGTGAGAGTGAATGGGAGGAAGTAAATTGAACATAGAGTGTAGACAACTCTTGATGGGTAATATTCCTGTGTACAGGAACAAAGAGTGTTGGCAATTACAGAAAACATGGAGTCAGGTAAGGCTTTTTTTCCCTTAAGATAGGAGAAATCACAGCTTATGTACTCAAAATCATATTGTAACCATAAAAATTTTCTCATTGTCAACAACGGCAGAACATTCACATAATTGTTAACCAACAGTGTAGGCAGTACTGTTGGATACCAAGTTATAATTGTGTTTAAGACTCCCCCCTTTAGTGCCATCCTTGTAATAAAAAGAGTCATCTATATTTGGGGTATTTTCAATAATACATACTTTTGTAATTATGGTATTTGGGGAAACGATTAGAACACAGGGGTGTTTGTTGATTGAATTACTCCTGATGAGTTCTGTGGGACATTCTTAATATCTAGATAGTGGTTTAAAAAATAATAATTTCGTTAGTAAAGTGAGATAATTTATCTCAATAGCTACAGTTTTAATTATGTCACAGAAAGTTGAGTTTCCATTTAAAAAAACAACTGAAGAATATATTTATAACTGGGTAAGGAAGATAGAGAATGTTATGATCACTAGAGGAGGGTTTACAGAAAAGTCTGGGTTATTTAAATAGCCCCTAATTTATGAAAGTGCTAAATGAAATTATCAGTTTTTCAGTTGAAGGTTTCTGGTTTTTCTTTTATTGCATGGAATGTTCTTATTTGAGTGTTTTTTACCCAGTGGTATTTCATGTTTCTTTCCTCTTCAGTCTGTGGGCTGCATATATGATGCTTATTATTGGTGGCCTGAAGCAGGCAATAAAACAGAAATGCCCATCATATCCAAAGAAAGTAGCAAGAACATTTCGACTTTTCCAATGGTGTCATTAATTTTAAGTTTCTTGACCCAAAAGAGTAAATTTTCCTTTTAACTATAGTGGGAGAAAAAAATATGTATTTTCCTCATCCATTGCAAGGTTTATGGCTGAGACCCCAATAATAAAAGAGTAACAACAGAAAAGCATAACAAATGTATATATAAATTTGCATGTAAATATAAATTTTACATGGCATGGGAACCTTCAAAAATCAAGACTAAAAGACACAGGGAGAATGTATTTTTGTGGACAGTCATGCATAAGTATGATTGGAAGACAAAAGAATATGATCTGATGGTAATCAACTGGGAGAATTTAGCAAGGCTTGTTTGTTCATGTTCTTCTTGGCCTCTTTGTGTGACATTCCTTCCCACTGAATATAGGGCAGTACACCTGTTACCTTAGGGGAGAGAGGAGGGAGAAAGAGAGTGACCTTCCTAGGTTTGATAACCTGCTTCAAGGGAGAGAGAGCCAAGGGAAATTTTTTTTTTCTATGGCCCACTTCAAGAGAGATGGATTGGGAGAAGGTCAGAGAAACCTCCCTGTCCCTGCAGTTTTCTTAATTTCATTCAGGTTAAAATAGTATGCCAGGGTGCCGTATTTTGAGGTATCTGTTCTAAGTCCTAACAGAGGAATAAATATTGTATTTTGCAGTGAATAAATTGAGAATATATCCAGTGAAAGTGTGTTCACTGATTCCGTTTTCCTAAATTAGACAGAAAAAAGGAAGTGTTACTTTGTTCAAAAAGTGGTAAGATACACTGCCATAATAAGTCTTAGGACAAGGTCCATGATATGAATAACTGCAACCACTATAAAGTTACTAATTTTTTTTTTGAGCCAGATTCTCACTCTTGTTGCCTAGGCTGGAGTGCTGTGGCACAATCTTGGCTCACTGCAACCTCTGCTTCCTGAGTTCAAGTGATTCTCCTGACTCAGCCTCCTGAGTGGCTGGGATTACAGGCGCCCACCACCATGCCTGGCTAATTTTTGTATTTTTAGTAGAAACAACGTTTCACCATGTTGGCCAGCCTTGTCTCCATCTCCTGAACTCAGGTGATCCGCCCACCTCAGCCTCCCAAAGTGCTGGGATTATAAGCTTAAGTTACTGCACCCAGCCTAAAGTTATTAATTTTTAATAAGACATGACCCAAATTTTTCCTATGGCACTATTCAAAAGATTTTCATACAGTGATTCGAAAAATATTTTATTCTTTAACTCACATATTTAAGGTTCAACATTTTAAGATAAATGACATTAGTCTTATTAATGACTTTATGTAATTTTAAAGTTGGATAAAATATAAGCTTTGGGGGGGGGAAAAAAAACATGACTGGATAGTATTCATCCAAGAATTTTGAGGGACTTAAAGGGTGAACCTGAAACTGCAGCACATGTATAATATTGTTATTGAATAGAACACTTGGAGTAGGTATAGTTGCTGGAAAGCTGGTAAATTGCCTGCCTGACTCTGGAAACTAAGGACCTCCAAAACTGAAAACTGATAAAGCACACTTTTATGCTTACTGAGCTTTTGTAATGCATGAAGATTAGGATCAGTGAATACTTAGGCAAGTTAAACCTACTGGAAAAGGTCAACAGAGTTGTATAAATGGATATATTATATTTCACATGTGTATAAAGAGAAAATAGGGAACAAATTACATAGACTTTCAAAAACCCATTGACAGGGTTTTAAATTCTAGTTTTTAAAACTTGGCAGACTTTTTAAAAATTACAGTTAAAAACATAACATTAAATTTACTATTTAACCATTTTCATGTATATAATTCAGTAGTGTTAAGTATAGTCACATTGTTATGCAACAGATCTCTAGTACTTTTGTATCTTGCAGCACTGAAACACTACCCATTAGACACTAATTCGCCCTCTCTCCTCCCCCTAGTCATTGGCAACCATTTTTTAACTTTGTTTCTGTGATTTTTATTACTTTATATTCTTCACATGAGTAGAATCCTACAGTATTTGTCCCTTCGTGATTGGTTTATTTCAATTAGCATAGTGTCCTCAAGGTTTACCCATGTTGTAGCATGTGACAGAATTTTTTTTTCTTTTTTAAGGTTGCATATTCCATTGTATACATATACCACATTTTTTAATCTATTCATCTGTAAATAGATATCTGAATTGCTTCTATTTCTTGGCAGAAATGGACAGACTTTGTAAGAAGTGTTATCATGAATTCTCGGAATTGTTTTCTCTTTAGTAGTTGAAGGATAATAGCAAAAAAAAAAAAGGGAATAAAAAGGAACTAAATGAAAATAGAAGTATTCTTCAGATATAACTGTTAAGTCCAATCTTATTCAATATTTAACATTTTAACACATTTTTTGGGCTGGGTGCGGTGGCTCACGCCTGTAATCTCAGCACTTTGGGAGGCCAAAGCAGGGAGATCACCTGATGTCAGGAGTTTGAGACCAGCCTGGCTAACATGGCAAAACGCCAACTCTACTAGAAATACACAAATTAGCCAGGTGTTGTGGCAAACACCTGTAGTCCTAGCTACTCGGGAGGCTAAAGCAGGAGAATCGCTTGAACCCAGGAGGTGGAGGTTGCCGTGAGCCGAGATTGTGCCACTGCACTCCAACCTGGGTGACAGAGCGAGACTCTCTCTCAAAAAAAGAAAAATGTAATACATTTATTGACGAGGAATCACAAAGTATAATCTCAAATTTATAGACAGTAAAGTTTTTCTGAGTGGTGGAATACCAAACTAGCAGGGTAGATTGGAGGACGGTCTCCAAAGAGAAGTGGACTGATTATAAACGAATGTGTTTTCTTTTTAATACCTATCAATCAGCCTATATTCCCAAAATTAGCATGTTCAAAATCTGCCCCAGAGTGTAATTTTTTGTCATTTTATTATGGAAATTTTCAAAGATAACTTGAATTTTACAGTGACACAGTACATTTATCACTAACTTTCTGCCATTAACATTTTTATTGTATTTGTCTTATCAAATATTTCTCCATCTATCACTGAACTTTTTTTTCCATTTGTCAGTTATTCTGTCTTTTAGTTACTGAGTGATATTACATTGAGTGGCTATAGTTATTTACCAGTTAATGGGCATTTGAGTTATTTCCAATTTAGAGACTTTACAAACAAAGCTGCTGAGAACATTTGAGTATGGTTTTTTTGTGGACGTATGTTTTTGTTTCTCTTGAGTAAGTGCTTAAGTGTGGAATTTTTTACTTCTATAATTATATTTTGGTTGTTTATTACAGCTTTTATTTCTTTGCTATTTGTTTGCTTATTATGAACATATTTTCCTTTACACCACTGAGAATTGTTAAAATTGGAGCTTTAAAATTCTTGTCTGCTAATTCCAAACACTGGTCACGTTGGAATTGGTCTCTGTTGTCTTTTCTTTTAGAAATGGGTCACATATTCTTGTTTCTTTGGATGTCAAGTAACTTAAAATTATTTACACCATCAAGTAAATGTAAATGAGAACATTGTGATTATTATGTTGCTGAGACTCTGCATTTTATGTACCTCTAAACAGTGGCGATGTTTTGTTTTAGCAGGAAATTAACTTGGCTATGCTCAGATAGTGTACTCTGTCTATTGGGCAGCAGTTCAAATTTCAGGTCAATTTTTTTGGTCTTAGTAGGGCTGCTTAGAGTCTGTCCTACACATGTGTTATTCAGACGGTAGCCAACTTAGGCAGAAATTACCCGCAGAATTCAGTTTCCCCTCTCTGACTGTCTCTGAAATTTCCTGCTCATTTATAGCAGCCGCAGTTCCCATAAACTCTTCTGATTCTCCAACCTAAAAAGACCAAAGATTTTCTAATGCACCTTGATCCATCCAACCTGGCACAGAATGGGACTGGCCTCAAGCTAAGCACTATTAAACAAAAGCAAAAAATACCAGGAAACTCACCTAAATCCTGAAAATGATAGCAGTAATGACAACTCCATAGTGGTTTACTAAGAGAAACTAAGGTACCTGAGTTTTGAGACCGGCAATTAAGAAAACAAACTTTCCATTTTACTTAAAAAGTTTGTTCTCTACAGAGAGTTCATGAATCTGGAAAAAAAAATTACTCTCAGTCTTTCCACTTTACTTTATTGATCTTTCTTATCTAAGATGGTCTTAAGTTTTTTTTTGCCACTTGGTGGCAGTATATGTCCTTTTTTTTTTTTTTTTTTTTTTTTTTTAATTAAACCTGTTTGGGGCTATTTGGAAAATCTGGTTATTTTTGACCTAGAGGCCCAAAGTCTTACATTTAGTTACCTTATTTTCATTTATATTGTTTATTTCATATAAAATACCTGCAGTCAATCAGATAGGATCTTTTTTCTAATAAAATTTAATATATTTAGAACTTAGAGAGTAGAATATCAAAACAAAAATTTGTGTTCCATAATATGTATTCAGAGATGTCTCAATTATTGCACTAATTTCATAGTTATGCCTACCAGAAATATTGAGAATTTTAAATTCTGTTAAAGCCGCATTAAATCATTAAAGCCACACAGTTACACAGTTGATTGGACTCTGCTTTTGTTCATATGAGATGAAAACTGTTTTAGAAATTTAATAGAATGTGATTTTTTTTTTTTTTTTTGAGATGGATTTTCCACTCTTGTTGCCTAGGCTGGAGTGCAGTGGCACAATCTCAGCTCACTGCAGCCTCCACCTCCCAGGTTCAAGCAATTCTCCTGCCTCAGTCTCCCGAGTAGCTGGGATTACCGGCATGCACCACCATGCCCAGCTAATTTTTGTATTTTTAGTAGAGATGGGTTTCACTGTGTTGGTCAGGCTGGTCTCAAACTCCTGACGTCAAGTGATCCACCTGTCTCGGCTTCCCAAAGTACTGAGATTACGGGCATGAGCCACCTTGCCTGACCAGAATGTGATTCTTGACCTTTAAAAAGAAGTAACTCTTTCTGAAGTGCCAGTTTTAGTGGATTTCTGGGATATTCCTTTGTAATTTTTTCCAGATCTTTAGTTATTTGGAAATAATGTCTAGATACTATTATAACATTGTAAAATATGGCTAATCTTTTACTTTGTCTGGAGTTTATTTACACGTGTGAGTTATATTTTAATTTAGCATATTTTGAGCTGCATTATGTATATGATCTTGTGTATGGTACTTTATGTTTATAAAAATGCTGATGATAACTTTATGTCCTACTTATGAATTTTCTCTATTAGCAGGTCAAAATTTTAGTTGATCACGTGCAACTAAGCTGTATGTTGCTGTTTTGTTATTATAGAGTTAGTTCAGCATGCTTTTTCATTTCAAAAGGTTGTAATGTTAGAGATACAGTGTAAGGTGTTAATAGCTTAATAAAGCTATTAAATTTCATGAGGAAATGGTGAAATATTTTTCTCTTATGAGAACTTTGGTAACTAGGAAACAAGAAGAGTTTTGTCAAGGTAACTTCCTTGTTTAGAAATGTAGTTACATTCTTTGAAAAATTCTGCAAGATTTTCTTACGGTTCATCTTAAGTATTCATATGTAAGTAATTCAGTTAATTTTATTTGTATGAAAATGAGTTACTTCATTGATGAAACGTATTTGTTTATTAAAGTTTTTATATTTTAGGGGGTATTAACTGTTTTCTAAGATTTCTTTTAATCTTGTCCAAATGATGAGCTTCAAGTTTTTTTTATAAGGTGCATATTTATGATGCTACACATCTGTTATAATTATCCTAGATTGCTTAACAAATTTATTAGTAAACAATGATAGATTTGCCTCTTTATGTTAAATTTAAATTTTACAAGCGCTGCTTAAAATTTATATTCATAGCCACCTACATGTGTTCTACTTTGGTCTGAGGTTGAACTAAGAACCTCAATTTTTAATAAACAGCCCAAGATTCGAATGTGGCAGGTTCGTGGACCATGAGCACAAATCATTTTTTAAAGTTATCTTTTGTTAACTGATTGAGGTAAAACAAACAAACAAAAACTTTGAATTCTTAATTAAATTTCACGATTTGAAATTTAGATATTGGCTGAGTGCCGTGACTCATGCCTGTCATCCTAGCACTCTGGGTGGGAGGCCAAGGTGGGTGGATCACCTGAGGTCAGGAGCAGCCTGAACATGGTAAAACCCCATCTCTACTAAAAGTACAAAAATTAGCTGAGTGTGGTGGCAGGTGCCTGTAATCCCAGCTACTTGGGAGGCTGAGGCAGGAGAAGGCGAGGGTGCAGTGAGCCGAGACCGTGCCATTGCTCTCCAGCCTAGGCGATGGAACGAGACTCCATCTCAAAAAAAAAAGGAGAGAAATTTACATATTAATGCCATTCCTTGCCTCCAATATAAAATTAATGTATTTTATTGTATTTAATATATTCAAGAATATAATTGGAGTCATACACTATTGCATTACAACTTGGACTTACTAAAACCCATCTCTTGCTTATACCTCTAAAACCTTTAAAAAATTGGTTCTTCACAAACCTGTTGAGTTTTTACAAATAATACAAATGACTTACAGATAAAGTGCATGAGGCAAAAAAATTCATGGGAAAGCTAAAATGAATGCAGTTTTAAATATGACATTATCAGGAAGAAGCTTCATTTAGCTGTTGGTTTTATACAAGCTGTATGAAGAGACATAACCTTTTAAAGTGTAATAAGACTTTTTTTTCATTTGCTACTGTGTTTATAATCTTTAGTAAATCCAGGAACTTTGAAATTTTAGGGGCAATTTTTGAGGAGCTTGAGATGAAATTTTGAACCCAGTGGCCAAAAGGGTGTATCACAAATAAACAGGTATTTCAGCCAAATAAACACCAGGTGCTATTGTGGATCACTGTATGAATAAAAATTTCACAGTTCAAATAGAGAAAAATGGTGACAATATAGAGTCATCACACTACTAAGCATAGTCATGCCAAACTCAAAATTAAATGAACTCCTACTTGTTTTACTATTTTAAGGTTAAATTATATAGTCAACATTAACTACTGAATAGAGTAAGCATTGCTGTTTAGGCTTAGTTGAAAGGAGGAAATAAAAGGATTCTAGGGGATGAAAAATGTGAATGCATTTCATGTTTCCCTTCTTTTCCAATTCAAATTATCTCTCTCAGCTCTCTTCTGGCAGGCAGCTAGATCTGAGTTGATGTCTTGGGCTTTGGGAAAGCTAGTGTTCCAGTTACATATTGCTGCATAACAAATCACCCTAAAACTTGCTGTGTCAAAATAATTTATTATTTGTCACAGCTCTGAAGGTTGATAGGTTCAGCTAAATTTTTCTTACCTCACTGAGATTGGGGTCCTCTGAAGTCTTCTTTAGTCATCAGTTTGGAGAAAGAATGATAGGACCAAAACGTCACTCCCTTTCCACTTGGCCTCTTTGTGTGATTAGCTGAGATATCCTTCAACATGGCAGTCTCAGAGCATGGCACCTGGCCACATCCAAAGCAAGCATTCAAGAAACAGGCGAAACTTAAAAACTTCTTAGGAAATAAGCTCAAAACCCCAGAAAATTGCTTCTCCCACATTTTGTTGGTTAAGCGGATCATAAGAGAAATAGACCCACTTTTCAATCAGAAAATAGCTTCCCACATGCAAGGGAAGAAATTGATAGAGACCATCTTGGAGATAGGCTACCAGAATTTGAGATTTCTCTCCCCTGGTGAGTGAAAGCCTAGAAATAGTATGAGAGAGCCCTGAGTAAGAGCAGAACAGATTGTTGGCAGAGCTCAGCCTATAAAAAACTATGGATTACTCACTTCATCCTCACCCCAAATAAAGTGGATAAAGTCTCCTTTGCCTCCAGAAAGCTGAGGGAATGGATGTATTGACCTTCAAACCAAGACCAGCTCTATTTGTTTATAGGAAATATGCTTAATGCAAATTGATAAAGATTGAAAAATGGGCTAGGTGCGGTGGTTCATGCCTATAATCCCAGCACTCTGGGAGGCCAAGGCAGGTAGATCAACTGAGGTCAGGAGTTTGAGACCAGCCTGGCCAACATGGTAAACCCTGTCTCTACTAAAAATACAAAAATCAGCCAGGCGTGGTGGCAAGCACCTATAATCCCAACTACTTGGGAGGCTGAGGCAGGAGAATCACTTGAACTTGGGAGATGGAGGTTGCAGTGAGCCAAGATTGCTATTGCACTCTAGCCTAGGTGACACAGCAAGACTCCTCTCCAAAAATAAAAAGATAAAAAAATAATTATTTAAATAATTTTTAAGTAAAAAACTATATGATAAATTTTAAGTACAGATTATATAGTTTCTATTTTTATCATAATTTAGTGAAACCAGAGATAAAAGGTGAGGAGGAGTGAACTTACTTGGCAATTAGAAACCTATCTTTTGGATCAAAGAGGAAAGAAAAACTAAAATAAGAAAGCAATGAAAATGAGAACATTTTTATATTAGAATTGTTGAGAAACATTCAAAGCTATGCCAGAGGAAAATCTATAGCCTTGAAATGCCTTTATTATTTAAAAAAAGATGAAAAATGAAATCATGTACCAAAACCTAAAATGCAATAAAAAATATATATAAAAAAAAAAAATCATGTAGTACCCATCTTGAGAAAGCTGGAAAAAGAGGAATAGAAGTAAGGTGTTTGGAATTAACCGACATGAAGTAAAAGAAAATACATGACATACACTTCTGTGGCAATAAGCTTGAAAATAAAAAGGAAAGTGAACTGTGCCAGCAAAATATAGGTTACTAAAATTGACAGAAGTGAGAACTTGAATAGAAGTTACCATAGAGTTATTACAAAAAGGAGTAAAAGTGTACAACTGATGAAATTACCAACAGGTTCACAGATGGATTACCTCAAATGGGTTCACAGTTGATTTCTCTAAAGACAGCTCATTTCACTTACTTATACTATACTAGACTATTTAAAAGGAAAGTTCTGAGAAAGAGAATACAGAAGCAAAATAAAGCATGTAGGCCAATTTTACTTATTACTACAGATGTAAAAATTTGAAATAAAATGTTAAATGAATTCTGGCCATTGTGTTAAAAGAATAATACTTTATGGTTAAACAAAGTGTATTCCAGGACAGAAAGAATAATCCATTGCATCAGCAAGGTAAAGGTGAATAGCTTTATGAAAATATGAACATATGAGATGCAATGGCAATTAGTGTTGAACACTTAAGATTTTATAGCTTTCTTCATTTGAGTTTGTAACCTTTCCTTTGAATAGAATGAAATATTTTCCCCCACATCCATCTCTAACAAGAAAAGAAATTGATTCATATGAAGAAAACTATAAAATCTTGGAACATGGAAGCATCATACCTTAAGGAAGATAAGCTCATTAAAATAGCAATTTTTATGATTAACATATTAATCAAATATAGTTAAGTTATAGTCTCATTTTTTTCTGATAATTTGCAGGGGGTGCTGGAGGGAAGAAGTGTAGTACGTGACTTTATCCTTTCTATCACCTTTGTTAATGCTTTTTAATTTTTATTTATCTTTTTCGAGACAAGGTCTCACTGTCATCCAGGCTAGAGTGTGTAAGCCATTCTCCCATATCAGCCTCTTGAGTAGCTGAGACTACAGGTGTGTACCATCACACTGTTAATACTATTAAGGCTTATCTCAATTTCTCAAAGACATGGGAAACTATACTTTTCTTGCATTGATAAACTTAAATTTGGGGGTTAATAAGTGATATTTTTAAGTTAATTTAGCAACTTGGTATCTTTAACATTAAGACTTAAATTTGTTTGGCTCGATCATATTTGGGCCAATACCTGTTGAGAAGCCAGTATTTCAAATTTCTTACAGTAGTTTGCTGAATAAAATGTTGACTATAAAAATTGCCTCCCAATACATCAGTGTAGCATTTTGCAGTGATGGGGTCTACTAGATCCATGAGCTAGGGAGTCATGTCTTAATACTAGTAGTAGAGTATTTAGTACAATAATAAGCACATACAAATAAATGAGCCAATGAATCAGTTAATGTACTCACTCTGCAGAAGCATCAGATAAGTCCAGAGAAGTTCACTTGCTAGAGCAATAAGTAGGAGAGACAAAATCTGTACCCATATTTCCTATTTCATTCTAGGGTTCACCACACGTGATGAAAGTTACCTTTCTTCATGCTTGAGTTTTGCTGGGTGTGATGGCTCACACCTGTAATCCCCCTTTGGGAAGCTGTAATCCCAGCACTTTGGGAGGCTGAGGCAGGCAGACTGCTTGAGCCCAGGAGTTCAAGACTAGTCTGGGCAACATGGCAAAACCCTGTCTCCACTAAAAATACAAAAAACCGGGTGTGGTGGCATGGTGGCATGCCTGTAGTCCCAGCTACTCAGGAGGCTGAGGTGGGAGGATCATCTGAGCTCAGGAGGTTGAGGCTGCAGTGAGCCAAGATTGTGCCACTGCACTCCAGCCTGGGCAACAGTGTGAGATCCTGTCTCAAAAAAAATCACTAACTTTTTTTTTTCTTTTTAAAAAAAGGGGCTTAAATTTTTGTTTGAATTTTATTTATTCAAATAGATATAATTGAAAATTTAGCATGTAACAGAAATTATGATTTTCATTTTAATGCATAGCAGACTTTACCACTTCCGTTTTTGTCTTTAGATGTCAGAAAGATTTTGTTTGTTTGTTTCTTGAAGATCTTTACAATGACAAGAGATGTCTCTGGCAGCAAAACAGACTTCATTGTTGTGACTTAAGGGGACAGCCTATAGCAGTTAAAGCTTAATTAGGTTTCTTGTTCTTTTCAGTATTTAGTTGCTTGGATTAGATTATTAATAATGAAACTTGTGGGGAATTCAGACAAGTGAATTCTCACTTTTCCAGAATAGCTAACCAGCTATTTCTTAGCATTCACTGAACTGCTGTTCAATGTAAACTGTTTCAGATTTGAACCTTAAGGTAAATGTCACTATATCCTATTTCCAATTTCTTTAGTTGTCCTATCTCTACACAGTCAGGATATCTTCATTTATTAAATATTTATTTTGAGACATAGGTTGCTGTTTCTCAGTTTACATCATGTGAGAGACGAAAGACTTGAAGCTTAGAAATTCATTATATTCATAGTAATTGTGTTTTATTGAGAATGGAAATTGGTACTTGGCTATTAGCACATTTACTATTACATAGAAATTTTCTGTTAGAAAGGGCTGATAATGGAAATTTTATGTGTCCATTTCTGTATGTTTGAAAAGTTTACCTTTTTTGCTGCTTTTGTTTAATCTATTTAATGTCCTCTTTTGTTCCTTCTCTTCCACCGACATTAATTGCAGATAGTCTATATAATAGACAGACATTAGTTGCTAGGATTATAGAAAACTTCCTTAAGTTTTTCCTTATGATGTGGAAGACAGGTAACGGCTCCTTATAGCACACGTGTGCATTTTCTGACCGGTAAGAATCACGTGTTGTGAAAAAATAGGATAAACTCTAGGTTAGAGCTGAAGCTTAGTCTTCCCACAAAGGTTGATCCTGAGCTCAAGATGTGGAAGGATGCAGAGGGGGAGTACAAAACAGTTTTTTCTGCTCTCTGTAGCTTTAATCATGGTTCTGCACAGTCATGGGGCTTATTTTGAAGGAAGATGCTACTTTTCCTGTTTCTAGGGTTATGTTTTACTCTCTATTTTAATTGCTAGCAATAAGTGCAGGAGATTTTTTAATTCACAATACAAAAGTAATAATTTTATTTAAGGGGAAATTTTCCAGTTGAAAAATTGTAAATAAAGGGCTGGTCGAATGGCTGGTCGAATGTATGCATTCCTATACTGCACTTATACTTGCTTCTGTTTATACTTGCATATGTTATTTATATTTTTTAAAAATGTATAGATACATAAAAACATATATATGATATATATGCTATGTATGTAATATTAATAATATACTCTATATTCTTCCATGGAACTACTCTCTGAATATCCTGAAATAGTCTACATATTTCAGGGTCAGATCTTTACCTTTTTAGATCTTTGCAGTTGCACTTACAGAAAACACTGCTTCTTTGGGAATTCGTCATCAGGATACCCCACGTTACAGTCTTCCTCATTTTCAGACCACTAGGACATTCCTGTTTGTTTAGTGAAAGACTTCTAAAGTTTAGAGCTTTGGTAAAGCTCTAGATTTAGTCTTCCTTTCCACTTCAGCTGCCACCTAGATTACTTCTGTGATTAATTCATCTGTAGCCTTGGCCTTGAATTTTATTGATCTCATCTCTAGTGATTGCCTTTTTTCCACTTTAACACTCAGTCTTGTAGCCCACATTTGGTCCCCAGAACCGATTTACTTCTGAAGTTATCAATTCACTTTGATCCACTGAACATCCTGTTTCCTGTGTTTTTATGTTTTCCCATCATGGCTTTCAACTTGTCTTTAACAAAATTTCCAATCCATATAATTATTTATTTATCAATCCTTTCCTAGATTTATTTTTTTCCCTCACCATCATGTTTTCAGTCTTCACACCAGACTGAGAAACTCTTTATTTTTCTAACTGAGCACTACTGGCGAAAATCACACAAGCCAGACTGAGAAACTCTCAACTCTTTATTTTTCTAACTGAGCACTACTGGCGAAAATCACACAAGCCAGACTGAGAAACTCTCAACTCTTTATTTTTCTAACTGAGCACTACTGGCGAAAATCACACAAGCCAGACTGAGAAACTCTCAACTCTTTATTTTTCTAACTGAGCACTACTGGCGAAAATCATACAAGCAGTAACAAGCACTGTCAGTTTATTGTTACCAGCCTCGAATGGACCCACACAATTGGTTGTAATTCTATTGTTTCTAGTTCTCTCATTTTTCACAGGGGTTACTTAAGGGAACCAACCGCTCTCCTTACATCTCCAGTTTTCCATGTTTCTTGTCACTCTCAGTAGATGACTTAGTATTTCATTTCACAGAGAAAATGGAAATCCTCAGATGAGAACTTTGTCCTGCCACCAAATCTACTCACATTTGCACTCATTCTGGTTTGTTTGTTCTTACTGTTTGTAATGGAAAGAGTCTTACCCTCAAGGGGTGGAAAAATCATATGCCTCTAGAAACCAGGTGGATAATATAAATTTGTGAAGCCTTAGGGTAAGAGTAGGCTGTGGCCTGTAGCAAACTGATAAGAGCTATCTAAAATATTCAAGTTGTTAATACTCTGTATCAGCTGGAAAAAAGCCTGCCTTGATACACAGGGCTTCAGATCTAAGACTAATCTTCACATCTAAACTGTGGATCCCATCTCCTGTAGCCTTATTCTGGAGTATGCTTCGTTCTCCTGAATACAGCCCCTTTCTCCAACAGTAATTCATCTTTTGCTATTAGTTGTTTCCCATCAATATTTGAATATTGTCAAGCTTGTTTCATCTTTTACAACCTTCATTGGCCTTGTTTTCTTCTCTAACTACTGTACTTTCTCCACTTGTACTATTAAGCTGTGGAAACAGTTGCCCACTAACTGGTATTTGACAGACTTAGATTGGAGTCCTCACTCTACTATTTATGAGCTCTGAGACTTTCGAAGCCTCAGTTTTTTTCATCTGTGAAACTGAGGATAATTTTTATATGCCATCATAAATTTATTAAGTCAGACAATGTATATAAAATAGCCAAAAACAGGGGGCATACTGAGTATTTATATATATTTGTTTTAGTCCCTGGCACTCTACCTTCTGCCCCTACCCCTGAATACTTGAAAGGCTTTTGGTTTTTTCTCGGTAGTATTTCTTCGTACCAATAAGTAGTGTTTCTCAATATTACTGACTGCTTCAAAGCACTGTCTTCTACTGTTTTTTCCTGACACACACCCCTGGTTTATTGGTTGTTTCTGCTAATACATTTTTGGGTTTTTTGGGATCCCTGTTTTTTGCCCATCCTTTAATGTTTACATTCCTTGTGTTTATGTTCCTACAAATTTTGTCATGGTGTTTGTGCAATTATTAAAGTTGAACTGTTAATTGTCTGTGATCTCTTTGGAAGCCAAAGCAAAGAGGAAGCATTATAGCAATATTTATATTTAATCAGCATTTACTACATGTGAGGCATTTTTATAAGCACTTTACATGTATAACTTGATATAAGCTTCACAAGAACTCTGAGGCAGGATACCAGAATAGAGAGGTAAACTAACCTGCCCAGAGAGTTACTGCAGGAATTCAATTTTAGACAGTTGAATTCTGGAGCTTGCCTTCCTAGCCATAACACTATACCCTCTTCTAAAACAGTTGCATGATTAATGGTGTTTAGAAGAATAAAGCATTCTTCAGAAGAACTAAAAATCTTGTAGGACTTAGGTCTGAAATGATATATGTGATAATTCTTCAGGTAATCCCACAATAAATACCATAGTAACATTCCATTCTCATGGAAAACTTCAGTGTAGAAGAAGAACATGATACCATACCAAAGCAACACACACTGAATATGGTTTTTCCATAATTACTTCTCTCAAATAGCCCTTTGATATAAATTTGGAGACTAAACTATCAAAATTATATTTAATAGTTGAAAAAGGACAAAACTGTCTTACTCATCTTTGTATCTATAGTGCCTAATCCAGGACCAGTCACATGGAAATGATCTAGTCAGTATGTGTGGAGTGAATGTGACCTCATTTAGCTGGTCAGCTACTTAAGCAATAATCACTTAACACAGGATGCATTTAACATGCCAGCTTCCGAAGGTGGGGTTGATGGTTGGTTGCAAAATTTGATGAGTTCAAAGAAGGAAAATAAGTAGGAATTTAGTCCCTGTCTCCTGCTTCCCGTCCCAGTTTCCGTATTTAATTATTTCTTTGTTAGCTTTTATTTCATTCTTATTATATACCTGGTAATGTTTAAAGTGGTGGAGGTCCAGCAGTGAGCAAGACAAAGTCCCTGCCCGTAAGATGTTTACACTCTGGTGAGATAGAAAAGTAATATGATGGTAATGATACAGTGAAATCAGTGCTGTGAAGGAGACAAGCATTTAGATTTTATGCAGGTATTCAGGCAGTAGGAACAGGTTAGAAGAAGCATTGGTGGGTTCAGAGAACTTCAGATCCCCATTAGGGTTGCAGGGTGAAGTGTGACTATTAGGAATGGTGATAAATGAGGCTTGTAGTAAGCAGCACCAGATTGTAAAGAACCTTGTGACCAACTTTAAGGTTTTTACTTTCATTGCTCTTCCCATATCAGCAATCCCTTAATCCCTTATGTGCTACTGGCAGGGGGGAGAGTATAGAGGGAAGAACAATGTAAAGATGTGTTTCAAGGGTCACATGATTTTTTTTTGCTGAATGTCAAGATTGGAACTGGATAAACTTCTCAGGAACAGGAAATGCGTTTTATTCACTTCTGTATCTTTAGCATTTGATAGTAACTCAGTAAATGTTTTTAGAAATTCATTTAATATTTGTAGTCATTTTATGTTTGAGTGTAGTAACCAAAACATAGTTGTTGTATTTTTTTATTTGAAAAACAGTTTAGATTTTAAACAACTGAGTTTACAAACCACTCTGTGACTTTAATATAACTTGCCTTTGAGTAGGAAAAATTTACTAAATTTAAAAATCGAGGATTTTTGTTGTTGTTGCTGTTTAATTACAAGGACAATCACAGCTTGACAAAAGACTTCAATACAGAATTTGATCAACTATGTTAAGTGTTTAGTGTGAAATGTGTTATTATTCCTTTGATTTATAGACATATGAGGAAGATCGAAAAAACTACTCAGAAGTTCAAATTAGATGTCAACGTTTGGCCTTAGAATTAGCAGACACAAAACAGTTAATTCAGCAAGGTGACTACCGTCAAGAGAACTATGATAAAGTCAAGAGGTAAGTAGTTAAAATGGCTGCAGTAGTAGTTCTCCACTTTAGCTTGCATTAAAGTCGCCTGAGTTTTACCAACAACCCATTGTTAATTTTACTTTTACCTTATTCTTCTTTGCACAAATGCATGCAGTTTTGGCAGTTTGTTGGGTTTATGCTGAATTTTTATATTGGTCGTTTTTGTTTTATTTAGATGTCACTGCTGTCTTAAAATGTAAACAAAAGATAGGAACCCAGTAAAATCACATGTGTAAATATTTTTTCAGTGTTACTTGATGATTATTTTTATGTAATGGAAAAGTGTAAATACTTACAGTTTTCTCTGAAGTTTTTTTCAGCTGTTCCTTCCTGACAAAAGACACACTTTCACTTTCTGAGAATATATTTCCTGATATTTGCTACTAAGAAGCTATAGCAAATATCTTTGTTTAACTGGAATATTCTTTTTGTTGTTTGTTCAATAATTTAATGAGCCATTACTTAGCTGTGTGTCCCTCGATAAATCTCTTTTCTTTCCAAGCCTGAGTTTCATCGTTTATGAGATGTTGCTAATATGGATAACTGCACTATATAATCTAAGATCAAACAAATATTTATGAAAGCCTTTAGATATATATGTACTGTATTTGTAATATAAATGGAAGGACCTTTTATCTTAATTGTTCACTCCACCTGAAATAATTCTTAAAATGTAGTCGTCACTCAGTGAATATTTGTTAAATGAATGAATTCTTTAAATTGCATAATTTTAATTACAAATTACATAATGCCATATGTGAATTTGCAGATATTTGTGGATAGGAGATTGGCATTTCTACGCTCATTATGACTGACAAATAGTATGTCTTATTATGTATGTAGCGTTATGCCAAAATATGATAATTATTGGAGCTTTAAATCCATGAGAGCGGTGGTCAGTGGGCTCTGGGATACAGCTGGAGTTCAAAACAAGCATTTAAAAATGAAGTACAGGTCATGTTGGCACATGCCTTTAGTCCCAGGTACTTGGGAGGTTGAGGTGGGAGGACTGCCTAAGCCCAGGAGTTCAAGACTGCAGTGAGCTATGATCATGCCACTGCACTCCAGCCTGGTGGCAGAGTGAAACCCCATCTCTTAAAAATATAAAATAAAAATAAAAATGAAATAGATTGTGATGGTAAGATGATACTAGTTGGTATTTTGATGTCCCCCTCTGCCACTGTAAGTCTATAGCAATGACGAATACAATATAAAAAGAGAAAACTAAAAACATAGTCATCAGAATAATCCACCAGGGCCATGAATGATGAATGAAACAAGATGAGTCATGAGTTGATAATTATTGAAGTTGGGTGATGGGAGCATGGGTGTTCATTATATCATCTCTATTTTTACATATGTTTTCATTTACTATAATAAAAACTTAGAAAAGAAAAATACAGCCTTGATCAAAATGCATGATAAGCATCTTTATGGCTAGAAATGGAATAGTAAAACAAGAAAGAAGGACTCAAACTACGACCCTTTTTGGTTGACTCAATAGAATGAATGAGTTTAAAAACATAGACAGGTCATGAAATATAAGATAAAGTGAAGAAAAAAAAAGTACTTTTATGCCCTGGGTAAATTCTCACAAATATACAAAAGGAAACAGGTGTGGATGTTAATTGTGTCATTATTAGAAGAAATTCAAATGCTTTTCAGTAGCAGAATGGAAGATGAATTGAGATTTATTCTGCAATATAATTTTATGTAGCAGGTAAAATCATTAAATTAGATCTGAATGTATCTCTTTTTTTTTTTTTTTTAGTAGTTCCTTATTTTCTGGCATAACATAATGTTCCTAGTTTTGTTTTTGTTTGTTTTGTAATTTCATTGCCTCAGCTCTTTCTCTAAGAAGTCTTGATCTCTTAGTGGGGGAATGCTATTTAGAAATTAAGATTTGGGTGTTGTAGTCATGGCTACATTGGTCATTATTTCTAGGCCCTTCAGTTGGTAGAGACAGTGGAGGGAGAAGGGGGAGGAGGCTTAACACACTATAGATGACATCATACTGATTTTTTTTTTTGAGACAGAGTATCGCTTTGTTGCCCAGACTGGTGTGCACTGTCGCAGTCTTGGCTCACTGCAACCTCAGTCTCCCGAGTTCGAGAGATTCTCCTGCCTCAGCCTCCTCAGTAGCTGGGACTATAGGCATGCACCACTACAGGCGTGACTGGCTAATTTTTTTGTCTTTTTTTTTTTTTTTTTTTTGGTAGAAACACAGTTTCACCATGTTGGCCATGGTTGGCCAGGCTAGTCTCAAACTCCTGACCTCAGGTGATCTGCCTGCCTCAGCCTCCCAAAGTGCTGGGATTACAGGCATGAGCCACCATGCCCAGCCCACATTGATACTTCTAATTCCAATTCAACACCACAACAACCAGTTTAAAGAGATACCAACTGACTAAATATAGCATACTTAAATATCAAAATAAATATTGACAATAATGAATTACAGTTCATTGACTGGAATAAGAGTTTATAAGTGCAGACTAATAATAAATACAGAAAAAGGCTCTTAAATTTTTTTAATATATCATCTTCACCATTTTTAAGTGTACAGTTCAGTGGTAATATTTATATCCTTTTTGGGAAAGAGGATCTTTACAATTGAATGCCAACCAACAAATGTATTTGCATGTAAGAATGACCATTTTGTAGCCACATAGTAATATTGATTCAGAATCATCACTGGAATCTAAAACTATCAAATGTAAGTATGTTAGGGAATAAGATACTTATACAAACTGTCTCTTCACAGATTACTTACTAATTTTAAAGTTCAAAAAGATAGCTTTATAGTTAAACTCTGGCAGATACTACCTTAACCTAGTGACCAGTTACTATCACCAGTAATGGGATAAACTAACATTACATGCCTCAGTACATCTTCATATGATACACTGAGAATGCATTATCATTTCTGTGTTATTCCTGCCCAAGTGCCTAACCTAAATCTAATCATGAAGAAACTTCAGACAAGTGAAAATTGAGGGACATTCTATGATGCAGTTAGCCTGTGCTCTATAAAAAGTCATAAAACACAAGGAAAACTAAGAACTCTTCAAGGTTAAAGGAGACTAAAACCACATGACATCTAGATACATGATAATACATTATAATATTATCATAATAGATCCTTGGCTCAGGGAAAAAAAAAATTTCACAAAGTTCGTTTTGGGAGACAGTTGACAAAATTTGAAAATGAATTGTATGTTAGATAATAATATTGTATTAGGGCTAAGTCCTGAATGTGCTAATTATACTATGATTATATGAGACTGTCTTTAATCTTAGGAAATTCACACTGAATTATTTAGGGGTAAAAGGACCTAATGATTCAGTTGAGGAAACAAATGCACATGTATGAGTATGTGTGTGTAGGTGTATATACACGTATAGATACGTGACCGTTGACCAACACAGGGTCTGCTTATATTCGGGTTTTTATCAACCTAACACCAATCGAAAATACAACATTCACAGGATGTGAAACCTGAATATACAGAAGACTGACTTTTCAGTGGGATCTGCAACAACTGCAGGACTTCAGTATGTACAGATTTGCATATTCAGGTTGTAAGGGTGGGTCTGGAACCATTCTCCGCATGTACTGTTAGACAACTGCATGTATTCATTCACATATATTAACAAGAGAGAGGAATTGAATAAATATGGCAAAGTAATATTTAGTTAATATTACAAAACATACAACGATATTAACAATTGGTAAGTAAAACTATTAAAAAGAACCAGGTGGGGGTGCAGCGTGTCAGGCCTATAATCCTAGTGCTTTCAGAAGCCCAGGCGGGAGGATCACTTGAGCCCAGGAGTTCAAGACTAGCCGGGGCAACATGGCAAGACCATCTTTATTAAAAAAAAAAAAATTTTTTTGTTGTTTTTTTTGTTTTTTTCACCACCTGTCAAACAGGAAAAAAAAAAAAATTTAAATTAGCCAGGCACATGGCGGCATGCACCTGTAGTCCTAGCTATCTGGCAGGCTGAGGCTAGAGGATCACTTGAGTGCAGTAGTTCAAGTTCAGCTTGGGTGGCATAGCGAGACCCTCATCTCATAAAAGAAAAAACAAAGATTTTATAAAAATTGCATGTAAAAACACAAAATAAAATTTTAAAAAATTATAAATTAAGAATAATCTAAACATTTTAAAAATAAAAAAGCACAAAATACTTATAATGTATATCAGAATATTAATACTGATAGTCGTCTTTATTTAGCGGGTTTGTAGGTGATTGTTATGTTGTGCTTTGCTCAGTTTTTCTTCAATAAACATAATACTTTGTTAACCAGAAGAAAAAAAGGCTTTCTAAAAGTTTTAGAAAAGCTGATGCAAAAGAAGACAATTCCTAACAGCCTTCTCTTTGGAAATACCAGGTGGGTCAGTGAAATAAAGTGCAAAGGCACTGCTTCTGACTGCAGAGAAGTATTTAAGAGTTAGTAAATTGATTTCTCTGCTCATTTTAAAAAATGTCTGTTGTAGGTTTTAATCCAATTCTTGGTATAACTTTTTTGGGGAACTTGCTTTAAAATGGAAATTAAAATCTGGGTAATCATAAACAATTTGTGAATGAAATGGTCACAAGAATGCCTGCTTGTGTATCTCTGTGCAATCTAAATGATAAGTTGTGAGTGTTCTTTGACCTTAACTGAACTGAAAGCCTAGAGCCATGTATACATTCTTTAAAAGTTTTGACCTTAAGATAAGATTGAAGATGACTAGTGAAAAAATACCAAATGTACCTTAGTAAGTTTTATTATTTACTGGCTTATGTAGTTTATGTATTTATTCCTTAAAAGTAATAAATTGGTATTTATGTATCTGAACAAGATCTGAAATAGAGTCCCTTCTAAATCTGAAAAGTAGATACTTTATAGTTAATGGAATTACACTCAAGCCCCATTGCTAGTGTCTCTATTCAGTGTCCTGATACATAGTCAACCCTTTAAAAATGTTTACTGTAAAAGGGGATGTAAAATTACATGTCTATTTGAATTTTATTTTAATAGTGAACGTGATGCATTTGAACAGGAAGTAATTGAGCTTAGGAGAAAACATGAAATACTTGAAGCCTCTCACATAATTCAAACAAGAGAAAGAAGTGAATTATCAAAAGAGGTAAGCTTACGAATAGAGTCACTTATATTTTATTGTATAGTATTAGTGAAAAAAATAGCCCAGAGTAGATTCGAGGGAGAGACATTTTTTTAATATACTTGGTTCCCAAAAAGAGACTTTTTTTTTTATTTCAGTTTTTTTTTTTTTTGAGATGGGAGTCTTGCCCTGTTGCCTATGCTATAGTGCAGTGGTGTGATGATCTTGGCTCACTGCAACCTCTGTCTTCTGATTTCAAACTATTCTCCGACTGCAGCCTCCCCAGTAGCTGGGATTACAGGCATGTGCCACCATGCCTGGCTAATTTTTACATTTTAGTAGCCAACAGCATGTTGGCAAGGCTGGTCTTGAACTCCTGACCTCAAATGATCCACCTGCCTTGGCCCCCCCAAAGTGCTGGGATTACAAGCATGAGCCACCATGCACGGCCCCAAAAAGAGACTTTCGTAACTATTTTTGGATTTTAAAAAAAGGCATGCTAAGAATTAGCCCTTTTTAAAAGGAAAATTGTCATGTGGTGAATGAAAACATGAAGGAAAGAAACTAATACAGTCAACCTTGAAAAGTAAGATGGCATCACTCTGTATGATTTTTGTCTCTACATGTATGTAGGTGGCCACCTTACAACAGACTGTTACTTTACTGCAAAAGGATAAAGAATATCTCAATCGCCAAAACATGGAGCTTAGTGTTCGCTGTGCCCATGAAGAGGATCGACTTGAAAGACTTCAAGCTCAACTTGAAGAAACCAAAAAGGCTAGAGAAGAGATGTATGAAAAATATGTAACATCCAGGCAAGATTTACATTATTTCCCACATAAATAGATGTCAATTAACACATTTTCTTTGGGGGAACTGTTGGCTTTGGGGAAGATAGTGATTTTTTAAGATCTGTAGGACAATATAAGATAATATCTAATTTTATTTTCTTATACAATATTCCTTTCTAGTTAATATTTTAAAAGACACTGGTTTTTTCAACAATATGAAAAGACTATTTCTTTTAGATAGATATATGCTATGACTATTTTTTTATTTGTGACGGAATTTTTTAAATTCCTATGACTAAGATCTCTGTAGAAGTATTTTTTAAAAGAAAGTATGAAAGTGTCTCTATAGAATTATATTTTGGAAGAAAATCTCAGTGTGCTAACGATTTCCTAACCGTGTGAAATGTAAAAGAATTATGAAGAGGTGGTATCACATTGTATTTTAACTTACATGCCCTTGAGTCAGACTCCCTGTGTTTCAGTCCTGCCTTATTTCTTCTATTAGACATGTAGAAGTTACTAAAGTACCTTTGTACTAATAGCTTTTATAATCCTTGAATTATTCTTATCAACATACCAGAAACAAACATGCTAAGTGCAGTGGCTCACACCTGTAATCCCAGCACTTTGGGAGGCCAAGGCAGGAGGATTGCTTGAGGCCAGAAGTTTGAGACCAGCCTAGGCAACATAGGAAAACCCTGTCTCTACAAAAAAAGTTTTTAAATTAACAAGGCACAATGTCAAGCACCTGTAGTCCTGCCTACTCAGGAGGCTGGGACAGGAAGATCGCTTGAGCCCAGGAGTTTGAGGTTACATGATTGCACCACTGCACTTCATCCTGGGTGACAGAGCAGGTCATCCTGGGTGACAGAGCAAGGCACTATCTCTTTAAGAAAAAAAAAACTAAAAACAAATTTTACCTTTAAGAGTTCACACATTCATAATTTTTTCCTAGCCTGTAGTACTTTTCATACCCTATATAAAACTTTGACTTTGCTAAAAGATCACGGTGTGGCTGTGGTTGTCATGCTTGAAAGGAAAGGATTTGTAGACTCAGAGTCATTTCATTTTTATATTTTTGTTAATATTATTCATCTCTCAACATCCATCAAACCAGATTATTATTTTTAAATGAAGGGCATTCTCAATTTTTAAGTCTCAGCTATATGCATTAAAACTACTAGCAAAGTGTTTTCAAAGATAATAATTATCCAATGTGAATTACTAAGATTTTATATAGTAAGTACATCTTTTGGAAAATAATGTTTAACAGGTTGAAATCTTAAATCATACTTGTTAGGAATAGTATTTTTAGGAATTATAAAACTCTATACTTAAGTTTTTCAAATAACATAGTATATAGAGCATTCTTGATAAAAGATATTAAAATCTTACACAGAGTGTAAAAGCCTATTTATTTCAAAATAAAATTTATGGCTTTTCCTTTTGATTCATTGCAGAGACCATTACAAAACAGAATATGAAAATAAACTACATGATGAGCTAGAACAAATCAGATTGAAAACCAACCAAGAAATTGATCAGCTTCGAAATGCTTCCAGGGAAATGTATGAACGAGAAAACAGGTAAAAAAAAAAATGCTTGTGTAGTATTATATTTATCTTTGGAGTCTATGGAAGCTTTATTGAAATTAAAGGCTATTTCTGTTAGATAATGTCTTTTTTAATACATTCAAGAAAACTTGTCACAAATATAAATATAAATATAACATGAACATTAAAGTTCTAAAGTCTTAGAACAAGATTTACTAGACTTTAAACCTTTTTGCTCTGGTATTCTGTTATGTCTTTTTTTTTTTTTTTTTTTGCCCTGGTGACTTCTCTTTTTGCATTTGCTCCAGTTCAGATCGAGAACAGTTCTTCCTGTACTATACCAACAATTTCTCCTGGAAACTTTAAAACTAGAATAGTAATTTGAAATACTACATACACCTCATTTAGCTGCTAGCTCTGAAAGATGTCACATTAAGTAATCCTGAAGAAACATCATTTTTATTCATGCAGAGATCAGTAAATATTAGGCTCCCGTAGTTAGTGATTGGCAGAAATAGGGGATAATAAACACTATTTCAGTGGCAGTTATTTTTGTACCATTATTATAGTTAATGTGGCTTTTGAAAGATTAATGAGGAAGTTATTTTGAAATGGACTTAATTGTGATACTAGTTTATCAGCACTGATTTGCTCATACGATATTTTGATTGTTGTCAGCAAGGCTTTAAATCAGACTTAATCTATAATAGCATTGTAACATATCATTTCTACTAGAAGTGTAGTAGCAGAAAATTTGGTTTATCCACCCCTCAATTCCAGAGAAAAAAGCTGCTGTGTTAATATGGTATGTGTAAGGTGGCCACTACTATAAAAACTGTATATGTAGAATTATACTTTGGTAGGACATTAGCAAAGATTTTTTTTTAATTGCTGTTAAATTGTTAATACAGCAGATTGGTAGAGGTTTTTATGCTAATGCCTCTGAGGTATGATTTTGTTCTTGGGCTTCTCTGTTCTTGGGTAAAAATGTTTGTGGTGATAAGGGAGTAGATACACAATTTATGACAGAACTTTTTTAGGATGTTTGCTTAATATGACTTAGTAGAAAGTCATAAAATGACTTTCATGAAGAATCAAATTATTAGTTGCCTCCTAAATTTGGCATGCATAGATCTTTATCTACCTGTTTGATCTTTTTTTTTTTTTTGAGACGGAGTCTTGCTCTGTCGCCAGGCTGGAGTGCAGTGGCTCAATCTCGGCTCACTGCAACCTCCGCCTCCTGGGTTCAAGCGATTCTCCGCCTCAGCCTCCCGAGTAGCTGGGACCACAGGCACGTGCCACCATGCCCTGCTATTTTTTGTATTTTTAGTAGAGACAGGGTTTCACCATGTTGGCCAGGATGGTCTCGATCTCTTGACCTCGTGATCCACCCACCTCGGCCTCCCAAAGTGCTGGGATTACAGGCGTGAGCCACCGCGCCCAGCTGTTTGATCTTTTTTTGAAAGTCTGCATGGAAGTATAGGCCGAAGGAAATTAATAGGAACTTCAAACACTGAACACAAAAGAAATGATTCATTTGTGTATTCAACAAATACTTTGTGATTATACTCTTCTACCTATTTTTTCTATTCTCTTATTTGAGCTTTAAAATAATTATGTTATATTTATAATCTAGGATTATATTTTCAATGAAAATGGCAAATAATTTCAAAATATAAAAATTCTAAGTGATCATTCAGTACTATCTTAGCAGTAGACAAATTAAAAATATGCTTTGGGCACCAGCAAATAATGTTCTTTAAAAATTATATATTTTTTAAAAAATGTTTTGACATATTTTAAAAATAATAGTTTTTATCTTGGGAAAAGTAAAAACACTTCTGCGTTTCTTTACACCTAGTTTTTTTTTTTTAGTATTTGAGTATTGAGTTACTAGTAGGCGCACCATAATCTTTTCTGTAAGTAAGGCCTTTGAAGTCCTAAGCTAGCCTTCATATCTTAGATCCCGAGAAAATGTTGTTCCAAAGTAGCTCAAAGAAATATTGTACCACTCTTTTAATAGCATTAGTTTTTAGTTTAGTTACTATGTTATGATTGCTCTCTTTTTTGACCATATATATGTTTGCATGTATGTGTATAAAATAACAGATGTTCAGAGAAAATTTCCTAATGTTCATTTAATACATAATTATAAAAATGTAGAACAATGCATATTACAGAAATGTCCTTGAGACTCTTCCTATTTAACTCCTTTCTTCCATAACTGCTATTCTGTTATGCTAGTAACTTCCTTGCTTCTTATACTTTTATTATCTATGTTACCAGTAAATAAACATCTCTCTACAATATTGTTTAGTTTTTCATATTATATTAGTATCATATAAATGAAATTATATATTACATGTATTTTTTGTGGCTTCTTCACATAACCTTATGATTTTAAGATTCATTTGGTTTTGCACTTAGTTGTCCCTTCATGTTCATAACAAAAGTATGACAGTTTTATGAATGTACATGCTTAGGGCAGCAGAGTTATTAAGAGATTGGAGAGAGACTTCCAAAGACATTCTTTATCTTTGGCAAAATTTCATTTGGTTTCAGCGCTACATTAAGGAGGATCCTGTACCTTGTGATTACTTGCTCTTAGAGTTCAAAATGCAGACTAAAAGAAGAGATATACACCCTATTGTATGCCAAGTTTTATGTTGGAAAGTTTTACATTTGCTCCTTCATGTAATTTTCAGAGCAACAAATTAATGTTTTTAGCAAATATTTATTGAAACCTGCTGTATGCCAGCTAAATTCTAGACGTCATAGATAGTGGTGACCTTTGTCTTCACAAAACTGGTAGTCTAATGGAGGGTAAAGACAAATAGAAAAACAATTATCCTAAGTATGATGATGGTGAACAAAATGATAGGATAAAAGATGAGATCATCCATGTATCTAACTTAGCCTTGGGAGGAATTAGAGAAAACTTCATAAATGAAGAACTACCCATTTTGACTAAAACTACTGTTAAAAGTAGAACTTCAGACAAATTAAATATAAAGTTTAATTGAGCAATGAATGATTCGCAAATCAGGCAGCCTCCAGAATCACAGCAGATTCAGAGAGACTCCAGGAGTGCCTTGTGGTCAGAACAAATTTATAGACAAAAAAGGTAAAGTGATGTACAGAAATTGGAAGTGAGGTGCAGAAACAGCTGCATTGGTTATAGGTTGGTGTTTAACTTATTTGAACACTCAGCAGTATAGTAATGATTGAAATATGGCTGCTGGGATTGGCCAAGACTCAGCTGTTGTTACAGGCGCATACCCCCAAGTTAGGTTTTCAATCTTGTCTGCCTATTAAGCTAAGTTGCAGTTCATCCCTTAAGGACTCAAATATAGAAGTACAAAGTCCTTCTTAGGCCATATTTAGTTTGCTTTAACACTGTGAACTAAGGAAGGGAAAGGAATTGGGGGAAATGAATGTATAACATATATAAAAGCCTGGAAGTAGGACAAAATGAAGCTTTTTAAACAAACAAATTAATTCAGTGTGACTGAAGGATAGACCGAGAGGTAGGAGGTTATAAGAGATGAAACAGAAATGGGAAATGGGCCCAAATAATGCATTTGGACCATTATGTAAGACCTATGGGGAACAATTAAAAGATTTTAAGAAGAGGCATGATATGATCACTTTTTATATCAAAAGATGGCTGCAGTGTAGAGAATAGATTGGAATGGCATAAGACTGTTAGACAAAGAGGCTCTACTTTTAGAAGTTATTTCCATTATCCAGATGAGAGGTGATAATGGAACTGGATTAGTAGCAGTAAAGATGAGAGAAATGGGCCAGATTGGGAAAATGTTTAGGAGATAAAACCAACAGGACTCAGTGACTAGGTTGGATTGGTGGGATGAGAACTCATTAAGGATGTCAGTGAGGTTTCTGATTTAAACAGCTGCATCGATAGTGATGCAGTTTGTAAAACATTAGAAAATACAAAGCTTTAATAGGAAAACATGATAAATTTATTTGTTTCACTTGAAGTATTTGTGGGATAGCCAAATAAAAGACTTGACTGTAGAAGATTCCAAGCCTCAAGAGAAAGATGTGGGCATTAGAGAAGCCTGTGGTATAGATAATATTATTTCTATTTTACAGATAAGTACTGTTGGTTCTGTGGTTCAATTCTGTTGTGGATTTAATAGGCTTTTGCTGAGTGATACAGTAACTTTAAAATTTGTGGGAAATTTCTATGGTTATTCCCAAGCAATCCACATAGCTGTATAAACTTTGGTATGTAATCATTTCGAAAATTTTCTAATTTTTTAGCTGTTTTTGCAGTTCTTAAAATATCTTCAAATTAGTTTATCCCGTTGTAACAAATGTGGTTGGTGGGGGTAGGTTGGTAAGGCTGTGTGGGGAAACAGCCAGCAGACCCATTTCTTAAAGGAGGAAAACTGAAAGCAGATGTCCTTGTCTTTAGTGTTCTGGCCCCTATCCACATCAAAATAGACACTACCTAAACCAGGGGATTTCTGGGATTGGGGCTGCCGTGTAGATGCCCCAGCCACCCACAGGACTCAGAATTGATCGGGTGTATACTGAGGCTAGAGTGGACAGTTGCCACCAGGTGGTGCCAAATTTCAGCCTGAGCCCAGATGAATTTGAATTGCACGGGACACCTAACTAGCTAGTTGTACAGGCTTGCCTTTATCATTTAAATCTCACAGTAATTCAACCTGTATTTTATGTGACTGAATCTTTGGGGGATCATAGTTTCTTCATTATGGCAGATTTAATTGTAGTTAGAGCCTGTATCATACTAATCTTCCACACAGTAAAAAATAAATTACAAATTATTTCTTTAGAAATCTTAGAACTTACAATGGCTAAAGAAAGAATTTTAATATTTTCTGTTATAAAACATGAAATTCATAATAAGTTTACACATTTAGGATTGTGTGTGTGTGTGTGTGTGTGTGTGTGTGTGTGTGTGTGTTTAGGTAAATCTTTGGCCTAAGATGTGTAATTGTGTTAATTAGTGGTATTTTATCAAAGTGTACTGTTACAATGAATTGAAATGGATGAAGTACTTACACTTGCATGTTTATATTTAGTCTCCTTACCTCTCCCCCAATAAACTTTTTTTTTTTTGAGATGGAGTCTTGCACTCCCAGGTGGAGTGCAGTGGCATGATCTCAGCTCACTGCAACCTCTGCCTCCTGGGTTCAAGCGATTCTCCTGTCTCAGCCTCCTGAGTAGCTGGGATAACAGGTGCATGCCACCACGCCTGGCTAATTTTCGTATTTTTAGTATGGACGGGCTTTCACAATGTTGGCCAGGCTGGTCTCTACCTCCTGATCTCAGATAGTCTGCCTGCCTTAGCCCCTCAAAGTGCTGGGATTACAGGTGTAAGCCACCACACCCAGCCCCAACAAACATTTTCTAAAGAAACTGAAATGACGATTAGTGAAATATATTTTGCCTTTAATTTGCTTTCTATACTTTGAAAGATATTAAAAGAATACTTTTTCTTTTCTCTTCTTAATACGGAAAACACATGTGGAACTTAACTCTGTCCAGTCTTGGTATCTGACCTGTGGTCATTCCAGTAGTTCTTGAAGTTAAGGGATTGAGAGAAAAGAAAGAAGGTAGAAGATATAAAGACTTAGGAAAAGAGTGGATACAAGCAAAGAGAGACCTTGAATATTTAGATACATCAAACATACTGTAGTTGAAATTATAATATGTATATATGCTTTGGTCCAGTCTGTGAATTAGGCTTTTTGTCTTTTCTATATTTTCTAGTTACTTAAAATGCCACTTTGGAGCTGTGGGAAATCAGTGAAAAGTACTACAGTGCTGAGATGTAGTATATAAATAACTCCTTGCTTAGTAGGTATTATATGACTGAAATGTTATGGACCTCTTATGCATTTGGAAATAAGACATTATTCTGTGAGTGGGAGTAAATTATGAAAGAGATTTGGATCAAAAGACTGAACTTAAGTCCTGGTTCTCCCACTTGCTAGCTCAGCAGATAAGTCACTTAATATCCTTGAAGTTTAATTTCCTCTTTTATAAAAGGAGCTAATAGGCTGAGTGTGGTGGCTAATACCTGTAATCCAGCAGTTTGGGAGGCTGAGGTACATGGATTGCTTGAGTCCAGGAGTTCGAGACCAGCCTTGGCAACATTGCAAAACTCCGTCTCTATTGAAAATACAGGAAAATTAGCCAGGCATAGTGGCACAGACCTGTGGTCCTACTACTCAGGAGGTAGAGGTGGGAGGATCACCTGAGCCTGGCAGGTCAAGGCTGCGGTGAGCCAAGATCATGCCATTTGTACTCCAGCCTGGGTAACTGGAGTGAGACCCTGTCTCAAAAAATAATTAATAACTAACTAATAATACTTCTTAGGGTGGCCTGCGAGGTCTAAATGAGATAATATATGCAAAAAGTACATTATAAATTATGGATTATAAATGATATTTTGGTACCTTGTGCCTATGTGGAATACTTGAAGAAATGGGTTTTTTATCTGTTATGTTGACAATTTAAGGAAAATCATCATTATATAAAAGTCAACTGATAATATTATGGGATTATTTATCATTAGAAGATACTAATACAAAATATATATTCTTAAGTGTTTTTGACATAATGTGGAGGGTCTACATGCCATTCTTTTCCATCTAAATTTTTCCATAAGATGACTAGCTTATATGTTTCCTAACTAGGTTATGAGATAAGATAAAAGGAGATAAATTCAGCTGGTTAAGTTTTTCCATAAAGTAAAACTACCTTTATTTAAGGTGATCTTGTTACTGTAAACACAGAAAGAGCTATTCTGAGTGACACTGTAAAAAACATAATAATAAAGGCATTCATTATGCCCTTGATGCAGTACAGAATCTGGAAAATAAAATAGCTTTACAGTTGTTTGAAAGGGGGTAGACAATAGAGAAAAAGAGATCAAAAAGATGCTTTTAAGTGCAACAATTAGTATCACTTTAGTGATTTTATTTTCCTGCCATATCAATAAAAACCATCTTGACCACAATTTATCCTCCAAAAGTACTCAAGAAGAAACTTAATGGTATAAACCTGAAATTTGTGTAGAATCTTAGAGTGATATTAAACAACTTTGAATCTTGAATCTATTTACAAAGGTTAGTTGAGTATATGTAAGGCATTACAATGGTGAATTGAACTAGTGTACAGAGGTTCCATTCATCATTTTAAAAGTGTATGTCCTCATTAGTGTTTAAACAAACAAACAGACCTCTTTTGTTCATATCTTACAGATATCTGTATAATGTTTTAATTTCTTCTATGGAAAAATTTAATAATAATCACTTTGTCTTTTCAGTTAGATAATTCTTGAATGTATGGCTCTGCAGATAACTCTTTCAGCATCTTCTCAAATATGTTAAATTAATTTTTATTATCAGTTATCTTTTATTGTTAACTAATTCTTTACACCTATAGATGTTTACAACGTGTGTTCACTGCTTAATTAATAATATTTAAAATTTCCAAGCTCTATAGGGTGTTCCAGATATGAAGCAAAGTAAGTTCAGGTTGCATAGGAATTTAGATTTACCTGTGTGGTATAGTTCATTGTGTGGTAGGAGAGGCTGGTAAAGTAAGATTTGGGCCAGATTTTTAAAGGTTCTGTTGTCAGTGGGGAATTTCCAGAGGTTTTATAGTAGGAGAGAAACATGACTTACTCATTTTTTGTAACTACGGTTGCAATGTGGGATGGATTATAATTGAAGAAAGCCTAGAAGCAGGGAGATCACGTAGGAGGCTATTGCACAGTTTAGGTGAAAATGAGAATTAGAAAGAGAAAATAATGGATGAATTTAAAGAATATTTAGGTAGGAGAATTGGCAAGATCTGGTGATTGACAGGAAAAGAACATGAGGAACGACTCCAGCTTTTCTACTTCAGTAGTCTCAGAGTGATTGGTGATAAGCCATGGCCATTAGCTCCAGAATGCAGACAAAATTTAGAAAGGAAGAAAATTAATTTCTGATCTTTTTTTTTTTTGAGACAAAAGAGTTTCACTCTTGTCATCCAGGCTGGAACGCAATGGTGCAATCTCGGCTCACTGCAACATCCACCTCCCAGATTCAAGCGATTCTCCTGCCTCAGACTTCCAAGTAGCTGGGATTACAAGCATGCGCCACTACACCTGGCTAATTTTTGTGCTTTTAGTAGAGATGAGGTTTTACCATGTTGGTCGGGCTGGTCTTGAACTCCTGACCTCGGGTGATCCACCCGTCTTGGCCTCCCAAAGTGCTAGAATTATAGGGATGCACCATCATGCCTGGCCCAATTTCTGATCTTTTGTAGATGTGGCAGCCCTGACCAAGCCCAAAAGTGCTTATCTGAGATCACATAGCTTATTACTAGAGATGTTTCTCTGCTGTGCCCCACATTTCACTTCCCTTACCCCTCAGAGTAGCAGAAGGGGGCCCTAAGCTGCTAAAGCCCCTCTAACAGTATTCTCTGGTTTGCCTAGGATACCATTAAAAATACTATCATTTTCGACTGGGCGCGGTGGCTCACGCCCGTAAACCCAGCACTTTGGGAGGACAAGGTGGGCGGATTGCCTGAGCTCAGGAGTTTGAGACCAGCCTGGGCAACATGGTGAAACCCCATCTCTACTAAAATACAAAAAATTAGTCTGGCGTGGCAGCGTGCACCTGTAGTCCCAGCTACTCGGGAGTCTGAGGCAGAAGAATGGCTTGAACCCAGGCAGAGGTTGTAGTGAGCCGAGATTGTGCTATCCAGCCTGGGCAACAAAGCAAGACTCTGTCTACAAAAAAAAAAAAAAAAAAAAGATCATTTTTATTTTATACAATAAAAAATTTGAGGAAACTGTTGTAATTATCAACCTTTAAATAAACATCACGTTTTCATTTAGATGTTCATATTTAGGTAGCATACTACAATAGCTACTGTTTGTTGAGTACCTATTATCCATCAAGCATCGTACTCAACACTTTACATACATTGTAGAAAAGAATTAAACGCATTTTATGAAGTTTAGGTATTAATATCCCTATTTTACAAGTAAGGAAATTGAGACATCAACTGTGATTTGCCTATGATTATTACAAATATTTTGTTGTTATAAACTAGATACATCTGAGTCTGCAATGCAGTGCACACTCCCATTTAACTGGTCAGAGCTATGTAAACTGATCAAAGATTTCCTATCAAAACTATAATTTTGGAGGTAATTTATTTAAAATAGAAACTGTCTTTGTAAAATTATTATACTTTAAGTTCTGGGATACATATGCAGAACATGCAACCACATAGGTATACATGTGCCTTGGTGGTTTGCTGCACCCATCAACCCATCATCTACATTGGGTATTTCTCTTAATGCTATCCCTCCCCTATCCCCCAATCCCCCAACAGGCCACAGTGTGTGATGTTCCCCTCCCTGTGTCCATGTGTTCTCATTGTTCACCTCCCACTTACGAGTGAGAACATGCAGTGTTTGTTTTTCGGTTCTGTGTTTGCTGAGAATGATGGAGAAACTCTGTCTTTTAAGAGAATTTGCAAACCACATTCCATGCTTGAGGGCTGAGTATGTATCATTACAATTTTATAAAAGCATTTATAATTATATACATATTTACATATATACACACAGATAAAGTCTCACTGTGTTGCACAGGCTGGGTCTTGAACTCCTGAGCTCAAGCAATCCTCCCCTGACCTCAGCCTCCCAAAGTGCTAGGATTATAGTTGTGAGCCACCATTCCCAGCCAAGCACTTATAATTTTCTAAGTTAGCAAACAGGCCTTTATTTTTCTTTTTCTTTTTTATTTTAGTTTATTTTTAAGTTTTGGGACATAAATACAGAATGTGTAGGTTTGTTTCATAGGTATACATGTGCCATGGTGGTTTGCCACACCTATCAACAGGTTATCTAGGTTTTAAGCCCTGCATGCATTAGCTATTTGTCCTGATGCTCTCCCCTCCCCTTGCCCCCGACTCCCCAACTGGCCTTGGTGTGTGTTATTTCCCTCCCTGTGTCCATAAGTTTGCATTGTTCAACTCCCACTTACGAGTGAGAATATGAGGTGTTTGCTTTTCTGTTCCCATGTTAGTTTGCTGAGGATGATGGCTTCCAGCTTCATCCATGTCCCTCAAAGGACATGATCTCATTCCTTTTCATTGCTGCATAGCATTCCATGGTGTATATGTACCCCATTTTCTTTATCCAGTCTATCATTGATGGGCATTTGGGTTGGTTCCATGCCTTTGCTGTTGTAAATAGTTCTGCAATAAACATGCATGTGCATGTGTCTTTTTATAGTAGAATAATTTATATTCCTTTGGGTATATACCCAGTAATGGGATTGCTGGGTCAAATGGTATTTCTGGTTCTAGATCCTTGAGGAATCGATACACTGTCTTCCACAGTGGTTGAACTAATTTACATTCCCACCAACATGTAGAGGCATTCCTGCTTCTCCACAGCCTCACCAGCATCGGTTGTTTCTTGACTTTTTAATAATCGCCATTCTGACTAGCATGAGATGGTACCGTATCTCATTGTGGTTTTGATCTGCATTTCTCTAATAATCAGTGATGTTGAACTGTTTTTCATGTTTGTTGGCTACATAAATGTCTTCTTTTGGGAAATGTCTTTTGCCCCCTATTCTCCAATAAAGATGTTTTTCCTAAAGCCCCTAAGACCTTCATGTTGGTTTAGATGAAAACCTACTCGAAGGTTTATAATGGGTTTGATCAGGACGGAGTATAGTGACAGATCTATAGTAGTTACTCAGTTAACCATCTACCAGATTCATTCTGTTCATTTTGATATATTACCTTTTACTCTGTCAGCTGCTTTGTAAACCTTAACACATTAATGGACTTAAGCAAGTGTTTTGCATTTTGGTACTTAAATTTTTTATCCTTTTTTAACCATAATTTGGGTTCAATGTTTATCAACTGTGTGCCTAAGTTTTCATATCTAGAAATGAAAAAAAAAATCTGCTTGAGCACTGTTTTCAGTCCATTTTATGCCACTATAACAGGGTACCTGAGACTGGGTAATTTATAATGAACAGACGTTTATTGGCTCACAGTTCTGGAGGCTGGGAAGTCCAATATCTATGTGCTGGCATCTGGCAAGGGCCTTCTCACTACATTATCATATGACATAAGGCAAGATGGTGGGAGACAGAACAAGGGGGAGCCAAACTCACCTTTTATAATGACACCAATCCCACCTTCATGGCCTAATCACCATTGTCAGGTCCCACTTCTTAATACTGTTACAATAGCAGTTAAATTTCAACATGAGTTTTGGAGGGCACAAACTTTTAAACCAAGGCACCAACTATAATAAAAGAATAGCAAAGTGTAGCATTTTCACTCAGCAGTGATCTCAAAAAGTTCTACTGTTAAAATGTATAGCTCCTCCCAAGAAATGTTATTAAATAAGATTTCCACTTTGCTTATTTTGTTTTTACGTCCTGTTCATTAACTTTTCAGTCATCTAGGATAAAGGTAAAACTATCAGTCATTGAACAGAAACAAGATAATCTATTGCAGCCTTTCTGTTTTATGCCATCTTAAAAGCAAAGGCATCACATATGGAAATGAGCAGTTTTATGTTGTGTCCAGGAAGACTTTGGAGGTAGAGGTGATAAATTCAAACACTTTTCCTGTAAATAAGATTGTCATATAAAACAGCCTATTTTAAGCCTTTGTTGTTCTAACTAGAAAAATATATTTACTTTTATTAGCCAAAAATATTTTTACATGAAGACAGAAGAAAGAGATGATTGCTTAGTAGCGCCTCCTGAGCTCTTCCGACAGCCTTTTCTTTTTTCACCATTTATGCTTGGTAAATTTTAAGTTCTGAGGCATTAGGGATGTTTATTCAGGCTGAGACATACTCCTTGCATTGCCAGACTCTGATTTGATACTGTTAGAATTTTCAAAGGTTCCTGAAGTTTTTCTCATTCTTATGACATTTTTCTTACCAGTTTTCAGATACAAATTTAGATTTAGCCTATTGGTACTATGAAATTTATCATCTAGTACTAGGAAAATACATTCTACCCTGTATGGTAATCTGTTGTTATGAATGTTTTGTCGTGGGGTTTTGAAGTTTTAGTTGTGAGTTACTGTTGAATAAACTTCTGTGTATTAAATTATCTGCTGCGGTATTGGGGAAACTGGCTAGCCACGTGCAGAAAGCAGAAACTGGACCCCTTCCTGACACCTTACACTAAAATTAACTCCAGATGGATTAAAGACTTAAACATAAGACCTAACACCATAAAAACCCTAGAAAATAAGCTAGGCAGAACCATTCAGGACATAGGCGTAGGCAAGGACTTCATGACCAAAACACCAAAAGCATTGGCAACAAAAGCCAAAATAGACAAATGGGACCTAATCAAACTCCATAGCTTCTGTACGGCAAAAGAAACAGTCATTAGAGTGAATCGGCAACCAACAGAATGGGAAAAAATTTTTGCAGTCTACCCATCTGACAAAGGGCTGATATCCAGAATCTACAAAGAACTAAAACAGATTTACAAGAAAAAAACCAACAAATCCATTCAAAAGTGGGCAAAGGATATGAACAGACACTTGACAAAAGAAGACATACATGTGGCCAACAAACATATGAAAAAATGCTCAACATCTCTGGTCATTAGAGAAATGCAAATCAAAACTACATTGAGATACCACCTCACGCCAGTTAGAATGGCAATCATTAAAAAATCTGGAGACAACAGATGCTGGAGAGGATGTGGAGAAATAGGAACACTTTTACACTGTTGCGGGGAGTGTAAATTAGTTCAACCATTGTGGAAGACGGTGTGGCGATTCCTCAAGGACCTAGAAATAGAAATTCCATTTGACCCAGCAATCCCATTACTAGGTATACAGCCAAAGGATTATAAATCGTTCTACTATCAGGACACATGCACACGAATGTTCATTGCAGCACTGTTTCCAATAGCAAAGACCTGGAACCAACCCAAATGCCCATCGATGATAGACTGGACAGGGAAAATGTGGCACATATACACCATGGAATATTATGCAGCCATCAAAAATGATGAGTTCGTGTCCTTTGTAGGGACACGGATGAACCTGGAAACCATCATTCTCAGCAAACTGACACAAGAACAGAAAATCAAACCCCGCATGTTCTCACTCATAGGCGGGTGTTGAACAATGAGAACACATGGACACAGGGAGGGGAGCATCACACACTGGGGTCTGTCAGGGGGAAATAGGGGAGGGACAGCAGGGGGTGGGGAGTTGGGGAGGGATAGCATGGGGAGAAATGCCAGATATAGGTGATGGGAGGAAGGTAGCAAATCACACTGCCATGTGTGTACCTATGGAACGATCTCGCATGTTCTTCACATGTACCCCAAAACCTAAAATGCAATTAAAAAATAAATAAATAAATAATCTGCTGCACAAATGACACTATATTGCATATGAACTATGTCTATTTTATTATAATATTAAAACCCTTTTATTTAAGTAATTGACTAAGAACTTAAGTTTCTCATTTACATGTTGTAATTTAAGTAACCATATCTTTTGGTTTGTCTAAGAAAGTACTGGTTTATGCCTGTTTCTCTGGTATAATTTTTAATAGCACCCTTTTCTTATTCTAAAAAGTGCCCCAGGTTAAAAACTACATTATTTGAACCACTTTAGTTATAAAAGTAGGATACTCACTTTCCCTTTGCATTTCACATAGTATTGATTTAAGATTCCTTTTCTTGGCTGGGACTGGTAGCTCATGCCTGTAATCCTAACACTTTGAGAGGCTGAGGAGGTCAGGAGGTTGAGAACATCCTGGCTAACATGGTGAAACCCCGTCTCTACTAAAAATACAGAAAATTAGCTGGGCATGGTGACACATGCCTGTAGTCCCAGCTACTCGGGAGGCTGAGGCAGGAGAATCGCTTGAAGGCAGGAAGCGAAAGTTGCAGTGAGCCTAGATTGTACTCCAGCCTGGGTGACAGAGCAAGACCAAAAAAAAAAAAATTCCTTTTCTTGTATCTTTCCTCTCAATATGTCTTCCACCCACAACATAGGGTGGATGGGACTTATACACAAAGTATGTGCATATGGAAGATACATAGAGTTGCTAGGAAACAACATGAAAGAATCATGAAAAACACGGTGTTGGAATCTAACATTAAATTTATAAAAGTATTTTAAGGATGATATATTCAGATTTTTGTATCTTAAAACACTTGTTTGATCTTTGTTATAATTACATTTGCTTATACACTTAGTTTGGTCTTACTAAAACTTGAGCTTCATTAGCTTGTACGTGCTACAGATAACTTCTGTCAATTCAAGTTTCTCTTTTTAAAAACATTTGAATTCCTGTAATTTGTTTGGTCCTTGTATTTCTGTTGTATCTTCTAAAGCATTTAACATTTAGAAATGGATTACTTATTAGCTATATGAAAGTTATTGTCTTATCTGTGGAAGGAATACATCTAGTATTTTTATCAAGTTTATTTTTGAAAGAACATGTTACATACTGTGAGCCATGAAAGCTAATGTATAATATAGTCACAATTCTTTCAAGGCTTATTTTGATTTCACATCTATTGGTGCCTTGAGGTAGTCATATAAATCTCAAAATATCAGAATTTCTCAAGGAGAAAACATCTGTGAAGCAAAGGAAATTTTAAGAGGCAGCATAGTATGATTCACAGCACAGACTCTGGAGCCGAATTGTTTGGGTGCACATTTGGGCTCCATAGCATACTTCCTGTATGACTTTAATACTTAACCTCTTTATGTTTTAGTCTTATCATTTGTAAAATAGAGGTAATGATAAAACTGCTTTGTGGGATTGTCGTGACAAATGAGTTATGATATGTAAAGTGCTTAGAATGGCTTCTGGCACATGGTAAACAGTATGCTATTACTATTATTGTCAGTGGAAAAATACATTCAGTTTGTTTCTCTCAGACTTCATATGAAACATGTGAACTGATAATATTAAAGAAAGTATGTATTTGTTATAAGGAATTATGCTACTTTTTGCTAAAGTATGCAGGTTGTGGACTGCATCTAGAAGGTGTGGTACTTGATAAGGAGATTGGGTTTACACAGAAATGTTACCCGCAAACACCTATGAGAGGACCTATTGGTAGAAGCCTTAGCTTCTTCTCGCCTATTCCCCCAGTTCGTTTCAGTTTTCTCTTTCTGAATTGCTTTACCTATCTGTCCTTTAAGGCCCAACTTACATGTCACTTTTTAAAAATGTTTCACTTTATTCACCTACCTCTCTTAACTCCAGTAAATAATCAACTCCCTCTCTTTGTGGCCGTAGAATTTTGTTTATGCTTTAGTACTTAACACAGTACCCTCTAATCATACTTCAACATGCCTTAACATAGTACCCTCTAATCATACCTCCTTTCACAAGCCCTGATGTTAGCTTGTTCTAGGTTTTATTTTATTCTCTGTGTCTTGTTTTCATTTCTAATGTCTCTTGTTGCTAGAAAGGAAATGGGACTGAAGCTTCTCCATCTACCAGTTGAGCATTCATGATTCATTAGTACTGTAAATGTGATCTACTTGGAATTCTGCTGCAGAAATAACATATAGAATAATGAGGCTATATTTGAGAAATGAAAATTGAAACCAGTTTGTGGCGATTTGCTGACTAAAATATTTAGATCGTTTAGAAAGAAAAAATATATGAATGTTTAATATAGTTTGAGAATTTTATGCTGTCTAAAACATTAATTTTTCATGTTTCAGTTGGTTTGAGAATAGAAAATTTTTGAAGGTTGTTGCAATCAGGATGACATCGGAAAATAACAGCATGTCATTTTGTGATAGCTAATTTAGAATGCACTTTCACTTAGATAACAACCCACAAAAGTAGTTTATTCTCTTTTCAGTAAGAGTTACCTATACTCCAACAATTCTAAAAAGTCTATTTTATTTCTGGCTTATAAACTATTTTACTGACAAACCTCAAATGGTTGACACGTTTCAAGTTTTAAATTTGTTGTTAATACTGATGGCAGCAGTGGCCCATCTGGAGCAGCTGCTGTAAAGACACCAGGGCTGCATGCTCTACTGAACCATCAGGAGCCAGAAACAGGCAGAAACCCTGACCCCTTCCGAGTTGGAGGGGCAGGAGCCCTCCCAGGCGCAGCTGCAGCAGCCCAGCCACAGCTGCAGACCCAGGCATTCCTACACTCTCGTGGGCCCAGAGAAGCCCCCTTTCCCTCACAGGCTGAGAAATACCTGCTCCTGCTGCCTGACCTCTTTCCTCTCCCAGCACCCACTCTGATTTCCAAGTAAAGTTGAGGCCAAGCCTGGGCACTTGCAGGTGTGCCTGCTCTTGGGGCAGTGCTGCCACCCCAGCCCCCTGCCACTTCAACCCTCTTCGGACTTTGTACACTGACAAGCACAGGAGGGAGGCCTGCCAAAGTGGGGAATGAGGACAGCTTAGTATAGGCCTGCAGGCACCTTTTGGCACCAATAGCCTAGGCACCAGGGTACAGCTGGTTGATGGCGCCAGAAGGCAGACAGGCTCCTGGGCAGAAAGGGGCAGGTCCCCATTGAAGCCCCGCCTGGAGCACAGGAGCTGGGCTGCCAGTTTCACAGACCGGAGTGAGAACTTATGGTGCTTTTATCTCCCAACCCACCCATAGCCACCTATGGACCAATCAACTTACACTTTCTCCCCACTGAAGCCCACAAAACCCACCCCCTCCCCCTAAACACTCGAGCAGACATCTGGACAATCTGCCTGCAGAGAGAAGCTACCCACTGTGGGTCTCCTCTTAGCCAAGAACTGAGCAGACATTGGGATCGCCTGCCTGCAGATAAGAGCCACCCAATCTGCATCTCCTGAGAGCTGTACTGTCACTCAATAAAGCACCTCTTTGCCTTACTCTCCAGTTGTCCATGTACCTCATTCTTCCTGGACACAGGACAAGAATTTGGGAACTGCTGAATTGTGGGACTGAAAGAGCCGTAACACAAACAGGGATGAAACATGCCCCTCACTCGCTACATTGCGACAAGGAGAGAAGTGGGAAGGAGAGAAGAGCTGCACCCCTTCGAGGAGCCTAGACCTAGGAGCTCCCTAAACAAGGGCTCTGACATCTCTTTGGGGCTCTGCAATTCCTGGTGTCTCTAAGCTTCTGGGCACCACCGCATTCCCTGGTGCCAGCAGTGGAAGCTGCTTGCAGTATGCCGATCCAGTGGCAGTTTCACAGGGAGCCTGAAGCTGGCCCTGGAGCTGCCTTTCCCACTACAGCCAGCATGCCTGGCTCTGCACAGTGGCTGAATCCCACACTTGCTCACTTGCTCACGTACCCCTTGCTGCTCTGCGCCTGGCTTGCCCTTTGCAGGTGTGAGATCTCGGCCACTAGCTCTAGCCAAGTACAGCCTGTGAGGCCGAGTAGGTGGAACAAGCCCAGTAAGCCTGAGCATAACTCGGGCAAAGGCGCCACCGGCCACAGAGGTTTCTAGCTGACTAAGTGACACCCAAAGGATCTTGTGACATCATCATTATGTGAAAGGCTAGATTGAGTACTGGTACAGCAAGTATGACTACTAGGCATTTCTATCCAATATTCAATAGATAGATCTATTCAAACTTTATAGGCTTTCATGACTTGCTACTCACATTCTATATGAATAATAAAAAACAAATTATAATTTCCAATCCAGTTTTTCATGAGAGATAATGTGGCATGATGTAAGAAGCACTGACTTTGGGTTAAGAAATAACTGGATTCAAATTATGGCCCTCTTAGACTGTGTGACTTGAGGCTAGGTACATGAGCTCTCTAAACTTCAGTTTACTCAGCTATACGGTAGGTTAGAAAATAAACATAAGGGCTTTGTAGGCATTAAATGAGCAAAATTATTTATGTTACATTCTTTTTATTTATGTTGTAACTGTTAGAGAAGGAGATTTTCAAAAAAAATAATAAAATTACTATCTGAAAGAAAATGTTGGTATTTTTCTTGATTCAAGGTTTCATCTTGATTAAAAGGTGAACATTTTGATCTTTGGAAGCTCATGGCTAGCTGTATAATCTCCCAGTTAGTCATTGTTATCTTCCAGCTTTTGAACGCTCCCTTTAACTAACTCTAAATGTATTCTTTCCATCAATTTCAGTTTCTGCTGTGCTCAGCACTGTTAAGTAGATGACTTTTCCAATACCCTAGCCTCATACTTCCTTGAGCCCTACATGAATATTGACCTTCATCTCAGCTCTGCTTCATTTAGCCATACTGATTTTCGAACGCTGTCTTTTTAGCCACCAAAATTCTGCCACTGAAAGTACTGTTCTACCTCCAAATAACCGTTTTCCAACAGCAGTCTCTAGTCTTTCCATCTTGCTTGTACAACTATTACACTTTTACTTAATTTGTCATATCTTATCAGGATCTCCAATTTTTTGTCCCTTCTACTTTCTCCTGTCTGTCAACCTGTGTTTCCTTCCCTTTCCTTCCTGTATAACTGAGACTTCAGGGTCCTTCATTTCAACTATTCTCTTGCTCATATCCTAAACTGCACTCTTATTTTGAGTCTCCACAAAATATCTTTCACTTAAAATATTTTATGGAACATTTATTAACCTCCCAAAATCTGTTTTCTGGTGGATAATATATGAGTAATTACACCTATCTCATTGGATTCTGGTAAAGAATACATAAATTACTGTATATACAAACAGGTCAGCCTACCCTTTGACCCATGCGGAGAAGGGTAGCGTGACATATAGACCATATTTGTACCTACACTGGTGTGTCCTGCTCTTAGAGACACTGAACCAAGCCAGGTAGTTTTGTATAGTGTAAACTTTGGGGTCCTCAGCTTCTCAGATGGGTCCTTAAGATTATCAGATAGTCCATCTTTGAGAAAGGGCATTGATGAATCTTTAAAAGATGGATACTTAGGCATTTGAAATAACTGAAATGCATGTTATAAATTTTAGAAATCTCCGAGAAGCAAGGGATAATGCTGTGGCTGAAAAGGAAAGAGCAGTGATGGCTGAAAAGGATGCTTTAGAAAAACATGACCAGCTCTTAGACAGGTAAGCATCATGAAAATAGAAATATTAAAACTCTTCCCTTATTGTTTCTGTTACATTTTCATTTAGAAAATGTATTTTAAGGAGAGAATAATTTTCATTTCAATTGAGGTATAATTTATATGCTTTATATTTATAACAGGCAACTATTGTGTATATTGAAAATGTGGTATAGAACAGTTCAGTCACTCCAGAGAGTTTCCTTATGGCTCTGCAGTCCTTCTTAACCACTACTACTCAAGAGGCACCACTTTCTGGTTTCTATCACCACAGATTAGTTTTGCTCCTCTTAGACTGTAAATACTCTGTGTCCAGGTTCTGTCATTCCACTTTGTTGTTGTATCGGTACTTCATTCCTTATTATTGCTGAGTATGAATATATTTTATTCACCTGTCAGGGGTCATTTTGGTGGTTTCTAGTTTGTTACCATCATGAATGAAGCTGCCATATAATTTTTTGAAAGTGTGTATTTTTATTTCTCTTGGCTAAATACCTAGGAGTGACATTGGTAATCATCAGGTAGATAAATGTTTTACTTTTTAAAAACCTGCCAAAGGGAACACCAAAGCAGTTGTACCATTGTATACTCCCTAGTTTTTGTTTTTTTGTTTTTTTTCAAAATCTGTATGTTCTAAAGTATGTGTGTTTGAAGGAAGGTATCAGAGACAATGATTTATCTTTAATTTATCTATAGAAAACAATATTTAATTTTAATAGCTTTGTTAAAAGGAAAATAACTGATGGGCATTATGGTAAATATTATTACCTCATTAAACATTCTGAATTTTCAATGGTTTGAGTATATAGAGAGTAAACACAGTGGCTACCTTAATTTTTTTAACTTTTCATTTTGAAATAATTTCAGAATAGTTGCTAAAACGGTACAGAAAGTTTCTCCATACTCTTCACTTACTAATAAACTTCTGAAATTAAGTTCAATTTTAATTATTGAATGATCAGATTAATATGAGGTATAAGCAATACATAAAACTAAAATTTGAAGCAAGTCTTCATATAATTAACGTATTGTAAAAATCTTTTAGAATGGCTCAAATTGCGATACTTATGAATTCACATCAACTTTATAAACTTGGCCTATGGAGGAATTTTAATAAATGTTGTATTGAAGAAGTCATTCCTATAATGTGGAAGTATGTCTTATAATAAACATTGTGGTATCGGTCCAGGTACAGTGACTCATGCCTGTAATCCCAGCACTCTTGGAAGGCTGAGGCAGGTGAATAACTTGAGACTAGGAGTTTGAGACCAGGTTGGACAACATGGTGAAACCCCAACTCTACTAAAAATACAATAATTAGCTGTGTGTGGTGGTGCATGCCTGTGATCCCAGCTACTCAGGAGGCTGAGGCATGAGAATCACCTGACCCTGGAGACGGAGATTGCAGTTAGCTGAGGAGGTCATGCCACTGCACTCCAGCCTGGGCGACATAGTGAGACTGTCTCAAAAAAAATTTTTTTAATATATCTAAAAAAAAATAAAGATCATGATATAAAAGATCATGGTATATAAATTAGCTCCTTTTTATTGGAGTTCCTATAAAGCCTTTATGTTTTATATTTTATTACTTGTAACCCTTCCACTTACAAAACTATATGATGTCTCCTAAAGATTCATTTGACTTTGTGTTGATGTCAGTTTTTATTGTGTAGTTTTAGGGATATATATTTTTAGGGATGGCTCTAGAATAAGATTTATGGGCAAACTAGTAAGGTTTAAAAGACAACATAAGCTATTGGCCTGTAAAACAGAGTTTATATTTATGACTTGCTAGATACCGTATGGTTTTGTAAAGTTGGAGGGAACAGTAAGTCTGATCATAAAATTGACTAATTTATATTTATTGTAAGCTCTGCAGTGTCCTACACTCTTACACCTAAACCTTCTTATCCTACTTGTCCATACATTTGTGGCTGATACTCATCCAAAGGCCATGGGATACTCTAATACCTAAAAGTGCCTATTAAATCATTGAGGATTCAATTTTTTAATGTTTGTAAATAAAAATCGTAAAACTTAGAACAATGCCTTGCTATTATCCTAGAATAATTTGTCCAATTTAGTTTTGTTGTGAAACTTTACTAACCGAATTTTGTTCTTCACAAGTTGATATCTTTCCAATGAATTTTTCACCAGAATATTAGATAAACTGGAAGACCTCATTTTCAAACTGCCAGATAAGAGGAAGCTTGATTATGCATAATTCTTTGAAGTCATAGTAAATCCTTGCTTATTCAGAGCCTAATTTTCAGCCAACCTTAAATATTTATGATAGTTTTAAAATCAAGACAGGGAAAATAATGTGTTTCTAGACACCACTAAAAATAACCCTTGAGCAGCAAATAGAGCTAATGCTCAGGACTGTAACGAACATTACAGAAACAGAGATTTATGAATGAATGAATGAATGAATGAGAATAACATCTTGGAACGTAAAACTCAAAATAAGCTTAGGCTTTAACAAAATGCTTAAAATAGCTAAAGTTATTTATCTGTTTTTTAAGATATAATATCAATAAGCAAAGGGAAAAATCGCCCTGCTTAGGATTGTAATGTTAAGTGGCATTTTTAAAAGCAGAATTCTAGATGTACCATCAGTTTAATTCTTTCTTAATTAGTATATGAATTCAGTGCAGTTCATGTCAGAATTTTCAAAGGACTCTGTGAAACTTGGCAAAGCAACACGAAAAATTCTTTTTTACAATTATTATGGCTACTCTTGTACATTTACTCTTCCATGTAAATGTTTATAGTTATATTTTTTTATGTTATGCCTTTTCTTCACCTGAAGTTCAATTTTGGGGTGGTGTGCATAGAGAACTAATTTTATTTTTCATGAAAATACCAGTTTTCTTAAGTTAAACTATACATTTAATGTAATCCAAATAGAACACCAACAAGACTTTTTGTTTTTAATCAGACAAATAAGGTCTGTGGCTTATATGGAAAAATTAAGAACGTGCGTTTCTAAATAAGGACAATGAATTGCGACAGGCCACTAAGTTAGCCAGCTAGGGGAAAAAGAAAACTGAGATCCGTACATCATACTTGCAAAAAAGATAAATTTCATATAGATCAGGGATTTAAATGTAAAACCATTAAAAAACCTTAGAAGCCACAGGAGAATGTTTTTATAATCTTGAATTACAAAAGGCCTTTGCAACTCAGGAGTTACAGAAGTAATAAATTGTTAAACTTGACTCCCTGCAAATGAAAAATGTTGGTGTGGCATCACTACCATAAGGAAAGTCAAAAAAAAGGCAAATGCAATCTTGGAAAAAATATTTGCAACATCTGTCGCAGTCATGTGACTGATTTTCCCTTCTCCAAATCAATAAATGAACATTAACTTCATAATAAAACTATACCTGTTCTCAGCCAGGAGTGGTGTCTCATGCCTGTAATCCCAGCACTTTGGGAGGCTGAGGCAGGTGGATCCCCTGAGGTCAGGAGTTCAAAACCAGCCTGGCCAACATGGTGAAACCTTGTCTCTACTAAAATACAAAAAGTTAGCTGAGCGAAGTGGTGCCCACCTGTAATCCCAGCTACTTGGGAGGTTGAGGCAGGAGAATCACTTGAACCTGGGAAGCGGTGGTTTCAGTGAGCTGAGATTGCGCCATTATACTCCAGCCTGGGCAACAAGAGCAAAACTCTGTCTCAAAAAAAAAAAAAAAGTATACCTGTGTTCTGCTAAAAACCAAAAGGTTGATAATACATTGTGTTTGCAAGGCAATCTTAACATTGTTAGTGGGATTTTAAGTTGGTATAACTAATATGGAGAGTAATTTAGTAACACCTATCAAAAGTACACATGCACATTGCTTTTTTTGTGTGTATATGTGAGACAGAATCTCACTCTGTTGCCCAGGCTGGAGTGCAGTGGCACAGTCTTGGCTCACTGAAGCCTCTGCCTCCCGGGTTCAAGCAGTTCTTGTGCCTCAGCCTCCTGAGCAGCTGGGATTACAGGTGCGTGCCACCATGCCCGGTTAATTTGTGTATTTTTAGTTAAAGATGGGGTTTTGCCATGTTGCCCAGTCTAGTCTCAAACTCATGACCTCAAGTGATCTGCCCGCCTCAGCCTCCCAAAGTGCTGAGATTACAGGCATACCCAGCCACGCTTTGCTCTCAATCAAGGAATGTTATTTCCAGTAAGTCATCCTGGAGGTATACTTGCTAGGTTCCAAATACTGTATATACCACCTTATTCACTGTAGCATAGTTGACATTTAGGCAGTAGTTAAAAGAATTATAATTCATGAGTACACTTACAAAATACCGCAATGTAGTTATACAAAAGGAAGTAAGTAGCTGTTTGTATCAGGACCAGGAAAAATCTATTAACATTTATTGCTTATGGAGAAGGAAATCAGGTGTTGGGTGGCTGGTGGACAGATAGAGATTTTGTACCTCATAAATATGGGTACATATTTATGTATCCTCTTTTGTACCTCATACATACTGAAACTTACAATGTGTTTTTAATTAATTTTAAACAGAGTGATTATTAAGAATACTTACATACAAGTTTCAAATCTTAGTTACTGAGAAACTTCAGAAATTATGTTTTTAATACTCCTGGTGTGAACAATGGGAGTGAGTAAAGGGAGTCAACAAATACCATCTTGTTTTCATAAAGGAGAAGGTAATGGATTCTTGCAGCTATTAAGGAACATATTAGTAGATTACATTATATATCATATTTTGGTAATTTATACTTTGATGTAATGATTTGATGCAATCTTGTATAAATTTTAAGTCAATTACTTGACTTTTTAAAACTATAATGTATGTAAATACTTTGATGACCCTTTGTTTTTTTCATTATCAGATAGATGTGATGATTCTAACCATTTAGGATTGCTTTGAGGCTTAGATATAATATATTTTAAGTATGCATCATAGATTATGCTCAATAAGCAGCCATGCTTGCAGTGGTTTTTAAGACTGCTGTTGAAAGAAGCAAGTATCACCACCAAAAGTTAGGATGGATTCTGTAAAAACAAATCAAAGAAGACTACATTTCCATTTTTTAATATTGCAGGGCTAAAGCATGGAAATGAGTTAGGTAGGGAACAAGGGATTTGATAAAGACTTTCCATGACATTCTTTTAAACAAGGTGGGGGGAATTATGGGGACAATTCAAGGTTAGGTAAATGGATTAGTAACTGATGAAGGGCCCAAGTGTTGTTAGAGAATCATTAATCAAGAAGTGAGTATATGATGCTCATCTATAATATCCTGCAGCACTGTATTTCTACATTTTTGTCAGTGATTCAGGAAAAATTAAAACCACTTTTAACAAATTTGATACAAAACAGAGAAGAATAACAAATTGATTGAATAATGAAATAAGGTTCTAATAGAGCTTTTCAGGCAGAATTAAAGAGCTGAATGAATTTTAATAGTAATAAATGTAAGATCATGCAACTGGGTCCAGAAAACTTATGGTTTATAGGTTTTTAGGCTTAGACATGAAATGTGAAAATGACCAGGAAGGTTCCAATATGGAGATATTATTCTACAAGTAATAAAAGTTATATGTAGAGTGTAATCTATAATTACCTTACCTATAGAACCTGGGCACCCAAGCTTTAAGCCAAAAGGTCTTCAGAGGAATATGACAATAACTGCAAAAAGATTCAAAAGTGCTCTATTAGTGCTAGGCTATAACTACCTACAAATATTTTAAGTGTTCACATATGAAAGAGCTAGATTTCTTACTTGGCAAGACCTAAAATAGTAGAATTGGGACCACCCCATAACCACTACAAGAAAGAGTAAAGATAGTAGGGCTTTTCAGAACGCCTTAGCATCTAATACATTCTGTATCAGTAGAAGTATTCAGGCATAAGCCAAATTCAGTAAAAATGTGCTTGTGAAGATTGAAGTATCAAGCGGATAATTTGATGAGTTTAAAGACCCCTTTCATCCTGATGTGACAACAGTGTAAAAGAGCTGATACGTTCATTAAGTTACCATGCAAAAGAAATGGTGAACCCAAGCTAATTTTGAGGGTATAATTTAAAAGACTTCTGTAGTTCACTTTTTCCTTGTTTTTTTTTAAGGACATTGTGTATGTGGGGGGGGGACACAGAATCTACTGAAGTTATTTTGAGTATAGAGTGCCTATGTTGCCTATGTGTTTAAACTCGTGTATTTTAGGAATATTGTATATATTTTGTATATAGTGAAACTTAAGGAAAAATATTCTGTTTTTCAGAGGTTAAATTTTTTAATATTGAAATATGTGATTCTGGCTTCCTTTGTAACAAAATCAGAATAAACAAATGTGTTTTAATCTTTATGTGGAATGTGATTTCCCTGAATTATGCTTGAGTAAAGCCTCTGACATGCCTATACGTAATTTTTCTGGCCAGGTATAATTAGTCTCATCTTTTTCATTTATGTTTGAAGTTTTTGTTTATCAAATGCCAAATTTTTATGATTAAACAACTTGTGTTATTATAAAGAGAAATGTATGGAAATGATGTGCCATTTTCAAATGAATTAAAATGGCTTTCTACTCAAAGACTTTACTTTTCTACAAAGGACAGGACTTTTCTCAAGCAAATAAGAGACCCATATATGTCCCAATTCAAGCTCAACAATTTAATAGGTAACAAATGCCCAGTTTTCACGCACATGAACAGTTATTACATCATGTTCTGTTGCTTTGAATCCCTGCATGCACTCCTAAGATTCTTGCTGCCAAAAAGGAAATTTTAAAATTCAGTGTGAGTAGTAGAATAACACTATTACATTTGTTAGCTGCTATATAGAATCCTATATTTTGGATCTAAAATGTAAGCTTGCAAGTCAAAATTAATTTTAGTAGTAAACTTTTTTCAGTTATGATTTATTTTATTTAAAAAAATATATATTCTATGCGAGGTGCAGTGGCTCACACCTATAATTCTGGCACTTTGGGAGGCCAAGGTGAAAGGATTAGGTTGAGCCCAGGCGTTCAGACCAGCCTGGGCAAAATAGTGAAACCTCATCTCTACAAAAAAAAAAATGTAATCATTATTATATATGAGAATATATGTTGTGTGTGTGTGTGTGTGTGTTTTAAATAATTTTCAGTCTAAGTATTTTAAATGAATACTGTTTGAAATTATGTTTTCAATCCCAACTTCTCTGGTAATGGTAGTATTTTTGTCCTCATTTTATATTAGTAGAAGACCAAAGTAAGAAGGCATGGAAAATCAGGTGAGCAGAGTAACTGATTTTTATGTCATACTGGGCTAGTTTAAAGCTTGATAAAGAAACCAGCTGTCCAAAATTTCCATTCAGTGTTTTTTTTCATATTTCTATATACTTTTATCTTCTATATTTTAATCTGCTACCAGCCTGAAGTGCAGTGGCGTGATTTCGGCTCACTGCAGCCTCCACCTCCCAGGGTTCAAGCAATTCTCATGCTTCAGCCTACCGAGTAGCTGGGACTACAGGTGTTTGCCACCACGCCCGGCTAATTTTTATATTTTTAGTAGGTAGGGGTTTTGCCATGTTGGCCAGACTGTTCTAGAACCCCTGACCTCAAGTGATCCGCCCACCTCAGCCTCCCAAAGTATTGGGATTACAGGCGTGAGCCATAGCACCTGGCCCTGCTGCTGCCTTCTTCAACAGTTAAGGAAATGTTTGTCATCTGCAATATAAATTTAATGGAATGAAAGATACTGAGATTTGAAATGAAAGCTGTAGTATCATTCAAGCTTTTGTTACTTAATAAAAAACTCTGATAATTTTTCTCATATTACCTCTAGTTCTCATAGTTATACAAAATAACTTACATCATAATTTTTTGAATGCAGAAATTCCTCTCATTCCCCTCTCCCCCTGAAATTTTCTCATGGCTTTTAAAGCCACTCTTTCATTTGACATATATTCATTTGGACAAGTTTATATTAATATCTCAAGCTGGACTCATTGCTTCCTAACTTATCATGAGTGGTTCTTTTCCTTTCCCAGTAGAGGCTTGAAAAATAGTAGTAATATAGTAGACATGAAAGCATTAAGAAATGTAGTTCTGAGTAAAAATGTCTGTTCCTTTCCATCTGAACAGAAGACTCTAGAAGAAAGTGATAAGAAACTCCCATGTTAAGATCACAGTGTATAGATTTTTATGTCAACTCTCATCTATCTTCCTTTTTTCTTTTTTTAGGTATTAGTCTAATCTTAAATCCCTTGTCCTACCAGTAACAATGGCCCTGGGAATCCTTTAACCGTTCATGGGCAACCAGTAAGTGAGAACTGGCTCTAAAGTACACAGCTTGAATATTTTTGAGCAGCAAGTCAAAATACCCACACAGAACAATTTAATACTGCTTTCTTTCTGTCAGTCTTCTTTAAAAAGAAGGACTAGGGAGGATTTGTGTCAGAAAATACTTACTCTCTATTGGGAGAATTAATGACGGATGCCAGTGTTGTTAACCTGAAATTCCGTGGTATAGAACATCTTTATACAGAAATAGACTACAATTATTGGCATATTTTGTTGTATAAATAGAATGACTGGTATGGGAAAATGCTGTTTTCTACTGATGCAAACTTCTTCTCAATTCTGAATAACTGAATGGCTGTCATTCTTGGGGTGAATTTGCTTTATACCTTGTAAAATCAAGGCTGTTTCCCACAATTCTGTCTTGGTCTGTATTTTTTTAACTTCCTTTTTAAAATAATTTTATATGTGCATAGAAGATTTAAGAATGGTTCAAAGAACCCTTCTGTATCTTTTATCCATATTCACCCCTTTTTAACATTTTACTACATTGATCATTTTTATTATTTCTTTTTCTATCCCTCCCTTCCTCCCTCCCTCCCTACACACACACACACACAGTTTTTTTTCTGAATAGGTCGAATATGAACCTTTAAGCCTTCAAAATATATTTCTTAAGAATAAGAATGTGTTGTTCGAGACCAGCCTGACCAACATGAAGAAATCCTGTCTCTACTAAAAATACAAAAAAATTAGCCAGGTGTGGCGGCGCATGCCTGTAATCCCCAGCTACTTGGGAGGCTGAGGCAGGAGCATCACTGGAACCCGGGAGGCAGAAGTTCTGGTGAGCCAGGATCTTGCCATTGCACTCCAGCCTGAGCAACAAGAGCAAAACACTGTCTTAAAAAAAATGTTCTGTTATTAAGTGTACTATACCTTTAAAATTCAAGATAATGTTGATAGCATTACTTTTGTCTATTTTTTGTCAGTTGTTCCAAACATGCCTTTTTTTTTTTTTTTTTTGAGACAGAGTGTCGCTCTGTCATGCAGGCTAGAGTGTAGTGGCATGATCTCGGCTCACTGCAGCCTCCACCTTCCAGGTTCAAGAGATTCTCCTGCCTTAGCCACCTGAGCAGCTGGGATTACAGGCCCTGCCACCACGCCCAGCTAATTTTTTTGTATTTTTTTAGTAGAGATGGTTTTGCCATGTTGGCCAGGCTGGTTTCAAACTCCTGACCTCAAGTGATGCGCCCGCCTCAGCCTCCCAAATGACTAGGATTACAGGCGTGAGCCACCACGCCCAGCCCCAAATATGTCTTTTTATAGCAGTTTTGTTTTTTTCTGCACAGGATCCTGTCCAGAATCATGCATTACTTTTAATTATCAGGCCTCTTCAGAAGCCTTTTTTACTTTTTGTTTTTTACTTTGTTCTTATGACATTAGGTCCTTTTTCCTTTAATTTTATGTATATTTTCCTTCCAGGATTTCATCTTTTGCTCAGCTTCAACTGTTAACTGAAGAAAATTACCAACAATGTCTTAAGACACAAACCATGCCTTTTCTTGTGTCTTGTGAACTCGGATTTCAAGCTGCACGACTGACATTTTTACCTGGATGTTTTTCTGAAGTTTAAACTCAGCATTTCTGAAGCAAATTCACTATCTTTCCACATTCACCCCTCTTCTTCAGTTTCTGTTGAGGCAAACAAAAATTTGCTTCACATCTGTATTCACATCTATAAGTTACGCTACTACCATTTTAAAGCCATTTCTGTTTGAACCTTCAGAATAATAATCCTTTTCCCCTTCTCCTGTGTTTAATCACTCATTAAATTTCATGCATTTTACCCCTGTAGTATCTCTAAAATCCTCTTCACTCCTGTTGCCATCATCCCGAATCAGCTTCTTATTGCTTCTTGACTGGTGTCATGTTCTCATTATATACAATAACCTCTTAATTGGTTGCTCTGTCTCCCCACTGAGTTAATCCTCTTACGCACACCTCTTCTTTCTCTCGTAGTTTTACATTCTAACATCATAATTTACCCAGGAACTTGAATAAGAAAGTTGCTGATTCATAACTACTTTTTTTCCTCACCCTTCTCCTTTTCATTCAGCCAATAAATATATACTGATATCTACATCTACCGTGTGTAAGACACTAAGATAAGGCTCTAAGATAATGTATCCTAAGATATAAATTAGTAAATAAACTAGAGATTGCCCCTGCTAAGAAGCAGTTAAGGGAAACAAAATGAACAGTTAAATGTAGAATTCTTAAATTATCATTATATGTTTTGATGATTGCTATCAACTAGGTTGTGTACAGAAGAATAATGGCTGGAGCAGGTTATGCTATGATAGGGTAGCCATGAAAGGCCTCCCTGACACTGAAGCTAAGTCATTTGTCTCTGATTTCCAAGTACATCGCATCATTTTTCTCCTCTTAACCTCAGGTGCCACAGCTTTAGTCAAGCCTTTATTTTCTCTTGCCCGAACTGTTACAATAGTCTTTGAACTATCTCCCTGGTTTTCGTTTAGTCCCCCTCTACTTTCATCACTCATTCTTCAAGGGTAACTGAGAACACTGATCACGTTATTCAACAGTATGGCATCCAGGCTATACAGCTTAGCATTTAGGGTCATTCACAATACATTCTGCCTGTCTTTCCAGACTCAGATCTTTCTTTTTGATTCTCCCATATACTCCACACAAATTGATCTTCCACAGTTCTCTGTGTGTATGGTGCTTTCTCTTCACTAAGTCATATGATTTTGTTGTCGAGGTTGCTGTTGTTTGGCTAGGAATTACCTTTTTTCTTCCCTTGCTCACGTATCTTACCATTTATCTGTTAGGTAGATGCCCATTTTTTTTATTAAGACTGAACTTAATAATAATGTCTTCTGTGAAACCTTAACTTCCCTTCAAAAGTATTTAAGGCTCTTCATTATATTTCTAGCATTGTAATAGAATTTTGTGTTTATTGGTTCTTTGAAGTTGGAAACTTTCTCTTACCCAACTTTATTTCTTTAGAAAGGCCTTTACTCAATGTCTTTTGATATAAGTCTCAATAAACGTGTATCCATTTTAACTCACTAGGATATTTCATCTCAAATCTTGCCTTAGAGTTTTCCCCTCTAAAGGCAGTCTGAATGCTGAAAAGAGTACCCAGGTTGTTAGACTCTTCATTTCACTACACCTGTGGTTCACAAATCCAGATCAATTTTAGTCACCTAGAGATGTTTTTGTTTGTTTCAGAAGACACATTCCTTTGTCCTCTTCCACTCCTAGTAAATAAGGATCTCTGTAGAGGGGGACCCAGGAATTTATACTTACAAAACTCTCCAGGTAATCCTGATGTATTCTTTCCTCATATATGCCTTTGGGAAGTACTATACAAAAGTATAGTACTTTGTAAACTGTAAATAACTTTGTAAAAAAAACACTTTGTAAACTGTAAGTAATAGTATAGTTACTACTATCTGTATTATTAATATAGTTATTACTATCTATGCTATTAATATAGATAGTTATTACTATCTGTACTATTAACATATTAATATAGATATAGTTTTACTATCTGTATTATTAATATAGTATTAATATAGATAACTATTACTATGTATACTATTAATATAATAGATATTATTGTCTATCACTGTGTCCTTCCTTGGTGCCTTACCAGCAATCTCTAAGATAAAGTAAACAACTTCTCTGAAGCAAACACCGTAGTACCCTAAGGTTTGAAAGAACTTTAGGAAGTGATTACAGGAAAATGTTGGTTTTCCTTTTCAAATGTTGTTAGTAAAACAAGTGCCAGAACTCTGGAAATAAGCAAATGTCTTTATTCCCTGAAATGGTGAAGAGGAAGAATTACAGAAATTATATACCAGTAGGCTTGAATAGATCCCACCATGAACATTCTACAACAGAGTTTTAAATAAATAACATTGAGAAAAGGAAATGGTGAAAACCAAAAGCCATCATTAGTTAACTGTTGTCTTGACAAACTACTTTTTACCTTTTTTTTTATTTTGAGCTATTTACTAGAAGCTCCGGAAGAGAATGCCACTTATAGAAGAAATACCAATTTAAGCAAAATGTTTTATCAAGCTTAAAAATATTTGTAGATACATGGAAAATAGGAAATAACACTATTATTAAAGCAGCTTAAATATCAATTTCCAAAGAATGTTGACTAGTAAATCAACTTAAAGGGGCATTACTTGTTAAATGTTTTCAAGTTTTTTAACTTAATTTTCAATCCGTCATTGGTTAAATTACATAGGTTAAACCTAGACTGCACAGTGAACCAAGCACATAGTAAAGGTAGTTCTTTTCAGTTGTCACAATTTAAACAAACCTCCATTTAGTTATAAATTCAATAAAGTGAATACCATGTACCTGTCAATACCCCATTTTGAGATCCCTCTTCCCATTCCTCAGTACTAATAGAAGAATAACCGTAAGTTAGCTGAGTTTTATATAAAATTATACACTAGGAAACTCTGACCTACGATTTAAAGAGAAATTTGTCTTTAACACTGAAATGTTATGTTCAGTTGATGGAGGACTTTTTAAAGTGAAGATGAAACTCATGCCCGTATTATGTGGACAAAAATAAAATGGAGAAGAAATTTTGAATTCCCACTGGAAATAAGGAAGATCCCAATTTGATATCATAAATTTCAAGGAATATTTGTCAGATTCAGTATAACTAGTTCCAAAATGAATGTGTGGCAGGAGAGCTCTGCAATTCAGCAGAGTAGTACAGTGGAGTAGATTGCAAATTCAAAGATAAAATAAGTTATTGTAGGGGAGTCAGAAAAGACCAATATGGGACACAAATAAGCTTTTTTATTTTTTAATGAAGGGAGACAGCAGGGGTAATATAAAAGCTACAAAAGTTAAAGAAAACATTTTGGAAGATTTATTCTAGAAATGTAAAATAATTTTAGATTATAACCTATTCACAACTAAGAAAATTTAAGTAAGCACAGCAATCTTAGAAGCCAAAAATATGGCAATAGAATAAGATGGCAAAAACTGATGAGAGAAACTATCTATGAAAATGATAGTACATAAATTAAAAGAAATGAAAGAGAAATAGTATTTAGGGTCAGGAGAATTTCAGAAAACCATTTTGGTAATTTGAGGCTGGAGGTTTATGAAGTAGAAAAAAAGAATAAAATGATAAAAACAATTAGAGAAGAAGTAATTGACATGGAGGACAGACAGTATATATTCACCTTCAGTGTGCCAAGGGAAGAAAACAACAAAATGGAACAGGAAAAAGCATTTAGGGATACCATAGAAGAAAATGTTTTCTGAAATAAGGAATCTGCAGTTTAGAAGAAATCACATTCTGGATAGTAGGAAGAGGATGGGAAATAGCAACGTCATAAATCTAAGTGAAGTTACAGAACACGAATGTTAAAGGAATAGTTTTAGAAGCATCTGAGCTGCGTAAGTCATTTACTAAGGAAAAAATAAATCTAAGCTGCATGCAGTGACATACCTAAAGACCCAGCTACTTGGGAGGCTGAAGAGAATCACTAAAGTCCAGGAGTTGAGGACCAGCCTCGAAAATATAGTGAGATGCCCCCCTCAAATAAACAAATAAATTAATTAATGTGGTTGAGCTCAAGGTTTTCTTCCATAATAATACTTTATTTATTCATTTAGCAATATTTATTAACTACCAAGCACCATTTTCAGGCACTGGAATTAAGGGTTTAACAAGATAAAAGGCTCTCTGTCTTAACAGGACTTGTGTTTCCGTGATGTAAACCAGAAAATATACAAACAACTAAATAATTTTTAGGGAGTAGCAGTTATTTGAAATACATGAAACAGAGTATGATTCAGGGAAGTTTGCAGTCTGAAAGATGAGAAGGAATCAGTCATGTTAAGGTCCCATGAAACATATTACCCGTATGGCCTTCCTGAAAAACCTCCTGAACATTGTAACTTCACCAAAGTAGGAAAGAATCAAAGAAATAATGGACTGAGATGTCAAGGTAAAGAAATAGCAGTGAACATTTAGTATAAAATGTAATGTTAATGACCTTGTCATTTTGGTTACAAAACATTGTAATCAAAATTGTTAACAAGAAATTATAACATAAAAATAATAATAGAAGTAGAGGCAGAATAGCAGAAACTTCCAACCAAAATTAGGGAATTGATGGTAAGAGAAACAGTGTTTATATATACAATATATATAATGTTCTCAAATTTCATGAAAGAATCAATAGTTTTATGAAGAAGTATATGTTTTAGCATATCACTTAAAACTATAAATGGAACAGACTATATATTTTGCATACAACCAGAGGAGGGAAATGAAAAGCAGTCACAGGCTGTATAACAAAGGGCAGACAGCAAAGCAAATAGCAAAGAAGTAAAAAACAAGAGACCATAAATTAAGATGGAAGAAGACTAAACATGTTTTTCTAACAGCAATTGTAAATGTGACAAACTCACCATGTATATAGGAAAAGAAATACAGTTTGTGTCAAAAATAAAACTTTTTCCACATTAATAAGTGACTCCGGATTTTTAAAGATGAAAAAAGGCAAAATAATACAGAATTAAAACTATTCTAAAAGAATTTGTTAAAGATTGTCTTAAAATAATAATTCAGAACCTTGATAATCCCTATGTACACAATGAAGATATGCTTAAGAACCTTTATGTGTCAGATTTCCAAGAGGGAAAATGCTTATTGTTCCATTCTGGGTTCCATGCCCAGCTCTGGCAGCTCAACTGTTGCCAGAGGCGATGATCACATTTTAAAAACATGGTTTGGGGGTATGTATACTGTCTAGATAAAGTTCTAAATAAAGGGCATGCTGAACAGATAATTCAGTTAATTGATTACTATAGTTCCTGCTTTAAAACACAATTAATGAAGCAAAGAAACTAAACTCAGAAAATATAAACAAGTTGAAATCATGTTGTTAATTCATAAGCACTCATTAACTAAATCCAGCTTAAGGCCACATTAAAGTTACAATTATGGATATATATTTAAGTGTGTGACTCATAAATTAGTTTAAAATTCAGGTTCGTTCATCTTATAGACCTTATTTGAGAGAGTGAGGGGATGAGGTATTCCATGGTCTTTTCTAAGTTTAGCTAGCTGCCTCCCAAATGTGTAATTTGGGGTTACTCGTTGAAAGAGTAGACTGAATCAATACAAATATGTAAGTGCTACTAGAAAAAGAACTCAAGTACATGTTCTTCTGATTACTCATCAATAGCATCAAAAGGAAATGATGTGGATGAAGGAAACAGATTATATGTGTGCACATTTTTTAGGTTGTTTCTTAAAAATCTAGAGTCCTAATTGATCATTATGCTTGTGAACTGAAAACCAGAGAAAGTTAAGAGTGAGTTGTGTGTGTGCTCATGTGCATGCATGTGTGTGTGTTCATACAGCTTTCTTTATAGGCTGCTGCTCTGTTGCTTTGGGGGAAAATTTTCATAGATTTACATTTGGTAAATATACCCACATCCAAAAAAAGATGTATGAAAAATTGGAATGCCAGCTAACTAAATCAACTCATAAACACTGAAGTTAAGGGTAAGATTATTTTCCACGATTATTTTAAAATATGGTGTTTACTGGAAGGAAAGTCCAGAGAATTACCACAGATGAAATGTTAGTATATTTCTCCCACTTGTAAATGAGCTCTTATTTTCTACAGTGTATATTCTGGTCCACAATGAGTCATTTTTAACATGTTTCAGTTTAACTTCTAATACATTTTTAAACTTGGCAGGCGTATTTAGATGAACATTACTTCCAGTTTTAGAGACTGCTTCTAAATTATCCTTCAGTCTTGCAGTCATCATGAAGAGTTCTTTCAGTAATAGGAAACGGGATTGATTGGAAGTGTATGTTTTGGAGGAGCGAAAAAATGGTTACCATTTTTAAATGTTGTTACTACATAAAACCTCTTAACATTATCTTAAAAAGTTGTAGTTGTGAGGTCCCTTTATGGATAGAAGATACTTTAGAGAAGAGAATATATGATGTATCCTAGATAATAAAGTTAATATTCATTAAAGTTTTATTATGCCTAATACTGTTTAACTGTTCTATACATATTAGCTATTTTAATACCTGTGTAATAGGCAATATTATGTTTTCTGTAAGCCATTCAGGCTTTTTTCCTATTAGAAAACATGGAGCCCAGTGCAGTTCTGGGCATATAACTAAAACTTCGTGAGTGTTTGTAAAAACTAATGATTGTATAGAGAATTTTACATATTGCCAACTCTGAATAAGTATTTAATAATTACCTTGTATACATTTGTGCAATTCTGTGAATCTTCTGGCTGATTTCAGTGGCCAAGCTGTTACCTTTTAAATGTTCTTGATTTTTGTTACTATAATTTTTACACTATGCCTTATTATTTTTAACACTTTAAAAGTTCATAAAAACTTAGTTCAAAAATGTTTAAAGATCATTGCAAACATTGCATTCATTTTGCAAATGAGGAAACAAGGCTAAAGAGTTAATACAACTTGTCCTCAGTTATACTGTTGTTAGGAACAGAGCCATAATTAGACATCTGTTCTCTTCGTTCCCATCCCAGTTGTTCTTTCTGCCACACGATTACATTATACTTAGTAAACAGTATATGAAGCATAATATGTATGAAGTTGAACATCAGTGGGTACATTTTTGTTCTCAAATATACATATCAAAAACAACAAAATTTAAAACTATACTGTGTTAATTTCATAGGGTTGCAATGATAAATTGCCAAAACTTGGTGGCAAAACAACAGAAATTTGTTATCCATTCTAGAGGCCAGAACTCTGAAACGAAGGTGTTGACTTGGCTTTACTATCTCCTAAGGCTCTAGGGATGATTGTTTCCTTGCTTCTTCCAGCTTCTGGGGACCTCCAGGCATTCCTTGGCTTCCTTGGCTTGTAACCACATCACTCTAGTCTCTGCCTCTGTCTTCATATGACTTTCTCCTCTGTGTGCCTCTTATATGGATACATCTGATTGCATTTATGGCCCAGTTAGATAATTCAGGCCAGGTCTCTCATCTCAAGATGCTTGACTTAATCATATCTGCAAAGACCCTTTTTCCAAATAAGGTAATATTCACAGCTTCTGAGAGTTAGGACAAGGAATTCTCTTTTTTGGTGAGATTAGGGGCACCATTCAACCTTCCACATACACCTTTTAAGTCGTATGAATTACATTTATGTGGATTCTTCAATAAGGGTAACATTTTATTTTGAAATTATTCAACTAGAATTTTATAAGGTATCAGCTAATTTTAGGAGTTACAGAAATTCTCTGATATTTCTATGGACTTTCTTTTCAACCTACCAATGTGCCATTTGGCAAACTGTTAGCTGTTGAACAAAATCATACCTTAGAGATTCTAGACTCTTTCATATGATTTATGACATATGTTTATTATGATTTAAAAGTCATCCTGTGTGACTTCTAATAACATTCTTTAAGAACATCATAATAGTGACATTAGGGTTGAAGAAACAGAGTAGCAATACATTTTTAACAGACACAGTGTAAAAATCTAGCATTTAGACAAGCTATATTACCTTCATTTAGGTCATTTAATTGCTGGCAATTAAATTCTGCCCTACTGTATTTGAGATCCTTTAGATTTTGGATGCTCTCATAATATAATGACTATTTCATATTTTATTTTTGTTCCTTTTTTTTTTCATTCATGTTGTTCCTGGTTTTAATAAATGTTTCTGCATGATGTGTATATTTGTATTATATATGCCAGATGTATGATCATTTAGTTTCTGCTTCTGTGGAAATTATTATTACTAGATGTGAAGATACTCTGAATTCATTTTAGCCATTATAAGTGTATTACGGTAAATGAAAGGAGAAACAACGAATATATTATAAAGTCTGTGCTTCATACAGTTATTGATATGGTTTTGGTCTGTGTCCCCACCCAAATCTCATCTTGAAGCTCCCATAATTCCCATGTGTTGTGGGAGGGGCCAAGTGGGAAATAACTGAATCATTGAGGAAGGTCTTTCCCATGGTGTTCTCGTGATAGTGAATAAGTCTAGCAAGATCTGATGGTTTCAAAAATGGGAATTTCCCCCGCACAAGCCCTCTCTCTTTGCCTGCCACCAACCACAAGAGATGTGACTTGCTCCTCCTTGCCTTCCCAAGGAGGCCTGCCCAGCCATGTAGAATTGTGAGTCCATTAAACCTCTTTTTTGTAAATCGCCCAGTCTCAGGTATGTCTTTATCAGCAGCATGAAAATGGGCTAATACAGTTATTAATAGAATTAAATGAAATTCATTAGTTAATTTTAAGTATTCAACAAATATTAGCTATTATTATTATCATCATCTAATTTGTTGATTTTTAAAGTAAAATGGGTCTGTGTTCCCTTTTCAATACCATAAAGGTAGAGCAACCTCTGACTAGATCTGGTAACAAATATTTCATGCAGATGAGTAAACTTCACTACTCCAATGAGCTCTCTAAAGAAAAGAGTCCCCTTTCCTCAACTTACTACATATTCTAATTGTTAGCAACTCCTACCATTGGCATTTTTCTTGCATCTTTTTGTAAATTATGAAAAAATAATCATATCCATGTGTTTTAAGATTGATGTGTTTTTTAAAACTCCAAGGCAGTGTGTTTTCATTTTACAAATGGAAAATGTCTATATTATTTGTAAAAAATAGAAAATGAGTTCATGCATCTTCAAATAGCAAAGCTTAAATGACAGTCGCATATCTATTAATAGAATTCAAATGCTTTCTCTTAATTCACTTGGACCCCAAATGTGAATTTTTCTTAGTGAGATTATTCATAGATTCTCTGCATGTAATGATGCCTATGATTTCTAAAATTCTTTTTGTCTAAAATCATGAAGATGGCAGATGCCCAAAATAATACATCTCTGGGGGGCTCTACCTGGTGGTTCACGCCTGTAATCCCAACACTTTAGGAGGCTGAAGCAGGAGGATTACTGGAGGCCAGGAGTTCAGGTTCAGCCTGGGCAACAAAGTGAGACCCCATCTCTGTACAAAAATTAAAAAATTAATCACACACAGTGGCATGTGCCTGTAATCCCAGCTACTCAGGAGGCTGAGGTGGAAGGATCCCTTGAGCCTCAGGGTTTGAGGCTACACTGAGCTAAAATGGTGCCACTATACTCCTGCCTGAGCACCAGAGCAAAACCCTGTCTCTCTTAAAAAAAAAAAAATTCTCCTTGCCTTTGGGCAGGAATGCACCTGGTTCATTCTAGTCAGATAGGTTGTCCGTATGCAAACCTGTTAAAGAACTCACATACCTATAAAGGAAGTCACGTACCCATAAATGACAATGAAATGTTAGCTTTGAAATAGTTTATAGAAGTAGTTTACAGGAAAGTCAAGGTACGGTAAATAGCCTGTCATTTATAAGAATGGAATATTCTGTATGTTGGTGCAACAGAACATGTCTATTCTTATGTGTCATATTTTGCCATTGGTTAAACTGTACATTTGATCCAGAAGTAAGTCCATAGATGCTTCAGCTTGGTATCCAGTATAACCAATATCACTTCTTCATTATAGAAACAACCTTTTCCATGGCTGGGTGCAGTGGCTTATTCCTGTAATCCCAACACTTTGGGAGGCCACGGTGGGAGGATCACTAGAGGCTAGGAGTTCGAAACCCAGCTAGGCAACATAGTGAGACCCCAGCTCTACCCAAAAAACAAAAAAAAAAAATTTTTTTTTAAATAAAAGAAACGACTTCTTACCGGTTACTCTCTATACCCTAACTAAATATTAAGCATTCCACTTGTAAGAAAGTCATTTGCTCTGATTGCCTCTGTTTATTCTTCTGCATGAGTTTTCATTCCACAAGTTTTAGACAGTGTTTACAAAGAATAAGTTATACCAAGGTATAGCTAAAGGTTATGGCTACTTAACCATACACACACACACACACACACACACACACACACACACACACACACACACACACACACACACACACACCCCTCTTTAATGATACAGACCACTAGAGCAGTATTAACTTAAATGGCTCAAGTATTTCATGAGTTTTCAATGAAGAAGACTAGTATTAGTAATTCTTTTGAGTTTATTTAGGTAGGATTATGAAAAAAGTTATCTTTTTATGAATATTTATAAAAATTATAGTTTAATTGTATAAGCACTTTTATGAATTAATTGCAGATGCCATCCAATAAATGTTATAAATTTGTTCCCACATAATTGTACATGATGTACAATTCCATATAGTTAAACTCATTTTCCATTACCATTTTATAATAAAACCTAATAGAAATTAATTACCATGACTGCCTTTTTCCTGTGAGAATTCAGTCTCCATAGCCCATTCTATGAACTGTTCTCTGCCTTCCTTAATTCTTTAATGTATGGATGAACCTAACATTCCCTTCCTGTCAATTTCAAATGTTTGATGTTGCTTGCCTTGTTTCCTTTTATTTTAAATGAGAGACAACATTATGAACTCAGCACTTTACTGAGTACATCAAAAGGCAAAAGAGAAACATATTTCTCCCCATGGTTTCAGATGAGAATCTGGAGAAAAATATGTATGTGTGCTCAGATTTCTCTTTGTTGGAGTATGGACTATGGAAAGAGAAATAAAATGCTAAAGTATCTCTTTAAACTTTTCCTATGGTGGGCTAGAAATTGTTCAAGTCAATATTTATTGAACCTTTGTGCATGACACACTGTAGAGAATTTTAAAAATTAAAACATAATTTCTGTTTTCAAAGAGCTGAAATACATTATATACATATTTATATTTTAAAGCAAAATTTTATGTATGTTAAGACGTCTGTTGTAGGCTGTGAATGTCTCTATCTGTTTTGGGAATGGCCTTTTAGAGGACGTGGTACATGAAGCAAGCATTTGAAGTGTGAAATTTAACATGTAGATATGAGAAAAGACTATTCCAAAAACTTTGTAGACCTAAATATAGAAGAAACCAAATTAGAGAATCGTCAAGAAACAACAGATAATTCATTCATCTGATTTTTAGTGTACAAGTAGATAGGAGATAAGGATAGACAGTTTCATTTTTTGGTAGCTGCAATGTTAGAATAAAGAGCTTTTATTCAGTGGGTAGTGAAGGCTGATAAAATTTAGATTTTAGAGAATTAGCTTGGAAGTAATATATGTATATATATATTTATAGTAATTCAAGATGCCCTGAATAGGAGTGCCTGAAGTCCAGGCAGTTGGTAACTATGGCCTGAATTGGATGGTGGCATAGAGAATAAAGATGGGAAAACTGGTTTTAGAAATACAACTTGGAGATGATGGGTGGTAGAGATTTTTCCACCTGTTCTCTACTGCCCTCCTGCATCCCTCACAAAGAAAAGAGATTTTTAGTGCATTTAGATCATACTCCAAAATATAGTTTGGGCCATGTTTCTAGTCAAATCGTCTTTTTTTTTGAGACAGAGTCTTGCTCTGTTACCTAGGCTGGAGTGCAGTGCCGCGGTCTCAGGTCATTGCAACCTCCACCTTCCGGGTTCAAGTGATTCTCTTGCCTTAGCCTCCCCAGTAGCTAGGATTACAGGCACCCACCACCACACCCAGCTAATTTTTGTATTTTTAGTAGATATTTTTAGTAGACCAGTATCTTGGTCAGGCTGGTCTTAAACTCCTGACCTCATGATCCGCTTGCCTCAGCCTCTCAAAGTGCTGGGATTGCTGGCGTGAGCCACCATACATGGCCTCAAGTGGTCTTTCTCTAAATGATCCCAGTCACGATTAGAGCTTACCCTTCCACGTCATCTTTTCCTAGCTCTGGAAAAACAGTGTTGGAGCTCACTTGCACCACTTGTCAGGCTTTGGCAATATATACATGCTAATGTATGTAATCTCCAGGAGCCAGCCAGTGTTAAGATGGTGTTGGGGCTTAATGTCCTCTCTTAAACCTTATCAGAGTTCTATGTAAGAACTCTTAGTTGGAGTTTTAACTATAAGCCCAGCTAATAATGTCATCATAATTTTATTTCCCATTTGCTACTAGCCCCTTTTTCAAAAGGGATGCTTATTTTAATAAAGCATTTAGACATTTTCTGAATCTACCCTAATATCATTTAACAGCACCCAGTCCCTGTATCACCACTAACAGATGAATCCTCTTATAATAGAGGCAATATAATTTATGTTTAAGAATACTGTTTCTGGAGTGTAAATAGCCTAGGAGGTTATCATACTAGCTCTATTGTTCCTGGGTGCATGATTTCAGGAAAGTTACTTAATCTCTATGTCTCAGTTTCCGCATGTATAAAATATAATAGTAACTTAACTCATAGAGTTGTGAGGATTAAATGAGTGTAAGATATAGTATTTGTTACAAAATGTGTTAAATATTAGCTATTGTGATTATTACAGGATGCAGCAACTGACAATAATTGGAAGTATCTTGGAGCGTTATCAGTGATTCCTACAGAATTTGCTGGGTAGTTTAAGATGACAGTGATTTCATTATCAGAAATAGGATTTTCAGAAAACAGAAGTGATTCATGTGTTAATGAAGGCTATAATTTTGATTTAGGAATTGTACTTGAAATGCTAAAGTACCATTTAGCATAGAAATAGAGCTGACAAATGAGTGTAAGGATCTCAAACCTGGGAGAAGAACAAGCCTGTAGATAAAGACTTGGGACATATCAACAATGCCAAAACCTGTAGTAAGTGCTCTGAAATTTGGAAAGAGATTTAGTAATTGCTGTGGAGTAATACTGTGCTAAATGTTTTAGGAGTTTTGTTTGATTGATTCTGTTCTCAATTTTTATTTCTCATAATTGCTTTATTGCTGTGAGGAAACTAAGGCTCAAGGAGGTTTTCTGAAAATGTCATGGCTGGAATTTACAAATAAATTACAAAAACTGATTAGTAATTTTAGGAAGATTACAAGATACAGTTTACTATGAAAAAATTTAATTGTATTTCTGTATGTTAGCACTATTCATTTAAAAATTGGAAATTACTTTTCTAAAATAAACCTTTACAATAGCAGTAAAACAACAAATTCTTAGGGATAAAATTGACAAAATATGAAGCAAGTACAGGACCTGTACACTGAAAGCTAGTAAATAGTAAATATTGCCGAGGAAAAATAAGAAAGACCTAAATAAGTGGAGCAAGATATCATGCTCATAGATTTCACCACTTAATTTTGCTGTAGTGTCACATTGTCCCAAACTGACTTATAGATTCAGTGCAATTCTGGTCAAAAACTCAACAGATGTTTTTTTGTAGTCTAATCAGCTAACCTAAAATTTACATGGAAATCGAAAGGACCAGAATATCCAAAACAATTTTGAAAAAGAAAGATGAAGGTGCCTAGATAAGCCAATGAGGAAATGATAATCTTTTCAACAAATCTTGCTAGACCATTTAGATATCCATATACAAAAAAAAGTAAACCTCCGTCCCTATTTCATACATACAAAAATTAATTTGTAATTATTCATAGATCGAAATATAAGATCAAAAACTAGAAAACTAGAAAAAAAAGGAAAACCTTAGAAACCTTGAGTTATCAAAGGTTGCATAAATAGGACGTAAAGAACATGAACCATTAAGAAAAACTTTTTTTCTTTTTTTTCTTTTTTTTTTTTTTTTTGAGCTGGAGTCTCACTCTTGTTGCCCAGGCTACAATGCAGTGGGCGCCATCACAGCTTAACTTCTACCTCCTGAGTTCAAGTGATTCTCCTGCCTCAGCCTCCCAAGTAGCTGGGATTACAGGCATGCGCCGCCATGCCCAGCCAGTTTTGCATTTTTAGTAGAGATGGGGTTTCACCATGGTGGTCAGGCTGGTCTGGAACTCCTAATCTTAGGCAGTCCACCTGTCTCAGCCTCCCAAAGTGCTGGGATTACAGGCATGAGCCACCATGCCCAGCCTAAGAAAAACTTGATATTCCAACTTGGCTGGTAGTTGGGAGAAAAAAGAAAAACTTATTAAATTGAACTTACTCAAAATGAAATTTTGCTCTTCTGATAAGAAAGGATAAAGACAAGCCATGGTCTTGAGGAAAATATTTGAAAACCACATATCTATTAAAGGGCTAACATCCAGAATTCTTGCAACTTAAGAAGACAAGCTACTCAATTTAAACTTTTTTAAAATGGCCAACAGATTTGAACAGACACTTCATGAAAATAGAACTACAGATGACCAATAAGCACAAGAAAAGATGCTGTTATCAATTACCAGGAAAATGGAAGTTATACCAGAATTCATTACCACTGCAACCACTAGTATGGCTAGATTTTAAAACACTGATATTACAAGTGTTGGTAAGGTTGTCCGTTAACTGGAATGTCCACACATCACTTCTGTGAATGCAGAATAGTTTCATTACTGTATTATTTTACTGTCTCCTTGGGTTTACCTTTTTCAAAATGTCATAATCATACAGTATGTAACCTTTTCAGACTTTTTTCATTTAGTGGTATGCATTTAAGGTTTCTCCCTGTCTTTTCATGACTTCATAGCTCATATCTTTCAGTGCTGAATAATAATCTGTTGCTGAGATGTATCACAGTTCATCTGTTCACCTACTGAAGAACATCTTCACAGCTTCCAGGTTATGGCAGTTATGAATAAATCTGCTATAAACATCCTTGTGCAGGTTTTTGTGTAGATAAGTGTTTAACTCCTTTGGGCAAATATTCAAAGAGTTTGATTGTTGGATCTTATAGTAACAGTGTTTAGTTTTGTAAGAAACCACAAAATGTGTCAGTGTAGTGTGGGAGAAAAAGAAGAAACCATCAAACTGTTTTCCAAAGTGGCTATTCCAGTATACGTCTCCACCAGCAGTGAGTGAGAATTCCTGTTGCTTCATATCGTTGTCAGCATTTGGTATTGCCAGTGTTCTGGATTTGGGCCATTTTAATACATGTATAGTGGTATCTCGTTGTTTTAACTTGCATTTTCCTGTTGACATATGGTGTAGAGCGTCTTTTCATGTGCTTATTGGCCTTCTGTGTATCTTCTTTGGTGATGTGGCCGTTAAGGTCTTTGGCCCGTTTTTTAATAGCATTGTTTGTTTTCTTATTACTGAGTTTTAAAAGTTCTTTGTGTATTTTGGATAACAATCCTTCATTAGATATGTATTTTGCAAGTATTTTCTCGCAGTCTGGAGTTTTTATTTTCCTCCTCTTGATGGTGTCTTTCACAGAGCAGAAACTTTTAACTTTAATAAAGTCCAGTTTATTCTTTTTTTCATGGATTGTGCATCTGTTGTTTTGTCTAAAACGTCATGGTCCAGACCAAGGTCATCTAGATTGTCATCTGTGTTATCTTAGGAGTTTTATAATTTTGCATTTTACATTTAGGTATGTGATTTATTTTGAGTTAATTTTTGCAAAAATGTGAGGTCTGTGTTCAGATTCTCTTTTTTTTTTTGCGTATGGATGTCCTATTGTTACAGCAACATATGTTAAAAAGCCGAGATCATGCCACTGCACTCCAGCCTGGCACCTGGTGACAGAGTGAGACTCTGTCTCAAAAAAAAAAAAAAAAAGACTGTCTTTCCATCAGTATTCCCTTTGTCTTTTTGTCAAAGATAGTTGACTGTGTGGGTCTGCTACAGGGCTCTCTATTCTGTTCCATTGATCTATTTGTCCATTCTTTTGCCAATAGTGCGCCTTCCTGTTTCTGTAACTTTATAGTAAGTCTCAAAGTTGGATAGTGTCAATCTACTAGCTTTGTTCTTTTCTTTCCATATAATATTGGCTATTCTGGGTCTTTTGCCTTTCCATGTTAACTTTAGAATCAGTTTGTCAATATCCACAAAATAGCTTGCAGGGATTTTTATTGGAATTACATTGAATCTATAAATCAATCTGTGAAGAACTGACATCTTCACAGTATTGAGTCTTCTTACCCATATACATGGAGTATTTTACATTATTTAGTTCTTTGATTTTTTTTTTTGGAGTTTTTAGTTCTCATATAGCTCTTGTACATGTTCTTTTAGATTTATACCTAAAGATTTTATTTTAAGCATTGTTAATATAAATGTTATTGTGTTTTTAACTTGAAATTCCACCTGTTCAATGCAGATACATAGGAGAGTGGCCTTTGTATACTGCTCTTGTATCCGTCAACATTGCTGTAATCACTTATTAGTTCCAGTAGTTCTTGGCCAATTCTTTCAGATTTTCTACATAAACAGTCATATCATCTGCATAGAAAGACAGTTTTATTTCTTCCTTACCAATCTATATACTTTTTATTATCTTTTCTTATTGTAGTTAGCACTGACTTCCAGTATTATGTAGAAAAGTTTCTGATCTTAGTTGGACAACTTCAAGTTTCTTACCATTAAGATGTTATCTGTAGTATTAAGTATTAAGATGTTATTTTTATGTTATTTTTTATCAAGTTGAGGAAGTTCCCCCCTCTCTTTTAGTTTACTGAGAGTTTGTATTATCAGCAGGTGTTAGATTTTGTCAAATGCTTTCTCTGCATCTACTCACAGGATCTTGGGGTTTTCCTTCCTCAGCTTGTTGAAGTGATGGATCACATTAATTGACTTTTCAAATTTTGAACTGGCCTTGCATAACTGGTATAAATCTCACTTGGTTGTGGTATATAATTCTTTTTTATGCACGATTGGGTTCAACTTATTAATAATTTGTTGAGGGTTTTTGCGTCTATATTCATGGGAGATATTGGTCTCTTGGTTTTTTTTCTTGTAATGTCATTGTCTGGTTTTGGTATTTGAGTGATGCTGGCCTCACAGAATAAATTAGAAAGTATTCCTTCTGCTTCTAGCTTCTGGTGGATACTGTAGAGAACTGGTATAATTTCTTCCTTAGATATTTGGTAGAACTTACCAGTAAACCCAGCTAGGCCTGTCCTTTCTGCTTTGGAAGGTTTAAATTACTGATTAAATATTTTAAAATACATGTAGGGCTCTTCAGATTCTTTGTTTCTTCTTATGTCAGTTTTAGCAGATTGTGTCTTTCAAGGAATTGGTCCATTTTGTCTAGTTTATGAAGTTTGTGGACACAGAGTTGTTCATAGTATTCTTTTGATTATCTTTTCAGTATCTATGGGATCTGTAATAATGACCAGTTTCATTTCTTATGTTAGTAATTTAGGTCCTCTCTTTTTTTTCTAGTGTAGTTAAAGTTTTATTGATTTTATTTGATTTTTTTTCCAAAGAAACACTTTAGATGTCATTGGTTTTCTTTTGATTTCTGCAGTAATTTTTTTCTTAATACTTACTTTCAATTTAATTCACTCTCTTTTTTTCTAGTTTCCTAAGGTAGAAGTTTAGATGATTGATTTTAGATCTTTCTTCTTTTCTAATATACATATTTAGTGCTATTAGTTTCCCAAGCATTGCTTTTGCTACATTCCACAAGTTGTATTTTCATTTCCATTTAGTTTACAATATTTTCTAATTTCTCTTGAGTTTCTTCTTTGATGTATGTGTCATTTAAAAATGTGTTGTTTAATATCCGCATGTTGTAGAATTTTCCAGTTACCTTTTATTGTTAATTTCTAGTTTAATTACATTGTGGTTTGAGAGTAGAGAGCGTACAATTTTTATTCTTTTAAAAAGTTTGTTCGTGTGTGTTTACGGCCTAGGATGCAGTCTGTCTTCTGCATGTCTGTGTTTTATGTGAGCTTTAAAAGAATGTGTATTCTGCTGTTTTTGAATAAATTGTGATTATAACCAGTTGATTGATGGTGTTGAATTCTATGTCCTTAATCATTTTCTGCCTGCTGGATATGTCCATTTCTAATACTGGGGTGTTGCAGTCTTCAGCTATAGTAGTAGATTCATATATTTCTTCTTGCAGCTCTGTCAATTCTGACTCATGTATTTTGACACTGTTCTTTGACATGTAAATGTTAAGGATTATTATATTTCCTTGGAAAATGGACCCCTTTATCATTATGTAATGCCCCTCCCTTTATCATTATATAATGCCCCTCTTTATCCTTGATAACTTTTCTTACTCTGAAGTTTGTTCTGTCTGAAATTAATATAAGCTATTCCTACTTTCCTTTGAGTAGTGTTATAATGGTATGTTTTTCTCCATCAACTTTTAATATACATGTATCTTGATATTTAAAGTGCATTTCTTTTAGGCAGTAGATAGTTGGGTGGTTTTTTTAATCTGACAATCTCTTATTTAATTGGTGAATTTAGAACATTTACATACTAAGTGATTATTGATATACTGTAGTTAGATTTGCATCTACCATATGTATTACTTTTTTTCTACTTTTTGCCCTCATTCTTTGTTCTATTTTTGTTTTTCATTCTTTTTCTTTTTTTGGTTTTAATTGGCATTTTGATGCTGTTGTTGGGCACATAAATGTTAGGAATTACTATATTTTCTGGGAGAAAGAACTTGAAAACGGAAAGTTTGAAAATGTAAGCTAAATGTGATAATTGAGGAGGTTAAAGTTATTTTGTATCAAGAAATGAAGGAGGTCTACAATCCTTCCAACCAGAGAAGGAATGTTCTGATTAGGAGTGTAGGGGAAAGAAAGAAAATTAGAATATAAACAAGTTTTAAGGTAGAGAGGAGGGAATTGAAATAAACCCTTGTTCGATAGATCTTGACCTTAGTAAAAAGGAAGTCATCAAATGACAATAAAGAGGGCTATAAAGGACCTGAGAGTCTTAATAAAAGAAGGCAGTTTTTAGAATGACAACTGTAGAGAATACAATAATCTAATAGATTTTAAATAAAAGAATTCCAAGCAGCAATAAGATCTAGGTCATGGATTTGGTCAGTATGCCATCCTTAATTTCCCACAGCTTCTCTTAATTCAAACCAGAGGTCGACAAACTATGTATGGCCTATAGGCGAAACCCAGCCTACCATCTGTTTTTGGGCAGCCTGCAAGCTAAGATTGGTTTGTGATTTTTTTTTTTAATTATGAAGGGGCAATAAAAATAAATATCTAATGACACATGAAAATTACATGAAATGCAGATGTTAGTGTATATAAATAAAGTTTTATTGGAACATAGTTCTACTCATTTACATATCATCTATAGCTGCTTTTCTGCTACAACTGCACAGTTGAGTTGTTGCAACAGAAACTTTATTGTCCACAAATCCTAAAATATTTACTCTTTGGCCCTTTACAAAAGATGTTTGCATGCTAGCTTTTAGCAGCATCAGTTAAGCAGCACTGATAAGTGCTTATCTGTTTCTCTGAGACCATTCACAAATCTGAGTAGATGGGTCACCATTTATTGATGCTTTCGAGATATCAGCTGTTCTCTTTCCCATGCATCTCTTCAGCAGGGTAGGAAAATTATTACTTTGAACATGTAGCCCTGTTTCTTGGTAAGGATAAGGCAACATTCCACTGACTGGAAGAAAAATCAAATTCTGTGCTTCCAAAATTCCTATATTTTAAAGTATTAGAACATCTCATGCTTTATGGAAAAACATGTGGAACATGATAAGACATCTTGGCCAGACTAAAAATTGGAACTCCTGCAGCCAGGAAAACATATAAAGTCATCTGTTATTTTTCTTATGACAAGCTTTAAAACAAAACGCTTGAGCAAACTTGAATGTTTAATTTAACAAACACATAGTGTTTACTGTGCCAACACAGTTTTAAGCATTTTGCTAATATTAACCCACTTAGTTATCCTAATTACCTAATGAGATTATCACTGTTACTCTTCTTTTATAAATATGGAAGCTGAGACACAGGTAGTAAAGAGTGGTGTGGAATTTAACCCATGCAGTCTGGCTTCAGAACCCTTTCTTAGTAAAGTTATTTGTGGATATTTAACCCTCTGAATCTAAAATAAAAATTGAAACTATAAAAATAAATAAATATTTAAAGTCATATTACATTAAAAAATACTTCAATCTCATGAAGCTTCAAGATTGAGGCACTTTTTGTTTTTGTTTTAGATTTCTTATTATACACATACGTATGTATTTAACTTCTAGGCTCAGGGGATACATGTGCAGATTTGTTACTTAGGTAACTAGTGTGTTGCTGAGGTTGTTGTACAAATAATCCCATCACCCAGGTAGTGAGCATAGTACCCAATGGGTAGTTTTTCAACCCAAGCCACCTTTCCAGCTCAAGTAGTTCCCAGTGTGTATTGTTCCCATTGTTGTATTTATGTGTATTCAGTGTTTAGCTTTTTATGGCTGAATAGTATTCCATGGTTTATGTGTACCCCATTTTTTTAATCCAGTCCACCGTTGATGAGCATCTAGGTTGATTCCATGTCTTTGCTTTTGTGAATAATGCCACAATGAACATATGAGTGCATGTGTCTTTTTGTTAGCATGATCTGTTTTCCTTTGAATACCTTTCCAATACCCAGTAATGGGATTGCTGGATTGAATGGTAGCTTTAAGTTTTTTGAGAAATTTCCACACTGCTTTCCACAGTGGCTGAACTAATTGACATTTCCATCAGCAGTGTTTAAGTGTTCCCTTTTCTCCACGACCTCACCGACATCTGCTATTTGTTTGACTTTTTAATAATAGACATTCTGACTGGTGTGAGATGGTAGCTCTTGGTTTTAATTTGCATTTCTCTAATAATTAGTGATGCTGAGCATTTTTTTCATGAATTTATTGGCCACATGTGTGTCTTCTTTTGAAAAATGCCTGTTCATGTTCTTTGCCCATTTTTTAATGGAATTGTTTGGGGTTGTTTTGCTTGTTGAATTGTTGAAGTTCTGTATTGATTCTGGATAGTAGACCTCTGTTGAATGCATAGGTTGTGAATAGTTTCTTCCATTCTATAAGTTGCCTGTTTACTATGTTGATCATTTCTTTTGCTGTGCAAAAGCTCGTTAGTTTAATTAGATCCCACTTACCAATTTCTATTTTTGTTGCAGTTGCTTTTGGGTTCTTAGTCATAAATGCTTTGCAAAGGCTAAATTTCCTAGGTTTTCTTCTAGGGATTTTATAGTTCTGGGTCTTACATTTAAGTCTTTAGTCCATTTTGAGTTGATTTTTGTACCTGGTGTAAGGAAGGGGTCCAGTCTCAATCTTCTGGATATGACTAGCCAGTTATCCTAATAACATTTAAGAATAGGGAGTTGTTTCCTCATTGCTTGTTATTGTTGACTTTGTTAAAAATCAGGTGGTTGCAGGTGTGTTTGGCTTTATTTCTGGGTTCTCTGTCCTGTTCCATTGGCCTATGTGTCTGTTTTTATACCAGTACCATGCTGTTTTGGTTACTGTAGGCTTGTACTTGAAGTAAGGTATTGTGGTGCCTCTAGCTTTGGTTTTTGTTGTTGTTGTTTTATTTTGTTTCTTTTTGTTTTTTGCTTAGGATTTCTTTCTCTCTTTTTTGGTTCCATATGAATTTTAGAATAGTTTTTTTCTCATTCTGTGAAAATGACATGGGTAATTTGATAGGAATAGCATTGAATTTACTGTCTTTGGGCAGTGTGGCCATTTTAACAATATTGATTCTTTGTATCCATTAGCAAGGAATGTTTTTTCATTTGTATTATCTCTGAATTTCTTTGAGCTGTATTTAGTGATTCTCACTGTAGAGATGTTTCATGCAGCACTTTTTGAATCAACTAGTAGTTTCCACTTCATTTTTCACTGCTTTTTAAATTTTTTCACTGTTCGAATCCCTGGATGATACTGTGACTGAATTTTTATTTTTAGCCACAGTGTCTATTCAGGTAATTTTTTTTTCCATTTGTTCTTTTGGTGTGTTTGTGATCTTAAAAATCGACTACTTATGTTTCTTTTTTCAGTAAACTCCAAAACCTTTTCTCAGTGTAGTTGTGAGGTTATATCCCGGAAATAATCATTAAATCTGTGTTATATCTTTGTTCCCATTTTTACTGATTCTTTCAAGTAAACAAAATTAGAATTCAAAATTTGCATCACAAGCCAATGTGTCTTTCCTAAACCGTATTTTGCCTTTTCAGAGTAATGAGGGACTACTCAATGGGAGAGACTTTATAAGGACTTACATAAAAGGGGTCACTCTTTTTGTCTTAAGGACAATTTGAAAGGAAACACCTTTTTTTATTCATACGCAGACTATAGGAGTTGGTAAGGTACAGAACTATCTTTGCCCAAAGCAAGGGAAATAACTTTTATCTCTGAGCTCCCATGCCACCCTTTAATGACCTGAACCTCCTTAAACCCCTGACCCCAAAAAAAGGTTTTTCTCTCCCTTGTAGAGCCTTTTTGTGTTTTGTTTTTGTGGAAAGCTGTTGCCTGTTTTTTAAATTCATTTTTCAGTCATATAGTTTGTCAGTGTCTTTCTAATTTAGTCATCTCTGTCCACACTTATCTGCCATTGATATGCTGCTGGAGTTTGTGTATGTGCTTTTGGTACCTGCTTTACTTTTATTTTTTTTAATATGACTTTCTCTCTTGGATATTGAGTGTTAGAGCATAAGAGCCCAGAAATTTGAGGCAGACTTGAATCTGAGGCAGATTTCAGCTTTTCTACTTACTTGGGCATGTTATTAACTTCTCTGAGTCTCAGGATCTTTATCTCTAAAAAGAGAATAATCGCTTGCCCACTTTCATCACTGTTATTCAGCATAGCACTAGAAGTCACAGCTAAAGCAACCAGACAAGGAAATGAAATACAGGGCAATCAAATTGTTAAGGAAGAAGTCAAATTATTCTTATTACAGGATAATAGGGTCTTTTTTAAAAACAAAACAAAACAAAACAAAATGCTTCACGAATTTGCATGTTATCCTTGTGCAGGAACCATACTAATCTTAGTCTTCTCTGTATTATTCCAGTTTTCATATATGTGCTGCTGAAGTGAGCACAATGATAAGATGTTCTAAGACTCCACCAAAAACCTATTAGAACTGATAGGCAAATTCAGTAAAGTTGCAGGATACAAAATCAGTATACCAAAATCGGTAGCACTTCTATATGCCAACAGTGAACAATCTGAAAAAGAAACTAAGAAAGTAATTTCATTTAAAATAGCTACAAGTAAAATTAAATACCTAGAAATTAAAGAAATGGCCGGGCACAGTAGCTTATGCCTGTAATCTCAGCACTTTGGGAGGCTAAGGTGGGCAGATCACGAGGTCAGGAGTTCAAGACCAGCCTGGCCAACATGGTGAAACCCTGTCTCTACTAAAAATACAAAAAATTAGCTAGGCATGGTGGTGCGCACCTGTAATCCCAGCTACTAGGAAGGCTGAGTCAGGAGAGTCGCTTGAACCCATGAGGCAGAGGTTGCAGTGAGTTGAGATCACACCATCTCACTCCAGCCTGGGCAACAGAGCAAGACTCCATCTTGGAAAAACGAAAACAAACAAGTAAAAGATCTCTACAATGAAAACTATAAAACACTGATGCAAGAAACTGAGGAGAACAGACAAAAGTTGGAAACATACATTCCATGTTCATGGATTGGAAGAATCAGTATTGTTAAAATGTCCATACTACCCAGAGCAGTCTACAGATTCAATGCAATCCCTATCAAAATACCAATAACATTCTTCACAGGAGTAGAAAAAAAAATCCAAAAATGTATATGGAATCACAGAAGACCCAGAATAGCCAAAGCTATCCTGTGCAAAAAGAACAAACTGGAGGAATCATATTGCCTGACTTCAAAATATACTACAGTGCTATAGTAACCAAAACAGCATGGTACTAGCATAAAAACAGACACACAGACCAATGGAAAAAAAAAAAAAATAGAGAAATCAGAAACAAATACATACATCTCCAGTGAACTTATTTTTGAGAAAGATGCCAAAAACATACATTGGGGAAAGGACAGTCTCTTCAATAGATTATACTGGGAAAACTGGATGTCCATATGCAGAAGAATAAAACTAGACCCCTGTGTCTTGCCATATACAAGAACAAAATCAGCATGGATTAAATACTTAAATCTAAGACATCACACTATAAATCTACTAAAAGAAAACATTGGAGAAACTCTCTAGGACATTGTTCTGAGCTAAGATTTCTTGAGTGATATATTCCACTAGCACAGGCAGCCAAAGCAAAAATGGACAAAGGGATCACATCAAGTAAAAAAGCTCCTGCATAGCAAAGGAAGCATCAACAAAGTGAAGAAACAATGCACAAAATGGGAGAAAATATTTGCGAACTATCCATCTGACAGGGAACTAATAATCAGAATATATAAGGTGCTCAAACAATAGGGGGAAAAAATCTAATAATCCAATTTGTAAGTGGCCAAAAGATCTGAATAGACATTTCTTAAAGGAAGACATACATATAGCTAACAGGGTTATGAAAAGATGCTCTCAACATCACTGATCATCAGAGAAATGCAAATCAGAACTACAATGAGACATCATCTCACCCCAGTTAAAAGAGCATTTATCCAAAAGACAAGCAATAACAAATGCTGACAAGGGTGTGGAGTGAAGAGAATCCTCGTACACAGTTGGTGGAAATGTAACTTAGCACAACCACTATGGAGAACAGTTTAGAGGTTCCTCAGAAAACAAAAAGTAGATTTATGCTGGATCAGTGATTGCTGGATCATATGGTAGCTCTATTTTTAGTTTTTGAATGTATCCCAAAAGAAAGGAAATGAGTATATCAAAGAAATATCTGCATTCTGGTATTTATTGCAGCACCATTGACAGTAGCCAAGACTTGGAAGCAACCTAAGTGTCTGTCAACAGATACTGGATAAAGAAAATGTGGTACATATATACAATGGAGTATTCTTCAGCCATAAAAAGAAATGAAATCCTATCATTTGCAACAACATGAATGGAACTGGAGGTCATTATGTTAAGTAAAATAAGCCAGGCACAGTAAGACAAACTTTACATGTTCTCACTTCTTTGTGGGAGTTAAAAAATAAAACAACTGAACTCATAGAGGTAGAAAGTAGAATGATGGTAACCAGAGGCAGGGAAGGGTAGTTGAGGGAAAAGGGGGGATGGTTAATGGGTATAAAAACAGAAAGGTTGAATAAGGTCTATTTGGAAGCACAACATGGTGACTGTAGTCAGTAATAATTTAATAATTTTTTTTTTTAACACAGAGTCTCTCTGGATCATATAGTAGCTCTAGCCTAGGCTGGAGTGCAGTGGCGCAATCTTGCCCACTGCAACCTCCGTCTCCCAGGTTCAAGTGATTCTCCTGCCTCAACCTCGTAAGTAGCTGGGATTACAGGCATACGCCACCACACCAGCTAATTTTTTTCTATTCTTAGTAGAGACAGGCTTTCACCATTTTGGCCAGGCTGGTCTTGAACTCCTGACCTCAATGATCTGTCCACCTCAGCCTCCTAAACTTCTAGGATTGCAAGCATAAGCCACCATGCCCAGCCTGATGTACATTTTAATATAACTAGACCAGGGGTGGTGGCTAACATCTGTAATCCCAGCAATTTGGGAGGCCAAGGTGAGTGGATCACTTGAGGTCAGGAGTTTGAGACCAGCCTGGCCAACTGGCAAAACCCGTCTCTAACTAAACATACAAATAAATAAATAAAATAACTAAAAGAATATAATTGGATTGTTTTTAACACAAAGGATAAATCCTTGAAGTAATGGATACCTCATTTACCCAGATGGAATTATTACACATTGTATGCCTCTATCAAAATACCCCTTATACTTAGTATGTACCTGCAAAAATTAAAGATTTTTTAAAAAGGATAATTCTAAATTCTGTATTAGAGCTTTAGAGATGACTAAATGAACTATTTATATCTGTATATGAAAGTAAATAAAAGCACTCAAATGTTAGACTCCTGTCCTTTACATTGGTCTCTAAACATGCTGACAGGCATCGTGCCAATTCAAGTTTCCTCTTAGTATAATAAATGCCTTTAAAGTTCATCACTGGCTTTTTTTTAATTTTTATTTATTTTTATTATTATACTTTAAGTTCTGGGGTACATGAGTAGATCATGCAGAATTGTTACATAGATATACACATGCCATGGTGGTTTGCTGCATCCATCCCTCCCCTGTCGTCTACATTAAGTATTTCTCTTAATGTTATCCTTCCCCAGTCCCTCCACCCCCTGCTATCCTTCCCCCTCATCAGTGGCTTTTTATTAATAGCCCAAGCCTCTCAACCCACTTAGTCATGGTTATAATAGAAAGTGAGAGAAAAGGAATAAGAGACGGAGCAATAATAAAAGCACCAAATTTCAGCCAACCTAGGGAGGAAGAGCAACACTTTCTGCAAGAGGAGGACATAGAAAAGTGTAGGGAGAAAAGGACCAAAAAAATGTTTGAGAGAAGACATTTCTTCAAAATAATAATGTAAGATGTTAAAAATTGGAGTTTGTTTAATCAAATTAATACTTATTGAGTTGCTTTGATTTTATTAGGCTCTTTATTGTTGCATTTTTATCCTGAAGTGTTAGAGATGGTTAAATAGATACCAAGGTATGTAGACATTTTCTGAAACTTTTAAACTTTCTCATTTCAAAAACAGCTGTAGAAAATAAAAATATAACATAATCTGTATTTACTGAATGCCTAATATAAGATTATATTTACTATATATTTGTTTGAACATCCCAAGATAGCATTTAACAGAAATACTAATAAGTAATTATTTAGTCCATTAAGTCTAATGAGAGAAATAAGAGGTGGGGAAATAGTGATTTAGTTCTTACTATGTTACGTTTTTCTTCTTCTGTTTTGTATGCCCTCATGATAGACTTTATTACATTCTTGTAGGTAGGCTAGTGAGTCACACTTAGATTCCTAAAATTGTGTGTAAAATTTGTAATCATTTTAACTTGTTACAGAACGCAGAGCCTGTCATATCACACTACTTTTGCTCCCTTTTTGCATTTTTTATAAGTATTTTTAGAATATTGTCATGTCTCCTTCTACCACCTTAACCACTATCCAAACGTGTATTTTTTGAAAGTTTAATGTTTCTTGTAGTTTGGTCATACCTAACCTATAATCATTTTGGTTTCTCTCTTCTTCACGCTCTGTAATTTGTTTTCATCCTTTATTGACACCTAAACCTGGAAACAATAATTTTCTTTTTTTAAGATGGAGTCTCACTCTGTCACCCAGGCTGAAGTACAAGTGTTGCGAATGATCCACCTTTACTACCAGACCACCCAGGCATGAAGACCCAGGACTTTGGATGCTCTCTTCAGGAGTTTTTTGGAGTATTCCTTAGCCCATTTCAGAACACTAGTTTGTATAAATTAATATTTGTAGGGCTTGCCTGTTATGAGGAAGTTGATCTAAATAAATGGCTTTTACATCCCTTTTTGCCTTTTACAATACGTATGTTAACCATAGTAAATTCATTTCTTTTCTTGAGCTATATAGTATGGAAAAATAGGGTAAAAGCATGATTAGTCTCCATCTTGCTACTATTAATACTTTACACTATTCTTCATAAAAGCATCCCCCCCAAAAGTGCTTTTTCTAATGACTTTTTAAGATTCAGTTTATATGTTCTGAATTTTTTTCTTTAATGTAGACCAACAATGAGGTATACATTAAAAGCGGCATGAAATTGAGTTTTTAATGCCATGAAGCACTAATATAATAAATACTCTTGGTTGAGAGGATATTTCAAGCTGAATTTTAAGTGTTTGCTGTCATGTTGACACAAAAGGAAAAACAGACCCAATCAAACACTGTTATAAAATGTTTTACTCTGATGTTATCTCATGCATGCTTTATTTTATGGCAACATTCCTTTCCTTACATTTGTTTCAGTTAAGTACTCTACACATACCTGTAGTACCTATTTTTTGCCTTTACAAGATGGCTAAATGTTACTACATGTTGTTTATTTTATTAATGACATTACATATTTTATTTGATCATGATATGATAGATGCATTGAATTACTCCAGATACATGCTTGAAATTCTTATAAATCTGTGGTACAGTTGTCAAACATACTCAGCGTTTTTAACTCAGCAAAAAAAAGACCTCTCACATTCATTTAAGAATTAGCTTGTAAGCCAAAAATGACAGATGTAGTATTGCAGCTGAGAAGTGAACTGGTTGAAGAAACCATCTAAATAGCAGAAACATTTGGGGGAAATACCCAAACTCCTTTTAAATTCCTCTCTCACATTCCTTAGTAATCATTGTTGCCACAATTATGTTGGCTTTATAAGTTTTCCCTACCTTCTTGCTTTTCAATTTGGAAAATTTCACAGTTGAAAGGGAGACACCTGAGTTACTAGAACTCTCTTTCTCTATAGTTTTTCCTTTTTTTTCCAACTCATTGGACATCTTTGGGTGCTATAATTTTATGTGTACATTTTTAAACTAATATAGTTGTTCCCCTAATTTTCATTGAAGATAATTGTGGTTCAGTATCTAAGTATATATTTAAAATTTTTTAATATACAGATAACTAAAAAGCAAAAGAAAACAATTGGTAAAACAATAGGTAGCAGTAATTGACGAAAGTAAAATCTCTAAGATAATATTTTGTATTTTAACAACATGAAAGGAAAGTAATTTCAGATATATTCTCTGTAAGTTATGATATAAATATATATGTGTGGCCAGGTGCGGTGGCTCATGCCTGTAATCCCAACACTCCAGAAGGCTAAGTCAGGCAGAACACAAGGTCAGGAGTTCAAGACCAGACTGTCCAACATGGTGAAACCCCACCTCTACCAAAAAATAAACAAACATTAGCTGGGCATGGTGGCTCATGCCTGTAATCCCAGCTACTTGGGAGGCTGAGGTAGGATAATTGCTTGAACCGGGACCCAGGAGGCGGAGGTTGCAGTGAACTGAGATCGCATCACTGCACTCCAGCCAGGGCTACAGAGCAAGACTCCATCTCAAAAAAATAAAAATGAATATATATGTGTGTGAATATAGTTTTATAGTTTTGAAATACATAAAACTCGTATACTTTTTGTTTCCTTAAAGTAAAAAAATTAGAAGTTATATATTGGGTATAATATGGTAAGGGTGCTTAATTCTGTATTCTGAGATCTTTTAAATGTTTTCAGGATATAAAAATAACTAACCGAACAAAGACCTATACCCTATACTATACGCTGATGTAGTAATACTTCATCTCTCTTTAGGTAATAACACTTTGTTGTGAGAAGTAAAAGATATATCTAAGCCAAAATTATTTAAATAGAAAGTACTTAATTATTTTATTTTTAAAATTTTCTCATATAAAAAAATTTTTGAGTTGCCTTCAGTAAAATTAATTTTAAGTTGAACCATGTAATGTAAAAACAACTAATTTTCTCCTCTCACTTCTCTTTTCTCAGATATCTTTACCGGTATGGGATATTATTTCTTCAAGATGTACACTTCCTTTCTTTTTATGTAACTCTAAATGTCCTTGTGTGATTTTAGATATATCCATGATTCATGTCTAAATGTGTATATAATGAGTCAAGTTTTTATTTTTAAAAGCATCAGAATATATGGACACAAGTAAAACCCTCCGCCAAAGTCTGGATAGTAAAAGCCTATATGCTTTTTCTGACAGTGTTGGTATTGCTCAATTCAGTTATTTTTAGCACAGTCCTTGGAATAACTTTTAACAGTCTTCTTCCTTCAAAAACGAGTTTTGTTTCTGGAAATTCAACCATTATTCAGAGTAAAGCCCATTGCATTCGGTGGATGAATAAACTGGGTATACCATTTGTTGTGAACAATGGGTGAGAAATTGGGGGAGAGGTTACCTATTTAACAATGAAAGAATTGTTGAGAATGAAAAATTATGAGGCCAACTGAAAATATTTTTGAAGGAGGTTTAATAACGTAAGATTTTTAAGTTACAATATTGGGTAAAGGATAGCAAATTCTATATGAAAATGTAATTCATATGTAATATACATAGCAAACAGAGAGAATAATATCAAATATTGGTGAAGATATGGAAAAACCACATTTCATACACTTACAGTTGCATTTTAAATTGATGTAGCCGTTTGGGAGGGAAAATATGTGTATTCAAAATTTCAAATATTTTGACCCAACAATTTCACTTCCTGGTATCTTTCTTAGACATTTACTTGTGCATGGGAGGCAATTCTTAGAATGATCTTTGAAGCACTGTGTATAATGCTTTGAAGCATTTTGAAGCAATCTAAATGTTAATCAGTTTAGAATTAATTAAATGATTATGTCCACATTGTGGTCTGTTATATAGCAAATGAAAAGAATGAGGTATAGACATGGAAAAATTGGATCCCAAGACAGCCTACATGAAAAAAGGAAGTTACAGATAATAATATGTACGATATGATGCCATTTGTTGAAAAAGAAAAAGAAAACTGATATATCAATTCGTATGTGGTATACATGCGTGTTTTAAAAAAAGACCTTTTAGAAAGATACACAGAAAACTAAAAACAGTGATTATCACTCAAAGGAGAAATGGAATTGAAAGTAGTGATAAAGGTCTGGGCTGCGTACAGTGACCCATGCCTGTAATCCCACAACTTTGGGAGGCTGAGATAGGAAGATGGCTGAAGCCCAGGATTTCGAGACCAGCCTGAGCAACATAGACCCTGTCTCTACAAAAAATACCAAAAGAAGTCTGTAATCTTTATTTGTAATGTTTGGAGTTTTTATCCTCAAAGTGGATTTGATAAATTATTTCTAGAATTGAAAATAAATTTGAAAATTTTTACCTGTGCAGAGAAGAAGGAAATTTATGAAGATATAAACAGCTTATTTTTGTGAGCAAGACTGAATTCTCAGTTGACTAGAAGTGTCAGCTTCTGTCCTTGTCAACTCCAATTTCTTACCGCTGAATCTACCAAAGACTTCCTATCTGGAGATTCAGGCCCATCTTTGTTTCACAGAACTCCTTTGAAGTGTAGAAAGTTTATCAAGTTCTGCCTCACTTGCTTGAGAAATTTAAAATTAAATTTTCCTGCTCATACAAAGTACTCAGTGGTCTGTGACTACCTACTTCTGTGTATTCTTCCAAGCTACTGTATTCTCTCTGTTGACCCATCTCTTCATATTTTAACAAGAAGTTGAAAGTATCTTTTAGTGCTTTCTTTTTAGTTAATTTACCTAATGACTTAATACTAAAAATCCTTCCCTGAACCCTTACCAGTACTGGGGATCTTCTGACTTTCTCTTTAACTTCTTTTGCCAATCTACCTTGGGGTAGGGTCTTACTTCCCCTGATCTCTTTATCTGCACACAGTTGTCCTGCCACATACAGATAAATGCTTTTCCTCAACTATTACACTGTCTTACTTCAAACCTAGAAGCAGTTAAATTTCTTAAAGCAAGTACCATATTCTGGCCCTGGTGATTGATTACATGAACCTCACCACTGAGTTTTAATACTTTTTAGGTATTCTGCCTTAGAATGCCTGTTTACCAAATGAGATTTGATAGCTGGGTTCAACATTTTTAATGTAGTTCAAGCCATGAACATTTTATGGACAGAATTCAAAGATCAGTTGTTTCTCATCAAAATAAAGAAATGAAATTAAATAAGTGGTTAAATGGGTTAAATATGGGTTTTTCACCTTATTACTATTACTCAATGATGGCCTCATTAATAAGAGTTGGGAATAAACCATATTCATGTATGGCTTAATATATCGGAGTGTAACAAGTAAAACTTCCCTTGTAGTCTATATGTAAAGACTGCCAATATAAATTTTGTTATAAAAACCTGTTATTTGATGTTTTATCCAGTGCTTTTATTACCAAATAAGTTTTCTAATCCTGAGACACCAGTGTAACATTGATGTCTCTCCTGTGGTTATTTCTCAGCATCACAGAACATGTCCTGCTACTGGGAGTTTAATTCATCCTAGCCTGAGAGCACTTCTTATGGGTTACTTTCTTTGTAGCTCCCTGTATAATAGCTGATTTTCACCTTTTAACATTTTTTTTTCTCCCTGTACTTCCAACCCCAGAATTGCTGTTGCAGTGTCTATTCCTTTAGAGAAAACTTAGTTCTAGTCCTTTCTGTTATTTTTAAAGTAGTATGTGATATATTGGTGGGTCTTATGAAAACTAAAAACCCAGTTACAAATGTAGCATAAAGACAAATGGAGCCAAATTTTGGGACTAGGGATGAGATGGTTGTGAGAATAGGTGGAGATTCTGTGTGGAAAATTTGACCTCTTAAGGTTACTCTGCTAATAAATTAGAATATCAAACATGAAGTTGTTAATGTATGAATAATACTGACTTACCTCTATTAAGATGTTCAGATTGAGAGTATGAGATGAGAAGTCTGAGTCAACAAAGTAAAATGTGCTGGGTTATATTAGCAAAACAAGTTAAGTGGGAGTTACCCGAAACTAGCTTCTGGGCATCATTAGTTCCTCACGACTGGAGGTACTTTTGTAGCTATATTTGTTCAACGTTTTCAGAGTTAAATTTAACAAATTAAAATAATTACACAGGCGTAATAATTTGAGGCAGATTCTTTCAATTATGTAAACAACATGGGAATAGACTAGTCCTTTAGAATTCTTTTTATGAAGCTTCAATTTATGAAACTTACTATATTCAGATTTCTAGGAGATAATTCTCATTATCACCAAATGATTTATTGTTTAACTTCTGTTAAATTTTCTGTATTCTAAATATCTAAATATTGTTTACTGTTTAACTTTTCAATATTAAGAAAAAATAATTTTCAGGTACCATGTAATGAATAAAAACATGTGATGCTAAAAACTAAGTCTTTAATTACCTATTTGTAGTTGGCATTGATATCCGAAGCAACAACGTCCTGAATCCATAAAAGGCAAAATTTGCAGTTTAATCTTTTTAAAATAAATCATCTTAAAGATTAATATTCTAAATTACTTATCCAGAATTTTTTTTTTAGCTTTTTTTTTTTTTACCTGTACATGTCAAGGAATAGAATTTATTTTATAATGTGGTCTATGTGTGTCCTAGTCTCACAAAGTATTGATTTCACACATTGAATGCATTTATAGTTATAAAACAACTTGCCTCAAAAAGTACAGGGACATTTTTATGTCATAAAATGTTGATTTAATAAATTGTTTTTAGTAAAAGGTATTTTTTTACCACTTCACACACACTAGGATGAATGATCAATGTGTGGCAGGCAATGATAAGCGTTGTTAAAAATGTGGAGAGATTGGCACCCTCATTATTGCTGATGGGAACGTAAAATGGTGCAACCATGCTGGAAACATGTTTGACAGTTTTGGCCGGGCATGGTGGCTCACACCTGTAATCCCAGAACTTTGGGAGGCCGAGGCAGTGGATCACATGAGATCAGGAGTTCAAGACCAGCCTGACCAACATGGAGAAACCCTGTCTGCAAAAAAAAAATACAAAAGTTAGCCGGGCATGGTGGCACATGCCTGTAATCCCAGCTACTCGTGAGGCTGAGGCAGGAGAATCGCTTAAACCTAGCAGATGGACTTTGCGGTGAGCTGAGATCGCGCCATTATACTCCAGCCTGGGCAACAAGAGCAAAACTCCGTCTCAAAAAAAAAAATGTTTGGCAGTTTCTCAGAAAGTTAAAAATAGAGGGACATATAACATAGCAATTCTGTTTCTAGGTATATAACCAAGAGAAATGAATTTATGTTTACACAAAAACGTGTACATAAATGTTTATGGTAGCATTATTCATCATAGCTCAAAATCAGAAACAACCCAAACGTCCATCAGCTGATGATGGATAAGCAAAATGTGATATAGTTATACAATTGAATGTTATTCAGTCATAAAAAGGAATGAAATGTTGATTCGTTCTACAGCATGAGTGAACCTTGAAAACATCAGAAGGCCACATATTATATGATTGCATTTATATGAAATGTTCAGAGTAAGCAAACTTTTAGAGACAAAAAGTAGATCAATGGTTGTCAGGCCTGGATGAAGAAGAGAATGGGGAGTGACTAATGGACATAGGGATTTTTTAAGATAATTAAAATGTTTTTAATTAGATAATGATGTGCAATTTTGTAAATAAGCTAAAAACCACAGACTGTGTACTTTAAAAGAGTGAATTTTATGGGATGTGAATTATGTCTGAATAAAAAATATATCAGGTTTGCTTTTCTATATAAAAAGGAATTTTTTAATAAAATTGTAAAGAGTTCTACATAATTAATGCCAGGATTTTCCAAAAAAGTTAATCACAAAAACTGACCTTCACTTTAAAGCTTCACTGTGTATTAATGTGAAATGTGCATTGTATGGAACTTCCACCGATCTGAATATGAAAGTGCCAGACGTGAAGTAGCCCATGGTGTATATCTAATGCCCGTCTTCTCTGATTATATTTTGAATGTTACTTTCACTTACAGGAGTGAAATAGCCTTTAAAAAGCATTTCAAAGTTTATCTTACCTCAGAAATATCAGCTAAGAATATTATGTAATGGCAGAAAGACCATTGCTGTGAAGTGGGCTTGAGACCCAACCTGAAATGTACTAGCAGTGTGTTCCTGTTAAAGAAATTATTTGACCTCTCTGAGCCTCAGGTTCTTCATCTGCAAAATACCTAGCAGGTCCGTCGTAAGGATTAAATGAGATACCATAGATAAAACAGACTATGCTCTCGGCTTCGCTGCCCTGCACATATCTCACGTTTCTTCTCCCTACAACACTTCCCACATCTTAACTCCTCCTGCCTTACACACACACACACACACACCCTACACAAACCAAGTTAGATCTCCTTCATATATATCCCATTGAACCTGAACCTAGGGATTACCCTATTGAAGCACTTACCATACTCCGTTGAATTTTCATGTTTATTTACCTGTTTTCCCCAGAAAACTGTTCTTTTAAAAAGCAATATTTTATCTACCAAGGTATATGCATTACCTAGCACACTGACTAGCTCAATAAATATTTGAATAAATGAATTTTAATAACATCTAGCATTATACTGGGTTGATAATAGCTCCCTGAAAAGACATAGTGTGTCTGTATTTTGCTTTCTGTTAGAATACAGTCAACCTTAAGTATTTTCTAATTTATAATAGGTGGTGATTTATATGTTAAGTGGAAATGTTTTTTATTACTAGTTATACCTATGGAATGAAGAGAATGTTTCTTATCTGAGTTGTAATAGCCTACTTGTAGGTCTGTATTTATCGTCACAGTTTGCACATTACTTTTTTTTCTTGTAATATCAAGATATATGTATATTTACTAAGTTTATTTTACAAGTGTTTCATGAATTTGTAGTTTAATGTGCATATTTCATGGCTTTCTTCTCCATCTGATATTATTGAGACTTAGGATGAAATAGGGAGCTTAGAAAAAATGCCATAGATTTAAGAAGGCCTATGAAAAGTATAGAAATTAAATCATTCTAAACAATATAACTGAAATTTGCTCTTGCCATTTTTTATTTTAAATGTACAAAATAGGAAATATTTTGGAGTGGAAGGAATGAAAATAAGGGTAGAATGGTGAAAGTTATTTGATATGTTCACTGGAATTACATATTTTCATACATATACCTATCTAAATTATTTATAAAAACTTTGCTGAATAAATATAAATTATTAACTGCACAGATATGGGAGAGTAGAAAATGTAGAAGTTTATGTTTATATAAGTCACTGAGACTGCTTTCTTTAGAGTGGCATAACCATTCTGCTTCTTGCAGGTACAGAGAACTACAGCTTAGTACAGAAAGCAAAGTAACAGAATTTCTCCATCAAAGTAAGTTAAAATCTTTTGAAAGTGAGCGTGTTCAACTTCTACAAGAGGAAACGACAAGAAATCTCACACAGTGTCAATTGGAATGTGAAAAATACCAGAAAAAATTGGAGGTACATGTACAAACCTTTCTTTCAACATTAGCATGGCATGTAAGCTCCCTAAGTACAAGATTTATGTTGAGCTTTATTTCTTCTATAGGATATGGCACTACCCTACACGGAAAAAACACAAGGAAATATGTATTTCAGAAAGATGTATACTGAAAAGTACTGGAATTGTTGGGAAACAAAAAAAGTGAGAAAAGATCTCATTCACAATAGCAACCAAAAATATATATGACTTGGAATATTTTTAATAAGAACAGTGTAGAATCTATATGAAAAAAACTATAGAACTTCACTGACATATATGAAATGAATCACCATGTTTCTGGGAGGGAATGAAGTATACAGTTTTTCAGTTTTCATCAAATAATATGATATGTTTAAATCTAATCAAACGCCAGCATATTTTTTAACTGAAAATAATTCTGTAGGGCTACTGGAAGGAAAAACAAATACAAAATAGTTAACATTTTAAAAGTGCTTTTTAAAAAGAAGTAATGAAAATATATGTCACATTTTAAAGTTTGTTCTGAGGCAAGAATAATTAAACTGCACACAAAATTAGTTCACAAATGGTATAAAATGTAAAGCCCCAAAACACATTTACATAAATTTAAGAATTTATACATGGTAAAGGTCGTATTTCAAATCAGTAGAGAAAGTATGGATTGCACAATAAATGATACTGTGATAATCATTTGAATATTTAGAGAAAGCAGTTGAATCAATACCTCATACTATATAGCAAAATACCTCATACCATATAGCAAAATTAAACTCGGATTCCTAAGCTACATATATATATGTGTGTGTGTACATATATGTATATACACACACACACACTTTTTATAGCTACGCAGACACACTATATATATAAAAGTATTAGAAGTAAATACAGATGAGCCTGATGCAGTGGCTCATGCCTGTAAATCCAGCACTTTGGGAGGCTGAAGTGGGTGGATCACCTGAGGTCAGAAGTTCGAGACCAGCATGGCCAACATAGTGAAACCCCTTCTCTACTAAAAAACTGTAAAAATTAGCCAGGTATGTTGGTGCACACCTGTAGTCCCAGCTACTTGGGGGTTCAGGTAGGGAGGATTGCTTGAGCCCAGGAGGTTGAGGCTGCAGTGAGCTGAGATCACGCCACTGCACTGTAACCTGGGCAACAGAGCAAGACTCTGTAAAAAAAAAAACTTAAAAAGTAAATACAGATGAAATTATATCTGATGTTTACATCCGTTAATCTGATGAAAGCAAGGAAAGAAATCACAGGAAAAATAAAACCTGAATTTATTTTAAAAATATAATATTAAAGGCAAAATAGAAACTGAAAAATATTTGTGTTAAATATGAGCACGGGCTTATGTCCTTAATTTTAAAAGATATTTTATCAAGAGGACATGCCTTCCCCTTCTGCATAAATAAGTGGAAAAAAAGGAATGGACCATTTCCAAGAAAAAGAAATGCAAATTACTAATAAATAATTAAATGAAAATGTGAATTCTCACTGATAATTACAGAAATATAAATTTAAGGCTGGGCATGGTGGCTCACACTTGTAATCCAAGCACTTTGGGAGGCCAAGGCAGGCGGATCACCTGAGGTCAGGAGTTCAAGACCAGCCTGACCAACATGGTGAAACCCCATCTTTAAATAAATTTAAAAAAAAAAAAAATATATATATATATATATTTAATCTTTTTTGTTACCTTTATATAGGTCTGTATGTTGTTTTTATAGTGCTGGCAAGACCCTTAAGTGGGAAATCTCATGAGTTAGAAAATGGAACAGCCTTTCTGGACACTATGGTAATCTATGTTAAAGGCCTTAAAAAGTTGATCCAGATTGTGAATTTTAGCTCCGGGTTGACTTCAAGAACAAACCAGCCATCCTGAAAGGACCCACAGACCATCTGAAGGAAACAGACTGCACCTGCAGGACCCGGGGAGACACCCCAAATACTCTGGGAGGTGGAAAGCCTCGGACAAATTTTCAAGCCCTACTCGTTCTCAGCCTGGAAACAGGCTGTTGCGTGGGACACAGTGAGAGTGAGATTAGCCCTTCAGTTTTTGTGAAAGCTGAGTGAGGCCTATGACTGCCAGCTTTCTCCAACTTCCCTGACAACCTGCGTGACTCACCAGGCAGCCATAATCCTCTTAGGTACACAACTCCTGTGACCTGGGAATCTCACTCCCATTCCCCAAAGCAGCTACAGCAAGACCCACCAGGGAGAGTCTCAGCTCTGACACACCTAGCCCCACCCCCACCTGATGGTCCTTCCCTACCCACCCTGGTAGCAGAAGACAAAGGACATATAATCTTGGGAGGTCTGGAGCCCCGCCCACTGCTGGTCCTCCACATAGCTGATGCTTTCTGGAAAGCACCACCTCCTGGCAGGAGCCAACCAGCACAAAAATAGAGCATTAAACCTCCAAAGCTAAGAACTTTCATGGATTCCATTGTACCCTCTGCCATCTCCACCTGAATAGGTGCTGGTATCCATGATGGAGAGACTCATAGACAGTTCACATCATAAGACTCTATGCAGAAACCCCCCAGTACCAGCTCGGAGCTGGGTAGACTCTGCTGGGTGGCTAGACCCAGAAGAGAGGCAACAGTCACTCCAGTTCAACTCACAGGAAGCCACATCCACAGGAAAGGGGGAGAGTACTATATCAAGGGAACACCTCGTGGGACAAAAGAATCTGAACAACAGCCTTCAACCCTTCACCTTCCCTCCGATGGAACCTACCCAGATGAAAAGGAATCAGAAAACCAACCCTCATCAAAACAACGCTCGTCAGCACCTTCCAAAAAGTACACTAGTTCACCAGCAGTGGATCCAAACCAAGAAGAAATCCCTGATTTAACTGAATTCAGGTTAGTTATTAAACTAATAAGGGAAGAACCAGGGAAAGGTAAAGCCCAGTACAAGGAAATTTAAAAAACAATACAAGAAGTGAAGGGAGAAATATTCAAGGAAATAGCTTAAAGAAAAAAACAATCAAAAATTCAGTAAACTTTGGACATGCTTTTAGAAATGTGAAATGCTCTGGAAAGTCTTAGAAATAGAAATGAACAAGCAGAAGAAAGAAATTCAGAGCTCAAACACAAGGTCTTCAAATTAACCCAATTCAACGACGACAAAGAAAAAAGAATAAGAAAATATGAACAAAGCCTCCAGTAAGTTTGGGATTATGTTAAACGACCAAACCGAAGAACAATCAGTGTTCCTGAGGAAGAAGACAATTCTAAAAGCTTGAAAAGGTCGTCGGCAAAGCCTGAGTCCTGTCCTCTCGCTCTCCTCCCTGGGCAGCATGAGCTTTGTCACTCGCTTCACCTTCTCCACCAACTACCAGTCCGTGGGCTCCCGTTAGGTGCCCAGCTACAGTGCCAGGCCGGTCAGCAGCGCGGCCAGCATCTGTGCAGGCGCCAGGGGCTGTGGTTCCTGCATCTCCATGTCTCGCTCCACCAGCTTCTGGGCGGCATGGGGGCCAGGGGCCTGGCTACAGGGATGGCTGGGGGTGTGGCAGGAATGGGAGGCATCCAAAACAAAAAGGAGACCATACAAAGCCTGAATGACTGCCTGGCCTCCTACCTGGACAGATTGAGGAGCCTGGAGACCAAGAACTAGAAGTTGGAGAACAAAATCCGGGAGCATCCGGAGAAGGGACCCCAAGTCAGAGACTGGGGCCATTATTCAAAACTATCAAGGACCTGAGGACTCAGATCTTTGCAAATACTGGCCTGCAAGCCCAGATTGCCAGCTCTGGGTTGACGATGAAGGTAGATGTCCCCAAATCTCAGGACCTCACCAAGATCACGGCAGACATCTGGGCTCAATGTGACGAGCTGGCTCGGAAGAACCAAGAGGAGCTGGACAAGTACTGGTCCCAGCAGATTGAGGAGAGCACCACAGTGGTCACCACACAGTCTGCTGAGGTTGGAGCAGCTGAAATGACTCTCACAGAGCTGAGACGTATGGTCCAGTCTTTGGAAATCAACCTGGACTCCATGAGATCAGCTTGGAGAACAGCATAGGGGAGGCGGAGGCCTGCTACACCCTGCAGATGCAGCAGCTCAATGGGATCCTGCTGCACCTGGAGTCAGAGCTGGCACAGACCCTGGCAGAGGGACAGCACCAGGCCCAGGAGTACGAGGCCCTGCTGAACATCAAGGTCAAGCTGGAGGCTGAGATTGCCACCTACCGTTGCCTGCTGGAAGATGGCGAGGACTTCAGTCTTGGTGATGCCCTGGACAGCAGCAACTCCATGCAAACCATCCAAAAGACCACCACCCGCCGGATAGTGGATGGAGAAGTGGTGTCTGAGATCAATGACACCGAAGTTCTGAGACATTAAGCCAGCAGAAGCAGGGGACCCTTTGGGGAGCTGGAGGCCAATAAGAAGTTCAGAGGTCAGGAGAAAAAAAAAGCTTGGAAAACATATTTGGGGGAATAATTGAGGAAAATTTCCCTGGCCTTGCTAGAGACCTAGACATGCAAATACAAGAAGCACAAAGAACACCTGGGGAATTCATCACAAAAAGATTTTTGCCTAGGCATATCATCATCAGGTTATCCAAAGTTAAGACAAAGGAAAGAACCTTAAGAGCTGTGAGACAGAAGCACCAGGTAACCTATAAAGGAGAACCTGTCAAATTAACAGCAGATTTCTCCACAGAAACCCTACAAGCTGGAAGGGATTGGGGCCCTATCTTCAGCCTCCTCAAACAAAACAATTTTTAGCCAAGAATTTTGTATCCAGTGAAACTAAGCATCATAAATGAAGGAAAGATACAGTCATTTTCAGACAAATACTGAGAGAATTTGCCATTACCAAGCCACCACGACAAGAACTGCTAAAAAGAGCTCTAAATCTATATCAGAACAAAATCTCTTTAGAGCATAAATCACACAGGACCTAAAAAAAAATACAAACTAAAAAGCAAAAACGAGAAAAAAAGTACACAGGCACCAAAGAGCATGATGAATGCAATGGTGCCTCACATTTCAGTACTAACGTTGGCCATAAATGGCCTAAATGCTCCACTTAAAAGATAACAGAACCGCAGAATAAGAACTCACCAACTATCTGCTGCCTTCAGGAGACACACCTAACACAAAAGGATTCACATAAATTTCCAGGGATGGAAAAAGGCATTTCGTGCAAATGGACACCAAAAGCAAGCAGGGGTAGCTATTCTTATATCAGAAAAAACAAACTTGAAAGTAACAGGGGGTTAATCATTCTCAGCAAACTGACACAAGAACAGAAAATCAGACACCACATATTCTCACTCATAGGCGGGTGTTGAACAGATGAGAACACATGGACACAGGGAGAGGAGTGTCACACACTGGGGTCTATTGGGGGGGTGCTAGGTGAGGGAGAGCAGGGGGGTGGGGAGGTTGGAGAAGAATAACATGGGGAGAAATGCCAGATATAGGTGACAGAGGGATGGAGGCAGCAAACCACCTTGCCATGTGTGTACCTATGCAACAGTCCTGCATGATCTGCACATGTACCCCAGAACCTAAAGTACAATTTTTTTAAAAAGGCAAAAAATTTAAAAAAATAAAGTAACAGTGGTTAAAAGAGACAAAGAGGGACATTATATAATGGTAAAAGGCCTTGTCAAACAGGAAAATATCACAGTCCTAAACATATATGCACCTAACACTGGAGCTCCCAAATTTTTAAAACAATTACTAATATACCTGAGAAATGAGATAGCAACACAAATAGTGGGGGGACTTCAGTACTCCACTGACAGCTCTAGACAGGTTATCAAGACAGAAAGTCAACAAAGAAACAATGGATTTAAACTGTACCTTGGAACAAATGGACTTAACAGATATAAACAGAACATTTCATCCAACAACTGCAGAATACACATTCTATTCAACAGCGCATGGAACTTTCTCCAAGATAGACCATATGATAGGCCATAAAACAAGCTTCAATAAATTTAAGAAAACTGAAATTATATCAGGCACTCTCTCAGACTACAGTAGAACAAACTGGAAATCAACTCCAAAAAGAACCTTCAAAACCACACCAATACATGGAAATTAATAACTTGCTCCTGAATGAGCACTGAGTCAAAAACGAAATCAAGATGAAAATTAAAAAATTGTTTGAACTGAATGACAATAATGACATAACCTATCAAAACCTCTGGAATACAGCTAAAGCGATGCAAAGAGGAAAGTTCATAGCCCTAAACACCTACATCAAAAAGTCTGAAAGAGCACAGACAGACCATCTAAGGTCACAGCTCAAGGAACTAGAGAAACAAGACCAAACCAAACCCAAAGCTAGCAGAAGAAAGGAAATGACCAAGATCAGAGCAGAACTAAACAAAATTGAAACAAAAAAAAGAAATACAAAAGATAAATGAAGCAAAAGTGATTCTTTGAAAAGATAAATAAAATTGATAGACCATTAGCAAGATTAACCAAGAAAGAAGAGAGAAAATCCAAATAACCTGACTGAGAAATTAAACAGAAGATATTACAACTGACACCACTGAAATACAAAAGATCATTCAAGGCTACTATGCACATAAACTAGAAAACCTAGAAGAGATGAATAAATTCCTGGAAAAATACAACCCTCCTTGCTTAAATCAGAAAGAATTAGATACCCTGAACTGACCAATAACAAGCAGCCAGATTAAAACAGTAATTTTAAAATTACCAAAAACAAATTCCACAAGCAGACGAATTCACAGCAGAATTCCATCAGACATTCAAAGAAGAATTGGTACCAACTCTTTTGACAGTATTCCACAAAACAGAGAAAGAAAGAACCCTCCTTAATTGATTCTGTGAAGCCAGCATCAACCTAATACCAAAACCGGGAAAGGACACAACCAAAAAGAAAAACTACGGACCGATATCCTTGATTAACATAGATGCTAAAATCTTTAACAAAATACTAGCTAACTGAATCCAACAACATATCAAAAAGATAATCCACCATGACCAAGTGGGTTTCATACCAGAAATGCTGGGATGGTTTAACATACACAAGTCAGTAAATGTGATATACCACATAAACAGAATTACAAACAAAAATTACATTATCATCTCAACAGATGCAGAAAAAGCATTAGACAAAATCCAGCATCCCTTTATAATTAAAACCCTCAGCAAAATCAGCATACAAGGGACACACCTTAATGTAATAAAAGCCATCTATGACAAACCTACAGCCCACATAATACTGAATGGGGGAAAAGTTGAACAGGAACAAGACAGGGATGCCCACTGTCTCTCACCACTGCTCTTCAAAATAGTACTAGAAGTCCTAGCCAGAGCCATCAGACAAGAGAAAGAAAGAAAGGCATCCAAATCAGTAAAGAGGAAGTCAGACTGTCCCTGTTTGCTGACATTATGATTGTTTACCTTGAAAACCCTAAGGACTCCTCCAGAAAGCTCCTAGAACTGATAAAACAATTCAGCAAAGTCTCCAGATACAAGATTAATGTACACAAATCAGTAGCTGTTCTGTATACCAGCAGTGACCAAGTGGAGAGTCAGATCAAGAACTCAACTCCTTATACGATAGCTGCAAAAAAAATAAAATACTTAGGAATATACCTAACAAAGGAATTGAAAGACCTTTGCAAGGAAAACTGCAAAACACTGCTGAAAGAAATCGTAGATGACACAAACAAATGGAAACACATCCCATGCTCATGGATGGGTAGAATCAATATTGTGAAAATGACCATACTGCCAAAAACAATCTACAAATTCAATGCAACCCTCATCAAAATACCACCATCATTCTTCACAGTGTTAGAGAAAAACAATTCCATCAAAAAGTGGGCTATTGACATGAATAGACAATTCTCAAAGAAGATATACAAATGGCCGGTAAACATATGAAAAAATGCTCAGCATCACTAATGATTAGGAAAATGCAAATCAAAATCGCATTGTGATACCACCTTACTCCTGCAAGATTGGCCATAATCAAAGAATCAAAAAACAGTAGCTGGGTGTGGTGACTAATGGCTGTAATCCCAGCATTTTGGGAAGCCAAGGTGGGTGGATCACCTGAGGTCAGGAGTTCGAGATTAGCCAAGCCAACATGGTGAAACCCAGTATCTATTAAAAATTAAAAAATTAGCTGGGCATGGTGGCAGGTGCCTATAATCTCAGCTACTCTGGAGGCTGAAGTAGGAAAATCACTGGAACCCAGGAGGGAGAGGTTGCAGTGAGCTGAGATCGTGCCACTGTACTCCAGCCTGGGCAACAAGAGCAAGACTCCCTCTCAAAAAAAACAAAAAAAAACAGATATTGGTATGGATGGAGCAATCAGAGAACACTTCCACACTGCTGGTGGGAATGTAAACTAGTACAGCTGCTATGGAAAACAGTGTGGAGATTCTTTAAAGAACTGAAAGAACTACCGTTTGATCCAGCAGTCCCACTACTGGGTATCTACTCAGAGGAAACGAAGTCATTTTTAGGAAAAAAATACTTGCACACACATGTTTATAGCAGCACAGTTCACAATTGCAAAATCGTGGAACCAACCCAAATGCCCATCAATCTAGTGGGTAAAGAAACTAATATGTATATATCACAGTGTGTATATATGTGTGTGTATATATTTATGATGGAATACTACTCAGCCATAAAAAGAAATGAATTAATAGCATTTGCAATAACTTGGATGAGACTGGAGACTATTACTGTAAGTGAAGTAACTCAGGAGATTGGAGACTATTATTCTAAGTGAAGTAACTCAGGAATGGAAAACCAAACATTGCATGTTCTCACTGATAATGTGGGAGCTAAGCTATGAGGACACAGAGGCGTAAGAATGATACAGTGGACTTTGGGGACTTGAGGGGGAAGAGTGAGATGGGAGCAGTGAATAAAGACTGCAAATACAGTGCAGTATATACTGCTCCGGTGATGGGTGCACCAGGATCTCACAAATGACCGCTAAAGAACTTACTCATGTAACCAGATACCACCTGTACTCCAATAACAATGGCCATGTGGCTTAAGAAAGAAAAAAACAGTATTGATTGTTGGCATCTGAGCCTATAGTCTCTGCTTCAGTAGGCAATATGCCAAGGGTGTGATGTTAATCTTTCCTCAGCTTTTAAATATTAAGTAAACTCCCAGAATACAATGGAAAGAAAAAAAAGCTGATCCAGTAATTTTACTTAAAGGAATTTTATCTAAGGAAATAGTAAGTGATACATATAAAGGTTTGTATAAATGATGCATGTCACAGCATTATTTATTATGTAAAAATTGGAAGTAAATTTCCAACAGTAGATATAGTTTTCAATTAGCATATTATAAATCGTGTATTTTGCTGTGTCCATGCACTGCATGTTCTGGGTATTTTAGAATTGGGGAAAAAGCTCATTAAAAACATGGAATGAAGTTATGAAATTAGTATGGTCTTGACTGTGGTTTACATGTTCAGTGAAAATCATCAATATACATAGAAAAACGTTTGAAGTAAATGTATCCAATTTTTTTTTTTTTTTTGAGACAGTCTCTCGCTCTGTCTCCCAGGCTGGAGTACAGTGTCGCAATCTTGGCTCACTGCAACCTCTGCCTTCCCAGTTTAAGCCGTCCTCTCACCTCAGCCTCCCAAGTAGCTAAGATTACAGGCGTATGCCACCACGCCCAGCTAATTTTTTTGTATTTTTAGTAGAGATGGGGTTTCACTATGTTGGCCAGACTGGTTTCAGACTCCAGACCTCAAGTGATCCCCCTGCCTCAGTCTCCCAAAGTGCTAGGATTATAGGCGTGAGCCACCACACCTGGCCAAATATATCGATATTAAAGTTTATTTCTAAATGGTATGATTATGGGTGATTTTTATTTCTTCATTCTCTCCACTAGATGAAGGCCTTTTTATTTTTTTTTTTATTTTTTTTTATTTACTTATTTATTTATTTATTTTTTTAAGACGGGGTTTCACCATGTTGGTCAGGCTGGTCTTGAACTCCCAACCTCAAGTGATCCGCCCGCCTTAGCCTCCAAAGTGCTTGGATTACAGGCGTGAGCCACCACGCCCGGCCTAGATGAAGGCCTTTTTAAAAATATGTTCCTAGGTCCCAGCCAGAGCCTGGCACATAGTTAATTGAATTGATAGTATGCAGCACTTTCTAACTGAGCATCTATTAGGCAGTAAGCACTGTGCTGGGCCTGATTACACACACAAATTTTAAGAAATGATTCCTGTCTTCAGGAAACTAAGAATTTTGAACAGGGCTTTGAATAGAGCTTCCTGTAATGATGGAAATATTTTATATCTGCACTATCCAGTTCAGTAGCCACTCACCACGTGTGGCTATTTAACACTTGTGGCTGTTTTGTATTTAGGAACCAAGCTTCTTAATTAAATTAAATTAAATCTAAAATTAGTGGCATGTAGCGAGTGGCTCTGGTATTCGACTGCATGCTCTACACGTTCTTACTGTTGGGCAGTGGTAGGATTTGAAAACTTTTCTCCTTAGTTTTATCATAAAAAAAAAAAATGGAAGTTCTTTTCTACCCAGATAGAATTTCTTTTAGCAGTATTGGGTAGGGATTGGCCTGTGGGCTTTAGACTCAGCAGACCTAAGATTTGAACCCAGTTACTCACCACTCTCTGGATACATTACTCATTTTCTTTGGGAATAATAATAATAGCAACTGCTTCAAAATGTTATAGAGAACCTGTTTGGCTCATATAAAACAACCGTTTATGTTCAGTACCAAGTCATAGAAGTCCTCAAAATATTGTTTTGATGCTATAGAATTTTGTTTTAGTTAAAGTTAGGAAATGCTAGGAAAATGAAATATCCTTTCCCGAAAGATAATTATTTGTTGGATAAAAGATAATTTTTTTTCACTTTTCAGACCCCACAATAGTGTGCCCACTAATAAACTCAAGCATTTTACTCTTCCAGTTTTCCTTTCTGCATATGAAAGTTTCTTTTACAGTTACAAAACCATGAAATTGTAGGTCATTAACAGAAACTAAAATGCAAAGAAACTGAAAGTTATTCAAGTAGAAGCCTTTCTCAATTGAAAATCGGATATTAAAGTATTTTCCCCCAACTTATAATGCAATTCAATTACAGGATAAATATCACAAAATACAACTGGTTTGTCTTTAATCTGGAAATATATGTATTGCATATGTTTGTCATTTATCCAAAATACTTCTCTCTTTTTTTTTTTGAGACAGAGTCCCACTTTATCACCCTGGCTGGAGTGCAATGGCACCATCTTGGTTCACTACAACCTCCACCTACCAAGTTTAAGTGATTCTTGTGGCTCAGCTTTTCAAGTAACTGGGACTATAGGCACGTGCCACCAAACCTAGCTAATGTTTGAATTTTTAGTAGAGATGGGATTTCACCGTGTTGGGCATGCTGATTTCAAACTCCTGACCTCAGGTGATCCACCTGCCTCGTCCTCCCAAAGTGCTGGGATTACAAGCATGAGCCACTGCGCCCAGCAAAATATTTCTTTTTTAAATGGTATTCATTTGATATTTTAAGACCACATAATATGGAAAATACACTTATAGTACTAGGTGACAATATCCCTTTACACAGCTATATGTACTAGATTTTTTTTTTAATTTATAAGGTGAGAATAAAAGATTTCAAAGAAATACACCATAAAGTTAAAGGGTTGTTGATTAACAAATCAGCCTTGACTCATTTTAATATTTTATTTCTACCTTTTTATTCTAGAGAAGTTATATTATTTAATATCGCACAACTAGTAAGTGACTAAACTGTGATTACACCTCAGCACCTGACCAACCTCACTTTAAATCCCATACTTTTAACCACCATAATATTTAATAATATTTATAATCTCTCCAAGATTGCACTTCTGAAAAGTACTCTGATTAGTGAAACTAAAGGGTCTCAGAAAATAAAGCCTTAGTGAAAAACATAAAAGTGTATTAAATATATATGTATGTTTAAAAAGACATAAGCCAAATTTGTAGATGGTGTCTGTCTACAAAAGCAAATCGATGTTCAGTATTTAAAACATTTTTCATATACTTCCTTCAGGAAAATGCTGCAGAGTCATAATCTGTTGCAGGTGGTTCACCGACACATCCTATTTTATTGCCTTTAGCTGGTTACAAACCAAATTGATTTTATAACCTCCAAAAAACTGCAACTTGCAGTTTGCAATAGACCTGTAGTGGACAAGTGTGTTCTCTGGATGCAGGTGACTAGTAATTATTATGCTCTTTGTTTAAAGGTCTTATATGGAAAAACACCTTTCTAAGAAATGGTATGGTTCTAAAGATTCTGGTTGATAAAACTAAGGCTTGAGGGAATTTCTTAACATTGTGTGCCTCTATTAAACTGAAGCCTTGAGAAGATGGGTTATTCATGTATCATTGTGTCACCAGTGCCTCTCTCATAATGAATCCTCAGTAAATACTTGATGAATAAATGGTTTGATTGAGAATAATATAGTACCATTGTTTGAATCTTTTGTTGGTGGGGGGATTCTGGAAAGTATTTCTAAGACAGTTCTTATTTATAATTAATTTGTAGAGAAATAATTTCATGATGGAAAAGATAATGGACTTTTTTGGGCTTTTACCCCGATATTCTCATTAACTGTTAACTTGGGGATGATATATTTTTGCTTAATTATTAATTGGCAAAGGATCCCAAAACATTGGCTTTATATATTTGTCTCTGTTTAAGCAAAATTATAATTTAGTGTTATGCAGTTAATTTTTATATTATCATTCAGTTAATCTATTATTCAAAGGAAGGAAAATTTTACTGTAAGAACTTGACATTTAATGGATTCCTAAAAATAATTGGCTTATTTTATGTTTCCATGTTTAAACTGAAATGTTCATGTATTGATTTTTATGAAAAAAAATCTTAAATATTATAGTATTCCATGGATCCAATAGTCAAGTTCTCTTTGGCTTTTCAGAAACAGTAATAGGTTTACTTATAACAACCACTCAGACAAATCCACAGAAAATTCTCTAATATGGGGTACTAGAGGTATTGGGACATATCCCACATCAGTAGTTTATCAGGACCTCTCTTTCATGTTATGGAGAGATTTTTTTTTTTTTTTTTTTTTTTTTTTTTGAGACAGAGTCTCACTCAGTCACCAGGCGCCAGGCTGGAGTGCAGTGGCGCGACCTTGGCTCACTGCAACCTCCGCTGCCCGGGTTCAAGCATTCTCCTGCCTCAGCCTCCCGAGTAGCTGGGACTACAGGCGCGCGCCACCACGCCCAGCTAATTTTTTTGTATTTTTAGTAGAGATGGGGTTTCACCATGTTGACCAGGACGGTCTCGATCTCTTGACCTCGTGATCCGCCCGCCTCGGCCTCCCAAAGTGCTGGGATTACAGGCGTGAGCCACCGCGCCCGGCCCTGAAGAGATTTTTTAAATTTTATCTCTCTTAATACTTTTTAAATCTCTTCTTAAAATAACACCTAATAAAATATCCCATCTTCAACATTTTGATTCCTTATCTCTAATCATTTCTCCAGTTTTTCTTTATGTGGTGTTTTTGCTGGGGGAAGTGGGGTACAAATGAAAAAGTATCATCTCTGCAGTGGGAATAGTCATTTAACACTGCCTTTACTGATGCTCTCTTTCGACAGTGGAATTAGTATAAGCCACGAGATTCTTAATAAATTACATCCCAATGTAACGAAATCCACGTAAGCCCCAGATAACACAGTCCCAACAAACAAGAATAAAGAAGAAATAATGCTAAAACACACATTTTGTTTTCTCTGACCCAACCCGAGCCACTGGATATCAACGTAAAAATGTTGTCCCATTTTATTTCTTCTCCACTCTCCGAAGGAATTTATATGGAGAGTGAGGGATAATGTTTTGTTTACTTTGGGGGAAAAGTTTTGCTGAAAATTGAAGGAATGACATGAAGTGAGTTAAGGAAAATTAAATTGTAATTTCTGCTCATTAAGAACTACAAATAGGTCCTTTTCCCTTTTTTCACATCGCAAAAAACATAATACACTTTTTTTTTCCTTGAGACGGAGTTTTGCTCTTTCACCCAGGCTGGAGTGCAGTGGAGTAACCTTGGCTCACTGCAACCTCCACCTCCTGGGTTCAAGAGATTCTTCTGCCCAGCCTCCCCCACTGGCTGGGACCACATGCGCCTGCCATCACACTCTGACTGATTTTTGTATTTTTAGTAGAAATGGGGTTTCACCATGTTGGTCAGGCTGGTCTCCCAGCCTATAATCATACACATTTTTTTTAAGTATATGTACTGCCGAAGCGAGCACAATCATACACATTTTTTAAGGTGAACTTTATGTCATTAGAGAAAATAGTTGTATTTAAAAGTGTTTAATTGTAGAGAATTCATGATAATTATATTAGTGGAACTATTTGCATGAGCTATTTCATACAGAATTGTCATAATTATATTTCTTACAGTAGCAATAGTACTTTTCAATACTTAACTATATTCTGCGTACTCAGCTAAGCGCTGTAAATTTATCATCTCATTTAATTCTTTCAACAATGTTTTAAGGTAGGCCTATAAAGAATAAGTAATTACCTAAGATCACAGCTAATAAGTGTCAAAACCATGTTGAAATCCAAATCTTTCTGTCTCCAAACCATATTCTTCACTGTAGTAGTCTGTTGCTTCTAGGAAACAGTTTGCTGTCTTAGGAAGCAGGTGTAATCCACTCCATAATTTAGTCTGTAATAGTAAGTAAATGTTCTTGATAATTGGAATTTAAGCATCAAAACATTTCTTTACCACTAGAGACATCTCTGTTTTTAGTTAATTTATTGTTGTCATCATGGAGTTTCCTTCAATGAATTATCATTGGAGTGTAGGATTTTTGCTTGTATACAAAATGACTCCAATTTCCATGCCTTTTGCATCCCATTTTTAATGTGTTTTAATCCTTACTTTCTTCACAAAGGCATTTTCTGATACTGCCTCAAACAGCACTTCACATTTACCTTTTGATTTGCTGCTTTAAATTTATGACTGTTCAGAAAACCAGAAATGTTATTAAGGTCACAGTAAGAGTAGATTCAATAAGCTCTGATGGAAAATGGAAGGACTTATTGTCAGTTTATTGTTTTTACAAACAGCTTTGTAAGCCTCTCTCAAATAGCTTTGATTGGCAGATAAATGAGCTCTATGTAAATATGACATTGTATTTTTTAAATTCTAACAAGCAAATGCTAATATTACTCCTGTAATTATTCCTAATTTTAAATTTGTTTTTTATTCAGCTTATAAAATAAGGATAAGGTGCTTCATAATTTTCAGTTAAAAACAATTGAATTATTTACCTTAGAGATAAATAAATAAGTTTAATTTCCTCATTAGTTGTCTTAATTGAGCTACTTTCTCTTAATATTTAAATAACAAAAAGGAAAAAAAAGCCTTATATATGTCTTTGCATCATGTTTTTGTCTTAACTGTGCACCTATTAATTCTGCCTTTGTAATTGTTCTCTTTCACTATTAGGTTTTAACCAAAGAATTTTATAGTCTCCAGGCCTCTTCTGAAAAACGCGTTACTGAACTTCAAGCACAGAACTCAGAGCATCAAGCAAGGCTAGACATTTATGAGAAACTGGAAAAGAACTTGATGAAATAATAATGCAGACTGCAGAAAGTAAGTCTCCCCCACACACACATGCACAACGTTTTTTTTTTTTTTTTTTGGCAACAAAAGAAGCCTGACATCATTTCTAAAACTACCTTGGGACCAGGCACAGTGGCTCATGCCTGTAATCGTAGCACTTTGGGAAGCGAAGGTGGGCGAATCACTTGAGATCAGGAGTTCCAGACCAGCCTGGCCAACATGATGAAACCCGTCTCTACTAAAAATACAAAAAGAAAAAAAAAACTAGCCAGGCTTGATGTTGGGTACCTGTAATCCCAGCTACTCCAGAAGCTTAGGCAGGAGAATTGCTTGAACCTAGGAGGCAGAGGTTGCACTGAGCCTAAATCACGCCACTGCACTCCAGCCCAGGCAACAGAGCAAGACTCTGTCTTAAAAAAAAGAAAAGAAAAAGAATAAAACTACTTTGATATATTTTGTTAAAATATAAATTGGTAACCATTTCTAAATAAAATTCTGTGTTTCAAATATTAGTTCATCTCTTCGTCACAAAAATCGAAGTCAAAAAAGGAATAGGTTAAATATGATAGCTTTTATCTTTTTTATTTTTTATCTAATTCACTTATTTCAGAATTATTAAGTATTTACATCTGTCAGGAACTGGGGGATTAGGAGTTCATGAAAATAATTCCTGCCTGAAGAGGTTTCTAGTCTAATCTACTGGGAGAGATGAACATAATAACAAATAATTAGAGTAGCAAGATAAATGCTGTAAGCATCATTTAGTATCAGTGGAAATACAAAAGAGATCATTAATTAATCCCACCTTGGAGGCGAGGAATATCTAAGAGGGGGAGATGACACTGGAATGAGTCTTATTTTTGAGGGGGAGTGGGGATGGACTTTTGCTCTTTTTGCCCAGGCTGGGGTTCAGTGACACTATCTCGGGCTCACCACAACCTCCGCTTCCCAGGTTCAAGCGATTCTCCTGCCTCAGCCTTCCAAGTAGCTGGGATTACAGGCATGCACCACCACACCCAGCTAATTTTGTGTTTTTAGTAGAGATGGGGTTTCTCCATGTTGGTCAGGCTGATCTCGAACTTCGGACCTCAGGTGATCCACTCATCTCGCCCTAAAATGCTGGGATTGCAGGCATGAGCCACTGTTCCCAGCCTTGGAATGAGTCTTGAAGTACAAATAGAAATTCATTTGATGTCTTGTATCATAATCTTTGATCTTTAATTTTTATCTTCCTTTTTTTCTTTTTCCCTCTTGTTATGTTATCTTCCTGTCTTATCCCTAACATTAATAAATATTTTAAATTAACATTTCACCATTGGCTGTGATGTTTGCTACGGTACATTTTTTGTGTTCAAAAGTCACATAACCATGGCATTCTTATAAAAATGGGTTTAAACTTCAGGTTGAATTTGAATCTAGGTAGGGTTCTAATTATTTTAGGTACATTTTCACATAAGGATTATATTTTATTTGTAGGGCAATGTAAGCAAAACTTTTATTTCTTTCTGTCATTGTCTTATTTCCCAATTCTAAGGTCAGTGTCGGATGACTGCAATACCTTTTAAATTTATCTTCAGTTTCTTCACTGGAGTCAAAGTAATCTTTGTAAAATTCAAATTTTCCTTTCATATGCCTGCTTTAATGACTTTTATTGTCTTCATTAAGACAATAAAGTCAAATTTTTTACATGAATTTTTAGATTAGACTCATGTTTATCTTTCTACTTTTCATATCTTGCCATTCCCCTCCATGCCTTATTATTGTTTTGAAAGTTTCATACTCTTTCTCCATAACTTTGCATATGTCCTTTTGTCTAAACAAATTAGGAATAGAAGGGAACTTCCTCAGTCTGAAAAAGGGCATTTACAAAAACCAACAGCTAAAATTGTACTTGATGGTGAAATATTGAATACTTTCCCCATAAAGGGGGAGAGTAAGACAAGGATTCATATTTTCATGATTTATATGACTTATATTAAGCACTGTATTTGAATTCCTAACCTGTGAGGAATATTTTATTTTTTAAAATATTACCCAAAATTTAAAACTTCCGTTCTTCACAAGTTAGGAATATTTTATTTTTCTATAAAATATATAAAAATCAGAAAGGAATAATAATGTATTTTCAGATTAGAAAACAAACACTAAAACTGATAAGTGAATATAGCAGGACATAAAGTCATTACCCAAAATATACTAGAAGTGAACAATTAGAGAAGTAAGTAGCATCAAAAAACACAAAATACTTAGGAATAAATTTAAGCCAAAAAACCCGACAGAACATTGCTAAGATAAATTAAAGGAACCCCCCCCACCAAAAAAATCACGAAATATATTGTGAATTCTATCAGTTCAGTGTTCTTTCAGTCATAATGGCAGCAGGCTTTTTTGCATTTCATTCATATGGAATGCAGAGGACTAGAATATCCAAAGCAATCTTGAAAAAACTTGAAGCCCTGTGTGATGGTGCACTCCTGTAGTCCCAGCTACTCAGGGGACTGAGGCAGGAGGATTGCTTGAGCTTAGAGGTTAAAGCCTGTTGGGTGCTATGATCATGCCCGTGAATACTCACTGGACTCCAGCCTGGGCAACATAGTGTGACCTTCTCTTCCCCACAAAAAAGAACAAATTGAAAGATTTGCATTACCTGTTTTCAAGACTTACTATAAAGCTTCAGTATCAGGCTAATATAGTACTGGCTTAAGGAAAGACAAATACAGCAATGAAACAGACTAGAAAACCCAGAAATAGATCCATACTTAAATAGCAATTTCATTTTTAACAAAGGCAACAAACCAAACAAATGGAGAAAGGAGTTTGTTTAGTAAATGGTGCTAAAAAATTGGACATCTTTATGGAAACAAACTTCCATACACCAATATTAATCTGAGATGATACCTAAATGGAATAGCTAAACTGTAAATATGTAACAAAAAATAGGTGGGGTATCTTTGCAGTGTGGGGTACTTAAGACTTTTTTTGACATGCCCTTGAAAGTAATTATCATAAAAGAAAAATTGATAAAGTAGATGTTATCAAAATTTGAAACTTCCATTCTTCACAAGACACCATTAAGAAACAGCCAAGCCACAGACTCAAATAACCACAATTTTATATCTGACAAAGAAATGGTATCCAAAGTAAGAAAACATTGAGCAGAAAATATTCACAAAACATAGATTAGACAAAAAAATTATATCCAAGTATGGTGGGCTGAAAAACACCCTTCTAGAGATGTCCATGTCCTGTTGGGCATTGTGGCTTATGCCTGTAATTCCAGCACTTTGGGAGACCAAGGCAGGTGGATCACTTGAGCTTAGGAGTTCAAGACCAGCCTGGGCAACATGGTGAGACCCCGTCTCTAAAAATAAATGAATAAAGATGTCCATGTCCTATTCTTTGGAACCACTGAAAGCTGGAAAAGGCAAGGAAACAGATTTTACCATAGAGCCTCCAGACAGAACCAGCCCTACAAAGCATTGACTTCAGACCAGTGAGACTGATTTTTGGACTTATGACCTCTAGAACTATAAAATAATAAATTTGTATTGTTTAAACCATAAAATCTGGCAATCTGTTACAGTACCAGTAGGAAATTAATATACCAGAATATATATTTAAAAATTCATACAACTCTGATTTTTTTTTAAAGACCCATTTAAAACATGGGCAAAAAGTTTAAACAAACACTTCACAAAGGAAGATATGTGAATGGCAAATAAGCATAATAAAAGTATTCAACATTGCTAGTCATGAGGGGAAAAGCAGATTAAAAGCCAGTGAGGTACCACTGTATACCCACAAGAATGGCTAAAATTAGAAAGACTGACTGTACCAAATGTTGGTGGAGAAGTGGAGCAATTGGCAGTTTCTTACAAAATGATCCACAACCTAATCCATGATCCAGCAGTTCCCTTACTTACCCAGAGAGAGAAGAAAGCATATGCACCTAAAAAGATTTCCACTAGAATGTTCATAGGAAATTTATTCGTAACAGCCAAAACCTGACAAAAGCCCAGGTGTTTATCTCAAAATCTCAAAGGAAAATGGCTAATCAAACCATTATGTATTCATGTAGTAGAATGAATTTTCTCCTCGCTTAAAAGAAACTAACAACTGACTTACTCAACAACATGGAGGAATTTGAAAAACATACTTAGTGTAAGAAGCCTTTCTGGAAAAAGTTCATACTATATGATTAAATTTATATAAAGTTCTAGAAGAGGCAGAAGTAATCTGTGATGAAAAAAATCAAGGGGTAGGGGATAAAAAAAAATTTTTAAGTATTTTAAAAAGAAAAAAAATCAGAACTGTAGTTGTCTCTAAAAGATGATTGTCACCAAGAATTAACTGAGAAAAGTGACATGATGGAACTTTGCAGGGTGTTCAAATGTTCTGTGTATGTTGATAAGGTTTGTGCAACACATGTGTATACATTTCAAAACTTGTTGAATGATAGACTTAAAAAATAAAAATAAAATTTATACATGATGAAAATTACAAATCTTATTTTTTAGAAAAGAACTGAATAAATGCTGAACTAAAATTGCTGATTTGCATGTTAAACTGTTGAGGAGTGAAGTGTGCAAATGTCCGAAACTTTCTTTGAAATGCATTAAAAAAAAAAAGATTCATGGAAACAGGGATGGATATGTGTGTAATAAACACATAGTACAATGTTTGATTTAGAATCCAGTTGTTGGAGCCAGACGCAGTGGCTCACACCTTTAACCCCAGCACTTTGGGAGGCCAAGGCAGGACGATTGCTTCAGCCCAGAAGTTTAAGGCCAGCCTGGGCAATATGACAAGACCCCGTCTCTAGAAAAAATGAAAAAATGAACCAGGCATGGTGGTGCCAGCTACATCGGAGGGTGAGGCAGGGGGATCGCCTGAGCCCTGAGCGTCAAGGCTGCAGTGACTGTGTTCATGCCACTGCACTCCAGCCTGGGCAACAGAGTGAGACCTTGTCTCAAAAAAAAAAATTCCAGATGTTGAGTATAGGGATGTATACTGCACAGGTTTTTCAGTGTGTCCATGTGTATAAATGTTTTCTTAAAAGCTTCAGAAAAAATACAGAAATTAATTTTTGTTCTACTGTCTAAACCAACTTCAAATAAAATAGACGTACTATAAGATCAGTAACTTCAGTTCTCTGTCCATTCACACTGGAAATTAGAATACATCTTATCCTTATTTAATGAATACTTACTGATTAACCAAAATTTCAAAGGAATAAGCACAGACTTTTTTTATTACTACATTGTTTGCAATTTTCAAAGACTTACCATTTAATTGAGCTAATTTCAGCTGACATGAAGACTGTTAGGCTTCATTTATTAAGGTGTAACCACAGCAAATTATCCTATTTATACTTGTATTGCTTTCTGTAATCAAATAAGTATTATTTGGATATTTGAGGAATTTAACTTTCAAAGATTGCAAGTTGTTGAAAGTAGATGTATTGCCTAAAAACTAAATAAACTCAAATTAGAAAAAAAAAAAAACCTACATTTCTAGTTGTTAAATTCAGTTACCTGCTACACATCCTCATCCTACTTATAACCTCCACTAGGCATTTGTCTAATTTCTCAGAACTCTCTTCTCTTTACTTCTTGAATCATCTGCCTTTGATTGTTTACTTTCCATCACTTAACTATTTTCTGGATAATCTTACCCCTTACCACAACTTCAATTACTATCAATAGGCTGAATTTCTATAGTTAGAGACAGGGTCTCACTCTGTTGCCCAGGCTAGAGCACAGTGGTGTGATCATAGCTCGCTGCAGTCTCAAACTCCTGGGCTCAAGTGATCCTCCTGCCTCAGTCTCCCAGGTAACTGGGACTACAGGCACATTCCATCGTGCCTAATTACTTTTTGTAGAGACAGGGTCCCACTATGTTGCCTAGACTGGTCCCAAACTCCTGGCCTCAAGGAATCCTCCTGCCTTGTCCTCCCAGAATGCTAGGATTATAGGTATCAGCCACTATGTGCAGCTGAAAATTTAACATTATTTGCATTTCCTTTTTCTTCCCTGAAACTTACTAATTTTCCTGTACAAGTTGCTCACTGTATTAGCAGATTCTGCATCTCAGATTTAATCAACTATGGATTGAAAATATTGGGGAAAAAAAGTAACAATTTTAAAAGTACATCTTTTTAAATATAGTATAACAACTATATATATAGTATGTGCATTGTGTTAGGTATTACAAATGATCCAGACATGTTTAAAATGTATGGGAAGGTGTACATATGTTGTATACAGATACACACCATTTTATATACAGGCTTAATCATCTGTGGAGTTTGGTATCCTCAGAGTTCCTGGAACCAGTCCCCCAGGGATACGAAAGGACGACCAACTGTGTTTTTCTTCTGTTAGTAAACTTTGATCACTCTGCTAGCTTTCGTCAACCTTTATTCCTCCTTCATTCTATCTAGAGTGCCTCATCTCACTCCCACACCTGCTCAATTATCTAGAATCCAAGTTCTTTTATCCACTGCTGTTATGGACTAGGTCTCAACTATTATTATTATAACTCGTTAGGAATTCTCTGGGCCACTATTCTAAGCCATCCTCTTTCCCATTATTGGAAATTTTAAAATAATTTCTGCATCAATAACAAAAATCAATTGGTCATGCCACCACCTTGTATTATAGTTTTCTTATTGACTATAGAATAAAATCCAGACTACTTAGCATGGCAAACAAGACTTTAGTACCATTCACTGTTGAAACTAAGTCTACCTTTCTGCTACCACCGTTCTCCAGACCAAATTCAGGCACTTTCCCCACAATTACTAAAACCTCACATACCTTACAAGTCTATGCTTCTGCACATGCACTTCTCTTCTGTTCCTTCTCTAAATCTCGATCCCCCTCATACCTACCTTGTACCATGGGAAATAGTGGCACTCAGATGCAGTTGCTCTGTGCTCTGCTTCTAAGACACGTTGTTCAGATCTCTTTAGTAGCATCTACCACGTTATATAATACATTATTTCTGTAATTAATCCCTGCTAGAATAGTCCCATGATTTATTAATCCATTAAGTATTAAATGGATGTATTCATATTTAGTATGTCCATTAATATCTAACCAATGGATTTTTGAGATGTGAACTAAATTTACCCCTCTATCCCCTGAATTTAGAACTATTAAGGGGAGACAAGTGTCAGTTACATATCTAAATGTTAGCTCTAGTTCTAGTAGAGCTGATTTGGAGAACTCATCTTGGATCTGAACTTATCTGATAGCTGATCATAGTATTGATAATGGCATGTATTCATCTCTTCCATGTGTCTCTCACAACTAATAGTTCTTCCTGAGAAAGCTAACCCTGATTCACCTTGAAAGATAGGAAAACAGTTAATGAATGTTTCTAAAATCTTTACTGCAGAAGGGCCAATCAACAAATATATGCATATTACATTGATAGTCATGCAGATAATGAAACATCATTATGGTTGTAAAATATGTGGCTTTGTTTTAATTCTGAAATATTCCTGACAGTGGTTTATCTTTTTAACATTAAAATAATGGTTGCTGATAAATAATATTATAAAAGTTTTTATATGTCATTGCTTTAACGAGCTATTAAAACTGTACCTTTTGATGAAATACTTTTTTTGGTTTTTGGGATTTTTTTTTTTTATGATGAAATATTTTTTGGCTGGGCACAGTAGCTCACACCTGTAATCCCAGCACTTTGGGAGGCCAATGCAGGCAGGTCGCCTGAGTTCAGGAGTTCAAGACCAGCCTGGCCAATGTGGCAAAACCCTGTCTCTACTAAAAATACAAAAAAATTAGCTGGGCATGGTGGCAGACACTTGTAATCCCAGATACTGAGGCTGGGGCAGGAGAGTCGCTTGAACCCGGGATACAGAGGTTGCAGTGAGCAGAGATTGCATCATTGCACTCCAGCCTGGGCAACAAGAGTGAAACTCCGTCTCAAAAAAAAAAAAAAGAAATATTTTTAATCCCAACTGGCAGTAAATGTCATTGCATTTCAATTTTTTACCCAGAAGATGTTAACCTGTTAGTTAAAATTCCTTTTCTGGAAGTAGTGTGACAATAGCAGAATTTAAAAGTAAATTATTTTCACAGAATTTTTTTACATTGAAAAGAAACTGAGGCCATCAATACACGCTTAGAGCTGCACAGTTTTTGTTGTTGTTGTTGTTTGGTTTTTTTTATTGTACTTTAGGTTCTGGGGTATATGTGCAGATCATGCAGGATTGATGCATAGGTAAATACATGGCAAGTTGGTTTGCTGCCTCCATCCCCCCGTCACCTATATCTGGCATCCCCTCCCCAACCTCCTCACCCCCGACTATCCCTCCCCTAGCCTCCCCCAACAGACCCCAGTGTGTGATGCTCCCCCTCCCTGTGTCCATGTGTTCTCATTGTTCAACACCTGCCTATGAGTGAAAACATGCGGTGTTTGATTTTCTGTTCTTGTGTCACTTTGCACAGAATGATGATTTCCAGATTCATCCATGTCTCTACAAAGGACACAAACTCATCGATTTTTATGGCTGCATAGTATTCCATGGTGTATATGTGCCACATTTGCCTTGTCCAGTCTATCATTGATGGGCATTTGGGTTGGTTCCAGGTCTTTGCTATTGTAAACAGTGCCACAACGAACATACATGTGCATGTCTCTTTATAATAGAATGATTTATAATCCTTTGGGTATATACCTAGTAATGAGATTACTGGGTCAAATGGAATTTCTATTTCTAGATCCTTGAGGAATCGCCACACTGTCTTCCACAATGGTTGAACTAATTTACACTCCCTGCAACAGTGTAAAAGTGTTCTTATTTCTCCACATCCTCTCTAGCATCTGTTATCTCCAGATTTTTTAATGATGGCCATTCTAACTGGTGTGAGATGGTATCTCAATGTGATTTTGATTTGCTTTTCTCTAATGACCAATGATGACGAGCATTTTTTCATATGTTTGTTGGCCTTATATATGTCTTCTTTTGGGTTTGCTTTTGTTTTTTTTTTTCTTGTAAATCTGTTTTAGTTCTTTAGAGATTCTGGATATTAACGCTTTGTCAGATGGGTAGGTTGCAAAAATTTTTTTCCCATTCTGTTGGTTGCCAGTTCACTCTAATGATTGTTTCTTTTGCTGTACAGAAGCTCTGGAGTTCAATTAGATCACGTTTGTCTATTTTGGCTTTTGTTGCCGTTGCTTTTGGTGTTGTAGTCATGAAATCCTTGCCTATGCCTATGTCCTGAATGGTTTTGCCTAGGTTTTCTTCTAAGGCTTTTATGGTGTTAGGTCTTATGTTTAAGTCTTTAATCCATCTGGAGTTAATTTTAGTATAAGGTGTCAGGAAGGGGTCCAGTTTCTGCTTTCTGCACATGGCTAGCCAATTTTCCCAGCACCATTTATTAAACAGGGGAATCCTTTCCCCATTGCTTGTTTTTGTCAGGTTTGTCAAAGATCAGATGGTTGTAGATGTGTGGCATTGCCTCCAAGGCCTCTGTTCTGTTCCATTGGTCTATGTCTCTGTTTTGGCACCAGTACCATGTTGTTTTGATTACTGTAGCCTCGTAGTATAGTTTGAAGTTAGGTAGTGTGATGCCTCCAGCTTTGTTCTATTTGCTTAGAATTGACTTGGCTATGTGGGCTCTCTTTTGGTTCCATATGAAGTTTAAGGTGGTTTTTTCCCATTCTGTGAAGAAGGTCACTGGTAACTTGATGGGGATAGTGTTGAATCTATAAATTACTTTGGGCAGTATGGCCATTTTCACAATATTGATTCTTCCTAACTAAGAGCATGGAATGTTTTTCCATCTGTTTGTGTTCTCTCTTATTTCCTTGAGCAGTGGTTTGTAGTTCTCCTTGAAGAGGTCCTTTACATCCTTTGTTAGTTGTATTCTTAGGTATTTTATTCTCTTTGTAGCAATTGTGAATGGGAGTTCGCTCTTAATTTGGCTCTCTTTAAGTCTGGTATTGGTGTATAGGAATGCTTGTGATTTTTGCACATTGATATGGTATCCTGAGACTTTGCTTATCAGTTTCAGGAGATTTTGGGCTGAGACGATGGAGTCTTCTAAATATACAGTTGTGTCCTCTGCAAATAGAGACAATTTGACTTCCTCCTTTCCTAATTGAGCTGCACAGTTTTTAATAGAGTAACATACATAAGTACATAATTTTATTGTTGCAAATCAAAATAAAGTTGTTCTGATAAAATAATGAATATTTGAAGTAACGTCAGCCCAGAGAATTGAGCAGCTGTACTGAGTGGCGCAGTGGTCTAGACACTTCTTGGACAGCATGTCTCACCTGCCAATGAAACTCCTGCGCAAGATCAAGAAGCAGAACCTCAAATTGCAGCAGCGGAACCTAAAGTTGCAGGGGCCTCAAATCTGACTCTATCAGAACTTTAAAATGGAGATGTGTCTGATAAAACAGTGGGAGGTAGAAAGCTTAAAAAATCAAAACATTCTATGAATGTGGGCCTGTCAGAAGCTCAAAATGGAGATGTGTCTCAAGAAGCAGTGGAAAATATAAAAGTTAAAAAATCTCCCCAGAAATCCACTGTATTTACCAATGGAGAAGCAGCAATACAATCTCCCAATTCAGAATCAAAACAGAAAAGAGAAAAATGGTGAATGAAGCTGGGCCTGATACAAAAAAAGCAAAAACTGAAAACAAAGGGGAATCTGAAGGAGAAAGTGCCAAGACTCCCAGAGAAAGTGCCAAGACTCCCAAAGAAACAGAAAATAATGTGGAGAAGGCAGATAATGAAGATGACAGTGAGGTGCCCAACCTGCCCCTGGGACTGACTAGAGCTTTTGAGGATACTTCATTTGCTTCTCTATGTAATCTTGTCAATGAAAACACTGTGAAGGCAGTAAAAGAAATGGGTTTTACAAACATGACTGAAATTCAGCGTAAAAGTAAGAGACCACTTCTGGTAGGCAGGGCTCTTCTAGCAGCTGCAAAAACAGGCAGTGGTAAAACCCTGGCTTTTCTCATCCCCTGCAGTTGTACTCATTGTTAAGTTAAAGTTCATGCCCAGGAATGGAATGGGAGTCCTTATTCTCTCACCTACTAGAGAACTAGCCATGCAAACTTTTGGTGTCCTTAAGGAACTAATGACTCACCACGTGCATACCTATGGGTTGATAATGGATGGCAGTAACAGATCTGCTGAAGCACAGAAACTTGATAATGGTGTCAACATCATTGTGGCCACACCAGGCCCTCTGCTGGACCATATGCCGAGTACCCCAGGTTTATGTATGAAAACCTGCAGTGTCTGGTTATTGATGAAGCTGATCGTATCTTGGATGTTGGATTTCAAGAGGAATTAAAGCAAATTATTAAACTTTTACCAACACGCAGACCGACTGTGCTCTTTTCTGCCACCCAAACTCGAAAAGTTGAAGACCTGGCAACAATTTCTCTGAAAAAGGAGCCATTGTATGTTGGTGTTGATGATGATAAAGCTAATGCAACAGTGGATGGTCTTGAGCAGGGATATGTTGTTTGTCCTTCTGCTCTTTACATTCCTTAGGAAGAACCGAAAGAAGAAGCTCATGGTCTTCTTTCCATCTTGTATGTCTGTGAAATACCACTATTGAGTTGCTGAACTACATTGATTTGCCCATCTTGGCCATTCATGGAAAGCAACAGCAAAATAAGCGTACGACCGCATTCTTCCAGTTCTGCAGTGCAGATTCGGGAACACTATTTATTGTATGCAGATGTGGCAGCGAGAGGACTGGACATTCCTGAAGTTGACTGGATTGTTCAGCATGACCCCCCTGCCGATGACCCTAAGGAATATATTCATCGTGTGGGTAGAACAGCCAGAGGGCTAAATGGGAGAGGGCATGCCTTGCTCATTTTGTACCCAGAAGAATTGGGTTTTCTTCGCTATTTGAAACAATCCAAGGTTCCATTAAGTGAATTTGACTTCTTCTGATCTAAAATTTCTGACATTGAGTCTCAGCTTGAGAAGTTGATTGAAAAGAACTACTTTCTTCATAAGTCAGCCCAGGAAGCATATAAGTCGTATATACGCACCTATGATTCCCATTCTCTGAAACAGATCTTTAATGTTAGTAACTTTAATTTGCCTCAAGTTGCTCTGTCATTTGGTTTCAGGGTGCCTCCCTTTGTTGATCTGAACATCAACAGCAATGAAGGCAAGCAGAAAAAAGGAGGAGGCAGTGGTGGATTTGGCTACCAGAAAGCCAAAAAAGTTGAGAAGTCCAAAATCTTTAAACACATTAGCAAGAAATCATCCGACAGCAGGCAGTTCTCTCACTGAAGACATGCTTTTCTTTCATCTTGAATAACTTTGTCCTAAAGTGAATTTTTTTCCTCCTTGATTTAACAGAATTTTTGTAGCCTTTAGAATTTGGACTTATCTAACAAGAGTATAAATTGACTTGGGTTGCAAGCACTGAGCACTGTTACTTCTATCAAGTCTCTCTTTTATTTTTGAGATATAAAACAGGCTTTATTTTCTTGGCTGCCCAAGGGCAGAACAAGGAATATCTGGTCTTTCTTATGATTATGTATTTTAATTTTAAATATCCCTCCCTCAAACACACAAATGTATGTTACTGTTTTAATACTTTTTGTACCTTTAAAATAATAATAAAGATTTGTCTTAATTTAAAAATTATTATCAAGAAGAGAATTAATGACTTTGATGTTATTTTTTTGTTGTATTACATATTTCATGCAAAAACCTTTGAGTCCTTCAGAATAATATAGATATTATTATACTTTTTAACAGGAAAACCTAACATGGTATGATGTGCAATCCCTTATACATTTCAAAAATAAATGGAGCAAATTCAAGCAGGGACGTACTTTTAAGAAACATGCTTCTACTTACAAATGGGCTGTTTAAGATTACTTTAGCCCTTTCTAATGTTTTTATGCTCCCAAATTCATTATTATAACCTCTTTTATTTTCACTACTACCATGTTTTTTAAAGGAAAAAAAGTTATTTCACATTATACACTTCAATATTTTCCAGTTGAAAATGAAGATGAGGCTGAAAGAGTTCTTTTTTCCTATGGCTATGGTGCTAATGTTCCCACAACAGCCAAAAGACGACTAAAGCAAAGGTAAAATCAATATATATTTATTTTACTTATCTATTTAAGCTAAATGTTATTACATTTGTGCTTTCTAATAGTGTACTGGGTTCAGTGACAAAGTCCTTTATTCTTACTATGCATAAATATTAAATTTCTCACAAAATAAAACAGTAAGCAATAATCATGTATTTCATATATATTTAAATGAATTTAATGGTTTGTAGAATAGAAGTTACGTTAGAATTTGTGTAGAATTAGATTTGATGATAAGGACCTTGTTTTTATTTTCACATTAATTTCAGATGAGCTACCAATGCTTCGCATCAACAATATTCAGATTAAAATTCATTATGCTTCTTTTTTCTTTCTCTCATTTTTATTCACCTGCCTACATTCCTTGATATACATGTTAGGGAAAGTGATACGGAATTAATGCATATGTTGTGATTGAAACTATAAAAGGCTTTGTGAAAACCAAGAGAATATTTGGAAGATCCACTAGTTATCTTGTGAAATACTGCTTAAAAGTACAGTCAGCCCTCTATATCCATGGATTTTGCATGTGTGAATTCCACCAACCTCTGATCCAAATATTTGAGGAAATAATGGATGGTTGCATCTATGCTAAACATGTGCAGACTTTTTTTCTTGTCATTATTCCTTAACACAGTACAGTTGTTTACATAGCATTTACATTTTGTTAGGTATTATAAGTAATCTAGAGATGATTTAAAGTATATGAGAGAGTATGCATGGGTTATATGCAAATATTATACCAATTGTATATAAGGTACTTGAACACTCATGGATTTTGGTATCCACAGGAGGTAGGGAGTGTACACTGGAATCAGTCATTCCGCAGATACCAACAGACAACTGTACACTAACAGAAAATTGTACTTACATTAATTGGATTTCCAGTTGACCTGCCTGATTTTTATTCCTAACTCCTCTCTCTCACCAAAATTTATCCTATTTGCAAAAACATGTCACTGCCCCATTTCACTACCACATCAAATCCATCAAATCTGAATGTTTCTTTCAGACTTCCAAGCACCTCCATAATATAGCCCTCCCTCTCCAGCCTTATTTGCCTCTCTACCCAAAATGCTGTTGGATGTACCTCTCTATTTCTCTGCCTATAAAACATCTGTTTTCTCTATACTACACAGTAGAGCATTTGTCTTATCTCATTAGCTATCATTTCCTGTGTAATTTACCTATCTAGTTGGAAAGTTCTTCAAGGTTGGCAACTACATCTTTTTTTTTTTCTTGAGATGAAGTCTCACTCTGTTGCCCAGACCCTGAGTGCAATGACACGATCTAGGCTCACTACAACCTCTGTCTCCCAGGTTCAAGCAATTATCCTGTCTCAGTCTCCTAGGTAGCTGGGACTGTAGGCGTGCACCACCACACCCAGCTAATTTCTGTATTTTTAGTAGAGATGGGGTTTCACCATGTTGGCCAGGCTGGTCTCAAACTCCTGGCCTCAAGTGATCAACCCTCCTTGGCCCTCCAAAGTGCTGGGAACACAGGAGTGATCCACCACGCCCAGCCTAGCAACTACATCTTTTTTTTTTTTTTTTGACACAGAGTCTCACTGTGTTGCCCAGGCTAGAGGGCAGTGGCACGATCTTGGCTCACTGCAACCTCCACCTCCCAGATTCAAGTGATTCTCCTGTCTCAGCCTCCCGAAAGCAGGGATTACAGGCATGTGCCACCATGCCCAGCTAATTTTTGTATTTTTAGTAGAGACTGGGTTTCACCATATTGACCAGGCTAGTCTGAAACTCCTGACCTCAAGTGATCTGCCCGCCTTGGCCTCCCAAAGTGCTGGGATTACAGGTGCGAGCCACCATGCCCTGCCGACTACATCTTATTCTTTTTTATTTTTCACTATCTCAGTGCAGGGTACCTAGTAAAATTGTTCCTTCATCTGAGCATTTGAGAATTCAAAGCTGCGTTTTTTCACATGAACTGATTTAGATATTTAGAGACATTATACACTAAGAAAAACCATCTTAACTCTGATACTTATGTAGAAACTTTTAAGTGATGACTCAGAAAACAGAATGTCTGTATGGCTGTCTAAAAATCCTCATTAAAAAATCCTCATTAAAAATCTGTATGGCTGTCTAAAAATCCTCATTAATATAGTGGTGAATTAAAAAAAAAGTAATGTAGGATATAGACCACTTTATGAAAAGCAAGGAAGAGATGCCTAGAACTTACGGCTCTTACCAGTTAAATATATGCCAAATTTTGATCAAGGCTGTATGAATAGAAAGTATCAATTTGTAGCTGGAATGTTTAATTCTGTCTGGTGAAGATTCAGATATTTCTAAATAATGTATTATTTTTAAAAATCAGTCTCATTCCCATTTTCTCCAAAAGTCACAACAGGTAACCTATTTTATAATTTTCAGCATATCTTTTTCTGAATCTGATGTTACCTAATGAAGAATAGAACGTAGTTTCGTGGGGAAGAGATTTATCAGTGGTAAATGATAGGCAAAATACTAAAAATTGAAATTTAAAGGGAAAAGTCACATTCTCTTCTTTATTTTGGCTTCTGAATCTTTCAGAAGAATCTTTGTTACAAGAAAAAATAGGGCCAGATGCGGTGACTCACGCCTGTATTCCCAGCACTTTGGGAGGCCAAGGAAGGCAGATTGCTCGAGTCCAGGAGTTTGAGAACAGCCTGGGCAACATGACGAAAACCCGTCTCTACAAAAAATACAAAAACTTAGCTAAACATGGGGACGTGTGCCTGTAGTCCCAGCTACCCTACCCAGGAGGCTGGGGTGGGAGGATCACCTGAGCCCACGAGGTCCAGGCAGCAGTGAACCGTGATTGTCCCCCTCCACTTCAGGCTGGGTAACAGAGTGAGACCCTGTCTCCAAAAAAAAAAAAAAAAAAGAAAGAAAGAATTTTCATGTTAGAAGTTTGCTTTTCTTAGCCCCAAATGCTGAGTGTTTTCAAAATTGCAAGCAATTGTTTCTGTTGCATGTTACTATTTCTTAAAAAATTTTGAAAAATAAAGGTTGGCTTTTAATATAAAGTGAAAATTTAAGGAACCACAACTGATTCATATTCTAAATAATGTTAACTGTCCAAATATTCTAAAGATTCTATCACTGAGCTATCTATGTGCCTTGAACATGTGCCTAATGGGCATGCTATTAATATCCCCTGCCAGCTGGTGCCAGGCATTCTTCTCATGGTGAGCCAGAGGGTTATTTTGAGGAAGTGCTTCTCAGGTCATCTAAGCTGAATGACAGGAAAGTAAGGCTAGATATCTAAAGAAAACATTTATGCATTTCTTCATGCATTCAACAACTTTTATTGAGTGCTTACTGTATGCACAAAATCGATGAGCGGTACTGAAGATCCCAGTTTAGAGTCTGACACATTTCTGAAGTTCGCAAAGTCCACATTTGAGTTTATAATGGATATTTGTAAAGAAGACAGTTGGCTTTGTGCTCTTTTTATGTTTATTTGAGATAAAAACAGTATAATCTTTGAGAGAATTATATTTAATCCTTCACATTTGAAATTAAAGGATTGGAGCCAGACGTAGTGGCATGCACCTGTAATCCCAGCTTCTGGGAGGCTGAGGCAGAAGGATCACTTGAGACCAGGAGTTTGAAGCTGTAGTACACTGTAATTGCACCTGTGACTAGCCACTGCACTCCAGCCTGGGCAACATAGAGACTCCTATCTCTCAAAAAAAGAAAAGAAAATCAATGGAAACTTAAGGTGAATGATAACTCAGTCAGAACAGTAAATGAAATATTTGCAAAATAAAGTTTTCATTGTGCATCAGCTTATACCAAAATATATTAAAGTTTCCAACTACTACACAATAGATTCCATTCATATTAAATTTGATTTAAAATCGTATATATTCAACAACCAGAATTAGATATTTTAGGATAACATTTAATTGGAGGGAGGTTTTTGATTTATTATAAAAGTAATGTCTGTTTTTATTTTTACTCTTTAGAGATGGAGTCTTGCTCTGTTACCCAGGCTGGAGTGCAGTGGCATGATCTCGGCTCACTGCCACCTCCGCCTCCTGGGTTTAAGCAATTCTCCTGCCTCAGCCTCCCAAGTAGCTTGAATTACAGGCACCTGCCACCACGTCCGGCTAATTTTTGTATTTTTAGTAGAGACGGAATTTCACCACATTACCCAGGATGGTCTTAAGTAATCTCGAACTCCTGAGCTCAGGCAATCTGCCTGCCTCGGCCTCACAAAGCACTAGGATTGCAGGCTTGAGCTGCTGCACCCAGCCATGTTTATTTTATAAAATTAGAAAATTACTGGTAATCCTACCATCCAAAATGACCACTTAGAAATATATACAGATACATATACTTTCTTACTTATTTAGGATATTATTGCTTGTAACTTAATAGTTTATTATATAGAATTCCATTCTAAACATTTTCTTATGTCATTGGATATTCTTCAGAAATATCATTTTTAATGGTAATCCAAAATGTTAATTTTTAGGACTTCTGTTTTTGAGTGCTATATTTTCATTAATAAATTGTATAGTTACTGAAAAATATTAGTTGCCTATTGCTACCCAGGCAATACCACAAAATTAAAATGAGAAAATAGATGTGAAGTACCTGACCCAGAGTAGATCTTCAGTAAGTGCTAGGTTGTTACACCAATTGATGTGTTCTTAAAGTAAATTACATAGTTAATTTTAGAGGGAAAAGCCAGCGTTCTGAAATCTTTTACTAGGTACAATTTGAGTTTTCATTTAAGACAGCATTGTTTTAAAATTGTACAGAAGCCTCTTGAAATAATTAGTTGGGATACCCCCCAAACATGAAACTAGTTTTGAGATTCACTTTCTTTACTATCAGTCCGTTTCTTAAGACATAATACTGTAAATCCAATTTTCTATAGAATAGTAGCACAGTTTTTCTAGTTTGAAAAATAACTCTTAAAAATGTCTTTTAAACACATTATAAGGTTACTCACATTTTGGAAGTTTCATAGAAATGTGAATAATAACTAAATTTTTTATTTTATTTATTTTTATGAGACAGAATCTCACTCTGTTACCCAGGTTGGAATGCAGTGGCACCGTCATAGCTCACTCTTAACTCAAACTCTTGAGCTGAAGCGATACTCCTTCCCTGTCCTCCTGAGTAGCTAGGCATGCATCACTGTACCTGGCCGATTTTTTTATTTTTTGTTTTTTGTACAGACAGGGTCTTGCTGTATTGCCCAGGCTGGTCTTGATCTCCTGGCCTCAGGCCATCATCCCACCTCAGCCTCCCAAAGTCCTGGAATTACAAGCATAAGCCACCACACCCATCCCTATTTTTCAAAACTCTATCTGAGACATAACTGTAGAAAGTTACAAGGGCTTATATGATTAAAATATAGTGGGCTCTCCTTGACTTAACTTGAAAATCTGAAGTAATGTTTTCGTTTCAGTTGTGATTGTTTTGAAAATAACAAACAAGACTTTCTGGTTACATGTTTTGGTTATGCTCTTTAACCTGCCACGCTAAATGGTGACACCCAGGCACTAATGTGGACTTTATGTATGCCTCTGTGTTTGTTTTGGCTAATCTGAATTCCATTTAAACCTTTTTTTCTTCCCACTTCTAAGATCCCAGACTTACAAAAAGGATCTGCCTATAGCACCAAATCACTCACCAAAGCAAAACTTCCAAAGATTGACAATACCCAGTATTGGTTGGGGTATGAAGAAACAGGAGGTATGAATGAGCAGAAGTTCATTCATTCCATAGATAATTTCTAAATACCTCGTTTATACCAGGTATTTATTGTTGAACTGTAACAGTTTTTTATATTTTCTGGATTCAGGTTTCTTACCTGATATGTGATAAGAAATTTTTTCTTCCATTCTGCAGATTGTCTTTTCACTTTTTTTTCTTTCTTTCTTTCTTTTTTTTTTTAGACAGAGTCTCCCTCTGTTGCCCAGGCTAGAGTGCAGTGGCACGATCTCAGCTCACTACAGCCTCTGCCTCCCAGTTTCAAGTGATTCTTCTGCCACAGCCTCCCTAGTAGCTGGAATTACAGATGTGCACCACCATGTCCAGCTAATTTTTGTATTTTTAGGAGAGACAGGGTTTCACCATGTTGGCCAGGCTAGTCTCAAAACTCCTGACCTCAAGTGATCTGCCTGCCTCAGCCTCCCAAAGTGCTGGGATTACAGGCATGAGCCACTGCACCTGGCCCTTTTTTTTTTTAATGACAAAACTCAAATGGTTAAAATCTTTTTACTTTCTTAATGATGCATTTTGAAACCCAGAATTTTTTATTTTTTGATCTAGTCCAGTTTATCTGATTTTTTTTTTTTTTTTTTTTTAAGATGGGGTTTCGCTGGGCGCGGTGGCTCACGCCTGTAATCCTAGCACTTTGGGAGGCTGAGGCGGGCGGATCACCTGAGGTCACGAGTTCAAGACCAGCCTGACCAATATGGTGAAACCCCGTCTTAAAAAAAAAAAAGAAAGATGGGGTTTCACCATGATGGCCAGGCTGGTCTTGAACTCGTGACCTCAGGTGATCCACCCACCTCGGCCTCCCAAAGTGCTAGGATTACAGGCGTGAGCCACCGCGCCCAGCCTATCTGATTTTTTTTGTTACTTATGCTTTTGCTGCCCTGAGAATCCTTTGCTAAATCCAAGTTTGTGAAGATTTATTCATATGTTTTCTTCCCAAATTTATAGTTTTAGCTTCTGTATTTAGGTCTTTGATCCATTTTAGTTAATTTTTTGGTGTCTCATGAGGTAAGTACTTTGTACTGTTGTTAATGTGGCTACTAGAAAAGTTTAAGTTACATGTGTGGATTGCATTATATTTCCATTGGACAAAGCTGACCTAGACCAGTGGTCTCAAACTTTTTGATATGAATCCTTATTGGGAAAATACTTGAATAGATACTCAACAATATATGTAAATGTATTCATATTTATTTATAGATTATGTATGCATATGCTATCAAATATGAATAGTATGTACATGATATAAAACCTACACAAAAAATAAAAAGTTAAGATAATTTAACATTAAAATAAATGTAAATAAAAGTTCCCACAGTTCAACAAATAATTTTGCACATAACTACTTTTGAAGACCAATGGTCTAGATTATTATTATAACCTTCTAAATGACGGTAGTCTTCTTCCTTCTGCAAGGCATTCTGCACACTGCTGATAGAGTACTCTTTCTCAAGTGTGGACCAGATCATGTCATGCCTAACCAACTTCAGGATAAAATCCAAACATACAAGGCTTTTCACAACATGTCTCTGCCTATATCTCTCTAGCTTCATCCCTCACCATGCATCGTATATTACTGATCCATACTATACTACTTAGAGTTTTCCCCTAGCACTTCATTCTCTACTTACGCATTTCCCTCTACCTAGAATGCCGTTTCTCTGCTTTTTCACCAGATTAGTTAGTATTAGTTTTTATTCCTCAGTGATATGCCTTTTCTTACCATTTAGCCTACTAGAGTAATTTTTAAATTTGCCTATCTTCCTCAGTAGACTATTAGATCTTCCAGGTAGATATTATATATTCTCAGTGCCTATGCAGATTATAGGTTTTTAATAAATATTTCTTAAAAGGAACAGTTCATTAATATCTTTTTAATGAATTAATATGTTTCTTCTCGTTCACCCTGCTTTTCAGTAGTCATTGATCTTCATCACCAAGAAAAAAATAGTAATTTCCTTTTATTTTTGTTTTTCTGTTTTTTTTTGAGACAGAGTCTCACTCAGTTGCCCAGGCTGGAGTGCAGTGGCACAATCTTGGCTCACTGCTTACTGCAACCTCTGCCTCCTGGGTTCAAGTAGATTCTTGTGCCTCAGCCTCCCAAGTAGCTGGGATTAAAGACTTGTGCCACCACACCCAGATAATTTTTGTGTTTTTAGTAGAGATGAGGTTTTGCCATGTTGAACAAGCTGGTCTCAAACTCCTGGCTTCACATGATCCACCTGCCTCGGCCTAATGTTTTTTTACTGTTTTTGTTTTACTATAAGTATTATAATGATGAAAAACAATTATATTTCTTGTTTCTGCTGTGTTCTTTTTACTTAAATATATCTTATTAATATTTCTTTTCATTAAATCTTAATGTAATTCCTTAATCTTAATAAATATCCTTAATCTTAATAAATATATCCTTAATCTTAATAAATCTTAATAAATCTGAGTATAATCTTTTAGTGAAAGATTTTATATTATCTTTTATTCTTTTTTGTGTGTGTGTTTGTACTACATTAGTGGGCTAAAGGGGTCTTTTAGGGCAACTGGGAACTTTAATACCGTTTCTAATAGATATAAGAGGAAATATGTTTTACTGTCCTTATAACTGACTTAGAGGTAAGTTTTAAAATGTGAAACCCATATATATCGGAGACCAATTGTACCATGGTGTCTTCTATGTTGTTATCATTATACATCATAAATGACGTCAGCAGTCATACTAGTACTCACAGTTCTTCCCGTCACCATCAATTCTCAGAAAGTTTTTCTCAGTGAAATTTTACTATAAACTCGTAAAGCACTGTAGAGCATATTTGTAAGCAATCTGAAGACACCGTCTTTCCTTTTATTTAGAGTTGATTTTCCTTGCTTGGAATCCCCCAGTCAAAATCAAGGAAATTCTTGTTTGAAGAAAGTAATCCTGGTGTTAGCGCTTCAACACTAGCATACCAAGAATTTCTTGAGTCAGTGTTTTATGATTTATGATATTTTTATTGATAAGTAGTATCACCAGATCTGTGTAAGAACATTATGCAATTCCCAAACAAAATAAAAGCACTCAAACCAAATGAACAATTTAATATTATTAAGCTTGCTGTCTTCAAATCATTATCTTCTTCAGAATGTTGGTGATATATGACCTCTGCATCTCATTATTTTCTTGTACCTCTTTGTCTTCCATTTCATTCATTTGTAACTCTGTTTCTATGTAATTGCATTTGATTGTGTTTATTTTTCTATACTGAGTATACACATACATGTTCTACACCTTCAACATACATTTACTGAAAAATTACCATGTTTAAGTGACCCTAGTGTCAAGTTCTGTGGGAGACAGAAAGATGAAGAACGTTACACCTAACATGTATGAAGGGTAAGAAAGATAAAAAATAAAGATAGCTCCAAGATTTTTTAATTAACCTAATCAAAATAGAGCTAATTTTAAACTGATGTTTGCAAACATGTGATAGAATCAACAGATATAAAATACAAAATTCTCATTAAGACTTATTTTATTTGTAGAAATCTTATTATTTTAGGGTCAAATTAGAGAGAACTTGGTATATTTATATTGGGAAATGAAGAACAGTATAGTCATAAACTGTAAACTTCTTAAAAATGTATCAAGAGAGAAAGTAGATTAGTGGTTCCCTAAGGTTGAATGTATGGAGCAAAGGAGAAAGTTGGAATATGAGGAGGATGGAGAGTGACTGGTATATACACAAAGTTTCTTCTTGAGTTAATGAAAATACCCTAAAATTAGATTCTAGTGATAGTTGCACAACTCTATACTAAAAACATTGAATTGTACACTTTAAATGGGTAGACTTAATGATATGCAAGTTGCATATCAGTAAAATTATATGTCATTAAAGTTTAAAAAATAAAAACAAGGACTATATGCTTTTTCCATCTCTAATGCAAATGGAAAGGATAGAATTTTAAATCGAAGCAAGCAACTCAAATCACTATATAAGCTTTTGCCAGAACTCATCTTTTTTACTTGGTATGAGTTCTTAGAAATAAATGTACAGGATGATTTTTAACACTATTTATTATTATTATTATCATTATTCTTTTTAGAGACAGGGTCTCACTGTGTTGCCCAGGCTGGATTGCAGTGGCACAGTCCTAGCTCACTGTAACCTCTAACTCCTGGGCTCAAGTGATCCCCCTCATCTCAGCCTCCCAAATAGCTGGGACCACAGGCATGTGCTACCACACCAGCTTTTTGTGTTTTTTGTAGAGACAGGGTCTCACCATGTTGTCCAAACTGGTCTCAAACTCCTGGCCTCAAGTGATTCTCCTGCCTCAGCCTCCCAAAGTGCTGGGATTAACAGGCATGAGCCACCACACCTGGCCTTAACCTTATTTTTAGGAGTTTTGTCTGCATTTCTTTATCTGATGTTGGGAAATATTAAAATACAATAGAATTATTTCTGCCCTATGATTTTATTTAGAGCACAGTTTTCTTACTTTTTGTCATTATAAAACATCCATCTTGGATCCCATGGATTCCACAATTCACAGATTAATAGGTTAACTAATATAAAACATGAAAATGCAATAAATATGACAACGTTAAGTTACTGGAAATACAGAGAGGGTCTTCAGAGCAACATGTCTTCTCAAAATTATTAGCAGTTCTTTAAAGAAATACGCCACTTCCCCCCACCATAGTTAGAAGGAATAGATTTTATTATTAAAATTATTTCTTAAAAGTAGAATTGAGATATTTCACATGTAATTTTAAATATTAAAGGCCAGTGCAATAAGTTATGGTAATGCAGAGCATCAGTGGGAGTGATTTTTTTTTTTAGTACAGAAGCTTGACCTTTACTGTAGACGTTCTCTAAGTTTAATATATCTTTTTCATCTTCACTTTCAATTAAAAACCTCTTTTTTGTTTTATATTATAACAAGCATTATGTTTGAGGTAAACTCTGCTACTTCTCAAAGTAATATGGTAATTATTTTTGTAATGTTTCAACTAATTTTTTGATTCGTTGTAATTGGAAAATATTTGTAAAAGTGGAGGCAAGCTGTAAATTGCTGTATTGTGGTCTTTTCAAGCAAGTATTATAATGTAACTCTTCACTTTTATAGCAAGGGCTAAAAACCATAACTGCAGTAATCAGTACATTATGGTTATGTTACAGCGATTTTAATGTTGTTACTTGCATAATTCTGAGTTGTGGGGTATTGGTCTTTCACTACTGGTACCTGAAAATGTTTGACTCTATATTTTTTCTGTTAATATTTAAGTATAACTAGGAAATAATATCTATTTTCAAGTATACACACACATTTTGAATATTTTGGGTAGCATTTCACTTTTAAGCATTAATTTTCTCATTTCATTTGCCTAGTGTTCACTTAGCAAGAAGAGTCCTTCAATTAGAAAAGCAAAACTCGCTGATTTTAAAAGACCTGGAACATCGAAAGGACCAAGTGACACAGCTTTCACAAGAGGTAAGTAACTTAAAAGTAACCCATAGGAAGAATCACAGTATTAATTTTAATTCTTTGTAGTTCCTTTGTTTGTTTTTCTGAGCAGTTTTAAAATAAGCTGTTTGTACAAAGTGATTTTACAATTTATGAAACTAACTGAATGTTAAGGCCATGTAAAACAACTTACAGCATGGCAAAACTGAGAACAAAAGGGAGGTTAAGTGCCCAAACTAAGTATAAATGCAGACTAGACAAACAATGCTTTGATTTCTGAGAATATCAACTGGTGAAGCAAGTTTTGCAAACTTTGGTGACATTTTCAGTTTTTCGCTAATCATTATTAAAATAGATTTGGTTTTTACCTCTGTGTTTAATGAAAAATTACTTCTTTGTTAAATTTAACTTTGTTTACACTTAAAACATCAGGTTCATATTTCTTCTTTTTCTTAGCCTTATGGCATTTAAAGACTGTATATATATATATGCATTTTACATAGCATTTTTAATCATCTTCTCATGTCAAGATCTAATTACATTTTTCTGTAGTTTGACATTCAAGTCATAAAGCAATTAAAACCAGAGGTACTGCTTCACTAATGTTCCTTTTATTTATTTATTTATTTGTTTGTTTGTTTGTTTATTTATTTATTTAACATTCCTAAGTGTCAGCATAAGAAGGTTTTCTGTTTTGTTTTTCTTTTTCTTTTTCTTTTTGAGACAGGGTCTGGCTTCTTCGCCCAGACTGGAGTGCAGTGACATGATCACAGTTCATTGCAACCTCCACCTCCCAGGCCCAGGCGATCTTCCCACCTCAGCCCCCTGAGTAGCTAGGACTATAGCTGTGAACTACCATGCCTCGCTAATTTTGGTATTTTTCTGGTAGAGGCAGGGTTTCACCATGTTGCTCAGGTCAGTTTTGAACTTCTGGGCTCAAGTGATCCACCTGCCTGTGCCTCCCAGAGTACTGGAATTAGAGATGTGCCACTGCATCCAGCCAAGAAGTTAATATTTTAAAACTTTTACAAGTTATTTATCTTACAATAAAGGGATTTTTAAAGACATACATTAAATAACATTAATATATGTCATGTATTCTTTATTTTCTTAAGGATCTCTTTATAATCTTTACAATGTCTTTTAATACTATAACATTAGGAGGATCTTATTCTCAAATTTCAAAAGACCAGAAATATTTCATTTTACTGCCGTACCTGACACATAGTTAATGTTCAGGGTGAGACACAGTGGTGTGTTGGTAATTGTTAACAACCCAGGTTTCCAAGAGGGATATGAGGGACAGCTCGATATGTAGCATAGGCTTGTGTCTGTTGTATAAATATTCCCACCATGGCTAACTTCAAACTGCCAATCTAAGGTTACTGAAGATGGAGTAAAGAGTGTCAGCAGCATACTAGTGCTTAATGTTTGCACCATACAGATACAACAAACATGGGTAAACTCAAGCGCATAGATAATAGGAAAATAATTTTAAATTGACAAGTTTGATTATTTTTACCTTTGTTTTTAATAAAATGTATTTTACTATAAATTTAAGTAATTTAGTTTTTAATGCTAGTTGTGTTTGACAGCCAGCTCACAAAGTTCCTAAAAATTCTCAAGATTCATTTGTGCTTCATTCTTTTCATTGCTGAATAATTTCATTGTGTGGATGTACCACAGTTTGTTTATCCATTCACTTGTTGTTGGACATTGGGGTCATTTCCAGTTTTTAGATAAAGCTCACATGAACATTCACGTACAAGTCTTTGTATGAAATAATAGAGAACTCCTACAAGCTGCTGTAAGCCAACTCCAGAACACCACTGGGTGAAAGCAGAAAAGATAAATAAACGAATAACTAAAGAAACAAATGAACCTCTGTTTGCTAATATATTGTAGACCCCTCATGTTGGCTTTAATTTCACAATAATTTTCAAAAATATTTTTTAAAAATAAAATATTAAAATACATGCCTTCCTGAGCATTTCAGTTAATCGAAATAAGAATTTCTAAATGTGAGCTGGATGCAGTGGCTCATGCCTATAATCCCAGCACTTTTGGAGGCCAAGGTGGGAGGGTCGCATGAGCTGAGGAGTTTGAGCCTGGGCTAAAAATTCCTTTATCTGTAAAAATAAAGAAGCCAGGTGCAGTGGCTCATGCCTGTAATCCCAGCACTTTGGGAGGCCAAGGCAGGTGGATCAGTTAAGGTCAGGAGTTTGAGACTAGCCTGGCCAACATGGTGAAACCCTGTCTCTACTAAACATACAACAATTAGCTGGGCATGGTGGCACATGCCTGTAATCCCAGCTACCTGGGAGGCTGAGGCATGACAATCACTTGAGCCTGGGAGGCAGAGGTTCCAGTGAGCCCAGATCATGCCATTGCCCTCCAGCTGGGCAACAGAGGGAAACTCTGTCTCAAAAAAAAAAAAAAAAAAAAAAATTTCTAAATGTGAACAAACTTCTATAAATTGTTGGTAGAAAATGTAAGAAATTAAGTGTTACATGCTCCTATAATTAGATATAATTAACTTTGTATGAAACCATTTTTAAATAAGCAATGGCTTATATTGAGAAAAAGACTCACATGCTGAAATATTTATGATATGAAAAGGTATGGTACCTGGAATTTTCTTTAAAATATTTCATGAGAAAAGGAGGAAGGGCTCAATAAAACAAGAATCACAAAATGTTAATCTTTGAAGTTCAATGACATTTACATATAGGTTTAGTACTCAGTTCTGTACTTTTGTGTATGTTTGAAAAAATTTCATAAGACATTTGGAGAAAGAATCAGTAACCCTATATTAAAGGATCTATGCCAACTTCAGTATATAACTTTTCCCTTAAGATTGAAAATAAAGTATTTAAGTATTCCATGGATTTTACTTTTTTCTACTTCACAAAAATTATATTGCTTACACTGAAAATAATTATATAAGCTAGCTGAATGATTAGTATTAGTATTAGATTGCCATTATAACAATAGACTATTCATAATAGATAGTGAAATAATAGATAAAATTCTCTAGGATCTCTATTCTTTATTTATTTTATTTTACTTTATTTTTGAGACAGAGTCTCGCTGTCTCTCCCAGGCTAGAGTGCAGTGGCACATTCTTGGCTCACTGCAACCTCTGCCCCCCAGTTTCAAGTGATTCTCCTGCGTCAGCCTCCTGAGTAGCTGGTATTACAGGCTCATGCTACCACGCCGGGCTAATTTTTTGTATTTTTAGTGGAGACAGGGTTTCACCATGTTAACTAGGCTGATTCAGAATCTCTGTTCTTTGGATCAGATTAAATATTTACATCAGTTTGGCCTTTTTGATAATAAACAGATGAAACACAAATAACTAATGTTAGAATTAACATTGAGCTAAATGCTATTCAGATGATGTCTGAGGTTATACATAAGTGAACTGACAAAATGACAATGCTAAGTAATACCCAAAATAAAAACAAATACTCCCCTTTTTAGCAGCTTTATTGAGATATGATTGATAATACAGTAAATTGCACATATTTAAGGTATAGTGCAGTTTAACATTTGGCACATGAATATACCCATGAAACTATCACCAAAATGAAGGTAATGAATATACATACATCTCCCCCAAAAGTTTCCATATACCCCTTTGGAATTCCTCCCAACTCTCCCAATCTCAGTCCCTAAGCAACTACTGATTTACTTTCAGTTACTATAGATTAGTTTGTATTTTCTAGACTTCTATATAAGAGGAATCATACAGTGTATATATATACTTTTTTTAATGTCTTCTTTCAGTCTGCATAATTATTTCAAGATTTATTTGTAGTTCTTTTTTTTTTTGACACAGAGTCTTGCTCTGTTGCCCAGGCTGGAGTGCAGTGGCGTGATCTTGGCTTACTGCAACCTCCACCTCCCAGGTTCGAGTGATTCTCCTGCTTTAGCCTCCCAAGTAGCTAATTTTTTTGTATTTTTAGTAGAGAGGGGGTTTTACCATGTTAGTCGATCTCCTGACCATGTTTATCCACACGCCTTGGCCTCCCAAAGTGCTGGGATTACAGACGTGAGCCACTGTGCTCGGCCTATTTGTAGTTCATTTTTTTCATTGCTGAGTAACATTTCATTGTGTGGATGTGTCACAGTTTGTTTATCCATTCACTTGTTGATGGACATTGGGATCATTTCCAGTTTTTTTAGTAAAGCTCATATGAACATTCACATACAAGTCTTTGTATGGACATATGCTTTGATTCCTCTTGGGTAAATATCTGGGAGTAGACTACCTGGATCTTATGGTAGGTGTCTATTTGACATCTTAAGGAACTGCCAAAGTGTTTTCCCAGATGTTCGTACCATTTTACATTTCCACCAATAATGTATGAAAGTTCCAATTTTTCTACATCCTTGCCTTGATGTGGTTAGTTTTTTTATCCACCATGATGGGTGTGTAGTGGCATATCAATGTGGTTTTAATTTGCATTTCCCTAATGACTAGTGATGTTGAGGATCTTCTCATTTGAGCTTTACCCTCTGTTTATCTTCTTGGGAGAGGTGTCTCCTCACATTTTGTGTCTGTTTTGTCAGATTGTTTGTCCTCTTATTCTTAAGTTTTGAGCATTATTTATATATTCTAAATACAAGTTCTTTATCAGATAAATGATTTGCAAATATTTTCTCCACCCTGTGGCTTATCGTTGCACCTCTTAATGATATGTTTTTATTTTTACTTCTTTATTATTATTTATTTTTAGAAACAGAGTCTTGCTCTGTTGCCCAGGCTGGAGTGCAGTGGTATGATCATAGCTCACTGCAGTCTCAAACTCTTGGGCTCAAGAGCCTCAAACTCTTACTAGGACTGCAGTTACCAGCAACCACACCTGGCTAATTTTTTTTATTTTTTGTAGAGATGGGATCTTGCTATGTTGCTCAGATTGTCTCAAACTCCTGGGCTCAAGTGATCATCCCACCTTGGCCTCTCAAATGCTGGGATTACAGGTGTGAGCCTTCACAACCAGACAACAGTGTCTTTCAAAGAGATGCTTTTATCCAGTACAGTTCATCACTTTGTTTATTTATGAATTGTGTTTTTGGTGTTGTATTTTAAATATCTTTGCCTAGCCTAGGGTCATAAGGGGTTTTGTGTATGTTTTCTTCTAGATGTTTTATAGTTTTATGTCTGTGATCCATTGTTAAATTTTTGTGTCAAGTAGAAGATGTAGATCGAAATTTTTATTTGCATAATTGAAACTCAACTGTTCTAGCATCATTTGTTGAAAAAACCTTTGTTGAAAACCAGTTAATCATTTGTGTGTGAGACTGTTCTGTTTCACTTATCTGTCTTTATGTCAATACTATATTATCTTGATTGCTATAGCTTTATAATATCTGGAAATCAGATAGTATTGGTCTTCCAATGCTGTTCATTTTAAAAATTGTTTGGCTGTTTTTTCTTTGCATTTTTATATGAATTCTATCATCAGTTCGTTCATTTTTTCAAAAACTAGTTGTGATTTTGGTTGATATTACATTGAATACATAGATGAAGCAGAGAAAATTGACATCTTAATGTTGAATATTCTGACTCATGAACACACTGCATCTTTATGCTTATTTAGGTCTTCTTTAATTTCTCTTAATACTATTATTTTTTAGTTTTCACTCTAAACTAAAAGCTGTGAACTGTTTGACATTTTTATTGTCAAACTTTTACAGTGAAAACTACAAAACAGTAGTATTAGCAAGGTGCATGTTTTTCCATCCTTCTTTTAACCAGTCTGACATAATATGATTTTCAGTTGGAGATTTTTTTAGAACACTTAACAGCTAGTGTATTTATTGATAGGGTTATGTTTAAGTTTTTCATCTTGCTGTTGTTTTCTATTTGGCCCATCTACTTTTTTGTTCACTTTTTTTTTTCTTGTCTTCTTTTGGACTAATTGAATTTTTTTATCATTTTATTTTATCTTGTTGCTGCTTATTGGCTATAACTTTATCGTGTTAATTCAATGTTGCTTTAGATTATAGTATATATCTTTAACCACCATTTAGTTCCAAGTAAGTGATATTTAGTAAAATATACAGTATACAAACCTTAAACAGTATATTTAAATTTGTTCCTCCAGCCTTTGTGTTCTTGTTGTCATACATTTTATTTATACATGTATAAACTCCCATGCTACATTGCTGCTATTATTACTTAAACAGTGATATCAGGCCAGGCACTGTGGCTCACGCCTGTAATCCTAACACTTTGAGAGTCCAAAGTGAGTGGATCACCTGAGGTCAGGAGTTCGAGACCAGCCTGGCCAACGTGGGAAAACCCCATCTCTACTAAAAATACAAAAATTAGCCAGGCATAGTGGCAGGTGCCTGTAATCCCAGCTATTTGGGAGGCTGAGGGCAGGAGAATATCTTGAACCTGGAGTGGGGGAGGTTGCAGTGAGCCGAGATTACGACACTTCACTCCAGCCTGGGCAAAAGAGTGAAACTCTGTCTCAAAACAGTAAATTAAAATAAATAGTGATAATCCTATAAAGAGATACAGTAATAAGAAGGAAATATGTTAACTTTAACTAGTTACCATACCTTGTGCTCTTTATTCCTTTTTGTCAGTGTGAATTTCAATCTGGTACCTATTCTTTCTGGATGATGCACTTCCTTTAACAATTTTTGTTGAGCAGGTCTATGGTGATGAATTCTTTCTGTTTCTGTATATAACAGAAAGTTGCTATTTTATATATTTTTGGTTTTTTGTTTTTACATTTCTGACTATTTTTGACAAAAGTCTAGATTAAAATACACTTCTCACAGATAGGCTATAAGGCCAGATTAACTGAAAGTAGGCATTTAAGGGTTTACTTTTTTATTGTGGCAAAATTCGAGATAACAAAATTCACCATTTTAACCATTTTAAAGTGTGCAATTTAGTGGCTTATGGTATATTTACAGTGTTTCATGTACATCACCGCTATCTAGTTAAAGTACGTTTCCATCACCTGGGAAGGAAACCTTGTACCCATTAAGCAGTCACTCCCCATTCACCGCTCCACCTTAGTCCCCCAGCAAGCAATAATGTGGCCTTTCTCTCTATGGATTTGCCCATTCTGGATATTTTATATAAATGAAATCATCCAATATTTGGCCTTTTGTGTCTGGCTGCTATCACGTAGCATAATGTTTTCAAGGTTCATTCATATTTTACTGTCTATCGGTGCTCAATTCCTTTTTATGACTGAATAATATTCCATTGTACAGATTAATTACATTTTGTTTATTCATCAGTTAATGGATTTTTGTTGTGAATAGTACTGCTGTGAACATTTTTTTCAAATTTTTTGTTTGAACACTTGTTTTCAATTCTTGTTGAGTGGAATTTCAGATGAAATGGTAATTGTATGATTCACTTTTCAAGAAAACTGCAAAACTTTTTCATAGTGACTATACCATTTTACATTCCCACCAGCCATGTCAAGGGTTCTAATATTTCCATATCTCACCAGTGCTTATTTTTCATTTTTTTTAACTCTAGCCATCTTGGTGATTACAAAGTAGTAGCTTATGATTTTACTTTGCATTTCTCTAATTAGACTAATGATGTAACCATCATTTGGGATTCTTATTGGCCATTTATGTATATTCTTTTAGAAAAGTGTCTATTCAAGTCCTTTGCCCACTTTTGAATTGGGTTGTCTTTCTGTTGTTGAGTTGTAAGAGTTCTTAATGTATTCTGGACACAAGACTTTATCAAATATATTATTTACAAATATTTTCTCCCATTCTGTGTGAGTTGTCTTTCCCGCATGTCTTAGTGTTCTTTGAGGCACAGAAGTCTTTAATTTTTATAAAGTCCACTTTGTCTTATGTGTCGTGTGCTTCACCTTTGGTTTCGTGGGATTTTTATTGAGGTGAAATTAACATGACATAAAATTAACCATTTTAAAGTAAACTATTTAATATTCATTCACATTGTTGTACATTCACTATCTCTATCTAGTCCTAAAACATTTTCATCACCCCAGAATAAAACCTTGTATCCATTAAGCACTTAATCCCCCACTCCTCTTTGCTCCCACCCTGTGACATCTGCCAAACCACTTTGTTTCTGTGGATTTACTTCATCTGGATATGTTTCATATAAATGGAATTATACAATATATGACCTTTTGTGCCTGGTTTCTTTCACTGAGCATGTGGTTTTTGATGTTCATCCATATTGTAACATGTTTCCAGTACTTTATTCCTTCTTATGGCTGAGTAATATTCTGTTGTGTATATTTACCTTAATTTGTTTATTCATTCATCCTTTGATGACCATTTAGGTTATTTCCACCTTTTGATTATTGTAAAAATGCTGCTGTAAACACACAAATACAAGCAAATGTATGAGTGCCTGTTTTCAATTCTTTGAAGTGTATACCTAGGAATGGATTTGCTGGATTCACCTTTGTTTTTTAGAAAAATACTTTCCCTGGGTTAGGAATTTCAGATTGACTTTTCTCTGTGCCTCCCTCTTTTCAGTAGTTGAAAGATGTTGCTTCATTCTCTTCTAGTTTGTGTTGTTTCTGCCAAGAGATTGCTGTCACCCTTACCTTTGTTCCTCTCTAGGTAATGTGTATTTCTTTAGCTGCTTTTAAGGGATTTTTAGTCACTGGCTTTAAGCAATTTGATTATCATTTGGCTTGCTGCAGTTTTCTTCATGTTTCCTGTGCTTGAGTTTTGTTGAGCAGCTTACATATGTGAGTTTATGAAATTTGTAAATTTCTTAAAAATCTTAAATACTGCTTCTATTCTCTCACCTTCCTTTGGGGGCTCCAATTAGACATGTGTTAGGCTGCTTAAAGTTATTCTACAACAGAACAAATTATGTTCTCTTCAGTTTTTTTCAGTCTTTTTTCTGCATTTCTTTTGGATAGTTTTTTTTTTTTTACTATGTCTTCCAGTTCATTAATCTTTTCTTCACTACTATATAATCTGCTTTCAGTTCAATCCAGCTTTTATCTCAAATATTGTAGTTTTCATTTCTAGAAGTTCAAATTGGGTCTTTGTGTCTTTTAGGTCTCTCCTTAACATTCTCAAACTTTATTTTCTGGAACATGTGAAATATAATTTCAATAACTTTTTTATATTCTTATCTACTAATTCTATTATTTTATCATTTCATGGCTGGCTTCAATAAAGTTGATTTATCTCGTTATATATCACATTGTTACTACATATGCTTCTTTGCATATGTAGTAATTATTTACTAGATGCCAGATGTTGTAAATTTTACCTTGGTATTAGATATTTTGTATTCCTATACATTTTTGTTAGCTTTGTTCTGCGACATAGTTTACTTAGAAACAGTTTGATCCTTCTAGATCTTGCTTTTAGGGTTTTTTTTTTTTCTTTTTCTTCCCCCGCCCCCCCAAGTAGCTGGGATTACAGATACACACCACCACGCCCAGTCAAGTTTTGTATTCTTAGTAGAGACAAAGTTTCACCATGTTGACCAGGCTAGTCTCAAACTCTCGACCCTGTTATCTGCCCACCTCAGCCTCCCAAAGTGCTGTGATTACAGGCATGAGCCACCACACCCCAAGCTACTTTTAAGTTTCTTAGGCAGAGAAAGGTTTATCGTAAGGTCAATTTCTCCCCCATTACTATGACAAAACTCTTTTAGTACTCCATGCCCTGTAAATTATGAGGTTTTCCATTTTAGCTGATGGAAATAAGCACTATGCCTTGCCCATGTTCACTTCAAAATTGCTCCCTTGAATCTTGTTGGTAGTTCTGTCTCCTGTTCTTATGCATATGCACTGTTGTGTGCCAGGTGAATACTTAAGGGGGACTATCTGTAACAGTTGTCTCTTTGCACCTCTCTTTTCTTTAGTACTCTCCCATATGAACTGTAACCACCTTGTTTTTTACTTCTATCAATAGCTCCTTAACCCAGGGAGTTTGATGGGCTCTGCCTTAATTCTCTTTCCTAGCACCACAGCTTGGAAGCTGTCTCTAGGCAGTAAACTAAGACAGTGATACAGTTTACCTTGTTTGTTTCCTGTGTGTCAGAGATCACTGTCTTTCATTGCATAATGTCCCATGTCTTTTGACCATTGTTTCATTAGTTGGTCCAGTATAAGAGAGAAAAAAAGTAATTCTTTTTTGTGTACTTGCGTATACCCACTAATTCTCAAGAAATCACCGCGTTTAGTTAAGAGTCAAGTGTTGGTGTGGAGTTTGTTAAACAGTAGAAAATTCAGAATCATAAATCATGCCACATTCCCACCAACAAATGGTCTTTCTTAGCTGCCTTAAACCTTGATATTTGCTCTCCTTCTAGTTATTCAGTAAATGCTTATCAAATTCCTACTATATTCAACCACTGATGACAAAATAGACATGGCTTTTCACTCCTAACATAACCAACCTTATTCACAAAGGCCTTATTTTCTACTGTAAGCACTCAGAGATTTATCTTTTACAACTAACTTAATTTAGGAAGCTTGTCTAGAAAATGGGACATGCACAATCATCAGTGACCATAGCTACCTGTAATTCTGTACCTAGGAGGCATTGCTAGATTTGAAAGACACTTCAAAATACGTAGGCAAAATAAAGTAGACTAACTTTGAAATAAATTTATACTGTATTGATGATTTTTCCAAAAAAAAATTGCAGAATAATTTCTATTTCTCTGGGTTTTAACGTGTGTGTGTGTGTGTACATAGCATATACAGAGAGGATGGGATTGTGTTTCTTTTTAAACAGAGAAAATGAAAAAATGTGAAAATACGTCATGCAAAGAGGACACAAACACCACTAGTCATGCATGAACAATATATGAAATAAGCTTTATTGTTGTAAAGTAAGTACTTGAAGGAATAAAACATTTATCTCTGCCCTTTGAGTTGTCTGATCCATTCTTCTGCCTCTGACAACTGCTATGAGTGTTCTTCCAGCATCCCCCAGTGAGCCCAGTCTCTTGGAAAGAGTCTGTGGCATATACAACTCATAGGACCTCACCTCAACATTTTTAAGGAGAAGACCCATGTACCTACCACATGGCCCTAAAAGAACTAGATCTGATTAAAGTTCAAGGTCAACCATATTTCTAAGACTTCAATGACATTGAAAAACAAAACAAAACAAACAAAAATTCTCCACTATTTTATGTACCACTAAGAGGCATTAATTAAGAGGAAGAGTGGAGGATGCTGCTAATTAAACTATGATGCAAGCCTTTATTATCACTTTAATTTTTTCATTTAGACATACTTTCTTTTAGATTTTATGCAGTGATTTTTATCATACATTGCACAACTCTGTTTCTGTGTTTTTCTTCTGTTTCAACGATGAATCCATTGTGATCTTTTTAGCTACTTAAATGACAATTGTACTCAACCTGTGAAGGGGACTAGCCATACTCAAAACTCAATTGAAATAATAATATGAACAGCCAAGACAAATTTTTTTATGCATGGTCTTTATCAATAGCCACTATAAGATGTATCCTCTTTCATAGGAGAGATTAAAAACAGTATGATTTATAGGGTCCCTTTGCCTTTCAAAATGTTTGTCTGTTTGTTGGTATTAAAAATCCTTTAGTAGGCCGAGCGCAGTGGCTCACACCTGTAATCCCAGCACTTTGGGAGACCAAGGCAGGTCGATCACTTGAGGGCAAGAGTTCGAGACCTGCCTGGCCAACATGATGAAACCCCATCTCTACTAAAAATACAAAAATTAGCTGGGTGTGGTGGTGTGTACCTGTAGCCCCAGCTACTTGGGAGGCTGAGGCAAGAGAATCTCTTGAGCCTGGGAGGTGGAGGTTGCAGTGAGCCAAGATTGTGCCACTGCACTCTAGCCCAAGTGACAGAGCAAGACTCTGTTTCAAAAAAAGAAAAAAATCCTTTAGTAGACAACAGTGGCATTTATTTCATTACTAGAAACACGGCTTAAAAAATAACACTTAGATGAGATACTACATTGCCTGATTTTTTTTTAATTTAGCAAGTAAACTTTAATTCATCAGTCCATCAGAATTCTTTCTCTTACTAGAATAATAATCACCATAGCCTGGGAAGGTAAAGATGGGGCATGAAGAGAGGGTGGTTAATGGGTACAAACATGAAGTTAGATAGAAGGAATAAGTTGTAGTATTTAATTGCACAATAGGATGACTATAGTTAACAATAATTTATTGCATATTTCAAAATAGCTAGATTTGAAATGTTCCTAATACAAAGAGATGATAAATGTTTAAGGTTATTGATGTCCTAAATATCCCTATTTGATTATTACACATTATATGCATGTATCAAGATATCACATCTACTCTATACATATATACAATTATTATTTATCCATTTAAAAATTAATAATTTTTTAAAAAGTCTTTCCCCATCCAAAATTGTCCTCTGTGCTGTCAATCATGACTTACTTTTAAATGCCCATTGCCTACGAGACAATGTCCAGATCTTTAACATGGCGTACATGGCCAATGTGATTCTAATCTACTTCTTATCCTCATCTTCTGTCATCTCCCCCTCTCCCCAAATCTTCACTTGCTGTCTCCTCCCACCACTTTGTTACCGTGTACTTCTCAGTCTCCTTTGTTGACTTCTTTTTCTCTGCTTGTGTCTTAAGTGTTGACATGCCCCAGAGCTCTGTCTTGTTTGTTTAGGGAAAAGGGGGAAAAAGCCAAGAACTTTCAAGTTAGAAAGACTGGTTATATAACTTCAGGCAAGTTATCTTTTGTAAGCCTCATTTTTCCGAAGTGTAAGGTAGAAATAATAATAATACTGTATTGCATGTTTGCCCCAAAATGAGAGAGGGTTCATTCTAAGATAAGCACTTAGCACACTAACTGGCATATGTTAATCACTCGGTAAATGTAGGATCTTATTTCTGTTATAGAGTTTCATTTATTTTCCTCTTGCTGACCATTGTATTAATAAAGTAAGTATTTTTCTAGTAAATCTGGCAATTTTTAAAGGAAATAATAGTTTCAAAATTTGAGTAAATAATGATTATTTTGCCTATATAGAAGTTTTCAGAATAAGCCTGGCATGGTGGCTCACGCCTATAATCCTAGCAGTTTGGGAGGCTGAGGTCAGGAGTTCAAGACCAACCTGGCCAACATGGTGAAACCCTGTCTCTACTAAAAATACAAAAATTAGCCAGGCATGGTGGTGGGCGCCTATAATCTCAGCTACTTGGGAGACTGAGACAGGGAGAATTGCTTGAACCCAGGACACAGAGGCTGCAGTTAGCCGAGATCCCACCACTGGACCACTCCAGCCTAGGTGACAGAGCAAGACTGTGTCTCAAAAAAAGAAGGAAGTATTCAGAATAAACAATAAAATAAATTTTAACACAGTAGCAACATTTTTTAAATGGTAATTAAATAATTTCTGTGAAGAGGTACTGAAACCTCAATTTTGAAGAATAATCAACTGCTCTTATCAAATGTAAAAGTGTATTTAATTACATATATACTAAGCATTTTAGAAGAAATGTGAAAAGCTGCATTTTTGTTTTATTTATTTTTTAATTAAGACGGGCATTCCTCTGTGAATAGTGTTTATATAATCATAACATAAATAGTGAATGTTCTTTCTTTTTAATTTCAACTTTTATTTTAGATTCAGGGGTACATGGGCAGGTTTATTATCTGGTTTTGTTTGTTTGTTTCTGAGACAGAATCTTACTCTGTCGCCCAGGCTGGAGTACAGTGGCACGATCTTGGCTCACTCCAACCTCTGCCGCCCAAGTTCAAGCGATTCTCCTGCCTCAGCCTCCCAAGTAGCTGGGATTACAGGCTCCTGCCACCGTGTCCAGCTTTTATCTGAGTATATTATGTAATGGAAAGGTTTGGAGTTTGATACTGTCACTCAGGTAGTGAGCATAGTACCCAACAGTTAGTTTTTCAACTCTTGGCTCCCTCTCCCTCACCCCACTGCTAGTTCCTAGGATCTGTTGTTCCCATCTTTATGTCCATTTATATCCAATGTTTAGTTCCCACATATAAGTAAAAATATGGAGTATTTGGTTTTCTGTTTCTGCATTAATTCACTTAGGGTAATAGCCTCCAGCTGCATCCATACTGCTCCAAAGGACACAATTTCATTCTTTTTTATTGCTGCATAGTATTCCATGGTGTATATCTACGACAATTTCTTTATTTAATCCACTGTTTATGGGCACATAGGTTGATTCCATGTCTTTGTTATTGTAAATAGTGCTGTGATGAGCATACAAGTGCATGTGTCTGGTACAATTATTTATTTTCCTTTGGGTATGTACCCAGTAATGGGATAGCTAAATTGAATGGTAGCTCTCTTTTAAGTTCTTTGAGAAATCTCCAAACTTCTTTCCACAATGGCTGAACTAACTTACATTCCTACCAACAATATACAAGCATTCCCTTTTCTCCTCAGCCTCACCACTTTTGACTTTTTAATAAAACCTATTCTGACTCATGTGAGATGGTATCTCATTGTGGTTTTGATATGCATTTTTCTGATGATTAGTGATGATCAGCATTTTCTGAAAAACTGTATTTTTAAAACAAAGAGAAGCTTCAAATTAACCAGAATTGTTATATTCAAATTAGAGAATATGAATTACTGATAAAATGAATTTGTTGAAAGTTAAACAATAATAATACATAAGACAAAAATGAATATAAACATATTATTTAAGAGTAATGATATAGTCTGTTATCAATTTTCAGTAAATATTATAACAAAAATAATATGAATGTATGTATATATGTATATGTATATATGTGAATAGCTAGTAATTTTGACAGCCTACTTAATGCCAGTCATAGCACTTTAGAAACCACAGAAGTACTGTTTGGGCTAACTGGACTTCCAGAACACAAAACCCCTGAGTTGGCCAGTGTGTCCAGACTTCTTGAGGCCTGAAAAGAGCTCTCCAACTGACTGAGCTTCCATTAAGTTGGCAGGTGTATCAGTCCATTCTCACACTGCTAATAAAGACATACCTGAGACTGGGTAATCAATAAAGGAAAGAGGTTTAAATGACTCACAGTTCTGCAGGGCTAAGGAGGCCTCAGGAAACTTACAATCATGGCAAAGGGGAAGCCAACACATCCTTCTTCACATGGCAGAAGGAAGAAGTGCCAGCCAAAGGAGGAAAAGCCCCTTACGAGACCATCAGACCTTGTGAGAACTCACTATCATGAGAACAGCATGAGGGTAACTGTCCCCATGATTCATTACCTACCACCGGGTCCCCTCCCACAACACGTGGAGATTTTGGAAACTACAATTCAGGGTGAGATCTGGATGGGGATGCAAAGCCTAACCATGTTGTTCCACACCTGGACCCTCCCAAATCTCATGTCCTCATATTTTAAAACACAATCATGCCTTTCCAACAGTCCCCTAAAGTCTTAACTCATTCCAACGTTAACCCAAATCCAAGGCCAAAGTCTCATCTGAGACAAGGCAAGTCCTTTCCACCTATGAGCCTATAAAATGAAAAACAAGTTAGTTACTTCCTAGATGCAATGGGGGCACAGGCATTGGGTAAATACACCCATTCTAAATAGGAGAAACTGGCCCAAACAAAGGAGCTATAGGCCCCATGTAAGTCCAAAATCCAACAGGACGGTCAAATCTTAAAGCTCCAAAATGATCTCCTTTGATTCATATCCTCATGTCTCATATCCAGGTCACAGTGATGCAAGAAGTAGGCTCCCACAGCCTTGGGCAGCTCTGCCCTTGTGGCTTCACATGGATCAGCCCCTCTCCCATCTGCTTTCATGGCTGGCTGGCATGAGTGTCTATGGCTTTGTATAAGGCACACAGTGCAAGCTGTTGGTGGATCTACCATTCTGGGGTCTAGAAAACTGTGGCCCTCTCTTACAGCTTCACTAGGCAGTGGGACTCTTTGTGAGTGCTCCAACCCCAAGTTTTCCTTAACGCACTGCCATAGCAGAGGTTCTCCATGAGAGCTCTGCCCCTGCAGCAAACCTCTGCCTGGACATCCAGACGTTGTCATATATCCTCTGAAATCTAGGCAGAGGTTCCCAAACCTTAATTCCTGACTTCTCTGCACCTACAGGCCCAGCACCACGTGAAAGCTGCCAAAGCTTGGGGCTTGCACCATCTGAAGCAATGGCCTGAGCTGTGTACATTGGCCCCTTTTAGCCACAGCTAGAGCTGAAGCAGCTGGGGTGCAGGTGCAGGGCACCATGTCCTGAAGCTGCATAGCAGGGGGTACCTGGGCCTGGCCCAGGAAACCATTTTTCTCTCCTAGGCCTCCAGGCCTGCAGTGGGAGGGGCTACCATGAAGGTCTCTGACATGCCCTGAAGACATTTTTACCACTCTCTTGACAATTAACATTTGGCTCCTTATTACATAGGCAAATTTCTCCCCCAGAAAATGGGGTTTTCTTGTCTATCATATTGTCAGGCTACAAATTTTTCGAACTTTTATGCTCTGCTTCCTCTTGAATGCTTTGCCACTTAGAAATGTCTCCCCCACGGTGTAAATTAGTTCAACCACTGTGGAAGACAGTGTGGCGATTCCTCAAGGATCTAGAACCAGAAATACCATTTGACCCAGCAATCCCATTACTGGGTATATACCCAAAGGATTATAAATCGTTCTACTATAAAGACACATGCACACGTATGTTTATAGCAGCACTATTCACAATAGCAAAGAGTTGGAACCAACTCAAATGCCCATCAATGACAGACTGGATAAAGAAAATGTGGCACGTATACACCATGGAATACAATGCAGCCATAAAAAGAATGAGTTCATGTCCTTTGCAGGAACGTGGATGAAGCTGAAATCCATCATTCTCGGCAAACTAACACAGGAACAGAAAACCAAACACTGCATGTTCTCACTCTTAAGTGGGAGTTGAACAATGAGAACACATGGACACAGGGAGGGGAGCATCACACACCAGGGCCTGGGGGGTGGGGGGCTAGAGGAAGAATAGCAGGAGGTGGGAGGATTGGGGAAGGATAGCAAAAAAAAATGTCTTTTCCCAGATACCCTAAATCATCTCTCTCAATTTCAAAGTTCCACAGATCTGTAGGGCAGGGGCGAAATGTCACCAGTCTCTTTGCATAGCAAGAGTGACCTCTCCTCCAGTTCCCAACAAGTTCCTCATCTCCATCTGAAACCACCTCAGTCAGCCTGGACCTTACTGTCTGTATCACCATCAGCATTTTTGTCAAAGCTCTAGGAAGTTCAACAAGTCTCTATGAAGTTTGAAACTTTCCCACATTTTCCTGTCTTCTTCTAAGCCCTCCAAACTGTTCTAACCTCTGCCTGTTACTCAGTTTCAAAGTCACTTCCACATTTTCAGGTATCTTTACTTCAGCACCCCACCACCCAGTACCAATTTATTGTATTAATCCATTCTCATGCTTCTAATAAAGATATACCTGGGACTGAGTAATCTATAAAAGAAAGAGGTCTAATTGATTCACAGTTCCACAGGGCTGGGGATGCCTGAAGAATCTTACAATCATGGTGGAAGGGTAAGCAAACATTTCTTTCTTTACATGGCAGCAGCAAGGAGAAGTGCCGAGCAAAGCAGGGAAAAGCCCCTAATAAAACCATCACATCTTGTGAGAACTATCATGGGAATAGCATGAGTGTAACCAACTCCATGATTAATTACTTCCCACTGGGTTCTTCTGACGGCACGTAGGGATTATGGGAACTACAGTTCAGGATGAGCTTTGAGATGGGAACACAAAGCCTCACCATATCAACAGGTATATCAGAGGTTCAAAGAATTAGCAAAAATGATTCAAATGCAATCAGTCTACTCTTAGGTTCCTGATGGATGTGTTATTAGCTATATTTAACATATCGAAGAAGAAAAACAGAAAACATACTGAATACTGTAATACATGATATTGCCACACTTGAGATCTCACATTTTCACTAAGTAATTAAGCTTTTGGAAAACTGGCCACAAAATTGACCTGAGGCTGATTTGGAAGATTAGGACTGATTTGAATATAAATGTAATCCTTTCTAATTAAAAATGTAACTACCAGCTAGACAAATAACTTTCATACTTTTTTGACCATGACCTATAATATGACGTGTACCTTACGTAGCAGCCCAGTACCCAAATATGTGTTGTGTATTTCTGTGTGTGTGTATCTAAAGCAATATCCTTACCACATGCAGTACATTCTATTAGTTGCTATTCTGTTCTGTTTCTCTTTTATTTCTTCTTTTGTTTTAAACCTGCTTGCAACTTATGTGTGAAAACACTTATTTGGACAGATGTGTAATATTTTCTTAAGGAAGCCTTCATGAAAAATTGGTCTTAAAATTGAAAAAGAAAGGTGAAAAAGTAAGAATGAATATAAAGCATGCTAGAGAAATATGGAGTCATCCAGTGTCACTGTTGTATAAATATCTAGAATGCTTCCCAGATGTATATGTCTACTATAAATAGGAGCAAGCTAATCCAACTTCTGTATCATTTTAAATTAACACTGTGTACTGCTGAAATAATTGTTACATATCCCTGTATTTTTGGCCTGTCCCTTTTCTGACCCCTTGAGGAATCTTGAACAAATTGACTGTGGTTTTCTCAGTTGATTGGAATTAGTATCATTTACAAATTTGAGTAATTCTAATCTGTACTCTTCCTTCGGATTATTTATAATGCACCTATATGGCTAAGACTAGAGAACACCAATAGTTTAGAGGTGTTTAGACCACATCTTCACAAAAAGGTAGCACTCCAATTCAATAGTGATTTCCTTTGAAAAATATTATTTTGAATTGTATTGACTTTTTTGAAGGCCTCATATCCATGTGTTAACATTTTAATCCCTCAGTTACATAGTTCTTGAAGAACTGCAATAAATAGCAAGAATTCCCATTGCAAAAACTGTGTGACCTTTTCTCAAATAACTTTGTTTATTTATGGCTTTTTATACACAGAGCACTTGCCTTAGGATAATTTATAAAAGTAATGTTACTGTAAACTGTTCTAGCCCATCATGCCATTTAGCTCATCATAAGAAATAAAGTATATTTGGTAATGATATTTGTTAAGTGTTAGGCAGTACTAATATCAAATTCATTCTTTCAGCAAATATTTATTGTACCTATTATGGGCCAGGCATTTCTTCTAGGTTATGGGGGAGATTAGTGAATAAGACACAAAAATTCCTGCCCTTTGGAGCTCATACTGGAGTTGCGGAGAAGCAGATTCTTTTTCAAATGAAATATATACTCAGTTAGAACCTGATGGGTTATATGAAGAAAAACAAGCAAGGAAGAAGGTTGTGGACAGTTCATACTGCCTGTAGTTCCCAGCCCAGTGGGCATGCAAGAGGCTCAGATTGAGTGCCGTGGTTTTTAAGTATCTTCTGAAAGTGCCCAAACCAGCAAGGAAAAGGGCATTAGACCTATAGATGCTGCATGAACACAGGCATTCCGGCAAAAGCAATTGGACATCTCTAGTATGGAAGAATGGTTGTGAAGCATATTTCTTATGGATAATTAGTTACCTTTATTTATCATTTGTGTGTGTGTGTGTGTGTGTGTATACACACATGTCAGTGCACACATGCATGTGCCTTTAATACACCTTCTTATCTTTGGGTCATAGGGAGAGGCATTCTTTTCTGTTTCACACTCTGGGTTGTTTTTAATTTTGTTTTATTTTCTGTTATTGAGAAGCAGTAAAAAGTATTGCCTGAACACGATTCTGGAGTTAGACTCACCAGATTCTAATCTCAGCTCTGGCAATTACTAGCTGTGTAAACTTGGGAAAAGTTTTTTAACCTCTTTGGCTGCAAGTGTCCTCATTTGTAAAATATTTGTTAAGTTCCAAATAAAGCAACTTTCATTAAATTATTTTCCCAGAAAATCCAGGGATTTATTTTTTAAGATAGATTGTGTCTTGTAAGATCTAAGGGGTGGAAAACAGGACAGAAGAGAAAAAGTAACTTTTAAAAAGTAGGCAAAGACAATCTGAAAGGGTTACAAACTGTGTGATTACAACTGTATGACATGATGGGAAAGGCAAAACTGTGGAGTTAGTAAAAAAGCAGTTGCCAAAAGTTAGGAAGACTCCACCACACCTGGCAGGTGTCGTGTATTCTATGAGGTTTAGACGAATGTATAATGACATGTGTCTACCATCAGATCATCACACAGAGTAGTTTCACTGCCCTAAAAATCCTCTGTTCTGCCTCCCAGCTTCAAGCAATTCTCATGCATCAGCATCCCAAGTAGCTAGGACTACAGGTGTGCACCACCACACCTGTCTAATTTCTGTATTTTTAATAGAGATGGTGTTTCACCATGTTGGCCAGGCTGGTCTTGTTGGCTAGGCCTCAAGTGAGCCACTTGCCTCGGCCTCCCCAAGTACTGATATTAACAGGCGTGAGCCACCGCACCAAAAAGAAATTAACAACAATTTCTTTCCTTCCTTCCTCTCCTCCCTTCCTCCCTCCCTCCCTTCCTTGTTTTGAGATGGAGTCTTGCTCTATCACCTAGGCTGGAGTACAGTGGCACAATCTCGGCTCACTACAACCTCTACCTCCTGGGTTCAAGCCATTCTCCCACCTCAGCCACCCAGGTAGCTGGGATTACAGGCACACGCCGCCACTATGCCCAGCTAATTTTTGTATTTTTAGTAGAGATGGGATTTCACCATGTTGGCCAAGCTGGTCTCAAACTCCTGACCTCAGGAGATCTGCCCACCTTGGCCTCCCAAAGTGCAGGGATTACAGGCGTGAACCACCATTCCCAGCCCAGTGTTAATTTCTTTATGTTGGTTTTCACCTTTCTCTTGTATCTCCTTGAGTAACTTATTAGTCAACCTTTTAAATTATTTATCTAGTATTTCAAAGATTTAATCTTGATTTGGATCCACTGCTGGAGAGTTGGTGTGATCTTTTGGGGGTGTTATAGAATCCTGTTTTTTCATATTGCCAGAATTATTTTTCTGGTTTCTTCTCATTGGGGTTGACTATTTTGTCCACCTGAATGAGAAGGAACTTATGTATTTCTAATTCAACTGAGTTTTTTTTTTTTACTTCTTTTTTTTAACCCCTTGGGGATGTGACTTTATAGTTTGTTACCTAGCTTTGATTCAGTGCTTTCAGTGTGAAGGCTCTGTATGAGTTCCTTAGTTACAGAGAATCTTGTGTGATGGCTCTTTCAGATGCTGGTGGTAGTAGCAGTGTGCTGGATGTGTGAGCAGGTTCGCTGTCTCCTGTGGGGCTGGAATGGCAGAGGTCTCATGAAGCTTCTCTCATTCCCCAGTGGTGTGCCCTTTTAGAAAAAAAAAAAAAGCCCCAGTATTTTATTCACAGGGTCGAACAGTATAAGCTTCAGGCCAGTAGGAGGTGCCCATAGGTAAAAACCCCTTCCACTAAAGCAGGTAGGTAAATGCCATACTCAGTGGTGACCAGAGCTCCCAGCCTTGACAGAAGCAGCTGGGAAAGGTCTGTGAAATGCACTGAGGTCTTTTTCAGGGAGACGGGAGGGAGCCACCACAGCTCTCCTTCCAGGCCAGCAGGAAAGTGATCCACCTCCCAGGCACACTCCTGACCTGCTGTTCCAGCTGTTCAAATCAGACAAGCATCTCTTTTCATCTACAGGAATGTTTGATGTTTCTTGTAGACTTTCCCCTGTGAGCCCAGCACTGCACCTGTGCCTCTGCTGAAAAAAAACTTCCAACAAGTGGAAAATTCAGGGCCTCAAAGCCTGCAGTCTGGTTTCTTTTGTCCTACACAGTACCTCCGTAATGCGCGCCACTCCTCCTTTACCTAGAGAGCCAAACTACTGTGAATCCTCCTACTCCTGTGGGTCTAGCTGCCCACTGGGGCTCCCAGACTCTGGGATGGTCCTGGAGAATATCTGCAAAGGATCCAGTAATGCGACCTGTCCTCCAGTCTTCCAGCAGCGGGTACCAGCACCAGCTCTGATGGGGGTAGGAGAGGAGTGACGCAGACTCTGAGATTTTCTTGGTTACAAATAGCCTTAGTGTTGGCTTTCTCAGATGCCAGCAGTAGCAGTAATGTACTGGGTACATGGACAGACTCAAGACCTCCTGGTTAGCCAGGGTGATGCAGGCAATGGCAATAGCTGAGGGCATGCAGAAGTTTTCTCCTTCCTGAGTGTTGTGTTATTCTGCCTTCAGGTGTCATAATGGGCTGTGCCAGTTGGCTACCAGCTAGGAGGTGGTGCTTGCAATAGAGTGCCAGGTGCAGTGGTAGCAGTGGAATTTGTGCTTGTCTTATATTACCCAGGGCAGGCATTCTGGTGTCTCAGGCAATGGACAGGGGTATGGAGCCTCCAAATATCCCTGTCCATTGTGTTATGCTACCAGGGATCATACAATGGCAAAGCCCGGTGAGGGCTGGACCAAGCAAGTCTTCACTAAGGCTCCCCAGGTACAAGTACAAGCAGTGTCCCCATTGGGGATCAGAGAAAAGCTTTCTGGCCACTGGCGTAATGTTCCAGGGGGAGCAGAGTTGCCTCTGGTGCACAGAAGAATCGACACAGGGAGTGGGGCAGGGGGGAGTAGCAGGAGGCAGTAAGGCCCACTCAGCTCCCACGCACTTGGCACAGCAAGTTTCATACCCACAGTATTGTGCTAACGGCAGCTAGCTGTGTTCCAGGCAATCTGCACTTAGAACACAAAACTGCCCCAGGCAATAGGACTTCCTACCAGCAACAAAAACTAGGCTTTCAGGCCATGCCCCTCCCTATCCACCTGTGAAGCAGGGGTACCCAGCTGCTGCACTGTAGCACACTTCATGCTATCCCTCTGGTTCTGGCCAACAGGGTTAGTCTCCACTTAAAATCATATTGCAGTTCTCAGGAGCTCCTTTCAACCTGTAACTGCAGCCTGAGTTAGCTGGCAGACTTCTGTGAGGTCCACCGTGAGGTAGGATCAGGAATGACTTTCCTCCATCCCTACTGGAGTCTGGTAGTGCATGCAGAGCACATCCTGATGCCACTCCTTCTCATGTATTCTCCACCCTCACTAATCAGCTCCCCACACTGCATAGGGTTAAGGCCTTTCCCTGTGGCCTGGGCTGCCCAGCTTCCCTGTGGGAGTGTTTCTTCCAGTGACCAAGTCTCCCCATCTTATGCTCTGAAGACTCAGAGTTTTCCATCTGGTTCACGGCATAGGCTGCTGCCACCACTTCTTTCAAAGAATCTGTGGTTTCTTTCAATTCTTCTGTTAAATTCTTGTAAAAAAGAGTTCACCGTGTGAATCTCTACACATACTTTGTTTTGGCAAGTAGGAGAGACATGCTAACAATGTCTCCAGTCCACCATCACGTCTTGGCATCCTCCCTACAGTACTCCCAGTATCTGCAGGTCACAGAGCCACAGAGGTGGTAGAGCCACCTGTATCCTCTAGGATTGGAGGAAACAGAGCAATGGAGACAGGACCCAGAGTTGGGAGGGCGGATGCTCAGAAATTATTATTAACTGTTATCACTCTGTTACTTATTTTTGAGGTTGTTCTAATATGGAATTACACATAAAGTAACATTTTATTATAATTCTGTTGGACATATTTATCTTCCGTATAAATGGTTGATTCGTGACATGAACAAAACATTCACTTTCATTGTGGTAGTAGCTCTGTGTCTAACCTTGCCGAGTGCTTAATCCAAGAAGTCTTAGTTATGGTTTATTCTGGAAAAAAAAATTCAGTTAACATGGATCCAGACAGTATGCTAGTGTTTGTTATTTAAATCATGCTTGTATAGGTGCAAATACCAGATCATCTGTGTGTGTGTGTGTGTCTGTGTGTGTGTGTGTGTGTGTGTACATATTACCAAATGCCAACCACCACTGAAGTGGGAAAAACAAATGACTTATTTATAACTTATATTCTGTTTATACATCAAACAAATAAGGTAATTGTTTAAATTTTTTACCTTCTGGTTGTTCCTTGAAAACTCATGAATGACTATAAATTTTTTCATTTAAGAGCTATTTGAAAATCACAATGCAAATTCTTTACACACACACACACCACCAATCAGCAATGTTATACAATTGAACCACATTAAAATTAATTTCTCAAAGGTAGCTTTGAAGGAGAAAGAAATTGCAAACACTTGAACTCAAATTCTGTTCTCTAATCTCCTGTCCTTCTAGCTCTCCTGGTTCTTTCATTCCCACTAAATTTGTACTTTATTTGCACTCATTACAAGTACCTGTCTCATAAAACCCTTCCATATTTTTCCAATCTGTCAAGCCCCTCCTGGTTTTACTTTTCTTCCTACCTATCCTTGGACTTTATCAGCCATCTGAGTACTAGAATTCACTGTCTCTCTAGATTGCTTTGTTGCCAAATTTATACATCAGGCTTTTCTTGACAATTTCTACCTTTACCCTATTACCTTACAATCTGGTAGTTAGCCTGTAAATATTTAATGGAAGAAAGGAGAGAGAAAGAGAAAATTCTTAGGTTTTGCAGTAACAATGCTGAAAAATTCTTGTGGAAATCTGTGACTCTTCCTGCTTGGAAGCATTATAAATTCATGTTATTGAATATCAGCTAGGCCCTCACTACTGTTGCCCAGTGTTTTTATTTTTCTGTCTCTATCCTGTTTCCCATTATCTCATTGCAGATCACTTCCAATCCCAAAGCTATCAATTCTATATCTGTTTCCTTTTCTTATTACAATTGGGTCATCTAAAGCTATCTTCACCTGAGGATTTTTCAGTATCTCTCCTTACTCTTTTCCCCCTTCAAAGAGTGTGTGTGTCTGTGTGTGTGTGTGTGTGTGTGTGTGTGTGTGTCTGTGCGCGCACATGCACGCGTGTGCATGACCAAATGCCAACCACCACTGACACACATACACACACACATACATACATGGGGGGAAGTGATATTGGCATAGGCAACTTTCAAAAGTTAATGCCCTGTGTACTTAATTCCCTCTTCTCTCCCCACATCAGCTACACTCTTCTCAGTGGTCATTAATGACCTCTTAATGGCCAGCATTCTCTTCTCAGAGTCTATACAATTTGATCTGCCTATGGCATCACATTATAGATACTCTAAAAATTCTGTCCTGTTTTGGCGTTATGACACAATTCTCCCTGGCTCTCATCCTGTAACTCAGATGGCTCTTCAGTCTATTTAGCTGATATCTTCATCTTCTAGCCCTTAAATGTAAGTGTCCCTCAAGTGTCTCTTCTTTTCTCTGTTCTTACACCTCAGGAAAGATTCTAAAGCATTAGTGAGTATAAGAATCATCAAAAATTCTAGCTGGAAGAAATAAAGTAATCCTATCAAAAAGCAGGCTAAGGAACGTGAATAGACAAGTCTTAAAAAGAAGATATACAAATGAAAAACAAAACATGTAACAAATGCTCGACATCACTAATTATCAGAGAGATGCAAAACAAAACCACAATTCGATAACACCTTACTCCTACAAAAATGGCCATAATAAAAAAAAATCAAAAAATAATAGATATTGGCATGGATGTGGTAAAAAGGGAAAGCTTTTACCCTGCTGGTAAGAATGTAAACTAGTACAACCACTGTGGAAAACAGTGTGGATATTCCTTAAAGAACTAAAAGTAGATCTGCCATTTGATCCAGCAATCCCACTACTGGGTATCTACCCAGAGAAAAATCATTATATGAAAAAGATACTTGCACACTTATGTTCATAGCAGCACAATTTGCAATTGCAAAAATAATGGAACCCAGACCAAATGCCCATCAATCAATGAGTGGATAAAGAAAATGTGGTATATATATACCATCGTATACTACTCAGCCATAAAAAGGAAGGAAATAACGGCATTCACAACAACCTGGATGGAGTTGGAAACCATTATTCTAAGTGAAGTAACTCAGGAATGGAAAACCAAACAGCGTATGTTCTCATAAGTAGCAGCTAAGCTATGAGATTGCAGAGGCGTAAGAATGATACAGTGGACTTTGGGGGACTCATGGGGAAGGGTGGGAGCAGGGTAAGGGATACAAGACGACACATTGGGTACATTGTACACTGCTCAGGTGATGGGTGCACCAGAATCTCAGAAATCACCACTAAAGAACTTAGTCATATAACCAAATACCGCCTGTTACCCGAAAACTATTGAAATAAAAGACAAGAAAATTCTAAGCCCAGCTTGGGAGGCCAAGATGAAAGGATGACTTGAGGCCAGGAGTTCAAGACCAGCCTGGGCAATATAGCAAGACCCCATCTCTAAAAAAATATATATATATATATATGTAAAATGTAGCTGAGTGCAGTGGTGAACACCTGTAATCCCAACTACTTGGGAGGCTGAAGTGGAAGGATTGCTTGAACCTGGGAGGAGGAGGTTGCAGTGAGCCAGGATTGTGCCACTGCACTCCAGCCTGAGTGAAAGAGTGAGATCGTATCTCAGGGTGAAAAAAAAAAAAGAAAGAAAACAATCAGCCACTTGCGGCATACACCTATAGTTTCAGCTACCTGAGAGGCTGAAGTGGGAAAATCCCATGAGCCAAGGAGTTTGAGGCTGAAGTGATCTATGATTGTGCCACTACACTTCAGCCTGGGCAACAGAGTAAGACCTTGCCTCTTAAATTAAAAACAAAAAAACCTAGGATTCTTATTTAAAATGTAAAATATAGGCTTCTAGATTCTGCCCTCAGAGGTTGTGATTAAGTAAGTCTAGAATGAAGCCCAGAAATCTGCATTTTTAACAAGCTCTGCAGTTAACCATGATTCTACCACTGGATGACAAAGCAAGACCCTATCTCAAAAAAAAAAAAAAATATATATATATATATATATAACATATATATTATATATATATTATATATATACACACACATATAGAGAGAGAGACAGAGAGAGAGAGTAATGCAGGGCCACAATTTAAAGTAATAATGTTCTACAGTCCTACCTACTTCAGTGACTTCAGTCATCACTTCCATGCTGATTACTCTCAAGTATTTTATCATCCCATTCATGAATTTCTCCTTACTTGGACCATACTTTGTAAATCTTAAGACCAGAAGCAGAGCTAATAATCAACTAGCATGTCCTTGCTTTTAGTTATTGAAATAACAAAATACTTGCAAAAACACTGGTAAATAGCTCTACACTAAGATTCTGTCAGTTCCACCACAGTCTCATCTGTCCCAGCCCCTTCTCCTGAGACCCGCTGAGACCTGCCTGTAATCCAGCAACAAAGAGGTCATACCTGACACACACAGTTTCACCAGTATTCTAATTGGTTGAAATGTATCAGTTAAATATTATCCCTGTTAAAGATGATAATGTAATCGCATGGGAACGTGAGAGAAGGAACTGGTTTTAGTGGAGAGGATTATAAGTTCATGACATAAGTGATTTACATATTAGTTTGGATGGAGTGGCCTACATCAAGTCCAAGATCACTAGGACTGTATTCTTCAAATCTGGCTGATTATCAGAATCTGAGACCCAACCCTGAGAAATTTTGATTCAGTAGGACTAGGGCCCACTAGAATCACTAGTAGAACCCCAAAATCACTTTTTTGTTTGTTCTGGGTTTTTTGAGACAGTGTCTTGCTCTGTCACCCAGGCTGGAGTACAGTGGCGTGCTCTCAGCTCACTGCAGCCACCTCCTGGATTCAAGCAATTCTTAGGCCTCAGCCTCCCAAGAAGCTGGGATTACAGGCATGTGCCATTACACCAGGCTAATTTTTGTATTTTTAGTAGAGACAGGATTTTGCCATGTTGGCCAGGCTGGTCTTGAATTCCTGACCTCAAGCAATCCGCCCACCTTGGCTTCCCAAAGTGCTAGGATTACAAGCGCAAGCCACTGCGCCCAGCCAGAAATCACTTTTTTTTTTTACATTTTCCCCAGTGAGTGAGAGCATAGAGAAGTTGTACCGAAGTGTTGCCCTATATGGGACCTCAAGTAGGCATTTTTTTCATTCATAGTGTGATTAAAAATATTAAGCAAAGATATGTGACTGGTTGTGTACAAACTACCATCACTCCTAGAAAGTATCTCTTGCATATATTTTATACACAGAAAGCAACTCAATGTTAAATTCCATTCAGCAATATTCGTTTTATTCCTGGCAATAAAGAACTTCATTTCTAGTTTCTGTGAAAGTGAACTCCCCTAGAAAAAAGCTCCACATGTAGGAAAAACATACAGCAAAATGTAGTCACCTTTATATTTGTGTTTTTGAATTTTAAGAGAAATGTTGTAATTTTAGATTATCATCTAAGTTAAATTAGTATTTGAATCAAAAGATATAATTATGTTTTAATCAAGTGTTGCTTTTCTCTGAATCATATGTACAGGTTATTGAAACAAAAGAAGAATAACACTTCTATAAAATGTTGTGTCATGGGTTTAATCCAGAGTCACTTACTACTTATATGATTCCTGAGTCACTAATTACTAAGGCTTTCCTGTAAGGAAAAGATTACTAACAATAGGCAATGTGAGCAATTGCAAAAGTTTTTAGATAGTAATTATTATAGTTACAGGAAGATTTTTGAAAACTTTATTAAAGGAATTAAATTCTAATAAATTACATTTATTTCAAACATGGAAATTAGCATCACTTTTTATTCAGAGACGTGTACTTTTTTCCTGAGGAATGAAAATCAGCTTTGGGGATTCAGAAGCCTAAAAACAGGTTTATAAGGAAATATGTCTGTAACACTGACAACAGTGTTGTAGTATTTATTATCCAGAGTAAGGAGGTTACAGGTTTTATGTTAAAGATACCTTTTGAAAGTAAGACTTCTTGTCCTTAACTTTGTTTATAACATTAACATCTTTAGTCGGGCATGGTGGTACATGCCTGTGGTCCTGGCTGCTCAAGAGGCTGAAGTAGGAGGATCACTTGAGCCTGGGAGGTCGAGGCTGCAGTGAGCTGTGATCACATCACTGCACTCTAGCCGAGGCAATAGAGTGAGATCCTGTCTAAAATATATCTGTATACACCCACACACACACACACACACACACCTAATTTATGTGACTACTTTCATGAAAAAATTGAACTAAAATAATTAAGACTATGCTATATGTTTTATGCAATTGAAATTAGGTTTGGTATGTTTTAAACAGCTCATTCTGAACAAAAGTTAACTACAGTTCATAAATGTTCTTAGTTATTCCCTGCCACCCTTTCCCCCACACACACACTTGGACTATTCTGCACTTTGAAACACAAAGCAACTTGTCAGTTTAGTTTATTCAGTTAGGGTCAGTTCTGTGAAAACAAAACCAAGGCAATTGTTTGATTTAATTGACTAGAGAAACTGGTTATACAGGTTAGTAGAACTTAGTTTTATTTTTGTCCAGCTGCATATTTGAATGTTCATAGAGTAACTTAGTACAATAATAAGATTCGAGTGACACTGTAATAGATTCTTAAAGAATGATTATCAAAGCAAAGAAACAAATACACTAAAACCCAAACTATAGAAACTATTCATGGATTTTTTTTTTTTTTTGGTATTTTTTTCTTTATGGCTGCACTTTCACTGTAATGGAATATGTTCCTCCCAAAAAGTAGTCTTCTTTTCTTTAACTATTCATTTCCTTTTCTTTTTTTTTTTTTTTTTGAGGAATTTTTTTTCCTGTACTGTAGTTAATATAGCTATCAGAATTTTCCTGTACAATTTAGATGAGTAAATGCTTTTACAGAATAGTTCTCTAAGTGCAAGCAGACATCCTCTAACAGTTGGTCAGCCCCCTCTTGGCTTCATTGTCCTCCTTACCTAGCCAGTCTCATGGCTGACCATTTTAACAATGTTCTCACTACTAATCTTGATTCTTTCTGCTTCCCACCATACTTTCCACTATATCCATCCCACCGTTCCCTGCTCCTTCAGCTCCTGGGCTTCGAATCACTCATTTTATTAAAATGAATGGAAAACCAAAAAATTGAAATGCTAAAATATACTCTTAGGTCTTGATCCTTTAAAAATAGGTAGATCTCATGAACATAATTCATTTGAAGAAAAAAATACAAATCATTTCTTGTCCCAGGAAAATAGTAAATCTTTAATTCTAATGGAACTTTTTAGCAATTATGATAAAAAGAAGGGGAAAAGTATTTAAACATGTATGAAAGGCTAGAAGTTTATCATCAAAGAGTATCTAAAGGTCATAGAATAGTTAGGAATTCTGTCGTTCTGTTTTGTGTAATAAGATATCCCCCTTCCTGACTCCTTCACCCTAATAATAGATATCCACCAGTTTGGTTGTAATTATCCAACTATAGAATACCTTTTTCAAGAACTCATTATATACCAAAGTAAGAGCTTGCTGACACTGATAATGCTTCATTTCGTTTTGTAGTGACATACAATTTACATTTGCTTAAGGAAAAAAAAATAACAAAAACAAGTAACTTTTTAAAAACTATGGTTGAGTATATATAAGTTGATAAAAATCCTCTGCAAGAAGACTTTTGTCTTGTGTAGTAAGAACATTAAATAGTCATACCCCTTAGCCTAGTATGTCTTCTATACTGGAAAAAAATTAACAAACAAAATACTAACAAGAAAAAAAACTACCGTACTGAAAAGATTTGTTGTAATATTGTTTATACTAACATAAATTGCTGTTATAATTGATAACATTCTAAATGTCTGTTACTATACATAGTGTAAATTTATGATACATTGGCTTTGCTAGGCAGTTTTGTAACCACTAATAATATAAATGGCACACCCTAACAACCTGGAAAAATGATTCTGGTATAAGGTTATGTGAAAAGGCACAACCTAAAATTGTATATGGCAAACAAGCAATGAACAGTCTGACAAAGGAAATTAAGAAAACAGTTCCATTTACAATAGCATCAAAAAGAAAAAAATACAGCCAGGCACGGTGGCTCATGTCTGTAATCCCAGGACTTTGAAAGGCCAAGACAGGAGAATTGCTTGAGCTCAGGAGTTTGAGACCATCATGGGAAACATAGGGAGACTCTGTCACTATAAAAAAATAAAATAAAATTAGCCAGGCATGGTGGCTCATACCTGTAGACCCAGCTACTTGGGAGGCTCAGGTGGGAGGATCACATGAGCCCAAGAGGTAGGCTGCAGTGAGCCATGGTTGCCACTGCATTCCCCATGCACTTCAGACTAGGTGACAGAGTGAGACCCTGTCTCAAAAAAAAAAAAAAGAAGAAGAAAGTGCTTAGTAATAAATTTAACCAAACCAAACGGACACAAGACATTCCATATTCACGGACTGGAAGATTTAATATTGTTAGGATGATAATACTACCCAAAACATTCAACAAATTAAATGCAGTCCCTATCAAAATCCCAATGGCATTTTTTTACAGAAATAGAAAAATGCATCCTAAAATTCATGTGGAATTTCAGGGCACCCCAAATGGCCAAAACAATCCTTTAAAAGGAAAAATAAAGTTGAAGGGACTCATTTCCAGATTTCAGAACTTACTATAAAGCTACAGTCAGCAAAACAGTGTGCAACTAGAATAAGTACAGGCATAAAGACCCATGGAATATTAATAGAATAGAGCCCAGAAATATACACTTGCCTATATGGCCAGTGGTTTTCACCAAGAATGCCAGGACCATTTAATGGAGAAAAGCTGGTCTTTTCAACAAATCGGGCTGGTAAAACCGCGTATCTATATGCAGAAGAGTGAAGTTGGACCCTTACCTTATACCGTATTCAAAAACTAACTCAAACTGGATCAGAGACCTAAATTTAAGCATTAAACGTATAAAATTCATAGAAGAAAACATAGAAGAAAATTATGACCTTGGATTTCGCAATTTCTCCAAAAGGACAGGCACAAAAAAATAAAATAGATAAATTGAATTTCATAAGTATAAAAACTTGTGTTTTAAAGAAGATTATTGGCCAGGTGCAATGGCTTATGCCTATAATCCCAGCACTTTTGGATGCCAAGGTGGGTGGATCACTTGAGGTCAGGAGTTTGAGACCAGCCTGACCAACATGGTGAAACACTGTCTCTACTAAAAATACGAAAATTAGCCAGGTGTACGCCTGTAATTTTGGAGGCGTACTTTTGGAGCTACTTGGGAGGCTGAGGCAGGAGGATTGCCTAAACCCACGAGGCAGAGGTTGCAGTGAGTCGAGATCACGCCACTGCACTCCAGTCTGGGTTACAGAGTGAGACTCCATCTCTAAATAAATAAATAAGATTATCAAGAAAGTGAAAAGATAACTCACAAAATGGAAGTAAATATTTGCAAATTTTATGTCTAATAAGACTGTATTATCAAGAATATATAAAGAACTCCTACAACTCAGTAACAACAACAAAAATCACAATAAAATGTAAGCAAAAGACTTGAGAAGACTTCTCTCCAAAGAAGCTATCCAAATGACCAGTATGCACATAAAATAACACGTGTTTGGCCAGGATGTGGAGACGTTGGAATCAAGTTTATTGTGGTAGGAATGGAAAATGGTATCACTGCTGTGGAACCGTTGCAGTTCCTCAAAAAGTTAATTGTGTAACTACCATATGATCCAACAGTTCTTCTCCACTTCTAGGTAGCTACCCCACAGAAGTGAAACAATAACTCTAACATATACAGTATTTGTGCACCCATGTTCATAGCAGCATTACTCACAATAGCCAAAAAGTGGAAACAACCCAAGTGTTGAAGAGATGAATGAATAAACAAAATGTACTATAAACATACAATGAACTATTATTTGACCATTAAGAGGAGTGAATTTCTGATACATGATACAACATAGATGAACTCTGAAAACATCACACTAAGTGAAATAAGCAGACAGCAAAGGGCAAATATTTTATTATTCCACTTATATTAAGTATCTGGAATAGGCAAATTCATAGAGGCAGAAAGTAAGATAGAGGTTTCCAAGGCCAGGAGGAAGGAAAAAATGGAGAGTTTTTCTTTATTGGGTACAGAGTTTCCATATGGGCTGATGAAAGTGTTCTGGAAATAGGAGTGGTAGCTATTCAACATTGTGAATGTACTTAATGACACTGGATTGTACACTTTCACATGATTAAAATGGTAAATTTTACATTATATTTTAAACCACATTTTTCAAAAATTTGTACATAATGATTTGAATATATAAATTATGTATTTTTAAAACAAGGGAATATGAAGAAATGAAAAAATTATTGAATTACCATGTGACTATTTTTAGTAGAAGTGAAGCTCAAATAAAAGATTTTTAACTTTTAGGGCTGGACGCAGTAGCTCATGCCTGTAATCCCAGCACTTTGGGAGGCCGAGGCGGGTGGATCATCTGAGGTCAGGAGTTCAAGACTGTCCTGACCAACATGGTGAAACCCCATCTCATAAAAAATATTAAAATTAAAATTAAAAAATATTTTAACTTTTAGCTAAGTGTTTTCATTTTAAAAAGATATATTTTATGTTATATAGCTTTTCAGACCAACATGTACTAAGAAAATTTAAGTTTACTCATTCTCAAAATTGCTATTAATATTTTATTTAAAATTTTCTCAACCGGGCACAGTGGCTCACGCCTGTAATCCCAGAACTTTGGGAGGCTGAGGTGGGCGGATCACCTGAGGTCAGGCATTCAAGACCAGCCTAGCCAACATGGCAAAACCCCATCTCTACTAAAATTACAAAAAGTAGTCAGATGTGGTGGCGGGCACCTTTAATCCCAGCTACTTAGAAGGCTGAGGCATGAGATTCGCTTGAACCTGTGAGGCAGAGTTTGCAGTGAGCTGAGATCACGCCACTGCACTCCAGCCTGGGCGACAGAGTGAGACTCCATCTCAAAAAATAATAATAATTTCTTGTTTATAGTTTATTAAGAATAGCTATATGGATTCATTCTTTTTCTTTTTCTTTTTTTTTTTTTTTGTTCTTCTCATTGCACAATGGATTCATTCTTAAAACCTTCAATTTTACACAGGAAAAGCTTTTCAGAATAATTCATGTAAAGGAATTTCTGTACTATATTTGTGCTAGAGCATTTTGAATGATTTTATTTTGTTGTCACTTTTTCTAGGTTTTAATGAAACCTTTGTTTTTTTAGCTTGACAGAGCCAATTCGTTATTAAACCAGACTCAACAGCCCTATAGGTATCTCATTGAATCAGTGCGTCAGAGAGATTCTAAGATTGATTCACTGACGGAATCTATTGCACAACTTGAGAAGGATGTCAGGTAAATCATCCACAAATCTTTTATTTGAATGGTAAAAACATACCATATTGCTGCTATAGATGAATTTGGGTTGTAAATCATGAAAATAAAATTAAAATAATGAAGGCGGTGTAATGAATATTAAACTTCTCTTAGAAAAACTAAGGTCAGATCACGTCAGGTGTTCACATTCCACCTGTGTTCATATGTCTTAGTATGAAAATAACAGTGTTATATTTATGACCATTACATTCCATCTGTCCTAGAGGACACAAGTTATTGGTCCTTGTTTCCCTAGAACTCTTTAGTATGTTATAGATTGACTAAAGGGAGAGGAGGAATATGCCATTTGTGGCATTAAAATGGCTTTTAAAAAATTAAATAAATAAACATTTACTTAGATTTTGCCAAGGAATTTTTTGGCTTTTCTTCTGACCTTTTACATGAAAGTAACTTTTAAATGTTAATAAATAAATTCCTTTCACTTCCTTAATTTGTAATGTTTTTGTGTGAGATCTTATCCAAAACAATTTGCTATGACCATTTTAGTTTTTTAAACTGAAATAAAATAATGAAGATATATGTAAATGAAACAGTTTTACTTGTGGATAGATGGTTAGTTGGTTTAGTTATTAGATTTTTAAGATTATTAGAATAATTCTCATTTTTATGGGTACATTATTAACTGATTATAAATGTAAAAACAGAGAATTAGGTGGGAATAGAAATGGTTAAATCAAGGAATTGGGACCAGGCACGGTGGCTCACACCTGTAATCCCAGCACTTTGGGAGGCCGAGGCGGGCAGATCATGAGTTCAGCTGGGCATGGTGGCGTGCACCTGTAGTCCCAGCTACTCAGGAGACTAAGACAAGAGAATCACTCAAACCCAGGTGGTTGCAGGAGCTGAGATCACACCACTGCACTCCAGCCTGGTGACAGAGCGAGACTCAGCCTCAAAAAAATAAATAAATAAATAAAGGAATTGGAAAACAATAAGACAGTTATTAAATCCAGGTTTCCTAAAGTATGCAAACAAAAATATAAAACTATTGGTAACTAATTCCAAAGTATAAATGTTATTTTTAATGAATCATAATAATTACCTTCTTTCATTTGTGCCCCCTCCAAAATAATTGGTCTAGAACTTTATTCCCGGTCTTAAATTTTTGATGATTTGTTTAAATAATTTAGGATTACATTTATACTTTAAATGTCAAAATAAATAATTTATTTCTAGATTAATTTTTTTTTTTTTTTTTTTTGAGACAGAGTCTTGCTCTGTCACCAGGCTGGAGTGCAGTGGCACGATCTTGGTTCACTGCAACCTCTGCCTCCTGGGTTCAGGCAATTCTCCTGCCTCAGCCTCCCGAGTAGCTGGGACTACAGGCGCATGTCACCATGCCCAGCTAATTTTTGTATTTTTAGTAGAGATGGGGTTTCACCATGTTGGCCAGGATGGTCTGTATCTCTTGACCTCATGATCCACCCGCCTTGGCCTCTTAAAGTGCTGGGATTACAGGCGTGAGCCACTGCGGCCGGCCTATTTCTAGATTAATTTTAAAGTTAAAAATTATATACATAACTTAAAATAATAAATTAATTATTCTATAAGTAGTTCTTGGGGACAATAGAAATTATATCTTTCACAATTTACTGGGCACTTGGTTATCTTGGGAAATTGAAGAAAAACCCGAAATAAAATTGTTTCTTTCTATGTTACATATTTCTGTTGAATTTGAATCTTTTATGGCCAAGCACAGTGGCTCACACCTGTAATCCCAGCACTTTGGGAGGCCAAGGCAGATGAATTACCTTAGGTCAGGGATTCTAGACCAGCCTGGCCAACATAGTGATACCCCATCTCTACTAAAAATACAAAAGTTAGCTGGGCATGGTGGCGCATGCCTGTAGTCCCAGCTACTCGGGAGGCTGAGACAGGAGAATCACTTGAACCAAGGAGGTGGAGGTTGCATTGAGCCGAGATCATGCCACTGCACTCCAGCCTGGACAACAGAGTGAGACTCTGTCTCAAAAAAATTAAAATTAAAATGTGAATCTTTTTCTCTCTCTGTTTTTTTGTTTTTTGAGACAGAGTCTCACTCTGTTGCCCAGGCTGGAGTGCAGTGTCGTGATCTTGGCTTACTGCAACCTCCACCTCCGGGTTTAAGCAATTCTCCTGCCTCAGCCTCCTGAGTAGCTGGGATTACAGGCATGCGCCACCACACCCAGCTTATTTTTGTATTTTTAGTAGAGACGGGGTTTCACCATGTTGGCCAGGCTAGTCTCAAACTCCTGACCTTGTGATCCACCTGCCTCAGCCTCCCAAAGTGCTGGGATTACAGGCATGAGCCACTGTGCCCAGCCTTAAAATTTGAATATTTTCTATGTCTTATTTTACCTTTATATTCTTGTGATGGGGAGGTATATCAAAGTCCTGAGGGAAAAAATTACTTCTTTTGCAGTTATCTCCAGATAAATGTATTTGATTATTTATTTTACTAAGAATTAAAGTATCTTAAAATGCTTAATATAGAGAAAATAATAGCTAGCTGTAGGAGAAAATTATAAGGATGAACAAATTCAGCCATAGAGAAATTAAGCAACTTGTCCTCTGAGAACATACAGCATTGTGATAGAGCCAGAATTCAAGTCAATATCTGCCTGCTTGCTAATTCTATTCTCCTAACCATTAGGTTATACTGCCCCTCTATGTTCTATTCTGAATAAGGGATAATTTTTCTTTAACTAAAATAATTAAGGAAGAGAACAAAAATGTTGTGTATCATAGTGATTAAAAGTAGCACTTTAATGAGTTGATCATTGCTGAAGCGGGGTGATAGATATATCAGGGTTTGCTATTACATATTTTCTCTTCTGAAATATTCTATAATAAAACTTTTTAAAATACAGATTTTAAAAGGAAATTTTTAAATTCAGCTCAGTACTTAGTTTTAAGTTAGGGCAGGTACATTTAAACTCTCTAAACCTTTGTTGTCCAATAGAACTTTGTATAATGATAAAAATATTCCATATCTGTGCTGTCTAGTTGGGTAGCCACTAGCTAGCCACATGTAGATGTTGAGCATTTGTTTGAGTTTTTGTTGTTGTTGTTATTGTTTCTGTTTTTCTTTTTCTTTTCTTTTTTTTTTTTTTGTGATGGAGTTTTGCTCTTGTTGCCCAGTCTGGAGTGCAATGGCACATTCTCGGTTAGGCTCACCACAACCTCCGCCTCCCAGGTTAAAGCAATTCTCCTGCCTCAGCCTCCCGAGTAGCTGGGATTACAGGCAGTAGCTGGGATTACGGGTATATGCCACCACGCCCAGCTAATTTTGTATTTTTAGTAGACACAGTGTTTCTCCATGTTGGTCAGGCTGGTCTCGAACTCCGACCTCAGGTGATCCACCTGCCTTGACCTCCCAAAGTGCTGGGATTATAGGCATGAGCCACCACGCCCAACCTGAGCCTTTGAAATGTGGCTACTGTTACTGAGGAACTAAATTTTAATTCTATTAAAATTAAATTATCTTTAATCTTATTCAAATTAAAATTAATTAAAGTTAATTTAATTTTAATAAAGTTAATTTTAATTGCCACAGTGGCTAATGGCTGTGGTATTGGACAGTACAGCCAGTTTCCTCATATGTGAAATGAGAGTGGTGCCGAGGAAGGCAGATTGCTTGAGCGCAGAAGTTCGAGACCAGCCTAGACAACATGACAAAACCCCATCTTTACAAAAAATACAAAAGAATTAGCTGGGCGTGATGGCATGCACCTGTAGTCCTAGCTACTAGGGAGGCTGAGTTAGGAAGATGGCTTGAGCTTGGAAAGCAGAGTTTGCAGTCAACTGAGATCACGCTACTGCACTCCAGCCTGGATGACAAAGCAAAACTCTGTCTCAAAAAAAAAAAAAAAAAATTAGAGTAGTGCTAACAGCACCTGATTGATAGGGTTGTTCTGAGGAATAAGTGATATAGTCTTCATAATATACACAGATAGCATAGTGCCTAAACATTATATTCAACAGTGTTCAATAAATGTTTGCCATTCTTAGTACTTACCTTATATGTAAGAAAGTTTTTGTTGAAAATTATGTTAAAAATGAGAAATAACATTTCTCAAAATATGTTGAATTTGAACAAAAGTTGAGATTCCCCTAATAACAGCAACAGTTTTCATAAAAGCCATGTCATTTATGGAATTAACTACCAAAAATATTTTGTACTAAACATGAGTCCTTTAATGTTGTCTTGTGTTTCATGAATTCATTGTGTGATATTTTTATACATTGTGAACTGATATTTCACAGCATATGAAATCTTATTCTTAATTGAAGCAACTACCTTCTAAAGTGAAAAATTATTAATACTTCCAGTAGTTTAATTATGACATTTGAGATGCTGCTGTAGGTGTACCCTGGTTACATGAATGAAATGCTGTGATGAAACAATGCCATTAAAAAGTCAGCTTAGCCAGTAATTCAGATGTAGTAGGATAGATCATAGTTCTTTATACCCACAGTTCCATGTTCCTTCATCCCTACTCTAAGCAGATGGCATTTCAAATCCTAGAGTGGAATTATCCTGGGCTTTGAATACACATCAGGCTGGTTTCTCTTCTTATGGTAAATGTGTTTGTAAAATTAGATATTAATGTAAATCTGAAGGGGTAGTTGTGAAAATTAAATTTAGGAACATATATGAAGCTCTGGCACATAGGAGAATCTCAGTAAATGTTACTTCCCCCTCCTCTTGTCTTTTATTTGAAATTTAAACATTAATGATGGCCCATCCAAAAGGGTTATCAAGTTATTATATTCCTTAGAAAACATAAACAGGAAGATTCATATTCCTCTTCGTTAGGTGTTGATGATAGTTGTAAAAAATATTTACATCAATTAATTATTCTTAAATGTTTTTCTAATTCAATAAAAACTCTTTGAAGAACTGAATAATTGTATGCTTTTCGGCCGGGCATGGGTGGCTCACACCTGTAATCCAAGCACTTTGGAGGCCAGGGTGGGCGGATCACCTGAGGTCGGGAGTTCAAGACCAGCCTGACCAACATGGTGAAACCCCATCTTTAAAAAAAAAAAAAAAATTGTATGCTTTTCTTAGGAAATTAAACAATACCACTATACCATACTTACCTCTTGAAAATGAACTATTTATACAATATATTCAATTTCTAGAAATGCTAGAGTAAATATACACTAAAATGAAATCATTATAAACACATTAAAAGCAAACATTTGAGGCTGGTCGTGGTGGTTCATGCTTATAATCACAGCACTTTAGGAGGCCGAAGTGGGTGGATCACAAGGTGAGGTGATGGAGACCATCCTGGCTAACACGGTGAAACCCTGTCTCTACTAAAAATACAAAGACTTAGCCAGACATGGTGGCACGCACCTGTAGTCCCAGCTGCTCAGGAGGATTGCTGAGAATTGCTTGAACCCGGGAGGTTGCAGTGAGCCAAGATCGTACCACTGCACTCTAGCCTGGTGACAGAGCAAGACTCCGTCTCAAAAAAAAAAAAAGCAAACATTTGAGATGTTACTATTAACTGCTTTAAGTTCTCCTATCATTAAAGTAATACTTTATTCTAAAAGTAGTACTGTTAACTTTCTTCCACCAAGCCGCAAGAGACAGCCTGCGTAATACAGTTTGATCTCTACTTCAGAAAGAAAGGAAGCATGGAAAGAGAATAATTAGCATAAATTTTCTTTGCCTGTTGTCATTTCTCAGTTTATTCTTAACTGGTAGTTAAAGAAGAAAAGACTACATTGTCAACTTCTCTTACAAAGCTACCCCAGAGTATATTGATCCAGGAAGTTAAGGAACAATATGTCAGGAGTATGTTTTCATATTGCAGGTGAAGCAGAGCCATAAACATGAATTTCTAAGTAATAATTAACCATGAATTGAACAATTATGGGTGTAATATACCATTCAAGATAGATGTGCTTATAAGGAGATTTGTTTTGTAGTTGCTTTATGAGTCACTTGTAGAAGCTTTGTATTTTTAAAGGTAAGTTTCCACTGTTACGAAATATGTCTTACGAAGACTAAAATTCTATTGAGTAAATACAAGAAGAAGAGTGAATGTAATCATCTCATCATATTAAGTTTTAGAGACCCATATATTGAAGGCTGTCTCCCTGTGGTTCGAGTATATTATAAAGAAGACTGAAAATATATACCCAGATATTCCAATCACAGCAATATTGTCTGGGAAGTCCATATTGTTTGTGGTAAACTCATGTCTTACAGGTACAACATAATTGCTCTGTAAACCATTTTATCCCCCCTGCCTTTTATTCCATGTATATATGGTTGTTTTGCTATTTAATTATAGAATACTTTCTTCTTTAAAAGTTAAACACTACAATATAAAAGCATTTGTAAAGAATTATCCAGTCAAAATCCTTTAATTACCTCGACATTCCATTCCGATTACACTACATTTTCTTTAGAAGAGCCTGTTGGCATTTGAGACAGAGAGTGAGTGAGAGTGTGTGTGTGTGTGTGTGTGTGTATGCACTGAATATATGTTTATATACCATGGTTATAAGTGTACATGTATATGAACATAGACACATATATGTTACTTAAAAATTCCTAGTCCTATTTACTGGATATTTAATTTTGAAAAAATATTTTATCTTCAAAGTGATTCCAGCTAAAGATAGGTTAGAATTCTAGAGTTACAGAAACATGTGCTCTTTATCATGCTTTGGAGACTCTAACAGAACGTGACACTCAGTCTCCTGTATACCATTTTGTTCTTTTCAACTCCTCAGCTCTTATAGGATCTCTGGCGCCTAACTCTAAAAGTCAGTTTGTTTTTCAGCTGAGCTGCTTACCATTATTGACATTTAATTACTATTTTACTCTGATGCCTATTTATTCATCTAAATTAGTAATACTGTGTAACATTTATCTAGAGTCTTATGAGTTCAACACTTTATATAATCACTCATTAGATAATTCACATAGCCCTTTGACATACATGAATATTATTTTCCACTTTTACAGATATGAAAACTGAGGTTCAGTGGGGTGGTATGTGTTACGCTTTACACCACACATCTGAGTCTGAGTCAGTGGCACAGTTGGAAACAGAAGTCAGAATAGCATCTCGTCTGTCTCCTCAGAGGACAAACTATGATGCCTCCCTCTCGATTACTTGGAGGGAAGAGAATGTGGGCTTTCCCCTCTTAAGTTCTTTGAACTAGCAATAGCTCCACAATGCCTACTATTATTTCTTGAATTTTTTTTTTTTAATGTCTGCCAAATATTCTAAAAATTAGTGGCTTTCCTTTTTTTTTTGAGAGAGCCTCACTCTCTTGCCCAGGCTGGAATGCAGTGGAGCGTCATAGCTCACTGCAAACTCAAACTCCTGAGCTCAGGCGATCCTCCTGCCTCATCCTTCCACATGGCTGGGACTAAAGGTGCATGCCTCCACACTTGGCTTTTTTCTTTTTTTTAGAGATGGGGGTCTCACTATGTTGCCTCCACTAGTCTCAAACTCCTGGGTTCATGCAGCACTCCAACCTCAGTCTCCCAAACTGCTGGGATTACAGGCATGAGTCAGTGTGCCCTGCCTCCATTTTCTTAAAGTATACAACTTTAAAAATGTTTTTACCAGCCAGGTACAGTGGCTCATGCCTGTAATCCCAGCACTTTGGGAGGCCGAGGTGGGCGGATCACCTGAGGTCAGGAATTCAAGACCAGCCTGGCCAGCATGGTGAAACACTCTCTCTACTAAAAATATGAAAATTAGCCAGACATGGTGGAGCACGCCTGTAGTCCCAGCTACTTGGGAGGCTGAGGCAGGAGAATCACTTGAACCCGGGAGGCGGAGATTCTAGTGAGCCAAGATTGCACCACTGCAATCCAGCCTGGGCGACGTAGCGAAACTGTCTCAAAAAACAACAAAAAAAGGCTACCTATTTAAAACAATTCTTGTAAGTTTTACCCTCACAAATTTCGTCTTTTTTTTTTTTTTTTTTTTTTTTTTTAGATGGAGTCTTGCTCTGTCACCCAGGCTGGTGTGCAGTGGCACGATCTTGGCTCACCGCAACCTCTTTCTCCCAGGTTCCAGTGATTTCCCTGCCTCAGCCTCCCGAGTAGCTGGGATTACAGGCGTGCCTCCACACCTGGCTAATTTTCGTATTTTTATTTGAGACAGGGTTTCACCATGTTGACCAAGCTGGTCTCATGTCCTGACTTCAGATGATCCACCCACCTCGGCCCCTCAAAGTGCTGGGATTACAGGCATGAGCCACCATGGCCCACCACAAATTTTGTCTTGACATTTGAGGAATTATGTTGCTTCAACTTAACTTCAACTCACCATTGCTTTCCCTAATTCTTGTTTATACTGCTGGTTGAGTAGATTTATTCCAGTGGCATTAGAAGAATGTTTTATTTAATGGTTCTACTTAATTCACATATGTTGAATAATAAAACTAAAGACAGTATAAGGCAGGCCCCAAATATTTCTTTTTTAAAGTATTCATATGTCTTTGCAGTTAGTCTCATTAAATAGCTTCTAACCCTCTCCTATCAGAAAATAGATTGTATCAAAAGGAATGCAGACTTACAAATTGCAGATTTTTTTTTTTCTTGTTTTGAGTCAGGCGCTCTCTCTGTCACTCAGGCTGGAGTGCAGTGGCACCATTACAGCTCAGTGCAGCCTCAGCCTCCCACCTGAGGATCAAGTGGTCCTCCACCTCAGCCTCCCAAGTAACTGGGACTATAGGCACATGCCACCATGCCGGCTAATTTTTTTAAATTTTTGTAGAGACAGTGTTTTGCCACATTGCCCAGGCTGGTCTCCAGCTCCTGACTGCAAGCAGTCCTCCTGCCTCAGCTTCCCAAAGCGCCACCGCACCAGCCAGAAATTGAAAATCAAACTAATAATTTGGAGACAAAATTCTTTTTTCAAGTTTACCACAGACTAAATACCTGATTCACTTACCTAACTCAATTATATACCTGATAATTTAGTATATGGTAAATCATAAAATACTACTTTCAGTTTTAAGGATAAATGTTTTAATTTGACTTCTAGTATCTTGTGTTGTCATAGTTTGCTGACATATACTACTTTTTACCTTTTATGTGAGTCTTTCTTTATCTTTTTACAGTTTAGTAGTAAATAATCATCTTTAAAACATTAATTTTATGCCAGTACTAGGCAGGAAGTGTTCTCAGCCTCTCAGTTACATTGTCAAATGATTGTTAAGAGAAGAAAAGCTGGGCACAGTGATGAATGCCTATAGTCCCAGATACTCAGGAGGCTGAGACAGGAGGATTGCTTGAGCCCAGGAGTTTGAGGCTGTGATTCACTGTTACCATGTCTATAAATAGCCACTGCACTCCAGCCTGGGCAACATAGCAAGACTCCATCTCTTAAAAAAAAAGAGAGAGAAAGAGAGGGAGAGACAGAGAGAAGGTGAAAAGAAGGACGAAAGAAAAGAAAGGAAGAAAAAGGAGAGGAGGAGAGAGGGGAGGAGAGGAGAAGGGAGGGAAAAGGGGAAAAGGGAAAAAAGAAAAGAAAAAGAATCTTCTGACAAAATAGGCCATTCATTAGGCCAAACATAGTGGCTGGTCTTTAATTCAAACCATCAGATTCATGTTTATTCTTTTGCTATTTACCATTTATTAACTATATCTACGCTAACATAATGACTTTTTTAAACTTGGGTTTTTTTTTTCAGCAACTTAAGTAAAGAAAAGTCTGCTTTACTACAGATGAAGAATCAAATGGCATTAGATTTAGAACAACTTCTAAATCATCGTGAGGTATTTTTCCTATTTTGTCATAATTTTAATCATTGTAGGCTTTTTAAAAACCGCTATCAGGTTAAACTTATTGGATCCCAGGTGTGCATGTTCATGAATGACTTATTTATATCTCACTATAATCTTGTCCTTTTTAATTCCACTTGTGATATACTTCTTAGAGTTAATTCTTATTCCTAGAATGCCCCTGCTGTTTTGTTGATATCTGTTACTGAATTTAGCCATATTATTTATTAATAATCTGTTTTATCTTGTTTTGCAACTAGACAGTTAATTTCCTTAGTGTGTCTCTGTCTTCTTTATCAGTGTGTATCCCAGTGCCTATAATGTAGAGTATTTGTGTTGAGCTTTAAAGTTCATAAAATTTTCTTTTCTTCATTTGTTCCTCATCAAAATTCTTTTAGAGTAAATATAATTCCTATTTTATAGATGGAGAAATGAGTCGTGAGTGGCTTGCCCATGGCAGTTAGTAACTAAGACATAAGTCCTGTTTTGTTTTGTTTTTTTCTTTAAGTAAGGTTTATTGAGGTATAATATACACAGAAAAAAATTCACCTTTTTTAGCATACATGCCTGTGATTTTTGACAAATGCACACAGTTGTATAAGCACCACAATCAATAGATAGAATAGTTCCATTACTCAAAAAAATTCCCTCATTACCCCTTTTTAGTTGACCCTTTTCCTCAACCCCTATCCCTAACAACCACTGGTCTATTTTCCGTACCTATTGTTTTACCTTTTACAGAATGCCATATAGCTAAAATTATCAGTGTATAGCGTTTTGAGTCTGGCTTGTCTCAATTACGATAATACATTTGAAACTCATCTGTATTGTTGCAGATGTTAGTCATATGTTTCCTTTTTATTACTGGTTAATAATCCATTAAATGGATGTAACACAGTTTGTTAATTCATTCACAGTTGATGGACATTTGAGTTGTTTCCATTTGAGGACATCTCCAAATAAAATAGCTGTAAACAATTATGTATACATTTTAATATAAACCTAAGTTTCCATTTCTCTTGAGTAAATACTCAGGAACATGATTACTGGGTTGTATGGTAGATGTATGTTTAAGTTTATAAGAAACTGTCAAAATTTTCCAAAGTTACTGTACTTTTGCATTTCCCCTCTACGATGACTGAGAGTTCCAGTTTTTCTGCATTCTCACCAACCATTGGTATTTTTAATGCAAAGTCTTTTTTCTACTGAACTATCACTGTCTCATCTTAGCCATCTTCTTACCCATTTTGTTATTCTGATAAAAAATAAACTGGTTTTTTTTTGTTTTTTTTTTTGAGGCAGAGTCTCACTCTGTCACCATCTGGGCTCACTGCAGCCTCTGCCTTCTGGGTTCAAGGAATTCTTGTGCCTCAGCCTCCTGAGAAGCTGGGATTACAGGTGCATGCCACCACACCTGGCTAATTTTTGTATTTTTAATAGAGACAGGGTTTCAGCATGGTTGGCCAGGCTGGTGTTAAACTCCTGACCTCAAGTGATCCTCCCACTTCAGCCTTCCAAAATGCTGGGATTACAGTATGAGCCACCGCACCCAGCCAGAGAAAGAAACATTTAAAACAGTTCATTGGTTTATGAGTATGCTCATACTAGCCTGGAAGAAGTATACCAGATGTTGGGAAGAAATTATTGGAAGAATATTGTTGAGAGAGGGGAACTGGAAACTGTTACTAGAAGTAATTCAAAGATACGTATCCTAGAGTTGGGGTCAGAAAAATTGGAGGATTGTCTCTATCTGAGAAATGGTGTTGCAGTGAGTTCTCTTAATGGTGTCTTCTATGTGATGGCTGAAAAGGATAAGAAAGTGTCCCTGGACTAGATTGTAATTACATTTAGGTAGATAAGTCAATCTAACAACAGGTTATAGAGCTAGGAAAAGCTTCTCTGAAGATATTTATTCTTCCTTCTGAGTTCTGACATTCTAGACCTTACCTATCACTGCAACTATCACTTATGTCCTAGGATTCTGCTTTCAAGTAATTGTTTCTTCACTGTGGAAGCCTGGTTCATTCACTATGTGGAATTTTCACAAGTGTTTTTGAAATTAAATATTTAGGAACTTCTGATGACCATTCAGCTGTATCAACTATTTTTTTTTATATAAAGCTAGATGAAGTTGTTTTTTTTTTTTTTTCCAGAATGGCAATTCCCATCTGATTTTAAGGGGTTGTGCTACACTGAAAAATATATGAGCCGTTCCAATACTTGGAATCACATTACTCATGAGTCCAAATAAAGACCAAAAATCTTTGCTTGGTGGACTGAGAAGAAAATATGTTTAAGCATGCAAATTAAATACTAGCAGAGCTAGGCACAGTGTCACACACCTGTAGTCCCAGCTACTCTGGAGGCCAAGGCAGGAGGATCACTTGAGCACAGGAGTTTGAGACTGTAGTGCACTCTGATCTCACCTGTGAATAGCTAGTGCACTCCAGCCTGAGCAACCTAGTGCAACTGTGTCTCTTAAGAAAGAGAAAGAGAAAGGGAAAGTGAGAGGGAAGGAGAGAAAACAGAGGAAGGGAGGAAGAGAGTGAAGAAGGGAGTGGTGGGAGGGACAGAGGGAGGGGAAGGAGGGAAAAGTTTTAATATTAGCAAGATGAAACTACTCATTAATTGCCTACTGCTACATGGCATTAATGATATTTGTATGGTTGCATATTTAAATAATTATCAGTTTTTATGTATTTGACAGTATATATTTTAGCAATTATATTTTAATAATTTAACCTTGTATAGCTTTTGATGATACCAAACATCTAAAGAAAAGCAACTTTTTTTGTTTTAAAGCAAAGTAAAAATTAAAGCTTAGTAAAACAAATCTGATGTTATTAACCATTTTCTAAGAAACCATTTACTACGAACTTAGATCACATATGCACATGCAAAGGCCTCTGCAAGCTGCTTGTATGGAAAGAGAACAGCTAGTGTGATCCCCTAGAAATGCTTGGCCATTCACTTGAACATTTACCTGATAAAACAAAGGGTCTGTAGGATTGATGTATTCACCTGATTGTTCAGAGGCTCATGTTCTCATAATAGTCATTAACAGTTGGATAAGAATAATAATTTTTTTTTTTTTAATGAAAATCAGGGCTGGGACTAGAGTAAGGCAAGCAAGGCATCTAGGACACATGATGTAAGGAGGTGCTACTCTCAGAGTGGTGCAAAAAGCATGGACGGAGGGAGAGGAGGGGGGAAAAAAAAAAAGCATGGGACGGCCCCTGGGAGCCACTGCCTCTTCACCCAAGGCCACTAGCTTGCCTCACCCTGTCAGGACTCTGGGAAAATTGTCTAGTACCAATCATGGTTTTAATCTTTAAAGATTCTCATTTTCTTTTTTGCATTGGACAACTGTTGCTCTATGTTTTGTGAGGTTTTTTTTTTTTTTTTTTTTTTTTGAGACAAAGTCTCACTCTGTCGCCCAGGCTAGAGTGCTGTGGCACTGTCTTGGCTCATCTCAGCCTCCACCTCCTTGGTTCAAGCAATTCTTCTGCCTCAGCCTCCCAAGTAGCTGGGATTACAGGTGCATGCCACCACGCCTGGCTAATTTTTTTGTGTTTTTAGTACAGATGGGATTTTACCATGTTGGCCAGGCTGGTCTCGAACTCCTGACCTCAGGCAATCGGCCCGCCCTGGCCTCCCGAAGTGCTGGTATTACAGGCGTGAGTCACCATACCCGGCCTAGCTCTAACTTTTTTTAGCAGTGTCACTTAGTTGTGATCAGGCTGTATGTGTTCGTGTAATACGAAGTAAGATCACCAGTTCATTCACATAGTTCCAAAATATGTGTTAAACAGAAAAAGAAAAAACTAGGACAATTCTAGGTTGACAATTCAAAAACATTTGGGCATGACCACAGAGAGTTTTTATTTTCTATGTTAGTGTTAGCTCAAAAATATTAGCTTAAAAGTATCTCCTCTCATGTAAGAGTTAGGTTGTGGTGTGACAATTTCCAGGAATGTGTATTGATTTCTTATAATTGTGTATTTCTTGAACTATGAGTAGTATATTAGGTGATTTTTAGTCTTAACTTTTTTGAGAGAAAATATATTAGACTGCTAATTTCAGAATGGTAAGATGTGAACAACAGGTGGATGTAAAGAGAAATAGGATATTTTGGGTTGCCTTTTCAGACTAAGCTCAACTGGGTTGGGTAAATATATTAGGATAAAGGATTTGCACAGCAAATACTGACTTTAAAATGTGCAGAAATTGAATTGAGAGTTTCTACCTGCCCACACTTCTTCATTCTAAATTCTCCAGGTTTTGTCCCTGTGTTCAGTAAAATGTTCATAAAGCAGAATGAGGGGGAAAGGGGCAAAATATCTCTCCTCACAAAATGTCATTTACTGAAGCACAATTTAATGTCATGCCTTCTGCCTTTGTAGAAGATCAAAACAAAGTGTGATCTCTCTTGGTTTTGTAAAACTATTTAAGGCAGTCTGCTAAGTACGTCCACATAAATGACATAATCTAATCTTTACTACAGTCCACTGATAAATATCATTGTCCTCGTTGTTAGAAATGAAACTGATGCCGCTAAGAGTTAAATAACTCAACTGTGATTACATAGTCAAAACTAAAAGTAATTCATTTTTTTCCTGAAACAAAACTAATGTTATTTTTTCTTAGTCTCATTTAGACAGAAAAAAAAAACCTCATGATGAATTATTGCTTATATTCCAGGAAAATTTTTGCCTCTGTGGATGAAGTTATATTCCTCTTTTTTTCAGAAAATGAAAACTTTGTAATTTAATGTGTTTCCTTTTTGTTTTCATTGCCAGAAAACTCAGCTGAATAATTTAGCCAAGTGTTATAATCTTTCTTTTCCTCTTTCACATTTCATGCCTCAAAATAACTTTGTTTGTTTCCTTCAGGTGGGTTATAATCTATCTTACTCTAAAATGTTTTCAGTTGTACTCGAATTAAGACCTTTTAGGTGTAAATAAAATATAAACCTTAAATAACTAGATTTTTAAAAGAGGTAAAAGGAAAAGATAAACTGATAGGATCTCACTTTTAGATAACAGTAGCAGGACTTCAGATAAAACATTCATTTTGAAAAGATTTTGAGTGCAAGAAATGTGATTTCAGGCTTAGTGCAGTGGTTCACACTTGTAATCCCAGCACTCAGAAAGGCCAAGGTGGGAGGAATGCTTGAGGCTAGGTGTTCAAGACCAGCCTGACCAACGTGGAGAAACCCCCTCTCTACTAAAAATACAAAATTAGCTGGGTGTGGTGGCGGGCACCTGTAATCCCACTTACTTGGGAGGCTAAGGTAGGAAAATAGCTTGAACCCTGGGAGCAGAGGTTGCAGTGAGCTGAGATCACGCCACTTCACTCCAGCCTGGACAAAAGAGCGAGACTCTGTCTCAAAAAAAAAAAATGGCTTTTTCGTTGAGCTTATCACTCAGGAGTCTTCATTAATTGCATTTAGTTTTCACCTGTTTGTATCCACTCATCTTTGCCTTAATGAAACAAAATTTACTGATCACCTTTGGAAATTCGAATTCTGCTTTTCTTTGTGTATATTTTATCCGTGTGTCCTTAGAATATAAGCTTTTGAGAGTAAAAAGTGTCTTTCGTAGCCAAATGCCTAATAGAATACTGAGCTTAGTTGTAAGAAGCTGATGTAGAAGCCCTTTTCTCATGGTTCTTGGAGCTGTATAATGGGGTGTAGGATGAACACCACTTAGGAAGCTATTCCAGTATTTCAGTGAGTGATGGTGGTGTCTTGAACTAGACTGGTGATGATGGGGTGAGACAAAAATGGACCAATTTAAAAGTTATTTAAGAAGCATAATCACAGGGCTTGATGATTGAGTACATTAGGGTCTGATGGAGAGAGGAGGAATGAGACTTGATGCCTAGGTTTTTGGCTGGTGTCTTTGGTAGTGCTACAAAGAACCTAGGAGAAGAAGTTTGGGGGAAGAAAAGTTCAAGAAAATATCTAAGTGGATATATACACTAGAGAGTTGGAAATGTAGGTTCTTGAGCCCGAGAAAGGAATTAATTTGTTAATAGAAATTTGAAAGTCACAACATAAAGATGTTACTTTACGTGGAAATAGAGTAAATGAACTAGCGAGACTATATAGAGTGAGAACAGAAAAAGGCCTGTGACAGAATCTTGAGGATCAGCATTTAAGGGAAGAGCATAGGAAAAAGTGCTTACACAAAGAAGAGTGAAGAGTGACCGGCATCAGTGAGGAGCATCAGGAAGAGAGTAGTTCCTAAAGCCCAGGGAGAACCATTCATAACAGAGGCAGTTGTCAGCAGTGATATGTGTTGTCAGGAGGTCAGCCAAATAAAGATTTTTTTAAGAGTCATTTGGATTTAATAAGATGCTAAAGGGCCAGGTGCAGTGGCTCATGCCTATAATCCCAGCACTTTGGGAGGCTGAGGCAGTCAGATCGCTTGAACTCGAGTTCAAGACCATCCTGGCCAACATGACGAAACCCCGTCTTACAAAAGATACATAAATTAGCCAGGCATGGGAGCATGCACCTGTAGTCCCAGCTACTTGGGAGGCTGAGGTGGGAGATCTGAGAGAATCGCTTGAGCCCAGGAGATGAGGTTGCAGTGAGCCAAGATCACACCACTATACTCCAGCCTGGGTGACAGCCCTCTCAAAAAAAAAAAAAGAAAAGAAAAAGCAATTTTAATAGAGGTGGAGCTAAAAATTAGATTGCAGTGAATTGTAGTCAGAGGAAAAATAGGCATTCCTTAAATATTTGAAGAAGAAAAGATAGGACAATTGAGGAAGGGGCATAAGATCAAGAGTTTTTACCAGTCGGACGCAGTGGCTCACGCCTGTAATCCCAACACTTTGGGAGGCCAAGGTGGGCGGATCCATTGAGGCCAGGAGTTCAAGACCAGCCTGACCAGCATGGTAAAACCCCATCTCTACTAAAAACACAAAAATTAGCTGGGCGTGGTAGCAGATGCCCGTAGTCCCAGCTACTCAGGAGCCTGCGGCAGGGGAATCGCTTGAACCCGGGAGATGGAGGTTGCAGTGAGCTGAGATCGTGCCACTGCACTCCAGCCTGGGCAACAGAGCAAGATTCTGTCTCAAAAAAAAAAAAAAAGACCAGCACAGTAGCACAGTGACTCACGCATATAATCCCAGCATTGTGGGAGGCTGAGGGAGGTGGATCACAAGGTCAAGAGATCGAGACCATCCTGGCCAACGTGGTGAAACCCCATCTCTACTAAAAAATACAACAGAGCAAGATTCTGTCTCAAAAAAAAAAAAAAAATTGCCAAGCTGAAATGTTATGTACTTATAGTAATACCATTCTGTGTAATTTTTCTTTAGCAGCACTCAGCACCCCAGGTGTAAACACAGAGAAAATGGAAACTAGACTGATCCAGAATTACATTCTACTTTCTACTATATGTACATATAAATATGTTCAACTCTCTCATTAAATTGTAAGACTGGCATTACCTTTATACTTCTTACATCTTGTACATTTTGAAATACTATGGAAAAAGCTAGCAGTAAGACAGATAAGACTTCTGTTCACATCCCAGCTCTGGCACTTAATAGCAATGCATTTTTGAGACAATAATTTCACCCCTCTAAACTCGGTTATCTCATCTGTAAATAAAGGTAACATCTACTTTGTAGGGTTCTGTGAGAATTAATATAGCAGTGTTCCTGGAATGTAACAGAACTCAACGAATGTAGTTGCCTTTCCTCTTTTCCTTCTGTGTCAAGGGTCTTTTCAAATATTATCTATCGTTTGAGACTGGGCATGGTGGCTCCTACCTGTACCCAGCACTTTAGGAGGCCAAGGCAGGCAGATTGCTTGAGCTTAAGAGTTTGAGACCAGTCTGGGCAACATGATGAAACTGTCTCCACAAAAAATATAAAAATTAGCCAGGCTTGGTGGTACATGACTATAGTCCCAGCTACTCAGGAGGCTGAGGTGAGAGGATTGTTTGGGCCTGAGAGGTGGAGGCTACAGTGAGTGGTGATCACACTCTATAGTCCAGCCTGAGTGACAGAACTAGACTCTGTCTCGAAAGAACAAAAAAATAAAAATAAAAAAAATATTATCTATCCTTTAAATTCCTCCCTAATTCAACAAAGAAAAACATACCCTTTTCTGCCTCATTCCTATAACATTTTAAATATTTCTGTTAATGTTCATATTACTATATAATTATGCATCTGTCTTGTCCATTAGATTGACAAATTCCTTTTTGTATCTTAGCCTTTAGCACAGTATTTAGCAGATAATAAGTACTCATTCAAATGTTTGTTAAACTAATGGTTCTTTTCAATCTTCAATAATATAAAGCTGTCAAATAGAAAGCTTTAGAAACTGTCATCCAAAAAATAAGTGTCACTCTGATACTATTTTAGCTGAAGAAAGCACCGAAGCTCTCCTATATCCAAGAACAGTTTTTGAGGTCTGTCTGAAAGTAGGCCACAGGAAGTCATATCCGAAAGATTTGTCCAGACTAGAGCTACTCCTAAAACCTTGGAGATGGTAGTTGTAGGCTCAGCAACCTCAATGGTTATCACACTTATACACAATAATATATATTTGTGGAATAAAAAACATCTGTTTTGGCTGGGCACGGTAGCTCACGCCTCTGATCCCATCACTTTGGAAGGCCAAGGTAGGAGGATCACTTGAGTCTAGGAATTTGAGACCAGCCTCGGCAACATAGCAAGACTCCATCTCTACAAAATATTTTTTTTTAAATTAGCTGGGCATGGTGGCACAAACCTGTAGTCCTAGCTACTCGGTGAGCTGTTGTGGCAGGATCCTTTAAGCCCAGGAGGTCAAGACTGCAATGAGTCATGATTGCACCACTGCACTCCAGCCTGGGCAACAGAGTAAGACTCTGTATCAAAAACAAAAAGAAAGAAAGAAAAATTTATTTCTGAGACCAGGATATCTTCTACCCTCTCATTCACTGTTTTTGTCAATAACATCTCTCAGGGTCCACAGTCATTTCAGTTAGTATTTAACCAAAATTAATTAACCACTCCTTACTAAGTACCTAGAATGTGCAAGGCCCCACACTTACCTGAATGTTGGACTAATTTTTATTATCCTGGATAACTTGCTGCTTACAGCAGTATATGCCATATAGTGAAAAGAAAACACACCCTACAGTTAGCCAGGTTTCTAAAAAGTGAAATTACAGTATAATTAGCATTCTTTTATGGTATGTTGATGTTCCCCGGATTCTAACTCATATGTTCTTTGTGATTTCTCGGAAGATTTCAGGGACATTTCAGTGTCCCAAGTGCCCCTTAGGCAATCCACCTCATAAGAAGTTCCAACAAATTGCATTTTTCTTTATGTGTGTCACTCTTTTGGTTCATACTTAACTGTTTTGAAATTTTCTTGAGTATCTTTTTACATGTTTTTCTTACATACCTATGTAGTTAAATTTTACAGTCAGAATGCTAAAAAAAAAAAACTACTGAGTGGGTAAATTAATTTTTCTTTAAATGAAAATATACTTGTTTCTCAGATTCATGCATACATTTCTCATCATAGTGGTGCTCAAGTTAAATTTTTGTTTTCAGTTTGTTGGATATAAATGAGTATTTTAAAGAAAGATAATTATTGTTGTAAAAACCAAAAACACACATGTATGATACAAGTCATATTTTCCCTCTAAAGTTTTTATAAAGCTTTTTTCCATGTAAGGGTGTGTGAATTCAGGTCTGAGGAAATTTAGGGAATAAAATATTGCAAAAATTACTGCAGATGTTGAATTTACACACATACTTTATGATAAAGCTAAAGCTATTGTATTAACAGTAAGAATAATATCTTGAATTTGTATAATCTTTTTATATTAAACTCGAAAATGCTTTCAGATGAATTATGTTATACTACCCTACTTAGGGACTATTTACAAATTGCTTTCAACCAAGTGTATCTGGAAATAAGGAATCAGAGGAAGGAAAAGTTTTAAATGAGTCATCTCTACTGAGAAGTGGCCTTTTGCTTATTTTTTCTAGTATTCAAAAGGGAATTGGGCTTTTTGCCCAAAATACATACTTTTCAGTAAATAATAAGTGTATTTAATGTTGATATATTACCTTATAGTTTTTTTATATTCATTTATTTTATTTAAGCCTCACAACAGCTCAGTCTTACACCCATTTCACAGAGGTAGCAACTGAATCACAGTTGTTCATTCTATAAAATGTTAATTCTCCTCAGTTCTGAGTTGTGTAAAAGATATTTGAATTTCCTTTGGATTGTACTCTCTGGACCACTATGTCTGTATAGACTTGTAAAGAACCTAATAGAACTATGTCAGAATTGTTTTGATTTTTGATGACTTCTTTAATCTTTTCATCATCATCTTTTAAATTACAAATATATTTGTTGTAGCCTACAAGTAAAGTTCAGTCTTGTTCGAGGCAATATAGTAATAATAGCTCATCATAAAAATATTTTATCTGTACATATATACCCATTTAACTTTTTATGTCACCTTTTCACATCTATTATGTAACGTATAGACCTAGCATTTTTTAGGTTTTTTTTTTTTTAAGAATGAAATGTGTATTTTTCCCATTACATTTTGGAAGCTTGTGACGTGTTTTCTGTTAAATTATAAGTACATTTGTCTGACCTTTTTTTTATCAGCAAGGAACAAGTAAATGACTTCTCTGACTATCATTTATAACCCTGTGTTTGTATGACTGTTTTAGAATAGCAGCAGCTTATAACAAACCGAACAATTCTGAGACCTAAGGAGACACACACAAAAAAACTACAAAGCTGTAAAATAAGTCTCTGAAAATTATGGTGGCCAGGAGAAAATATTAACAATTATATGAGATAATTATAGTCATAATTCTGTTAGGCATCATATTGGCAATATTTTGTTATAAACTTAGCAAGTCACTGATCCCATATCAAGGAGCTGACACTAAGAGAAGGCTGGAATACAACATGGAGAAGGTACAGGCACTGGAGGGAGTCACACTCTGCTCTGTGTGGAGGATGGGGTTTAAAGTCTGATGCTGATGCTGAAAATCAACAAGAAAAAGCATCAAAACCCATCAGATAATACTGAAATAGTAAAGGCCGGGGCCCAGCACAGTGACTTACACCTGTAATCCCAGCACTTTGGGAGGCTAAGGCAGGAGGATTGCTTGGAGCCCAGGAGTTGCAGACTAGCCTGGTCAACATAATGAGATTCCATCTCTATAAAAAAAATTTTACAAATAAATAATTAGCCAGATGTGGTGGCTTGTGCCTATAGGCCCAGCTTCGTGGGAGGCTGAGGTGGGAGGATTGCTTAAGCCCCGGAGTTCAAGGCTGTAGTGAGCTGTGCTTGCACCACTGCACTCCAGCCTGGGCAAGAGTGAGACTCTATCTTAAAAACAAAAAAAGAGAGAAGAAAAAGTTTTAATAAAAAAGTAACAGCCAGAAACTAGACAGCAACCAGATGACTACTGTTAATAGAAGGGAAGGCGATGCACTTGGTCAAAAAGCCAGGCATCAAGAGAACATGAATGTCAGAAAGCAAAGCGAGGCAAGTAGTGCGAAGTCCACGGTAATCAGTAACGAGATGAGCCAATCAGAGCAGAATCAACGTTCCCATGCTCCTGAGGGTTTTTTGGTTTTTTGTTTTTTGTTTTTTATTTCCAGTGTCTTGTATTGGAGCCACTCTCCTGTTTTAAGTCAATAATAGCAGGAGATTTTAATTTCAGGAACCTACTTCAGTGTGTTAGTAATACCTTCTACCTGGATCACTGTTGAGAATTACTCTAAGATTATATCCATGATCGTGAAAGAATGTTTCAGGTGATTAGTTATCTCCCGGAGGCTATAACAGCCCAGTTGTCTCTCTTTTGCTATCATTCATGTAAAAGCATGAGCTCTCACTAAGCCTTCAGTCACAGATAGGGTATCGCTCCAAAAATGTTTCTGTCATCTTAAATGTATTAGAATAAGGAGTAGATAAACCTGCTCTGCTCTAGTCAGTACTTCTTTCTTTATTCTGTTCTAGGCCCAAAAATTTTCAATGTAAGGAAAACAGGATGATGAAAGAATTCAATCATAAGAGAGATGAATGAAACTGGGGGATATTTAGAGAAGATAAGACTTGGTGAAAGATAAGAAATTCTAAGTAGCCATGTAAAACAGGCAGTAAGAGACTTGTTATACATGTCTCCAAAGTCCAGAATTAAAACCAAAGGCTAGATATTATGAGGAGATACATCCTGTTTGGTTGTTTTACTTTTTTTTTTTTTTGAAGGGAGGGTGTTTTGGTTTTATAGTGGAGTAAGGAAAACCTAGATTAATAGCTAATTTGTCTTCATTTTTCAAGCCTGAGCTAGGTGGCCATATGGTCAGAGGGGGATTTCTTAATTGTAGAGAGGTTGGGTTAAGTAACTTGAAGATCTCTTCCAAACCTGAAACTGTGTGTATCACAGACCTTGATAGAAGGCATCTGCATTATTGTATTAATAATGATAGCTTTGACCCCAAAAAGACCTTAATTTGAATGCTAGTTTACTTCTTAGTAGCTAAATGAACATGGTTAAATTTCTTGAGCCTTCTTTTTACTTAGAATTTTTTTATTTTTCTCTTTTTTTTTTTTTTTTTTTTTTGAGATGAGGTCTTGCTGTGTTGCCCAGGCTGGTCCCAAACTCTTGGACTCAAGCAATCCACCTGCCTTGGCCTCCCAAAGTGCTGGGATTATAAGCGTGAGCCACCATGCCTGGCCTTCTTGAATCTTCGAAGCCTCAGTTTCTTCTCTTCCAAGTTAAAGTAATATCTATCTCTTGGTATTTGAGGGTGAATTAAATTATTATTATTTTTTTTAAAGACGGGGTTTCACCTGTCTTTATGTTGATCAGTTTGGTCTTGAACTCCCAACCTCAGGTGATCCACCCACCTTGGCCTCCAAAGGGCTTGAATTACAGGCGTGAGCCACCACACCTGGCCGAATTAAATTATTATGTAAGATACTCAGCACAAAGCCTGGCACATTGTAGATACTCAGTGAATGTTCACTTCTATCCCCTCTCTTCCTCCCTCCAGACCTAAAATTTGTCTATACTTCTTTTGAGGCGAAGAGACAATCCCAGGGTGGTGTTAGCCTACATATGGAGCCAAGTATTTAGACGGGGAGATTGAGGGGCTGTACATAATAGCAGTTTGCAGTTTCCGATATTAATACTATTCTCTCTAACAATTTGCCGTACATCGTCTATTTTGTCTTTTATTTGGAGTATAGTGGTACTGCATTCAAAATAACTTTTTAAAAAATAATATATTAAATTTGCTTTAACAGTAGTTTAAAATTCTTGCTGAGCACTTATAGAATGGATGACTTTGAATTAAAGTTATATTTTCTTTTAAACATTTTTAGTTGTGTTAAAAAGGATAATGATATTTTGCTATTTTAAAAAATCTTTGTCTGTTAAAAATTCCTACTTAAGTATTTACAAGTGAAATTATCTTGAGGCCAGGTATGGTGGCTCACACCTGTAATCTCAGCATTTTGGGAGGCTGAGGTGGGCAGATTGCTTGAGGTAGGAGTTCAAGACCAACCTGGGCAACATGGTGAAACCCCGTCTCTACTAAAAATACAAAACATGAGCCAGATGTGATGGCACACTCTTGTAATTCCAGCTACTTGGGAGGCTGAGGCAGGAGAACTGCTTGAACCCAGGAGGCGGAGGTGGCATTGATCCAAGATCATGCCACTGAACTCAAGCCTGAGTGACAGAGTGAGTCTCCATCTCAAAAAAAAAAAAAAAAAAAGAAAGAAAAAAGAAAAGGAAATTATCTGAGATCTGGAATAAGTGTTAATGTATGTCAGGGGGGAAATCTGGTTAGAAATAGATAAAACAGTGTTGACAAAACAATCCTGGTAGTTCCTCAAGCAGTTAAACATCAAGTTACATATAGTTCTACACCCCAGGTGTATATACAACAGAAATTAAAACATGTCCACACAAAAATTTACACACAAAATTTTTCACTGTTTCAAAACGTGTCAGTATTTATAAGTGCAACATTATTCATAGTAACCAAAAAGTGGAAACAACTCAAATGTCCTTCAGCTGATGAGTAAACAAAATTTGGTATATCCATGCAGTGGAATATTATTTTTCCATAAAAGGAGGTACTAATACATGTTACAACATGGATGAACTTTGAAAACATGCTAAGTGAAAGAAGCCAGTCACAAAATAAGCACATGGTGTATGATTCCACTCCTGGGAACTGTCCAGAACTGGGAATTCTGCAAGGACAGAAGGTAGATTGATTAGTGACAACTTAGGGCTAGAGAGGTGGGGGGTATGGCAGGATAAAAGGATATAGTTAAAGCAATCAGAATTTCTTGGGTTTTGGGTTTGTTTTCTTTTTTTTTTTTTTTTTTTTGAGGTGTTGGAAATGTTTTAAAATTGCCTGTGGTAATTGTTGCACGTGTCTGTGAATCTACTAAAAGCCATTGAATTGTGCACTTCAAATGGATGAACTGTGTGATATGTGAATTATATCTCAGGAATGCTATTTGAAAAAGAAAATATTGACCAAATGTTGATAATTGAATTTGGGCAGTGGAAACTAGGGACTCAGTATTCTATGTCCTCCATTTTTTGTGTCTTTGAAAATTTCCATCATAAAATGCTTTATTAAAAAATACCCAGCCAGGCATAGTGTCTCATGCCTGTAATCCCAGCACTTCGGGAGGCTGAGGTGGGTGGGTGACTTGAGATCAGGAGTTCGAGATCAGCCTGCCCAACATGGTGAAACCTTGTCTATACTAAAAATACAAAAATTAACCAGGTGTGGTGGCGCATGCCTGTAGTCCCAGCTACTCAGAAGGCTGAGGCAGGAGAATCATTTGAACCTAGGAGGCAGAGGTTGCAGTGAGCCCCACTGCATTCCAGCCTGAACAACAAAGCAAGACTCCATCAAAAAAAAAAGAGAAGAAAGGGAGGGGAAGGGGGAGGAAGGAAGGGGAGGGGAGGGGAGAAGTGGAGTGGCTCACGCCCACCTGAGGCCAGGAGTCTGAGACCAGCCTGGCCAACATGGTGAAACCCTGTCTCTTCTAAAGATATAAAAATTAGCTGGGCATGGTGGTGTGCACCTATAGTCCCAGCTACTCGGGAGGATGAGGCAGGAGAATCGCTTGAACCTGGGAGGCAGAGGTTGCAGTGAGCCAAGATCATGCCACTGTACTCCAGCCTGGGTAACAGAGCAAGGCTCCATCTCAAATAAATAAATAAATGAAGTTTAAATATCCAAAGTATGTATTTGGTTTCAAACAAAGCTGGTGTCTACCTTGTGTTACTTCAAGAGAGATGCACAGTTATATGACTTACTGGTTATTTCTGTATAAAAGCACTTCCATTTAACCGCCATTGGAGCACATAGTTTGCATTATGCTTGTCAAAGCTATTTTCATCAAGAAATGCTATCTATGTGTCCTCTTGCCAACATCTTTGCAGAGTTTACAACTTTCAGCAATTTATTGGCATCAACTATGCAATACTGTTAAGCAGCTGCTCTACAGTTGAGCTGTTTGAATATGCTACCACTTATGCAAATAGTTAATATTAGATGGCCAAGATACATGCTTTGGGATTCAAGAGAACAGTTTATCTCTCTCATAGAGATTGTTTATGCAGTGGTCATCATCATCATCATCATCATCATCTGGAAATTTCACAAGAATGTCCTTCCCCTTAACTCTTCAATTTTGAAAAGTAATTATTATACTGCAATATAGTTTTTGTTACTTAGTTTTGTTTTACTTTTATTCCAAGTTTCAATTGTATGATAAGGTGCAATTCTTCATTTGTTAATTTTAATGAATGGTTCATTCATTCATGTAGTAATGGTAATTTTATTATGTATTTGATATACTAGAATTATAACATGTACTGTTAACTTTCTGAAAGGTAGTGTAACAGCATATCAGAATTTATCAGACTATGTTATAGAATAGTATTGAAACGTTTCAGCTGGCTGGATTTGGTGACTCATGCCCGTAATCCCAGCACTTTTGGAGGCTGAGGCAGGTGGATCACTTGAGCCCAGGAATTTAAGACCAGCCTGGGCAACATAGTGAGACTCCATCTCAATTTTTTTTTTAACTGTCTCAGCTTGGCACAGTGACTCACACTTTTAATCCCAAAGCTTTAGGAAACCTAGATGGGAAGATGGCTTAAGCTCGGGAGTTCAAGCCTGCCGTGAGGCATGATCATACCACTGCTGTCTAGCCTGAGCAGCAGAGTGAGACCCTGTTTCTAAAAATAAATAAATAAATGTCTTAAACAAGTGGTAAAAGGAAAAGAGGATAGAGACAAGGTACTTTACAGTTTTTGAATTTTACAATGAACAAGTAATATTTCTATAAATTTCAAATAAAAGAATTTTTTAAATATTTTGAAAATAACTTTCTAAATTAATGAAGCATCTGCCAGGCATAGGCTAAAACTGCCAGAAGGAAAAGAGGCTCTAGATTAGAACACTCCACATTTTGTCATTTTGGGAAGGGAGCTTACTTTCTGCCTGAGAACCTTAGGGTAAATCCTGCTACACAAATTATCGCATCCACATATACAGAGATTGTACTCAATGGTGTCATTAAGATGAATACCCCCACTTTGGGAGGCGGAGGCAGGCAGATAACTTGAACTCACAGGTTTGAAACCAGCCTAGGTAACATGGCAAAACCCCATCTCAACAAAAACATTTTTTTAAAAATTAGCAAGGCATGGTGGCAAGTACCTGTAGTTCCAGCTACTCAAGAGACTGAGGTGGGAGGATTGCTTGAGCCTGGGAGGCAGAGGTTGCAGTAAGCCAAAATTGCACCATTGCACTTCAGCCTGGGTGATAGAGCCAGACCTTGTCTCAAAAAACAAAAAGAATGGCCATATGGCAGAAAGAAAACATGTGAGCTGGCCTTTATTCATAAATGGGATCACATAACAAAAAACTATCAGAAACTGGAAGAAAAAGCATAGAAGAGTAGGCCAGGCGTGGTGGCTCACGCCTGTAATCCCAGCAGTTTGGTAGGCCAAGACAGGTGGATCACCTGAGGTCGGGAGTTCAAGACCAACCTGACCAACATGGAGAAACCCCATCTCTACTAAATATACAAAATTAGCCAGACTTGGTGGTGCATGCCTATAATCCCAGCTACTTGGGAGGCTGAGGCAGGAGAATTGCTTGAACCCAGGAGGCTGAGTTTGTGGTGAGCTGAGACTGCACCATTGCACTCCAGCCTGGGCAACAAGAGCAAAACTCCATCTCAAAAAAAAAAAAAAAAAAAAAGCATAGTAGGAAAAAATTAGCAATAAACAAATAAACTGAGCCCCTTCCCCAGAGGGAAAAACAAATTCTGGAGCAGGAAAGAACTTCCAAATTATTATAATTAATTTCTTCAGAAAGATTTGGGGAAGTAGTAGTTCTGTAATATAAAAATCAATGGGCCAGATGCAGTGGCTCACGCCTGTAATCCCCCACATTTTGGGAGACCAAGGCGGGTGGATTGCTTGAGCCCAGGAGTTCAAGACCAGCGTGGGCAACATGGCAAAACCCGATTTCTACAAAAAATACAAGAGAAAATTAGCCGGGCATGGTTGGTGCATGCCTGTAGTCCTAGCTACTCAAGAGGCTGAGGTGGGAGGATCACTCAAACCCAGGAGGTGGAGGTTGCAGTGAGCCGAGATAGTGCCACTGCACTCCAGCTTAGGCAATAGAGCAAGACCTGTCACCAAAAAAAAAAAAAAAAAAAAAAAACTTAATGATATTTTGAAAAATTGCGAAAATTAAAATCATGAAGTAAATAAAGTATAAGTAAAAATACCAATAGAGGGATATAGGAAAAGTTAAGAAACCCTCCAAAAACTTAGAAAAAGGTAAAAAAGATGGAAAGCCAAAGGACATAGAAGATTCTTGCAAGAAAGAAAATACCTACAAGGAAATAATCAGGTTGGCATCAGAGTTTTCAGAAATTTGACTTTAGAAGAGAGAGCAGCAATACCATCAAAGCACAACATTTCTTTTACAGCGCCAGCCCCCTCTCAGAAAATTAATAAATTGTATGCCATCAGATAACAAAAAGAATGAGAGAGGAAGGCGTTCAAGACTAGCCTGGGTAACAAAGTCTCTACAGAAAAGTTAAAAAGTTAGCCAGGGACAGTGGCAGGTGCCTGCTGTGCCAGCTGCTCAGGAGGCTGAAGCAGTAGGATCCTTGAGCCCCTGAGTCAAGGCGCTGCAGTGAGCCGTATTTGTGCTACTGCACTACAGCCTGAGCAAGACCCTGCCTCAAAAAAAAAAAAAAAAAGAAGAAGAGGGGGAGGCAGAGGTGGGAAAGGGAGAGAGAGAGAAGTGCAAGAAATAGACGGAATTTGCCAAGGTGTACAATAAAAAGAAATTTCAGAGTAGCAGTCTTAAAAGCAGTCAGTACAGAATTATTTTCAGCAAACAACATGATTAAGAGGCTAGATAATATTAGGTAATAAGGGAAAAGGCATACATTGTTTCTATCAATGAGAAAAGGGCAGAAAAACTGAGACCAGGCGAAAAAAATATTTGTTAGAAAGTTGAAGTCCAAATAAGAAATCACTGGCATGATTTTTTTAGCAATAGATACAGTGTAAGAAAAAGAATTCAGTTGAACACGGTACTTGAAACATTCTTCTCTGAGCATCACAGTTTCCCTTTCTGTAGTCACATTCTCTGCAGTAAACAATATTTACAAATATTGAAATGGGCCGGGCATGGTGGCTCACGCCTGTAACCCAAGAACTTTGGAGGCCAAGGCGGGCGGATCACCTGAGGTCGGGAGTTCAAGACCAGCCTGACCAACATGGTGAAACCCCGTCTTTAAAGAAAAAAAATAAATAAATAAAAAGTAAATAAATAAAAATAAAAACAAATAGTGAAATGATGCTACAGATAAACCTACAGGCCAATCAGAAAAATGATAGTTATAGAAGAGAAAAGTAGAATCAAAAGGTAGGGAAATAAGATGCCAAACTCAAATGCAAACAGTGAGAGCAGAATCTGAATTAGAAGATGATGCCAACACCCAGAAGCCAGACACAGGATAAGAACCAAACCAAGTTGGAAGCAAAATCAGAGGGCTTCAAAATGATTTCATCTTACCAAAGGATTTCTCTTTGTAGTAACAAAAATGTTTTGTAATTATTGCTTGTTAATGTTGGTTTATTTCCTGTTTGTTTTGTCAGTGTGTGAATTGGGATCTCATGAATCATGATCATTTTATTGCAATAATAACATCAATTGGGATAGGATAATCTATGCCAAAAATGTAGGTAAAAGACATATTCAAAAACGTTCATGATAATGAAGACTTAATATCATAAAGAAGTTCTTTCTAATTTTGTTTTCCATTCAGCATAATCCCATGCCTATCTCCAAGAATACAGCCAGAATAATACCTCAGTCATTAAAAAAGTAAAGCACTAGAACAGTGTGACATGGGTGCATAAATAGACTGTGGAAACAGTCTTAAAGTCCAGAAATAAATAATATACTTATGGCACTTTAGTACATTATAAAGATGGCATCAGTGGGGGGGAAAAATTGTCTCTTCAGTACATGATGTTGTTATAGGAGAGCCATCTTGAGGCACAAATGTTGGATTCATACATTTCACCATAAGCCGGAATAAACTTTAAACAGATCAAAGATCTATGTGTTTGAAAAAGAAAAAAAAACCATAAAAGTAACTTAAGAAAATATAAGAAAAAAACAATGAGAACACCGTAGAAGAAGAGATCGATATATTCTGCTACTTCACAATCAAAAATTCTTCATAACAGAAAAGGGATGGGGGTCATAAATGAAGTCAAATAAAAGATAAATAAACTGGAAAAGTTGACATTCATATTTTTTATGTTAAAGACATAGGCTAAGTTAAAGTGTTAAAGACAAAGGGCTAATTTCCCTAACATATAAAGAGCTCCTTGTAATGTTTAAGAAAATGACCACTCAGTAGAAAAATTGGCCAAGACGATCAACTGAAAAAAAAAAAAAAAAAACTTTGAAAAAAAAAAAAACTGGCCAGGCACGATGGCTCACGCCTGTAATCCCAGCACTTTGGGAGACTGAGGCAGGTAGATCACTTGAGGTCAGGAGTTTGAGACCAACCTGGCTAACACAGTAAAACCCCGTCTCTACTGAAAATACAAAAATTAGCCAGGCATGGTGGTGGGCGCCTGTAATCCAAGCTACTTGGGAGGCTGCGGCAGGAGAATCGTTTAAACACAGGAGGCAGAGATTGCAGTGAGCCAAGATCATGCCACTGCGCTCCAGCCTGGGCAACAGAGTGAGACTCTATCTCAAATAAATAAATAAATACATACATACATACATACAAACTGTTCAACTTCAGTGTAGAAGGAATGCAAAATAAGCATACCCAAACACTTATGATACTAGCAAAAATCCTAAAAGGTAACAAGCTTACATTTTATCAATTATAAAATGAAAGCTCACTGAACTAGAATAGGCAGCCTAAGCTTAAATAATAATAGTGTCACAAATAGATGTGTCGTTCGCTAATACTAAAATAGTACCACTACATGTGCTTGGCCAGGTGCAGTGGCTCATGCCTATAATCCAAGCACTTTGGTAGGCCAAGGCTGGAGAATCACTTGAGGTCAGGAGTTACAGAACAGCCTGGGCAACATAGTAAGACCTCATCTCTACCAGAAAATTTAAAATTAGCTGGGTATGGGGGCATGCGCTTGTAGTCCTAGCTACTCAGGAGGCTGAGGGGGTAGGATAGCTTGAAGGAACTCTGATCACACCGTAGCACTCTAGAATGGGCAACAGAGCAAGATCCTGTCTTAAAAAAAAATTAAGGTGGAATTTTCTTTGTGCAAGTTTATTACTGGTATAAGTTGGATCATTATATAAACCAAATATAATAAAATTGAAAATGTGTTCTAAATGTTTTTTGGTATCCACTGTAGCTGTGTTATCCTAATAAGAATTTTACAGAATTTTGCTGCTCTTAAAGTGTTCTTTGCCTCAATTTCAGAAACTGCTAATATTTTTTGTACAAATTAACAAAAGTGGTACTGTGACAACACCTCAAATGGGCGATCTTAGGATAAAGCAAAGATGTGAATTCATTAGAATAAGTGATCCAGTCACAATGAATCAGTTTGCTATTTGAATGAATCAGTTTGCTTCTAATCTCCTGACCAATACCAGGGATGATGTGTTTCCTGTAACTGTTCCTATACCAACAACAGAGAGAAGACAAGAGAAACAGAATTATGGCCTCCTCTAGGGCATTTGGGAGCCAAAACCCTGTGCTTACCACACTCTCAGTTCCTTCCTTTTCTCCCTCCTCTCCTGGCCCCTCCTCCTCCCTGCCTCCCCCAGCAAGTGTGAGAGACTACACTCCCCTTTACCTTATTTATCTGTAGAACAGTGCTAGATTGTTTTGGAGGGGATTGTTTGCTATCATTTTATCTTCATGCCAAAGATACAAAAGTTATGGCTAATAAAGAGGTGTTCTTTCAGTTAGAAAGTTTCTCTTTTCATAGGCTTTCCCTTCTACTTAATCTTGGTAAGTAGAACAGGAGCTGAAATCTACCATAACACCATACCTGTTTGACATCAAATCAATAATTATATACTTCACCGTAGAGGAGCATATAAATGAAACAACATAATCTCGAAAGCAAAAAAGAGCCCCCAAATAGCCCAAATAGTCATATATCAGATTGGCCATGTCTGCAGATATACACATTCTCATGTACATTGGCCAGACCGGCCCCACTACTACAGAAAGGAGAAAGGATTCTGGCACTGTTTCTTCCAACTCCTCTCATGGCCCTAAAATCTATTAAGGTTATATGGCTTAAACTCAGCAGCTCTGTTTTAAAATACCCACTCAAGCTAGATGGTTCTAAATAGAACTAATGACAGCCAGAGGAGAGAGGCCTGTAGGAACTTGCTCTGACACAGAGCTGGTATCTATAAACAGATGAGTGGAAGAGAGCAGAACATCATTCTATCACCATAACTTTTGTATTTTGACATGAAGATACCATAAGATAATAGAAGAAAATTACCTGTTTCACAGCCTACCACTGTTCTGTTCTGATAAATAGAGGCAAAGGAGAGTTTTAGTCTGTCGTCTCTCCATATACTTGTATATTATGTGTCAATTTAGTAATTATAAGTATCCACTAACTAGTGTTATGTGCTAAAGATTTGTCTATGGATGTAAAAGACAAATGGACTTGGGAGAAGGAACAAGTGAAAATGTTCCTCATTTCGCCTGTTCCAACTTCAAAAAGTTCATCACAGTTCTTAGCTCAAAAGGCAACTAAAGCCAACCCCACTTACCATTTGTAAAAGGATAAGGGATAATACAGCTAAAGAAATCCTGAATTTGTATTAAACATACTGTTTAACTGCTGACTAGTAGCCAGGAAAAAAAGATTTGGATACTTTTTCTCTACCATCTGTATGTAAGACTTCAAAGGAAATGGGATACTTTAACAGAAAGAAGAGAAAAAGTTCAATGCTTAAACAATCTACTTGGTGAATATATGTAGAACATCTACAGTGGAAGGTAGCTATGCCAGTGATTCCCACATTTGTCTATTAGAATCACTTGAGATCTTCAAAAATTCCAAAATACAAAAATTAGCTGGGCGTGGTGGTGTGCACCTCTAATCTTAGCTACTCAGGCACTGAGACGGGAGGATTGCTTGAGCCCTGGATGTAGAGGCTGCAGTGAACCGAGACCACACCACTGCCCTCCATCCTGGGTGACAGTGAGACCCTATCTCAAAAAATAAATAATAAATTCAAAAGCCTAGGCCACACTCCACAGCAATTATCTCACAGTCTCTGGGGGTGGGACCCAGGCATCATTGGCAATATTTGAAGCTGTGCAGGTGATTCCAGTGTGCAATAAAACGTGGAAACCACTACATTATAGAATGTCGTAATTGTCATTGTGCCACTGCACTCCAACCTGGCCACGGATTGAGAATCTGTCTCAAAAAAAAAAAAGAATCTTATAATTGTCAGTTATATTAAATGAGTATTAATGATTATGATTCATGTGCATGATTATTGTACATTAGTATTTTATTTTCACAACTTATGTGTGTAGTATAATTGTTTCAAATGTTTCTTCTACTTAAAGAAAAATAAATATTTTCGTATTAATTATTGTTAGTCTGCTTGCTAAAATCACACTTGCTACTTTCTTCTGTTTTCATATATCAACAGGAATTGGCAGCAATGAAACAGATTCTCGTTAAGATGCGTAGTAAACATTCTGAGAACAGCTTACTTCTCACTAAAACAGAATCAAAAAATGTGACAGAAAATCAGAAATCAAAGACTTCGAATGTGCCTAAAGAGCGTGAAGACAGTATATTTATACCTAAACCAACACTCTTTGTAAGTACAATTTTTAAAACTTAAAATTTTAATGTTCCTGATTCTTACTAAATATATTTTACTTAATTTTTTCCTTTCATATTTATAAAATGAACAGATTTCACAAATATGTTTTATGAAAAGACTGAAAAATTTGCATTAATTCATTTTGTGAATGTGTATATTACCTATCTTATAGATGATAGTATATTTTGCTCTAATTCCTCAACTGTGAAATCAATTAACATAAACTGAAATGCATTGTTAGCTATAAATGTATGTGCACATAAACTAAACAAAAAGAAATAAGAAAAATTTGGATTAAAAGTAGATAAAATACCTTAAATATGTACAGTTAATGTGCCAATTTTAAAAAGTAGAGAAAATAAATTAGGAAATATTGAAAATTATATGTTTTAGCAAATAAATACAAATCAAGATTAAAAGGCAAGAGAATCAAAATAGGAGTAACATTATTAAATACTCCATTTTACTTCAAATGGTTTCTCAAGCATGCTTTCATTTCTCAGAAGAAACATGATTTTTACCTGCTAAACACAGAGTCTCAAAACCAGAAAGATTTTTTTTTCCTTCTTTTTTTAGAGATGGGGTTTCACCATGTTGGCCAGGATGGTCTTGATCTCCTGACCTCATGATCCACCCACCTCGGCCTCCCAAAGTGCTGGGATTACAGGTGTGAGTCACTGCGCCCAGCCAAGATTTTTCTATGATACTCTGATTCAGTGAGTCCCCAGAATCTTAATTTTTTATTTTTATTTATTTATTATTATTATTTTTTTTAGAGACGGGGTTTCACCATGTTGGCCAGGATGGTCTCGATCTCCTGACTTGGTGATCCGCCTACCTCAGCCTCCCAAAGTGCTAGGATTACAGGCGTGAGTCCCCAGAATCTTAATTTTTTTAGCTCCCTGGATGAGTATAATAATCAGTCAAAATTGAGAACCTCTGGTCTTAGTCATTTTATTATACATGCAGATAATGCTAGTCAAGATTAAATAATTGAAAGAGATTTTTTAGTGATTATATAATTCAACCTCCCTTTTTAAAAAAATGAAAGTTGGCCGGGTGTGGTGGCTCACGCCTGTAATCCAAGCACTTTGGAAGCCAAGACGGACAGATCACCTGAGGTTGGGAGTTCAAGACCAGCCTGACCAACATGGTGAAACCCCGTCTTAAAAAAAAAAAAAAAAAAATGAAAGTTGCAGTTTAGAGAAAACAAAGGACAGTTGGGCAGGCATGGTGGCTCATGCCTGTAATCCCAGCACTTTGGGAGGCCGAAGCGGGAGGATCACCTCAGGTCAGGGGTTCAAGACCAGCCTGGCCAACATGGTGAAACCCTGTCTCTACTAAAAATACAAAAATTACCCGGGTGTGGTGGCACATGCCTGTAGTCCCAGCTACTTGGGAGGCTGAGGCAGGAGAATCGCTTGAACCCAGGAAGCAGAGGTTGCAGGGAACCACGATGGCACTACTGCACTCCCACCTGGGCAACACAGTGAAACTCCGCCTCAAAAAAAAATAAAATAAGGGACAATTATTTTAAGGATACGTGTGGCAGTAATGAAGACTAAGCTGACAGGTAGGAGAAAACAGGATGGCTCAGTTGACCAACCTGGACACAAGGTAGCAAGTCCATGCATCTTTTCGTCTAGTACATCAGCTTCTCTTTGTTTCTCTCCTAGTTTCTGCTTACTCATATTTTCCACTTCCTCATTAGCTTACTCACTGCCCTTTGTCTTGAAACAAGTTTATGTACATTCTCTCTGCATCTACTGTCTTATAATGTAGTTCTCCCTGTTTTTTCCAAGACTAAGAATTTCATTGGCATAGCTCATTCTCGTTGGATGATACCCCTTACCCCTTTTTGGCAACACTTCCTAAGGTTATTACCCATCCTACAGAATGGCTGCCCTTAATGGTGAGCAGGGGTCACACCGTTCCAAATACAGCTGCTGAGGACTGTTTTTTGTTTTTTGTTTTTAATGTTTTTTGAGACAGAGAACTCATTCTGTCGCCCAGGCTGGAGTGCAATGGTGTGATCTCGGCTCACTGCAACCACCTCCCAGGTTCAAGCCATTCTCCCGCCTCAGCCTTCCGAGTAAGCTGGGATTACAGGCACCCACCATCATGCCTGGCTAATTTTTTTTTGTATTTTATTTTGTTTTTTTTTTTTTAGAGACGGGGTTTCACCATGTTGGTCAGACTGGTCTCGAACTCCTGACCTCAGGTGATCCACCGCCTCGGCCTCCCACAGTGCTGGGATTACAGGCATGAGCCACCGCACCCGGCTTTTTTTTGTATTTTTGTAGAGATGGGGTTTCACCAACTTGGCCAGGCTGGTCTCGAACTCCTGACCTCAGGTGATCTGCCTGCCTCAGCCTCCCAAAGTGCTGGGATTACAGGCATGAGCCACCACACCAGACCCCGAGGACTGTTTATTAAGGACTGTGGCTAGGCAAGTCCTGCTCAGAAAGTGGGCAGAGATTATGGCAGACACTATGCTGTGTCTATTATAATCTAAAGGAAGAAAGTAGATTGCATACATACACATTAATGGGAAATAAGGTCAGATGAAAACCACAAGATACAGCTGAATACTTAAAGCCTGTCAGCACTCTCTGATCCTACTCTGCTCCAGGCAATGGCACCATTCCTTCTGATCCTGATCTTCTACAATTCTGGCTTTAGCTTGGTAACCTGATTGTGATTTCCTGGAATACCGGCTATAATCAGTACATGAGTAATAATAAGATTTCCCCAGTTCCTCCAGATAAGGTTATGGAGTGGTGATAAAATTAAGAAGATTCAATATTAGTTGAGTAGTTCTTTCTTCCTTATTTTTGCTTATCTGGATTTTCTATTTTGTTCTACAATAAAGTTCTTTTTAAATAATAATAAGGGAATTTTTTTTCAAAAGAGGTACAAGTCCTATGTCCTAATGAAAACTAAGAGGTAATACTGTAAACAAGTCAAATCAAGACTATATGCTAGTGTAGAATTAGTAATGTGAACTGACTGAGTAACCTGGGGCAAATAATTAAATGTCTTCAATGTGTTCTTATCTATAAAATTAAGTGGGAGGTTATAATGAAATGAGTTCTGGGCTCTTTTTATTCTAACATGCCGTGATTCTCTTCAGGCATCATAAATTTTAGTTATTCTTTTGAATATTTTCAATTTTCCATAAGAATAATTTTTTATATTTTTTCTGAACTTGTTGATAAGGAATTTACCATGCCAATATTTGAAGTAAGAGCTAATCATTTTATAATCTCATGGTTTTATACCTAAAATGAAAACATTTCTAATTCTAGATCCTTTGGCCGAAAGTATCTGCTATGGGTATTTTCCCCTGATATTAAATTCAGTGGTGGATGGTTGGATGGATGAGCATTTTCATATGCATTGACAATATGAGGCGAGCCACATAAAACTGTTAACTGGGCAGTGGAGTGGGAACAGTGCTGTGATGAAGACAAGGAGAAATAAGAGCTTGACTTTTTTTTGACACTTAGGTCTTCCTCTGAAGACATTCTTTAATGTGCTTTTTTATATGTATACAAATGTTTCACAGTGTAGACATGATTTTTTTTTTGAGACAGAGTCTCCCTCTGTCGCTCAGGCTGGAGTGCAATGGTGTGATCTTGGCTCACTGCAACCTCTGCCTCCCAGGTTCAAGCAATTCTCCTGCCTCAGCCTCCCAAGTAGCTGGGATTACAGGTGCCCACTACCACTCCTGGCTAATTTTTGTATTTTTAGTAGAGATAGGGTTTTGCCATGTTGGCCAGGCTGGTCTCGAACTCCTGACTTCAGATGATCCTCCTGCCTCGGCCTCCCAAAGTGCTGAGATTACAGGCATGAGCCACCTTGCCCCGCCATAGGTGATATTTATATATGAAGGCAACCTCAAAAGTTACATTTTATAGAAAAGCTCTGGCCTTTGAAGTGACACATGTGGCAGAGTTGTTGTTCAGGCATTTAATGTATCAACAAAAACTAATTGAACCAGAGAATGTAAGTGCCTTAAAGACAAACTGTATTCCTTTTGTTTTGCATAGCACCTGAACAAAGCAAATACTCAATAAATATTTGCTGAGGAGAAAAGCAGTTACTTGTCTCCCCAGTTTAGTTATCTTCTTAGCTGTTAAAACTGGGTGGGGAACTTTAAAACTGAACTACAGGAAGAATGAAAGTTTCACCTCCCATGACTCTAGTTAGTGCTATTCTGCAACAGGCAACTTCTGTCTTCTTTATTCAGAAACACCCAGTTCATTCCCACTAATCACCTGCTTTCTCTCTTAAGGTAGCTTTTTCTTGTGCTATCCCTCTTTTCCCAGCCTCACTTAATCTCTTTCTGAGAAAAACCTAGAGCTATTCTAATCTGGTTTAGAACAACCTTCCTTTTTCCTTCCTGAGCAGTATGGGACTCTTTTGCTGCTTTTCTGCCACCATCCTATTTGAAAAGACAGTTTATACTCAGGATTCACATAATTGTCATTATTTTTTCAATACTTTATTAAAAATGCAGATATTGGCCAGGCATGGTGGCTAACACCTGTAATCTCAACACTGTGGGAGGCCAAGGCGGGCGGATCACCTGAGGTCAGGAGTTCAAGACCAGCCTGACCAACATGGAGAAACCCTGTCTCTGCTAAAAATACAAAATTAGCTGGGTGTGGTAGCTAGCGCATGCCTGTAATCCCAGCTTCTCAGGAAGCTGAGACAGGAGAATCGCTTGAACCTGGGAGGCGGAGGTTGCCATGAGCCAAGATCGTGCCATTGCACCCAGCCTGAACAACACGAATGAAACTCTGTCTCAAAAAGAAAAAAAATGCAGATACTAGCAACTCTGCTTTTAGTCTTTTCACCAAGTAGATTGTAAACATTAAAACAAAAAGAGCTCGGGTGCAGTAGGTCACACCTGTAATCCCAGCACTTTGAGAGGCTAACACAGATGGATCACCTGAGGTCAGGAGTTCAAGACCAGCCTGGCCAACGTAGTGAAACGCCACCTCTACTAAAAATACCGAAATTATCCTGGTGTGGTGGTGCATGCCTGTCGTCCCAGCTGCCCAGGAGGCTAAGGCAAGAGAATCGCTTGGACCTGGGAGGTGAAGGTTGCAGTGAGCCAACATTATGCCTCCACACTCCAGCCTGGGTGACAGAGCAAGACTTCAGGTAGGGGTAGAAAACAAGAAGACTGTGCAGCTCCAGCATATAGTGTCTGAAGTGTCTGATTTCTGGTGAGTTTATGTTGTAGTTCAGGTCTTGGCTTGCATTTGTTATCTCATTGGCTAGTGTATGTTGAATGGGTAGATTAAGTTTATATAATTGATACATAAGTGGTTATATGAACAACATGATTCCCTAGAAATGTTTTGGAAAGCTACATGTCATCTGGAAGGAAAAAAAAAATTTTTTTTTTTTTTGAGACAAAGTCTCACACTGTCAACCAAGCTAGAGGGCAATGGCACAGTCTCGCTCACTGCAACCTCCACCACCTGGGTCCAAGCAGTTCTCCTGCCTCAGCCTTCTGAGTAGTTAGGATTACAGGCACATGCCACCATGCCTGGCTAATTTTTTGTATTTTCATAGAGATGGGGTTTCACCATGTTGGCCAGGCTGGTCTCCAAACCCCTGACCTCAGATAATCCACCCACCTCAGCCTCCCAAAGTGCTGGGATTACAGGTATGAGACACCGCACCCAGCCTGGAAGGAAAATTAGTGCAGTCAATTCAAGAAGTGTTCACTGACTATATGCAAGAGGCTGTGATGATCAGTAAAATATCATCAGCATTAAAAATGCTGCTCCTCTAGGATCAAGCTTAGTAAACAATAACATAAGGCAAGATCAGTTAGCCTACTTTTTTTTGCTTTGTTTTTGAGATAGGATCTTGGTTTGTCTATCACCCAGTCTGGAATCCAGTGGCATGAACACAGCTCACTGCAGCCTTGACCTCCCAGGCTCAAGCAATCCTCCTGACTCAGCCTCCCAAGCAGCTGAGAGCACACATGCACACCAAAACACCCAGCTAAATTTTTTTTTTATTTTTTTGTAGAGACAGGGTCTCACTGCATTGCTCAGGCTGGTCTTGAACTCTTGGGCTCAAGCAGTCCTCTCACCTTGGCTTCCCAAGTGCTGGGATTATATCCATGAGCCACTGCCCCTGGCCTGTGTATCCTACTTTAAAGGAAATACAAATTGTAACAAAAATTCAAAGAAAGAATAGACACTTTGGTTTTGGAGGACTGTAGGCTGCCTTGTCAGAAGGAAGTATTTGAGCTTGCTTTAAAGAATGCATGGGATTTTGACAAGTGAAGATGAGTGTTATTTAGAAATTCCAAGGGCAAAGAAAATATGATATGCACAAAATATTTTCTAACTTGTTCTCCTTTTTTATTGTTGAAAAATAGGATGTGTAAGGCCGGGCACTGGTGCTCACGCCTGTAATCCCAGCACTTTTGGAGGCCGAGGTGAGTAGATCACCTGAGGTCGGGAGGTTGAGACCAGCCTAACCAACATGGAGAAACCCTGTCTCTACTAAAAAAATACAAAAAAAAAAATTAGCCAGGCATGGTGGTGCATGCCTGTAATCCTAGCTACTCAGGAGGCTGAGGCAGGAGAATTGCTTGAACCTGGGAGGTGGAAGTTGCCATGAGCCGAGATCGCACCATTGCACTCCAGCCTGGGCAACAAGAGCGAAACTCCGTCAAAAAAAAAAAAAAAAAAAAAGAATAGGATGTCTAATACGTATTTTCTATATCTAGATGTTATTCATTTCTTACTGTATTCTTACGTCTGACTTTAGTCAATTCACTACCTATTAACACTTTCCCTTAGGACAAAGGGAAATAAAAGTAGATAAATTATACCTAGAGTAGTCACATTAATAGAGACAGAAAGTGGAATGTGGTTGCCAGGAGCTAGGGGGTACGAGGATTTATTGCTTAACAGGTGGAAAGTTTCAGTCAAGCAAGATGAAAAGAGTTCTATGGATGGATAGTAGTGATAGTTGCTTCATAATGTGAATGTATAATACCACTGATCTGTACATTTTTAAATGGTTAAGGTGATAAATGTTATATGTATTTTACCAAAATCTTATTTTAAAAAAATTTTTTAAAGCCTGGACAAAAACCCTTGTGAGACCCTGCCTCTACAAAAAAAAAAAGAACTTTTTTAAAAAAATTACCAGGCATGATGGTGTGTGCCTGTGGTACTGAGCTACTTGGGAGGCTGAGGTGGGAGGATCACATGAGCCCAGGAGGTTGAGGCTGCAGTGAGCCATGTTTATGCCACTGCCCTCAAGCCTGGGTGACAGAGCAAGACCCTGTCTCAAAAATATATATAAAATGATAAAATCTAATATAAAAAATAAATTTAAAATTCTAATTTAATTTAAAAATTGTAAGTAGATGGTTATAAAATGTTTTTCTCATTGTTCATGAGAGAAAGTTGATAGTTTCATCAAAAATGGAATGTAGCAGTTCTTTGTAATACAGTAATATAATGAGTACAATTGGTTGTATTTAGACAAGTGACAAGGATGCCACACTAGGGTAGCATCAGCACAGAGTCATGTCCTAACACTGCCTCCCAACATTTTTTAAAACACACATGGAAAATTATAATATTTGTATGGCACAACAGGATAACTGAACTTTGCTGGTGGATTGAAGGGACTCCAGCCACCCCAGACACTGGGGGCTGAGGAGATCAGAAGCTCCACATTCCTGAAACACTTCTTTGTCTTACTTGTGTTTAGAAGCTCCGGTCTCACTTCCCCCCCCCCTCCCATCCCCCCCTACCCCCCCACTGCTCTGTTGCCCCGACTGGAGTGCAGTGGTGTGATCTTGGCTCATTGCAACCTCCACCTCCTGGGTTCAAGTGATTATCCCACCTCAGCCTCCTAAGTAGCTGGGATTACAGGCACCCACCACCACACCCAGCTAATTTTTGTACTTTTAGTAGAGACGGGGTTTCACCTTATTGGCCAGGCTGGCCTCAAACTCCTGACCTCAAGTGATCTGCCCACCGAGGCCTCCCAAAGTGATGGGATTACAATAGGCATGAGCCACCACGCCTGGCCCAGTGTCACTTTTTTATGTTTAATGTAGACTCATCTCACCGAAGTATGATCAGACTTAAACATATCTAGCTGTGTACGTGTACATTTTTAAATATTCATCTTTTAATTTTTAGTGTTGGAAATACTAATTGTAACATCTTCCTGATGTTATTTACTTTAGCCGGTAAGCTAAACTAGAAATGGAATTTTTTAGTGAGCATGGAATGAAGCTGACTGATCTCAGACAGTTTCACATTTTGTTAGTGGTAAAGCCAGATCAACTGTCTTAAACTCACTTAAGTTGGGCCCTGCCTCTGAGGACTTCTCAATATTCATTTATTTGGTTTCCAGTTTATATCTTTTTTGAAAAACAACATAATTATATCAACCAGACATAGTCTTTCTTTTCTTTAGAGAAGTGGTACTGGTTACACACTAATAGATTCTTAATTCCTAGCTCTTTTTTTAGATTACAGAGGTAATCCACCAGGCTTATTAAGTCTGCATTTATCAATCATTCTTTCTAATTTTAACAAACGTTCTCAATAGGTTATAATCCCCATGTTATATATTAACATTGTAGCTGGCTAATTCTAGATGACACAGAAGTACCTATCTTATCAGTTATTTGTTTCCAAAATCACCATGTAACATAGTTAATTACTTCTGATAAGTTTCCAGTTAATCTTGTCATTTGTTTCTACAGTGGCTTTGTGCTCTTTTTTTTTTTTTTTTTTTTTTTTTTTAGATGGAGTCTTGCTTTGCCACCAGGTTGGAGTGCAGTGGCGCAATCTTGGCTCACCACAACCTCCGCCTCCTGGGTTCACGTGATTCTTCCGCCTCAGGCTCCCGAGTAGCTGGGATCACAGGCGTGTGCTACCATGCCTGGCTAATTTTTTTGTATTTTTTGGTAGAGACGAGGTTTCACCATGTTGGCCAGGATGGTGTCGATCTCTTGACCTCGTGATCTGCCCATCTCGGCCTCCCAAAGTGCTGGGATTACAAGCATGAGCCACCGCGCCCAGCCTGTGCTCTCTCTCCTAAATCTGAAATATAGTATACTTTGGGGCCTGTTAATACTCCACTAACAATTGAAGGTTTTTATTAATTTGTATGCATATATATTTTTATATGCATGTAAAATATATATGTATATATATATATATAGTGTGTGTGTGTATATATATGTATATACATATATATATATGGCTTCATATTATGGAGCCTATAAGTCTTATCTTTAAAATAAGGACCTTACTCAGTTAAATGGTTAATCCCATTAATAACTGAAGCAGAATGTCAAATTTTGTCATATAAAGCACCATCTTATGGATACGAAGGGAAGTAACTTTAATAAAATAGAAAAAAGAAACACTACTGATCAAACAGCTAAAAGAATGGAATTATCAAAATAAAAAGCAGTTAATTTTATTTTATGTTTTTGTGATGGAGTCTCACTGTGTCACCCAGGCTGGAGTGCAGGGGTGCAATCTTGGCTCACTGCAACCTCCACCTTCTGGTTTCAAGCGATTCTCCAAAAAACGGTTAACTATACATCTGAATTATTTTGCTGTGCCCATTTTAACAATCAGTTACTAAGAGCCAGCAATTCTATTGAATATTCTTTGTTTTGTTTTCACCTTTCTTTAAAAATTTCAGAACCATTCTGAGCAGGCAGCTCATATAAAAACAGACCATGGACCATAGTTTACTGATCCATGATCTATCATCTCAGGAGTTGATAAAAAGCTTAGAAACTTCCAGTGTCTGGAACTTAGGGCTATCACTAATGGCTAGCACATTACTGACTAAAATATCTGGAAATGAAGAATATACATTTCATGAAAATCAGAAGTAAACTTTTTAGAAGCAGTATTATCTACTTGGAATCTGTTCAAATTTTGGTAGCAATGAGACTTACATACTAACATAGATGAGAAATGACTGTGACGTATTCTATTCTAATGTAATTAACAGAGAACCTGAATTTCAGACAATAATATAACCAAAGGAAGAAGTTCACCAATAGAAGGATTGAACATATCTTTGAGTGATAAAAATAAATATGAGTTCATACAGCAAAATATGCTGTTTCCATGCCTTACTGGTTAATTATTTCTACTCAAAAATTGGGCTGTTGCTTAGAATCACAAGTATTACCCCTGATGCTTATAAAGGGTGATGTTGCCTAATTAGTTGGAAACATATTACTGCATTTTACTGTAGTAGAATTTTCTTTTGTCTTGCATAGTAAAAAGACTTGAATATAGACTCACATGAAACTTTATGTCTAGACTTAAATAGAACTGAAAGGCTTCAGTCATAGCAGACCCAAACATTCAGCCATTCATTGAAAAAATGTTTATTGATCACTTACTTTGTGCCGAGTACTGTTCCAAGCAGTAGAAATATAAACAATTCCTGCCTTTTGTGGACCTTACATTCTTGGATGGAGATAGACTATAAACCAACAAACAAAAAAATAAATAAATTGAACAGGAAGTGAAAATGTGACAAATGATATGGAGAAAAATATTATATATGAGGTAACTGAGAAGTCCTCAATTTGCCCACTTTATGAAATTTATAAAGGTCTGGAACTTGTGCTAAAGATGCAAGATGAAATAGATAAATGGTATAAACTAAGAATATAAGAGTCAGCATCTTTAGGAATTGTGTCCCGCTGCTAGTTCAGCAGCTTTCACAAATTGTTCAGTCTCTCACATGCAGACCTGGAGATAACTATTTCAGGACAAGTGTGAAGTCATCAGGAACCTAGCTTCCTTCTATACCCTGCAAAATTATTCTTTTCAGAAGTGAAAAAAAGTAGACTTTCCCAGGCAAAAATTAAAGGCATTTAATCCATAAATTTTCAAAACAGAAAGTACTAGGCCTACATAAGTTCACTGTTGAATTTCTTTCCTTCCTTCCTCCTTTTTTTCCTTTCCTTTCTTTTCTCTCTTTTTTTTTTTCTCCCTTTAGCAGAGTCTGGCTATGTCACCCAGACTGGAGTATAGTAGCACATCTGAGTTTACCGCAACCTCCACCTCTGTGCCTCAAGCAGTCCTCCCACCTGAGCCTCCTAGTAGCTGGGACACAGGCACAGCCACCATGCCCAGCTAATTTGAGTATTTTTTGTAAAGACGGAGTTTCACCATGTTACACAGGCTGGTCTTGAATTCCTGAGCTCAAATGATCTGCCTGCCTCGGCCTCCCAGTATGAGCCACAGCACTCAGCTAAAATTATACCTATTCTCTACAATCTCTTTCATTACATAGAAGCAGAGGAAATATTTCCCAGCTCATTTTGCAAGGCCAGCATTGCCCTAATTCCAAAATCAGACAAAGATATTACAGGAAAACAAAACTACAGAACAATATCTCTCATGAATGTGGATGCAAAAATCTATGAGGATTTCTAGGACAGTGAAAATATTATGTATGATACTATAATGAGCCAAGTATCATTATAGTGATCTTGGCTCACTCATATATTGGTGGATACCTGTCTATAGACATTTGTCCAAACCCATAAAATGCATAGTACCAAGAGTAAACCCAAATACAAACTATGGACCTTGGGTGATAATGACATGTCAGTGTAGGTTCATCAGTTCTAACAAATGTACCATTGTGCTAAGGGATATTAATAATGGAGGAGGCTGTGCATGTGCGGGGCCACAGGGTATATGGGATATCTCTGTACCTTCCTCTCAATTGTTTTTTAAGACAGTCTTGCTCTGTATAGTGGCATGATCACAGCACACTGCAGCCTTGACCTCTTGGGCTCAAGTGATCTTTTTTTTTTTTTTTTGACATGGTTGGTGTCTTGCTGTGTCACCCAGGCTGGAGTGCAGTGGCACAATCTTGGCTCACTGCAACCTCCACTTCTCCGGCTCAGTTCTCCTGTCTCAGCCTCCCAAGTAGCTGGAATTACAGGTGTGTGCCACAACGTCTGGCATTGGTTTCATCATGTTGACCAGGCTGGTCTCGAACTCCTGACCTCAAGTGATCACCCACCTCAGCCTCCCAAAGTGCTGGTATTATAGGCGTGAGCCACCGTGCCCAGCCTCAAGTGATCTTCTCACCTCCACCTCCTGTGTGAGCTGAGACTGCAGGTGCATGCCACCATCCCTGGCTAATTTGTTTTTTCTTTTAGATGGGGTCTCACTGTGTTGCCTAGGCTGGTCTCGAACTCCTGGGCTCAAGCAGTCCTCCTACCTCCGCCTCCCAAAGTGCTGAGATTACAGGCATGAGCCACTGTGCCCAACCAAAATAGGATATTTTGACTGGAATCAGTGAAGTTCTGAATGTTTTATTCTGTAGTTCACCCTCTCACCCACTTTTTCCTTTCTATTCTGTACAGCTTGTCTCCTTTTAGGCTGAAATGATTGAGCAATAAACTCAAGAAGTACTCTGGTGAATACTTAGAAATTCATAAGATCCAAAACACAATAATTTGGATATAGTAATTATTTAATATCTATTGAGTGAATGAATATCTATTATCTATATAGATGAGAGAAGTAAAAATAAGTCATGTCCTTGATTTTTTATAATTCTCTTTGAAAATAAAATCAATTCGTAAAATAATCACTTTGCCAGAAATTCTTAAATACATAGGCTTTGAGCCAGAAAACACAGATGTATGTTTTTTCTTTTCTTTCTTTCTTTCTTTTTTTTTTTTTTTTTGGAGATGGAGTCTCGTTCTGTTGCCCAGGCTGGAGTGCAGAGGCACGATCTCAGCTCACTGCAACCTCTGCCTCCCGGGTTCAAGCAATTCTCCTGCCTCAGCCTCCCGAGTAGCTGGGACTACAGACATCTGCCACCACACCCCACTAATTTTTGTTATTTTTAGTAGAGATGGGGTTTCACCATATTGACCAGGCTGGTCTCAAACTCCTGACTTTGTAATCCACTCACCTCGACCTCCCAAAGTGCTGGATTACAGGCATGAGCCACCACGCCCAGCCCAGATGTATGTTTTTCTACCACATACCTACCAGGTGGAAGATTATTTATGACAAGAGAAAAAGTCTTTGCCCTTAAGTATCCTTTCTGAATTAAGAAAAGCAATTTTTTATTTTATTATTTTTTTTTTTTGAAAAGCAATTTTTTAGTATAGTTTACATTTTTAAAAAAAACCTCAGTGTGTATAGTTCTCTGAATTGCCTCTCCTGTCCTCCTTGTAAGCATTTTACTGGATTTTCTTTTGCTTTTTTTAAACAGACTAAAAAAGAAGCACCTGAGTGGTCTAAGAAACAAAAGATGAAGACCTAGTGTTTTGGATGGGAAGGACCTGTAGACCATTATTTACTCCTGAAGTTCTCTTTCTGATGGAAAACAAAATTCATCTTAATCATGTCCTCAGCATTTTTTAAATAACTATGTTTATTTGACTAATGTTAAATTAACAAATTTAGTATTATCAATGTATAAAAAACAAACAATAATTACTTTATATTTTTTTCTATTTTGTTATAAAATAAATATATATGCTATGGTTTAAATTTTGGAGCTTTCATAAATGTTCAGTGAATTGCTACATAAATTCAGAGTTTAAATGTCATAACACAAATACCAAAGTACTTTGCGTTTTTAAAAATTAGGAATCATTTGTAAAGTCTACTACCAGGTACTTCAAATGCCCAGTAATGGTGGTCAGCTACCTTGTAGATGGATATCAATTGTTGACTCTTTCTTGAAGTTCTGTTTTTTCTTATATTTCATATTACTGTTAACCAATAAAATCTGGCAGAAAGTCTGTCATTCCATTGGTAAAGTGAAAATTTGGTGGAAAGTCTGTTGCTGCATTGGTCATAACATTGTTGGACCAGATGCAGTATGGACCAGATTTCTAGTCAGTGAGAAAAAAAAATCAATACGATTTTCTTTTTCCATAAAATATGCTCCATTTCTCATTGAAGATGTATACTTTAAAGAAAGGAAGGAGAGAGAGAAAAGAGGAAAGAAATATATATATAGAGACACACACATATGTATGTATGTCCAGGTTTTTCAACCACTATTGACTTTTTTTTTTTTTTTTTTTTTTTGAGACGAAGTCTCACTCTGTTGCCCAGGCTGGAGTGCAGTGGCATGATCTCGGCTCACCTCAACCTCCGCCTTGGGTTCAAGCAGTTCTCCAGTCTCAGCCTCCCAAGTAGCTGGGATTACAGGCACCCACCACCATGCCCAGCTGATTTTATATTTTTAGTAGAGACAGGGTTTCACCATGTTGGCCAGGCTGGTCTCAAACTCCTAACCTCAGGTGATCCACCTGCCTCGGCCTCCCAACATGCTGGGATTCTAGGCGTGAGCCACCATAACCTGCCCACTGTTGACATTTTGGGCTGGATAGTTCTTTCTTAAGTGCGGACATAGGGAAAATCCTATGCATATCATGATATATACCAGTGTCCCTGGCCTTCAGCACTAGGTAACAGTAATACCGCCACCACAACCCTAGTTTTTTGGGTTTTTTTTTTTTTTTCTTTTAGAGACAGGGTCTCTCTATGTTGCCCAGGCTGGTCTTGAACTCCTGGGCTCAAGCAGTTCTCCCTCGGCCTCCCAAAGGGCTGGGATGACAGGCGTGAGCCACCTCCCCCTGTTCCCACCCCCAGTTTTGACAAGCCAAAAACATCCTGGATGGAGACTAGGGTTCCTTCCACTCCTTGGCCATTATGAATTATCTTACTTTTTAACCTTACCTCATCTTCTCTTGGTCATGGATTTTTATTTATCTATCTGTCTATCTATCTGTCTGTCTGTGTATCAACAGGGTCTTGCACTGTCACCCAGGCTGGAGTGGAGTGGCATGATCATAGCTTAATGCAGCCTCAAACTCCTGGGGAAAAGGAATCCTCCCACCTCAGCCTCCCAAAATGTTGGAACTACGGGTGCATACCACCACACCTGGCTAGATTTTTTTAACTTTTTTAGAGACAGGCGTCTCAGTATGTTGCTCAGGCTAGTCTGAAACTCCTGGGCTCAAGTGATTTTCCCACCTCAGCCTCCCCAGTACCTGAGATTACAGGCGTGAGTCACCACACCCGGCTCTTATTTAAAATTAAATAAAAACAAAAATTAGGCATAGCATTCTTATTTTTTCTTGATAAATATTTTATGAAATGCTGCCCAAATGTAAGTGTAATAGCCACCATTATCAAGCTCATTCCAACAGCCAATTGTTGTGTTACATGCTCTCTACGCATTCACTTATTTAATCTTCACAGTAACTCTGCTAATTAAGCATTATCTTTTTTTTTTTTAAGACAGGGTTTCACCATGTTGGTCAGGCTGGTCTTGAACTCCCGACCTCAGGTGATCTGCCCGCCTTGGCCTCCAAAGTGCTTGGATTACAGGCGTGAGCCACGGCGCCCAGCCAAGCATTATCTTCATTTTTAAAATGAAAACAAAACCAGACTCAGAGTAACTAAATGGCCCAAGATGAGACACACAATAAATAGAAGTGGATTTGAACCAAGTCCATCCAATTGCAGTGGCTGCACTCCTTCCAGTACATGACGCTGCTTCTCATCGTTTGCTTCCTATTCCTGGCTCCCAAGTTCAGTTCAAGAGAATGAAGTGCAGGGGAAATCTTGATTTTAATTTTTTTAGAGACAGTCTCACTTTGTTGCCCAGGCTGGTATCAAACTACTGGCCTCAAGCAGTCCTCCCACTTCAGCCTCTAGAGTGAGTAGCTGGGATTGCAGGCGCGAGCCACCTACCCAGCAAAAATTTTGTTCTATCACCTTTTCTTTGTGGGTAGAGGGGCTATGGGACGTAGCACAGTTGCTTTTTTTTTTCTCGACAAGTTGATGGTTATGAAAGCTTTTTTTTTCTCAGAAGTTTAGCATTCCCATACTGGTGTAGTTGAACCCAGGCCACCTGGGTGAAAACCAGGAATCCTAAGACCATGTGGGAGATGATTCTACTCCTAAAGAATTCCATGACTCCTGTAATAGTTCTTACTAGTTTAACAGGATATATTCAGCTTTTCAGAACCAACTAAATGCCATGTATTCACTTTATTGATTCATAACATTCTTTCATTGAACAAACAAGAAAAAACTAAAATGTGTAAGGCATTCAAACTATGAATTGTTTGTCTTCATCTCAAAGGTCCCTGAAAAAGAATTCTGTGATACCTCAAACACCAAAGGAAGTTTACTGTCATCATCCTCAGTATAGAAATTTCTAAAAACAAGTATCATCTAGTGACCCAAGTACTCCAAATGCAATATATATATATATAGAAGATGCCAGGTGTGCTGATTTCAATAAGACATATTTGGATAATCATCAGGAATGTTAAGGAAGATTCCCACACTTTAGGGAGGTTGAAGTTGTTAATGAGCCAGGTTCACTTTTATGCTAAGATTCTGAGACAGCCTACTCAATCTCTCTCTCTCTCTCTCTCTCTCTCTCTCTCTCTCTCTCTCTCCTCTCCTCTCTCTCTCCCCTCTCTCTCTCTCTTTCTATATATATATATGTCTGTCTATCTGTCTGTCTATCAACGGGTCTTGCACTGTCACCCAGGCTCGCTCGCTCGCTCTCTCTATATATAGAGAGGTTTGTTTTGTTTTGTTTTGTTTTGTTTTGTTTTGTTTTGTTTTGTTTTGTTTTGTTTTTGAGTCAGAGTCAGAGTCAGAGTCTCGCGCCGTCATCCAGGCTAGAGTGCAATGGCGCGATCTCGGCTCAGTGCAACCTCTGCCTCCTGGGTTCAAGCGATTCCCCTGCCTTAGCCTCCCAAATGGCTGGGATTACAGGCGTGTGCCACCACGCCTAGATAATTTTTTTGTATTTTTAGTAGACATGGGCATGTTGGCCAAGCTGGTCTCAAACTCCTGACCTCAAGTGATCCGCCTGCCTTGGCCTCTGAAAGTGCTCGGATTACAGGGTTGAGCCACCGCACCCAGCCAGAAAGGCGACTGTATTGTATGGCCTTATGGTAGGTTTCTGTGGGCCTCTTAGGTTTAACAAAGGTAAGAATTTCCACTTAATTTTTTGAAATAACATTTCACTTTTATTAAAAATACTACTGTTTGAAAAAGGTGCTGCTCCAGTGGCATTTTGTATTTAGTATTGGTGGCCTGTCATGGTAGGTACTACCCAATGAAGAGCGTACTATATATTTTCTTTACTATAGGCCATACTTGTACAGACGTGTGTATATATTTATATAAGATCTACCTATCTTAGGATGGAACCTTGGGGAAAAATAAAACTGAGGGGAAGTAAGTACATAACACTTCCAGTTCTGAGCCAAGACTGTAACTAGAGAACGGCCAGGAGCTTCCTGCCAGTAACCATGTTTTCAATAAATACTCTTTTGTGTACAATAAATAAATAAAAAGCTGCTGCTCATATCTGAAATGTCCTCAAGTGAAACTGATGTCAGGAATCTCTTTTTCCTTGCTTAATCTTACAGGATAAAAATTTGGGTTATTGCAACTTTCCTACCGATACTGGGTAGGCTAGCAGTGGATATTAGCCTATCCAATGTCAGTGAGAAATATATTTTATTTTCATATGACTCATTTTAAAAATTAATAAGTACTATAAATGCTCTGAAGAAAGACGTCCTAAGGCTTAGAGGTCACCAACAAAGCTAGCCAACTAGTACCAAGCATATCTCATGATATCATTTACTTTGGATGATTTACAGAGCTCATAGTCCAGTCCTCAGCTTTACAAGCTCAGAAATTTAATTTTACTAGTTCACTAAAGATGACACATCTTTCAGGAGTGTGCTCATATTTACTGATGCATAGATCCTAATGTTTATGTATTACTTCTGAGAGAAAAGTAAAACTGATATACAGAATATGACTTCTTTTTTTTTTTTTTTTTTTAAGACAGATCTTGCTCTGTCACCAGGCTGGTGTGTGGTGGCGTGATCTTGGCTCACTGCAACCTCCACCTCCCAGGTTCAAGCAATTCTCCTGCCTCGGCCTCCTGAGTAGCTGGGATTACAGGCACGCACCACCATGCCTGGCTTTTTTTTTTTTTTTTTTTTTTTTTTGTATTTTAGTAGAGACGGGGTTTCACTATGTTGGCCAGGATGATCTCAATCCCCTGAACTCCTGATCCGCCGGCCTCAGCCTCCCAAAGTGCTGGGATCGCAGGCATGAGCCACCGCACCTAGCAGAATATGACTTACTGGAATCTGCACACCTGGCATCTTCTCTCCCTATTTCTCCCGCCTTCTGCCATACTAGACACTCATATTTTTCTCCCTCATCCTCTTCTACCTGATCATAGCACACTGAATTTTTCAGAGCTTTTCCCCCTAAACCTTTACTTTCCATTCTGTACTTACTCTCAGAGAATTTCCACACCCTGGCTTCAGCTACTAAATGCCAATATTTGCAAATGTATATCTCCAGTTGAGACTGTTCCTTTAACCAGTTGCCTGGTTGACATTTCTATTTGGATGTCCCATTGTGACCTCAAACTTAACGTGTAAAACAACTCACCAACTTTCTCCTCCAGTGTTTCCAATTTCAATAAATGGTACCACCATTTATTTACTCAGTGGCTTATACCACAAAACCAGGAGTCATCCAAGACCCTTCCCTTGTTAACTATCAGCATTCAGTTACCAAGTCCTGTTGATCTGCTTCATAAATATATATTTTTTTACTTTTGATTATGAACATTTTCAGCCAGGCATGTGGCTCACGCCTGTAATACCAGCACTTTGAGAGGACGAAGCAGGAGGATCACTTGAGGTCAGGAGTTTGAGACCAGCCTGGCCAACTTGGCAAAACCCCGTCTCTACTGAAAATACAAAAATCAGCTGAGTGCGGTGGCGCACACCTGTTATCCCAGCTACTCAGGAGGCCTAGCCAGGAGAATTGCTTAAACCTGTTAGGCAGAGTGTGCTGTGAGCTGAGATCATGACTCAGCACTCCAGCCTGGGCAACAGAGTGAGACTCTGTCTCAAAAAAATAATAATAGGCCGGGCGTGGTGGCTCACGCCTGTAATCCAAGCACTTTGGAGGCCAAGGCAGGCGGATCATCTGAGGTCGGGAGTTCAAGACCAGCCTGACCAAATGGTGAAACCCGGTCTAAAAAATAATAATAATAATAATAATAAAGAAAATTTCCAAATATACAAAACGGCAAAGGATACATCAAAACAGGATATATTCACTGTCTTGATTGTGGTAATGATTTAATGGATATATACATATGTCAATGTTTATCAAATTGTACATTTTAAAATGTGCAGTTTTGTTTTGTTTTGTTTTTTTCAAGGTGGAGTCTCACTCTGTCACCCAGGCTGGAGTGCAATGGCGTGATCTCTGCTCACTGCAACCTCCGCCTCCAAGGTTCAAGCAATTCTCCTGCCTCAGCCTCCTGAGTAGCTGGGATTACAGGTGCTTGCCACCACACCTAGCTAATTTTTGTATTTTTAGTGGAAACAGGGTTTCACCATGTTGGCCAGGCTAGTCTCAAACTCCTGACCCCAGGTGATCTGCCTCGGCCTCCCAAAATGGAATTACAGGCATGAGCCACCACACCCAGCCTGTTTCTTTTGAAAAGCTACATTAAAAGAATTTTAAGTGCTAGAGCACTTTTAGAAGGAAAAAGGGACATAAACCGGGCACGGTGGCTCAGGTCTGTTATCCCAGCAGTTTGGGAGGCCGAGTGGGCAGATTGCTTAAGGTCAGAAGTTCAAGACCAGCCTGGCCAACATGGCAAAACCCCATCTCTACTAAAAATACAAATAGTTCCAGCTACTTGGGAGGCTGAGGCAGGAGAATCACTTGAACTAGAAGGCGGAGGCTGCAGTAAGCTAAGATGGTGCCACTGCACTCTAGCCTGGGTGATACAGCGAGAAAAAAGAAAAAGAAAAGAGGCATAATATTAACTTCAGTTTGCAGGAATAGTTTCTGTCTCCTGAACCCTGGATATAAAAATGCAACAAATCTAAATAGCAGTAGAATAACCCCAGAGGTGTGTTCATGAATGTTTAACAAAAGACCCTGATTTTCATAGTGGGCCCTAGATTTTCATGGCAGGATAGAATGAATGTATACTACCACGGTGGCCAGCATAGAGCGACCCAAATGGGGCTAGGAAGACGTGCTCACACTCAGCTCACTGGGCTCCACCATTCCAGCAACCACTGTCCAGGCCACAGGGTGCAGCCCCTGCCTGCTCCAAACCCAAACTTCTTTTGAGCTCCTCCATGGTATTCAGTGGCCTTTTTTAAATTCCTTAAACTCTTCCAGCTGTTTCTTTTCTCAGGCTCTTCACCACATTCTGCCTCCTCTGCCTAGAATACTGCATCTAACCTCCCCTAAGTCCTCCTCAACTTCTAGATCTCAGGTTTCTGATATACACACACACAAAGCAAGAAATCAGATTGAGATAGAAGATGTTGGTTGTTTTGGGTTTTGTTTTTGTTTTTGTTTTTGTTTTGAGACAAGGTCTCACTCTGTTGCCCAGGCTGGAGGGCAGTGGTGCAATTATGGCTCACTGCAACCTTAACCTCTGTGTCTCAAGCCTCTCAAGTAGCTGGAATCACAGGTGCACTCCATCATGGCCAGCTAATTCTTTGTTTGTTTTTGTAGAGACCTGATCTCACTACCTTACCCAGGCGGGTCTTAAATTCCTAGACCAGCCTGGGTAACATAGAGACGCAAGTGATCCTCCCACCTTGGCCTCCCAAAGTGTTGGGACAACAGGTGTGAGCCACCAAGCCCCATCTAAGATGTATTTCTTAGACAGGTGCAGTGGCACATCTGTAGTCCCAGCTACTTGGGAGGCTGAGGCAGGAGAATTCCTTGAGTCCAAGAGTTCCAGCCTGCACAACATAACAAGACTTCGTCTATACAAAACTAATTAAATAAAATAAAAGCATTTCTTACTATAGTTCATAGCCAAAATCAAGCTTTTAAAGACTCCTGTCCTAGATGTTGCCAAGATGTGCATTCTCCTCCAGACTTTCATTTTGTAGATTTCAGATTGGCAATCCCCATTCACCTCTGTCATTACCACATTGTCTCACATGTGCTAATTTCTTCTAGGCCTGGAAGCCAGTGAGCCTACTTTCCAGGTGACTGCATACCTCTGCTCTAAACCAGTAAGTGATGACTTCATAGTTTCACTCCCAGAGGACTGGTTTTTCCCCAATTCTACATGTTACACACAATACCTTCAAGCCTCATACCAGCTCACAAATTATATTTCATTCGTTTCTGGTGTTGCTATTGTAGTGTGATTTGGAGTAATCATTCAGTGGTCATTCAGACTTTGAATGCTCTAACATCCCTCTGAAAAAAGAATGTACTTGGGACATGAATCGATTGGTCAGAAAAAAAGAAAAAGAAAAATGAAAGAAATTTTTAAAAAGAATGTACCTCATATCTCACCGAAGTCATTGAAAAACATTTGAAATGCCATTTTAAAACGTCATTAAAGTCATTCTAATCATCTTACAAACATTGTCTTTAAGTAACAGGGTTTATTTATATCATTGGTATTTATTTCCATTGACATCATTTTCAAGAAAGCACTATGAAATTCTTCAAGCCCATGTACTTTTCAGATATCTCTTTCTCTCTTTCTCTTTATCTCGCCTTCTCTCTCCCTCCCTCTATTTTTGTAAAAGCTTTTCTACAATTTATTTAATTAACAAACTGGTACCTGATTCAGAATAATGATCTGTTTTTGTTTCTTCTTTAACTTTGTTACTTTATGTCAGTTAATTTTTGAATACTGAATATCTTTTCTATATGTAATCATGCTTTACGTTCTCTTTAACCACTATAAAACAATTAGAGAATCTAAAATTATGTTTCTATCCCCTAAACTTTCAAAGTTCACAGCATATGTAATTTTCTGAATGCCATCTGTTCATGCTTTATTAAGCAAGTTGTTAATGTTATGTAGCAAACATGTAGCAGAAATGTCAGTAACATTTTAAATTGTGCTCTAAAATATGTGTAGATATTATAAACTAGTGATGACTCTCTCTCATTACTGTCCTCACTTATTTGTGATACTGCAGAGTCTTAATGTGCCTCTTTTGCTCTCAGTTCCTGCCATTTATTTCTGGTATGATCATCTTGATTTACTATTATTAGTATGATTGTGCCATTATCATTACCTGTTACTAGCACAGTTCCAGGAATGTACTATCCACTTTATAAAATGTTAATTTCTTTCTTTTGGCATTTTATAAAAATATATCTATAGTATATTTACATATATATTCAAATACTTATACATAAAGATATATTCAAAAGGCTCAGCTGGGCACAGTGGCTCACACCTGTAATCCCAGCACTTTGGGAGGCCAAGGCGGCTGGATCACCTGTGGTCAGGAGTTCAAGCCCAGCCTGGCCAGCACAGTGAAACCCCATCTCTACTAAAAGTACAAAAATTAGCCGGGCATGGCGGCATGTGCCTGTGGTCCCAGCTACTCAGGAGGCTGAGGCAGGAGAATCACTTGAACCCAGATGCAGAGGTTTCAGTGAGCCGAAATCGCACCACAGCACTCCAGCCTGGGAGACAGAGGGAGACTCCATCTCAAAAAAAAAAAAAAAAAAAAGGCTTTTATTAATACCAGGAACTAGAACAAAGCTATGATGCTAGGGATCTCAAACAAATAATGAAAACATTATCTAATTCCTATTACCTTTGATAACTAAAAGAAAAATAAAATGCTGTGTCCATTAGATCAAACTCTAGGAGAGCAAAGAGTGTGTCTGTTATATTGACTGCTGGTATCCTCAGAGCGTAGAACAACAAATACACAATATAAGACGCTGAATCAATGAATCAGTGGGCAAGCAGGAACTGCAGCCAGGTCTTTACTTGTGCAGCACTGATGCCCACAGAATTTGTGTTAATCATAGAATTAATTGGTATGTCCATCCAGTTAATCAAAATTAATAATATGGCCAATTACACTAGAAAATGTTTGTCCATGTAGGATCTTTTTCTACTTTATTTTTTGTTTTAAGACGGAATTTTGCTCCTATTGCCCAGGCTGGAGTGCAATGGCATGATCTCGGCTCATCGCAACCTCCGTCTCCCAGATTCAAGTGATTCTCCTGTCTCAGCCTCCTGAGTAGCTGGGATTACAGGCATATGCCACCACACCCAGCTAATTTTATATTTTTAGTAGAAATGGGGTTTCTCCATGTTGGTCAGGCTGGTCTCAAACTCCCAACCTCAGGTGATCTGCCCACCTCAGCCCCCCAGGTTTCTGCGATTACAGGTGTCAGCCACCAAGCCCAGCCTTTTTAAAATTTTTTTAAATAGAGACAGGATCTTACTTTGTTACCCAGGCTTCAGTGTAGTAGTTCAATCATGGCTCACTGCAACCTTGAACTCCTGGGCTTAGGCAACCCTCCTGCCTTCACCTCCCAAGCAGCTAGGACTACAGGCCCATGCCACCACACTCCAGCTGATTTTTTTTTATTTTTTGTATAGGCAGGATCTCACTATGTTGCCCAGACTGGTCTCAAATTCCTGGCTTCATTCAATTCTTCTGCCTCAGCCTCCCAAAGGGCTGGGATCACAGGCATGAGCCACTCCACCCAGCCCTTGTGGAACCTTTTCTCCTTTTTACTTTTTTCATTTTCATTTTCTTTTTTTTTTTTTTTTTAATAGAGTTAGGGTCTCCTATGTTGCCCAGGCCAGTCTTGAACTCCTGGGCTCAAGAGATTCTCCTGCCTTGGCCTCCTAAAGTGCTGAGATTATAGGAGGGAGCCACCATACCCGGCCACATGTGGGGTCTTTAGTCACAGATTCTTTGTGGATCTGCTCTTTCAAAAAAGGTGTGAGAAAATTTAGCATGTGATTGTTCTGGCAAACAGTCATACAGAGAGGCGAATTGAGCTTAAAAAAATTGATTTTTTTTTTTTTGAGACAGAGTCTCACTCTGTCGCCCAGGCTGGAGTGTACAATCTCGGCTCACTGCAACCTCCGCCCGCTGGGTTCAAGTGATTCTCATGCATCAGCCTCCCAAGTAGCTGGGATTACAGGTTCATGCCACCACGCCCAGCTAATTTTTGTATTTTTAGTAGACATGGGGTTTCACCATGTTGGCCGGGCTGGTCTCCAACTCCTGACCTCAGGTGATCCCCCCACCCAAGCCTCCCAAAGTGCTGGGATTACAGATGTCAGCCGCCACGCCCAGCCCTAAATTTGTTTTTTAAATACCTCAACTGTATAATGTATTCAATATGTGGATATATAATTCCTGAAATTAATATTCTTAGGCTTAGTGTTCAGCCTCTCCCCCATACCTCCACATCACTCTATAGTCCATTTCTCTGCTTTATTTTCTTTAGCGCAATATCTGTAATTTTCTTCTTTCTTTTTTATTTGCTTATTGCCTATCCCATCTAAATAGAATATAATACATTCGGTGAAATCCAACAGTCTTATCTCTGTCACTGCTGTATCCCCAGCACACAGAACCATTGACTCCCCTGTCAAATTGTGTTCCATAGTAGCAAGAAAGAAAGAAAAGAAAGGAAGGGACATTTACTTTTAATTTTTTTTTGTATTGAATTTTTGTTGGAAGCAATTTTTAATAACTAATTAGACAATCATTTCTCCTCCCACATTACCGAGAAAAGCAAGGAAGGTCATTTTCTATCTCCGTATTGCTAGACACTAAAACATCTCTGTATGTTAACATATTTTTTCTCTGATCTCAGAAAAAGAGAGATTTCTTCCTTCCAAGATTAGGCCCTTTGTGCTTGTTTCACGGTTTAAATTGAGATGCACAGGCAGTGAGGAGATGATCCCTGAAGAGTGTGGAGTGAGAAATGCAGAAGGCCCAAGACAAAGTCCCAGCACATACCAACAGCTGAGGAAAGGGCAAAAGAGAAAGCACAGAAAGGAGACCCTCCTTCACTCTCATTTACCCCTTTCAACCCAGTTCCTTCCTCAACTACTAAAGTGAAACTATTCTCCCAAAGCAGGCTGGCTCCACCGGCCGTTAGCGAACTCCTAAGCCTTTCTTTCTCTTCTTCCTGTGTAATTGCTCTTCTCCCTCAACTCTTCCTATAAAGTCATTCTTCAGTGTTCAGCTGTGAGTCCCATGTTCTGTCTTGTTTTTCTCTACTCCTCTTTGAGATAGAAAGTATTAGAGGGAATGCCAGGCACCGAAGCTCATGCCTGTCATCCCAGTGCTTTGGGAGGCCTAGGTGAGAGGATCTCTTGAGGCCAGGAGTTTGAGGCCAGCTTGGGCAATGTAGCAAGACCCCGTCTCTACAAAAAAATCTTAAATATTAGCCAGGTGTGGTGGTGTGTGCATGTAGTCCCAGATACTTGGGAGGCTGAGGGGAGAGGATTGCTTGAGCCTGGGTGGTAGAGGATGCAGTGAGCTATGATCCTGCCACTACACTCCAGCCTGGGCAACAGAGCAAAACCTTGTCTTTAAAAAGGAAAAGAAAGGAGAAAAGAAGAGAAGAGAAGGAGAAAGAAAGAAAGAAAGACAGGAAGGAAGGAAGGAGGGAAGGAAAGGAAGGAAGGAAGGAAGGAAAACTTGCAACAAACGCCCATGGCATGTGTATACCTATGTAATAACCTGCCTGTTCTGCACATGTATCCCAGAACTTAAGTAAAGTTCTTATTTTACTTCAAGTAAAATAAAAAAAAAAGAAAAGAAAAGAAAGAAAGGAAAAAAGTTTTAGAGGGAAATAAATGTGGCCTCTCTCCCCACCCCCAAACTCTACTGTTTTCCATAAGGTTGGATTTCTCCACATGTTCCTGCCTTTCTATCTCCTGACTGTCTGATCGGCACATTTCCTTTAAGGGACTGTACTTGCGTAGTTCGTCCTTTTCCCGTCCATTTTTTCTCTACAAACCAACCAGCCACCAGCCTCGTCTATCCCTGGGACAGGTCTTTGCTCCCCATGTTGCAGGTCTTCGTCATCCCCTGTGACTGGTGGGTTAGTCAAAGACACAGTGGGGGATGGGGGTGGAAGATGCTTAAGGCCCATTTGGCCTTCACACTAAACTACGACCTCCAACATTTTAAATTTCAAAGTAATATTTTCAATCTCTATCTCTTTTGTCTTCCTTATATCTGTGTTATCTGTGTTCAGACACTGCCGGAAAAGAGAGGTGCTATTTATTGAACTCTTGACATCTCTACAACAGTAAACATAATTTGAAAGAAAATGAAATATGTATACTGGGTCTCGGTCCCCCAGGCTGGAGTACGGTGGTGTGATCAGGCTCACTGTGGCCTCCAGCTCCTCGGCTCAAGCCTCCTGGGTAGCTGGGACTACAAGCATGAGCCACCACACCTGGCTAACTTATTTTTTTGCAAGGCTGGGATCTCACTGTGTTTCCTAGACGGGTCTTGAACTCCTGGGCTTAAGCAATCTTCCCACCTCAGCCTCCCAAAGTGCTGGGATTACAGACATGTGCTACCTTGCCTGGCCTCATATCTTGATTTATTGTAATATAAATTACAATAAATCACCCTTCCTCTTCTCAATTTACGTTTTTATTCTCTGTTCAAACATACTGTTCCTCCTCAGTGAAGACTAATTTATGTAACCAAAAAGTTCCCATCAGTTTGGAGAAACAGATGTTAATAAACTCTAATTGTTGTACAACAGTTTTTAAAATTTTCTTTTCCTTTTTTTTTTTTTTGAGACTGAGTCTCACTCTGTTGCCCACGGAGGCCGCGGTCTCAGCTCACTGCAGCCTCAACCTTCAACCTCCTGAGTTCAAGTGATCCTCCTGCCTCAACCTCCCAAGGAGCTGGGACCACAGGCACAAACCACCACACCCAGCTAATTTTTGTTTTGTTTTAGTAGAGACAGCATCTCGCCATGTTGCCCAAGGTGAACTGTATTTTTTTTTTGAGACAGAGTCTCACTCTGTGGCCAGGCTGGAGTACAGTGGTGCGATCTTGGCTCACTGCAACCTCCGTCTCCCGGGTTCAAGAGATTCTCCTGCCTCAGCCACCTGAGTAGTTGGAATTACAGGCGCCCGCCACCACACCCAGCTGATGTTTGTATTTTTAGTAGAGACAGCGTTTCCCCATGTTGGCCAGGCTAGTCTTAAACTCCTGACCTCAGGTGATCAGCCCACCTCGGCCTCCCAAAGTGCTGGGATACAGGTGTGAGCCACTGCACCCAGCCAACTTTTTTTTTTTTTTCAATAGTGCTGGGAGTCACTATTCTTCCCAGGGTGGACTTGAACTCCTGGGATCAAGAGGTCCTCCTGCCTCAGCCTACAAGTGTCTGGGACTGTAAGTGGGCTCCATAAAAACTTTTTTTTTTTTTGATACAGTGTCTTACTCTATTGCCAAGGCTGGAGTGCAGTGGCACAATCACCTCAGCCTCCTGGTCTCAAGTGATCCTCTCACCTCAGACTCCCAAGAAGCTGAGTCTACAGGTGTGTGCCACCACATTGAGCTAACTTCTTTTTGTTTGTTTGTTTCCTAGTAAAAACAGGGTCTTGCCATGTTGCCCAGCCTGGTCTAAGTCCTGGGCTCAAACAGTCCTTCCACCTCAGTCTCCCAAGTAGCTGGAGCCACAGGTGCATGCCACCATGCCAATGAATTTTTGAAGCTTTTTGTAGAGACAGGTATTACTACATCACCCAGGCTGGTCATAAACTCCTAGGCTCAAACGATCCTCCCACCTTGGCCTCCCAAAGTCTTGGGATTCCAGGCATGAGCCACAGAGCCCGGCCTAGAAACTGCTTATTTTGACTTAATATCGGAGTTACAAAAAAGTTGCAAGAATCATGCAAATAATTCTCATTTGCTCTTCACTGAGATTCTCCGAATGTTTGCATTTTATCACTTTATCCTTTTCCTTGTCTCTTTTGTTCCCCGCCCCACTCCAGCGTTTTAAGAATACTTTGCAGATAGGGTTTTGCTTTACTGATAAATGTTTCAATGAGCATTTCCTAAGAATAAGAACATTCTTTTACATAAGCATAGTACAATGATGAAAATCAGGAAATTAACATTGATACAATACTATTGTCTAATCTAAAGATGTTATTGAGATTTCGCCAGTTGTCCTAATATACCCTCTGTTGAGAAGTCAATCTCAGATTACTCATTGCACTCAGCTGTCATGTCTCTTACATCTTCTTTAATCTAGAATAAATCTTTTATAACATTGATATTTTTAAAGTACATGTATTTCTTTGATCCTATATCCACTAGCATTAATGTGTCTTTGGAAGCTATGGTGATTAAAAGTAATTCCTCTTCTGTGTCTTCATATTTCCAGTTTTATATTCCAGCACCACCTCTTACTACATGTGTGACCACTTAACCTCTCTAAGCTGTGCTCGCTCATCTTTAAAATTCAAAGAATTAGGCCAGGCGTTGCGGGGTCATGCCTGTACTTCCAACAGCTTCAGGGGGGCCGAGGCAGAGGATCCCTTGAGCCCAGGATTTGAAGACCAGTCTGAACAACGTAGTAAGACCCTATCTCTATAAAAAATAAAAATTAGCCAGGTGTGGTGGTGCACTCCTGTAATCCCAGCTACATGGAAGGCTGAGGTCAGAGGATTGCTTGAACCCAGGAGTTGGAGGCTGCAGTGAGCTGTGATGGTGCCACTGCACTCCAAGCAGGATAACAGAATGGGACTCTGTCTTGGGGAAAAAACAAAACAAAACAAAAAACTGTAATAATTATACCTGCCTAATAGGTTATAGAGAGCATTAAAGACAGTGACAGATTAAAAGGAATTTATCCGGCCAGGCACAGTGGCTCACGCCTGTAATCCCAGCACTTTGGGAGGCCGAGGCGTGCCAATCACAAGGTCAGGAGATCAAGACCATCCTGGCTAACACAGTGAAACCCCCTTCTCCACTAAAAATAAAAAGAAATATTACAGGCTTGTGGTCTAATTCACCTTTCACCACCTTATTCCACAGCCGGGCATGGTAGCGCATCCTTGCAGTCCCAGCTATTTGGGAGGCTGAGGCAGGAGACTCGCTTGAACCTGGGAGGCGGAAGTTGCAGTGAGCCAAGATCACACCACTGCCTGGGCAAAAAGAGCAAAACTCCGTTAAAAAAAAAAAAAAATCATCAAGAGAGAACCTAGTAGGAAGCCTCCTGACAAACTCGAAACATTTCCTTCTAAGTTGAAATCAGTCACTCTCTGGGTCAGTTCTTTCAAATAGCTATAATATAAATTGTTAGGAACATCCAGCTGGATTTCAAAAAGAAAAAAAAAGCATGCCAGGCAGTGATCCTCAGAGCCCTCGTGCCTACACCACCATAAAAAAAAAGTAAACAACAACAAAAAAGAAAAAGAAATGTTACAGGCTTGTGGTCTAACTCACCTTTCACCATCTTATTCCACAAAATAACTAAAGATAAAACCCCCTTTCCTCTGCAATCTCCATCCCCTCCCCCCATCGCTGGGGGCGGTGGGGAGGAGAAAAATAATACCAAAGATTTTTTTCTCATGCCTCTGGCAACCCCCAGGCTACCAATTTAATAGCACTGTTTTTTTTTTTTTTTAAGTGCTTGCCTTAGTTTAGCCCAACTCATTCATTCTGAAATAACATTGGTTATTACTTTTCTTCTTACAAATCACTTGTTTAACAATCTATTCTACTATCTTAATGGAGGTGGGTTCAAGCAATAGTGAGAAGCTTCCAAAATCCTGGTCTCTTTCTAACAATGTCACTGAGTTGCTTTGTGACCTAGGGAAGGTCACTCTTTTAACCTAGACATTTCCTTTAAAAGAATGAGAAAATTTAATCTACCACTTATTAAGCTCACAGTGCCAACTACCTTTATTTGATTTTTCCACAATCTATGCAGTAAATATGCTCTCTGTTTTACAGATGAGAATATTGAGGCTTAGATAAACTTAAAACCTTACCTAAATTCACTCATTATAAGTGGTGGAGCTGCTAGATATATATAGACTCCCAGTGGCAAATGTTTGCTAACTCCTTGTGCTGCAATTGACTTTAGGACACTCTATGGCCATTAACTGTAAACTTATACCAAATGGAACAGACTGAAAAATAGACTTGCTTTTTTAGAATTAAAAAAAATAGATTTGCTTGAGGATCTAAGTGCTCCCTACTCAACTAAAAGGGAGCAATTCCCAAAGTGTTTTCGGAAGAACACTAGTTCCTTCAATAGCCTTAGGATAAAACAGCTGTACTGTCAAATGTTTGACATACGTTTCATACTACTGTGATTCTCTTGGAGATTTAAAGGACTCTGCAAAGTGCTTTAGAAAAGAAACTTGTTTAATATTCTTGAGTCACAGAGCTCAAGTTTCCTGCAGCACATTTAACATAATCTGTTATAAGGTGGTGAAGTTTTCTTTGTTTTTTTATTTTTATTTTTACTCATTGGGACTTCAAGAATGTTTATCCAGAGAAACAGTGAGATTTAAAAATATACATTCTTGGCGGGGCCCAGTACCTCATGCCTGTAATCCCAGCACTTTGGGAAGCTGAGGCCGGCAGATCACTGGAGCCCAGGAGTTCGAGACCATCCTAGGCAACATGGCAAAACCCCGTCTCTGCCAAAAGTAAATTAGCCAGGTGTGGTGGCACACACCTATAGTTCCAGCTACTCGGGAGGCTGAGGTGGAAGGACCACCGAAGCCGGGGAGATCAAGGCTGTGGTGAGCCATAATGGTGCCATTGCACTCCAGCAGACAGAATGAGAACCTATCTCAAAAAAACCACACACACACCGGAGTTCCTGGGAAAGCGAAATGGAGGGGTGTGTGTCTAACCTAACGGTCTGCAGCGTGGCCTACAGCGGGAAGCTGGAAGAGTTGAAGGAGAGTATTCTGGCCGATACATCCCTGGCTACTAGAACTGACCAGGACAGCAGAACTGCATTGCACTGGGCGTACTCCGCTGGACATACAGAAATTGTTGAATTTTTGTTGCAACTTGGAGTGCCAGCGACTGATAAAGACGATGCAAATTGGTTTCCTCTTCATATTGCGGCTTCTGCTGACCCGGGGTGAGATTATAAAAGCCCTTCTGGGAAAAGGTGCCCAATTGAATGCTGTCAATCAAAATGGCTGTGCTCCGACCTGGCGCGGTGGCTCACGCCTGTAATCCCAGCATTTTGGGAGGCCGAGGCGGGTGGATCACAGGGTCAGAAAAAGGAGACCAGCCTGGCCAACATGGTGAAACCCTGTCTCTACGAAAAATACAAAAAACTAGCCGGCATGGTGGTGGACGCCTGTAATCCCAGCTACTCGGGAGGCTGAGGCAGGAGAATCGCTTGAAACCGGAAGGCGGAGATTGCAGTGAGCCGAGTTCGCGCCACTGCACTCCAGCCTGGTGACAGAGCAAGACCGCATCTCAAAAACAAAACAAAATGGCTATTCTTCCCTACATTATGCAGCTTCCAAAAACATGCATGAGATTGCTGTCATGTTACTAGAAGGCGGGCTAAGCACCATTATGAGGCTACAGCAACGCACCGGGCAGTAGCCAAGCGGTTTGAGGAGTATCGAGGTTGGTGACACCTCCACATGCCAGAAGAGTGGTGCACCCCAACTCCATGGGAACAGAAGCTCCTATACTCGAGACCCTTCTGGACCTTACCCTATGTACCTCTTCAGCTGGCCATTCCTCTATATCCTTTATCATAAACTGATAAACAAGAAAAAAAAACCCAAAAACAAAAAAATCAGCTGGGAGTGGTGGCACATGCCTGTAGTCCCAACTATTCTGGAGGCTGAGGCAGGACAATCACTTGAGCCTAGGAGGTCGAGGCTGTAGTGAGCCATGATCACACCAGACCACTGCGCTCTAGCCTGGGGGACCGAGTAAGACTCTCTCAAAAACAGCAACCACCACCATCCAACCAACCAGAAAAACCCAAAAGATATATTGTTATTTAAGTCCCCCCACTGCCTATTCGGATAACGCTTTAACTTTTACAATAGGCCTACTCCTGTCCTGATATATCCATTATTTGGCCTTCACCAGGCTATTATCCCGATTTTACATTTGCAGGGAAAGGTCTAGAGTTGTTAAGGAATGTACTCAACACCTTACAGCTGGAGAAAAGTGAAACTGAAACTCAAATTCAAATTTTCGCAAACCAAATTCACCACCCTCTCACTTAACCACTTGTCCGTTTTTCTGCCTTTGATCATTTTAAAAGCTTGCTGACATGTTTTAAAACAAGCAATTTTGAGAAATAGTTAAGGTTATATTAAAAATATAAGATGACTGGCCGTCGCAGTGGCTTACGCCTGTAATCCCAGCACTTTGGGAGACCAAGGTGGGTGAATCACCTGAGGAGTCGGAGGCCAGCCTGACCAACATGGTGCAACCCCATCTCTACTAAAAATACAAAATTAACCAGCGTGGTGGCATGTGGCTGTAATCCCAGCTACTGGGGAAGCTGAGGCAGGAGAATCGCTTGAACTTGGGAGGTGGCGGTTGCAGTGAGCGGAGATCGCACTACCGCACTCCAACTTGGGCAATAAGAGTGAAACTCCGTCTCAAAAAAAAAAATTATCTATCTATATAGATATATAATGACCTTTGGATTGTAACAGTTTTGTTTTTTGTTTTTTGTTTTTGTTTTTGTTTTTTAAGACGGTGTTTCACCATGTTAGTCAGGCTGGTCTTGAACTCCCAACCTCAGGTGATCCACCCGCCTTGGCCTCCAAAGTGCTTGGATTACAGGTGTGAGCCACCACGCCCGGCCGAATTGTAACAGTTTTAATACTAAAAATTGTACTTGGAATTTTTCCCTTTTAACAAATTAGTCCTTACCATCAGCAGTTTAGAGGTTTGGAATGGCAAACAGACTGCACCTTACCAGGTTCGAGTCTTGTGGGAAAACAATCTGATCCTGGAAACAGCAAATTAGCCCACAGCTATACCTGTTTACCTAGCCAATGTGTGTTTGTTCTGTTTGAAGATACTTCAAAAATAACAATTGTGAAAGAGATTACTGCTTTGATCAGAGAATCTCAGTCCCCTTTGTTTGACCATGAATAATTGGTCTTTGTGATGTTAATGTTTCTTTTAAGGAATATCAGATCTGTAAATGCACCTTAATTACAGGCAAGCGGTTTTGGAGGGAATTTGGGACAGCATTTTATGGAGGTCTTTCCTAGTTCCCCTTCAAATGCAATTAGAGTAGAAAGATTGTTTTAGGCCCAGCAGCCAAAGGCTATAATTATTAGTGCTTTCATTAGTGTTCATGTAGGTCAAAAAAGTTATCTGATTGAAGAATAAAATTTAAATCTTGAAAATGCTTCATTTTCCCCTATAAAGCACAGAACAACATGCAGGACCTTAGCTGAGATGTCTTTGCTAACCTGTTCACCATAATTATGCTGGCAGCTCAGAAGGCTGTTTTCCCCAGACTTTCCATTTAGAAACAGCATCTGGGAATCCACAACTCAAACAATCGCTGATTCTCAAATTTTATTTTTAAATTTGCAACCAACTAAACAATCCAATTAGAGTACACGAGTACCATATGGAGAGAGAAATTTTTTTTCAGTTCTCCTATGTTCATTTGGTGGTATTAGGCTGAGTTTTTTGTTGTAAGCAGATATATGTTAATACAGAATGTTAGATGTTGCTGAAGACGTGAGGAAACGGAATTGCTACACTGCAGATAGGGCGATTTAGTTAGATATGAGGAAGAATTTCTCAACAGCAGAGTGAAATCTTATGTGGAGGTGGTTTGCAAGTTGCATATTTTATGAAATGCTATGTGGCAAAGCCTGGGCACACAGCAAGTCCTGTTCTAAGAAGAGGAACCTTTCGATTGATTGCATTTGTTACTGTGCATGGTACGAAGTCCCAGAACGGGATTTTTCTATTCACCTGGTTACAGTGCTGATAATGACCACCATTCAGCATTGTATATACCAAGTACTAACTGCTGCCTTCCAGGGATTTTTTTCAATATTGTGTTAACATTTAAACTCATCATTTAAAAAGCTATGGATAGAGCCAGCCTCCACCTGTGTATGAGGAAAAATGATATCTCTGAGGTTTAAAGCATACTGAATTAACACATTCCAAGTAATTTCTTCTCGTTGTTGTTTTTCCTAATTATGGCAGCAATTAACTTTGCAGCATTGCATTCATTCCAAGCAGCAGGTATGGAAAACAATAATCCTGTTTACCTGAAGCTGGAGAGAGTGTACCTAGCTTTGTTCCCTCCCCAGCCTAATTTAAATGCTTTGCTCAGTGCCATCCCACACAATAGAGTGTGACTGAATCACTAGCAAACACTCTCCCTCACCTGGTTAATTCACTTGTCACTGTAAACCTCCACAAGGTCAAGAAATAACAGATAACAGGTCATTTCCAACTCAATAAGGTGACACATTTTACTTACGTTCATTTAAAAGATAGAGCCCTCAGATATATGAATACCTGTTAAAAATCGCTCAATCTGTTAAAATTATCACAGGGAAAATAATAGAACTCCCTTGGATTGTTCTTGACTATTAATGGGATAGAAATGTGGCGATTGTAAATGGTTTTATTTTTTTCTTTGCAGTAGTGGATAAAAGTAAATTATTAAATGGACACATTATTTACGTTAGAAAAAAGCTGCATCTCACACTAGGAAAATAGGTTACAGGCAATTTTGCTTTACAATGTGAACATGTCATTAGTTTTAATTTTCCACACCAAAGACTTTAGGGTAATTTGCTTTCATTAGAATGGAGTATTTTCTCCTCTACATACATTACCATTCAAACCTCTGTTGGCTCCATGAGAGGTTTTAGTTCTTTTCTTAATTTGTAAGAAAAATAGCCTTGATTTTTCCAAGTATGTAAATATTATGGCAAAAGTTTGATTGCATACAAGAGCTGAAACAGAGGGTGAGCACATTGCAAATGTGTCATAACCATTGCACAATGCCAAACATAACACCATGAAGGTATACCACCACCACTGGGCATGTTTCAGTGTTGTAGGGCACTAAGTGTACACAGTGTATTTCTCTACTGTAAAGTGTAGGCTACTATAGAGGAAGAACAGTAATCGGTTACACATTAACCATAAAAAGGTCATTTCTTGCAGCAAATGATATGTTGATCAGGCAGTATTTGTCAGTAGACCTGTGTCTCACTACTGAATGACACTCCTGAAGAAAAGCCATTGTCTAGGGGGACATCATCGTATATGCAAATCATCCATTTGTTTAGGATGTTTTAAATATCATCAAGTCTTTATCTTCACTTCTGTAATGGAGCTCCCTGACTTTTCAGCTAATCAATCCCTGACACTACATTTTTCTGTTAACTTACTATGCTGCACATTCAAACAATGATTAATCTCCCAATGCTAACTACGCGATAAGAAAAATATTAAAAGAAAATGAATGACGTATTCACTTGTGTTACAAAATTGTCTATAAACTAGTTTCCCAGCATGAGCTGTGGTTTATTTTCAAACTTAAATAACTTGTCTATGTAACCTTATCTTCCGGGTACTTCCTGCAAACTTCATACATTATGCAATCAAGCCATAAATATAGGTAGAAGTTAACTTGAATGGCTGAAACGGAGTTAACCACACACATGTAGTTAGAACGTTATCATTTCTGCCATAAACCTCTCCCTTTTAAGAGATTTACCAAGCTATCATAAAAAATGTGTTATTGCTTGTATCTTTGCAAAACATGAGTTCCTATAAAGTGACTTGCCAGCCCGGGCAACAAAGAGAGACCTTGTCTCTACAAAAAATTTAAAAATTAGCCACACGCGGTGGCATGTGCCTGTTGGCCTTGCTACTCGGGAGGCTGAGGCAAGAGGATCGCTGGAGCCCAGGAGTTCCAGGCTGCGAGTGAGCTCTGAGTGCGCCATTGCACTCCGGCTTAGGTACCAAAGAAAGACCCCACCTTAAAAAAAATGTGACTTGGCTTCTTAAACCTTAAACATACTGGACTTTGTTGCTAACATGTCACAATGGCCAATGTGTTTGAATACTGACATCACTGGATTGAGGTGGCACTGGTATTAAGTATTCCCCTCTTCAGTTTTTCTAAATTTCTGAAAAATTAACATATTGTTACTCCAATGATGACATATACCAGAGTCATACATACAAACGCATTTAACCACCTCACCAAACAAACAAGGCAAAGTGTAAAACAGGATGCTTTATGGAGGAAAAAGAATGAATATACTTAATCAAATATTCATGGTGGAAGGGAAGAGATTTTACAGAGACATATCAACTGAAAATAATAGGGCAGGAAAATTGAAAGGATCAGATTTCCTTTCCTAAGTTGACTTTGTAAAATGCTACGTAGCAAGCATCACATTGATCATTCTACTGGTTTCTTTTCAGGCGCTGCTGGCAGTAGCTTTGTATCTTGCGGTATATGTGGAGTAGATTCAGAAACTAAACTCAGTTATTGTGAGGGTCTAACCTTTAATTTTTTTTAATTGAAACGGGGTTTCACCATGTTGGCCAAGCTGTTTTCAAACTCCTGACCTCAAGTGATCTGCCCACCTCAGCCTCCCAAAGTGCTGGGATTGATTACAGGCGTGAGCCACCAGGTCCGGCCAAGGGTCTAACATTTTTTAAACAAGTAGACACAAGGCCTCTCTTTTCTTTGTATCTTTATTTGTATTATTGTTTTTTAATTTATTCATTTTTTATTTTATTTTTTTGGAGGAGGAGGTGGGAATGGGGTTGGAGGTAGTAGTATTCCTCAACAGGGTCAGTGACTTCATTTACAGGAGCTTCAGTTTCCCTAGTCTTGGACATTAGAAAATATGGAATGCTTCACGAATTTGCATGTCATCCTTGTGCAGGGGCCATGCTAATCTTCTCTGTATCGTTCCAATGTTAGTATATGTGCTGCTGAGGGGAGCACTATTATTCATTTTTAAAAATAGAGACAAGGTCTTGCTATGTTGGCCTGGCTGGTCTCAGACTCGTGGCCTTAAGCAATCCTCTTGCCTCAGCCACCAAAACTGCTGTGCAGTGGTGAGATCATAGTTTACTGCAGCCTCAACCTCCTGAGTTCAAGAGTTCCTCCCACCTCAGCCTCATGAGTAGCTGGGACTACCTAGATTTTTCATTATTACAAACACCATCTGGCTAATTTAAAAAAATTTTTTTTGTAGAGACAGGGTCTTGGTATGTTGCCCAGGCTGGTCTACAACTCCTGGCCTCAAGCAATCCTCCCACGTCAGCCTCCCAAAGGGCTGAGATTACAGGCATGAGCCACGGTGCCCAGCCTAAGGCCTCTCTTACTAGAAATGATTTCCCTTCAGAAATGTGAGATTATTTTTAATTATTTCTTGTTTTCTATATTTCTGTCATGGAAGCCTGAGGGTCATGGAGGGGAAGGTTACAGGATCGAGTAAAAAAATGTGAGTTCAAATGCTTCAGTGCCCTTCTCAGAGATCGCTTTCTCCATGAAATCTTTTCTGACTAGCCTGCCTGAATAATTGTCTATCATTGGGAACAGATTGTGAAGACAGTTAAAAAAAAAACACACACACCTCTATCTTCTGGATTTTCATAGTATCTTTGTTTGTTTGGTTGTTTTTTCCTAGGATTTTCATAGTATCTTATGCTTAACTTTTAACCTTTTTTTTTTTTTTAAGAGACAGGGTCTCCTACATTGCTAAGCTGGAATGCAGTGGCTACTCACAGGCGAAATCATTGTCCACCACAAGCTCCCAGGCTCCAGCAATACTCCTGCCCCAGCCTCCTGAGTAGCTGGAACTACAGGTGTGGGCCACGTGCCTGGCTCTTATGCTTAACCTTTTAACATTTTTGGTCTCACAGTGCTCATCGGCACAGTTCGTGTCACTCAGCAGGCCCTCAGTACATTTTGCTGAATAATGGGATTTCATTTCTTCAAAAATTGAAAGGGTCTATTAGAATAGGAGAATCCTTTCGTTCTTTTCAGACCAGTACATTTTATGAATTGGCCAGGCGTGGTGACTCACGCCTGTAATCCCAGCACTTTGGGAGGCTGAGGCAGGCGGATCACCTGAGGTTAGGAGCTCAAGACCGGCTTGACCAACATGGCGAAACCCTGTCTCTACTAAAAATACAAAATTAGCCAAACATGGTGGTGCATGCCTATAATTCCAGCTACTTGAGAGGCTGAGGCAGGAGAATCCCTTGAACCCGGGAGTTGGAGGTTGCGGTGAACCAAGATCACGCCATTGTACTCCAGCCTGGGCAACAAGAGGGAAACTCTATCTCAAAACAAACAAACAAACAAACATTCTATGAATCCCAGCTTATCTCCCTCGTAAGCAATTTGTGAAATGAAGCTACTCTGTGCATGGAATGACCAATGCTTAAGAATGAGAATACTGATATCTGAAGGATTCTCTTAGGACTAGATAGCAAACTCCCTCCCTGTCTGCTAGATATGCCCCTCCCCATTTCTCTCTCCAGAGGCTGTTTTGTTTTGTTTTGTTTTGTTTTCTTGAGACAGAGTCTTGCTTTGTCAGCCAGGCTGGAGTGCAGTGGCACGATCTCGGCTCACTGCAACCTCTGCCTCCCAGATTCAAGCAATTCTCATGTCTCAGCTTCCTGAGTAGCTGGGACTACAGGCATGCTAATCTTTGTATTTTTTAGTAGAGACGGGGTTTCGCCATGTTGGTCAGGCTGGTCTCAAACTCCTGACCACAAGTGATCCGCCCACCTCAGCCTCCCAAAGTGCTGGGATTACAGGAGTGAGCAGTAACACCCTGCCAGTAAATTGTTAACAATTGTGTGTTAGCCATTGTAGACAGTGTATATTGCATATAAATTATTTACATAAATGGCACCATGAAATACGTGTTACCTAGTGACTTTTTTTCCCCCATTTATTGTGCCTTTAGAGATCTTCTTGTGTCAGTACAGATATAACCACTTTACATGGTGTGGATGTACTAGAGTTTACTTAATTATTTACTTGATCATTACATACTTACTGTTGGATATTTAGATGGCTGCTGAGTTTTCATTATTATAAACAGTGCTGCAGTAAACATTCTGATATGCCTATCTTTGTGCACAGTTGAATAATTTTGAGGAAGAAATCCTTTTTTTATTATTATTTTTAGATGACGTCTCACTCTGTTGCCCAAGCTGGAATGCAGTGGCATGATGTCAGCTCACTGCAACCTCTGCCTCCCGGTTTCAACCAATTCTCCTGCCTCAGCCTCCTCAGTATCTGGGATTACAGGTGCATGCCACCATGCCTGGCTAATTTTTGTATTTTTAGTACAGACCAGGTTTCACCATGTTGGTCAGGCTGGTCTCGAACTCCTGACCTTGTGATCCACCCCACCTCCCTCAGCCTCCCAAAGGGTGGGGATTACAGGCATGAACCACCATGGTCGGTGAGATATAAATTCTTAAAAGTGGAATGTCGAAGTGTATGACATGTTTGTGTGTGTGTGTGTGTGTGTGCGTGTGTGTATTTTTTTTTTTTTTTTTTTTTTTGTAAAGATGGGGTTTTGACCATGTTGCCCAGGCTGGTCTCGAACTTCTGAGCTCAAGTGATTCACCCACCTCAGCCTCCCAACGTGCTAGGATTACAGGTGTGAGTCACCACACCCAGCCAAAATTTTATATTTAATACATCCTTAAAATTGCCCTCTGTACAGATAGATATTTTACAAAGTCTACAAGAAGGTTTATTTTTACTGACATTATAAGACTTTCAGTTTCCTCTGCAGCCTCCTGGAATCTTTCTCGTTTTTGTACATCAGTTGAGCAAAATGCTATTCCACTGCTGTTTTAATTTACATTTTCCTGATACTCAGAGGGCTGACAGTCTTCTTCATGTTTATTGGCCACTTGTATGTCTCTTCTGTGAATTGCCTATTTACTACTATTGCCTAGTTTTATGTTGGGTTATCTTTTTCTTTAAATAGCTTTTTATGATTGTGAATATTAATCTTTTGCTGCAAATAATTTCTCCTAAGGCTGAGCACAGTAGTTCGCGCCTGTAATCCCAGCATTTTGGGAGGCTGAAGCAGGCGGATCACGAGGTCAGGAGTTCAAGACCAGCCTATCCAACATAGTGAAACCTTGCCTTTACTAAAAATACAAAAATTAGCAAGGCATGGTGGTGCATGCCTGTAGTCCCACCTACTCAGGAGGCTGAGGCAAGAGAATCGCTTGAACCTGGGAGGTGGAGGTTGCAGTGACCTGAGATCGTGTCAGTGCACTCCGGCTTAAGCAGCAGAGTGAGACTCTGTCTCAAAAAAAAAAAAATCCTCTTAGATAGTCACTTACTGTTTTGGGAACTTGAGAGTGGAGGGATCACTTGTTTTTTTAACTTTTTTTTTGGTGGGAGACAGAGTCTCCCTCTATCACCCAGGCTGGAGTGAGTAGTGCGATCACAGCTCACTGTAGCTTCAACCTGCTAGGCTCAAGCGATCCTCCTGCCTCAGCCTCCCAAGTGGTTAGGACTACAGGCATGAGCCACTGCACCTGGCTATGTCTTTTAACTTTATGATCACACTAATTCACAAGACCTTCCATTACATTAGAAATTCTTATGGACTTTATTACATAAATTCTTTACACAGCATGGAGAAATCTGATTTGATCCATTTATGGGCGAATTGTTCTCACCAATTTATGTAATCTGCGTTGAACCCAAAGCACCATGCCAGTTCTTGCCCAGAATTCCCTCCACTTTCCTTATATTCTATTTTGCAGTTTGCAGAAGCTTGTGCTTTCTTTAAGGATTAATGCAAGTCTCAGACTCCACAGTGATCTCTCTCTTCCTGGTTCACTATGCATTTGGGACATGATAAAGGTTTGTATTTTGCATGTGTATATATTGTAACTTAAACTGGATGGGATTCTATTCAACTGAAGCGGCCTTGCTTTTGTCTGGACTCTCAGTGTTTTTACTCACAGGAGTCCAGTACCTATCTGTTGGTTGTTTTAAAAATAGTTTGTCGTAGGAAAATCTTGCAATGACTGCCCCCTCCCTCATACACACTGTGGGCAGTTTGCATCGGCATTTCTCCGATCATCTTTGGTGTGTGCTCTTTTTTTGCCCCGTGTCGTTAGGCCACCCTGCTCATTATGTCTGGGGTTCCAAACCTCAGCAATAATGTTGTGAACAATGTTAAGGATCCCATTTCCTCAAAATGTTCTGGTGGCATAAAAAGAAGAACCTAGTATTTTTCACCTTTGAAATATACATCTTTAAAGTCCAACTTGTACCTGGCATGGATCTTTATTTCATGCCACCTCAGATCTGCCTTCTCAGACACAACTGCAGTGCTGGATGTCAGGATGCAACAGTGGCCCCACTAACCTCAGACCCCATGGTCCTTGACAGCAGTGTTTTTGGCTTTTCAAAATTAAAAGATAAAAGCAGGCCGGGTGCAGTGGCTCATGTCTGTAATCCCAGCACGTTGGGCGGATCACGAGGTCAGGAGTTCAAGACTAGCCTGGCCAACATGGCGAAACCCTGTCTCTACTAAAAATACAAAAATTAGCCAGGTGTGGTGATGCATGCCTGTGATCCCAGCTACTCAGGAGGCTGAGGCAGGAGAATCACTTGAACCCGGGAGGCAGAGGTTGCAGTGAACCAAGATTATACCACTGCACTCCAGCCTGGGCAACAGAGTGAGACTTCGTCTAAAAAAAAAAAAAAAACTAATCAAAGCTACGTTAAAATAAAATTGAGACCAGGCGTGGTGGCTCACACCTGTAATCCTAGCACTTTGGTAGGCCGAGGTGGGTGGATCACCTGAGATCAGGAGTTCAAGACCAGCCTGGCCATCATGGTGAAACCCCATCTTTTAAAAAAATAAATAAGTAAGTAAATAAAATTGAGATTTCATTGTTTGAGTTGTAGATATTATTACCACTGCCTCTACTATGTTTACTTTTTTAAAAAACAAAAACCTTTTATTATATTTCAAAAAGATAAAAAAGTCATCAGAGTGGACTCATCCCCTAGCTTCAATCATCATCTCACTGCTGATCTTGTTTTATTCATACCTTCATCCCATGCTCACACTCTCTCGGTGATTTTGAAGTAAATCCCAAATGTCACATTCATTTATACTTAAATATTATCCTAATATTTTTATTTATTTTATTTTTTGTTTGCTGGAGTGCAATGGCATGATCTCAGCTCACTGCAACCTCCGCCTCCTAGGTTCAAGCAATTCTCCTGCCTCAGCCTCCCGAGTAGCTGGGATTACGGGCACCTGCCACCACACCCAGCTAAATTTTTTTGTATTTTTAGTAGAGATGGAGTTTCACCATGCTGGCCAGGCTGGTCTCAAACTCCTGACCTTAAATGAGCCACCTGCTTTGGCCTCAAAATGTGCTGGGATTACACACGAGAGCCACAGCACCCGGCCTATCCTAATAGTTTTTAAAGACATTAAGGCAGTAATGTTCTTTCTGGCATTTTTATTTAAAGCTCTGGAGCCTCGTGTGTGTGCGTGTGTGTGTGTGTGTGTGTGTGTGTGCGGTCTTCATTCACATACATTCAAAGCATTTAGTGTGCTACACTGCAGAACGCACACCATGGGAGTAGAATAAAAACAAGTTTGATAAGTGTGATAATGCTAGTGGTACACAAGACATCAAGGCCATCATGGCAGAGAAATGACAAGTCCATAAAGACAGAGGAAAGGGATGTGTTTGAACCGAGATGAAATTGCTTGTGTGGATATAGTGCTGGGTTTTCTTCAAGTTAACTTTCAACCTTCTACAAATACAAATTCTTGAAGACCAGTCCTAGACAGCAGAATTCCATCTGTTGTAATAAATTAAAGTTCCCAAACGTTTAGTCCTTTTATTGTTTTTAGTTTTATTTCAAAATGATTTTAAACCAACAGAAAAAGTTGCAAGGATAATACAAATAATTCCCGTTCTTTTTCTTTGAGACGAAGTCTCACTCTGTTGCTCAGGCTGGAGTGCAGTAGCTCGATGTCGGCTCACTGCAACCTTTGCCTCCCAGATTCAAGCAATTCTCCTGCCTCAGCCTCCCGAGTAGCTGGAATTACAGACGCACGCCACCACGCCTGGCTAAATAACCTTTTTTAAGAATTCCCATATACTTTCATCCTGATTTGCCAGTCGTTAATATTTTGACGTGTCTGCCTGTCTCTTTGTCTCTCTTGGTCTTTGTTTCTGTATCTATTTCTATCTCTCAGTATGTATATAATACACTCTCACAGATATTCACACACACACAGACTTTTTTCTCCTGATTTACAGTTAATTGCTGACATCATGGCCTTTACCTCTTTTGAATAGTCAGGGTGTATATCCTTTAAAAAAAGGATATTTTCTTATATAACTAGTTATTTTTGTTTTGTTTGCTCGTTCGGTTGATTGGTTGGGTTTTTTTTGAGACAGAGTCTCACTGTCACCCAGGCTGGAGTACAGTGGTGCAATATCAGCTCACTGGAAACTCTGCCTCCAGGTTCAAGCAATTCTCCTGCTTCAGCCTCCAGAGTAGCTGGGATTACAGGCACCACCACCACGCCTGGCTAATTTTTGTGTTTTTTAGTAGAGACGGCGTTTCACCATGTTAGCCAGGCTGGTCTCGAACTTCTGACCTCAAGTGATCCACCCACCTCAGACTCCCAAAGTGCCTGAATTACAGGCATGAGCCACCGCACCTAGCCCTCTTATATAACTAGTTATATTGTCAAGTTCAGTCAAGTAGCATTGGTTTATTATCTAATATACAGTTCATACTCAAATTTTGCTAATTATCCCAAAATGTTATTGTGCCGCTCATCTAAACCAAACCCAGGATTGTCCATTTCTTTAAAAAGGAACAGTGCCTGGCCGAATGAGGTGGCTCACACCTGTAATCCTAGCACTTTTTGAGGTTGAGGCAGGCGGATCACCTGAGGTCAGGAGTTGGAGACCATCCTGACCAACATGGCAAAACCCCATCTCTACTAAAAACACAAAAATTAGCCAGGTCTGGTGGCACATGCATATAATCCCAGCTACTTGGGAGGCTGAGGCAGGAGAATCATTTGAACCTGGGAGGCGGAGGTTGCAGTGAGCCAAGATCGCACCACTGCACTCCAGCCTGGGCGACAGACCCAGTTTTGTCCTATTGTTGATGATGCTGATTTTGATCATTTTGTTTAAGGTAGTATCTGCCAGGCTCTTCCATTGTTACCTTTGTTTCCACTGAAATTAATACTTCATCTATGGGGGAAATACCTTGAGACTATGTAAATATAGCCTGTTCCTCTTCTGAATTTCATCCAGTCATTTTAGTATACATTGATTCTTGCCTGAATTAATTAATACTATGATGGTTGCAAAATGGTGATTTTTTTAACTCTACTATTTCTTCTAGATTTTCAATTGACAGTCTATCAAATTTCTGGTTTTTAATTTATTTACTTTGAAGCAGGGTCTTGTTCTGTCACCCAGGCTGGAGTGCAGTGGTGCGATCCTCATAGCTCACTGAAGCCTCAGCCTCCCGAGCCCAAGCGATCCTGCCAACCTCAGCCTCCTGAGTAGCTGGGACTACAGGCATGTGTCACCAGCCCAGCCACTTTATTTATTTATTTTTATTTTGGAGAGATGGGGTCTCACTATATTGTCCAGTCTGGTCTTGAACTTTTGGGCTGAAGCGATCCACCTGGACCTCCCAAAGTGCTGGGATCACAGGCATGAGCCATTGTGGCTAACCTCAAATTTTTATTTTTAGTTTTACCTCTTATATCTATTACAAATAAGATGGGGTACACCAAGTATTGATTGCCTGTTTTGTGTGGGACCCTAGGAAGCATCAGGAGGAACACAACGATAAGATCATTTGTCCCCTACAAGGCCACTTGATTTGTTGGGGGTGACAGGCATAAGGCAGATGGTAAGAAGTGCTTTATAGGGGATGCAAAGGGAAAGAGAAGAAACCAGCAGAGAAGGTAATTCTTTATGGGGGAACTGGTGTGACCCTGGGAGGAAGGTGGGCTTACAGCCGGGCCTTGTGGTATATATCTGGTTGTATCAGTCTGTTCTCATGCTGTCAATAAAGACTGAGTAATTATTTTTATTTTTTTGAGTCAGGGTCTCACTCTGTCACCCAGACTGGAGTGCAGTGGCACAACCTCGGTTCACTGCAGCCTCTGCCTGCCGGGCTCAAGCAATTCTCTTGCTTCAGCCTCCCCAGTAGCTGGTACTACAGGCGTGTGCCACCGCACCCAAGTAATTTTTGTATTTTCAGTAGAGATGGGGTTTCGCCATGTTTGCCAGTCTGGTCTTGAACTCCTGACCTCAAGTGCTCTACCCACCTTGGCCTCCCAAAGTGCTGGGATTCCAGGTGTAAGTCACCACGCCCAGCCCGAGACTGGATAATTGATAAACTGATAAAGGTTTAATGAACTCAGAATTCCACGTGGCTGGGGAGGCCTCACAATCATGGCAGAAAATTAAGGAGGAGCAAAAGAACTTACCTGGTGGCAGGCAAGAGAGAGTTTGTGCAGGGGGAGCTCCCCCTTCATAAAACCATCATATCTCATGAGACTTATTCACTATCACAAAAACAGCACAAGAAAGACCCGTTCCTGTGATTCAATTACCTCCCACCGGGTTTCTCCCATGACACGTAGGAATTATGGGAACTACAATTCAAGATGAGATTTGGGTGGGGAAATTTGGAAACAGCCAAATCATATTAATGGTATATGTGCTGAAAGAAAGGCGTTAGAGTTAAAGGGAACCCCAGGGGCTTTGGGAAATTACAAATAATTCAGACGGTTAGAGCCTAAGGTTCACGGGAGAAGAGAAGGGGAGGGATAGTGAGATACAAAGTTGGGAAGATAGGCTGGGATCAGCACCAGGTCCCAGGTGAGGAGTCTGAATGTCATTCTTCACTGAGGAAAGCAATGAAACATATCTGAGGAGGGAGGTTACCTATCAGGTGATGCTTACATTGCTTAGGGCAGGGATTATATCTTATTCATTTTTGTAGTAAGACCTGCACAGGGTTGAACAGAGAGTGTTCAATAAATGTTTGCAGGTGCCAATGTGCCGAATAATTTAGGATTAAGACTGGTGTATATGTATGTTTTATGTGTGAGTTGTGGTCACAACAGTGGGGAGCTGGGGGGGTGGGAATGGGTCCTTAGAAATTCAGCTGTCTACTGATTATTTAGTAGAAAATGTTTTGTTTTTGAGACAGGGTCTTGCTCTGTTGCCCAGGCTGGAATGCAGCGGCACAATCATGACTCACTGTAACCTCAAACTCCTGAGTTCAAGCAATCCTCTTACCTGGGCTTCCCAAGTAGCTGGGTGTACCACCACACCTGGCTAGTTTCTTCTTTTTGCTAATTGTAGAGACTGGGGTCTTGTTATGTTGGCCAGGCTGGTCTTGAACTCCTGGCTTTAAGCAATCCTCCCACATCAGCCTCTCAAAGCATTGGGATAGCAGGTGTGAGCCATCTTGCTGCGCCTCTAGGATGTTTTAAATATCAAGTTCATAGACCACTACCCCCACCCCCTCCCTCCACTTTAATTTCCGAAATCTTAGTAACCAAATTTGAAAATTACTTTTGAACAACTTTATGTTCCAGAAAGGAGAGCAAGACTCTTAGAGCAACGATAGTATGAGCTGGGCATGGTGGCTCAAGCCTGTAATCTCGGTACTTTGGGAGGCTGAGGCAGGAGGATTGGTTGAGCCCACGAGTTCGAGACCATCATGGCAAGACCCCGTTTCTACAAAAAATAAAAAAATTAGCTTGATGTGGTGCGGCACGCCTGTGGCCCACCTACCAGAGAAGCTGCGGTGGGAGGATCACTTGAACCCAGGAGATTGGAGCTGCAGTGAGCCATGTTTGCATGAGTGCACTCCAGTCTGAGAAACAGAGCAAGACCCTATCTCAAAAATAAATAAATAAATAAATAAATAAAAGAGAGAAAGATAACATCCTATTTGAAACTATTACATGCCAAAACTTCTGTGTGAGTATTCTAGAAATTAAAAAGCCAAACACAAACACCTCTTTAAAGATGTATTAGGCCGGGCTCAGTGGCTCACGCCTGTAATCCAAGCACTTTGGAGGCCAAGGTGGGCGGATCACCTGAGGTTGGGAGTTCAAGACCAGCCTGACCAACATGGTGAAACTCCGTCTTTAAAAAAAAAAAAAAAAGATGTATTAAAAACTTTACCTGGTTTTAGGAGTCTGTCCATTTTGTCAAAACAGTGTAAATAGTGTATTTCATTTAATAGGAGAAAACAGAGCAACAAAGTAAAATGAGATACCCAAAATAACAGAGTAAAAATAATTGTAGAGGAAGTCTTGCTGATCACTTAGCATTTAAAGCATATTTATATTTCAAGCATTCCCTATATTATCCCTTTTGAACTTCAAACTCCCCTTTGTAATCTCTCCTTAGCTTCTTCATTCTGCAGTGAAATTCCTGAAAATCTAGCCTCTTGGTTAAGAAAGCTTACATATTTTCCCAGTACAGAGTATTGGCAAGTGGTAGCTACACTTTACTGGCTTCAAATAGAAAATCATTTGATCATCACCTACAGTTTTGATTAACCCTTAGCTGTAGAAAGGTAATATTTATTTATGTTTTCGTTTAAAATATTTATTCTGATTACAAATGGAATATATAGCAATTGTAGAAAATCTAGAAAATACTGAAAAGTATCCAGAAATGAATAACGACCCGTAATTTTTTTTTTTTTTAGATGGAGTCTTGCTCTGTCACCCCAGCTACAGAGTGTAGTGGTGAAATCTCGGCTCACTGCAACCCCTGCCTCCCAGGTTCAAGTGATTCTCCTGTCTCAGCTTCCTGAGTAGCTAGGATTACAGTCGCACATCACCATGCCTGGCTAATTATAATTTTTGTACTTTTAGTTGAGACAGGGTTTCACCATGTTGTCCAGGCTGTCTTGAATTCCTGACCTCAGGTGATCTGCCTGCCTCGACCCAAAGTGCTGGGATACAGGCGTGAGCCACTGCGCCCAGCAATGACCTATAATTTAACCATCCAATGAGGGCCACCAAAATACATCCATGTTTAGTATTTTCATCTTTGTGGGTTCATGTTTATAAAACCTCTTTCTTTGACTATGCATGGCATGAATGTTTTCCCATGTCACTAAATATTCCTTAATAATATGAATTTTTCCCTTTGCTTTCCCCCAACGACTCAACATGGTAGAATTATGATTTTGGGTGGCATAACGGTAACCATGGTATGGATGTATTGCTTAACTCCTTTCTTATTGTTGACACCTAACCTAGGTTATTTCCAATTTTATTTTTATTTAAATTAATTATTATTATTATTTGAGACAAGGTCTTGTTCTGTCACCCAGGCTGGAATGCAGTGGTGTGATCATAGCTCACATAGTTCACATAACCTTGAACTCCTGGGCTCAAGTGATTCTCCTGCATCAGCCTTCCAAGTAGCTGGGACTACCGGCACATGCACCACCATGCCTGATTAATTTTAAACTTTTTTTATTTATTATTATTATTTTTTATTTTTTTCAGAGATGGGGTCTTGCGCGCTATGTTGCCCAGGCTGGAGTTCTGTGGCTATTCACAGGTGCAATCCCACTGCTGATCAGCACAGGAGTTCTGACCTGCTCCGTTTCCGACCTGGGCTGGTCCACCCCCTCCTTAGGCAACCGGGTGGTGCCCCACTCCCGGGAGGTCACCATATTGATGCCGAACTTAGTGCGGACACCTGATCCGCATAGCGCACTATAGCCCAGAACTCCTAGACTCAAGTGATCCTCCCACCTCAGCTTCCCGAGTAGCTGGGACTACAGGCATGCACCACCACGCCGGTCATTTTTAAACATTTCTGTAGAGATAGAGTCTCACTATGTTGCTCAAGCTGGTCTTTAGCTCCTGGCATCAAGCAAGTCTCCCACTTTAGCCTCCCAAAGGGCTGGGATTATAGGTGTGAGCCACCATGCCTGGCCCAATTTTATATATAAAGATATATGTATATATACACGTACACCTTTCCTAGAAGAGGAATTATCTATCATTTTCAAAGTTATTTACATTTCAGTCTTTTTCATACTTTTCAAATTGTCCTTCCCCGAAGTTGTAAAGTTTACACAACCATCAACAGTGGGTGGAAGTTGAGGGAGGAAGAACTCCGATTGTCCTCAGCACTGTTTTTACACACTTCATCTATAAATCAACATCTAAAAGAGTATTTCCATGTAACCCATGCACACTTCATTTGAGCATTCACGGGGTGTGCCCCACAGCCCGCTACCATTACAGCTTTCCTCATAACATGAACAGCAATTGGCTCAAAACACTGCCCATTGTGATGCTGGTGATGAGACCTCCCTAATGTTCTAAAAGATTGTCTAGTGTAACCACTTTAGTTCAGACCTTTCTCTAACCTTACCTATCGTGTTTTGAGTCAGAATTCAAATACTGTACAGTTTAAGCTACAATATGCTTAGTCTAAAATACTTGGTCTAATACTTGGTTCCAGGCATTTATATTTATGTCACTTTTGTCTACTTATTATTTTTATTAACAAGGTGGAAAAAGCAATCCCAGTCTCTCCAAAAGGTAAAACTCTCCTGTTTTTTTTTTTGGATATTACTAGAGTTTTAAAATTAGGCTAGATAAATTATAGTACTCTTAGGAATAAGTGCATAACGGGAGTTTTATGACATATTTTAAGAGAACACGTTAAAAAAATCCAAACAAATATAAAATTTAATTTCTTAAAAACTGGGGGCAGGAGACATTACAAAAATAAAATACCAAGTTGTTACCTCATTAAGACATCATTTTAATTAATATAAAAAGAAGTATTTAGTCTTATTTAAATTGCATATTGTTTCATCACAAAAGCAATGAACATCTCTCTTGTCTCGTAATCTTTTGAGTCAAAATACTTTAAATTCCAACTAATCTTAATTGAAGCTTCTATTTATCAGGCTATTTCCTTAATGACTTTTTTCCTGATATGTGGCTTTAAGTGGTTGCCATTAATGAAAAACACGAAGACTACAGATGTGAAATGTTTGAGAGGACAGTAATTATAAGTTTTCACTGATACAGCTTCTAATAGGGGGTGGACAATCAATGACTACCAAAAATTCACTTTAATTAAATAATCTTACCCTAGAAAAGAGTGCGCTCCCGTGTAAAACTTTATTTTTCATGTTTATTCTTGTTCTTTTTTCTGTGACCGAAGATCACTTGGCAATTTGATTCTGATTTGGCAGAAATAAATATTCGAGGAATATTTTTCTACTCAAAGTGAATACAATTTTGTTGACTGTGATACTCTAGAGCTTTTCAAGCTCCCTCTGACGTTTTTGCCAAACAACTGAATTTAGATATTCCTTTTGCCGTGTCGTTGTGTGAACACTGCCTAGTGATGGTTCATATTTCCCTCATCTCATCATTTAGAAGCTATTTATCTATTTTTTCCACTGCCTCCTTCAAACCCCTCCCCCCATCACCGAATGCCTGTTCAGCCCCCCGCATATTCATCCGTATTTATTCCCGTAAAGATAGTGACACTTATGGTTTATTCTAAGACTAAATCTGTGTTGCCCAGTGACTAACAACTTAAGCATGCACACTGCTTCTATGCTTACCCTCCTACCTAACTTGACTACTCAACATTTTTATTTCTTTCTCTGAGAATCCCCCTGTTTTGGCACAGTTCAGTTAACACACCACTGCCAGGCCACTAATTGATTTCTGAAACCTGACATTTGTTTTTTGTTTTCTCCTATCTTCCCTAATGGTACAGCACTACTAAGCGAGAAGGAATGCAAAGAACTAGAAAGTTCAAAGTAATTGAGGATCTGTCCATTCACACTGTCTGGCTTCATGCCAATGTAGAACCTGGATCATTTGAAAAATATTTATCAAGTTTTAACCCTTTTTACTAAGTCGATGAAACAGGTTTGCAGCTGTAGCGTTTATGTGAAAAGCCACAGCAAGGAAGCTTGGTTAAACATGTTCTTTATATGTTCAGAACCGCATGGCAAATGTCTCCGAAAAGGATTACTTTCCAATTTCCGTACTATTGTACAGTGCTAAGCTAGTGATTTTCTGTGAGAGTGAAGAGCAGGGCATTTCAGAAAAACTATTACTTAAAAGTGGCAGCCCTATTTCATGAATCTTTATGCCCAAAATGAAATTTTAAAACATCCTACTATATTGGAGCAAAAAGGAATATATTCAGTTAGCTATAAGAACCCCAAAGCTAGCTTCCTATCTATATTCATTATGAAAAGTGGAAATATGAAAAACTTAACAAGACTAAAAACATTAAAAACTTATCAAATAGTTATATGGTTTTCTTTTCTTTCTTTCTTTTTTTTTTTTTTGCAATGGAAAAGCTTTTGTAAATGAAAGTATGTTAAAAAGTGGTGTGAAATTACAGAAGCATTTCCAGTAAAATACATGGATTTCATTGCAGTGAAAACTTAGGTTGAAATACCAGGCCCCCGAAGCTCTCGTAAAAAGAAAGACAAAAGGAAAGGTCTAGATAGGTTTAAAAGCACATTAAGATACTGCTACCAAATGTATTAAATCTAAGTTAGATTTAGCTTAAAGTTACAAGAGCACAAAAGTTCTATTAAGAATTATCTACATCACATTTAGGTTTGATGTTATCAGAATTAAGTAACTAAAATCTTTCAAAGCCCAATTTTTAAAAACAGTTACATTAAATCCCATCCTAATTCTATAATGTTTCTAAGCTAATTAATTACATGATAAGTTTGATATTAGAGAAAAGCAGGGCAGCTTTTTAAAGATAAATGTAGACAGCATGGGGCTGCTTGCTTAGAGAAAAACTTGCAAAAGCACTTATTAAATAATACTTTGGTAACACGAAAGTAGTCATCAGCCATTCCCTGAAAGCAGCGATCACAGCTATAAAAATGAATCAGGTATCAACAGGAAGAGAAGGAAAAGGAGAAAAACCTAGTTTACAGCATAATTTTATATTTTCTAAAATAAATACATTTCTTTATGTGCATATGAGTTTTCTACACATTGAAAATGAGATCCATACCTTTGACAGATACACTCTTTGAAGTGAACGTTTTTTGAAATACTTTTTTTTTTTTAAAAAACAAGCTGTTTTACTCTGAAGTGATGAGTAGGCTGTTGTATATGTAAAACCATCTAATGGTATACTGTGCTGTGTACATTTGTAGTAATATTACAGGCATTTTTATTGCAGTTTATTGTTCCGGCCTCCCAATAAGCCAGATAAAATCATGTACAAGAACATTAAGGATTAAGGGAAGTGGTTTCCTTAGGTGATTGCTGGCAAAAATTCACCCTCCCATTATAACAACATAGTACATAGATGGTAATATATTTGGCTATTACTTTCCAACAAATTTGGATTCCTAGTTTTCAGAGCTGCTCTGTGTCTGTTTGTGGCTTTTTGGTTGTCTCTTCGCAGGAAAAGGTTCCACAATATGAAGTAAATGTGCTAGGTTTCTGTTTTGTAAATATTAAAGTCCATTTTTTGAACATACAGTGCTAGTAAAAATAAGTCAAAGATGTAATGTCTATTTAAATACACATTTGAGCTAGTCATGCTTAAATTAGATTCCATGCTTCGGCTAGAATCAACATACTTAAATATTAGAAACTTCAAAATTCATATGGCCCAAGCTCTCCTCTCCACAAACAGGAGGTAGAAATGTGTGGGAAAACGTCTAGCAATTAAAATCCTAAAGGAGGGGGGGGAGAAAGCAGGCTTTTATGCAAGGACTTGAAAAAACGCTTGCCATCAAATCTTTTATTCAGGCATTCTGAATTTGCTTTGTTAAATGGATACACTCACTGCTAAAGATTCAGAGAGACAAGAGCTGTTTTAAATTTGTTTATCACACCGCCCCTAGTTTTCTGCTAAAGAGAAGTACTTAAAAGTACACACTCATCAGACAAGTCTCTAAAAGCCTCAGCGCCCCCACCTAGCTGCCTTCTGGGTTTCAGCTTTTGAGTTTCAGGTCCTTGCACAACACCTAAGACGTGCAATACTCTTTCTCTCTAATCCTGGCAGAGAACAGTGCGAAGAGATCTCCCTCCGCGTCTCCACCCAAATTCCCCCTCTTCCCAGATTCCACCCGCTCCGCTACTTCCCTCCGCCCCCGGCTCCGCCAGCCCAATCTGTCAGAGAAGTTGTGTACAAACTGCGCGGCGGCCCTGCGCGCGAAGCTCGTGGCCCGAGAGGGGTGCGGTCAGGCCGGTGAAGGCGGGGCCCCGGCTGCCTCTCTCCCTGCTGATAGGCTGGTCGCTTCTGCCTGGCCGGCCTCGGGGCCTCGGGATTCGCGGCGGCACTGCCAATCAGGAGAGCGGGCCCCGCCCCCTCCGGACTTGGGTGAAATAGAGGCGGGCGTCAAGTGTCAGTAGTCGCGGGGCAGGTACGCGCGCTCGCAGCTCGCTCGCGGAGGTCGGCGGTGGCGGGAGCGGGCTCCGGAGAGCTTGAGAGCGCGGTGGGGGCGGGGCGGGAGAAAGTGGCCGCCCGGAGGACGTCGGCGTTTACGTGTGGCAGCGGAAGAGTTTTGCTTTTGGTGCGCGCCTTCGAAAACTGTGTCTGTCGCTGACTGAGGGGTCCGCCCGAAACCTCCCCCTCCTCCGCCCGCAGCCCAGCGCCGAGCTCGCTGGCCCGAGCCAGCGTGGGCGAGGTGGGAAGTGCGCCCGACCCGCGCCCGGAGCCGCGCCCCCGAGTGCCCATGGCTACGCGGGTGCTGAGCATGAGCGCCCGCCTGGGACCCGTGCCCCAGCCGCCGGCGCCACAGGACGAGCCCGTGTTCGCGCAGCTCAAGCCAGTGCTGGGCGCCGCGAACCCGGCCCGCGACGCGGCGCTCTTCCCCCGGCGAGGAGCTGGAGCACCCGCACCACCGCCCGCAGGCGCAGCCCGCGCCCCCGCAGGCCCCGCAGCCGGCCCAGCAGCCCGCAGCCGGTCCGCGGCTGCCTCCCGAGGAGCTGGTCCAGGTAGGAAGAGCCGCTCCCTTCCCAGCGCTGCACTCCGGGGCTCGGGCGTGTCCCGTCGCTGCGACGCGCGGGCGACAGGGGCCGCTCCAGACTGGGGCGTGCGTCGGGGCGCACCGGAGTCGGTGCTGGGGAGGCAGCCCCCCCGCTGCCCGCCTGGCCGGGGCCCCGCGTTTCGCGGAGAGTAAATGGGGGTCCGGGGGTGGGGAGGGGCCAGGGAGAATGTGCCCCGGCGGGTCGTCCTGGGAGAGATCAGAGGGAGGAGAACTGGGTGCTCACGCGCACCTTAGTTGTTTTTTCTTACACTTGAGGGATGAAACCTTGTACCTTACGCTCAGTTTTACTTAAATTACGCCTTCGCCTTTACTGCTCTCCAATGCCAAGCAATCGGAGCCCCCAACCCCCCATCGTCTCGGGTTAAGTAGATACGCAAATTGGGGTACTGGGGAGAGGTTCCCCAAGGTTTCATATCCTGTGGCTCAACCTGCTTTTAGAAGGGATCGCGGGCCGCGTTTGGAAAATGAGAGGAACGCTAAGGTGGTGTTGGAGCGCTTATTTTTCCTTAAAAAAAAAAAAAATGCCGGGGTGTTGTTTTCTTCGTGTGCGCGTAAATTTCCTCCCGGGGCCGCGTTGAAAGCTGGCAGTTGGCTTTTACACTTGCCCAGCAGCCGAATTAGAGCCACCGCCTGTTTCTTTCGCCCACGCAGGGAGTCATATAGCCCAGAAAAAAACTTCCCGGGACTTTTAGCCTGTCCCAAGGAAAAAAAAATTGGAAACATACCCACATGCAAACAGCTGGAAGAGCTAAAATCAGAAACCACTAACTGCCGCGGGAGCGCAGTGCACGAAAGGGTTTAGTTCAGTTTATTTCAAGACACTTCATTTAGTAGCCGTTTGGCGTATCGTGTATTTGCTACCCAGCGCCTACTCAGTGGGGTCTGCCAGGGTCCTGCTGTGAGAGGGCAGTGGCGTTTGTCAGAGATGTGACTCACATGATGAGAGCGTTAATTTTTATTTTTAAATGGTGTCTATCCGGGAAACCCCGTCCGCATCCGCACCAAGGTCCGAGATTAAACGCTTTTGAAATGAAGTAGTAACAGATAATGACTGTCTTATTTACCGATTAAGGTGCCACAGCTAGTAGTTCTGTGCGCCATTCCAAATTAGTTGGTTTTCATATCTTTTGAAATTTCCTTTTCAATGTTAAAAAAAATGTAAGCTTAAGTTGTACTAGGAGAGAAGATAGCTGGAAAAGGGTTGAGGTGACTTGTTACAAGCTGGTTTGTAGCCTAGAAAGAGATCGCCGTTTGTAAAGTATTTGGTTATTTCAGCTTGTCAATTTTCTGCTCTAGAGGCACTAAGAAGGGATGACTGAGCTTTTTTACAGAGTAGGGGGGAATGTAGCATTGGCCCACTGAGGAGGACATGATAAATGTTTTGCTGATGACTGTGCTAGGGATACAGCAGCCTCCCCACCCACTAGCAGCACTCTACCAAGGGATGATTTTCCCCTAGGTAATTAAAGATCTGTTTTAGATAGGGATATGAATAGGAACATTTCATTGTCATATTAACCAATTACAGGATCTGCTGATTAAAATCAACATTTAGATCAAATATTGAATGTGAAATTGTTTTGTCTCAGTGGATACAAGGTTTTGCTTAGAATATTGTATTTAATTTCTCATTGAACTGCAAACAAGAAAAGACATTGAAATAGCCAAATAATTTTTTTTTATATTTGATACTTTGGAAGTATCTAGCCAAGCAAAGAAACCTTTGCAATCGTTTAAAGATTTGCACTTTTTTTTTTTTTTTTTTTTAGAAAAACATGCTTTTTAATGTTTATGACTTAAACAGAATTGAAGCCGTTTGGCAACATTTCAATACTGTACTGTACTCTAATTGCAAACTTAACTGTGTAATGGGGCAGGGATCCTGCTTGTACAGGGGTGATACCTTGTTATTGCATCAGAAAGGAATGTTTTCAGTTTGCTTTCTTTTTTTTCTTGATTTGCGTCTTTCACTTCTGAGGTGATTGGGGGAGCAGTTTTACCAGTTACACAGAGTTTCATAAGGTTTTGGTCAACCAATTATATTACATAATTGATAAAATAAGCCTGATATGTTTATAAGCAACACTGAAAAGTTTGCCCTAGTACCTCACACAGGGATCGGGAGAATTTTTATTAGGCGCCGATTGTCCTTTTCTTCCCTCCTTTCCTTCCCGAGACGGTGCATCAGGTAGATTATGCATGTTTGTGTCTCTTCTCTTTTTCAGACAAGATGTGAAATGGAGAAGTATCTGACACCTCAGCTTCCTCCAGTTCCTATAATTCCAGAGCATAAAAAGTATAGACGAGACAGTGCCTCAGTCGTAGACCAGTTCTTCACTGACACTGAAGGGTTACCTTACAGTATCAACATGAACGTGTTCCTCCCTGACATCACTCACCTGAGAACTGGCCTCTACAAATCCCAGAGACCCTGCGTCACACACATCAAGACAGAACCTGTTGCCATTTTCAGCCACCAGAGTGAAACGACTGCCCCTCCTCCGGCCCCGACCCAGGCCCTCCCTGAGTTCACCAGTATATTCAGCTCACACCAGACCGCAGCTCCAGAGGTGAACAATATTTTCATCAAACAAGAACTTCCTACACCAGATCTTCATCTTTCTGTCCCTCCCCAGCAGGGCCACCTGTACCAGCTACTGAATACACCGGATCTAGATATGCCCAGTTCTACAAACCAGACAGCAGCAATGGACACTCTTAATGTTTCTATGTCAGCTGCCATGGCAGGCCTTAACACACACACCTCTGCTGTTCCGCAGACTGCAGTGAAACAGTTCCAGGCCATGCCCCCTTGCACATACACAATGCCAAGTCAGTTTCTTCCACAACAGGCCACTTACTTTCCCCCATCACCACCAAGCTCAGAGCCTGGAAGTCCAGATAGACAAGCAGAGATGCTCCAGAATTTAACCCCACCTCCATCCTATGCTGCTACAATTGCTTCTAAACTGGCAATTCACAATCCAAATTTACCCACCACCCTGCCAGTTAACTCACAAAACATCCAACCTGTCAGATACAATAGAAGGAGTAACCCCGATTTGGAGAAACGACGCATTCACTACTGCGATTACCCTGGTATGTGCTCTTTACCTGGTTGAAGCGACAGTAGATGGAAGAGAGAGAGAGAGTGAGAGAGAGAGAGTGTGTGTGTGCGTGTGTGTGTGCACGCGTGTATGCATCCTTTTCAACCCCGTGGCTTTACATTTGCATAGCTAAGTTGTACTTGACAGTAAAAAAATTACCTACTTTTTTTTTTTTAATATCCATCTCTGCTTTTCTTTGGTATGTAAACAAGTTAGTTGTTACTTATTTTATGCACCAAAAACTTGGCTAGAATATTCTGGAAAAAGTTCCCTTGGACTTTTTTGTCTTTAATATTAAAAGAGATTTTAATTTCTAATATATCTCATTTAGAGTTAGGCCAGAGTTACTTTAAAATGGCAATCGAATAAATTGCAGGTTTTAATTCTAAGTTAAGTGCCCCAGAAAGAGATCAAGTAGGGTAGGGGAAAATAAGGATTAATAATGAAGTGGAGGTTGTAGCCAGCTAGCCTGATGGGAGGTACAAGACTGTCTACAGGATAGATTTAAGAATGGCTTTGATGGCATGTGAGCATATGCTCAGTTTTGAATGAGATACGTGGCTCAAAGTATAAATTGATGACAGTACATGGAATATATCTACAAGTTACTGGAAAAAGCTAGTTTATAATTAATACATTGCAAAATTTATTGACTCTGATACATGATATGGCATGATGTGCTAAATGAAAAAACGAAGTGTGGGAGTACAGAAAATTACAGTCATCTTGGATAATGGCTTAGCACTGTCAGCTCTAGAGCCATTAAAAAATTTTTTTTGGCATTAAAAATTTTTTTTAAACATATAGTAGCTCTTAAATTACTGAAGTATAGCACCTACTGGATTATAAACACACATTTTCCATTTGGCTTGGTTATCTGTATTCTTTCCTGTTAAAGTGATACATAAAACAAATCATTTTATGCCTTTAATAAGGTAATGGGGGGAGGGCTCTTTAAAACTTTTAAAACTGAAGCTTCAAATAATCTCATCTACCATGAGAGATTTCTTCTTTAAAGCCAGATTTTAAACACTGAATCATCAAATGTAAAGATTTCAAAAGGATCTCCAAAATGACATGCTGTTCTCCTTTATTTCAGGTTGCACAAAAGTTTATACAAAGTCTTCTCATTTAAAAGCTCACCTGAGGACTCACACTGGTATGTAATTTTCTTGTTAATTCTGTGAGTTGTGTAAATAGTGTAAGTGGTATTCATCCTTTTAAAAGCCAACACGTGTTTGATCTCTTCTTTCTTCTGTAAACTTTTTTTTTTTTAATAGCCTACCTTTTCAGCATGGGCTTGGCTCAGAATTCAGTTCCATGAAAAATCTGGTTCCAGGAAGGCCGGTGATACTCCCTCACTAAGGCCTTCTTGCGCTGTCACTGCTCATAGAATTGATTACCCAAAAATGTAAACAACGATGTTTACTAATGGATTTTTAAACTTATAATGACAGTGTTTTGAAGGAAAAAAAAAACTCATTTTCTTCCATAGCAAATAATTTTGCTTTGAGAAAGCCATTTTAAACTCTTAAAAACTTTCCCATTTAGCGTGTACAGCATAATCGCTGAAAATGTTATCTTTAGTTTCACCTCTAGGTTAAAACATTTGTGTTTAGTATGTTTTCTGTGCTTGATGAAAGGTAGGGCTGAAATTGCAGTGTGTTAAATCAGGTGGTCAGAAATGGGTTACAGCCCCAGCCCAAACTTGGCATGTTTGAGAGACTTCATCTTTATTCTAGCTTATATTTTATTCTTGTTTACATGTGGTTTTAAGTTTAGCCCCTCTACTTTTGTTTTTGCTTTGTTAAATCTATAGCATTCAATTTTATTTTTTTGAGACAGAGTCTTGCTCTGTCACCAGGCTGGAGTGCAGTGGCGCTCAACTGCAACCTCCGCCTCCCAGGTTTAAGCCATTCTCCTGCCTCACCCTCCCCAGTAGCTGGGATTACAGCCCACCACCACACTCAGCTAATTTTTGTATTTTTGGTAGAGATGGGGTTTCACCATGTTGGCCAGGATGGTCTCGATCTCCTGGCATTGTGATCCACCTGCCTCAGCCTCCCGAAGTCCTGGGATTATAGGCGTGAGCCACTGCAGGCCGGGCCAGAAATTTTAAGAGCTTTTGAATTTTAAAACTACGTCAGAACCCATTTTAAGATGAAATGAAGTGGCATACTTTGAAGGCCCCCAAATACTCCAAATATTTTCAAATATATAGATGGTTACTATTTGCGGTTTTCTTAAAAGAGCAGCCCTAAAGGAAAGAACTTATATAAAGTGATTGTGTTTTTTTCCCCCCTCAATAAATACAACCTTACCTAAAGTTCAGAGAATAAGTTTGCTAATAAAAGCAATGACCTAGCAAAATGTATTATTCCATCATTGCTATGGAAACCAAAGTATTCAACAGTTCTTTGAATGGGTTGTTGGATTAGTGTGAGGACTTGATCTCCCCAGGCTAGATGTTACTATGGAAATTGAGTTTTGATAAATGAAGTAGTTATCTCTAACTGTTGCATTAAAAAGTAAAAGCCTTTGAACAAAGGTCAGTGCTGAGATGGAGCCCTAAGAGGAAAATGGTTGCAGACATTTTATATGCATGTTAGGAAGCATTGTTTGATATCCCAGTGATAAACAGTACCTATTAAAATCCGATGACAGTGTGGTAGATTCCAGGGCTTTTTGAGAAACTGCTTGTAAAGAAAGGACATCTTATATATTTATCTATGAAATAAGCGGCTGTTTTGGTCTGAGGTTTTTGCATAGAGACAAACTGATTACATAAAAGGAAAGATCCTTCATAAGCAGCCCAAGGTAGAAATTTTTATAAACACAAATGAATTAAGCATGTAATAAAAACTCCAATGTAAAGTTTTCAAAATACAAATGACAAGTACCAGGAAAGTATTCCATATAGAAATACTAAAACGTCCTTTTACAGAATATAAATGGAAATTTAAAGACATTTGGACTATTATTTTTTTCTCTGGTAGAAGTCCTTGAAACAGAGATAGGAGGGAAGGAACACATTTTCATGGGGTTAAAGTCTCCTAATAAAAAGAGTACAATTGCATATAATGATGTAATCAACTACTTATTGCAGGGATGTAGTCAAACCCATATCTGAATAGCCTTTCAACCCCTGTCAGGGTTTAGTGCCCTGAATGCTTATACTTGCGATTCAGGAACTTGACCTGCTGGCAAATACATTTAATCGTGGGTTGTCTTAACAATGCCTGTACTAATAAAAACAGACTAAAAAGAAGACGGAGGCCTGCTTTGGGTCACTTGCATCAACTTTTTCACCTGACCATAAACATTGTGGCCTTCAACATCTAATGAATGAGAACATGTAATCCAGTTTAATAAAGTTTTGTTTGATAGTCTTTCAAATGCCTTGGGGGAAGGTTTGTTAGCCGACTTGTTCATCTGGCTAAACCTGTTCTTGGGTAATCATAGAGCATTGAGGTTGTTTTCTCCTCATTTCTTGTTTCTAGACAATGCCTTTTAAAATTACCTGTGCTCTCATTGCATCCTCCCTACCCCACCTGCCCGTTGTTTTTAAATGAATGTATCTGAAGCCAGCAGAGGTGTTTTTTTTTCTTCTTCCCTTTAAGGCCCAGGTAGAAGAAATAGTTTTTCTAAATTATTTCTCTTATGTAATAGTTTTTTTTGGTTTTCTGTCTTCTTCCTCCTCCTTCTTGGACCATTTATCAGAGGGCTTTAAAAACCACACAACAGTGTTGCTCTTGTATTTGATGATATAAAATAACTCTTTAAATGATTGCCGTTTTACAGGCAGAATTTGAAGCACCCTAGCATTTCTTTGGAAAATAATTGTAATTGCTTTAAAATGTCAAGTTACCTTATGTTTTAAAGATAATTTAGGCAATGAAAGCAGCCTACATCTGAGTTTAATTATTTATTCTGGATTTTTAGATTGTAAATGCTTCTTTAACTTGGGTTGCAAATTGAACGTAAGCAAATAATAGCCTTAACAAAGCAGAACTTTTTAAGTAATCTGAGATGAAGGGATGTATCAGTTTCTTAAACCAGAAGTATAGCATTCAAGTCTTCCCAGTTCATATACTTTAATTTCTTTATCAGGAAATCACATCTAAATAATACAAAGTTCTATCTTTGTGTGATTAGACAATATAGGAAACGTAATTTGCTTCTATTCTAGAGAATAATTTTATTTATATATGTACGTACATAATACAGCATCAGGCCTGTAGAAGCACCCCTTATAGATGTGGATGTTTGCATGTGTTATTTGTAATATGTGTGTGTATACATTTATCATGCCTTTGATGAGAAGTAATTATGGCTGCTTCTAGGCCACAATGTCAATGAGTGGTATATTTCCAATTCAAAATGTTTGTACTTTTAACAGCATTTCAATGAATATTCTACTGAAATTTTACATGCCTTATGATGTCTACAAGCGGCAGAACACATTGCCATCATCTAAAGTTGCTCCCGATTACCTTTAGTCTTTATAAATCAACATGACTGATAAACTCTCTGTTGCAACCAGTATCATATGCTCGCATACCTTACCCTTTTTTCTTTAATCTCATAATGAAGATTTAAAATAATGTTTAAGTGCAAAGGTTTGAGGCTGAAAGAAGTTAATATCAATAGGAAAAACTATTGACTGTATCTTCAAACCAAAATTTGAAGAAATTTAAAAAGTTCTTTCTGGAGAAAAAGTTCTGAAAGAGTAAACCATGGACTCAACACAGATGTTTGAAGCCCTAGCGGTTCTCTTCACTTGCGTGGATGCACACTTAACCTTAGAGAATATGCTAAAGCTGTTGGGAAATCAGGGTACAGTAACATTTCTAGATTTTTTTTTTTTCCAGTTTCAGCTATCTGGAACGGGGCAGGAAATTAGCATTTGTACAGAGAAAGCCTTTGAGCGACACACACACCTGGCTCAAGTATTCCTCAGACCTAGACTCCATGCATTGGCTATTCTGTGTGTACTAAATGATTCCAGAATGGTTTAGTGGAGATTGACAATGGAAAAGGACAATTTGAAACACGCACATAAGAGAAAATGGAAACAGTGGACAAATAACATAGGACCACCAAATGGACTCTGAGTAAAGCACTGTGTTCAAGATTCCCCTGTTTAGGAAAGATTTCCACATTAAGTCCTGGAAAGATTTTTAGTAGAAGCCTACTTGTAAAGGGGATCGTCCCATTTTCTGCCTTACTGTCTTATGCAGAACACTTTATTGCCTACTGACATGTATAGTAAGATGTTATTAGGTATACTTTATATAATCTCTACTTGAGATTTGCTGCTGAGTATATTGAGTTTCAGTTTGAGTACTAAAAAATCGTTAGGTATGAACTTCTTTTCTAGGGCTGTGCTGTAATTAATTCTAGTACTTTAGGAGGCCAAAGTGGGCAGATCACCTGAGTTCAGGGGTTCAAGACCAGCCTGGCCAACATGGCGGAAACCCCGTCTCTACTAAAAATACAAAAATTAGCCGGACATGGTGGCACAAGCCTGTAGTCTCAGCTATTCAGGAGGCTGAGGCAAGAGACTTGATTGAACCCAGGAGGCGGAGGTTGCAGTGAGCGGAGATTGTGCCTCTGCACTCCAGCCTGGGTGACAGAGACTTCGTCTCAAAAAAAAAAAAAAAAAAAAAAAATTTCTTCCCTAGGTCTTTGTTCCAAAGTCATTTTTCATGGAATATATTAAGTATAGCTTTTGATTGTAAAATCTTGATAATATTGATACTAAAGATATTTTCATTGCAGATACTAAAGGAACATTCAGTGTTCTGAAATAAGTTACTCTTTTTGTGGAACTGTGGAAAAGGGTAAAAGGCTTTTTAGGAAAACTTGTATACAAAGGCTTTTCACTTTGGTCCTTTAATGGATGGAGATCATACAATGTGTATCTAGAGATAGATCAATAGTGGTTAAATGTGTAACCTGTTTTATTGGTAGAGGTAACACAGGCAAAAACTTTTGCAGGATGAGATTTAGGACTATGGTTTTTTTGAGTTTCTATTTGAAAACTATTTCAGAATTATCATTTAGCCTTTAGTATTAGATTTTATTAAACACTCTTCATTTAAAATTTTTTTTTTCATTTGCAGCTTTGAAATTTATTTTCTGTATGGATAATTTTAATAGAGGAAAAAAAGTTTTTTTTGAAAAAAAATAGTAGCTTAAGAG